>CM059877.1:2114016-3495000 GCA_030490815.1 Acer saccharum | reverse complement strand
ACCTCATCTCGTTTGTTTTGTGTATATATATAGGTTGCAGTGGCACACACCATTGGACATGTAGCAGGGGCTGTGAGCATATCAAAAGTTGCACTCTCGTTCACTCATGTCATCAAGAGTGGTGAGCCTGCTTTCAGTGTGTTGATCTCCAGGGTATTGTTGAGTGAGACGTTTCCGGTGTCGGTTTACCTCTCACTCCTGCCGATCATTGGAGGCTGCACGCTAACAGCCGCCACAGAGCTCAATTTCAACATGATTGGTGAGAAAAACTATCTTTTAATGTGAACGTTTGCATCTTTTTTCTATCGGGATCACATTATGCAGATGTGCCCATACGTGAGAATTTTTAATCGAGACAATAAGTATTATGTTATTGTGATGTATATGTATTGAGAATTGAGATCCTCAGCTCAGCTGATTTTTGTGCTGAGTTTAGTGACATCTATAATCAATGTTTGATATTGATTTATTTTATTTTATTCATTTTTATTATATTTAAATGCATTGTATTATTATCCTTAACTAATTTAGGTCAGCACAGCAGAGAATCTGAATCCGTGCATTGATTGCTGAATTCGGTTGTTTTGTGCTTTCAGGATTTATGGGAGCTATGATATCGAATTTGACATTCGTGTTTCGAAACATTTTCTCAAAGAAAGGCATGAAAGGGAAGTCCGTTAGTGGCATGAACTACTATGCTTGTTTGTCTATGATGTCTCTCTTCATTCTCACACCATTTGCAATTATTGTTGAGGGCCCTCAGATGTGGTCTATTGGCTGGCAAACTGCTCTGGCTCAAATCGGACCCAATTTCGTCTGGTAATTTTACTTGAATCAATTGTTAATTCTCTGCTGAGGATTGTTTATCTACACTGTCTATTTCTGGTGCAATCAATGTGTTCACTTATCACACAAGAAAATGGAATTTTTGTTCTTGGTGAAAAGGGTTCTCCGGAGTCTTTTCTGATTGGTGTTTGCTTGTGATGAAGTCGCTTATAGACCCGATTGTTTTCGATAAATTTTGATGCAGGTGTGTAGCCGTGCAGAGCATCTTCTATCACTTGTACAATCAAGTTTCATACATGTCACTGGATTGGATTTCTCCATTGACGTTTAGTATCGGGAATACAATGAAGAGAATATTCGTTATAGTCTCCTCTATCATCATCTTTCGCACCCCTATACAACCTATTAATGCTATCGGGGCTGCAATCGCGATCCTTGGCACCTTCCTCTATTCACAGGTATAATTCTCATCGCTATCTTCACATTGAGATTGTATGGAGACAAAAAAAATACCTGAAGAAATAGCCTTTTAATCAGATTTAGGGACTTTATTCTTAATTTCCTGTGAAAATCCAATGTTGTCTTTAAGTGAATGTTAAGTGCTACAAATGGATTTAAGTTATTTCTCTGATTGAAATTTGAAACTGACTTCCGTCCCGACATAAATTTCTGAGCAGGCAAAGGCTTGAAGAACTCGAGCAAGGCGTTGTTGCTTAATGTGGCATAAACTAGGAGAGACGGTGAAGTAATAAAGTTAAAGTCTTATGTTTGCTCACTAAATCGTAACATATAGATGGATCAGGATGTCAGTTGGTTTTTGTTTGCAGGATGTCAGTCAAAAGTTAAAGCTTCAATTGCGTTTTGTTTGTATGTTGCAGGGATTTTGGGACTTTAAAATCCCTGCGTCCATATATAAAATAATTCAAATCGACAACTAGTATCAAATTGCAAATGCCAAGTGTATCTTTTTCAGAGAGATTTTTTGTATGGCCTTCCATCGATTATTGAAACTCTTGTTGTTAAGAAGAAAGGGGATCGCACACACAAATCTAAACACAACACAGATATATAATATGAAAGCAATAAGAAAGAAAAGACGACACCAAAGATTTTACGTGGTTTAGCAATTTACCTACACAGAGCGCACCACACTCAATCTACTACTTTCCGAATTGATTACAATCTCCTTGTCTCTCTCTCTACAATTTGCTCTCTATCTCTCTAGCAACCTTTTCTTCTCACACACTGTGATATTAACACACTTTAGGGTTTACATAATGGTAGTACTTATATGGGGACCCTAGGGTAAGCCGAAACACTAAAGGATTCCTTTCCTTTCCGCACAGGATTTCCTGATTTGCGCACATCCATCATTACCGCGGTCTAGACCGCAGTGTGTGCATTGTGTCTGCGATGTGGTCTACACGGCATGTCACCTTTGAAATCCACCGCTGTGGATGCCGCTTCTGATGCTCTATGTCCACACCGCGGTCTACACAGTGTGTCACCTCTGGAATCCACCGCTGTGTACGCCGCGGCTGGTGCACTTGGTCCGCACGGCGGTATGCACCTATTGCCGAGATTCGATTCTCAGGCTAGTTTGAGGCTTCACAAACCCAACAACTCATGAACTTAGTTTGTTGTCTTGTTATGTTTATATATATGTAGGGGTGGGCGCGGTTCGGTTCGGTTCGGTTTTAGCCAAAACCATATTGAACCGTTATATTTTCGGTTTTTGAAAACTTGAATCGGTTTAAACCGTATTGGATCATGAAACCGAATTGAACCGAACACCTTTATCTCGGTTCGGTTCAATTCGGTTTTGGGCCTATTGGGCTTGTTGGGCTTTGAGGTTTTTTTAATATAATTTTTCATTTTTTGTATCCTTTAACAACTATTTTGTATTTGGACCTTTGGATAATTGATTTTGGGCAGTTTTTTTAACAATCCCTCACATTCAAAACACATCTAAATAGACCCCATTAACCAAATTTAATTATATATATATATATATAAATATATATATATATATATACCTGCTATCCTACTCAATAGCTACTACCATTCTAGATAGGGTCTTATAGGAAAACTAGAAAATTAAAATTAGGCTTATTTTATTTTATTTTTTATTTAAAGGTCGGTTCGTTGGTTCGGTTCGGTTTTGGAATGTCCAAAACCAAAACCGACCCATATTCAATGTGGTTCATTCGGTTCGAACCGAATTGAACCGAATTGACCATGTGAACCGAACCGAACACCATATTTCGACTCGGTTCGGTTCGGTTCAATGAACCGTGCCCACCCCTATATATATGCCTGGAAGTTGCTGCAAGAATTTGCGGTGCAGAATGAGCTAGCAGAGCACAACAACAGTCAAGTAGTCAACCAGCATGCATGCATGATGCTTGCTGTTAATTACATAAATCTTTGATGGCATGAATGTATTATATGTCTCTCACAAGACTGTTTTTACATGATTTTTCGAGATCTTTCGAAACCAAATACTGCATACTCGATACTCTCGTAACATCATTGAGTTGTATTGAGATTTGAGATAGTTTGGCTACTAGGCAGGTGAAGTGCAATAGGTATAAAAGACATAAACTTAAAGAGTAATTCTACTTTGTCTAAATTTGGTGTCTATACTCAAATGATGTGGTATCACTATAATCCATTTAAATGAATGGATTATAATAATGCCACATTATTTGGACACTAGATCTAGACATCAAATTTGGGCACTAAATTTAGATAAAATAGCATTATTGAAGCTTAGATAGAAAAAAAAAAAAGTAATTAAATATATGGATATGGAAATCAATAAAAGAAATTTTAAAGATATTTCTGTCAAGTCACCCATAAATACACCAACATAATTTCAAAGCTATTTATGGTTTCATTTCAAAAGAGAGAGTCTATTTTTTGATTTAAAAAAAAAAAGGTTAGTTTAAAATAAAACATTTTAAAATAGTGTATAAGTATAAAGTCCATTCATAATACTAAAGAAAGGAAAGTTATTTATGGTAAAATCTCAACTATCAGTCTATCATATTTATCACCAAAATTTATCACTAGCAAGAGCTCATCTCTGTTTAAATCCTGTCTCTTTTCCACCAACTCAACGTCCATTTCTCTCTAACAATCTTGCTTAAACTGAAAAAACAAAAAAAATCACTAAAATAAAAATAAAAATTCAACACCATGATTTCTTCAGTGAAGCACATTTTCTCCTCCTTCACATCCTCATATTTTCGCAGATTTTATCAACTACCCATCATCAAAAACTCAACCTTGAAGCCTCTCCTTGTCATGTTTTCGCCGAAAGAGCAGTGCATCATTGAAGTCCTCGACGAAAAGGCCCGGTCAGAGGCTGCTCAGAGGATCAAAATCGGCATCTACTTCGCTACTTGGTGGGCATTGAACGTTGTGTTTAATATATACAACAAGAAAGTGTTGAATGCTTTTCCTTACCCTTGGCTCATTTCCACGCTCTCTCTGGCTTGTGGTTCTCTCATGATGTTGGTTTCTTGGGTTACAAGAATCGCTGAAGCCCCCAAAACCGATTTCGAGTTCTGGAAGACTCTGGTTCCTGTAAGTTTATTTTGTTGTTTTTTTTTTTAAAAAAAAAATTTTATTATAGAGCATCCGGGGTTTCAGTTTTAGAATTTTAATGGTTTTTTCTTGGTGGGTTTGTGGTGTTTTATGTGTGTTTTTTTTTTTTTGAAATATTACATAAATTCGGGTTGTTTTTGGAGGGGAGGATTCGAACGTAAAATCTCGTGATGTAGGCATGAGAGGTGTACCACTGTACCAACCTCATCTCGTCTGTTTTGTGTATATATATAGGTTGCAGTGGCGCACACAATTGGACATGTAGCAGCGGCTGTGAGCATGTCAAAAGTTGCAGTCTCGTTCACTCATATCATCAAGAGTGGTGAGCCTGCTTTCAGTGTGTTGGTCTCCAGGGTCTTGTTGAGTGAGACGTTTCCAGTGTCGGTTTACCTCTCACTCCTGCCGATCATTGGAGGCTGCACGCTAACAGCCGCCACAGAGCTCAATTTCAACATGATTGGTGAGAAAAACGATCTTTATGTGCCCGTACCTAAGAATTTTTAATCGAGATAATAAGTATTATGTTAGTGTGATGTATGTGCATTGAGAATTGAGATTCTTTGCTCAGTTGATTTTTGTGCTGAGCTTAGTAGGCCTGTTGACATCAGTAATCGACGGTTGATATTGATTTATTTTATAATGCATTGTATTATCCTTAATTGATTTAGGTCAGCACATCAGAGGATCTAAATCCGGGTATTGATTGCTGAATTTGGGTTGTTTTGTGATTTCAGGATTTATGGGCGCTATGATATCGAATTTGGCATTCGTGTTTCGAAACATTTTCTCAAAGAAAGGCATGAAAGGGAAGTCCGTTAGTGGCATGAACTACTATGCTTGTTTGTCTATGTTGTCTCTCTTCATTCTCACACCATTTGCAATTGTTGTTGAGGGTCCTCAGATGTGGTCTATTGGTTGGCAAACTGCTCTGGCTCAAATCGGACCCAATTTCGTCTGGTAATTTTTCTCGAATCAATTGTCATTTCTCTGCTGAGGATTGTTCATCTACATTGTCTATTTCTGGTGCATCAATGTGTTTACTTATCACACAAGAAAATTGATTTTTGATTCTTGGTGAAAAGGGTTCTCCAGAGTCTTTTCTGATTGGTGTTTCCTTGTGATGACGTGCTTATAGACTCAATTGTTTTCGATAAATTTTGATGCAGGTGGGTAGCCGTGCAGAGTATCTTCTATCACTTGTATAATCAAGTTTCATACATGTCACTGGATCGGATTTCTCCATTGACGTTTAGTATCGGGAATACAATGAAGAGAATATTCGTTATAGTCTCCTCCATCATCATCTTTCGCACCCCTATACAACCTATTAATGCTATCGGGGCTGCAATCGCGATCCTTGGCACCTTCCTCTATTCACAGGTATAATTCTCATCGCTATCTTTGCATTGAGATTGTATGGAGACAAAAAATACCTGAAGAAATAGCCTTTCAATCTGCTTTAGGGACATTGTTGTTAAATTTCCTGTGAAAATTCAATGTTTTCTTTAAGTGAATGTTAAGTGCTACTATACAAATGGATTTAAGTTATTTCTCTGATTGAAATTTGAAACTGACTTCTGTCCCCGATATAAATTTCTGATCGAGCAGGCAAAGGCTTGAAGAACTCGAGGAAGGCGTTGTTGCTTAATGTGGCGTAAACTAGGAGAGACGGTGAAGAGATGAGTTTCGGACGTTGGAGCCATTAGTAATGAAATCTGATTGATGATCAATACAGAGTAGTGATGAATGGTGGTTCCTTTTGAAGTTCAGAGTAATGTAGTATTTTATATGAAAATTAAACTTGTGATATATAAGAATAATAATGTGTAAGGTCTGCTATGATCAAGCTTGTAGCCTGTAATAGTGATAATTTGATGCAAGATTGATTTCTTTGCCTTTATAAACACATGAAGAAGTTCAAGTCTCATCAGTCGTAAACAGTGTAACAAGACCCCTGCATTTCGGGTTGTGCTTACCGTGTTAATTTTGCTAATTTTCTGAAAGCATGTGACTCGATTGGTGTCAGCAGAAAAAAAAAAAAAAAACCTTAAAATTTAGCTTGTTGTTTGCTAACCTTTCAATGGACATCAAACCTGGGCATGATGAGAGTGCAAGTTGATCTAATTTTTTTATTATTAATTCTTTAAGAGTAATGTCATTAACAACTTGCAATTGCCTTAAAAACACCCAAATTTTCATGAGGCACTAATAAATTGTTTCATTGTGGGGTGAAAATAAATTTTCAAGTTATTGAATAATCCGAGGAAATTGTCTCTGGATCACATTATTATTATTTTTTTTTATCAATAATAAGCTTTATAGAACTTTTTTTATTAATAATAATAATAATAATAAAAAAACAAAAATAAAGTGGCACGCAAGCTTCAAGCACAATAATCTAAAAAATTATGCAGGTTTTATGGATCACATTATTTACTAATAAACAGTTTAATAATAAACTAGATAAACTTATCAAAACCAAACTATGATTACATTTTTTTTCTTTTTTCTATTTTCGTGGGTCCAAATTATATATATTTGATCAACTTTTTAGATATGATCATATATCATTAAATTAATCAGATTCATTTAACATGAAATTGTTTCTTTTAATTTTTTTTTTCAACTGTTTCTTTTAACTTATAACATGATCTCCTCGATATATGTTTTTTTCTTACAAACCAATAAATGCGTGGAGGGAGTAGTACTCTACTACACTTCACTCTTTTGTTAAGGGCAAATTGTAAAACAGTCCCTCGATTTTAAGTGTCATTGCACGAATACGGAGGTTTTGATCCAATTGAAGAAACATCCCTAGTGTAGTGTTAGTTGTTATGTCAATTCTAACACTGACTAATGACCACTCGTTTAGTGGGAAAAGACATAAATGTCCATACTTAATTATTTTAGAGTTTATTTTATCATTTCAAATAAATAATTTAATAATATTATTATCATTATTAATAAAAATTATCGAGAAAAGCTTTAAAACCAGCGACTCCACCGATGGTGGAGCTTTGATGTCCAATTTAACTAATTTCGACCTCCTCTTTTGAAGGAGGAGATTGAAATTGGTCTTATCTCGATCTTCTCTTTTGAAGGATGAGATCAAAAGTCTAATCTTCAGCATCAAAGAAGGAAGTCGATCTCGATCTCCTCCTTTGATGGGGAGGATTGCTCCTTCATCCTTGTAGATGAGTAGATCTCTTCCATCGTGGAGGAAGTCAGATATGTTCCTCTGATGGAACAAATATGTTCCATCGAAGGAGAAAATTTGAACCCTTTCCTCAATATACGGTGGAACTTCTAATTTCTATTTTGAAATATTTTCTTTTAATATTTCAATTAAATTAATTATAATTTTGTTTCCTATTAAATAGGTCAAAAGACAATATTCACCCTCATTCATTAACTTTTAACATACCAAAACCGACATGAATGTTTATACAGTGTTGATCAAACATTTCATATGAGTATAATTACATCTAAAATTGAGGGTCGTTTGTGCGATTTCCCATTTGTTTATTATACACATTTTCATGTGACAAGTGACATATACATCCCAACATGCAGCCTAGTACCACTTCACAATCACAGGTGGAGCCTGGAGGCATCAAAAAGTCCTCTCTTGCTTCTACAATTATTTTCTCTGTTTTCAAATCCGGAGCAACCTCTTAAAGCTCGGTAAATCGGAGGTTATTTTTAATTCTAGAGCTTCGAATTCCTTCGCGGATATGCTCGCGAAAAGGGGTTCGAGTATGGGTTGGGACTTGTTTGTGTGGGGGGATGTGTAGTTTTGCTTTCGTTTGTTGGCTGTCTGTTGTCTCTCTTTCTGTTGGGGTGTGCGCTCTGTAGTTGGCCCTGGTGGTCTTGTGCCCTGTGCCCTGTTTGGGGGCTCTGTTTTCTTTCAATAAAATTTTGACGTTCAAAAAAAAAAAAACAATCACAGGTGGAGCCTGGAGGCATCAAAAAGTCCTTTCTTGCTTCTACAATTATTTTCTCTGTTTTCTTCTCTCTCTGCTTATTCATTCTCATATATCAAATACTTCTCTCTGGTTTGTTGAAGCAGAGGACTAGCACAGTAGCACTACTACTATAGGTTGTGTCTATGGAGCTTTCACTGGTTTTACAAGCTTTTTTTGTGTTTCAAATGTGCTTTCAAGTTCTATTAGTATCATGTAGTCACACTATCACCATGAAAGGTGAATTGGGTACTTCTCCTTTCCCCAGAAATTTCCTCTTTGGAACTGCATCTTCTTCTTATCAGGTTCTTCATGTTTTTTTTTTTTTTTTTTTTTTTTTTAAATCACAATAAACATAAACATAAACCAAAACAAAAACATACCCATGTCACAGTTATCATTATTGATTTAATTTTTGGAATTTTTGTGTAGTTTGAAGGAGCTTTCTTGACTGATGGAAAAGGCCTCAACAACTGGGACAATTTTACTCACACGCCTGGTAAGTTTGAATTGAATTGCTCTGTGTTTTTCCTTTTCTGTTGAATTATTTTTTGATTATTTTTAAAACATTTCTTCTCATGATATATGTGATGGAAACTTGTCTCTCAGGTAACATCATTGATGGAAGTACTGGAGATGTTGCTGTTGATCATTACCATCGATATCTGGTAACTCAATTCACATTTCTAACTTTGATTATTAATTAGTGTTTACATTCCGCCTTGATTATATATATGTTTAAAACAGTAATACAATTACTACATGACCTAAAAATGTAACCCGAAATATGTCATGACTCTAAAAAAGACGTTCAAGAATCCCGCGTATACATTAGAGAATTTCTATACCCATTTATCATAGGACGGATTGAGAAAATGTTCATTATGGTTTTTGATTATATGGTAACACAGGAAGATCTGGAACTAATGGAGGATATTGGAGTCAATAGCTATCGTTTTTCTATATCGTGGGCACGAATTTTACCCAGTAAGTGTGTACTTTTATTTGTCGTAAAAGGAAAATTCAATTGCATGCTCACTTTTCGTATTCACTTTGAGCAAGAGGGAAGATTTGGAGCTGTGAATAGAGCCGGCGTTGATCATTATAACAAGTTCATCAATGCTTTTCTGCATAGAGGTTGATTCTGATTCTAGTTCTGGTTCTAGTAGTTGAAAGAATTTCTTCACGATTAGTTATTTATCCGACATAACAACTTCCATATTAAACTGTTCAATGGATTTCAGGGATTATACCCTTTGTTACATTGACTCATTACGACATTCCTCAGGAACTTGAAGACAGATATGGAGGCTGGCTGAGTCCCCAAGTGCAGTGAGTAGCAAGCAATACTCTTTTCGTGTTTATTTATCAGTAGTAATACTACTACTACTAATATGGATCAACATTTTCCAGGAAAGATTTTGCATATTATGCAGACATATGTTTCAAATATTTTGGAGATCGAGTGAAGTTTTGGGTAACCTTCAACGAGCCTAATGTTGCAGTCATCCTTGGCTATAGGTCAGGGGCTTGCCCTCCAGCTCACTGTTCCGGCTTATTCGGGAATTGTAAAGAAGGGGATTCAGAGAGAGAGCCTTTTATTGCAGCCCACAACATCATCCTCTCTCATTCAGCTGCTGTGGGTATTTATAGAACTAAATATCAGGTATATTTGAGTAAATTGTTACAGATTCTAGCACCGATTTTATTCAAGCATGAAAACAGCTCGGTTCTAAATTATAATGTCCAGAAAGAACAAGAAGGTAGCATTGGAATTGTAATGCATACCGTGTGGTACGAACCTATCAGCAATTCCTCGGAAGACAAACGAGCAGCTGAGAGAGCTCAAGCTTTCTTTATGAATTGGTAAGCTTTTTCAACACTCGTATACGGTTATCATAATAACTACAGAATTTGCACCCTGAATCCATCTTAAAAGTGCAATGCAGGTTCTTAGATCCGATAATATTTGGGAAATATCCTTCAGAAATGCATGAAATTCTAGGATCTAGTCTACCCGAGTTTTCAAAATATGATCAGGAGAAGCTGAAGAACGGGTTAGATTTCATTGGCATCAACCAGTATACCGGTTTTTATGTGAAAGATTGTATTTTCTCTACATGTGAACCGGGAACAGGATATTCTAAGACAGAAGGCTTCGCTCTCCAGACTGCACAAAACAAAGGTGTCCTCGTTGGGGAACCGGTATGTTATCTCAGTTTAACACCATGTCTGTGATTTAATTTTCGGGGGAAACATTACCCAAATCTTGTTTTGTGAATGTAGACTGATCTCAACTGGCTATATGTCGTTCCTCAAGGAATGTATAAGATGGTAACATATATAAAGGAGAGGTACAATAACTTGCCAATGTACATCACAGAAAACGGTGAGCAGATAACAAGATGTTCAAAAATGTTTTGCGAAAATTTCATGTAATTTGTTGTCGTTCTTGAAGGGTTTGGCGAGAAGGAAAAGCCCACCGAAATTCTACTCAACGATGTCAGGAGGGTGAACTACATGAGTGGTTACTTGGAAGCTCTAGCAACAGCAGTGAGGTACTACTACATGTCTTTTGGCAATTTTTTCCGTCCTCTGTTATGTTCAAACCAAATTTCGAGCCTTTTTTGAGACATTTCAAATAATACATTGTAGGGCTAATAAAAGAATCAACAATATTTGAAAATATGATCAGGAAAGGAGCAGATGTGCGAGGATACTTTGCCTGGTCCTTGCTCGACAACTTCGAGTGGAAGGATGGATATACAGTCAGGTTTGGACTCTACCATGTTGATTATACGACTCTCAAGAGAACTCGCAAAACGTCAGCAACTTGGTATAAACAGTACATTGCCAACCATACGACCTGCGAAACTTGTGAAGTTTAGTTTAACCAAAAAATAGTATGGTGTAGCTATTAGTCCATATCGCCTTCACATTCGAAACTTGTAATGCTATATATGAAAATATAGCTGCGTATTTTCAAGTCCAACCGGTGTATGTAGTTCTCATGTGCAATCACTATAGAATTCTTGGTTTGAATCTCTTTAATTGGTATCAGAGCGAGTTTTGGAAATCATTGTACACTGTATTGTCTACTTTTGATTTTGGCAATCAAATTTTGAGTACTCCTGAGAATGCTCATATGCTTGTATGGAACTTAATACAAGGAAAAACCACAGCTTAGAGTAAAATTCAAAATCACAACAACAATTTCATAATTAATAATTTGAAAAAGAGGTCAGAGAACTAGCTTTATAACCCAAAAAAAGTCCAATAATTTGCTTAAGTATTCTTCTCCAACCAATAAACCAAGCAGATGTGAATTGTGAAAAAAATGTTTGATTTGTAGGGCATACAAAATTTCTTCTAAAGTCTCAAAGTGGTGGACCTAATGGTTAGGTTGGAGTCATTTCAAAGAACCAGCTTTTACTTTGGATTTGAATGGTCTTTTTGATTCCTTTAGATGATCATCAAAAAGATTTCTGTAACTTTTCTTGACACATAAGGTCCCATTAGACTATTCATGACCGAAGATAGAAAATGATTGCCCCCCCACCCCCTAAAAAAGGAAATTAAACTTGTGATATATAAGAATAATAATGTGTAAGGTCTGCTATGAACAAGCTCTTGTAGCCTGTAATACTGATAATTTGATGCAAGATTGATTTCTTTGCCTTTATAACAAATGAAGAAGTTCAAGTCTCATCGGTCGTAAACAGTGTAACAAGACCCCTGCATTTCGGGTTGTGCTTACCATGTTAATTTTGCTAATTTCCTGAAATCTCATTACTCGATTGGTGTCAAATTTAAAAAAAAAAAAAAAAGGCAGACAGGCTTTGTGGATCACATTATTTACTAATAAACAGTTTAATAATAAACTAGATAAACTTATCAGTACCAAACTATGATTAAATATTATTATTATTTTTCTGTTTTCGTGGGTCCAAATAATATATATTTGATCAACTTTTTAGATATGATCATATACTATTAAATTAATCAGATTCATTTAACATGAAATTGTTTATTTTAATTTTAAGGGGTATTATCATTTGGATCCCTATGATGTTTTGAATTATCTATTTTCTTTTCCATTATCCATTTTTCACCGACTTGGTTCTTATGTTTTCCAAAACTCATCGATTTGATTCCTCTAAGAGTCAAATTTAACATTTCAAGGGACATTTTCGTCTTTAAACAGTTTACTTGCCACGTGTCAACTCAAAAAAAAAAAAAGAATAATTTTTTTTTGAAACAAGAAAAGAATAATTTAATAAATTAAGGTATAAATATTTATATAAAACAAATATAATTAAAAATTAAAACAAATTATATATATATAAAAAAAAAAAAATCGTTTTGAAAAAAGTGGTTGGTGCTCTTAACAATGGAGGAGATCCATTTGGATCTCATGGAAACCCAACTCGGGTCTTCATCATCATACCCTGACGGGTCTCCATCTTCGACGACGGAGACCAGCAACAGCAACTCAAGAAGGAGTTCCACTTCCTCCACGTACTGGAATTGACCGAAGACAATGTCAAACAAGTCTTAGCCGATGCTCGTGTAGAGGCAAGTCATTTTTTCATGTTTTTAGAGAGATTGCTTTGTGAATTAATAAATAAAAGGGTCAAGTTGTGATGAATCTCAATATAAATTGCAGTTTGAACAGCTGTTTGACAGATCGGTAGGCATGACAGGGGAGGCATGCAGAACTAGCTGAATTGGATGGACCATTTGTCAAGATCACTCTCAGAGGTCGCTTTTGGCATTAACGTTTCCTTGTTCTTGCAAGGCTTGGCAACTATTTGAAGCAGAGGATCCCTGTAAGTTTTTTACTTTATAATCAATACTTATGACTATAAATATTTGTTGAAGCAAGTGGTTCTTGCTTTCCATGAAATCTTGGAGGTGGATATTGAAGATGAGAAACAGTTGGATGACAGTACTGAAAACTTTTAAGGATTTCTTGTTAATGACAACATTGAATTGTTTTTCAATCTGTTTCCATGTTGACTATTATCTTGTTCATCGTATTCCAATTTTTTTTTTTTTTTGGTATCCATGGGGGTCCGGGCCAGTTTGCGCGCACCTCGACTAATCCCACGAGGCCCTGAAGTTAACAGCTGGGTAAACCTCCAGTAGCTCTAAGAGAAACGTGGCTGCGAAGAATCGAACCCAAGAAATCCGAGTTTACGGCTCACCCCAGTGACCAGTGGCACCACCCCTTGGGGTTCGTATCCCAGGGTTGGGTCTCCATGAGATCGGTATTGGATTTGGAGATCCATCACATGAGAGGGCTGGCGGTGACCAGCCTCTTTTTTTTGAAAGTTCAAAATGATGGCTTGTTCGTTGCGAAGAACAGGTTTTTGATTGGATGAAAATGGAAGTTTTGTTGTGATAAAATGTTGGATGAACTTGTCTGATTGCGATGAAATGTCGAAAATAATTGGTCTGTGATGAAGAGGAGATCTCATCTCCACATTCTTTTTAATTTTTTTAATTCGATCATTATTTTTCAAAAACAATTTCTTTGATTTTCGTCATTATCCTTTTTATTATATTTTCCTATTTTATTTTGTTTGATTTTTTGTTTTTCTATTATTTTTGATGTAACACATGTCAAAATTTTGTTAGATTACGGTGTTTTTCTTTTTGTTTTCCAACTTTGGATCTAATCAGTTTTTTTTTTTTTTAATTTTTCTTTAATTTTTTTTATGATATATTTTAATTTTTAACTAAATTTTCTTTTTTTTTCCTCAAAAGAAAAACTAAATTTATTTTTTTAAAGAAAATAAATGTTTAGGTTTAAAGATGTCATTTTGCTTTTTTTGTGACCATTGACTGTAAAAATCTAGTCAGAGGGACCAAATTGATAGGTTTTTGAAAACGTAGAGACCAAGCCAGTGAAAAATGGACAATGGGTAAAAAAAAAAAAACAGATAATTCAAAAAAACATAAGGACCCAAATGATAATACCCTAATTTGATTTTTTTTTTTTGTTTTTGTTTTCAACATTTTCTTTTTAGTTTTAACATTATCTCTTCGATATATGTTTTTTTTCTTACAAACCAATAAATGCGTGGACTGGAGGGAGTAGTACTCTACTACACTTCACTCTTTTGTTAAGGACAAATTGCAATACAGTCCCTCGATTTTAAGTGTCATCGCACGAATATGGAGGTTTTGATCAAAATTGAAGAAACATCCCTAGTGTAGTGTTAGTTGTTAATTTGTTATGTCAATTCTAACTCCGACTAATGACCACTCTTTTAGTGGGAAAAGACATAAATGTCCATACTTAATTATTTTAGAGTTTATTTTATCAACTAAACTCGAGGATTGTTTGTGTGATCTCCCATTTGTTTATTATACACATTTTTCATGTGATAAATGCCATATGGACTCAAATCAGCTGTCAAATTTTGGTGTCCAAATTTGTGTCTAACCAACTAAATTAAGACATGTGTGCACATTTATGGATTTTTTTTCAACTTCTTCCACAAATGTACACACATGTCCCAATTTGGTTGGTTAGACACAAATTGGAACACCAAAAATTTGACAGCCGATTTGAGTCCATGGCATATACCATCCCAAAATGCAGCCAAATACGACTTCACAATCACAGGTGGATCCTGTAGGCATCAAAAAGTCCTTTCTTGCTTCTACAATTACTTTCTCTGTTTTCTTCTCTCTCTGCTTATTCATTCTCATATATCAAATACTTCTCTCTGGTTTGTTGAAGCAGAGGACTAGCACAGTAGCACTACTACTATAGGTTGTGTCTATGGAGCTTTCACTGGTTTTACAAGCTTTTTTTGTGTTTCAAATGTGCTTTCAAGTTCCATTAGTATCATGTAGTCACACTATCACCATGAAAGGTGAATTGGGTGTTTCTCCATTCCCCAGAAATTTCCTCTTTGGAACTGCATCTTCTTCTTATCAGGTTCTTCATTATTATTTTTTTTTATAATCACAATAAACATATACATAAACCAAAACAAAAACATACCCATGTCACAGTTATCATTATTGATTTAATTTTTGGAATATTTATTTATTTGTTTGTGTAGTTTGAAGGAGCTTTCTTGGCTGATGGAAAAGGCCTCAACAACTGGGACAATTTTACTCACATGCCTGGTTTGAATTGAATTGCTTTGTTTATTTATTTATTATTATTATTTTTTTTTTTTTTTCTGTTGAATTATTTTTGCTTATTCTTCTCATGATATATGTGATTGAAACTTGTACCTCAGGTAACATCTTCGATGGAAGTACAGGAGATGTTGCTGTTGATCATTACCATCGATATCCGGTAACTCAATTCACATAAAACTTTGATTTTTAATTAGTGTTTACATTACTCTCTGATTATATATATGTTTGAATTGAAACAGTAATACTATTACCACATGACCTAAAAATGTAACCCGAAATATGTCATGACTCTAACAAAGACGTTCAAGAATCCCGCGTATACATTAGAGAATTTCTATACTAATTTATCATAGGACGGATTGAGAAAATGTTCGTTATGGTTTTTGATGATGTGATAAAACAGGAAGATCTGGAACTAATGGAGGATATTGGAGTGAATAGCTATCGTTTCTCTATATCGTGGGCACGAATTTTACCTAGTGAGTGTGTTCTTCTATTTGTTGTAATTAAAAGGAAAATTTGGCTGTATCAGCTGTTAATCTGTATACGCTGCTAATTTTCTCACTTTTCGTATTCACTTTGAACAAGAGGGAAGATTTGGAGCTGTGAATAGAGCCGGCGTTGATCATTATAACAAGTTCATCGACGCTCTTCTGCATAGAGGTTGATTCTAATTCTAGTTCTGGTTCTAGTAGTTGAAAGAATTTCTGGACGATTAGTTATTTATCCGACATAACAACTTCCATATTAAACTGTTCAATGCTTCTGATTTCAGGGATTATACCCTTTGTTACATTGACTCATTACGACATTCCTCAGGATCTTGAAGACAGATACGGAGGCTGGCTGAGTCCCCAAGTGCAGTGAGTAGCAAGCAACACTTTTCGTTGTTTATTTATCGGTAGTAATACTACTACTAATACGGATCAAACATTTTCCAGGAAAGATTTTGCATATTATGCAGACATATGTTTCAAGTATTTCGGAGATCGCGTGAAGTTTTGGGTCACCTTCAACGAGCCTAACGTTGTAGTCATCCGTGGCTATAGGTCAGGGGCTTACCCTCCAGCTCGCTGTTCCGGCTTATTTGGGAATTGTAAGGAAGGAGATTCGGAGAGAGAGCCTTTTATTGCAGCCCACAACATCATCCTCTCGCATTCAGCTGCTGTCGGTATTTATAGAACTAAATATCAGGTATATTTGAGTAAATTGTTACAGATTCTAGCACCGATTTTATTCGAGCATGAAAACAGCTCTGTTCTAAATTATAATGTTGATATAAATCCAGAAAGAACAAGAAGGTAGCATTGGAATTGTAATGAATACCATGTGGTACGAACCTATCAGCAATTCCTCGGAAGACAAACGAGCAGCTGAGAGAGCTCAAGCTTTCTATATGAATTGGTAAGCTTTTTCAACACTCGTATACGGTTATCATAATAACTACAGAATTTGCACCCTGAATCCATCTTAAAAGTGCAATGCAGGTTCTTAGATCCGATAATATTTGGGAAATATCCTGCAGAAATGCATGAAATTCTAGGATCTAGTCTACCCGAGTTTTCGAAATATGATCAGGAGAAGTTGAAGAACGGGTTAGATTTCATTGGCATCAACCAGTATACCAGTTTTTATGTGAAAGATTGTATTTTCTCTACATGTGAACCGGGAATAGGATATTCTAAGACCGAAGGCTTCGCTCTCTGGACTGCACAAAACAAAGGTGTCTTCATTGGGGAACCGGTATGTTATCTCAATTTAACACCATGTCTGTGATTTAATTTTTCAGTGAAACATTACCCAAATCTTGTTTCGTCAATGTAGACTGATCTCAACTGGCTATATGTCAATCCTCAAGGAATGTATAAGATGGTAACATATATAAAGGAGAGGTACAATAACTTGCCAATGTACATCACAGAAAACGGTGAGCAGATACATTCATACAAGACGTTCAAAAATGTTTTGCAAAAAATTTCATATAATTTGTTGTCGTTTTTGAAGGGTTTGGCGAGAAGGAAAAGCCCACCAAAATTCTACTCAACGATGTCAGGAGGGTGAACTACATGAGTCGTTACTTGGATGCTCTAGCAACAGCAATGAGGTACTACTACATGTCTTTTGGCAATGTTTTATGTCCTCTGTTATGTTCAAACCAAATTTCAAGCCTTTTTCGAGACATTTCAAATAATACGTTGTAGGGCTAATAAAAGAATCAACAATATTTGAAAATATGATCAGGAAAGGAGCAGATGTGCGAGGATACTTTGCCTGGTCATTGCTTGACAACTTCGAGTGGAAGGATGGATATACAGTCAGGTTTGGACTCTACCATGTTGATTATACGACTCTCAGAAGAACTCGCAAAACGTCAGTAACTTGGTATAAACAGTACATTGCCAACGCTACTACCTGCAAAACTTGTGAAGTTTAGTTTAACCGAAAAATAGTATGGTGAATCCTGTTATGGTGTAGCTATTAGTCCATTAGTCCATATTGCCTTCACATTCGAAACTTGTAAATTGTAATGCTATATATGAAAATATAGCCGGAGCGTTTTCAAGTCCAACTGGTGTATATATATGTAATTCTCTTGTGCAATTACTGTAGAATTCTTGGTTTGAGTCTTTTTAATTGGTATCAGAACGAGTTTTAGAGACACTATATTGTCTACTTTTGATTTTGGCAATCAAATTTTGACTCCTAAGGATGCTCATATGCTTGTATGGAACTTAATACGAGGAAAAACCACAGCTTAGATTAAAATTCAAAATCACAACAACAATATTGTGCATTTGCATCAGTTCAAGAATTTATATTCTTCATAATTAATAATTTGAAAAAGAGGTCCAAAAATAAAATCCAATAATTTGCTTAACTTTTCTTCTCCAACCAGTAAACCAAGCAGATGTGAATTGTGAAAGAAATGTTTGATTTGTAGGGCAAACAAAATTTCTTCTAAAGTCTCAATGTGGTGGACCTAATGGTTAGGTTAGAGTCATTTCAAAGAATCACCTTTTACTTTGGATTTGAATGTCTTTTTGATTCCTTCCTGTAAATGATCATCAAAAGATTCTTAACTTGTCTAGGGTCCCACTAGACTATTCATGATTGAAGATAGAAAATGATTGCCCCCCTTCTAAAAAAGGTCAAAAAATTTAGGGTCCCACTAGACTATTTATTGTTCCCTCCTAAAACAGAGGAAAAAAAATTATATCTCCCTTCTGTTATATATACCTGACTTTTAAGTGAAGAATCTCTTACTTTAATTTCGGTCCACACTTTAATGAAATAATATCGATTTGTAAGAATTTTGATATGAAATTTTTTATGAATGATAAGTTCATTAATAAACTTTGAGAATTTCTTAAGTACTAGAACTATTTATCATGATTTTGTTAAATATAAAGGCATCAAAAAATATAGGAGATATATAGGAAAATTCAAAAAAAAAAAAATAGTTCCAGTGGTTGAAAAATTCTCAAATTTTATTAATAGGTACATTTCAATAAACTTGTCATCCACAAAAAAAAAAAAAATCATATCAAAATTCATATAAATCGATATGATTTCATCAAGATGTGGACCGACATTAAAGTAAGAGATCCCTCACTTGAAAGTTACTATATATACTTAGTATATAGCATGTATATCCATTGAAGCATTTTTAGATCTCACTGTAGATAGAAGAGCAGTTTCAAAGTAGTACTGCCATGGAATTTTCTAAAGTTTTTAGAGCTCTTTTTCTCTCAGAGATGCTTCTATTGTTGTCACCTCTCTTCATATCTTCTTGTCATCCAAAAACTCTCAAACAAAGCTTGGATCTATCTCCAATATTGCCTTCCAACTTTCTCTTTGGAACTGCCTCCTCTTCATATCAGGTTTTTGTACTTTCTTACATTATAATACCGAATTCTCAGTTTTCTTTTACACTTTTTTTATTGTTTTTTTTTTTTCTTTTCTTTTTTACAGTTTGAAGGTGCATACTTGAGTGAAGGTAAAGGTTTGAGCAACTGGGATGTTTTCTCACACAAACCTGGTGAGAATTATAACTTTGTTTCTATATAAATCCAACATGAACCTCATATCTTCCATTTGGAGTAAAATTTGTGAAAAATTCAACTTTCAACTTTCCTGTAATGTAACACTCCAGTTTTTATTTTTCACAAAACAACAAGACTGCTTTTCATTTATATTCCTTTACATTATCATAAAGCATCAAACTTTAGAAGGAGAAAATCTTTGGTGGAACACTAGTATAGCACCTGGACAAGACTAGAGTTGCAAAAAACCGCCACGGGCCCCATCCCCAATTGGGGGGGTAAAATGAACTCCAAAAGCAGGGATTAGGACGGGGCGGGGTGAATTTCACCCCAAATCTAAATCTAAATAGGTATTGGGATTGGATGAGGGGCATGTGGACCCTCGAGTCCTTAACACGAGTGAGTGCTGTTTGTTGCATTTGTTCAATGGGGACAGGGAACCTCCCCGCCCCTATTCCCCCCATGAGCATCTTTAATGAGTAACGTTATAGAGCTGGTTTTATAATTTTTTTTTTCAAGACCATTCTTTTATTGTAGTCAGTAATGTTACAAGACCTTGATAACGTTATAAAAGAATGGTCCTTATTTTTTTTATTTTTTTCAAGACTATAAATTTGATAGTAGCTTCGATATAGTTATCGAAAGAGACCTTGAATATAGTTTGCTAGTCCCATCCATGGTTGTTGAAGATAGATAATAATAGTATTTAAATTAAAATATTGAGAAATTAAAGAGAGAAGACAATGGCTGTTGCAGGAAAAATAATAGATGGAAGCAATGGTGATGTTGCTGTGGATCATTATCATCGTTATCTGGTAATCACTAACCATTCTCTTTAATTATTATTTCTTTAATTGTAATCAATCAATATTCAATAAAAGAGTATCAACTTCATGTGCAAACAATATTCCCTGGGACCCCATCAGACAATAATGGTTGGTGATTATGATTTATGACAAATAAAACACTTATTTTTTGCACTAACTTCTGACCATTTCTAATTTCCCATCAGACAATAATGGTGGGTGATTATGATTTATGACAAATAAAACACTTATTTTTTGCACTAACTTTTGACCATTTCTAATTTTCTATTATGAATATAAAATGACAATAATGGGGTGGACATTAATTAAACATTAGTGATGTAGATGTACTGATGTTGCCACATTCTATTATTATTATTCCTTGTTATTTTAATGATAATTAATTGGTCAAAAACTTGTAAATTTTGCTTTCAAGTTTAAGAGAAAATCTTTCATGGGTCCGTCTCATATCTGATGTTGGTGAGATAAACCCAATTAAAAGATGCCAAGTGGCACACCATTAAAACTAAATATTATTTTTTTTCTTTCTCAAATTATTTATTGACACATGGCAAAGTAATTAAAAATGTTTCAAACTCCTCTGTTCCTACTCTTCTTCCTCACGTTATTTCTCTTCTCTCTCTCACTCATTCAATCTCACCAAACTCCCATCTCTCTCACTATCTCACACATCCAAAATCAAAATCAAAATCACACAGCCAACACGTGACCCCGATCAAACGTCGGGATTGCCGAATCGCTGCCATAAAGATGCACGGCGTCCAATCGGTTGGTCTCTCACTTTCTCTTGAAAAAGGGAAACTAAAACCGAACGAGTTGGTGGCTGCTAGTGGTAGTTGGGTTTGGTTATTGAGATGGACGTTGGTATGGTTGTGGGGATTTTGAATTGATTTTTTTAGGTGGATTTATGCATTGGATTATGGTGAATGGAAGAGAGAATAATCAAAACTGATTTTGGTTTCAATTTCATCATAATTATATATGGTATAGAAATCTTTATTTTAATATATATACCTTATTTTAAATAGCTTTATAAATAAAAAAGAACCCTAATCACTTATCATATTGGTGTTTAATTTCAATATTTATTATGATATTAGGGTGATGTATTTATATATATATATATATATATATATATATATATATATATATTAAAGTGTTTGTGTGAGTTTTCTTGCTGCCTCTTTTATTTTTTGAAAAAAAAAAAAAAAAAAAAAAAAAAACCTTTTCTTTTCTTAATAAAAATAAAGTTTGTTTGTAATAGAAGAGGAAGATCATGATCATATGCGTTTATATATAATTATTATTTTTGGATTGTTTTTATTTCATATTATATGTATAATTGTTTAACATGGGTATAAATGTAAAATTACTTATTTTCAGACAATTTTATTTTTAAAAACAAATGTGTTGACAATACATTTAGATGTGAAGAAAAAAAAAAATGCCATTTAAGTTCAGATTTTAGTCCATATTCAGTCTTCAGACAAAAAAATAAACGACTACTTAGTCTCCAATGTTTTTGTCTAAAACATAAATTTTTTAAAGGGGAATTGCACAAACATCCCCTGAGGTTTGATAAAATTACACGAATATGGCAGTTTTGACTATATACGCACAAACTTCCCTCAACATTTGAAAATTGTTGCACAAACATCCCCTACCGTTAGATGGATCTGTTAGTCAATGGTCAAATGTGTAAAAAGTCCAAAATACCCTATATTTTTATTTTAAACATTATTAAAAATTCAAAAATAAGATTAAAAAAAATATTAAAAAATCTTTTAGAAAATATGAATGTATCTTAAATCAGAAAGTTGGGAAAAAAAATTCATCTTCAAAAAAAAAAAAAATTTGTTTGTGAAATTCCCCCTTGATTTTAAATAAATTTAAAATTTAAAATTTATTTATTATTAAATTGTTTAAAAAACTATTTTTTTTTTATTTGTAAAGATGATTTTTTTTTTCCAGGTTTCATATTTAAGATACATTCATGTTATCAAAAATATATTTTTTTAAATATTTTTTATCTTATTTTTTAATTTTTTAGTTTATTTAAAATAAAAATAAAGGGTATTTTAGACTTTTTACACTTTTAACCATTGACTAACGGATTTATCTAACGGCAGGGGATGTTTGTGCAACAATTTTCAAATGTTGAGGGAAGTTTGTGTGTATATGGCCAAAACTACCATATCTGTGCAATTTCATCAAATCTCGAGGGATGTTTGTGCAATTCCCCCTTTTTTAATAACGTATCCATTTTTTTTTTCTTATTTTAATTTTTATTTTATTTCCTTACCAAAAATAGATGAAAAATTAATATCAGTTTTAAATACTTACTGAGTCAACCAAAAAAATAGCCGTGCAACAGACCGTCTGAAAATAAACCGTCATATTGACAATGTCTAATATATTTTTTTACTACGTCAGCTTAAGGTTGAATATGCACGGTTGCATTGGAGAAAGATTTATTAACATAATATTTATTAATCCTACGTGGCATCTCTTTTTTTCACGACACACTTGAATTGGAGATGCTCTAACCACTCTTTTGATGGAATTAAAGTTCACAAAAAATCCAAAAGCCATATAATTGGGGGTTTGTGATTGGATATAAGAGCATCTCCAATGCAATGACTTGTGAAAAAAAAAAATGCTACATAGGATAAATAAACAGTCTATTAAAAAATATATCTCGCATATTCAACCTCACACTAATATGGCGAAAAAAAAAAAAAAATTATACATTGTCAACATAACTGTCTACTTTCAGACGGCTTGTTGCATAACTATTTTTTTCGATTGACTCAATAAGTATTTAAAATTGACATTAATTTTTTTATATCTATTTTTGGTAAGGAGATAAAATAAAAAAGAATAAAAGGAAAAAAAAAAAATGGACACATTAAAAATAAAGTGTTTCAAACAGAAACATTGTAGACCAAATTTTAAGTTGATTGTCTATCAAGTCTATTTTTACACCACATAGGAAGCAAGTCTCTTGATATTATTGTCATGTCAACGATTTTTGGTATGTAAACCACTTTTATATTGGAAATACTTTAAATAGTCTATTCTATAGATAAATATGAAAATTACTTTAAATAGTCTATTCTATAGATAAATATGAAAATTAGATTCCCAAATAACCCATAATAAATCCCGCACACCCACATCATCGATGAAATTATAAAAATAAAAATCATTAAATTCACTATGTTTTTAAAACTCATCTTCTTGATACTCTAATTTAATTGAGTGGTACTGTATATTGAAGGATTCTTGGACATATAAAAGGTTGATTATTATTTATATCTTAAAAGAACAAAATCTAAAACATGTTTTATCTCAATCAAACATTATAAAACAAGCGACAATATGAGATTGACCTAGTGGTACGTCCCTCACATTTACATCGTGAGGTGTGATAAGGTTGTGGGTTCAAATTGTGTTCCCCTCCCCAAAACCCTAAATTATGTAATATTCTAAAATTAAAAAAAATTGAAAAAAAGGTTAATTGTTTAATAAAAACAAAAACAAAAAAATGTTTTGAACTATCTAACATTGTTTTTGACATGAATAGGAAGACATTAATCTAATGGAATCTCTTGGAGTCAACAGCTATAGGTTCTCAATTTCATGGTCAAGAATTTTGCCAAGTTAGTTTTCCTCTCACAACCCATTTACATGTTATAATGTATCATTGATCCCGCACGAAAAATTCATGCGGGATCCCGCACTTGATCATTCTCCTCGAACACTTTGTGCTATATCTGAAATTCTATGCAATTCAACAGAAGGAAGATTTGGAGATGTCAATATAGCTGGTATCAACTACTACAACAAGCTCATTGATGCTCTCCTGCTTAGAGGTTTGCTTCAATTCTGTCTTTCATTGATTGTGTGTGTCCGTTTAATTTATTTTTTTTCTTTTTTCCAATCAAAAATCAAATCCACCCTAATGAAGTCATAATTGAGCACTTACAGGGATCCTACCATTTGTAACTTTGACTCATTTTGATAGTCCTCAAGAAATCGAAGACAGATATGGGGCTTGGCTCGATCCTAAATCTCAGTAAGTGAAATTTTCATTCAACACGCGAAACTACTACGTTACAAATGTCCTGTTGGGGTCATTTGACTACCAAGATTGTTGGGTCCAACGACAGTTCCTAAGTTGATACATGCATTTTGGGTATCGAAAGAATAATACATTTCGGATGAAGAGGAATGAATCACTTCGATTGTTTGTTCTTTCTTCTGTTTCAGGGAGGATTTCGGGTATTATGCAGACATATGTTTTAAATACTTTGGAGACAGGGTGAAATATTGGATTACCTTCAATGAGCCAAACTTCCAAGCCAGCCTCGGTTATCGAACAGGTCAGCATCCACCGGCTCGTTGCTCCGGGACGTTTGGAAACTGCAGCATGGGAGATTCAGAGAAGGAACCATTTGTGGTAGCTCATAATATTATCCTATCACATGCAACTGCAGTCCAGATATACCGGACCAAATACCAGGTAATTAATAAGTAACCTATAAGTAGTGTTTTGCTTGCGGTGCTTTTATATAGAAAGGCTTTCAAGTAATGAAAACTTATCTGAAAATGCACCTGACAAAAAAAGAAGACTTCAAATATTTCTAGCTTAACAAAAGCGTTTCTCAGAAAAGCATTATTAAGTGATTCTTTAAACAATTAAGCATTATATTCAGTTAAACATTACAAAATAAACAATAAAATATTGAAAAGGCACTTTTTAAGTATGAACAATGACATGGAAACAAGTCCAGAAAGATCAAGGAGGTAGCATTGGGATTGTCTTACATGCAATGTGGTTCGAGCCCGTCAGCAACTCCACAGCAGATAAGTTAGCAGTTGAAAGAGCTCAATCCTTCTTAATGAACTGGTTTGATTCCATAACTTCTCAACCCTGAAAAATGTGTTAATGGCACGTTTATCGTCACCCTGTACTAAGACATCATGATCTTTGTTCAATGCAGGTTCCTAGACCCGATCATATATGGAAAATATCCTGAAGAGATGAAACGGATATTAGGATCTACATTACCAGAATTCTCAAGCAATGATATGGAGAAATTGAAGAAGGGACTGGACTTCATTGGCATAAATCACTATACCAGTTACTACGTCCAAGACTGTATCTACTCTATGTGTGGACCTGGAAGGGGAGTTACCAAGACTGAAGGATTTTGCCAGCAAAGTTCCATTGGAGAGTCAGTATGTAACCTAAATTCATCACCTGCATATTGATTGACTGATTTCCCATTCCATAAATCAGTTGATGAAGCTTTTTGGCTGTGCAGACTGAACTTGACTGGCAAAATGTTTACCCACATGGAATGGAAAAGATCGTAAACTACGTGAAAGAGAGATATAATAACATACCCATGTTCATTACAGAAAATGGTAAGAGACTTGTAGTCTTTTCGCACACAAAATCCCCATGCCCTACAATTGATCTTGTTAGAAGGTTTAAATGCTATTACTGGGCCTTTTCCTATCGGTTTAAGCTTTTGGATCTGTTGGTTACTGACCCATCCTGTCTTGTAGGGTATGGAGAGGTAAGCGCTCCAAATTCCACCACTGAAGCGCTCCTCCATGATGTCAAAAGGGTTGAGTACATGGCTGACTACTTAGAAGCGCTGTTGAGAGCAGTGAGGTAAAGATGTGCTAGCATGCATGCAATGATATTATTAAGCAATCAAAACAAATGGGTAATCTAACATTATACAAACCTAACTCAAGTGATCAATTTCATGTATTTCCTATTTAAACAGAGATGGGGCAGATGTCAGAGGGTACTTTGCTTGGTCCTTACTAGACAATTTCGAATGGGTATTTGGGTACACAGTAAGGTTTGGACTTCACCATGTCGATCATGCCACATTGAGGAGGACTCCTAAATTATCAGCAATTTGGTATAAACAGTTCATTGTAAAGCATCGGGTAGTCAAATCCGAGGCACAGTAACATACTCCACAATACCTCCAATACTAGGGTATCAACAATGTTCGATTGTTCGCCCTTCTATTTGTGCTTAGTCTAAACAATAAATGTGGACATTAACATGTGTTTTAAGTTCAGGTCAAGCATTGTATACAAAGCATTCAAAATGATGTAAAATTCATAGTCAAATACAACTTTTGTATACGTAGCTGTAGAAGTTTATGAATGCTACTTCAATCAAAGCATATCAAGAAGGGACATCACCTCACAAATAAACTCTATATATCTTTGGAACAACATGAGAATCTATAGTGTTCTTTGGATGCTGCATGGCTCTCTCACAAATTTTAGTGTAAAACTCAAGGGTTATTCAAGTGAAAAAAATGAAGGTTGAACCAACATAATATTTTATCATATATTATACCAAGAGCAGAATCAAAGCAACAAATTTGAAATTCCCTAATCAATGCTAATATCATATTATCTAGAAACATTGTGATTCATATCATCACAGATCACAATCATCACAAAAAGGTACGAGTCAAGAGACAGACAAGGATGGTCTGTGGTAAAACATAAGCTTCTATTTGCCTCTCAGTATATCTAAGTTTACCCTCTAACCACTAACCATGCTTTATCTTCTCTTTAAAACACTATCTACTTTAGCTCCATCTCAGTCTGCATAGAGTTTGAATCCTGCCCTTTGACAAGCTATGCCTGCATATAAGATGCAGCTTATATATCATAAAATAATAAAAGCCGCTTGCCAACTTTAATAAGGTGATATAAGAGACAATTTTTACCTTTAGTGATGGAAGAAAAACCGGCTTTTATCTTTGATCTTCATGCTCCAGAACCCAGTCTAAACTTTCTTACATCTCCACCATGGAGATCCAGCCTCGTAAAAATGCTCACCATCATCCCATGAAATTTGACATGCTTGAAGACCAACAGCAACACTAGGCTCCTTTCCATGCTGTGAAATCCACTCTGTAATAGCCATTTCTTTATCATCCTCGGTTGCATATTGTTTCTTGCGATTTCCATAGGGATCGAGCCCAGGACTAGACATCTCTGCAATTGCAGCTGGCATGTACATTGAGTCGCCCACTATTGGTGCACCACAGGCAGCCAGTTGTGCTCGGATCTGCATCACACGTGACATTATTCTTAAAGTAACAAGTTGAGCTACTTTTTACATTTAACCAAGTAAATAAAAGTTATTTTTTCTTAATCTTGTTCTTTTGCTAGCATCTTATAGCATAACAAAGTTGCCATTGCAGCTATCATTTCTAGTAAAGTAGTATACATTGCTGGGAGAAAATAACCTTGAAATCAAAATTTCAGAGCAAGCCAACTGCTTTTTCCAGTTTTCCCAGATAATTCTTGTCATGTATTCTGGGTCATTTTATGATAATCCAACTAAGAAAATACCATACCAATTGAATCCCTTATAAGTGGAATCATATCCTTTGAGTTATGAACCCAACACCACATTTCTACTTTTGTGGTTTTATACTTTAGACAACTAAATCAATGCGAACTACAATGCCATGGCTCACAACTATAGGATAAATAAAGAATAGTAATAACCAAAACCAGCAAAACCAAGTAGCATATGGACAGCTAAAGAACCTGATGAGTTCGTCCAGTCAACAGGTTGATTTTACACTCATATGCATAATCTTTTGAGGGCCACCCAGAGTCTTCAACACGATATATCCCTTCAACACTACTATCTGGCCAAAGAACCTCCTTGCATTCCAAGACCTCAAGTTGACATAACTGCCAGCCTTTAACAAAATCTGCATACATAAATGTTTTGGGATAAGACAGAAAAGAGTTCTTGCTTAACCATGGTAGGTGTACAAAGAATGACTTAAGAAAGCAGATTTTGAACTTAAAATTTGACCTATCATATCACTGTAGGTATGGCAATGCTTTGAAATGAATTTCTGATGACTGTAATGTCAATTAACAATAATCTAAAAACAGCATAATTTTCTAAAAGTGATAAAAGGAAAAATATACAAACATTGGCAGAAGTTTTGTAGTGATATAGTTACGTCTCATCCAGTAAGATGCCTCACCCAAAACCCTATAATGAGAAAGTGATGGTTTTCTAATGTCTACATATAGCCCTCTGTGCAGATTGTAAATATCATTTAGACTCTGAATTATTCTAGGAATAATATTTTAAATAATTGGGGACAACATATTTGGAAACAATAGTCACTCTGGTCGCCAAAAGTTTCTTTTTCCATATATATGTGGAATACCTTTTAACAAACATTTTCAGTGTACACTTGCAAGGGCCTCAAGTCTAAATCAAGATTCACTACCATACAGTAGTGGTCTGTCAACTTCAAGGTTATTAGCTGCAAACTTTAGAGGTCCAATTAATTTCCTACAATGCAAGCTTCAAGAGGTTATTACCTTCTGAAACGAGTCTTGGAGCAATATTAACGGGACGCATGTAGTGGGTGATTAATCCAACTGGCAAAGGAGCAGCAGCAAGAGCAAGATAAAGCTTCTTCACCTTTTTCTCCTAATGCACAAGAAAACTTACAACTTCAGAAACGTTTGAGAAAAAATAAAATACAAGTTCAATATGTGCAGTACTACAGTGACCCCATGAAGAAGAAATCATATCAGACCAAGGGAAGCTGCAATTTGTGGCCAAGCTGCCTTGATCAAATCTATGCCAAGAATTGAAATTAAATACTTACTCTGATCTTTCCATGAAAAACTGAGCAATACTCCTTAGTCCTAGCCAATACAACACTGCGACAAAATTATTGGCCACTGATTACTCTTTATGTCGATAATGATGATGATGCAAACGATGACAATATTCAAAAAGATTACAATACCAGCCCTCTGTGCAGTTATCAATTTGATGGGTGGTATATAATGGATCTGTTAATTCCAATGCACGAGTAGCAAATGTTGCACAACTTTCTTCTATATTGTCTGAAGTTCCTCCTACCTAACCACAGTTGACATAGAACATTGATGCATTAAGTTACAAATTGACTAGTTAGAAATAGCAATCTTCGCGAAAATTTTAACAGATCAATTACGTACAGATGTCCCAGCTGGTTTGTCCAAAATAACATATGATTCAGTCACCGCTATAATTCTTGATTTCCAGTCAATTTCATAGCACCTGAACAAAATTTAAAGTCAATAAGTATAATGCTTGTCAAAAACGATAGTAAAATGTCTGTTTAAACATTAAATTCTACCTTGGAAACCGTTTTGGGTGTACATGCACACGTAAGTATGTTCCAGCTTCAACAAACTGGTCAACATGAGTTATACGGAAAGTCTTCTGTGCTTCCCGTATCGTTTTCCCTTTGACAGAAGCTCTCTTTTTGACAACTGATGGTGCGGTAACTTCTTTAAATATCCTGATTTGCTCTGGGGTAGCAGTTGAAGGAGGCTTTGGACACACAAGAGCATAATGAACAGCTCCAAAATGGATGAGATCTGCAACAAACCTTCAAAGAATGAAATTTTCTATATATCATTCCAATCTGATTGATAACAGACAATGATGGAAATCCAGTAGTCATATCTCATATTATCAATTGGAAACAAATAAAATCAAGAAAGAGCAGAGCACTCACAGAGGAGGAAGATCCAGTGCTTTACATATGTATTCCAGTACAGGCCCTTCTTCAGAAACAACTAAATGTTCAATTCTCGGTGGGCCATTTTGTTCCGGACATGGAAGCAAGCGATGATACTCGGGGTAGCTGAGACAACAAAATTCTCCAAATCAACCAGCTAGAATATTATTATTAGCCATTAACAAACATAACAAAAGACACAATGTATGAGTTTCACACGAAGCACAAAGAATGGTAAAACGAATACGAACCAACAGAACAACTCAAGAAGTCCCAAGAAATCACTAAATAGAGCTGTGAATGAAATATGCAAACATTAAAAGTTTAAAACCTTTAACAAATTGTTAGAAACAATGCATTTCCTTGGTCACAAATGGATATTATCAATCCACTATTCAAACAAAGCAACATCTTTTTATACAAGTACAATGCCAGAATTACATAAGAGACAAGCCTCAATCACTAACCACACATTGTATTCAAATTTAATATATATATATAGAATCAAAGTAGAAAACACCAATCCATTTCAAGTTTTCAACCGATTTTTTACTCATCTACAGTTGAGATAAGTTTATCTTTCAAGTGTCAACAATAACAGGCTTGATTCAATGACACAAACACACACATATCCCATCAATTAAAATGAAGAAAAGAAGTGAAATTGAGAGTACCCATTAACAGAAGAAGCAGTAGCAGTAACAGCAGCAGCTGTGTGACTGTGAGTGACAACTTGTTGTTTCGAGGACTGAAAAGCGAAAGCTCTCTTGTTCGAACAGAGATACACGACAACATTGTTGCTATGGTTCTTCTTGAAACAAGAAGAAACATGTGTAGATGCTAAAGTTCGTAGAAGAGAGATGGGCCCACCACCACCCAGGTTCCGGCAGTTGTTCGTGAAGATTGAAGAGAAACTCATTGAAGCCATTTTTGTTGCTGAAAGAGATTCTTGTCGTCAAAAAGATAAATTTATGTTGTTACGAATTCGGGTTAGTTGGGTCGGTCTTGGGCCCATTAAACCCGGTATTTATGTGGGCTTGGGTCCATTTAAAATTTGATTACCTATGTTGAAGAACAAAGTGCCCATTTATGGATAGTGTTATAGAATTATTTTTAATTTTTTGGAAATATGTTATAGAATTATTAATATTGTAAAAGTTTATTGAGTTTCTTCTAATAGAAACTTCAAATTTTATTTATCCAAATTTTCATAGTTTTTCGTACTTAAATTACTATTTCATTAAGGTTACTAATTTAATGACAACCATTAGATTGTACGAAAATGTAATTTAATAATTACTTTTTAAATAAAATATCGTTCGAAACTAAAAAAAATAACTTCAAAACGACGTTATTAGAACATTAACATAGTTAAACTTATCAAAAAAATATAAGAAATCACATCGTATTAATGGACTAATGAATCCGAATTTGACTTCATAAAGCTTTTATTGTAGTCATGAGTTTTATTGGATAGTTACAAAGTGACAAACATTTTCTTACATTGCAATATTTATCTTGTATAAGTTGATCATATACTAATTAACAACCCTAGACATGCATGCTTTTGTAATTAAAATCCTATCTACACATAAACCCAAGAATATATCTTGATCTTGCCCCACATAATCAAGATTGCAACCAATCCTCCAACCAAGACTCTTACACAAGACCTAGCAATGGATGCATTTCCAAGCACAGCTGCAAAGGCTCCAACCAACAACATGGACAATGAAGCTGAAATCATGGCAATGCATGTCCTCAGATTATTATGTTGCTGATCAACAAACCCAGAAGCAAGCAATGGCACAGTCCCTACCAACAAATATGCTAGTGAAGATGTCACAGCCACCTGTGTTGGGTTTGGCATCATCTGCCATATATTCTCATCATGATGATCGTGATCGTGATCGTAATGATGATGATGATGATCGTGATGGTGATGATGATGATGATGATCTCTTCTTCCGAATATTTTCAAGTCTCTTTTTGCTTGAAATGTCAATGTGTCCACTTGGGTGTACACAGAAACCAGCTCTGAGGTTGCTATTCTCAAAGCTCCTGAAATCAAACCCAGAAACCCTGTGAGGATCAACTTTGTTGACTTTGTTTGATCTTGTGTGACCATTTGATCAATATTCATCATCAACAATGTTGTGAAGACCAACCCTTCTAGACCTCCCAAAACAACAGCTCTCAACCATTGTGCTCTTTGAGAGTAATCAAAGTATTGCTTCTGTCCCAATTCCATTTTTTTTTTTTTTTTTTGAGTTCTTTGAATAATTAAACCAATGAAATGGTATATTTATAGCCTATAAATTTAGCCTAACATTGGCAAAAAATTAGGTATTTCGGGATAGGAGTTCCCATGTGTAAACCATCAGATATAAGATTATGCTCAAACCACCTAAACCCTCGGACATAAGATTATGTTGAAACCATATTTTTTTATATATATATACCACAAGTGGTGACGGCGATTCGAACTTGGGATATTACCAAAATGAATGAGCGTCATAACCATCAAGCCACATTGAGGTTGTCCAAACCATGATTGTAATGTTACAAAGTTAAGCAAAAAAAAAAAATTGTTTTTCATAAAAAAGGACCGTCTTGACCAGAGAATACGCATTTGGGGTGACATGGGGAATTGAGAATTGACAACAAAATAACATGAGAAAAGAAAGACATTTTAGTAACCTATGATTCATCACTACTATTATGTTATGATTAGAATTAATAAAAAATAAACCAATATGTGCAAGCAAATAATCAATAACCTTCTCAAAAAGTAATCCATGTAATGTATATATTTAAGTATATGGTTTCTGGTCATTGGTTGTGTTTAGATGACCCATGCCAAAGGAACTTAGAGAAGATTTGACGATACATTAACAATATAAGAAAAATACAAATACCGAAACCAGAAGAAGATCTTTTAAGAAAGTTGATCATTTTACACAATTTTGAACCTAACTCAATTCAATTTTATGTGGATTAAATTGAATTCAATGGTCTATTTTGTTATGAATAAAAAAGGAAACAACAATTTGTTCCATTACCAGTAGTATGTCGGTATCAATTAGGTCAAGTTTTCCGTGTATTGTTCTAATTCAACTCGGGCGTCAAAAGTTATCAAAACCAATTTAAATTGAATATTAAATAAGTTTAAACGGATCGGACTATCCTTAATCTAATAATAATTATAATTATTATGTGTGAGAATCACATACATTCTTTCGTGCGAAATTGACTATATAATGTTACGTACAGAATGAGCTCTATGACATTACAAAGTGATCTACACATTCTCAAAAGTGACAATATCACTCTATATCATTACATAATCGATCATGTGCAAAAGAACGTGCTGAATTCCTACATTGAGGTAGTACTCCTTAATCTAAACTCAATTGTACTCTAGATAACTTTATCGTCACTACACCAAAATACATCTTTAACAACAAGCATCCAACAATTTACAAGAAAGAAAGTAGTTAAATGGAATCATTAATAACTTTCAAAATTACGAAGTTATTATTAATAAATAAACAGGTTCAATAGTAACAGGCTACAAATGAAAGTTGTGAATACAAATACCCAATTTTAAAAGCAAAACTTTTGATTTTAAAAGGCCCAATTTAAATAGCCCACCAGAATTCTTCTTGAATATTTCTTTTACAAGTTGTTTTGTTTTTTTGTTTTTTTTTTGTTTTTTTAACAGAATTTCATATAATCCCATTTTTTTTTAACGATTTGCTACTTTTATAAATGTCTTTTCATATTCATCACTATAGTCCCTATTTAGTCAACTATTTTAAAACTTATGAAAGTACACTTTTACCCTTATTACTATTTAATTTAATTAAAATGATTATATTAGCTTTAAATTAAAATGAAAAACAATAGAATTCTCAAAAAAAAAAATCTTAAATAAATAGATTACAAAAATTATATATATATATATATATATATATATATATATATATATATATATATCTTAAGTAAATAATAATAAAAAATCCATTAATTTTTTCTTATTTTGCATTTTTTTTTCATAATGGATTTTTATTTAGCTAAAATGATTATTTTAGCTTTAAAGTTTAAATTAAAATGAAAAACAATAAAATTCTCAATAATAAAATCTTAAATAAATAGATTACAAAAAAAAAAAATTATGAAAAATAATCATTTAAAGCTAAGATAATCATTTTAGCTAAATAAAATAATCATTTAAATTTTAATTAGTAATTTCTCTCGTATCTCTCTCTCTCTTCAACGATGAAAGGCTCCTCCACCATGAGCTCCGCGACCACCACAGCCACCGTGAGACCACAATCACAGTAAGTATTAATTTTTCGGTTGCTTGAAATTCGGAGTTGATTGTTACTCTCAAGTAAGCTAAACAAATCCAAGTCGTTCTTCTTCTTCGTTTCACATTTTATCACGTTAAAATCAAAGTCGTTTAATCGTTTGCTGCTTTGGATGTTGTTCAGAACTGAAGAACAAAGCTGCTTACGGTTCGTGGAGCGAGAAGACGTTGATGACGTAGAAGACTTTTTTGAACCGATCGATTAATGTAGGTAAGCCTTATAAAATCTTTGAATTCGAATTGTTAAAGAGTTAGGGATTCGATTTCTGCTAGTGCTGAAATTTGATTGAGAGTCAGATGAGTTTTATAATTTATAATTTAATTTTTAGCTGCTAGTGCCAAAACCAGTCAACTTGGAATAACGGATCAATAAATTTATTTTCAGTTACATTTCTAAGGAGAGCTGCATTGATAGAGGAAGAGTACTTCGATTTTTTATCATATTTTTGTGTTGCCGAGTCTAGGGTGGTTATTGCAAACTGCAAAGACAAAATAATAAATTTGTTCAATTGCACTAATAATCATCATTTGCACTATTAGTTGCCATGACACCAGTTTCACCATTCCATCAACTATGTGCTTTATGAAAATATACATTCCTTAGCTCCTTAGCTTCCTTTTATACACTATTCACTATTCACTAGTTATGAAAAAATGTAAGAGAAAACAACTAACAACTAACAACTAACATCTAACATCTAACAAAGAAAAGAAACACACGTGTTAAAGAAAACACACTCATTGATAAACAATAACCACCCTGATGTTATTGTGGAATGGGAAATATCTTCAACGACGGGTAGAAAAATATGGGTAATCTCCGAATTCATCAAGATCTGGGGAAGGGAGCGATCTCAATCTTTCTGGATAATTCAAATTGGACTTACCTGATTGGTCAATAATACGCAAACCTTTAAGCCTGGGAAAGGCTCCATCCTCAACTTGCCACTCCACTGTTTCATCAGCCACTTCAAGTAGTAGAATTTCAAGCCACTGAAAACCATTTGCGCTGCTCATCATTTTCTTCCCTTCGTAAAATCCTCCATCTAAGTAAAGAACCGTGAGTTTTGGTAACTTCTCTAACAGAGGCATTGGGTCATCCTCCAGGTATGAAAATGCTAAGCAAAGGCACTCTAGATTTGGTAAGACTTGATGTATGTCTTCTGACAATTTCTCTAATTTCCCATTCAATCTCAAATCCATGAGATGTGGGCAACCAGAGAGTGGTTGCAGTGATGAGAAAGATATTTTATCCCATTTTTGACCAACAACTAATATTCGAAGGCTTTTTAAATTGGCAATTGAATCAAAACAGAACACTTCTTGTTTAGAGAAGGAGCCCACAACCCACAACTCTCGAAGATTAACCAACTTTTCGGTTTTAATTTGAGCCCATATACTAAGGCCTACGTGTCTCAGAGTCTGAAGCTTTGTCAAGTTGTCTATCCACAAACGCCAATCACCAATAAAGCCTCCAATTAGATGCCTCAACTCTTGCAACCTACTAATTTCAGTCGGTAGCCTTGCCTTTCTAACAGTATCATATATAACCAAAGTTTGTAGTCTCTGCAAGTTGTAAATCAATGAGGAATCAATAAGTCTCTTATACCACCCCAAATATTTTAGATGGATCAACTTTGCTATCTCTTTATCAAATATCTTATGATGTTCATATCCGGATGTGTTATCAAATATCTTATGATGTTCATATCCGGATGTGCGAACGCCAAGATCTAGCACCCTTAGATAGCTGAATGTCCTGCACATATTTACCAACCATTGTCCTCTTGTTGCAAACTCTATATCTCCAAAGCCAAACAAAAAAAGAGAACGTGAGTGTGAATTACTTTGAAGCGATAGAAACCTTTCTGTCGCACAATAAATAGCTTGTCTTGGACATGGTGGTATGACTGAAGATATATTTGAATCTTTGATTCCGTCATAAATATAAAGAAAGTTGAACTTTTTTGCCATATCAATTGCAAGATCGCGTAGAAGATCATGGACTCGGCAGGTTGAAGTCCTCCCCCAATATCTTCTTTCCTCTTGAATCAAGCTTCTGTTGATCAACTCATTTATGTAATCTTTGGCCACCTCTTCCATAATACAATCTTCACCTTCCGATATGAAACCCTCTGCCACCCAAAGATAGATTAACTTCTCAATTACTATCTCAGAGTCTTCTGGAAAAAGACTTAGATAGAGAAAGCATGGCTTCAATTGATGGGGTAATGAATCGAAGCTCAGAGCTAATAACGAATTAATTTCAATTGAACCAGCTTTTAAATGTCTCCAAAGGTGATCACGCACCCCATGCCATTCTTGTGGCTTCTTGTTGGACAAGAGCCCACCGAGTACAACGATGGCAAGTGGTAGACCATTACATTTTTTTACCATTTCGGTACCAAGCTTGTTTAATTCTTCATCTCCATTGAAAATTTGAGAGGTTTTCTGGCAAAATAGTTGCCAACTCTCTTCTTCCCTTAAATGTCGAAGACGATGGGAATGACTTCTCTCATCTGAACTCGTGGCAACTTCTTCATTGCGAGTTGTCATAATAACTCGACTTCCATTCTTGTTGTCTGGAAAGGCTGCTTTTAAGATCCCCCAAACTTCCTTATCCCATACATCATCAATCACCAACAAATAAGAATACCTTTGCAATGATTTATGAAGACATCGCCGTAAATCATCTTCGTCCATCTTCTCTAGATCCGAAGTTGAAAACTTCTCTTGATCCTCATTTTTTTCAACTTCGAATCCAAATGATTTAAAAATTCTTTTAAGAAGATCTCGAGCTGTGTACTCCTGAGACACAGCAACCCAAGCACGTATATTCTTGAATTTCCTCTGGACATCAATGTGGTGGTAAAGTTTTCTAGCAATAGTGGTTTTGCCTAACCCTCCCATTCCATAGATGGAAACTACAAAACGCCGAGGGTCATCGTCCAAAAGTTTAGCCAACAACTTATGAGCATCATCATCAACGCCAACAACATTCTCTTCAACTGCAAAGGAGACAGATCTTCTTAGTTCTCTCAATTTTCCAAGAGTTTTGCTGCTTCCTTCACCGGCCCTGTTACCTAAATCTTGGAGTCGAAACGATTGACTTGAAGGAGAGAGATCATTGATTCTCTTTCTGAAATCTTCAATCTGCTTGCCTATATCAAATAAGGAAGAACAAACGCAAGGAAAGCATCCCCACTTTGGCTTTCTGACTTTGAGACGGAATGCATATAACATATCCTCAATATCATAAGCAAGTTCTTTAATGTCTGATACCCATTTGTGTATAACAGGATCACCATATTGTTTTTCTTCTGCATCTTTTAACAAATGTTGCATCGATCCCAGTTCTTCTTTTAGCCTCTTCACTTCCTTTTTGACTCCGCATAAAAAGACTGCTTCTTTGATGAGAAAGTCCCCGAGCCTTTCCACCACGAACGAGACTACTGCATCAACCATTTTTGCTCACAATCTCTCTTTCTTCGGATTCTGGAAAAAAGAGTTAGGAGGTCAAAGCAAAAGAATACTCTGTTTTTCTGATTGATCAAAATTAGTATCTGTTACACCAAACCTAAGCAACTTTTAAGTAATTTCTCATTTAAAAAAAAAAAAAAAAGAAATTTAGTAATGTTCAAAAGTAAAAATTGACATGTCATATGAGTAAAGGGTGGAGAGATGTTTGGGTTTCTTTGGTCCAAGCGTTGGTGTGTGCATGATCCAGGAAATTACTGTGAAAGACCCATCCATGTCAATTTTGTTAATAATTTTTAACAATAATCTACTAATAATTGATGCGTAGTGAAATGAAAAGTTTGACACGTTGGTGTGTGACCCACCCGAGTTTTTCTTCTCTGGAAATTACAGATACATCGCCCTACACGTTGGTTTGTGTGGTATGTTAATCAATGGGAGGTGAGAAGTGTGCATTTCGTGGTTAGGACATCAACTCAATATTTACTTCGAAATTTCGAATTGGATAAATTTCTCTCTCTCTCTCTCTTTTTTTTTTTTGTTTGTTTGTTGAAGGAAGATAAATGTAATGTCCAAAAATAAAAATTGACATAAAAACCTCGAATTTATGTATTAGTGCAATACTTAAAAAATAAAAAATAAAAAATATAAATATAAATAAATAAAAAAAGTAAAAATTGATATGATATGAGTAATGGGTAGAGAGATGTTTGGGTTTTTTGGTCCACGGTTGGTGTGTGTCGACAAAGTTCACTTCAATATAGGATCCAAATTCTATTTAGATTTGAGGAAATTACGGTGAAAGACATTTGTTTCTTATTCTACACTAACACCATTTCAAATGCATATGCCAATGCAATGCTAAATTTGGCACGAAATATAGTAAAATGTTATATTTGGCACATTATTTTAGCATTGTACTCCAATGCAAAATTCTATTTGATATGTTATTTTTTATTTTTTATTTTTTAATTATTAAAAATTATAGAAGTCAAAAAATACAGCCAATGAATTCAATGGATGCATTGAATATTTTTTTTAGAATTATTTTAATCTCAATTTTCCCACCAAGTTTGTTAAATTTTTATTATTTAAAATTAAAATGTCAACAATTACGCCTGTATTTATTGTTGTGGCAAAATTTGGCATATGTTATACACTGTGCCAAATTTGGCACAATTTATAGCATATGCCAAATTTAGCACAGCTTTTAGCATTGCATTATAGTATGCTTTTTTTTACTTTGTGCTAAATTATAGTATTGACACAGTGATTTAGCATTGCATTGGAGATGTTCTAACACTCATTCATGTCAATTTTGTTAACTTGACCCAATTTAATCTTTGTAATGTCCAAAAAACCCTTGTATGATAAAAAAAATAAATAAAAAAATTAAGGAGATTCATTGTTAGCAAATATTATTTTTGATCCCTTAACCAACAAAAAGTAAAAATAAAAATAATCGAGTAGATTAAATGAACAAAACCATATATGGAACATTTGGAAAAACTAGTACCCTAGCAACTGCAACTCTGCAGGAGTTTATATTTATATAATAGGATTATTTATGAGAAAGTTTTAGAGTTTATTAAATTACAACGTTAATCGAATGGAAACACAAAAATTAAAAGAAAAGGTTACAAAATGAAGACAATAGGAAGATAAGAATTTTGTTGAAAAGTTTCACTTGTGAAAAGGTTTACAAGTCGGTGTCTGTGTTCCACCAAAGGGTCATCATGATCAAAAGCTTCACTCGTTTCCTTGTATCCCATCTAATGTTTTTGCCTTTGGAAAGAAAGTTGAATGGGTGGATTAGGAGGTCAAAGCAAAAGTTTTTTTTTTTTTTTTTTTTCCGTTCGGATTGTAGTATGTGAATACTCTGTTTTTCAGATCGATCAAAATTAGTGTCCGTCACACCAAAGCAACTTTTAAGTAATTTCTCATTTAAAAAAAAAAAAATGAAATTTAATAATGTCCAAAAGTAAAAATTGACATGTCATATGACATATGATCAAGTAATGGGTGGAGAGATGTTTGGGTTTCTTTTTCTACACTAACACCCATCCATGTCAATTTTATTAACTTGACCTAATTTAATCTTTGTAAGGTCCAAAACACCCTTATAGAATAATAATTATAAAAAAAAATTAATCTCACTCAAAGAAGGAGATTCATTGTTAGCAAATATTATTTTGACTAGTGCATCAATATATAGGGGCTTTGTGTTTTGTTTGACATTCTTGCATGTTTACTAGATGCCATGCAAATTTTGTTAACAAAGCACATGAAAACCTTGCTTATTGAATCTCCAACATTAATTATTCATTAAACATGTTTAGTGATAATTTTGAGGATCAATTCTTATTATAATTGGTATGCAGTCATGCTACGGTTAAAAATATAAAAGTAAATTTTGTTAAAACTTTTTAGAGATTTGGCTTAATTATAAATAGATTTGTCTAGTTTAGAATATAAAATGGAGACCCTTTAAAATTTATAAAATCTTTTATATTTTTAAAGAATCCTATAATTTAAGGTTTACTATCATATTGATGAAATAAAATTCTTTAGCAGACATTTGACTCGTATGCGCATGAATTGTTTAATCTCGGAAGATTTCAACGGGAGAGACTCTACCCATTCGGTGTAGATTATTATTTGACAAGCAAAATAAGTCAAAATGGTTTTGACACAATTTACAAAGAAGCATGTAACAAGTAGAAGAATGGCATGGAGATTCTGGTACAAAAAGTTTAGAAACAAAAACAGATACATGAGTTAATGAATACATGAGTCTCAACACTTTACAAAGAGCTCTGGCAGTGCTGGACTTTCTCTTTACTGAAATATATAATGTAATTTCAAAGAAGAATCACTTTAGGTCTCCTGTTTCAGTATCATATCAGATATTTGCAGACTTCAAGGAGGTTTTTCTGTTTGACAACATCGAACTTTAATTTTACTTCAGCAAATCATTAAAAATTAGGTATTACACTATTCATAACTATCAAATCTTCATATATACAACATTTGAGCCACCATTCTTCCTCAAGTGTAAGGCTAATCACCAGTTAAAGCCAGCGGTCTGTGTTCAATGGTAGAGAGTGACATCCCAGTTTGTGAGAAACTGCTCTTACGAACGCCATATTTGCAGTCAAAGTTGGAGCATGCCATCGATCACCAGTTCCGAAAACTACCTTATTCTTCAATGCCAGTTTTCTGGTGTTCGGGAGGCCCATCATGCGTTCAGAAGGACTATCATGCACAACACTGTTCCAATTCTCTATCTTAATTAGTGCAAGATTAATGAATATGATTCACTTGGGATTTAATTGCATTGATACAGCACATATGTAAGCTAATAATGGATCTGATTTTTCCAAGCCAAAATAATCCATGATTGTGCCATGTTTAATTTTCCATCTTTCGAAACTGGACCAAATAGGTAGAGAGTTTAAGAACATCTAATAGTTGGTATAATCAAACAGCATGAATTTAGCAGTGCTAATTTTATATACAGATCATCAATCAAGAATGGTTGAGAATCCTAACATTATGATTTACTGTATAAATTAAATATCTATTGAATGACAGTGGCATTCAAGACTGAACAATAACTCATGTAAATCAATGGGAGGTGAAAACTGAGCATTTCGTGGTTAGGAGATCAAGTCAATATTAGTCAATATTTACCATTCAAATAACAAACAAACAAGGGCCCACCATGCATCAAATGTCCAGTACTTTTGTTAAAAGCTTCACACTCTAGCCTCTAGCTAATTTGTGTAAGGTTTTCTCTCCTCTAAAAATTACATACAGTACTTTTTGATCAATTTCGTGGATAGTGTTGTTGTTGTTCATTGATCAGATCGATATCATTTGTGAAATAACTAAAAGAGATTTGGGTTATATAATGATTCTATTTCTAGTATTAGCGTGATTTTATTCATCTGTAAGTTTAATATTTTGCCCTTAACCAACTTTATCAATATATTTATAATTAATTAGATTGGTTAAACCATTGTGTACAAACAATAATTCAGCTCCTTTTGGAAAGGAAAATGCCCCACCAAAAGGCAGCACTTTTATGGAGAAAAAAAATTGCTTAGTGCGTGAAATGATAAGGATACATAATTACATACCACTACAAACAATGAAACAATAATTCAGTTCCTTTTGGAAGGGAAAATGCCCCACCAAGAGGCAGCACTTTTATTAATTGGGATAAAAAATTGCTTAGTGCGTGAAATGATAAGGATTACACGTTGGTGTGTAATCCTTTGGTATGACATCAAGTTATTTAGTCAATATTTACTTTTTGACAAATTTCCATTTTCCATCTCTAACCATTCAAATCACAAACAAGGGACCCGACCATGCACCAAATGTCTAGTACTTTTGTCAAAAGTTTCACGCATTAGCTAAGTTTGTGTCCCACCCAAGGTCTTGTCCTCTAAAAATTACAGATACATTATTGCATGCATAGCCCACACATAACACGTTGGTGCGTGTGGACAATGAACTGATGATAGAGGAGAGAATGAGAGATGTTTGAACATGAATTCATCAGTCAAATATTTACTTTTGAGTAAATTTCATCAACTATCCCTTACATTGAATGACATTTTATATAGCAAGGTGCCAGAGGTGTCAAAAGAGCCAAACTAGTACAGCCCGGTCTGAGATCGGCTTGGGTCAGCCCAATTCGACTCGGTACTATAAAGAATCCAAATTTGGTCAGAATTCAATATTTAAAAGTCCGAATTCAGGCTGGACTGACAGTAATATATATATTAATAACATATACACACAAAATTATGGTAAATAAACAGAATTTGAGTTTTAATAAATATGATGTTTGATTGATTTATTTTGCTATATGTTTGATTGATTTATTTATATTTAAATGTTTTTACTTTTTGTACCACAAAAAACGTTTTTACTTAACATACTAAATGGTGATCAATACAATCGAAAAACCAATATAAGAATATATAAGCAACTGATCCATACAAAATCTGAAAAACCAATATTTAAACATAGACATAAACACAAAATCTGAACTTTTTTAATCCCACAAAAGGAAATTTTAAGTGTGCGAAAGCATATGCATTTCTAGGCATGAGTGGTTTATATCCAACTCAAAAAAGTGATCAAATCTTAATTATGTATTTTTTGTTATGTTTAAACCGATTCGATTCGGTACTATAGAGAATCGAATCCGAATTTGATTTGAGCTCAAATAATTAAAAGCCCAAATCAAATCCGCTCATTTCGTGGTTGGACATCAAAGTCATTAGTCAATATTTACATCAAAGTCATTTCGTGGTTGGACCAAGATTCCAAGAAGGAGGAGACCCAAAGTCAATATTTACATCAAAGTATTTCATTTTTGTTCGTCTTTCCCAAATTCGTTTGGAGAAAAAGCAAAAGTTAAGGTCAGAGTACAACTGAACCTTCATGGGATTGTCAATGTACAGTAAGTATAGATCCACTGATTCTGCAGGACTACTTAGCTTCTATCATCTTTCTAGTAATTACACTAATTTTTTGAAATCTCAATTGAATACACCCTTCTTACCCTTTAATAGTTAAGTTGACTCACTTCATGGACTAATTTGATACTTCATAAAAAGTTGGGGAAAATTAAAAAAAATATATATATATATATATATATGAAAAAATCGAAAATTATTTAGATTAAGCAAAAAAGATAAACACTTTTTGTAATTTCCCTACAAATGATCTCGCAGTAAAGCAATTCAAAATTAAAATGTTCCTTTAAATTCAGGGAGAATTTTAATTAACACCCAGACTTTTAATGAATTGCCAAATCAAACTCTCTAGTTTTAAAAATCAACCATAATCACCATGATGTCAGTTAACTTTATTTTTCTCGATTTTCCTAAAATAAAATTAAAAAAAAAAAATAAATAAATAAATAAATAAAACCTTAATACAAGAAATGAAAACAGAAAAAGATTAAGGGCCTGTTTGTTTGTTTGTTTGTTTTTTTTTTTAATCTAAAGTCTTATAAGACCTTAATTTATATAGACATATTAATAAGTCTTATAAATTAAGATACCATGATATGTTTGTTTTTTTCATTTTGGATGACTTATTACAAATATAAAATTGATTAGGTTGTGTTATGGTTTCTTCAAAATTGAGAATTTTTGGAAAATTGATTTTTAGGAATTTATTATGTGCAGATAAAATAATAAATGCATAAATTGTTATAGGACATTTGTTGAAATTTACTAATAAAAACTCTACTGTATCATTTTTTAAATAAGATAAAAGTCAAAAAATTTTACTTTTTTTAAAAGACATAAAAATAAATTGGAAAAACAAATAAATTGATTTATCTTAATTTAAGATATAAGAGACAATAAGTCTTATAGTGAAAAAAACAAATAGCCCCTAAGTAAATCAGATTAAACTATTATTTGTAATAGAATTATGTACCTAGCCTGAATGATGATTTTTTTTTATTTTTTATTTTTTAATGATTCTGAAAGACAGAAAATATTATAAACATTTAGATTTGCTGCTGAAAATTGCTAAATAAATACAATCAATGATTTAAGTCACTTTTTATTTGGCTAGATTTTCTTGAAGAAGAGATATCTAGTTAATCCTATAGGAGAAGTTAATGTTTATAGAACAAGTAGGAGATGCTGATCCTCCATGACAAGACAAGGAAAGGAAAATCCAAAGCAAAGAATTGTTATATAAATATTCCTCTGCCATTTAAGAAGCAAAGTATTATCAGCCCTTGCTTAATCGATTAACAGAGCAAAGTATTTGTTTGGACTCAATTGTTGCTAAACTATTTGTGAACCACATGCTTGTCTCAACTGCACACACACTCTCTCTCTCTCTCTCTCAAATGAGTTTGGGCCTCAACAGGCTTGGGCCCAATCCAGTCCAAACAGTAACAGACTCAGGGCTGGGCTTGCCAATTGGTTTGACATCATAAATTCTTCATTATTTTTAATTTTATTTATATGAATTGTGATTAGAAACAGATAAATTTCTATACTTTTATATTTTTAATATGTTTATGAGAAATAATATATACATTAGTAGATAGCCTTACGACCTAAAAGAATAGTCTAATAGTTGTGATATATATCGGTATATATATCCTTCTTTGGATATTTATCCTTTTAACGTGAGATTTATCTCATCTACTTGGACTTCACATATAAGTTCACTAATAACATAGTTGTTCGTTTTATATAACGGACTATCCTAGAATTGCCTAATAGTAATACCATGTCATCAGTCGATAGTTATTTCTGCTTGAGTTTGATTTGAACTCATTAAATTATGGGATCGTAACCTGTTGGAGAAAAGTTTGCGGTGGATGAGGAGATTCGATTATGGTTTATATATCAAGATAGATGGGTGCCAGACTGTTAACCTTTAATTAAAAAAAACACATAATTTTGCATAAAAAAAATAAAAATAAATAATAATTAAAAAAGCACACGCATTGATGAAAAAAAAGGAAAACTGCACACACTGATGAACAATAACCACCTTGATGTGATTGTGGAATGGGAAATATCTTCAACAAAGAGGAATTGGGTATAGTCCGAATTCATCATGATCTGGGGAAGGGAGCGATCTCAATCTTTCCGGAATTATCAAATTGGAGTTACCTGTTTGGTAAAAACTCAAACCTTTAAGCCTGGGAAAAGCTCCATCCTCTGCTTGCCACTCCTCTGTTTCATCAACCACATCAAGTAGTAGAATTTCAAGCTATGGAAAACCATTTGCGCTGCTCATCATTTTCTTCCCTTTGTAAAATCTGAAGCCTAACTTAAGAACCGTGAGTTTTTGTAACTTCTCTAACAGAGGCATTGGGTCATCCTCCAGGTGTGATAACTCTAAGGAAAGGCACTCTAGATTTGGCAACACTTTATGTATGTCTTCCGGTAATTTCTCTAATTTCCCAATCAAATATTATTATTTGATGCTATAAAATAGTTGATGCATAATTTTATTAATCTTTTTAATCTTTTTTTTTTTTTTTGGCGGTTCCAACCGATTCCACTCTTCTTTTTTTTTTTTTTTTTTTTGAAAAAAAAAACTTATTTCGAGTTTTGGATCATTGGTTTTGATGTCGTGTATTGAAGTTGCAGATGAGGGAACAATAAGAGAGAGTTGCAAGATGGGGAACAAGTAAGAGAGAGTGTTGGCGACAGAAGAGAGTTCAGCGGAGGTCATGGTGGCGTTAGAGGTGGAAGTCTATTGAAGGAGAGCGGTGGTGTTGGAGGAAGGGAGAGTGGAGACGGCAGAGGAGGAGGTGGAAGAGGATGAGATGGGGGGAGGATGAGGAGAAGGTGGGGTTGAGAGTGGTGGTGAAGAAAGTGAGAGTGAAGACTAAAGTGAAGAAGGTGATGAAAAAGAGAAGGTAGAAGCGGTGGCTGGTGGCGGTGACGACAGCGGTGGGGGATTTATGGATGGAACTATGGAATGGTGGAGCCGTGCCACTGCCGTGGAGGAGCATGAGCAGATGAGCTTTGTGTTGGTCAGTTGGTGTTGTTCTTATTATTATTATTATTATTATTTTCTATAATTTTGAATTTGATTTGATTGATCGAGAGAGAGCTGCAATAGCGGAACTGCGGAAGGCCCTAGATCTTGAAATTTGAACTATTTTTTCTTTAAAAGGTTTGAACAGGTCGGAACCAAGAGAACCAGAATTAGAGATCTGGGGAAGGGAGGGACAGTGGGGACGCTAGCTAAATATTTGAGCTATATATAATTCCTAGATTGTTATTATTATTATTTGATGCTATAAAAAAGTGGATGCATGTAATATGTTTGTAGAGAGTAAATTTGTTTATTTATTGAACGTAATTAATTAATTCTATTTATTTAAATGATAATTAGGCTCTTTTAAATAATCTAATAAATAGACATTTTAATAATAAAAGTTTAACGTTAAATTAAGGATGTAGAAAACTTTTTTTAGGTGGCAATAGATTTATCCTTTTTTTTAATAGAAATTCTATTATATATCGTCTAAAAAACACAAATCTATTAAATTTTTCAAAATTTAGGATATTTATTTCATTTATTCAAATCATTAAAATAAAATAAAATATTTATAGATACTAACTACTATGTATAATAAATTAATAAATTAACAACACACAAAAATTAAAATGTTAAGAGAAAACAACTGTCAAAGAAAAGAAACACATGCATTGATAATTAAAAAAATGTACAACTAACAAAGAAAAGAAATACACGTGTTAAAGAAAACACACAAATTGATAAAATAAAAAACACACTCATTGATAAACAATAACAACCCTGATGTGATTGTGGAATGGGGAATATCTTCATCAAAAAGGAAAATATGGGTGTCGTCTGAATTCATCAGGATCTGGGGAAGGGAGGGATCTCAATCTTTCTGGATAATTCAAATTGGAGTTACCTGATTGGTCAATACGCAAACCGTTAAGCCTGGGCAAGGATCCATCCTCTACTTGCCACTCCTCTGTTTCATAAGCCACATCAAGTAGTAGAATTTCAAGCCACATAAAACCATTTGCTCTGCTCACCATTTTCTTCCCATTGTAAAATCCTCGGCCTAAGTTAAGAACCGTGAGTTTTTGTAACTTCTCTAACAGAGGGATTGGGTCATCCTCCAGGTATGATTTCTCTAAGGAAAGGCACTCTAGATTTGGTAAGACTTGATGTATGTCTTCCGGCAATTTCTCTAATTTCCCCCTCAATCTCAAATCCATGAGATGTGGGCAACCAGAGAGTGGTTGCAGCGATGAGAAATACATGTCATCCGTAAATAGTCTAACAACTAATATTCGAAGGCTTTTTAAATTGGCAATTGAATCAAAACAGAACACTTTTTCATCCAAGGAGCCCACAACTGACAACTCTCGAAGATTAACCAACTTTTCGGTTTTAATTTGAGCCCATATACTAAGGCTTACGTGTCTCAGAGTCTGAAGCTTTGTCAAGTTGTCTATCCACAAACGCCAATCACCAAAAAAGCCTCCAATTAGATGCCTCAACTCTTGCAACCTACTAATTTCAGTTGGTAACCATGCCTCTGTACGATCATATATAACCAAAGTTTGTAGTCTCTGCAAGTTGTAAATCAATGAGGCATCAATACGTGTCGTATACCACCCCAAATATTTTAGATGGATCAACTTTGCTATCTCTTTATCAAATATCTTATGATGTTTATATTCCCATGTGCGAACGCCAAGATCTAGCACCCTTAGATAGCTGAATGTCCTGCACATATTTACCAACCATTGTCCTCTTGTTGCAAACTCTACATCTCCAAAGCCAAACAAAAAAAGAGAACGCGAGTGTGAATTACTTTGAAGTGATATAAACCTTTCTGTCGCATAATAAATAGCTTGTCTTGGATATGGTGGTATGACTGAAGATATATTTGAATCTTTTATTCCGTCATAAATATAAAGAAAGTTGAACTTTTTTGCCATATCAATCGCAAGATCGCGTAGAAAATCATGGACTCGGCAGGTTGCAATCGTCCCCCAATATCTTTTTCCTACTTGAATCAAGCTTCTGCTGATCAACTCATTTATGTAATCTTTGGCCACCTCTTCCATAATACAATCTTCACCTTCCGATATGAAACCCTCTGCCACCCAAAGATAGATTAACTTCTCAATTATTATCTCGGAGTCTTCTGGAAAAAGACTTAGATAGAGAAAGCATGGCTTCAATTGATGGGGTAAAGAATCGAAGCTCAAAGCTAATAATGAATTAATTTCAATTGAATCTGCAGCTTTTAAATATCTCCAAAGGTGATCGCGCACCCCATGCCATTCTTGTGGCTTCTTGTTGGACAAGAGCCCACCCAATACAACGATGGCAAGTGGTAGGCCATTACATTTTTGTACCATTTCGGTACCAAGCTTGTTTAATTCTTCATCTTCATTGAAATTTTGAGAGGTTTTCTGGCAAAATAGTTGCCAACTCTCTTCTTCCCTTAAATGTCGAAGACGATGAGAATGAGTATTCCCATCAGAACTATTGGCAACTTCTTCATTGCGAGTTGTGATAATAACTCGACTTCCATTCTTGTTGTCCGGAAATGCTGTTTTCAAGATCTTCCAAGCTTCTTTATCCCATACATCATCAATCACCAACAAATAAGAATGCTCTTGCAATTCTTTCTGAAGACGTCGCTTTAAATCTTCTTCGTTCATCTTCTCTAGATCCTCATTATTTTCAACTTTGAATCCAAATGATTTAAAAATTCTTGTAAGAAGATCTCGAGTTGTGTATTCTTGAGACACAGCAACCCAAGCATGATTCTCATATTTCCTCTTGACATCAATGTGGTGGTAAAGTTTTCTAGCGATAGTGGTTTTGCCTAACCCTCCCATTCCATAGATGGAAACTATGAAACGCCGAGGGTCATCGTCCAAAAGTTTAGCCAACAACTTGTGAGCATCATCATCAACACCAACAACATTCTCTTCAACTGCAAAGGAGACAGATCTTCTTAGTTCTCTCAATTTTCCGAGAGTTTTGCTGCTTCCTTCACCAGCCCTGTTACCTAAATCTTTGAGTCGAAACGACTGACTTGTAGAAGAGAGATCATTGATTCTCTTTCTGAAATCTTTAATCTTCTTGCCTATGTTGTACAGATTCAGCTTTTCTTTACCTTTATCAAATATGGAAGAACAAACGCAAGGAAAGCATCCCCACTTTGGCTTTCTGACTTTGAGACGGAATGCATATAACATATCCTCAATATCATAAGCAAGTTCTTTGATGTCTGATACCCATTTGTGTATATCAGAATCACCATATTGTTTTTCTTCTGCATCTTTTAACAAATTTTGCATCGATCCCAGTTCGTTTTTCAACCCCATCACCTCCTCTTCTACTCCTCCTAAGAAGACCGCTTCGTTGATGAGAAACTCCCCTAGCTTACCCACCACGAATGAGACTACTGCATCAACCATTGTTGCTCACAATCTCTCTTTCTTCGGATTCTACGGATTCTGGAAAAAAAGAGTTAAAGAGATCAGAGCAAAAGATTACTTTTTTTTTTCTTCTTCATCAGATGGTTGGGATTTGGAGATAACTAAAGCAAAAGCAAAATTAACACAACGAATACAAGAATTTTGTAGAATTTTTTTTTTTTTTTTTTGAAATATTCATTTTTATTTCACATTGATAGAGTGTTTAATTTACAGAACAGTAGTACTAGAAATTGTAAGATCTTTAAAATTAGCAAATGCATCCAAAATTACCATCACAAAGAAGATTCAAATTTACAACACAGCCTGCACCCAAGAAAATCAGGCTGATACCATCCCAAATACAATAAATAGACAATCTAATTAATAAATCATAGAAAAAACACAATTCGAGCAAGGTATTTAATTCAACGTAATTTGCAACTTTTTCGTTTTTGATCAAAAATAATAATAATAATAATAATAATAATAGAATGTCTATTGATTTTAACATCCGTATATATATTACTAATTAAAACATGATTAAAAAAAAATAGAAGGCAACCTCAAAGACTAGATCTTCCCCCGTGAAAATAATCACAATGGAGGAGATCGTTGGCCAATTTCTACATAGCGGAGGAGATCCGGTGACTCCAAGAGTCACCAGAGGTCACCAGAGGCCACCAGAGGCCACTTGATTTTTCTATTGCCAATGTTTTGAAATTAATTTGATTTAGTTAGTTTTTTATTAATTTAATTTAGTTTATATTACTTAAATTAATAAATTATATTTATTATGAATTTATTGTAATTTTTAATCTTTATTCTATATTTCAACATATTTATATTTATATTGGTTTATTTTTTATTTTAATAGGATTAACCTAATTTAGAGGGGTGTATTCAATTTGGATTTCAAAAGACTTTTAAGGTCAATTTTAAGTGGATGACTTTTGTAAAGTTTATGAACTTTTATGGACTTTTAAAGACTTTACAAAATTATGTAAAACTTTTATAGACTTTCATAGACTTCATTTTAATAGATTTTCATTGACTTATAAATATAATATATACTTTGTTGTAACAAAATTATATTTCTCAGGTCAATAAAAATATTCTCTCAAAAAAATGAAAAACAAAATTATCGTCGATGTCTATGAAACTTGACAAATTCATTATTCATGTGTATATACATGATTTTAAATTTTAATTTTTTTATTATATTTTACATCATATAGACAATTATACAACTAAAAGTTTTTATAATTAGTCAAAGTATATGTGTAAAATATAATTAAAAAAGTTAGTTTTATTTGTTTTTTATAATTAAAATATAGTTAGTCAAATTTTTATTTGTTTTTTTTTATAATTAGTCAAAATATTATAATTTTTTTAAATATAAAGGTAGCAAACCAACAATAGTATTAACGTTTACATGTCCCTACAATAGTATGATAATGAATATAAAACTCTACCCAAAATTATTTCAAATTACCAAGACAAAACCTAAAAATCATACATATTGTTGAACAAGACCTATGTCCAAAAGTGGGTAGTTTGATATTGGCCATATTTATATGGAGTCTCATATGCGAATTTAATTATGGCCTGGTTGAATAGTGGTTTCTATTTTTATTATTTTTAATTAACATAAATGAACTTCGTATGATTTATTTCAGTGTTATTTAGTTGCTTTGAAAATGCAAGTAAAAAAATGAAATCTTTCGTTCTTAATTGCACAGTCGGTGGAGAATTGTTTTATTTTATATTATTTTTTATTTTTATTTTTTTTATATAGATCTCTAATGTTTATATGTTTTTTTTTTTTTTTTATAATGTTTGTTAATTTTAAAAGTAATTCATTTTATTTTATTTATGAAGTTTGTTAAAAATGAGTATGCTCTTATTTAATAAAACATATGTTTGGTGGTTGATGTTTTTCAATGAGTTTTATGTTTTTCTTTTATTAAAGTGAAAGTATTTCTATTTAAAACAAAAAAAAACAAAAAAACAAAAAAACAAAAAAACAAAAAAACAAAAAACAAAAGTCTTTCAAAGTCTTTGCTATGAATGCAAGATAAATTTTAAGATTTATTATAACTAAAAGTCATTAAAAGTCATTGATATTTTGAATACCTCATGATTTTCATAGACTCTTATAAAGTTTTGATTGAATCCCTACTGACCTTTATAGACATTTAAAAAGTCTATAGAAGTCTATATTGAATACCTCATAGCTTTTATAGAGTTTTTAAAAGTCTACATTAAGGGGGGTGTATTGGATTTGGATTTTAATAAACAATTTTGGGATGTGAAAGTCTGGTGGTATTGAATTGAGACTTTTTAATAAGTTAGATAAGTCTTGTGGTATTCGATTAAGACTTTTAAGATTTTTTTAAAAAGTCCATAATATCTTGTTGTATTTGATCCAGACTTTTAAGAGTTTTTTAAGAAGTCCATAATATCTTGTGGTATTGAATCCAGACTTTTATGATTTTTGTAAAAAGTCCATAATATCTAGTGGTATTGGATCCAGACTTTTAAGAGGCAGCAAATTGTCTGGTGGTATTGGATTGAGATCAAGATTTGCAGGATTTCATGACAAAATGGATTTTCTAGACTTTTTAGTGATATATATAAATACCTAGACCCCAAAATTGTCTTGCCCTCTCCCATCCCTCTCCCATCATACTTTCTATACTTTTCTCTCAATTTTTTTTTTATTGAACAACGAAAGCTGGAGAAAAACACCAGCAAAGAAAAAAAGACAGGCAACAGCTCAAGCAAAAAAAAAAAAACCATAGAAACTGGTTTTGTTTTTGTGTTGACTCTAACAAGCTTGCAATTTGGCTTCAGTCGTGTAAAAATCTTAAACAAGTTAAAAGAATACATGCTGTTATTTTGAAGTGTTTGGGGAGCTCAGTCACTTATGTTGATAATAATTTGATCAATGTGTATGTAAAATTTGGGAAGCTAAAGGAAGCACGAAAAGTGTTTGATAAAATGATTGAGAGAAATGTCGTTAGTTGGACAGCTATGGTAAATGAGTATTCGAGATTTGGTCTTGATGATGAAGCTTTCAGACTATTTAGTGATTCAATTGCATATGGGATTCGGGCAAATGCGAAGATGTTTGTGTATGTAATAAATTTGTGTAGTCATAGGTTAGAGTGATTGGAAAAACTAATGTAAACTGATGCAAGTTCATGTTTGTAAACTGATGTTTGTATTGTATTGCAAGTTCAGATAATAAATAATGATAAAAACATGAACTTGCACAAAAACATAAACTGATGCAAACTGATCGATGCTTGTATTGTAAAGAGTGATTGGAGAAACTTGATTGTAGATAGTGCCGTTATTCACTTCTAAGCTCAATTTGGTGATCTATCAAGTGCTTTCTGTGCATTTGATGGGATGTCAGAGAGGTATATGGTTTCTTGGGCAACTATGATTACAGCTCTCAACAAGAGCGAGGAGAAGAGACTTTTTCAATGTTCTCACAAATGTTAAGTGATGGTTCTTTTGCTTGTTTTAGAGAATTTTGAATGTGTTGATGACTATTATTCATACTATTGTGGTATTTCCTCTTTGTTTATGTACATTTTCATTGTGTGTTGATGCATGTACTAAAAGAGTGCATCTTGTTTGGGTTTTTTCAACTCATACCAGCTACCTAGTTTGGGTTTCTCAACTCAGGTATATGTGTTAGCTAGTAAATTTATAAAGCCCATATTTAAAATAAATAAAAAATAAATAAAAAAAGGTCCAAAAAGTCTTTAAATAAAGTCTAGATAATCCTAATAGTCCATAAATAAAGTCTAGATAATCATAATATTCTATAAATAAAATCTAGATAATCCTAATAGTCTATAAATAAAATCCAGAGACTCTTTTTATAAAAATTCGAAAAATCCTGGAAGTCTAGTCCATATAATCCTAATAGTCTTTAAAATCCTACAAATCCATAAAATCCTGCTATCTCAAAATTGTCTATTAAAATCCCAATCCAATACACCCCTCTAAATGCACCTAAACTTTTAAATTCATAAAGTCTTTTGAAATGTCAATTGAATACACCTTTCTTACCCTTTAATAGTTAAGTTGACTCACTTCATGGACTGATTTGATACTTCAAAGTTGGGGCAAATTAAAAAAAATATATGAAAAAATCACAAATTATTTGGATTAAGCAAAAAAGATAAACACTTTTGGTAATTTCACTAAAAATGATCTCTCAGTAAAACAATTCAAAATTAAAATGTTAATATCCTGACTTTTAATGGATTGCCAAATCAAACTCTCTGGTTTTAAAAATCAGCCAAAATCACCATGATGTCAATTAATTTTATTTTTCTCGAGTTTCCTAAAATATAAAAATACCAACAAAAAAAAAAAAAAAACATAATACAATAAATGAAAACAGAAAAAGACTAACTAGATCAGATTAAACTATTATTTATAACAGAATTGTGTACCTGGCCTGAACGATGATTCCTTTTTTTTCTTTTTTTTTTTTTCCTTTTTTGATGATTCTGAAAGACAGAAAATATTATAAACATTTAGATTTTTGCTGCTGAAAATTGCTAAATAAACACAATCAATGATTTAAGTCACTTTTTATTTGGCTAAATTTTATTGCTAAAGACAATCAATGATTTATACTTAAAAATTAAAATGTACCTTAAATTGGATGGCCTTGTTGAAATAAGTTTTCTTGAAGAAGAGATATATCTAGTTAATCCTATACGAGAAGTTAATATTTATAGAACAAGTAGGAGATGCTGATCCTCCATGACAAGAAAAGGAAAGGAAAATCCAAAGCAAAGAATTGTTGTATAAATATTCCTCTGCCATTTAAGAAGCAAAGTATTGTCATCCCTTGCTATATCGATTAGCAGAGCAAAGTATTTGTTTGGACTCAATTGTTGCTAAACTATTTGTGAACCACATGCTTGTCTCAAGTCTCAACTGCACACTCCCTCTCTCTCTCTCAAATGAGTTTGGGCCTCAACAGCCTTGGGCCCAATCCGGTCAGTAACAGACTTAGGGCTGGGCTTGCCAATCAGCTTGACACTGTTTACCTAGTTTGGTTCGGTCCGAATAGTAACATGCTTGAACTTGAATCCGGTCTGAAATCCGAAGACATGTAACCTAGTAACATGTTTAGGGATGGCCAATGGGGATGGATATAGGTCCCCCCATCCCCATCCTCATTTGCCAAACCCTCCCCCCTCCCCCCCTCCCCCCATTTCCCCATTTGGGAAAAATGGGGATAGGGTAGTTTTGGGGGGAGGTCCCCCCACCCCGATCCCCATTTCTCCATTTTCCCCATTTTTCCCCGTTTTCCTATTTCCCCCGGATCCCCCGTTTCCCCATTCCCTCATTTCCCATGTATCAGTAAAAATTACATAATAAAAAAACACACAATTCATTAAATTCAAATACAAAAAAAAACATCCAATACACAAATTACATAATAAAGATAAATATATATATAGTTAGTAAGAATACAAATATTGAAAAAATAAAAATAAAAATATATTAATATATTATATATAATATTTGGGGGAAATAGGGAAATGAGGATAAGGGCACCTACCCCCATCCCCATTTCCATGAATTTGTGGAGGAAATGGGGAAATGGGGATGGGTGGAACAACACACCCCCCCCCCCCCCCCCCCCCCCTAAATTTCCTGTTGGTTCTCCACTTATCAGTCAAATTCCTCTTCGGTTCATTGCAATTTACAGCAATGTTTTTCTTGAAAATATAGTTTGGGTATTTATTTATTTCACATTTTCACGGGACTGAGAATTTTCTAGCTTTTCTATTTTGGATCATTTTTTTTATTATTAAGTTTTAACTCTAAATTTTAGGTCATCTGATGTCATGTATCCAGTATTTTTTTTCAATGCATATAGTTATTTAAATAAATATATTAGTTTATTTACTATAATTATACTATTGAAAAAAGGAATTGATCGAGTCTTAAAAAAAAAAAATAAAAAATAAAAAATAAAAATCTAACTATAGATTAAGAATTTTCATTTCCTCTTTAGTGGTGGAAGGTTCGAGTCCCACGAGACATATTTTTAGAGTAATGTTATACAACCCAAATAATTAACCCAAATTTCAACCTAAATAACATGGCAAGTGAGTTGTCATCACCACACACAACATAGGATCGTGTGTTTAATGAAAAAACTACTTGCCACATCATTTGAGTTGAAATTTGGACTAAATTTTTGGGTTGTCTAACATTAGTGTATTTTATAAGCAAGTATCGGGAGTTTTCTTCTCAGTTTTATGAGAACAAATATTGCTTGATTATGAGAGTAAATATTTAAGACCAGCATGTAGAGTGTCGACATTAGACAAGGGGCCTTTCCTTCGACAAAAAAAAAAAACAAAAAACAAAACAAAAACTTTATAACTCATAATACGAAATTTTGAATAATTTTCATTTTATAATACAATAGCCACCTCGAATCTGAATTCCTAGCTCTGCTAGATACAAGACATCTGCCTGCTCCCACAAACCAGGAGAAAACTCTCCACACATACTTATAAAATGTGTATGATGGGACTCGAACCCCTGATCACTAGGTGTGAAAGGGAGGTGCACAACCATCTCTACTAAGAGGTGATGTGCTATAATTTATATCTTTATGTAATTAGAGGTTGTTAATTGTTTCATATCATTAAACTCTTATTTATTATAATTTTGACTTGGGATTTGAAGTCGAATTTTTTTACTTGGTGAGAGGGGATTTGAAGTCAAATTTTTTTTTTTTTTTTTTTTTTTTTCCTTATTTGGCCGGGGAAGGGAATTTTATTATTTGAAGTCAATTTGTAATTGTTATAATTCCATGATAATTTATTTTAAAAAGTTAGGTTTCACTTGTAGTTGGTTGAAGACTTTAAATTGAAGCTTCAATATCAAAGATCAAATTTTAGTATTGTAAATATAGTTCAAACAGGTGGAAGTTGCTATTCAAGTTGTGCTTGTAAAGTCTAATATTATCAGGTCTCAACAAACCCTTGTCCAATTTAAAAAGCTATATAATAAAAAAAAAATTAAAAAAAAATAGATTATTTTTATTTTATTTAAAGCTTTACCAGCTATTGTGGGCAGTGGCCACTGATTATTTTTATTTTATTTAAAGCTTTACCTGCTATTGTGGCCACTCCTATATACTTACATAATTTTTTTTTTTTTTTTTTTTGAAGGACATATACTTACATAAATTAAAGTTGTCATCAAGTTGTATATGATTTAAATTTATTACAATTATTACATTATAATGATCCTATGATCTATTATCAAACAATTAATTATCATACATAAATTAAAATTAAGTCCAAATAAAACACCAAATAAAGATACAATAGAATATTGGTCTACATTCATTTTTTGCTTAATTAATTGACTAGCTATCATGTATCAATTTAGATCCTCTCTACCTTCTTGATCTTCGATCTTTTTCTTTCATTTTTTTTTTCTTAAACTAAAGTTATAGTTATATAAAATATTACTGAAATGCAAATTGCTTATACTTATATAATAAGAATATGATCCAAAAAAAATATCCCAACTTTCCAACTAACCAAACAAAATAATTTGATGAGTTATTTAAATTTTGGCAGTGATCCCTGTGAATCCAGCTATAGATAGATGTTGTTTTATTTGTATATTTTATTTATAAAAATAAAAAAATAAAAAAATAAAAAAAATCCTGCTCTCACTATCTTGTTCTCTTTTAATTAAATACAGTACCCAAATGTAGTTGCAACTTATCACACAATTATTCTACACCTCATGAACTTGTACGAGAGTAATTAAAAAGCATATCTATATAGTTTCCATACATTAAATATAAATGAATATTTCTAGGTATAGATGTTCACTTTTCTTTTTATTTTTCTTTTTTAATTTACAAATCGATAGTATAATTATTATTATTATTATTATTGAAAAGAGATAGTAATATTAGTTAGAATCATATTTTAACATTAAAATATATAACAATTGTAATTTGAATTACCGTTAGTTTTGAGAAGGAGTTGGAGAACTTGGACTTATGGCATGTTAAATTGTTAATGCACAAATAGAATATATATATATATATATATATATATTCTATTATTAGTTTGTCCTGACAATAAATATATCTGGATGAAGAATGTGGACCACTAGATTTACATATTTTGACTCAAAGTGTATGCATTTGTCAAAACTTCTCCATAATATGTGGTACATATTCTTCGTGCTAATATTTTTTATATTAGGACAAACTGATAGTAGAAATTGATAATACTACTTGGATCAATTAATGATGAACTCGTGAATTTTCAATCCGTCAACAATTCAGTTCTATGTTTTTGATTCCCATCATTAATAGCTCTAGTAGCCTAATTCAACTTGTATACTTATAACTTGTATCAAGCTCGAACAACTAAAGTATTTAATGGGAAAAAAATAACAGGTAAGTCATTCATATATATATATATATATATATATATATACATTATTTCTACTATCAGTTTGTCCTGATATAAAATATATCAGGACGAAAAATATGGACCACGGATTATGGAGAAGTTTTGACAAGTGCATACACTTTGAGTCAAAAGTATGTAAATCTAATGGTCCACATTCTTCGTCCCGATATATTTTATATCAAGACGAACTGACAATAGAAAAATTGCATATATATATATATATATATATATATATATATATATATATTATATTATCAGTTTGTCCTGACAATAAATATATCGGGACGAAGAATGTGGACCACTAGATTTACATACTTTGACTCAAAGTGTATGTACTTATCAAAACTTCTCCATAATATGTGGTTCACATTCTTCGTCCTGATATATTTATTGTTAGAATGAACTGACAATAAAAAATCTGTATATATATAAAACACTACATAATTAACATAGAAGAAAACGACATCACCATATAGAAGAAAAAACAAACCTTTGGCCATTTATTAATTGATGTAAATTCATATATATAATTAGGGAGATTTTGTTTTGCGATTTAATTACAATCAATGTTAGCAAATTAGGGTTTCGAATTTTTACAAAACACGAGTAATTTGGAGGTCATGCCCTACGTGCGACATCTATATATATGATCAAATAACATCCATGATAAATAATTAATTGACACGTTGACATGTGTCTTGTGTGGTCAATTTATTATATGGTCCAAAAAAAATGAACAACGGTGTAATTTGGAGGCTGCGAAATTTCAAACTGTAGTACAAAATCTAAATAATCAAAAGGCACGTAATTGCATGTGTGTATACATAACATATCGAACACCTAATTAAAGAAAAGAGTACATGTGTAACGTGTGTTACGTGTTATATTTCCATTTATGATCACCAAAATTTATGATGCCATGCCTAGCTAACTACATTACTAGATATGAATTGCATGTCTTTTTAATTTTCTTATTAGATATCACATATTTTATGATAACTAATAGTTACTGTTCGGTTTTAGTGGGAATGGTGGAAAATATCACTCTTTTTATGTTGAATTTTGAGAGTATCACTAATTTAATAAGTTAAGTTTAAATGGCACTAATGGACTAAAATACCATAATCTCCTTCTTTTATTATGTTTTTGCCATTTTTAGGTTTTTTTTTTTTTTTTTTTTTTTCCAAAAACCTCTATTGATCCATCAATGGAGATGAAAGACCTCCATTGCAGGATAGTTCAACCTCCATTAGAGGTTGAAATTGGCCTCCAATGGAGGTCTTGATGAAGAAGATGACCAAATTTGTTTTGGAAAATTTCATTTTTGTCCAATAAATCTCGAAAATTATAAATATACTTAATAAGTCTCAGAAACTACCTGATAAGTCTCGAAAACACAAAAAAACGCTAGACTTCTTTTTGTGAGTGTGTTTTAAGGTATTTTTGTCAGATTCACACTTTAAATATATTTAAAACTTAAGTTAAGAAGTTGATAATAGTCTTAAAATTCACTCTTTAAATAATACTATTAAATTTTTGAACCCTCTCATATAGGTCTGATTGACAGACCCCTTCCCTTAACCCAACCGTTCATTTTCTGAAGTTGCCGTTCGATTTTAACCATGCTAAATCTTCCGGAAAGACAATAAAACCCTACAAATGAATTACTTTAAATTTATATTATCATATACACAACAAATAACATGTACATGTACATTCATGTACAATGTACAATATACAATATATATATATATATATATATATATATACAACCGTACATGCTGTAAATTAAATGTTTCTGATAAAAAATTTAATACACAGATAAGTTCGTTGGACCAAACTCATAATTCAGTAATTCACTCACCCACTTCCATCTTCTATAAATCAACCTAGCTAGCAATATCTCCTCCGTATATTGCATCTCCCGTGCACTACTTGCACTATTCTCTCTACATTATGGAGTCCACGATGATGATAGACGTTGTTATTCTTTTCGCCGCCATCATTTTTCTCCGCACCTGGTGGCGATACTGGCGGTCCAGTACCACCACCACTGGCAAAGGGTTGAAGAACCTCCCACCTGGCCCACGTGGGTGGCCGCTGGTCGGAAACCTGATCCAGGTCATACTCCAGCGACGCCATTTCATCTTCATAATACGTGATTTACGTGCAAAGTACGGTCCAATCTTCACCATGCAGATGGGTCAACGTACTATGGTGATCGTCACTGAGTCAAAGCTCATCCACGAAGCCCTAGTCCAGAGGGGACCTGCATTCGCCTCCCGCCCTGCGGATTCTCCGATAAGACTCGTTTTCAGCGTTGGAAAATGCGCCATAAACTCTGCGGAGTACGGTCCCCTCTGGCGAACCCTAAGGAAAAACTTCGTCACCGAGCTGATAAACCCTACTCGGGTCAAGCAGTGCAGCTGGATACGTAAATGGGCCATGGCGAACCACATGACGAGAATCAAGAACGAAGCCGCTGATAAGGGTTTTGTGGAGGTGATGAGCAACTGCCGTCTCACTATATGCAGTGTTCTTATATGTTTATGTTTTGGCGCGAAGATCTCCGAAGAGAGACTCAAGTACATAGAGAACGTACTTAAAGAAGTGATGTTGATAACGTCACCGCAACTACCGGATTTCTTACCATTACTAACGCCGTTATTTCGCCGTCAAATGAAGGAAGCGAAGTTGCTACGGAGGAGACAAATGGAGTGTTTGGTCCCACTGATAAGAAACCGGAGGGCTTTTGTGGAGAGAGGCGAGAACCCGAATGAAGAAATGGTGAGTCCGGTCGGTGCGGCGTATATTGACTCGCTGTTCGGTCTCCAGCCGCCAGCGGGAAGCAGACCCCAGTTGGGTGAGGAGGAGTTCGTGACGTTGTGCTCGGAAGTTATCAGCGCTGGCACCGACACCAGCGCCACCACTGTTGAATGGGCTCTGCTACATTTGGTGTTGAATCAAGAGATACAAGAGAGACTCTACAAAGAAATTGTTGCTTGCGTTGGCAATAAAGATTCGTCGTTGATCACCGAAGAAGACGTGGAAAAAATGCCATATCTTGACGCTGTTGTGAAGGAGACTTTCCGGCGACACCCGCCAGGACATTTTTTGCTGTCGCACGCCGCCGTGGAGGACACTGAGCTCGGAGGTTATGCAATTCCAAAGGGTGCTTACGTGGAAATTTACACTGCATGGGTGACTGAGAATCCGGAACTTTGGTCGGATCCGGGCGAGTTCCGACCCGAAAGGTTCATGGAGGGTGGTGACGGTGTTGGCGTCGACATAACGGGGACACGGGGAGTGAAGATGTTGCCGTTTGGGGCAGGTAGGCGGATCTGCCCGGCATGGACCCTTGGAATGCTTCATATCAATTTGTTGCTTGCTAAGATGGTTCATGCTTTCAAGTGGTTTCCGGTTCCTGGAGCTCCACCTGACCCGACTGAGACTTATGCTTTCACTGTTGTGATGAAGAATTCTCTCAAGGCTATTATAGTAGCTAGATAAAAATGAGAATTTTTTTTTTTAAACATCAAGTGGGAAATGTATTCAATAAAAATGATAATTATTCTATTAAATAATTAAAATTATGGGAATTAAGCTTCTTTTTTTTTTTACAGTATTATTCTTTTTTTTTTAATATATAAATGGTAATTAAGCTTTATTTGGCATATTCATTGTAATTTTAATTAATTAATTTAGTGAACTAGAGAACATATTAATTGTTTGTTTAATATTTATATACTATTTTAGTATTATTGATTTGAATTTTAAATGTCTTCAAGCGCGCAGCAATTTATATAAAGCCTAATAGTTTTAATGCAACTACTACATCATAATTAATATGATGTGACTTAATATATATTGAAGACATTAATTCTTTGGTCATTAATCAAATTAAAATCTAGACTTTAAGTTCAAAATTTTTGGTTGGGTGGTGTAAACTCCACCTTTCACATTAGTGTTAGCGTTCAAATCCTATACACGCGTCGTTTATCTAAATTCGAGTAGATTTCTCTTAATGTTATAGAAAAGGATACCCGAATCATATTTTTATATATACGCGCTTTATCTGATCAAGTTTCAGGGTAATCCTATAGATGACATTTCCTATGTGTATATATATGTACATGTGTTCATTCATATATTAATTATTGTCTTAATTAATTGTGGGCAACTAATCAACCAATTAATCCTTAATAACATTAACAATGTCTGGATCTCCTAAGAAATTCTCGAAACCTTTTTTTTTTTTTTTTTTTTTTGGCAAGGACATTGTCCAATCTTATAGGACATTTTCTCTATATAATAATAATGATAATTAATAAAAGAAAAAGAAAGAAGAGTACTTGACCAGTCATTGTAGTTGTGACTTGTGACTATAGTTTACACTACTTTTCGGGCTATTATTGCTGTATGGCCACTTGGCATTTAATACAAGGTAGTTTAGAAAATAAATGTATGATGTAGTGGATCATCAAACCAGAGGAATACTTGTTTCAAAAAACAAAAAAAACAAAAAAACAAAAAAACAAAAAAAAAAAAACAGAGGAATACTCTTCAATAAATTCTACAAAATACATTTAATATACGTTTCAAATACGGCTAGTCGTTGGATACTATGTGAATGGTGTTAAATACCAAGTGGCCTATATGTTATATATATATATATATATACATATAAATTTATATTTATTTATTTATCTTAATTAATATTATACAGATATTTCAAATGTCCATTTATACCTTTAATTTGAGACTTTTGAGTTTTTACTGATCTTCTGATAATTCCTGCATTTGAAAATTTTGGGTTTTGAATAAAGGACACAATAAATTTATAGCATCCAGATTGGCAAAAGTAGGACTCATTATTATTGCCTGATGAAATATTGGCTCTACACCAAACCAACATGCTTTATCTTTAATTCAGCCGACTACCTACATAGTTGTCATTTAAGTTTATATATATATATATATATATATATATATATATATTATCAGTTCGAATTGATAAAAGATATATCAGTTCTTTGCATATGGGCCATTGGATTTAAATACTTTTACTTGGATGCATGCATGTCAAAGCATCTTTTAAATCTAATAGTCCACATGCAAGAAACTGATATATCTTTTGTCAGTTCGAACTGATAATAGAAAGACTGTATATATATATAGTCTTTCTATTGTTAGTTCGTTCTGACAATAAATATATCAGGACGAATAATGTGGACCACAAATTATGGAGAAGTTTTGACAAATGCATACACTTTGAGTCAAAGTATATAAATCTAGTGGTCCACATTCTTCGTTCTGATATATTTATTGTCATGACGAACTGATAATAGAAAATTTGTATATATATATATATATATATAATTTTTTTTTGTCAGTTCGTCTTAATATAAAATATATCATGATGAAAAATATGGATCATTAGATCTACATACTTTGACTCAAAGTGTATGTACTTGTCAAAACTTCTTCATAATCTATGGTCACATTCTTCGTTCTGATAAATTTTATATTAGAACGAACTGACAGTAGAAAGACTATATATATATATTAATCTTTCTCCTATCAGATCAACATAATATAAAATACATCCAGTGTTTTGAATGTGGGCCATTAAATTCAAATCCTTTGATTCAGTCTGTATACATTTGCCAGTGCTTATTCATAATATCTATGGCACACATATAATGCATTGATGTATTTTATACCATGTCGAACCGATAGGAGAAAGACTATATATATATATATATATATATATATATATAAAATATAAGGGAGAGTACTATCTTCCCTATGAATGTTTAATGTGGTTTTTTCGAGGTATGATTGATGTAAATATTGTTTGATAATGGGAATTTTTATCTTTTAATGGATCGATTGCATGTACAAATAAACTCTAATCTACCCATCAAAAAGAAAGTTCTTTCATTTGTTTTAATTGTTACAGTTAATTTGGGATTTGGATAAGAGCCCGAGACAAACACTTTTCAAACTCACAATTTCTTTAGTATAAGCGTCATCATGAACCTATCACCGAACCAACATTGTCTCGTCTTCATGAGTTTTTATTGGCAGTCCAATGTATATATTTATAGTAATAACGTTAACCTACTATATAGTATTATAGAGTATATATATGTGAAACTGTTGTCGGTTGCAATCAGGGCTCGAATACGGAGTAGGTGCACCAGTTAATTGATGGTAATCAGTAAGAGTTAATTTTGTAGGGTTAAAAACAAATTAAATAAATACTATAAATAAATAAATTGTTATACAGAATTACAGATAACAAAACACATTTATTGTTCAATATTGTACGATCACAAAATATATATTATAAATGAATATTGAATTAATGTTTGCATGTTGGATTCATGTGACAATAACATGAAACAAAACCATGTTTCATCAAGTCACATGAAATGTAATTATCATATATGTCTTTTTCAAACAGTGTTTAAGAGGTACATAAAACTATTTTAAATATAAAAAAATCAATCTCAACAGTATTAATGCTATTGATCTCGAATTGTAATTTGAAACGAGCAAAACATGAAACGTCGTTTTCTATATATAGATATGTTTCTCTTCCGTAAGATTATACGAAATCGTTTTCAAAAATATGTTTTAGTCAATAAATAATTAGATGTGGATGTGGGATACTAACAATTACGAATGATACGTTCATACAATGACATATAAGTGACACGGGGTTCACATCATATATTATATCATAAATAAAAAAGTGTATATATACACCGGTAGGACATAAACATAATGCTCATGTCTAATCACGTATGGATTATACTCATGGGGTTCACGTATGGACCATAATTTAATGTATATTTTTATCGTATGGTATATATGTTGTGAACAACAGAACAAGTGGATGCATATACCTGGATGTGTCAAATGGGTCGGATCGAACTCTAACCTTTAGACCCAATCGGGGTTGAGAGTCGGGTATGGACTGGCCCTTCAATGTTTTGTTAGGCTTTCCCACCCACCAAAGCATATGGAATATTGGGATGAAACATTAATTACCCCTACCCATAATCCTTTTCCAAAGTGGGTTTGCCCGTGCGGGCCTAGGCAACCCGCTTGGCTTTAGCTTATTTTATAGGACTAATTGCACAACCATCCCCTAAATTTAGGTATAATTGTATGCATATGGAACTTTTACCCATAATTACACAAACGTCCCCTGCTGTTAGTTGACTTCCGTTGACTCTAACCGTTGACCACAATTTTAACCCACAATAGCTAAAGTGCCCCTAGTTATCTATTTTATTATTTAAATTAATAATTAAAAATGAGACAGAAAAGACAAAGAAAACAAAAAAAACAAAATCAATTATTTTTTTTTCTCTTTCATTTTCTTAACCCCCAAACACAATCCAAAAATAAACTTAACAAGCAAAAACCAAAACTCAATCCCACAAATCAAAACCAAAACTCAAATCCTGAAACAACAACAAAAAATCAAATCCACAAATAAAAACCCAAATCCATCAATTCCACAACCAATTAACTACATCCATTTTTTTTTAAAAAAAACTTCAACGGTGGATTTTTAACTTTCTAGGTTGAAATTATAATAATTTTTTTATTTAATTATTGATTTTGTTTTTTTTTGTTTTTTTTTCTTTGTCTTTTTTGTTTCTTTTTTTAATTATTAATTTAAATAATAAAATAGCTAACGAGGGGCACTTTAGTCATTGTGGGTTAAAATTGTGGTCAACGGAAGTCAACTAACGGTAGGGGACGTTTGTGCAATTATGGGTAAAAGTTTCATATGCATGCAATTATGCCTAAACTTAGGGGACGTTTGTGCAATTAGTCCTACTTTATAAATAAACTTGTCAATTATTTGATTCCGGTCTCGGGGTATAATGACAGACTAAGCAGCTCAATTAGAAGGAATCGACGGAGAAATTTTGTGCCATATTTGGTAAATTTTCTACTATCTGAATTGTATCTGTAACTTTCTAATTGTGAAAAAAACGAAAAAGAAAGAAGCCAAGTCTCGACCCTTCGAGCTCACGAGTTTGAATGGTCAAGTTCTACCCACCCGATCATAGAACTTGAGCACAAACCATACTGTTAATTTGAGGAACGAGTGAGAACGACTGCTCGGTCCATTTGACACCTCTACGTACACCCACCCGAAGATTTTATTCTTTGAAAAGGGTAGAGTGAGTTATAGTGAACCAAAATGTGTGGGCTTTGGGGTTCTCAAAAGGCCCATCTAGGCTTATTCTCCATTTTATGGGTCAGGCCCATATAAATTTTTCTTCTAAGGATTGCGTGTCGGCTTGGGTTATTGGCTGGTTGGATCAGGATGACAATGGTGTGTGTAGTGTGTACTATCCCATTGACATTTTTTCTTTTCAAGTACAAGATCCCCAAAAAGTTCGAAACACAACACCATCAACACAGTGAATGTGATACACTCTTTTGAGCAAAAACACCAACAACAACAGAGATCAGAGAAGCAGAAATGGAGTGGTTGCTGTCCATGCCCAAAGTAGAACTACATGCCCATCTCAATGGCTCCATCAGAGATTCCACTCTACTGTAAATTCATCTCTCTCCCTCTCTCTTCGTTGTTTTTGTCTATCTGGGTATATTTTATTTTTGATGTTTTCACTTGTTAGTAGTACATTGAAATGGAAAGTCAAGTTCTTTTGTGATGTTTTCTTGTTTGGATTATTTGGTTTTGATTGTTGAATATATACATTTTGTTTTACTATAATGTTTCAGAGAACTAGCTAGATTGTTGGGTGAAAAGGGTGTCATAGTTTTTTCAGATGTGGAGCATGTTATCATGAAAAGTATGTACCTTTGTCACAAGTCTTGATTTTTACATCAATTTCACTTATTTTTTTTTATATTAAGTGCATAATTGGGTTACTCTTTGAGATTGATATTGGAAATTTTATCTGATTTTTGTTCAACTCAGATGATCGATCATTACACGAAGTGTTTAAGTTATTCGACTTGATCCATATTCTCACCACTGACCACAAAACTGTGACAAGAATTACTAAAGAAGTATGACAAACTATTTTCGGATTTATAATTGATTAATTTCTTTGCCCGCCTGGACTTTCCGTTGATTACCTCTTGTTTTTCTTGGAAATTTTTATCTGGAATCAGGTGGTTGAAGATTTTGCTTCTGAGAATGTTGTATATCTTGAATTACGAACGACTCCGAAGGTTCTTACTTGTTGTGTTTTATTGTTTTAGGATTGTTTTTCTTATGTTTTCCGTAAAATGTTGTTAAAACGTCGTAGTGTTTGTGTTGATAGAGGAAGCTGTTTGGTTTTGTTTTTTTACAGAGAAATGATTCTATTGGAATGAGCAAACGCTCTTACATGGAAGCGGTAGTGGAGGGTTTAAGGGCGGTCAGTGCAGTCGATATTGATTTTGCTCCTCATAACATGGATGGAAATCCTGTGAATGATATGATCACGGATGACATATGTAATGGTACTACAAGAAAAAAGATATATGTTAGACTTCTTCTCAGCATTGATCGTCGTGAGACCACTGAAGCTGCTATGGAAACTGTATGTTCAGAAATTGTTGTCTGCGATGATGTTTTGTATATCGTCCAAAGGATATGGAAACTAATCGTTCTTCCCTCACTTTTTCGCAGGTTAAGCTTGCTCTGGAAATGAGGGAGTTCGGGGTATTGGGTATCGACCTCTCTGGAAATCCCATCGTGGGCGAATGGTACGTCATCAGTCATCATCTACCAATAGTTCTTTATAGTGAATAAGTCTCAAGTCTTTATTCGTTATAAATGTCTTACAAATTTGTGAATTGTCTTTGCACCTGAGGTAGGTCTACTTTCTTGCCAGCACTAGAATTCGCCAGGGAACAAGGCCTTCAGATAACTCTTCACTGCGGAGAGGTACGTTTTTCTTTTGAAGGCTTACCAACATTACTTGAATTCCGTGTTTCTGTTGTTAATGGGATCCCGACTAGTTTATTTTTGTAACTTAGTGCTTGTAGGTACCTAATAAGAAGGAGATCAATAGTATGTTAGACTTTCTTCCGCAGAGAGTTGGCCATGCTTGTTTCTTTCAAGAGGAAGAATGGAAAAAGTTGAAATCATCTAAAATCCCGGTACGATTTCTATAAAAAAAAAAAATTCTGATAATGGTTGTCATTGGATAAGGCCAAAATCTTCTTGGTCTATATAATGTTACTGGCTTCCTTTAGAATATTTTTCTATCCAATTATCAGCAAAGGTTTTACACTTCTGTATTGTCCAATGAGTGAGAGTTTCTTGTTGATCAGATCCTCCTGACTTAAGCAATATCAGAAACTAAACCCATCTTTCCGTTCATATCCAGATCGTACTATGCTTTTTCCGGTTCTTTAATAATGCCTGTGCTTTTATACTCACTGGCAATGAGATTTATTGCCTTTGTTCTAGCAGAGTTTCTTTCTACTAACCTTAACAAATTGACAACAAATGTTGAATTTTTGTTAGTCGTAGTATAATTCGTTCTCAAGGTTCTACATGTTATGCAGGTTGAGATCTGTTTGACATCCAATATCAGGACTGATACGATTTCTTCAATAGATATTCACCATTTTGGTTAGATCTTCTCCTCAGTTTCTATTTCAATTTTCAGTTTTAAACAAACAATCTTTTCCTTCGAAACAATCTCTGTAAACTTATTATCCAACGATTAAACCTTTTTTTCTTTAGTTATTTCGGATTATCTTCATAGATGTCTTTCCTTCGTAACACACACCGTGTTGGTGATGCAGCTAATCTTTATGCGGCAAAACATCCTCTAGTCTTGTGCACTGATGATTCAGGTGTTTTTTCCACCACACTTTCGAAGGAGTACCATCTTGCCGCTTCAACATTTGGTGGGTGTTAATTATGTTACCACTGTTATGTGACTGAAAAAACTGGATTCAATGCCTAATCATACTTGTTTTTCTTTTGTTTATCGTATGTATCATCACGGTGAAGGTCTCGGAAAGTGGGAAATGTTTCAGCTAGCGAAAACTGCAGTCGGGTTTATCTTCGCAGACGATGGCGTGAAGCAGGATTTGGAAGGGATTTTCAATTTGGCCGCGAAGAAGCTGGATCCATGAGTAATTAAATTATGAAAATATCATCAGGAGTATTATGTGATTTAGAGATTATTACTTCTCAGAAATTTCTCTAATCTTTTTATTAATGTTTAGATGTACAATTTCCATGGAAGTTGAAAATGACATTTGGAACCTATCTCACTCTACATTTATGAAAAAATCTGATGCCTAGAGAGACATGAAAAACATGAATGAAAAGGAGCTGATTCACATGCCACTGAAAATGACTGAATTCAATTCCATTTCCATGCAAATGTTCAGAGTGGTCATGACTTGTTCTGTTGGAACCGACATTGTTGAAATAATCAAAGTGACAGAAGCTTCTGTACAATTTTGTCAAGAGTCAAGACACCAATTTTCACGAAATTGAATTGAATGAATACTCAGAAGCCAACACAATAGGTGGCAATCAATAGTTAAAACAACAAAGCAACCGGAACCAAGCTTGGGCCCAGTCTCCAGGGATCGGCTTATTTCTTCGAGAAAACCTTGATTGTCTTAGTTGAGTTGGTTGTATGCCTTTTATCGTGTATCTCGGGTTTCCGAGATATATTTTTGCATAAAAAATGTAAAAATGGGGTCCTTGGTGGTTTATCAAAATCGTGTTTGTAGAGCTTGCATCTAGATAGATTTCGACAGAACACATTGATCAATATCGACCTCTCTCTGTTGTAGGGGGTAGCTATCAAAATCGTACTTGTAGTGTTTTTATCTAGATAGGTTCTAAAAGAACATTGATTTGTGTTTGCAGTGATTTTATCTAGATAAGTTTCGACAGAACATCGATCGGTATCAACCTCTCTTTGTTGTTGGGGTAGCTATCGAAATCGTGCTTGTCGATAATTATAAATATCCCCTTAAAGAAGGTAAGCATATGTAATTGGGTTTTATTCCCTTTTTTTTTCACTATTAAAACTCCAAATTCTACTGTGCAATTAAACGGTGCCGTTTCATAACAATTCTTAAAACGACGTCGCTGGAATGTTCCACGACTGAAATATAAAAACGACCGGACAAGTGACAACTACATTTTCTCGAGAATAAACGAATATATTAGAGAGATTACTTGCAACAAACAAAGAAAATAAAACAAAACAGAGCGCCATCAGTTTGCTCAAATCCCGCCATTAAATCTTTTATCGTTTTTTGTTTTTGTTTTTGTAAACCCTAATTTGATCTCCAATTTTGAATTTGTACGCTAAATCGGAATTTGTTAATCTCTAAATTCTCTTCTACACTGAATTTAACGTCGACATTTGTACGTTAAAAATGATCATTCGAATGTGAGACACCGTACGGATCGTCCGATCAGATCGACGGTTGTTTTGATTGTTTGTTTGATCGAATTGGATCACAATGTCTTGGGGGTTGGGGTGGAAGAGGCCTTCGGAGGTCTTCAAATTGAAGCTCAGTTATGGAACCGAGGAGTGCGGAGACGATCTCAACAGCGCGTCGACGTCGTCGTCGTCGTCGCCGACGGCGGAGGTGGCGTCGAGAGATCCGGAATTGGGGTTCCGTGTTGAGCTGGAGTGGACGAGCGGCGAGGAGGAGGAGCAGGTGGCGTTGAAGCTGCAGTCGCAGCTGATGGTGGCGCTGCCGTCGCCGCAGGACACGGTGGTGGTGGAGCTGGCGGAGGAGAAGAAGGCGGAGGATGAGGACGGCGATGACGTGGCGAATGTCGGTGTGGCAATGAGAGTGGTGAAGAGGAGGGAGCCGTTGAGAGCGGCGGTTCTGTCCAAAAGTGTTGGGTCGGGGCAGCAGAGCGATGGAGTCGGGGTTTTTACCCGGATGTTGAGATCCAACCTGGCTTCCAGTGGGCCTGCGGACGGGGCGGCACCAGGCTGCAGTGATCATTGGAAGACTGTCACTGCGGTCAGCCTCTGTGGTCTTGGTTTGTTGGTGAGCTTGTTTTCCTTTTATAAAATAATTGTTGGATTTTTGTTTATGAGATTGCAAATATTTATATGGTTATATTATCATGCTTTTTCATCATTTGGGAATTAAGAAAGTAGAAGTGTTTGATGGAAAATTCAATTAATTGGCTTAGATTTCTTCATTTATTAGAGAAGCAACATAGAAACTTGTAATGTAGCCAAATTGCACGATCTCCTTTACCACTCGAAAGTTTTCATGATTTAGTGTTTAAATGGAAAATAGTGGATTTTGCTCTTTCTATGACTATGGTCAATCTATGGTTTTGGGTTAACATGAAGCAGGTGCTCTTCTATTAGCTGAGAGTGTAATTTTTTTAATTTTCCTATTTTGTGAATGACTGCATTTTCAAACTTGAATTCTGTATTTATTTTATCCTGTTGACACCTTTGTATTATCTTGGATGGATTTCATGGTTATCATATTTACTAGTAATGTTTAATCATCTCAAATTCTCAATCAATCAAAATGTTATGCCATCTATAAAATAGATGAATTGTGAAATGAAGATGTAATAATTCAATGTAGTGGATGTGGTTGAGATTGTAAATGTGCGTCTTTGCTTCTTACTTTTGTAGAGGGATAACAAGCATTTTAATACCTATTGTTGCATGCTGATTGACAGGTATTGCCCGTTGAATTGACTCGTTTGCCACTTCTTGAAAAACTGTACCTTGATAGTAATAAGCTATCGATTTTGCCACCTGAGCTTGGTGAGCTGAAAAAATTGAAAGTTCTCAGTGTTGACAACAACATGCTTGTTTCTGTTCCTGGTAAGCATGGGATTGTTTTGTATGTCTTAAGTCATGTCTTCCTCTATCTCAGTATCTCGTTTAACCATATCAAGTTCCTTGAAGAGAAGACGGAACTTATTGAATTATATAAATATCTAGGTTCTTTATGTTCTTTCTGCGACTTGTTTGTTTAATTGGTTTTCTTTCAAAACTGTAAGCAGTGGAATTGAGAGAGTGTGTGGGACTGGTGGAATTGTCACTAGAGCACAACAAGCTTGTTCGACCTCTTCTCGATTTCAGGTCATTTAACAACAATTTAACATTTTGTCCGGTTTATACTTTGTTATCTTGTTTATCTTTTGCCGGTAAAGTCTATAATTTTCTCTGTCTCTAATGTTTTTCTCCAGTTGAATGGCAGGGCTATGTCAGAGTTACGAATTCTTAGGTTATTTGGTAACCCTCTTGAATTCCTTCCTGAAATTCTGCCACTACATAAACTTCGCCACTTGTCTCTTGCAAATATTAGAATCGTGGCTGATGAAAACCTGAGATCGGTGAATGTCGAAATAGAGGTAGTGTTTGATGAAGTGTTTTAGCAATTTTTGGCATTTTGCTATCAAACTTAATATAGTTACTAAGTTGTAGACTTTTCTGTGTGATAGCAGATGGAGAACATTTCTTATTTTGGTGCATCTAGAGACAAGCTAAGTGCCTTCTTCTCTCTCATATTCCGTTTCTCTTCTTGTCATCACCCTTTATTAGCATCGGCTTTGGCAAAGATAATGCAAGACCCAGGGAACCGTGTAGTTGTCGGCAAAGATGAAAATGCAGTCCGGCAGCTTATTAGCATGATAAGTACTGACACTCGCCATGTGGTAAATTTGTCATCCTTGCTATTATGTTTAAAATTAATGTTTTTTTAGTCTTCTGCTTGGCACTTAATATTTATGACTTCTGGCAGGTTGAGCAAGCATGTTCTGCTCTATCATCTCTGGCAGAAGACGTTTCTGTAGCAATGCAGTTGATGAAATGTGATATCATGAAACCTATTGAAACAGTGCTTAAATCTTTTCCTCCAGAAGAGCTAATTTCCGTGCTGCAAGTTGTGGTACAGTTGGCTTTTACATCTGATACTGTAGCTCAGAAGATGTTGACCAAGGATGTGTTGCGGTCATTAAAAGTGTTATGTGCCCACAAGAATCTTGAGGTAAGTTCTCTATTCGCTGTAGTGTACAAGTTTACTTTCCTTATTTGTGGTGTCATCTAATGTTGAAACGCTTGTCATCCATTAGGTACAAAAGTTAGCGCTGCTAGCAGTTGGAAATTTGGCTTTCTGTTTGGAGAATCGGCGTATTTTGTCTACTTCTGAAAGTTTGATGGACCTTTTGTTGCGTTTGACTCTTGTGCCTGAACCCCGTGTAAATAAAGCTGCAGCTCGGGCTTTGGCAATTCTTGGTATGTTTTTGGATTTGATTTTTGCTGCATTTTGATATCGTTTAACCTAATAGGGTCTCATTTTCTTGTGCCTGTATAGGAGAAAATGAACTTTTGCGGCGTGCCATAAGAGGGAGACAAGTTCCAAAGAAAGGACTGCGTATACTTTCAATGGATGGAGGTGGCATGAAAGGTCTGGCAACCGTGCAAATTCTTAAACAAATTGAAAAAGGAACAGGAAAGCGGATACATGAGTTGTTCGACCTTATATGTGGCACATCAACAGGTGGCATGTTAGCTATTGCCCTTGGTATTAAGCTAATGACATTGGATCAATGCGAAGAGATATACAAAAATCTTGGTAAGTATGACGCATCAACAAATAATTTCTAAGAAAGCTTTATTTATTATAATGATTTACTTATCTCATTCTGTAATCATGGTTGTTTAGGAAAACTTGTCTTTGCTGAACCTTTTCCCAAGGACAATGAAGCTGCAACTTGGAGAGAAAAGCTGGATCAACTTTATAAAAGTTCGTCGCAGAGTTTTAGAGTTGTTGTACATGGATCTAAAGTATGGCTCATTCTTTTTATTTACTTTGCCTTCTTCAATACTGCTATTGATGCTTTCCTGTTACCCTTGAAAGTTCTGCAGTTCGCATGCACACAGATTCGTATAAATAGTGTTTACATTGGCAAGTCCTTAAAATAATATTTTCTTCTTCAAAGGAATCAAGATATTCTTTTCTCAAGATCTCTTGTTGTTTGGTATAAGAAGTTGTTATGTCTATAAGCAATCTGTGCAACTGTACAAAGAAATGTGAATCTTGATCTTTTATTTTGGTGTATGAAGCCTTTGTAGTTGCTCCCCCATACAAAGTCATAGTTCCAATAGGGTGATACCATTTACTACTTAAGACACTAAATGCCTTGAAATTAGAAACTTACATCTCGTCTTGCAGCACAGTGCAGATCAGTTTGAGAAGTTGTTAAAAGAAATGTGTGCAGATGAGGATGGAGATTTGTTGATAGAGTCAACCGTGAAAAATATCCCCAAAGTTTTTGTTGTATCAACTTTGGTGAGCGTGGTGCCAGCTCAGCCATTTGTGTTCCGCAATTATCAGGTTTGCTAGCAAAACTTCCTTTGCTTTTAATAGGGAAACATCACATTACTATCAGAGTTTGTCTATTCTGTTATGTTGGCTGAGATACCATTGTCGTGTTGATTTGGATGATTATTTTCAGCAGTGGTTTAATTATTGTTTCTGATCCTTCTCTTTATACTTGACATGCAGTACCCTGCTGGAACACCAGAAGTGCCTATTTCAATTTCAGAAAATTCTGGAATCACTGTGCTAGGATCACCTACTACTACTACTGGTGCTCAAGTTGGCTATAAACGCAATGCTTTTCTAGGAAGTTGTAAGCATCATATATGGCAAGCTATAAGAGCGTCATCTGCAGCTCCTTATTATCTTGATGATTTCTCAGATGGTATTATTGCTTGTGCTCATTTATATATGTCAATGCTTGCCATTGGTATCCTTTTTATTTTATTTCTATACTAGTCTCACATTGACTTCTTACCACTATCTTGTTCTAAATGTATATACATCCTAAAACTGCCACAGATGGGTACCGCTGGCAAGATGGTGCAATAGTAGCGAACAATCCTACTGTATTTGCCATAAGAGAAGCACAACTTCTATGGCCTGACACAAGAATTGATTGCTTAGTTTCCATTGGTTGTGGCTCTGTTCCAACAAAGGTAAACAGTTTGTTGCTGCTTGTTTTCTTAGGGCTAGTCATTATGTTCTGGCTTTCAGTCTTAGTATTTTCTTTTTCCTAGTGTTCACAGACAATAATATGGACTTATGATGAGTAACGGAAAATTTATTTTTTGCCAAATATCTTTTCCTTTGTAATACTCACCAGTTACCATGTTAAAACCTTTATATAAAAATAAGGCTTGAAACTCCTAACCTCTTGTCAAATTTCATTTGGGAAGTCTTCTGGTACCATTGAGGCGTTGCTGACTAGTAGTGAAGAACTACATGCAGATAATTTGACAAGTTGTGAAGTTTCTCTTTCATGGAAGAGTTTGCATATTTCATGATAGTTTTTTTCTCTCTAAAGAATCTTTATATGAACAAATTTACGGAGATGCTATTGGAGGTTATTTTATTCTGCCTGAACTTTGATCGTTGCAAAACCCTTAATTTATGTGCATGTTCCTAGCAATTCATACCTTTTTTATGAGTATACTTGTCCTGGACCCCTGGCAGAGAATCTCTTATTGCAACAACTCATAAATTTCTTCCGATGTATTGGAAGTTCTCATTTCAGCATGGCATTCACAAGGAGCATTGAGATAACATTCATTAAGAATCTGGATAGGATTTAATTATAATACTAGACTCCTAGAAAATTTTATACTAGACAAATGCAAGGCTTCTGTCAGTATGTAAAGTTGCTAATAAATTTGCATATACAAGTGATTCTAAGTTTACTACAATCTACATATCCTTTAAAAGAAATAACTAACTAGGTTTCACCATAAATAAATAAATAAATAACTAGGGATTCTAATTTTTTAATTTACGATTTGTATTTTCGATCTTATAGGAGATATACTTTTGTTCTATTGATTCATAAATATTTTGTAGGTGCGGAAAGGTGGTTGGCGTTACCTAGATACTGGGCAAGTATTGATTGAGAGTGCATGCTCTGTGGATCGTGTGGAGGAAGTTTTAAACACATTGCTGCCTATGCTTCCTGAGATACATTACTTTCGGTTTAATCCAGGTATTAGATTTGGAGTTACTTGTTGATATGAGCATCCAATTGAAAGACTTTCTCCTCTGTTTGAACTTCAAATACTTCTAAAATGATTTGCTTTTATTTTTATTTGTTTACTGGATTTCTTTCATTGATCTAAGAAATTTTCATAAGACTTTCTTTTTGTGATAAGATTACAACTCTCAGACAGTATTCCATATGTTTTTCCCCTGTAGTTGATGAACGTTGTGATATGGAGCTGGATGAGACTGATCCAGCAATCTGGCAGAAATTGGAATCTTCAGTTGAGGATTACATCCAAAAGAATTCAGAGGCCTTCAAAAACGTTTGTGAGAGACTGCTTCTACCATTCCAAAATGATGAGAAGCGGTCAGAGAAGGCAAAAGTGACAAATGCAGGTGGCATTTCTATTTTCTACTAAATTCCCTAGTTGTGTGTGTGTGTGTGTGTGTGTGTGTTTGTGTATATATATATATTATCTCTATGATACTTATTTCACCAAACCCTAAATTCTGTCTCCTGCTATTCTAGATGAGGATGGTGTATCTTTAGGTTGGAGGCGCAATGTACTACTTGTTGAAGCTATGCATAGTCCTGATTCAGGGAGAGTTGGGCACCATGCTAGGGCACTTGAGTCATTTTGTTCACGCCAAGGAATAAGGTTATCACTTATGCATGGGATATCTGGACTTTGGAAGACCACACCTGGAACAGCATTCCCGACGCCATTCACCTCTCCTTTGATTACTGGAAGTTTACCATCAAGCCCACATTTATACAGTCCTGATTTTGGCACCCAGAGGGTTGGCCGAATTGATATGGTTCCACCTTTAAGCTTGGATGGATCACAAGCTCCAAAGCCATTTTCATCGCCACCAACGTCACCTAAGAGTCACAGGCAACTCTCTTTACAAGTCCGATCATTGCATGAGAAGTTGCAGAATTTACCCCAAGTGGGCGTTATACATTTGGCTCTTCAAAACGACTCTGTTGGCTCAATATTAAGGTCAACATGCCCCACTATTGTTCCTAACTTGTCATATTTTTTTCATGTCAATGTTTTTCCACTCGTAGTTCTTACCTGCTTTTTTTCTTATTTAGCTGGCAGAATGACGTATTTGTGGTTGCTGAACCTGGAGAACTTGCCGATAGGTTTCTTCAGAACGTTAAGTATAGCTTGTTGTCAGTGATGCAGAGCAACCGCAGAAAGGTTGCATTAGTTCTTGCCAATATAACAACTATCGCTGATCTGGTTCGATGCAGACCATACTTCCAAGTTGGAAATGTTGTTCATCGTTATATTGGACGCCAAACCCAAGTATGCATTTCTTTTTAATTTTTATGGACAACTACGTGTGTTATTTGTATGGTAGTTACCATATGAATACTTTTTGTCATAATTTTCGGGATGTTTTCTGAAGGTTATGGAAGATGACCAAGAGTTTGCAGCATATATGTTCCGAAGAACTGTCCCTTCTATGCACTTATCACCCGATGATGTTCGTTGGATGGTATGTACTTACACTAAATTATCGTCCTCTCCCTTAATAAAATAATTAAATGATGTGGCTGATACTCATTCCGTGTGTAATCGTAGATTGGAGCTTGGAGGGAAAGGATCATAATTTTCACAGGGATGTATGGGCCTACTCCAGCTTTACTTAAGGCCTTGCTAGACTCCGGCGCCAAAGCTGTTATATGCCCTTCAGCTGAACCGCAGGAAATGCCACTGACGACATTCCATGGATCAGGAGAATTCCGTTTTCAGGAAAATGGGAAGTTTGAGATCGGGGAGGACGAGGCAGAAGATGAAGATATCGATTCTACCAGTCCAATGAGTGACTGGGAAGATAGTGAACCCGACAAGAGTGTGGACCATATGATGGGTCTTTGGGATGACGATGAAGAGGAATTGTCGCAGTTCATCTGTCTCTTTTATGACTTGTTGTTCCGGGATGGCACAGGAGTGGATACTGCCCTACAGAATGCTCTTGCCTCTCATCGGAAGCTGAGATATGTATGCCATCGTCCCGGTAGGTAGTATATTAAACAAGTCTCATACAACAACAGGAAAATTCGAAACAGAAAAAAAAAACGAAAAAAAAAAAAAAAAACGATAAAGAAAACAGAAAGATATAGATGAGTGTAATTACAAAAAAAATAAGAGGGGACATCGAATTTTGAGGCTTTATAGAAAATATGTTGTCTTTTATTTGATTACATACTTGAACATGAGTATATTAGCTCTCATTTTTCAATCATGAGATATATAAATTCAATTTTCCCCGTTTATCTTCTGAATACGAAGTTTATCATCTCTGAATCGTTTTACCCGACGTTAATCTAACGGTCGAGATTCAAATCCAGATGTGAAAAAGAATCACCTGATCATCAGCTGAAATTGTGTTGCATTTACTAAAGTGAACCATGATAGGTTTTTTTTTAATCAAGTGAACCATCCCCTAAATTGTGTTTTAAAGTTAAAATTTAGTCAATCCTTTGAAAAGTGAAAAATAGAGAGATCAAATCAACCTCCGAGACCACCAAACCTCATGATTTGTAAGGTTCTCTAAGTGATTTACCAATCTAACCCGTATCCTTTGACATCTATCTGTTTCTGTATTTATTTCGTAATCTATAAAACAGTTTAAGCTTTTGAGTTTGAATTCGGACATTATCCCCACCAACCGGTCTTGGCTGTACACCCTAATCATGATTAACTTCTACCAAGTATATGTAAAAGCAAAGAACTAATTACAATGTCTTTGGTTAATTGAGAAGGTGAAAACCTTTTTAACCCAGGAAACATGCTGCAATGCTTTCATTACAAACACAAAAAGAATATTTTTGATGGAAAGTGAAAAGCAATCACAAGAATAACATGATATGGTTTTTTTTTCTTTCTTTTTTTCAATTTATTTATGTCTCTATCCGAAGCACCAATCATGCAAAAATTCATGGTGTCCACTTTAATAAAGCAACTTCAATTAGATATAGATAAATTATATAAAGAACAGAGAAGAGAAGTTTCTCCAACCTAGACAATGACTTGGGGCCACTGCCACACCACTACCTTTCTTCATCCACAAGCCTCCTTACACAAGCCTCAACTTTTTAGCTTTGTCAAATTATAAAAATGCAGTCTAAAGTGAGTGGTACCACAAACAACACCACAAGGATTTCTGAAAACATGGCTGCTCCAGTTGCTATAGGCACTAGGGGCACGGTAGGATCCCTTGTAAGGAGGGAGATTGAGTATTTCAGTAGATTCGAGACTAGTTTCCGAAAAGCAACTCAGGCTCAGGGACAACAACAGATGATTGTTGACATGGGTACTTCTTCTAGGAGTACTGGTCATTCCAGGCATGGTTTCTGGTTCATGATAATGTGCTGGAAGAGGAAGAAGCGAAGAGGCAGCAGCAGCAGCAGCAGTAGCGGTGGTTTCTTACCAAGTATCTGCTCTGCTTCAGAAGTAGTAGCAGCAGATAAGGATCGGTTGAATGGCATACCTGGGTTCAATTACAGGATTTTGAAGAGCTAAGAACCAAGAACCGTGTTTTTTCAGCTTTTTCGAAGCTCTGGCGTTATTCGTTACTCAATCATGGATCTCTCTACACAATCATCATACGATATTTTAGTTCCAATTTCCAAACCTTCAATTCAATTTATATCAGATTGCACGTCTTGTCCGGTTTTCTTCTCCTTGTTTAGTTAGTCATCTCCTGAAGTTATTTTCATTGTGCTTGTATTAAAAAAACGCTGTGATACAATTTTCAGAATTTCTTCGGAATCCAGTGTCTCTGGTGAGCAATTCTTGACATCCATCCATCCATCCCTTTTGCCTCGGACAAAATTCCATCTTCTGATGAGGCCTCTGCCATGAAGCCACCCTCTTCAGCTTTTGGTATCTGTCAAGATCCTTAAGGATGGACAAAATTTGAACCTTTTTAGCTGATGTATGTGTATATTCCATCTGTAAAAGGTTTCCATTATCCGAAAAAAGACAGGCGATATAAACCCTCCGATTCTGATTATATGAATTAGTGCAAAACTACGAAACAGGTTTCACAATCATAAATTCGGTCCATATCTGCCTAACTAGAGCTCATTTGCAGCCTAAAAGGTCCAAATCTGCCTAACTACTATCACTATATCAGAAATTTCATTTATACAACAGTTCGATTTCACATGACTCGTAAACTGCCAAACTAGGACCAATGTCCTGACACTAGAGCTGCTCTCGGATGCAATTGACACTTCCTCCATTCACAGATTTGACAAGCCGATGAAATTTTCATTGATACATCTTTAGAACTTTTCTCATCAATAACTGGCTTGACTAGATACTCAAGAGCAGTTACAACATCATCAATAATAGACCTCATATCAGCTTCCTCTTGGATACACATTGCTGCCACATCAAGACCTTGATATAGATAGACCCTTTAAAGGGTGCTTTCATTCGAGCAATGGATCGATGATCATCGATGTGTACAATGGCTTTGCCTGCAATATGTATATAAAAATTGATTAGGATACTGATTTATGAACTTGAAATGAGCAAATTCAGATACAAAAATTGATTAGGATACTGCAATATAATGTTTTATAACTCTCGAATTCAATATATGAAAATCGTTTATACAACAGTTTGATTTCATATGACCCGTAAACTGCCAACCTAAGACTGATGCCCTGACACTAGAGCTCTCGGATGCCATCAACACCTCCTCCTTTCACGGATTTGACAAACTGATCATTTTTCCATCGATGCATCTTTAGCCGTTTTCTCATGAATATCTAGGTTGATTAGATACTCAATAGCAGTTACAACATCTCCAATTTTAGGCCTCTTATCAGCTTCCTCTTGTATACACATTGCTGCCACAGCAAGAGCTTGATATAAACCCTTTAACGGGTACCGTCCTTCGAGCAATGGATCGGCCATCAATTTGAACTTTTCCTTGTCCATGATCAATGGCTTTGCCTGCAATATGTAAATAAAAAATCGATCAAGTTCAATTACGAGGAGGTTTTGCTCAACCGAAAAGTTTAAACTTACAGGTAAAGACTTAAAACATAAACATACCCATTTGATTAGGTTTTTCTCTTTAGTTGTTCTTGATTGATCAATGGCACTCCTGCCGGTGATAAGCTCCAGGAACACGACACCAAAACTGTAGACATCGGACATTTTTGTCAGCTTACCTGTTTTTGCATACTCCGGAGCACAGTAACCGTATGTCCCCATTACCCTTGTAGACACGTAGTCCTTGCCTTCTGTAGGACCTAACTTAGCAAGTCCAAAATCAGAGAGTTTCGGATTGAATTCTGAATCTAATAGTATGTTAGATGCTTTGAAATCGCGAAAGATGATTTGCTGATCAGCAACGTCGTGCAGGTATTCCAATCCTTTTGCTGCTCCTGCTGCTATTTTCATCCTAGTAATCCAAGCCAATGGCTCCTTGTCTGGAGGTAAATCTGAAAAATTCAGGAAATGTAATCAGAATTTGACCTTGCTTGTCTGACAAGCAATCAAAAGTTATCTAAGCAAAATACCTAGAAAGTGATTCTCCAGAGATCCATTAGGCATGTATTCGTAAACCAGAATTCGTTGATCACCCTCTACACAATACCCGATCAGATTGACAAGGTTCGGGTGTTGAACCAGACTCAACATCAGAACTTCTGCAAAGAATTCTCTGCTTCCTTGATTTCCATTCCTGTTCAATTGCTTCACAGCCACAACCTGAAAACAAAAAAATGTATCAAATAAAACATAACATTTCACATGATCTCGTTTTCGCGAAAAACAAAGAGAGAAGCCAAGAGACCTGATCAATTCTCTCAATATATCCTTTATACACCATCCCGAATCCTCCTTTGCCAACTAAACGCATAGAATCGAAGTTGTTGGTTGCAGCAACCAGATCCTGATATGTGAAAACAATGCAAGTATTCTTTGCCTTCCCAATTTTTTGTATCTCAGTCTCTATACTCTTCATCTTCCTGTTTTCTGCAGATTTTATCACACTTTTCATTAACAGATTCCGAGACAATTTGTCATCCAAGCAAAATCTTTTCGATACATTCACCAGAACTTTTCGATACAAAATCTAAAAATTTCCCAGATAAACAGCAGATTGAAATATATATCAACAGCAATGTTTACAATTTCTGACGATAACATATGAACTTACTTGTTTTGCAAGACATAGTCGTGACAAAAGATGAACATTTGTTGTAGCCATCATCATCGTTGTTGTAGTATAAATTGGCACTCCTTTTGAAAGAATAATTGTTTTTATCTGCGGCACGACAACTCGAGTAGCTGTTGTGGCAGCCGTTCATGATCTGATCTGATCTCCTTCCGTCCTTCCTCTTCCTCTTCCGAACTTTATACGACAAAATGAACGAATACCCTTTAAAGAAAACAATGTCGAAAACCAAAAATCTTGATCGAAACTTTCATGATGAAAAGCTGCGATTATAAACATCAAATATCGATATAGCATTCTGTTGGTTTTTGCTATATTGAGTTGTTTGTTTGGTTGGTTTTTCAGTTCTACAGTTTCTGGTTTAACTAACTACTAGTCAATTGTATGCCATAAATGGACAAAGGTATGTTATATTTACCTACATAACTACATTACAATTTACAAACGTTAATTTTAACAAAGTAGCATGACAAGTGCGAGATTCTGTACCTTTTTTCTCATATCGACCCTATATAATAAGATTCCTATATTAGCGGACTTGATCAGGTCTAATAGTCTAGGTACCGTATGAAAAATATTCGTGGTCCTTACTCTGAAAAACGTTATATATATATTAGAGATGTTCAAGTCAGCGCGCACTGATATAAATATATGAGGACATTGAATGTGAATCACTCATTTTCCATGCTTTGACTTAGTATGTATGCACTTGTCAAAACTTCTTCAAAATGAGTGGCCCACATTCAATATCCTCATATATTTACATCAGTGCGCACTAATGTGAACGGGACCGACATATATATATATATATATATATATTTAGAGAGAGAGAGAGATTATTGAAAATTTTAAGGTGTCGGATTTTCCTTACGGAATCCCCAATTGTTATCGGTGGTAATTTATTAGCTATGATGGTAATAACGAGAATCGAGATGAGATTGGTCTGGTGAATTTTCAGGTGCCGGATTTTCTTTACGGAATCCCCAATTATTATCGGTGGTAATTTAATAGCTATTGATGGTAATAACAAGAATCGAGATAAAGTTGGTCTGGTGGTAAAACCTCTCACACCTACACCGTGAAATTTCGGGTTCAAGTCCTTTCTTAAAATAAAATAAAAAAATAAATAAAATAAAACCTCAATTTATGTAATAGTGTAATACTTAAAAAATTAATAATAATAATAATAATTAAAAAATAAAAAGAAAAACATTCCACGACAATTGCCACGTGTAGCTCTAAAACTAAAACCACGTGCACATCAACACACGTGTCTGCTAAACCCTTGTTAGAAATCTAAAATCGAGTCAAAGAAAAAAACAACAATGGCGATTTGCAAGTCCTTGAAAACTCTAATCAACAAAAACTTGAGAACCCGAATCGAAACCCGACCCTTCTTCACGGCCACCGGCACCGGCGCCACCACCGTGATCACAACCACCACTCTCTTTTTGAACCCGCCTCTTTACTACATTCCTTTCTCTCACCGGACGACCCTTCTCTCCAGATGGATCGCTCCGTTTCAGTTCCAGGGACCACTCTTCCTCTCCTCTCCTCCATGGAAGCTCTTGCAGTCTGCCACTCCCCTGAACGGCGTCGTATTGAGGAAAGTTCAGGCCTTGAATCTGGACTTGATCAGGAGCAGGACTGGTTTCCCATCCAAGTTGGGTTTCGGGTCGGGTCTCACCCGACCGAATTTGTTGAATCGTGTTGAGTCCAAGAAAGAGGAGGATGTTGCGAGAAATGGGTTGCTGAAGAGTTTTGTGAATTTGCCAAATTTGGTCTCAATTAGTCGTATGATTTCTGGACCCTTCATTGGATGGTAATTTTATTTTTTATTTTTTTCGGTCTTATGTGATTTATTGTTGTTTGATAATAAAGGCTTTGTTTTTTTTTTTTGTTCATGGTTTGTGTAGTTTCTGTGAAATGGAATTAGTGAACAAAATTGTAGTTAGTAGACAGTAAGTAGAATTTCTGAAGGCAGTTGTTTGAAACTTGAAAATAAGTACATTTCGATTCGGGTACATTTTCCGGGACAATGTAGTAGTGCTTGTTGGTGGTTAGTTATTTGAGAGTAAGTGTATTTTGTTTCGGGTGCATTTTTTTTAGAGTGATCATCGACGTAGTGCTTGTTATTGGCTAGTCGTTTGAAAGTAAGTACATTTCAATTTGAGCACATTTTCCGGGAAAATGTAGTGCTTGTTGGTGGTTAGTTGTTTACTTGTTTGAGAGTAGGTATATTTTGTTTCGGGTGCATTTATTTGGAGCGATGTAGTGCTTGTTGTTAGCTAGTTGTTTGAAAGTAAGTACATTTCGATTTGGGTACATTTTTCCGGAGCAATGCAGTGCTTGTTTTAGATTAATTTTTAGCTTAGCAAATCTCACAAGTAAACTAATGAAATTCAACTATCTATAAGACTATAACTACTAACTTGAGTGAATTCTAAATTTGATTGAGATTGGCATTAACTTTTATGAATATTCACAATTTTAATCACATTTTGGTTTCAGCATGGTTACACTTTGGTCTCTGAATGAATTTTCCAAATATCAAACCTCGGAATAACATTGAGATTTTCTTTTCATTTCGAGTGGTGATTAGATTTCGAACTCAATCTTTCATATATATTCAAATTGTCTGTCATTTGTTATTCCTGAGGACTTTCTTCTTTATCGTGACTGTTCAATTTTTTGCATATGAAGGAGAGATTGGTTAACAATTAACAACTTTCTTTTTCAGGATGATCACAAGTGAAATGTATTCTTCTGCATTTGTGGCGTTGGCCATCTCTGGAGCAACTGACTGGGTATCAAGATCATGCCAGTTTTTGACTTTTTTCATATATGAAAGCAAGTTACAGATTTTTTTATTTTTTATTTTTGAAAAGTTGGATTTTGATTATTTTCCTATTTTTGCCATTCATCATGTAGTTAGATGGGTATTTGGCTAGGAGGATGAAAATTGATTCCGTTGTGGGCTCCTACCTTGATCCCCTTGCTGACAAGGTAAAAGTCCTTCCATGCTTAGTGGTACTTAGTGTTTTGATCACTGTTGATTAGTTAAACCCATCAAGAAGCCGTTTTTTTATGTGATGATTTATTCTTGTGTTGGTACAGGTTCTTATTGGAAGTGTCTCTGTGGCAATGGTACATATGGATCTGCTGCACTGTAAGACATCTCAGCTTTTTCATACGGTTTAAAAGTGCTGATTTTATGATCATTTTGAGTAGAAATAAAAAAAATAATCCCATAATTGTATTAGCATGCAGTAGTTCATGTTCTTCAAAAGCTCTGTCTTAGGATATGAACTCTCGCTTCCTCTATCACCCTCTTTTAGATGCAAACACACATCATATGTTTTGTTTTTCTGTTGTAAAGCCGGACTTGTTGGACTCATCGTATTGCGTGATGTTGCCCTTGTTGGTGGAGCATTTTATCAAAGAGCTAGTAGCTTGGGAGGAAAGGTGAGATCTCCAAACTTGAAACTGGAACTGGGATAGGATATTTTTAATATGATGGAACTACAAACTTGGGTACTTATTTAGCTCGAGTCCTGATTACAATTTTTGAATTTCTTCTTTTAGTGGAAAAGCTGGATCGATTTCTTCAATATTGATGGAACCTGTCCGCAGAAGGTTGAGCCTCTCTTTCTGAGCAAGGTAAATTTCATATTAATATTGTACTTATCGAAATCTGCTTATATGGCCGTTATGGTTAGTAATCGTTAAATCTCCATTGCGTGTAATGATAACTGTAAATGATGACAGGTTAATACGGTTTTCCAGTTGGTTTTGGTTGCTGCAGCTCTTCTTCAACCAGAGTTTGGAACCTTAGAGACTCAATCATACATCACATACTTGAGGTAATTTAACAGCCACCCCGACTTTTAAAGTACTTTGGTTTTTAAAGTTTTAAGACAAAGAGTGCTTGTTTTCATATATTTCGGTGCAGTATATTGGTGGCTTCAACTACAGCGGCATCTACTGCAGCATACAGTGCACAATACATGAGGAAGAGATCTGCCTTGTTAACAAGAAACACGTAGAAAAAGTCACAGAAGATTTGGTGGCATGGCTTGGAGAATGATAAGATACAATGCAAATTTTTCGAATGCATACGGTTGTGGTATCAATACAAAGAGTTTTAAGAAAAGCTCACGTCCAATTTTAGACACTTGTGTTGCTTCACAGACAAGCTCGATCTTCATGATTGCACCGGGGCGCTATCTGGCACAGTAATATAAAAATTGATTTGTGTATGATCTTTAAAGCTCAGCTGCATATGTGAATTTGTTGAAGCTATGGTCAAAGTGATCCATTTTAAAGAGATGTTAAATGTATAGCATAAATGAGACCGGTAGAAAATTTGTACTTTGTTAAACCAAAGTTTAATGAATGAGAAAATTTGTATGACAAAGCTGTCTTTCATTTTCACTAATCTGATCATCCAAAATCATTTTGTGGCAGTCTCTCCTCCCTCAAATATATCTCCTCTTGAATTTCTCGGACGAAAGGGAGGGGCTGAGGGCAGCGATTTTTAAATAATATCATATTATAACATCAAAGCTTCACAACCATGATCATGGAAACATAGATTAGATCCATAAATACCAGTTTAGGCAAATGTTCACTACTTGGAAACCATATGCGACAAAGAACCATCGGATAATTTTCAAGAACAACCGATCCTTTACACACAGATATCCAAAATGAGCAGGAAAAAAAAAAAAGCAAGCCACAAGACAACAATCAGCAGCATAAAAGCAAATATTTCATATCTCTTGATTGTAGTTCAATGATTCAACAAATAAAACAGGAGACTTTCTCTAGACTACAAAATGCAACTTTTCATCCAAAATTTCCTCTGAGTCCTACTTATTAATTCATTTCATGGTCTTTATCTTATAGAACAAAAAAAAGATTGCATACCATGTCTTTGTCTTCCCTACTGAGGAAACCCCGCCTCAATCTCGTCCCACATATCAACATTCTTGGTGAACTTCCCCTTCATTAGCTCAACAAGCTCTTTCGCCTCCTTCACCTTTGAAACCCCAGCCAGCCCATTCACTAGCAACTTCATAGTAGAGAAATTCGGCACCCAACCCATCTCCATACTCTCATTACAAACCTTTAACGCAGTCTCATAGTCCCCGCCTTGACAAAGAAAATGCACCAATGTAAAATAACAATCGCTATCCGGTTGACACCCTCTATTCACCATACTCCTAAACAACCTCTTCGCTTCCTCTAAATTCCCTTCTCTACAAAACCCATGAATCAAATGGTTATAAGTTACCGAATTTGGTTTTATTCCTCTAGACAACATCCCCTCGAACAATGCCCTCGCTTCCACGGATTTTTTCAACTTACACAAGCTCTGAATTCTTATATTATGCATACTTAACCCAGATTTGATCCCGTATTTCCCCATCATATTCATAACTTTCCCAACATCTTCATACTTCTCCTCCCTATAAAACCCAGCTAACAGAGTCCCGAAAGTCGTAGCGTTCGGTTTCACTGATTTCCTATCCATTTCAGCCAAAACCGAATACACCGAACTCGAATCACCGGACTCACAAAACGCCTTTATCACATTATTATAAGTCTCTAAATTCGGTTCGATTCCGTAAACTTTCGGGAACTCAACAAATACACGTTTCGCTTCCTTAAAATCTTTAGCTAAAATGCAAGCAAACAACAACGAATTCAACGACTTGACGGTGCGAGAGACGCCGTACCTGTCCATTTCCTTGAATGTGCGGATCGCGTGGTCGATCATGTTGGCCTGACCGTACAGGACGATGGAGTGAGCGATATAGCGGTCGCTATGTCTCAAGTCGTGTCGGTTCTTGAGCTCCTCGAGGTACTCCGAGATGCCGGCGAAGTGGGCAGCCTTGGAGAGCTTGGAGATGGCGACGGAGAAGGCGATGCGGTCGAGGTGAGATTCTGGCGTGAGTGAGGCGGCGCGGCAGATTTCGAGGATGCGCTCCGGGTTCGACTCCGATTTGAGGAGTGAGAGTGCGGAGCGTGTCTTCTCTTTGCTTGTCAACGGTGCGTTGTTGCCGGAGGAGAGGATCGATGACGCGGAGGAGAAGTTGCGGTGTTTTAGTATGTTTAGAGTTGGATTTGAGCGGAGACGAGAAAACAAAGCCATGGTTTCGATTTTATCAGGAAAAAAAAAAAAAAAATTGAAATCGAATGGGAAGAGAGTGAAGTCTAGGGTTTTTGGTTTTAGAAGACAAGTGTACAGAGCAGACTGGAGTAAATTCTGCGACATGATTTTTGGGAGATTTCCAAATAGACCCCTATATTTTAATTTATCTCCAAAACTAATCATTAGCTTCTAATTTTGGTGAAATTCACCAATCTATTTATCACTATATCTTCATTTAATTGCCCTTAACTCTAATGAAACAAAATATTTGAAAAATAAAATATTTATTTAAATTATTAAAAAAAAAAACCTCAATTAAAATAATAAAAATAACTATTTTAAAAAGTTTGATTATCTAATAATTTTGTAGTCATGATAGATTTGAAAAAAATTATAGCACCAATCTTCTCAAGTCAAATGATAAAGTTAGTTTTTCGTTATAGAGCAACTATATAATGTTACAAAAGGATAATTCTAACTTTTTTTCTTCCGAAACCTTCTTGATTAGAGAAGGGCCCTTGATCCATTATCAAAAATACTAGGTCCAAATTTTTTCCTAAAAAACTTCCCAAATTATATGGCATGATGAGTTGTCAATATTATAGCCCTCGCCACATAAACTCATGATTTACAAGATGTTAACAATTCATCATACCACATAATTTGGGAATTTTTTGAGGAACAAAATTTGGGAAGCTTAGCATTACTCTTTTGTGACTTGATCTGGATCCTCTCCTTACATTTTCTCTCCTCAATTTGTCATCACCTTTATATTCTATTGACACGTGTCTAATATAGCAAATCAATGGTTTTGATTATTTATATTAAATTTGATGTTTTACTCAACCAAAATATATAATTAATCCAGACCATTGATTTATATGAGGATAAAGTGAGGTGATGAGATGATCCAAATCCTTTGTGAATACCACACGGGTGAATTGATTTTGTTTTTGTTTTTAAATTTGTTTAATTAAAAGAAAGGGTGTACAATAGAGATGGCAATATTTTGAACGAAGTGGGGATGGAGGATAATATTCGGGGATGGGGACAAGACTTTGTCCCCCGAAGTTGAAGCGTGGTAGGGATGGAGGAAGCACTACCTGCCCCATCCCCGCCCTGATATTATATATATATATATATATATATATATATATATATATATAATACTCAGATTTTTTTAATCATTTATATATATTGACACCACGTTTGTCAATATATATATATATATATTTATAATATATAACTGAATTTATATTTTTTTTTTCTTTATTATAAGTTGTAATTTTTAAATATATAATTATATTAAACGGGGAATGGGGCGGGTATGGGGAAGACCCCTCCAACGGGGAACCCCTGCCCCCGACCCCGCTTCTCTTAATGCGGGGACGGGGGCGGGGACGGGGATGGGGATGGGGATGGTAAAGCATTCCTCAACCTCGACCCGCCTCGTTGCCATCCCTAGTGTACAATTTATTTTATTTGTTCTTAATGCCACAACTTAATATTTTCAAACGAAAACTAACTGCACGGAAGGGGTTTTCACCAAAATATGAAAGGAGAATTGTTTTTGAGGTTGTGGAAAATGATGTAAATATAAGTATATAACCAAGGATTGTTCAAACCTTAAGGGTGTTTTTGCAAATCTCCCAAAATCGGTGGAGATTTAACGAAAAAAGAAAAATTTGATCCATTTAAGGGGATTGAACCCGACGTGAATCGAACACGCAACCTTCTGATCTGGAGTCAGACGCGCTACCATTGCGCCACGGATCCACTTGTTAGTTGAAGCCGTCTTAATTAATTATGTACCTGATACTCTATATATTTATAAAAGTTTATGTCCAAGTTATTTTCCAAACTCAATTCCAGCTAAATTAACGTTAAATTTGTCTTAAAATATTCGTCTTCTCGAGGAGGTGAGCACAAAACAAAAAATTTTACTTAAAATAAACTCAACGTACGTTTGATTATTAAAAAACCCTTATAAGGGACATATTATCTAAGTGGTGTGGAAGATGCATCTCTCATTTCATATTTGTGATGGGTGTTCGAGTCTCACTATATGCATTTACAAACATATGTAAGCAGTTTTCTTATCGATATTGTATGAATAGATATTTGAGTCATGTGTGTAGTGTTTGATATCGGCTAGTATTAAGAGACCCCTCACTCATTCGGTTTAAGATTTCTAAAATAGAAATAAATAAATAAACTTTTCAACAATACATAAACAATCTATTACAAGTACCTTTTTTTGACCTCATGCATTGCAGTGTAGAGGTGTCAAACGGGAAAGCCGAACCCTACATTTTTTTTTGTAAGGCCCGGCTCGGCCCATGATCCCTCTCCAAAATAGGTTAGGGCTACCCAACGGGTTGGGCCATGATAGTCAAGCCCAATCCATTTGACACCACTATTGCATTGTCTTGTATACGTGTCAAGTGCTCATGAACGAATGTGAATGATACGTGCAAAATCACACCTATAAGTGGATGTGTAAAATATAAAGTGAAATGATTAGAGAGGTATATATTATTTTCCATTTGGAATATCCTCAAGCTGATAAAAATCAATCAATAGCTATAGTAACATATATATAAACAATTCATATGTTTGTACTTGTAATTGTCACCATCATTGTTTGAAAAGGATAAGAGCAAAGAATATAATCCAATTTTGTAAATAAAAGTTTAAGTTAGGAATTAGGATAATACCCGATTAATTAAAGTATTAAACAAACCCAAATCAAATCTCTTTTGCTCACATTTGCATGTTTTTAACCAAATTCAAACGAAATCTTAGTACAAACTTTTAGGTTATCCAAAAGGAAAATATGTAAATGTCCTAAGTTTGGTTCAAATCGCTGTAACCGGGTGATAAATATATATATATGGTAATTTAAATTTATAACACTCTTTTCAAAGCCAATAATGGGATTACTTAGAGCAACTTCTAAAGGATTCAAATCAGCTGTCAAATTTTGGTGTCTCAATTTGTGTCTAACCAACCAAATTAAAACATATGTGCACATTTATGGAAGAAATTGAAAAAAAAAATCCATAAATGTGCACACATGTCCCAATTTGATTGGTTGGACACAAATTGGAACACCAAAATTTGATAGCCGATTTGAGTCCACTTCAAAATAGTACATAGTGCGGTTCCCAAAAAAAAAAATTGAAGTTCGGTGAACAGTGTCATGCCAATGCAAAATTGCAAACGCAACACTTTTTTTTTAATTTTTTAATTGTCAAATCAATCAAATCAAACCTTTAGCTTTTTTTTTTTAAAGGAAATTGTTTGGACACTGACTGGTGCTGACCCCACTAATAGGGTGTTGCCATGTGGCTATTTTCTCTTAGTTTTTTTACATTTATCTCCTTGTATTCTTTATAAATGGGCTACGTGGCAAAGGCCCATTGGTTGGTCAGTACCTAAGCATTGTCCTTTTTCAAATACCTAATTTAAACAAGCTATACTTAATTAAAACAATATATATTCCTAAAAAAAAAATATATGATTTCGTTGAAATCTTTAAAATGATACAAATATTAATATGTATATATATACACACACATATATATGGTTAATTACATTAATTTACCTTTACTTTATTGGATCTAACAAGATTTCAAAATAATGCCCTAAATTAACACAAACACCTATTACTGTTAAGTCAATATGTTAACTTTAACGTTGACTAACCTTGACTTATGAAAAACCAAATATACCACTGCCATGTTATCCCAAACATAAAATATTTTAAATTATAAATTGAAAAAATATATATATATATATATATATATATATATATTTAAAAAGATAATATATCAGTCGCTTGCAGAAACATCCTCAATTCACAAAAAAGCCTCCTCCGTGAACTATAAGAGATTGATCTCCAAGATCAACGAAGATCTCTTGTTTCCTTCGATGGTGGAGCTTCACCACCCGTAGATTATCTTGTTTTTTTTTTTTTTTTTTTTTTTTATAAAGAAAATTTTGATTTTTCAATTTTAATTAAAAAAATATATATTATGTTTGAGATGATGTGGTAAGGTTATATTTGCCTTTCTAAGGGTCAAAGTTAGTCAACCGTTAAAGTTAACAGATTGACTTGATGGCATGGGGTGTTTGTGTTAATTTATGATGTCTTTTTGAAATCTTGCTATATTTAATAAACTAAGGGTAGGATAGTGCAATTAACCATATATATTATTTATTTTATTTACTTGTTAATTAATGTTAAACTTTTTCTAATAAATATTAAGAAAATATTCTTTAAAAATGCTCTTTTTGGGATACCAACTCCAATGTACAACACCAAACTTTACACCAATTGAGAAATATTCTTACACCAATTTTATTTTTTTTTCCGTTCCAATGTTACATACCAAATTTTACATCAAAAGAGCATATTTAAAGAATATTCTCTCAATATTTATTATAAAGGTTTAATATTAATTAATGAGTAAATAAAATAAATAATATATATATATATATATATATATATTTGTGTCATTTTAAAGATATCAACGAGATCTTTTAAACGGTATTTTTTTTTTTGAATACATATTATTTTAATTAAGTAAAATTATGAATTTAAAAAAAGTTGAAGTGTTTTATTTGACTAATTAATTAAAAAATATATATATATATATATATATATATATATGTTCTGGACACCCCAATTTACACCAAAATGGCGTGTTGTTGGAGTTGCTCTTAATTTATGTTTTTTTAACACCAATTAAGGGTTTCTTCCAAAATTGCCCCTAAATACATTGACTTATTACCATTTTTTAAGAAAATATTTTTCATCTACCTCCATTGGAGGTCTAGTTGCTTCCATTGGAGGTTAAAAACAACTCGAACAGAACTCCAATGGAGGTCAATGGGGGTGATGCAAAACATTAAATAATAATAATAATACTTGTTAGGGCTTGAAAATAAGTCTTTGATTCCCTATCCGAGACTTATTGTGGGAATTTGAGACTTATTGCCTAGTCCTAATTTTTGTTTTTTTTTTTTGTTTTCTTAATCTTCTTTTTGTCAACCACCGATGGAGGTTTGTTCGACCTCCACTGGAGGTTGAAAGGAACTCAAAATAAAAATTGGGCTGAGCATTAAGGGCATTTTTGTCCCATCACATACTTTGGTGCTATAAAAAACTTTACTTATAAACTTGGTGTTATTCCTACCACTGCCTCCCCCAAATGGTGCTATTCCCCCCTATTTACTCTCTCTCTCTCTCTCTATCTCTCTCTTCAAATGACGTGACAACACTCTCATCCATTTATTTAGATTGTATTAGATTTGCTTGATTTAAATGAATGGATGAGAGTGTTGCCACATCACTTGAGCACCAAATTTAGGCAAAATAACATTACTATATATATATATTTATTATATAATCAAGTCAAGTGTTTCTTCCAAAAAGAATGTTGTATTAATATGATGCAAATCTCCGATGAATACATTCTAAAACCCTCCAAAGATGTTGATATGCACTTAAACAATTTTGCTTTAGTGTTTTTTGTCCTCTTTCTTTGAATAAATTTCTAAAAATATATATATATGATGTAATTGAATTCAAACTAAGATATGGTTATAACTTATAAGGTTTTTTTATTATTTTATTATTTTTATTTTTTACACTATCTATTCACCTATATAGAGTTGATATTTTGATTTGTGAATCATTTATCCAAGCCCAAGCTCATTCATCTACCAACTGATCTATGCTTTTCGGGGCGTTATAACTTGTAACTTATAAGTTATTATTGAAATATAACAAGCATTAATCTCTGGATTCAAATCATCTGTCCAAAAATGGTGTCTCAATTTGTGTCTAACCAATCAAATTGGCCCATATCAACCATTATCATTTACATTTAATTATGTTTTTAAAAATAGTGTGTACACATAGCCCAATTAGGTTGGTTAGACATAAATTGGGACATCATTTTTAGACGGGTGATTTGAATCCTTAATCTCTTACACATTATGGAATGCTTTGACTACCTTCAAGAAACAATTAGATATTTGATTAAATTAGATATTTGTGAATCACAAAGACTATATTTTTTAATTTTCATACAAACCAAATTATAAGATTGTAGAAAAACCGTTACAGCACATTTACTCTTAGCAAAGTGTTTATGCATTTTTTTCTTTCACATCTGTGAAAGGGCTTTCTGAAGAGATTTGGGGTTCCAGTCTCCTCTTTACCCATTAAAATGCAAAAGTATGAGGAGATTCAAAGTTCGAATCTCACATTTATCCGATAAATTTAAAAAGCATAAGGAGATCTTCCCCACATTGATAGTTGCATTACTGTGGCGTTTGTATCGTTAATGTGGCCAAGTCCCAACTCCCAACATATTATTGACCCGATCCATATCCGATACGAAGATACAGTGATATACTTGATTACTTGAAATACGTGTATGAGACAAAACCCACAAACCGAACCTAACAAAACCAGCTAAGTAGCTAACCGTCCAATGCTGTGTCAGTGAGGAAATTTCCGGTCACAACCAGTCAAAATAGTACTTATTCTCTCATCAGCGTCCTTGGCTTTGCGGGACCTACTATGATTTGTAAAGGAATGTGTGCAATAACATCTCCTCACCTGCACCTCGTGACAATTATTTATTTTTATTTAAAATTTAAAAATTTGAAAGCGAAATCTTATTTTGTTGCTATAAAAATACAGTATTTCTATTATTAGTTCGTTCTGACAATAAGTATATTAGGACGAAGAATGTGGACCATAGATTACGGAGAAGTTTTGACAAGTGCATATACTTTGAGTCAAAGTATGTAAATCTAGTAGTCCACATTTTTCGTTCTGATATATTTATTGTCAAGACGAACCAATAATAGAAAATCTGAATAACAGTATTCACTTTATAACCTATCTAACAAATTTAAATGAATTAATTAAAATTAGGTTAGATACATGTAACTAATTTACTTTTTCTAAAAGGTTTCCTCGACTATATTCAAATAATATATTTATTCGATACTTAAAAGACCGATTAAATGAATTTTCTAAATATTTAAATTTTATAGACCTTTTTATATATTGTATAATATTTATTATAATAGTTTGAAGGAGATGTCATTACGAAGATTTTGTGAAATTAAAAAGAGTAGCGTAACTAACTAGAATATCGAAATAAAATTTCAATAAAATTCCACCTACTTTCAAAACAACAATTATGAGTAGATAAGGTAGAGTCTAGTCTCAAATTGGCTTCACTCTCAATATTATAGCGTTTTCGAGTCGATTTAAAAAAAATTATAATAATTAATATACAATTATAAATTAAATTTCAATTCAACTACTAAAAATAATAATTACCTTTAGATGATCACAATAAAATCATACAACAAAAGTTGGTTGAAATAATTCTATTTTAGGTGTTAATATTATTACGATAAGTTGATAAGACAAGGTTGATACGGTGAGTAAGTGTTAAACTGTTAATATTATATCATATAAAGTTTACGGGTTCAAATCATTCCTCACTGTAAACATAAAATATTATTTTTTCTTAGTTTGTAGGAATAGTTATACATACTACATATTTATTTATTGTCTGATCTTGATAAATTCCGAAATTCCGATCATAACTTGTAGAGTTGTAATATTTTAAAAATAAAAATTATTGTAATAATTATCGCGGCAAATTAAATTTATTTGGCGGCTAATTAGAAATTATACAAACAATTTGAAAAAAAAAAAAAAAACTAATAACCGTAAACAGTATCACGTGGCAAACGAGCAAAAAGATCAGCCCAGTCCACCCACCAAAATAACAAACGTGACAGACAGCGTAGAGATCTCACAGACAAAACAAACTAACCACATCCGTTGGATCTCCCGGTGGAAGGTGGAAGTGTGGAACCGTAGGTAAGTGCGACCGTGACCGTCCGGTAACAGATACAAGATAGATTAGATAGATAGATATATAGAGACTAGAGTAAGAGAGAGACACTCTTCTAGTACTCTCTCTCTCTCTCTTTCTCGTTTTCCATTATTGATTAATTATTATTATTATTATTTTTTAATTTTAATTTGGTTTTCGAGGAGTAGATTTTGTCACGTTTATCGGCTTCTTCTCTCTCTCTCTCTCTCTCTCTGACAGAGCCCGGTGGTTGATTAACAGGAATTTTGACTTTCTCGCGAGAAGAGTTTTTAGTTTGCTCTCGGAGGAGGGAGAGAAATTTTTATTTTTATTTTTTTGAAAAAAAATGAGGGCGAGAATTATTACGGGAATGCCACTGGAGGAGCTGAGCTCTAGCTCGATGACGATAACGACGCCGTTTTTGAAGATTGCAGCTCTGATGACGAGTTGGTGGGACGAGATCAACGATTCGACTCAGTGGCAGGACGGGATCTTCTTCGCTCTTTGCGCTACTTACGCTCTCGTCTCCACTGTTGCTCTGGTCAGATGTCTTGATTTTGCAGCTTTTATATGAATTAGTGATCGGTTTTTGTGTTTTTTTTTTTCAAAAAATTATTATGATAGATGACGTATTGGAATTTTTGTAAGAGTCTGTTTGATCAAATAATGACATTGTAGTTTATTCAATGAATTTTTTTTTTAAAAATAAATATATTTAAAAACTCTTGAATTAGCATGAATTTTCTGATGATTATTGTATGACATCATAATTGGTTAATATGATGTGCAGATACAATTAATAAGGATCGAGTTGAGAGTGCCGGAATACGGTTGGACGACGCAGAAGGTTTTCCATCTAATGAACTTCATTGTTAATGGAGGTGATAATTTAAGAGTCGCTGTGATGCCAGATTCTTGTTCATAGAATTTATTAGGAGATTTTAAGTTGATTGTGTTTTTTATTTATTTATTTTTTTAATGTTGCAGTTCGTGCAATTGTGTTCGGATTTCACAAGCAAGTGTTCTTTTTGAGTCCCAAGGTTAGTTTGCTGTACTTTCAATGACGACAGAAAAATCTCCTTAAGTACTTCCTTGCTGTTATTAATCTTTGCTTGGAGTTCTTGGATATGCTGCGATTTTGTTTGTCTTTTGAATGTTATGAGAGAAAAAGGTGAATATATTGTTTTGTCATGCAAATTTGAACATCGTTAAGCAGTTTTGTCCTTCTTTGACTCATATCATTCAAGAAGCTAATGTAGAGTAGCTTTGAGAAGTTTAAGTTTTGAAAGGAGTTTGTAGAAATGATATGAAATTCACACAGTCACACCCTACTAAAGTCAACACATTCATAAAAGGAGCAAGAATATCATTGAATATGTTCACAGTATGGATGTTATCATCTTATGTGTGATAATTACAAACGCCACGGCAGAAAAGTTAAAACAAATGTAATAGATTTTGATCACTCCCTCCATTTAGACATGAATAATGTTCCAAATGAGGGTATATAAATAAGTTAGGATAATATTATTCCAAGTGTTGATCCTAACCAATTTAGGATCTAGAAATTCCCGCGTTTCCTCATTATGGAAAGTAATATGCAAGAAACTCATTAACAGGGAGTTTACTTTCTGATGTGTATACATATACATATATTAAAATCAAGCTCTGGAAGAGGCATTAGTCATTATGTGCCATGCTTTATGCTTTTGGTATTAAGGGTCAGATATGTTTAAAGTTTTTAGATCCTTTTAGTACATTAATAAACTTCGTCTTAAAATGCTTGGATGAATGCTCCTTAGATGATACTATAAGAAAACAGAAATTGCATTCCGGGCCTTCCAATTCTTTCCTTGTGACAATCTTTATGATTAGTTTTGGGGGTAGGGGGAAGGAAAAAGAAAGAATAGAAGATCATGTAATATCATTTTTCTGTTTAAAGTTCTGCCATTTCCAAATAATTTTATAATAGTTTTAATCCATGATCAGTAGCAAATTTCTTACTCTGTCCTAACTTTCTAGACTGTTGGTGGTCCTAGAGTCGTTTGATTACTTGTTGAAATGGAATTGGATTTCCGCATCAAATTATACCTAGGGTGTCTTAAGGCTTAACCATACTGCTGCCGTATATTAAACCAGGTACTGACGTCGATATTATTGGATTTTCCGGGAATACTGTTTTTCTCTACGTACACACTACTTGTCCTGTTTTGGGCAGAGATATATCACCAGGCAAGTAAATACGCTTGATAATATTTCAGAATAAGGGTTATTATTATTTTCCAATTGTTGTACGGTCATTTCCTTTATCAGTGATATATGCAATATTGTATATGCTGTTATTTCTTTGACACTATTGAAGAAACTCTTGACATTCTTATTGATGTGCAGGCAAGAAGTTTACCTACTGATAAACTCAGGATTCTTTATATCGCAACCAATGCTGCAGTATACTTTATACAGGTGTGCTCCTTTTCACATTCCATTATTTTCCTTTTCACTAACAGTTTTAGAATACAGTATATATAACAAGCTTGGTGATTCCTGGGATCGACTGCAGTAGCTATTTATCTCTTCCTTGAGGCTTTACTGCACATACATTCTGTTGATTTGACACAACATGACATGGTAGGCTGTGCCTACTGGTCACTTGAAAATTGCCGATATCTTTGGTAGAAAAAGACTACTTTGAATGCTTGAATTCATATTGCCAGATTCAATATGAAATAGACTAAGCGCATGTTCGCTAGCATGATTTTGAAATTTCTAAACCCCCTTGGCCTTATGCATAATATAGATCGTACAAAGAACTTGTAACCACTGGTTTAAGTGTACGGCATAGAATGAAAACCTTCATCATCTGTCAAGAATTCATGTTTTACCAATTCCTGCAGACTGCAAACATTTTTTTCTAAATTAGTTTCCTTGTGTGTCATGCTCTTTCAAAGGAAAAGTAGAGGCGAAAGTTCAAAAAAAGGTTTAAAGGACTGTATGAATGATCTGTTTGTCAATTTATGCTTTATTTGTTCCATAACACTTTTCTCTTTTTAAGATGGTAATTTGGCAGAGAATATTGAAGTGTGAAGTCTTGTTGCTATTATTATCATTCCTGAAAAAGTATGCTAAAATGATTTGAAACACTCATTATGGTAGGACGGAGAATCTTCTTGGCAGTACAGGTTGTAGTCCAACGTTTCATAGATACTCTGACCAAGCCCATAATATTACACTTCCCATATGTTGTTTTACCTTAGAAAGTTTTCTGTAAGATTTTGTTGACATGATGTTATTATATCAGGTCTGCCTCTGGGTGTTCGTCTGGGTAGATGACAATAGTGTGGTGGAATTCGCTGGAAAGATATTTATTGCAGGTAAGTTCTAGTACTTAATCCTTAACTAAGTTTCATGTGGTCCATTATGGAGATTAGCACTTAATTTTGTCATCCCTTTTCTTGGATTATTTAAGCATTCCAAGTGCTACTCTTTCATTTAAATGTGCATGCTTATGGTGTTCTTTTCTTTTCCAGTGGTCTCATTTATTGCTGCATTAGGTTTCTTGCTGTATGGAGGAAGGTGAGTATTCACCTCATGTTAAATGGGAATGTAGTGTTTTCAGCATCAAAGCCGTTTCCATTATTTTTACACTTCTGTTACATTTACGCTTTTTAGATTATTTTTCATGCTGCGACGCTTCCCTATCGAATCAAAAGGGAGAAGAAAGAAGCTTCACGAGGTTTAAGCCTTTCCTTTATTGCTCTTTTATTAGATCACAATATATGAATTCTAGATTACTGTGAATCTTCTTGGATACTTTCTTATCTTTGTCTGATGGGTTTGTGTCCATGTGCATGCTATTTGTTATGGAGAAAAACAATTTAACTGGCTATTGATGATTCAATGGTTCTGTTCATTATTTACATTTTGTTGCTTGACGTCTGATTTGGTAAAATTATCATGTCTAAATTTGGTGAGAGAGAGCCGGTATCACTGTTGTGCTATGATGGTACCATTACTATGGTATTCAATACATACGCAGAATATATAATTTACCTTTCCATTGCATCATGAAGTTACAATTGTAGAAATCAAGGGAACAAAAAGAGTCTTCTTTCTGTCATTACACAGGTTTGCTACTGGCTGCATTAACTTTCTTGCCACTGTGGCCAGCTAGCTTTTGCTTTCATTTTCAGATAAAGAAAACATGCTTGGAAATTTACCGAGCTTAAAGTAGTATCATTGGTGTAATAATATGTGCTTCTTTTGCAGGTTGGATCTGTTACAGCCATTTGTTTCACCTGCTTCCTGATACGCTGCTTTGTGGTATGTTTCTAACTATATTGCACCAGGGACACCCTGGTGATTTCAATAATAAATATCTTCTCATGGTGTTAAGAATTTTCTAATTTTTGAGCACTAAAGGAAACTATTACTTTTTCTGCTTGCGTCATACATGCCAGGCTTGTTATTTATTGCAGTTTTAATTGGATCAAAGTTATAAATTTATTTTCATATCTCGGGGCCAATTAACAATTTGAAGTTTTCTACTCCATTTCTTAATTTAACCAAATCTTGTAAAAAAGAATATCCTGCAAATGGACCAGCTGCTGATGGGGTTATCTTGCCCTTCGAAGAAGTAGAATATGTGAAATAGGAATGGCGATAATTTCTTCTTCTTATGTAAAGTACATAGAAGAGAAACTATAAACTCTTTTCTCGTCTTCACAAATCACAACATACACAAAATGGGAGAACCTCTTGGACTTTTAGTCTTGTTCTAGTTTCATTTTTAAGAATTAAACAATTAATTTTTCTCTAGAAAATTTGGTGGTAGTTTAACTACTTCAAAGTTGTAAACCAGAATAGGTTTGCAATTTGGGCTTTCTGGTAGAAATGGTTGAGGTGCGAACTATCATAGAGCGTGAAATAGATGTGAACGAATAACACTGGCCTCCCGAGTTAGGTTAATAATCATTGAATGACACTATGCCCTTTAAAGATGGTTTGTCATTTGCTTTCTAACTTACCGACACTAACTTAAACCTACTTTGAACTTCTCTGATACATTTTCAGGTTGTTTTATCTGCTTTTGATAAGGATGCTTCGCTAGATGTTTTGAATCACCCTGTTCTGAATTTGATATACTACATGGTATGATGCTACTTCACTTATTTTCTACTATTCCATTCCTTGTTTTTGTATTCATCTAAGTATGAGATTGTTTTCAAACAAACTACAGCTGGTTGAGATACTACCTTCCGCTCTTGTCCTCTACATCCTGCGCAAGTTGCCTCCGAAGAGAATTTCCGCCCAATATCACCCCATCCGATAGCCCCGAGCTTCATTCTTCTCATGTCATTTCCCCCTCCCGACCTCAATAAGAAAGGGTTTTGTAGTGGTGTTTGTAGAGTTAGACGCAATTGGAATCAATTAGAACAGTAGAAGAAGCAAAGCTGCAAAGACAATCCGGATGTATTATTTTGGCCGGTGAGCTCGAGCTCATGGCATCGGCAATTATTTTCCGCTAAAGATGAAACCATTTATAGCTTGCAGAAGGGATTTTTTATTTATTGACATTTTCACTGATAGATAGTGTGAAGATTTGGTATTTTGATGTAATTTATTTGGTCCAACACTTTTAAAAAGGGTAGTTTTCTTGTTGTAGAAGGTCGATTGAAATGATAATATATATATATTTTTCTCATTGTCCTTATGCTGGACTTTTATTTGCCGTCAAAGTAATTTATTGTAGAAATTGGATTGATGTGGACGAGATAGTTGATCTCTTTGTTCTTGTTGGCAGAATTATAAGGATATGTAATCTTATTGTTTATTGTTGCTTGATTGAACTCTGCTTTGAGTAAAACTTGCATGAAACATCCAATTTAACATCGTCATTTGTATGATCATTAAATGTGATTTGATGGTAAAAACGTTCATTCAATTAGATATCTTTACTAATCATTGCTACTACATGTGAATCACATCTAGTCTCGGTTTTTTATAATATGACGTATTTTGATTGGACAGTCACACCTGAAGTGGTTTTTACTTCTACAGAAAATGCTAAACACATTAATTTAACTTATATGATACGTTAAATAAAATAAATCATAATAAATGTATCTTCATTTATCGGAGCACCCCAACGACTGGTGTATAGATACTGTCCAGCCAAAGTTGCAAAATATTCCAACCAAAAGAAATCAAAATTTTTATCAAATTTCAAGGAGAAAATAAGAAGAAAAGAAATAGAAAAACATTGGTTCATTTAAATGTATTGTTGCTAAAAGCTTCAGATATAACTTCACAGGAAGCATTCTCTATTATAACTACAACCACAAGTCCTCTATAGTAAATTACAAAAGCTCATCTCATCCTCAAATCCGAAACCGATCTAATAACATCATATACAGAGTTAATTTCAATTTAAGTCAAGACATAATGACCGACTGGTACAAGTTTGGGTAGGTATAGATTTTTCAAGACATGGGCAGACCACACTTTCTGCAGAACCCGTTATTCTTTCCGGGGGCACATCAATAAAAAACCAAAATGTACGCGTTCCTCCTGACCATAGACGTCTTGATCTCCAAAGGTCTGGCTTTTTAATCTTGGTGAACTTCATCTACTTGTGGTGCTGCGAATCTCAATGGCTGTGCTACCACTACAACATCATCTGCGAAAAGTGCTTTGATGAAGGATGGTGTTTTTAAGGGACGGCGACCTGTCATTCTTGGGTACACGTCTTCAAGAAAATAGTAGGCATGACCAGCTATCATTCCCTGAATTACAAAAGTTTTTTAGTTGGACAAGGAAAAAGGAAAACGAAGAAAATCAATAAGGACGATAGTTTGACATAAATGGGGTCAAAAATTGGCGTGTCTTCGCCATTCCTACCAGCATGAATATTGTTTTAACTTAAAAACAAGCAAAAATGTTGTGTATATAATATCATATGTTTTAGGCATTAACGTTAAGTTTCTTTAATAAAAACTCACCAGGAGATCCACCCATGCACTAGCACCAACGAAGACAGAAAATCCCAGAAGCACCTGCAGGGAAAACAAGTGGAGCACGCATTATAGTTACACTTGATAGTGGCAAGAAAGAGAGTTTGAAGCTAATAATGTCATCATAATCTGCGGAAAACTTTCTAGTCTAGAACAATTAAAAACCATAACGTTCAGTTTTTTCTTTTCTAAGAATAATTAAGTTATAGACCTTACATGGAACAATACCCTAGTACCAATAAAGTGAACAGGAGATGCCCCAAGGGAAACATAACTTTTATATCAGGTTATTATAGTATAAATGGAAAAATGACCAAAACGGAAGTAAATTGAAAACCGCATATTAATAGGACGTTATTACGAACAAATACATCAAATAAAAGCTTACTCACCCATGGTAGGTAAGCAGCTGTAAATGTAAACAGGCCCAGGAAACTCATATGGATGAAAGGATTTTGTTTGCTCCACACATAAACCTGGATAGTGTAAGAAGTTAATAAGGCTTGCAGAACAATTTAAACAATAAAAAAAATTGGGATAATTTGAACAGAATGCAAACTAACCATCATGAGTGTCAATGAATTGCTTAGGAATATAATTTTGGCAAACGATTCTGACAAATAAGGTATCATTCCCCCAACAAGAACAGTACCGGTTAAAAAAGTAGCTCCAAATAAAAGCATGTAAAAGAAATCCGCAGTCCTTCCCCTGAAAGAGTTCTCTTCAAGAAGCTTGCAGTACCGAGCAAGAAAGAACATATGGAACAAAAAGTCTAAATCTGGCATTACAAAGAGATAACAGTGTTAATAATGACTAGTACTGGTCACCGGGAATTTCATCAATTCACAAACAGTCAAATATGCATGTCTTGATTAAGTAAACATCCTCCTATAGCATGTTCAATGGAGATGCCTGCCAAATTGCAGTTACATGTAAACTTCTATATGGTTCGAGGATTGAGAGTGGAGAAGAATTAAACATCACATTTTATCATTAATTGATATAACAAAATTAAGTGAAGCACTATCTTAACAAAAAAGAATCATCAAGCATGGCAGAACGGAAGGGTGCTGAATAGTGAAAAGTCATAATGTCATTTGTAATATCGGCAAACTTGACTCAAATAAAACCAAATAACATAAATAACCTGACATATATTCAATCACTGGCTTCTATAAACTAGCATATCCAAAGGTTAGGAGTCAAAGATTAACCTTCCTTTTATTTGTTTGTTTAGCATTGGTAAACTTTTGGGGATTGGATTGTCATTTTAGTATTTTACACAGTCTGCACGTGCTGTTATTCTATTCAGAATATCATCCATATATAAAAGAAACGGTTCAAATAAAACACGGTCAATTCAAAGTGAAATACAAATTGATTTTATGGAAATGAATATATTTTAAACTACATTACCATTTTTGACAGTAAATTTCAAACAGAGAGACAATCCACAATAAACCTTCAACATCAGAACACAACACAAGTCGTTCCAAAGTCATTGAATTTCAAAACTTACCCATTTTTCGGAAGAAAAGAAAATTGGTGATGAGGCGCCAGAACTGATAATTCTTAATCACGAGTGTTGGGTGCAAGCACAGATTAAAGGGAGATATTATCTACAAAATTTCAACAACAAAAAGAGAACACTAATTAGAATTAACAATGAATAGTTTTTGAAACTTCATCCACTCTCCTATCCAAATACAAATCGGAAAAATAATGAAATTCACCTGTCTCCTAACTGATCACAAATCATTCTCAATGAATACATAAAGAAAATCTTAACTTACAATCTTCTCAAACATCAAATTAATCAATTAAACAATATATAAAACACACACACACACACACACACACACACACACACACACTCAACATACCAACATTGAAAAATCTATGAAAACACAAAAAAGTCTGCAAAATTGCAACAAGCCCAGTCGATATCAGCTCAATATAATCGAACCCAATTGCAGAGAAACGAAATTAGCAAACATTACACACTCAACATGCCAACATTGAAAAATCAATGAAAACACAAAAAAGTCTGAAAATTGAAACAAACCCAGTTGATATCAGCTCAATATAATCAAACCCATTTGCAGAGAAACAAAATTAGCAAACATTAAACATCGAAACCCCAAACAAAACCCTATAAAATAAAAATCCCAGATTGATTTTATTATAAAACATATAAAACAAAGAGAGAGAGAGATAAATATATATTTACATCGAGAGAGCAACCGACGGTGGTGACAATCGCAGCTGTGAGGTATGTGCGGGTGATGATAGGCATCTGCTTGTACCAATCTTCAACAGCTTGGGCCATTTTTTTGTTTTCTTGTAATTACTTCGATAAACTGATTTATCAAAAGAATCGCTTGAAACCCAGGAAACAAATTATTCTCTATGTTTCGATTTCGAGTGAAGAATTGGGAAAAATAGAAAAGGAAGGGCTTTTGAGTTTTGATTCGAAGATCGGTGGATTATTTTGATGAGGCAGAGCACGAGACAAATTATATATTACTTGTGTTGTAGTTTCTGGAATGACAAGAGTTAAACCAATGGAAGAGCGAGTATATGACACGCACCAATCATGTACTTTTTAGTTACGATTTATTACTGTGCTTTGTGATTTTTCTTTTTAAAATTTGAATAAGGAATTTTTTTTGTTGTTGAGGAAATTACAATAAATTACAATTAATTAAGACACAAATAATTATGACTATATAATGTTATAGAGTGAATCGAGATCAAGATTATGATTTATCTGATTAACAATTATGACTATATAACGTTAAAGTAATGCTATTTTGCCCAAATTTGGTATCTAATTGATGTGGCAACACTCTAATCCATTAATTTAAATTATATTAGATTTGCATGATTTAAATGAATGGATTAGAGTGTTGTCACATTATTTGAGCATCATATTTGGATATCAAATTTGGGCAAAATAGCATTACTCATAACGTTATAGAGTAAATGAGTTAGAATCCAAACTTCGTAATAGTATAGATAAATCTCGTACAGAAAAACGTATGAAATCTCGTATCAAATCAAACCTCTTTTTCTAATATACCTCCCTCCTATAACGGCCAATTATTATTGGATGATATCTACCGATCCAACGGTCTCAAAAACTCCTCTTGAAACTCTCTCACTAACTACAATTACATCACATCACATGTGTTAATTGGGCGGAGACAACGATGACACGGTGAGACCGATTTCTATTTACTAACAAGAATTCTAATTTTTCCTTTAATTATGATTTAAAAAAAAAACTTTAAAGCCTCTTATCGAACAATATAATATCTTGTCTTTATAGATCATCGATTAAATCTGTTTTATATATCACGTGACATGATTTCATTGTTGTAGCCTATTGCACTTGATTTGTTTAAATTTATGAGTTGGTTCAAAGTTTTTTTTCTTCTTCCTTTTAATATTTCTATTTTTTTTTCTTTTGTTTCTTGGATTAATTAATAGTTATCAAGCTGCAATAAAGTATTATGGAAATCCTTGGAGCTCTTTTGATTATGGAAAATCAGAGGAATATTACAATCATCACACTAGTTGTAACATTATAAGTATTTAGTTTAGACGAATAGAATTTCATATGTTTTTTTCGTACGAAATTCGATTGCACTACATTGTGTAATAATTAATTGCATTACGCCGTGGACATATTACACAACGTGTGCAATCGATCATGCACAAGAAACTTGCGAAATCCCCACACCAGATAACGACTCAATTGAAATAGAAACAATACATGAAACTAACTGGCACTCATGTGCATGCCTGCATTTGCATGTCACAGTTTCTTTGGCTTGATTTGAATTGATAGTCCATCATTGAAAACTGGCATTGGATCTCTGAAGAAAGGGCTGTCTCTGCAACTGAGCTTCCATGTAAATTTAGACAACAAGTAATGGAGTGTGACTAGAGTTTCGATTCTCGCGAATTCGTTCCCAGGACACATCCTGGATCCTCCTCCAAACGCCACGAAACTGAAGGGTGGAGATGGTGATTGCTTCTCGAATCGTGTTGCATCGAACTTTGATGGATTTGGGAAAATTTTTTCATCCATCTGTGTCATACATGCAGCCCACATAACCTACACAACAAACATGCATGTTAGGACTACAGCTAATAGAGTAGTCATTGGTATGGTACTAGTAGATATTAGAGACCGTTAGATTGTTTATCTACGATACGATCGATGACATACTTGCCAGCCTGTTGGAATAATGTATCCTTCATATTCAAAATCCGTAAGGACTTTCCTGAAGGAACAAAACACAGGAGGGGTGATTCTTAGAGTCTCCATAGCTACTCTCCATGTGTACTTCATTTTGGCTAGGTCTTCCCATGTGAGAAGCTCCTCTGAAGCCTTGCTCTTAGCTATCTCCTCGTGTTCTACAAACATCAATCCGACTTATATTATTTGATTACAGGATGTATTTAATAGCATAGTTTTCTTCTCGGCACGCTCTAAATTGAATAACGTATGCCTGATAGGTTGCATACCTTGTAAGATGGTGGCATAAACAGACGGGTCATTTGCTAGAAGTCTGATCATGAATGTGATGAGGACGGAGGATGTGTCGTACCCTGCAACCATTATAACAAGGGCATTGTCTATGATTTCCTCGTCGGATAGTAAAATTGAATTGTCTTCGTTTCGGAGGCTGATCAAGCAACTGATGAGATCTTGATTAGCAGAAGCAGCAGCAGCACTAGTGTGTTGTTGCTTCAATGCTTCGCGCTTTTCGTATAAAAGCTCCCTCACCATGACTCTAACTTTTGCGCTTGCCCGGAGGCTGCGGTTGAAGCGTGTGAAGGGAAGATTTATTGGCATTGATAGCACCCCATTTATTATATGTTGGAAATGCTCCACAAATGTATCTCTTCTTGCTCCTTGTTCTAGCCCAAATATAAGTGAGCTCATAATGTTGAATGTGAGGCTCTTCATCAATGGCATTACCTGTATCACGTAAAAAAAAAAAAAATGATATAAAACTCTGTAACACACTCCCTCACATTCAAATGCAGAATAAATATTTAAACAAATGTACCAAGCATGAAATTCGAATCTAGTACTACTTTGTAAAACTTAGCTCCATTGACCAAAAAACTTAAGGTGACATGATTGATCAATGATATTTTTGTTGAGTTGTGAAGTTTGAATCAGTAATGTTGCGCTACACAGACGCAACAGGGGTCGACAGATTTACCCCTAAGGGTTTTAGGGTTTTGTGTGTAAGACAGAGAGCCGAAAGTGAGAGTGTTTGCTTCACCATTGTAAACAACAGTTTGATTGTGAAAATTAAATGTTGGTGCGTTCAATCGATGTAGGGATCACATTGATCACTGAACCACATAAAATAAAGTCTCTCCTATTATTTTCTTAATGCTTTCGTGTGTGATTGTTTGATTTTCTGTTACGTTTTCTTAATTTTTGTTTTTGCTAACAATTTTGACATACCTGGACTTGTTCTTTACCATGCCAATGCATCTCCATATGTTTCTTGACCTCTTCATCCATTCTTCCAACATATTGCTTCAACACTTCAGGCTTCAAAAAAGACACGAGTGCTCCTCTCACTCGCTTGTGATCAATGCCACTCAACTCCATAATATTTCTCTCACCCATAACCCTCCTGACAGAAGTGGGTTGCTGGTTGGCAAGTGTGTTGCAGTCACAAGTGTATATGAACTTGTTAGCAGCCTGTCCATGGAGGAACACAGTTGGAGTTCCAAGGAAGTTGAACTTTGAAACCGGACCGTATTTCTTCACCCTCTCTTGAACCCAATTCTCTGCTGTGTTTGTGCGCATGGCATGTAAAAAGCTGAGGGTTTGGCCTAAAAATGGCAACCCCCAAGAACCTGGTGGGAGGTTCTTGTAAGTTTTTTTAGTTAATATAAGAAGATAAAGAAGAGGGAGGACTATAAGGAGAAACAAAGTGAAAATATATTCAGGATTCATGGTTGATTGATAGAGAGATTGAGATTTTTTTCTTTTTTTTTATGATATTTGATGGATGTTATATTGGAAAAATGAAGTCAACTTATAAATCTAGAAGATTTTTGTAGGCAGCATCTTTTATTATTGTCTATTATATGGATATCACAAGTTATTAGGAACAACTTTTTGTTTTTTATTCATTGTCAATTGATTTAAACATAATGTCTTTGTGTTATTGATGTTATGTACAAGACAGACGAAGAAAAACTTACATGCACCCGATGCAATGCATGGTAAACCAATATGGGTGTATGCCATTTGGAAATGAAAACCGTTTGATTGATTCTGTTTACCACATGGCATGTATCTATTAAACGGAAGCATTGCATCAAGTGTATGTAAGATATACCGGTTTCTTCAAGTGGGGCAATGCTTGGTGATGTTTTCAATGAGAAGCTTTTTCACTTTGTTATATTTTCACTTTGTTTCAATGAGAAACAAAGTGAAAATATATTCAGGATTCATGGTTGATTGATTGAGAGATTGAGATTTTTTTCTTTTTTTTGATGATATTTGATGGATGTTATATTGGAAAAATGAAGTTAACTTATAAATCTAGAAGATTTTTGTAGGCAGCATCTTTTATTATTGTCTTTTATATGGATATCACAAGTTATTAGGAACAGCTTTTTGTTTTTTATTCATTGTCAATTGATTTAAACATAATGTCTTTGTGTTATTGATGTTATGTACAAGACAAACGAAGAAAAACTTACATGCACCTAATGCAATGCGTGGTAACCAATATGGGTGTATGCCATTTGGAAATGAAAACTGTTTGATTGATTCTATTTGCCACATGGCATGTATCTATTAAACGTACTACAAGAAAATTGACCTACGGTGACAAAAAATATTTGTCACTATAAGTGAAGAAATTGTCACAAATTCAATATTGTGACAAAAAAAGTGTCACTAATAATTCGTCACTTTTGCCCCCATCACTAAAAGTATCTGTGACAGTTTTTTGGCACTTGTCACAAATCATAACTTTTAGTGACACATTATCACTTCACCTTAATTAGTGACAAAATAAAAATTGTGTCACTATATTAGTATTTAATGACAATTAATCATTTGAAGATTTTGTCACTATATATATTCTTAGTGACAATTTATTGTTTAAAAAGTGTCACTATTCACAAATCTAGTGACAAATAATAATCTTAAAATTATGTCACTACAGACAAATTTAGTGACAATTAAGTTAACCATATAATAATTGTCACTACAACGCAGACTTAGTGACAATTAACAATATGAATATTAAATCACTGTATAGATACATAGTAACAATTTAATCAATTGTCAAAATTTAATATAAATTTAAATTGTATAAAAACATAAAATATATAAAAATATAACCAAATAAAACATGTTACTCATTGAATGACATTGAGTTCCATAAATAATCATTCCATTAAAAAATATCCAAAAATTAACATAATATCGAATTGATACAAAAGTTATCCAACATCTTTCAAAGTCTACTACTAAATAACACATGTAAGCCGACTAGTCTAAGTTAGCATAAGTGTTAGGTCACACACAATAACTTCCAACTGCATAACCAAAAACTTGAAATTTCCGAGGTCTTGATTATGAAATATTAGAAGCCAATGATCCACTGTCAGTTGCCAGGTAGCTAAATAATCTTTAGGTTTTGCAAGAGAAACCTATATACATGAAGACATGAAGAAAAAAAAAATAGTGAGAACAAATTAAAGTCACCAAAATAAAACCGATGAAAAATACAACAATACTGACAAAATTTAGTACAAGTATAAAATAAATTCTATGAGTTTGATATCTAAGTATAAAACTTATTGAAACTGTTAATCTATTCATCTTCATATAAAGTCCTCCATAATGTCAATATATTCATCCAGCCAAATATCAAATATTTTATTGAGTGTTTGAACTTTTTTATCAAACAATTGGTATGCATATAAAAATTGGTTGTACTATAAGAATCATTTTATCAAATAGTTAGTATGCATATAAACTAAATTGACATATATTGTGAAAATTTAAGAACAAAAAACTATAAATCATGAAATAATAATAATGATTCCTTAAAAAATTTGAAAACAAATTAAGTTAAAAAAACATCCCTAAACGTATATATAAAAAATAAATAAATAAATAAATAAATAAAATTATACCTTATTCGAAGACACTTTCAATATATGAAACTCGAATATGAGATTCTGACCTTGAAAAAACAATTACCAAAAAACAAACCATAAAAAAAATAAAATCAAGAAAAAGAGAAGCTTAAGAGTTTTCTTTCAATACTGCATCAAATAATTGATTGTTCCATAAGAATCATTTTATCAAACAGTTAGTAAGCACATAAACTAATATTGACATATACTGTGGGAAATCTAAGAATAAAAAACTATAAATCATGAAATAATAATAATGGGTTCCTTAAAAAAAAATTGAAAACAAATTAAAGTTAAAAAAACATCTCTAAATAGCTATATACAATTCTACATTCAAAAAAATAAAATAAAATAAATATATCTTATTCAACGACACTTTCAATATATGACACTTGAATTTAAGATTTTGACCCTGAAAAACAAGTATAAGAAAACAAACCCTAAAAAAAATCAAGATAAGCTTACATTTTTATCCGGGCAAAAGTTTCTCTATAATCTCGGTACTTCTTCTGATGAAACATTGTTTCAAACCTAAAAAGTGTTTTTAAGGTAAAGAAAAAAAAAAAGAAGGGAAAAAAAACACAGCATGATTGTGGTGTTTTTTATTTTATTTTTTTGCGGCTTTTTTTTTTTTTTTAAAAAAAGGAAATATTAACTGATTTTTTTTTAATGTAAATATTAATTGATTCTGATGCCTTTTAAAAACCTAATTATTTATAAAATAAAATCTCCTTTTAAAAAGGTAATTTTGTGACTAATTATATTATTTGTCACAAATTATCAAGTTTTATAATTAACTGTGACAAATATTTTTAAAAAGTTTCAATTGAACAAAACATAATGACAAATAATAAAATTTGTCACAAAATAATACCAACAGTGATACAATCAAAATTTGTCACAAAGAAATGTGTCACTATAGGTCACTTTTTTTGTAGTGACGGAAGCATTGCATCAAGTGTATGCAAGATATACCGGTTTCTTCAAGTGGGGCAATGCTTGGTGATGTTTTCAATGAGAAGCTGCTGCATATAGTTTTGAGATAATATCATGGAAAACTTCTTATCATTTTCTTCTCTTGAGTTTTAAATAAACAAGATTCATTTAATAATTTTTGTTTTATTAATGACATGGACCATCAAAGAGAAACTATATATACAAGATCATTCTACAATATTTTAATGTCTGATTTTGTACCCTATAATTGTTGGACCAGGATTCTCTCATCACCTCACCTCATCTCATTCTCACATTTTCCTCACTTTTTCCTCACATTTTTAAAGCATGTGATTGGTTGTTAATAAAGTGTCAATCACATCTTAACCATTCATTCATTGCAATGCTTATGTGTTATAAGATTAAGTGAGCTGAGGATGAGGTGAGGTAAGGAGAGGATCCTTGTCTATAATTGTTACAGTCTTGTTATAGTAATTCGATCCCCAAGAAAACATGTCGAGAGCCGGCAAGAAAACATGATTGGTGGATGATTTCGGACACATTATTTTTTTTTTTGTTTCTTTAGATGTTAGAAAACATCATCAGTAATTTTGTTTTGCATGTATGCATCATGTTTCCTTGTTACTACAAATATTCCTTCTAGAATGAATTATACTTATTAGTTGACTATAATTTGGCTAATTTGAAAATAGAAATAACAATGTCCAAAGTCTATATTAGTGGAATCCAATTGCAACACTTTGATCATTTTGAAGAAGATTCTTCTCATAGATTCAAGATGGATAGTCCTCCAATGGAGCACTCGTAATTTTTGTGATTCAACTAAGAAGCAGAAGTGTGGTGCTGTGTGGAGTTACGAGTCTGTAGACACAAGAAGAGCAGATACAAGCTTCAGGAATGTTGTCAATTATGTCAAAAACATGAAAGACTTGTTGAACAGGAGTTTCGGATATCGTCCTCACAGGTTTTCTTACACCGATAATTTGACACTTTATTGAGATACTTCAGACCTTGCCTGAAAATCGGAAAAGGTTTTCTGGAGAAAGAATTATCATTGTAACAAAGCTTCCACGTAAATTGGGTCACCAAGTAATGAATTGTAGCTAGAGTTTCAATTCTTGCAAACTCATATCCTGGACATATCCGCGGTCCTCCTCCAAATGCCACGAAGCTAAAAGGCGGTGCTTGTTTCTCAAAACGTGCTTGATCAAACTTGGATGGATCCGGGAAGAGTTGCTCATTCATGTGTGTCACTGATGAAGCCAACATTACCTGTAAAATTCCCATAAAAATGCCTGTTAATAACAGACTTTGAAGATCAAATTACATGTCAAGTACATAAAAACTTGGAGAAGGATTTTTTTCGATACTTGCCATCCTTTAGGAATAGTGTATCCTTGATATTCGATATCTCTGAGGGCTCTCCTTGTTAGGTTTTGGTTCGTATTCTCAAATGAACCCGATGTGAACTAAACAATACTCAATTGATGTGGTACTTCCTGGAAGACGTGGGATACGTTTGGAAGTTGAATTATGGTGTTTGAGGAAGGTTGAAGAACAGAAGAAACGAAGAACATCTCAAACCGCTGCCGCTGTGGCTTTGGCAACGGTAATGGCAGCGGTACCACACCGCTGCGAATTTCGACAGCGCAACAAGAGCGGTCCAATTCCAGTGAAGAACGCTGTGGGTTTCGGGAGCGATAATGGCAGCGTTCGTGGCTAGATAGCGGTGGCAAGAACGGTCAGGAGTAGAATTGTTTCGTGGTGTTGGAAGTGGGGTGCACACCGTAACCAATACAGCGGAGACGATGTATTGCTGAGATCGGGAATGTTGCGTATAATAGGAAAATGTATTCTTCTGGAAGTTCTTGTGCTTGAAGGAAAAGGATTTACTCCCTACAAGAAGACGTGTCATAAAAGGAAATAGTATTTATGTGGAACAAGTAAGTTTTGTACGTTTAGGAGTAGAATTTCCTTTTATCTTAAACTCCCTGTAACTAGTATAAATAGACCTTGTATTTAGGTCATTTTGTGTGGAGCAAAAGAACACCATGTAAACATCGGAGAGTGTGAGTGAGATCCGAGGAGACCCAAAGGGAATATCTGATGAGGGATCTAAGGGAATATCGGTGGATTAAGTTAGAGATCCGTGGGTGATATTTAGGGGAGACCTAGGGGATATTGTGGGGTTCTTGGTGAGGATCTTATGAGTGTGGTTTAGGGTTAGGTGTGAGAGAGAATCCTGGAGTATATGGTTGTAACAATTTATCCTATAGTGGAACTTTCTCTGTCGTCCTGACGGCCCGTGGTTTTTTACTCGATTTAGGTTTTCCACGTATATCTTGTGTTGTGATTGTTTTATTCTCTATCATCTATTTTTATGCTTATTGACGTTATTATTTGCTATGAGTTATGGGTGTATATTAGGCATGATGTTTCCGCGTTCATCGTTTCTAGAGGATTATCCCTAACACTCCTGAAGGAACCTAACAAAGGAGGGTCCATTCTTAGAGTCTCCAATGCTACTCTCCATGTGTACTTCTTTTTTCCGAGATCATCCCACGTGAGGTGCTCTCCTAAAGCCTTGTTCATAGCTATCTATTCTTGTTCTGCAATCTTGAAAGTTTAAGTCATTGCTGATAAATTGAGCAAACTACCATCATACGTTTGAAAATTTTAATCATTTACATACCTTGGACAATGTTGGCACAAATGGATGGATCGCTAGCTAGAAGCCTGACTAAGAAGCTAAGGAGTGTAGCAGATGTGTCGTGTCCAGCGATCATTACAGTTATAGAATTATCTACAATTTCCTTATCGGATATTACTATCGAGTTGCCTTTGCTTTGGATATCAAGCAAGCAAGTTATGAAATCTTGTCGAGGCAAAGCAGTGTTTTGCTTAAATGTTACCCTTTTGTCATGTATAAGATTTGTGAGCATAGTTCTAACTTTTGCACTTGCATTCAGGCTATGGTTGAACTGTGTGAAGGGTAAATTTATTGGTATCGAAACCAACCCATCCATCATATGTTCGAAAAGCTCCATAAGTGCATTTCTTGTTGCTCCTTGTTCTATTCCAAATATAAGTGAGCTCATTATGTCGAAGGTGAGAGCCTTCATCAATGGCATCACCTATTATGTTGTCGCGAAGATGAGAATTGTCCAATATCATTCAAAATAAAACAACCGAATAACATACGATAAAATCTAAATCATACCGTAACCTTTTGCTTGCCATGCCAATGCATTTGAAGATGCTTTTTGATTTCTCCATCCATCTTCCCTACATATTATTTCAAAACTTCGGGCTTTAAGAATGAAACAAGTGCATCTCTCACGCGTTTGTGTTCGTCTCCGCTAAACTCTGTTATATTCTTCTCACCACAGATTCTTCTGATCGATGGTATTTGCTGATTTGTAAGTGTGTTCCCATCACAAGTGTAGACAAGCTTGTTCGTGGCCTGCCCATGGAGGAAAACTATTGGGGTCCCAAAAAGGCTGAGTTTGGAAACAGGACCGTATTTTTTGATTCTATCCTAAAACCATTTTTCTGCAGCGTCGGTTTGCAAGGCACGTAGAAAGCTGAGACTTTGGCCTATAATAGGCAACCCCAAAGAACCTGGTGGAAGCCTTTTCGAAGTTTTCCTTGTCAAGACAATATAAACAGGCAGAAGAATAAGAATCAATGAGAGATATAGTGCAGGATTCATAGCTAACATAGAGATTCAAGTAGAATATGAGACGATTATGTCAGGAAGAGGAAGATTAGGGTTTCATTTATAGGAAATTGTTGTTGATTTGGGGATTTTCTTAAGGATTTCAGAGATTGGGGATCTTTTCAGACAAGCTTCGGTCAATGGGGAAGCAAGACTTTTATAGACTCAGTCCCCTTTTACTATCCCAAACGGTGTGTTTTGGGGGAAAAGTAATACTAGACGTCCCAATTTTTTTTTCCCAAATTATGTTCCAAATAATGTGGCACGTGAGGTGTCAACATCACATCAGTCACCACATAATCTCAAGATTTATAAAATGCTTACACCTCATGTGCCACATCATTTAGGATTGAATTTGGGAAAAACATTTGGGACGTCTAGCATTACTCTTGGGGTAAACACATATGGGCCCAAGAATGGGTCATTAGCAAACTTGAATGGAACGAATTAGTCACAAGCCACTAGGGATGACAATGGATCGGATTGGGTATGGATACCCCAATATTCATCCCCATATCCGTTTGACATGTATATTTCCGTCCCCATTTCTAAGTGAGTGGGACGGATTTGGATAATCAGTTAATTAAGATAAAGATATCTATCCTCACTCCGTTTATATCCGTATCTAATGAAAAAAATTTAAATTTTTATAGATGTAACTAACATATGTAACGGTACATTTTATCCTATTTAAAGAGAAACAAATATATCCAATAAAGTTCAAATATAAAAATTAATAATAACTTATATAATTAGAATTAATAATTACATAATAAATTTTTATATTTTTAAGATATTAAAATCTATTATGGATCCGAATGGGGATGGATATCCATAGACGATATCCATTCCCATCCCCGAAAATAAAATGGATATTAGGATGACATCCATCCCCGCTCCGTTCCCGAAATAATGGTATCCATCCTCATTTTAAATGGAGTGGATTCTTACGAATATCTGTATCCGTGCATAATTTTGCCATCCTTACAAGCCACATGTCATTTGCATCTTCCCTATATTGTCTGTTTCCAACAAACTTGAATGGTACGAATTATTCACAACTTCTCTTTCTCTCTCTCTAACAGTTCTTACTCTCTACAATTCTTTCTTTCATTCTCTCCTTACAATTCTAAATATCACTTTAAAAATATAAGCAAATTAGAATGTTTGTTTTATTTTTAATTTGAATATACTTCTTTACTTTTAAAAATAAATGTTTGTTTCATGAGAATATTTTTAGAAACCGTTGTTAAATATAATCTTAAAGTTTAATTAATACAAAAGTTAAAAGTGATGAGAAGCCATATTTGTTATGTTGTTTGAGGTTGAATCTACATCTATATTTTCATGTATACATTTGTTGTACATTTGTTGTAGAATCACATAACTTGAATATATAAGCAATATACCAAACTTTAATACAAAATATTTGATTTATTAGTTAACATAAGATATGTAGAATTACTTTCATAATTACACATTTACACATGCACCTGAGTTAATTAATTAATTACCCTTAGGTCCTCTCCTCTCGTATCTTTCAAGCCTTCCATGCCTTTGCATCTAATCCACAAAAAAGCTAGGTGTAAAATATTAGGCTTCTTCTTCAATTATTACAAGTCTTTTTCAAATTAAAGTAAACAAAAGCAGGCTAATAAATGTAATCTTAATGAGAGGACTGTTGCTAGCTAGTACATAATTCTCTTGAACATATTCGAATGAAGTTTCCATTAAGCTGCTTAGCATCCACCAGGAAACATGCCAACTATTATTATTATTATTATTATTATTATTATTTTCGAAATACATTATTACAAGAATTCAGGCTTTTTGGGTGGTTTAAGAGGCTCAAAACTACAATCTCGTGATGTGGGTGTGAGGGGTTAACCATTGGACCAGGGGCAGGCCCAGGAAATATTTGCAGACCGGGCTAAATTATATATACAAATATTTTTTTTTCTTAGTACACACTAGCAATATATAGTCAATTCATTAGATATCAATTGTTGGATTTATCTATTTTTGTTTAGTCAATATATTCTAATACTTAATTAGTGGCTCACAAACCCTCACATTGAATTGTTTAGTCAATATATTTGAATGCTTAATCAATGACTCACAGACTCTTACATTGATTTGTTTGTCAATAAATATCTTGTTTTTAAATAGATTCTACATATTATGGACATTTACTATTAATGACCGGTTTGAATTGTTTAAACTAACAAATAGAACAAAATGAAATGAATTTAAATTGTGCAATCAAAAAATTGAAATAAAGCAAGTAAATATTATTTGTAAAACAAGCATAAAATAATACTTTTGTCAATTATGATCAATTGTTTGTAATTTTTGTTATTGTCTTTGGATTTTAAGTTAGAATAAATAAATGAAATAAATTATACTAATGGTAGGGGATGTTAGTGCAATTAGAAACAAAATTTACATATAAATATAATTAGACCTAATATCAGGGGTGTTTGTGCAATTAGTCATAATATATATATATATTTTTACTTTTGAGACATCTGCCCTTGCATTGGACCAACCTTATCTTGTCAGAAGCATGCCAACTATAAGTCAAGGTCAATGAAGAATTTAAGATAAAAATTGATATGGTATAACTAAATGTGTAAAGAAAAGATGATATGAGGTTGGTCCAGTACACTACGAGGTTGTGAGTTCGAGCCATCCACCTCTAATAAAATCCTCCAAATTAATATTATTTCAAAAAAAAAAAAAAATGTACAAAGAAAAAGTGAACTAAAGCACAAATCTACTTTGAGTGATTAATGAAAATGTAGTACTAAAGATTTTTTACTCGTCCGTGACTGAGAAAATGAGCTAGTCTAATGGCTCATAATGAATAATGTAAAATCGAATAAAAATATGGGACCCTTGATGTAAAATCAAGACAAGAAAGATATTTAAAAAAACAAACCTAAAAGTCTAAAACACACCATCAACATCAACATCAACATCATCTCCTAATTCAATTTTTTTTTTTTTTTTTTTATAATTTACAACAGCTATCGGGACCCTGTGAGAATTAGACACTACTAGCACAGTCCGGACAACTATTCCCATAAGAGGGGAGAGGACACCAACACATGAGGTGGGACAAGGAAATAATGGGTGTATATATATACACGGTACCGGACGTTGAACCGTGGTGATAGAGTCTCCCTTTAGAGAGTCACACCACATTGGCAAGAGACCCAATAGCTCTCCTAATTCAATTAACCAAAAAAAAAAAAAAAAAAAAAAACACAAGGATTAGACCATAAACCAGAATTGCAATCCCTCTCTCAGCTCATTAAATTTATGTCTGAATGTCACGGACTCACGGGTCTCACCTATTGAGTGAAACTTACTCACGGGTCTCTTCTACTACTCCTCTTGAATATGAATAAAAATGTCCACTCTCTTTCGTGGTGATTATGAATAATTGCATAAATAATTGAGAGAAATCTACTAAAATAAGAATTCATTGAAAAAGACTTACATTCGAATTCAATGCAAGATCAGCTCTTTCGAATCACTTTAATGTAATTAGATGGTTAAGATAAACTCTCTCTAAAAGATAGATACTCGGATCTCCTTATAACTAAACAACTACACCATTAGATTAGAGCTTTCAGTTGAGTCTCCTCTCTTTAACTCCGATTTTATAGTAATTGTTCCAAAAAAAATAAAAAATTCTTATTTATTTATTTTACTCATTTAAACTTTATATATATATATATATATATATATATATATACAGTGGTTCTCTCATAAGGGATCCCTTATTTTAATTTCAGTAAGGACCACCATGAAATCATATCGATTTGAATAAATTTTAATCTGAATTTTTTTTGTGAATGATAAGTTCGTTGAAATCTACCTATGAATAAAATTTGAGAATTTTTCAAGCACGAAAACTATTTTTCTTGAATTTCCTATATTTCGCCTATTTTTCTAATGCCTTCATATTAAAAAAAAAAAAATCGGTAAAAATAGTTTTTGTGCTTGAAAAATTCTCAAATTTTATTCATAGGTAGATTTCAACGAACTTATCATTCACAAAAAAATTCAGATTAAAATTCATTCAAATTGATATGATTTCATGGTGGTCCTTACCGAAATTAAAATAAGGGATCCCTTATGAGCTTTTTTTTTCAAATTTATGATGTATTATTTAAAAAATTTAAATAATATTTGGATATATAAATTACAATCAAATGATTCATATCTTAGACTACATGCAAATATCTTTTTATTTGTATGTACTTATTTATCTCATTTTATGTATGATAATACACTACCATACTTTCATTGGTTTGAGTTGAAACCAAAATTCTAGAAAGAAACAAAAAAAAAAAGACATAGCTTAAATTACAAGTTACCCTATCATATGTTGACATAGCACAATTAGCACGAGACACTATATCATTTAACAATTTAATATAACATTTCATGTGTTAAGAAACACATGAATGCCGATGATGTTCTTAGCCACATCATCTCTCGTCCTGAGACATAGGAAACAAGTCAATCGCCTGAACGACATCACTCCAAAAGCCACTTTAAAGCCTTTTTAATAATGTTCTTCAATGTTGGGATATGGCGATATGCCCATGATTTGGCTCGTATGTAGTAGTTTCGTGCAGGGGCGGAAATAGGCCTGGCTAGGGTGGGCTACAGCCCACCCTAGTTTTTTGAAAAAAAAAAATTAAGTTTTTTATACAGTTTTATATACACTCCATTTAGTTCTAACTACACCCCAACCTAATTTTAATTGTGACTTAACTTACCTTTTTTTTTTCCTTTATCTTAATAAAAGCCCAATAAGTCAATAACTTAAAAATTATGTATCAAACCCATTAAACCCACTGGAATTCTTACCAAGTGAAAAATAAAATGGGGAATTGTAACCTTTAATAACACAAAAATCAAATGGGAACCCTTAACAACTAAGCAAAAGTAGAAGCAATTGCTGTCACCGTTAGCTTAAGTGCTTAACTTCCAAGTCTCCAATTGTCTCCCGTCTACACTCACTCTCCACTCTCCAAGAATTTTAATTTTGTGAGTTTCATAGCTTTTAATGTTTTTTTTCTTGGTTAGAATATATATTTAAGGGTAGTGTTCATTACGTCCCCTAGCTAGGTGTATTTTTTTATTTTAATTAATGAAAATTCTCTCGTATCATTGAGATTTGCATTCAAAATGATTTGTTTTAATTATATAGTATAAATTTTTATCTATATGAAATTATCCACAGCCCACCCATATACTAAGAACATCATCTGGCATTCTACTTATGATGTCTTCTCCTTTATACTGCTTTCCAAAACTTCCAGAATCCATGATTCATTCACTAAGCTACAAACAACAATACAACATCAAAATGGAAAATTAAATGGACAGGACAATATAAAGTTAAAATAAGAGATTAAAATTGACAGACATGCAACGATGCAAGTGGTATTGTTCATGAAAAAATTACATATTTTCATGAAATGATAATAATTACAAAGAAGAAATCAACTGACTGACAATTTCCTGTGAAATTGAAATCATAATCAGACTCTGTAATCTACAAAAAGCAATGTTGAATAATAAATTCACAGCTAGCAACAATGTGTGTTCAATTACGAAATTACGAACAATCAATCGAAAACAATTTTGATTTCATGAAATGAAAATACCTTGTCGAGATCCACAGATTCGGTTTCTACACCAGAGTTGATATGATAACCATATGAAATTTCTTCTACGAGTGAAGATTGAGTTGAAAATAGTTTCTGCAACTTCAATTTTGGCTACACACCGAGACTCAGTTGAAATTTGAAAACCCTATCGTCTCTCAAACTTTCTCGAACATCACCGTGATTTAAGTCTGAATTTTTTTTTTAAGCTACTTAAAAGATAATAATACAGACGGTACCCACACGCTGACGTGTATGGGCACGTCATCGTGATGTGTCGACGTGTTCAGACACATCATCATGTGGAGGTGGTATTTATAGACATGTCATCATGTGGAGGTGGTATTTATAGACACATCATCATGTGGAGGTGATATCAACCGCCGTCTCCGGTGCCGTCGCTCTATCCACGACCGCCGTCGTCCTCTTCGCTTCTCAGAGACGTTTCGAATTTCAAAACACCGAAACGTCCACAACAAACCACGAATTATCACTCTCCTTGTCCGGAGAAATTCTTCACTGCCTCCAAACTAACCCCTAAATCGATGTATTCACATTATCTCCAACGCCGCGGCCAGCCCTCGGCCCTGTCCAAGTCCAAGACCAAGACCGCCACGGCACGGAGACTCAAATTGCTGGAACTCGAACAGTCACAGTCCGCCTACAAGTCGCATCTTCGAAAGGAACAGTCGCTCAAGACACTCTCCAAATCCCTCACCGTTTGGCTCAATTTCCTCCTCCATAATCCAAAATCTGGATGCTGCAGCAATAGAACCGATTTTGATAACCGTGCGGGACCTGCATTGGTGATAGGGAAGGGCAAGAGGGAGGGAGGGGAGGTGGTGTCGTGGCGGAGCCCAAAGAGACAGAGGGACAATTGGTGGAGAGGAGGCGGGAATGAAACTATTGAAAATGAAGCGGGGTTTTTGGATTCAAAGTACCTAAAGTTGAATAATTCGTTGAAGGATGTGTGACTTGAAGCAGAGGATGAGAGTTTATTTGAGTCTGACTTGTTGCAAGGAAATTTGTGATGTTATGACTCAAGTCACCAACGTTTGCTCTCTAAATTTAGTAATATAATCTACCCATTTTGAAGTATATTCCTTGTGAATTTTTTTATTTATGGTAACATAACGTGTAAGAATTTTGGTTGCATATATTGAGAATCATTCAATTTTTATTTAGGTTTTCATTTTCGGGTTTTTATTTATTTATCAGAATATTGATGAGGGGCGATTAAGAATGAAGTCACATTGTCCAATAGTAACTGATGTTGGAATGAAGGAGAAAGCCATTAGACTTCTCATGTGTTATAAATTATAATCTGACTTGGCTTTGAATTGGGCTGTACGTCATTTTTTGTGGTGATTCTTTGTTTTCGAATGAAGATATTAATTCTGATCAAGAAATGTCATTCTTGAAGATGATGATAGAAAAACAGTTTTGCACACATGCTGGACTGGCAAAAACCTATGCTTATAACAAGAATGTTGAGGGTCAATTTCAACATGTTTTGTTCTGTCATGGTGAATCGGGTTCTTAGCTATAAGTATAGCTGCCTGGTTATCGCAGAACAACTTCTTTGGTCCATCAATAGGTACTTTCAGCTCCATTAGCAGTCTTCTCAGCCACATACCTTCACAAATGCCAAGAGACATTGATCTAAACTCTGCCTCTGCACTACTTCTAGAGACAACCGATTGTTTCTTTCTTCTCCAGGTTACTAAATTTCCCCACACATAAGTGCAGTAACCAGAAGTGGATCTTCGGTCCACAGTTGACCCAGCCCAATCTGAGTCTGTAAATATCTCCACATCTTGTCTCGTCCCTTTTTTGAAAAATAAACCTTTGCCAGGTGCCATCTTCAAGTATCTTAGTATCCGATAGACAGCCGTCATATGCTCTTCAGTTGGGCAATTCATGAATTGACTTACACAGCTCACTGCGAAGCTGATATCGGGTCTAGTGTGAGAGAGGTAAATTAATTTACCAACTAGTCTTTGATATCTGCCTTTGTCGACTGGTGTACTATTTTCGGCTGATCCCAACTTAGTGGTGTAATCCATTGGTGTGTCAGCTGGTTTGCAGCCCATCATCCCGGTCTCTTTCAACAAATCCAATGTGTATTTCCTTTGAGACACTGATATTCCCTTTCGTGACCTAGCAATTTCCATGCCTAGGAAATATTTAAGTCCTCCAAGATCCTTGATTTCGAACTCTAAAGCTAGGAACTTCTTCAATTTTCATATTTCCTCCTCATCATTCCCTGTGAGAATGATGTCATCCACATAAACTATCAACACAGTTAAGCCTCCATTTCCTAACTCCTTAACAAACAAAGTATGGTCTGTTTGACACTGGAAATACCCATATGTTTTCACCACTTTTGTGAATCATTCGAACCAAGCTCTCGGTGACTGTTTAAGTCCATACAAAGATTTCCTGAGCTTGCACACACTGTTTCGGCTGTTGTTTGTCTCAAAACCGGGAGGCACCTCCATATACACCTCCTCCTCGAGTTCACCATTGAGAAAGGCGTTTTTCACATCCAATTGATGTAACGCCCAGTCCAAACTTGCTGCTAGAGATAATAGAACCCTAACTGTGTTCAATTTTGCCACCGGAGCAAACGTCTCCTGGTAATTGATGCCATATGATTGTGTAAAGCCTTTGGCAACAAGTCGGGCTTTATATCGCTCAACACTGCCATTAGCTTTGTGCTTCACAGTGAAGATCCACTAGGCAGTGTCGACATTTCCCATGTTTTGTTCTTTTCCAGGGCTTTCATCTCATCATATACTGCCTTCTTCCACTCGGTACTTCTTAGGGCTTCGTGTATATTTTTAGGAACCTGAATTTCAGAAACATTAGCAATGAAAGAGTAAAAATTTGATGACAGTCCCTCATAAGACACAGAGTTGCTGATAGGGTATAAAGGATGATTTCTGCATTCCCTCATCCCTTTCCTTAGAGCAATCGGCAATTCCAATTCTGACTTCTCTTCCTCATCCAAAATGGGTTGTGGGTTGATTCTACCTGATACTTCGGTGGTTGCCACAATTTCATCCTCATTGTTAGAATTCTGGACTGGTTGAGAAGGTTTCGAGTCTTGGTCAGTGCTGTGATAAATTAGGGGCTCTGTCACCTTATTAGGTTTATTCCTCCTAGTGTAAACAATGCATTTATGGGTATCTATTGGTTGGGAGTGTGTTGTGTTTAGGTTAGGACATTCGGTTGAGGTGAGATTTTCTTTTTGTTGTGGGCAATGTGAGTGAGGATCGGGTAAGGCTTGGAGAATTTCAACATTTGAATCCGACTCATGTTGATTAGGTTGTTTGGTTTGATTAGGTGATGGATGTTGACTTGATTCTAGAGTTTGAGATGGAATATGACTTGACTCTAGTGTTTGTGATGGACTAGGACTCAACTCTAGAGATTTGAAAAATTCAAATTCATAACTCCTATAACTTTGACTCTTATCCCCCCTTTGAATTTGATTTTTCGGATAAAAAGGTTGATTTTCATGAAAAGTCACATCAATTGAGATAAATGTTTGCCTATTGCTTGGATTGAAGCACTTATACCCTTTTTGTGTTGGTGAGTATCCAATAAATACACACTTCATAGATTTTGGGTCAAGTTTGCTTTTATTTAACTGATGATTGTGAACAAATACAGAACACCCAAAAATCCTAGCGGGAAGATGAGAGATAAGATGAGTGTTTGGATAGGATTTCAGAAGAAGTTGACATGGAGTTTGAAACCTAAGAGTTCTAGATGTTAATCTGTTGATGAGGTAGGCGGCAGTTAATACTGCCTCACCCCAGAACTGATTTGGCATGTGTGTGGAAAACAAAAGTGAGCGGGCTACCTCTAGAAGGTGCCTATTTTTCCACTTGGACACTCCATTTTGCTGGGGAGTGTTGACACAAGAGCTTTGATGAATGATACCTTCACCTAACAAGTAATTCCCTAGGATAGAATTAAAAAATTCTTTACCATTGTCAGTGTGGAGAACTTGAATTTTGGTTTTAAATTGAGTTTGTATCATTCTATTAAAGTTCTGGAATAGTTGACACACCTCAGATTTTTCTTTCATAAGAAAGATCCATGTAACCCGAGTGTGGTCGTCTATAAAGGAGACAAACCATCAAGCTCCAGTGATTTTGTTGACCCAAGAAGGGCCCCAAACATCATTGTGAATCATGGAGAAAGGTTGAAAGGATTTATAGTGATGATTAGGTAAAGATTGGCGACTATGTTTAGCAAATTGACAAATATCACATTGAAAAGAACTAGGAATTTTATTGCTAAACAAAGATGGAAATATCTTCCCAAGATGCATAAAATTTGGGTGCCCAAGACGGTAGTGCCACATCATTATTTCATTATCTTTATTTGACCTAGACTCATGACTGGATTGACTCTTAAGTGACACATGTTCGTTTTGGTATGGGACACCTTTGTTGGCAAAGTTTTGTCTATTTGGGTTATAGTTTGCTTCCAAGATGTAGAGCCTCGAACATACCTTAGCATTGCCAATCGTCATCCCCGAAACCGAGTCCTGAAAAACACAACAGTTAGGGAGAAATTTAGCAATACTATTTTGTTCCTGTGTAAACTTACTTATAGACAATAAATTGCAGTCTAAGTTAGGAACTAATAATACAGAATTGAGGGTTATTTTTCCTAAGATCACTACAGAACCAGTTCCAGTTACTTTTGAGAGAGACCCATGCAAGGTTGAAATTCATGGAACAATTGTCTGTTACCTGTCATGTGATCTGATGCACCTGAATCCACAATCCAACAATGATTCGGATTCTCCTTCCTCACATTAAGGGCTGTTAGGAAATTACCTTTTTGTGCTAAAGATCCACTTCCAATAGTGGTTTGGTTCGGCTGTTGGAACAATTTCTGTAGTACCTCCATCTGTTCCTTACTGAATGGGCTTGGTTCGAGTTTTATGTCTGTGTCAACCATGTTCCCTCGGCTTTCATGTGCAGGTTTCCAGTCAGCTAGTTTGCCATGAATCTTTCAACATTTTTCCTTGATGTGACCAGGTTTTTTACAATGATCACACCATGGCCTTCCTCTTCTTAATCGGTTGTCACCAGACTGACCAGCTGTTATTCTGATGGCAAGAGCAGACCCCTCATTGGATGAAGCTGCAATCTCGGTTTTCACCTTGGTTCCATCATGATCTTCTTCCGACTTTCCTCTCTTCTCACTTCAGAGAACACTTCACGGATCTTGGGTAATGGTTTGGTACCTAGAACCCTTCCTTACTTCATCAAGATTTTGGTTCAAACCTAATAGGAACTTGAATACCCTTTTCTGTTCAATTATTTCCCTATGTAACGTGCCATCTTTGGTGCAGGCCCATGTGTACTTCTCGAACATATCTAGTTGTTGCCAATGTCGAGTTAGGTTGTTGTAGTATTAGGTGACTGTGCAATCTCCTTGATGAAGGTCATGGAGTATGCTTTCGATACCAAATAGGTCAGCCATGTTGTCACTACTGGAATATGTATCTCTGGCTGCATCCCAGATTTCATTGGCTGTCTCATACAATAGAAAATTCTCTCTGATGTCATTGGTCATTGAATTAATGAGCCAAGACATGACCATATTGTTCTCTGTCTTCCACTGCTTGTAGGTTGGTGACTCAACTCCCGGTGACTCAGCAACACCGGTGATGAAGTCATCTTTCCCTTTTCCGCAGATGAACATCATCATTGATTGGGACCAAGGTAAGTAATTGTATCCATTTAGTTTATGACTAGTAATGGACATATGGGTAGGATGGGAATGCTCAGAACTTCCATTCCCAAAACCTCCATTGTTGACTGAGGTAGAAGATTCGGAGTTTGAAGAAATAGAAGATGATGAGTTGGTAGCCATCCGGAAATAATTTTCATAGGATTGAGGATTCAGAACAGAGCTCTGATACCATGAAGAATTAATTGAAAGAGATAATCTTTCTTCTTAGTTTATTTCTTCATATCACACTACATTAAATAATAGATTCCATCTCTAACTCCCTCTCCCTAGAGATTGAGATAGACTAGGAGTCTAAACAAAGAGAAACACCTAGAGATAAGAAACACCCTAGAGATAAGAGATAAGGGCTGGTAACAAATATACACAGTCCATTTATTCTAATTACTAATAAAACAGAAAACATAATGTTGTGCCATAAAATTAACTACGTGAAAGTTTCTAAGTTAATAGAAGGAAATCATGACTTTAGCACGTAAATGAGTAAATGTATACGTACATTTACGTATCGCACAAGTATATCTAGAAGCATGAATAAATTCAACCGAAGAAGGAAATAAGGAATGTGCAAAGAAAATCGTCCAAGGAATATCCGAGTACGTATCCGAAGGGATATGTTACATGCCCGAGATCAAGGTCCAAAGGATACAAGCTCGACATGAGGATGACCACCAAAAGTCTCCCGAGCACAACAAGAGGGAGGATCTTGCCCTAGGACCAAGATTGGAGAATCTTTCCTAAAGTTCGAGTCCAATATCAAAGAAAGCAAAGGGGCCGAGTCCAAGTTCAAACATGAAAGAGACAAAGGTGCCAAGTCCGAGTCCAATGTCTAAGAAGATAAAAAGTGCCCGAGTCCGAGCTCAATCCCTGAGGAGATTTTGTCCTAAGTCCGAGCTCAATCGTTAGGTGGCATGAAGCATGAATCCAAACACATCCAAACACGTGTCCTAGGGACCCTACAAAGAAGCATTATAAAAGGCGAAGCTCACCAAGAAGGAAAGACGGACAAAAAAAAGAAAAGAAAAAGAAAAGGTATATTAACACATAAATTGTAATCTCTCAGTTTTAAAGTTCAATAAGAGAAGTCATTTAATTCAATTTGAAGTTGATCAATTTTCATGCATCAACACATAACTCACAAATAACAACACTATTAAATGTGATATGGAGCTTCTCAATGCTGCAAGGAAGACAATGGCAATGATGTTGGGGGGAATAATGCAGAGAGTCAATTCTGGGTAGTTGATGCCAAGGTGGATCTGCCTTTTGCACTTATATTTCCTCATCCTGAAAGAATTTATGTAGTACTCTCCAAACTTTGGTATATATTTGTTTTTGTTTGACTTAAATGTAGGTTGCTAGTTTTGAAGTAAAAATTTATTTCATTCCATTGCACCTGGAGTAGGGCTTGCTTGAGATAGAACGTGGTGTAGTTCCTGCTTCAGGGTTTCCTTTTAATAAATTATGCATGTTCTGGCGATATTGATGTTGTCAATGATCTATCTATTTCTAGGTTATGGTGGTCACTGATAGTTGTGAAGAAATTGGAAATGAGAAGTATTCCAACTTTGTTGCACATGAGGTAACTTTCTTATATTTGTTTTTTAAATATAGTTGATGTTCTATACAACAGCACCTGCTGAATGATAATCATCATCATTCTTCATCATACATCAGCCATCAATCCGCATTCATCATCAGTATGCATCAGAATCATCATCATCATGCATACCTGCTGAATAATAATCATCATCGTAAATCATCCTCATCATCATTCTTCATCATACATCAGGCATCATCATCATCATCCACATTCATCATCAGTATGCATCATAATCATCGTCATCATGCATCATCGTCATCACCATCATCCATCACGATCACGATCATGCATCATACGTCATACATCATTCATCATAGATCAAACATCATCATTATGATTGTCGTTATTCATCATCATTCATCATTCTCACCATCAGCATTCATCATCATTATCAACATCATTCATCATGTCGTTTACCATTTGAATAATATACTTGCAACTCTAGTTTCTCCATTCCCTATTTGTCAGAGATTTAGTAATAGACTAATGCCCTTTTTTTTTATAGAAAATATTTGTGAATGACTTATCTGCTGATATGCTTTTTATCATCGTTTTGTTTATTTTCGCTTTGGTAATCAATTGCAAAAGATATATTACTATCCAGAAGAGTTGCTCATCCATGTGTGTCACTGATGAAGCCTATGTTACCTAAAATTTTCATAAAAATGCCTGTTAATAACAAACTTTGGAGATCAAATTTCATGTATAGTATATAAAATAAAATCTTGGATTATGCTTTCTTGTGTAATTGCAAACCAGTGTTTTGCATGATCATATTTTTAACTCTTGCATTGGCTTTTTCAGGCTATGGAAGAATCAATTATGCTTGATAGTTGACAGTTTGGCTGATATCATAAGTGTAGATAAGCTTGTTTGCGGCCTGCTCGTGGAGGAAAACTGTGGCTGAGTTTTGAAACAGGACCGTAATTCCAGATCCTATCCTGAAACCATTCTCTGTTGGTTTGCAAAGCATGTAGAAAGCTGAGACTTTGGCCTATAATAGGCAATCCCAAGGAACCTGGTGGAAGCTTTTTCGAAGTTTTCCTTGTCAAGATAATATAAACAGGCAGAAGAATAAGAATCAATGTGAGATATATTACAGGATTCATAGCTAACATAGAGGTTCTAGTATAATATGAGACGATTGGCGGATTTAGTATCATAAATAGGAATTATTAGCATCTTTTAACAAATTTCTCTATCTCATAAAACAAACAGGAAAAGAACAAAAAGATTTTATGACTTTATGTGATCTCCATACTCTTGAGAATAAGCAAAAGAACAAATTTTCAATGTACTGTTGATTTAGTAGAACAGATCCATTAACCATAATATATATCTAGGAGTAGACCTCATAAAATCATTGACAAAATAACAAAAATAATGACAAACGAGATAAAAGCATCTCAGACCATCAAGTTATCGAACAACTATTGAGACGATCATTGAGACAAATATTTCAAGTATTTGAAAAAGCTTAGCTAACTTCTATGGGAAAATAATAATACAATCACCTTTCCCTTAGAAAGTTAGCTTTGAATCCAGTGAATATGCAATTATTTTCATTATATGATTCAATTTTCAATCAGATGAATAGAGAGCACAAAAGTTGTAGAAGAGAATTTTAAAGATGGAGAATTATTTTAACTCTTGCATACTCATTTCCATAACAAAAGAGATACTGAAATTAACTTATAGATTCTGCAATACAAAAAGTTAAGTGACCTTTAACAGGACAAAGGAGCTCCAATTCTCCAAACAAAAACAAAGGCATATGTCTTAAACTTAACATTATAATCTCAAGGCTGCATAGTAAAATGACTATCTATATTAATATAACTTAGACGGTTAGACCTGAGCTTTTCCTTGCAACTATAGTCGACAAATTCAATTTCGCAAATGTGTGAAGCCCTTGGAATGTTTAGAATTTCATTTTGTCTCTTTTGCTCATCCTCCTGCTGGCTTAGATTGATATAGGCTAAAAACCTCTCCAAGACGTTGCTATTTTCCAACAACCACTTGATCACTTCCAGAGCTTGACCATTAGTATCCACCAAAAAGAGATGAACCTCTTTAAGATGTAACAACATACAGGATGGAACAAACTCTAATTCAAACGGAACAACTCCTTCCCTGTTGAAATAATATTCCTGATGAACAATGAAGAATCAAAAATTAATTTCAAAAGCAAAACTTACCAACAATGCTAAGCCTCTGGTATTCACTTTGCTTTAACAATACTTCAAATCATAAGAGTTTACGAACATATTGGAAGCAAAATAACCAAAATAATTGGTTTAGTACATGTTTATTGCTTTTGACTCACCTCTTCAAGGACAAGAATTTCTAGATTAGGCGAATTATTAAAGACCTGAACCAGCAGTGCATAGCCACCGACAATATCAATGCCCAAATACAGATAAATCAAATTAGGAAATAATGGCAAATTACCATAAAGAGGAGGGCATAGTACCTTCATCAGAAAAATAATAATAGTTAATAATAATTAATAGTAATAACTATTTAATGTTGTAATATTGTAAATTTTGAACACTAAAATACCATAAATTATAATATAAAAAGATAGATAACCTTAAAAGAATCAACTTTACACATGTTAAAAGAAAAGAGACTTACAGTATTGAGGTTTATGAGGTTTATACCCAATGATAAAAATCTTATACCGCTGATTGCTCTAAAAAATTCTGTTGCGCGCATAGAATCTTCATCTTCTGGGTGTCCATTTAACAACCTTACAATAACCCCATTACCCAATATTACTTTATTAAGGAAGGGAGTCTCCCCCACTAAAACACATGCTAAATCATCATTCCAAAGATCAAGGTATTCAAGATTACCAGCTCTAACCACAAATCTATGCACCAAGAGGTCAGTCCAATAATGAATTTTTAGCTTCTTAAGAGTTGGCATGTTAATATCAAAAGTCAATGCATTTCCATCCTCACACCATCCTTTAATTTTCAATTCTTCTAGTATAGGGCAGCTACGAAACAACTTCTGCAGTGAGTTGCTATTTGGGTGGCAAACATAAATAGAAAGGAATTTCAAACACGAGAAACAAACCGTGTAATCCGGGATATCCAAGACAAAATCCGAAAAACCTAGGCTTAACTTCACCAAGCTTTTGCATGTTAACATGCTTTGAGGTAACCTCTTCATAGGCGTTTCCACCTTAGCAAAATTGAATTTGAGCGTGAGACTACAAACATTGTGATCAACTGCCCAACATACAAATTCTATGAGACGGGCTGCATCACTTTCTTGAAAATCATAACGTGTATTGATATGGAACTTTTGAATACTTTTGGATTGGGAACGGTGGAGCACATGCTCCACAAAATTGACAAACAATGTTCCATGATTTCCTTCATTGCCATCTGAAGTCAAATTAAAGCAAAAGTTGTAGACTAAAGTCCAAACATTCTTCCATCTAGATGATAAAACACTAGTTTTTACGGCATCTTTAGCTTCAAGACGAGAGATGATGTGGCTAAGAACATCATCTGGCATTCTACTTATGATGTCTTCCCCTTTATACAGCCTTTCTAGCATTTCAACATCAATGATTTATTCACAAAGCTACAATACAACATCAAATTGGAAAATTAAATGGACAGGAAAATATATATTAAGTAAAAATAAAAGATTAAACTTTAACATAAATTATAATTATATCTAGTACAACACCCGGCAAACATGCAAGTGTACTTATTGGTCTATGAAAAATTATAAATTCTCATGAAATGATATAATTTAGATTAAACTGAAATTTTGAAAAACTATTTTGATGTTTATTTATTGGAATATGTTATTGATAGAAACATTTGATTATGGAACATGTTGACATACTCTTTTTATGTTATAAGAAGAATTTCGGTATATGTAAATAATAAATTAAGAGGAAAAGAAAAAAATACAATTCGAATTAATCCCAATAATAATAATTATAATCATACTAATTTTATCCTATAATTTAGAGTGAAACATGCACTGGTCTATTGAACATATAACAAGAAAATGAACATAAAACTTTTATTCACAGAACTTACCCAGACAGAGATTTGGAGACTATTGATCTTCAACCTGGAAAAAAAAAAACATTGTAAAACAAAAATGAGCCTTCTCTTGACAAAGACCAAAAGAAAAAAAAAAAAAAAAAAAAAAAAAAAAAAAAAAAAAAAAAAAACACGAAAATCATGAAAACAATGTAAAACTTACACTCACGAAAAAATAGTTAGAAAGAGAAAAGAAGTTGATGAAGAAAATTTCAGGATCTTTGCACCAAAGAGTTTCAACGTTTTGTATTTATAAACTTGAAGAAATGTATAAAAGAAGTTTTAACAACAAAATGCTTAACAGCCCACCAGTCTCATGACATTTAATTATATTTAATGTTGAGGTAGTCCTTTTACAGTAAAAATGAAGTTAACTTATAAATCTAGAAGAATTTTGCAGGCAGCATCTTTTATTATTGTCTTTTATATGGATATCACAAGTTATTAGGAACAGCTTTTTGTTTTTTATTCATTGTCAATTGATTTAAACATAATGTCTTTGTGTTATTGATGTTATGTACAAGACAGACGAAGAAAAACTTACATGCACCCGATGCAATGCATGGTAACCAATATGGGTGTATGCCATTTAGCAAGGAAAACCGTTTGATTGATTCTGTTTGCCACATGGCATGTATCTATTAAATGGATGCATTGCATCAGGTGTATCATGTATGCAAGATATACCGGTTTCTTCAAGTGGGGCAACCGGGCAATGCTTGGTGGTGTTTTCAATGACAAGCTGCTGCATATAGTTTTGAGATAATATCATGGAAAACTTCTCATCATTTTCTTCTCATGAGTTTTAAATAAACAAGATTCATTTAATAATTTTTGTTTTATTAATGACATGGACCATCAAAGAGAAACTATATATACAAGATCATTCTACAATATTTTAATGTCTGATTTTGTACCCTATAATTGTTACAGTCTTGTTATAGTAATTCTCCAAGAAAACATGTCGAGGGCCGGTAAGAAAACATGATTGGTGGATGATTTCGGACACATTAATTTTTTTGTTTCTTTAGATGTTAGAAAACATCATCAGTAATTTTGTTTTGCATGTATGCATCATGTTTCCTTGTTACTACAACTATTCCTTCTAGAATGAATTATACTTATTAGTTGATTATAATTTGGCTAATTTGAAAATTGAACTAACAATGTCCAAAGTCTATATCAGTGGAATCCAATTGCAACACTTTGATCATTTTGAAGAAGATTCTTCTCATAGATACAAGATGGATAATAGTCCTCCAATGGAGCACTCGCAATTTTTGTGATTCTAACAAGGAAGCAGAAGTGCGGTGCCATGTGGAGTTATGAGTCTGTAGACACAAGAAGAGCAGATACAAGCTTCAGGAGTGTTGTCAAAAACATGAAAGACTTGTTGAACAGGAGTTTCGGATTCCAGGAAACGGCCATTCGATCAGCTCGTCCTCACAGGTTTTCTTACACTGAAACTTCGATACTTTATTGAGATACTTCAGAGTTTTTGGGATCTATTTCAATTGGTAGACCTTGCCTGAAAACCGGAAAAGGTTTTCTGGAGAAAGAATTATCATTACAACAAAGCTTCCATGTAAATTGGGTCACCAAGTAATGAATTGTAGCTAGAGTTTCAATTCTTGCAAACTCATATCCTGGACATATCCGCGGTCCTCCTCCAAATGCCACGAAGCTAAAAGGCGGTGCTTGTTTCTCGAAACGTGCTGGATCAAACTTGGATGGATCCGGGAAGAGTTGCTCATCCATGTGTGTCACTGAGGAGGCCAACATTACCTGTAAAATTCCCATAAAAATGCCTGTTAATAACCGATTTGAAGATCAAATTACATGTCAAGTACATAAAAACCTTGGAGAAGGATTTTTTTTGATACCTGCCATCCTTTAGGAATAGTGTATCCTTGATATTCAATATCTCTGAGGGCTCTCCTGAAGGAACCTAACAAAGGAGGGTCCATTCTTAGAGTCTCCAATGCTACTCTCCATGTGTACTTCATTTTTCCGATATCATCCCACGTGAGGTGCTCTCCTGAAGCCTTGTTCCTAGCTATCTCTTCTTGTTCTGCAATGTCGAAAGTTTAAGTCATTGCTGATAAATTGAGCAAACTACCATCATACGTTCAAAAATTTTAATCGTTTACATACCTTGGACAATGTTGGCACGAACGGATGGATCGCTAGCTAGAAGCCTGACCAAGAAGGTAAGGAGTGTAGCAGATGTGTCGTGTCCAGCGATCATTACAATAATAGAATTATCTACAATTTCCTCATCGGATATTACTATCGAGTTGCCTTTGCTTTGGATATCAAGCAAGCAAGTTATGAAATCTTGTCGAAGCAAAGCAGTGTTTTGCTTCAATGCTGCCCTTTTGACATGTATAAGATTTGTGATCATAGTTCTGACTTTTGCACTTTCATTCAGGCTACGGTTGAACTGCGTGAAGGGTAAATTTATAGGTATCGACACCAACCCATCCATCATATGTTCGAAAAGCTCCACAAGTGCATTTCTTGTTGCTCCTTGTTCGATTCCAAATATAAGTGAGCTCATTATGTCGAAGGTGAGAGCCTTCATCAATGGCATCACCTATTATGTTGTCGCGAAGATGAGAAATTTCCAATATCATTCAAAAGAAAACAACCAAATAACATACGATAAAATCTAAATCATACCGTAACCTTTTGCTTGCCATGCCAATGCATATCAAGATGCTTTCTGATTTCTCCATCCATCTTCCCTACATATTGTTTCAAAACTTCAGGCTTTAAGAATGAAACAAGTGCATCCCTCACGCGTTTGTGTTCGTCTCCTCTCAACTCTGTTATATTCTTCTCACCGCAGATTCTTCTGATCGATGGTGGTTGCTGATTTGCAAGTGTGTTCCCATCAAAGGTGTAGACAAGCTTGTTCGCGGCCTGCCCATGGAGGAAAACTGTTGGGGTCCCAAAAAGGCTGAGTTTGGAAACAGGACCGTATTTTCTGATTCTATCCTGAAACCATTTTTCTGCTGTGTCGGTTTGCAAGGCACGTAGAAAGCTGAGACTTTGGCCTATAATGGGCAACCCCAAAGAACCTGGTGGAAGCTTTTTCGAAGTTTTCCTTGTCAAGATAATATAAACAGGTAGAAGAATAAGAATCAATGTGAGATAAATTGCAGGATTCATAGCTAACATAGAGATTCAATTAGAATTTGTGATGATTGGCAAATTTAGTATCATAAACAGGAATTATTAGCATCTTTTAACAAATTTTTCTATCTTGAAAAACAAACAGCAAAAGAACAAAAAGAGTTTATGTGATCTCCATATTCCTGAGAATAAGTTAAGATTGGTCACTAGTGGGTGGAATTTCCAATGTGTTGTTGATTTAGTAAAATCATTTTAGTACTGCGAACGGCTTATTCTATGACTGACCCATTAACCATGATATATGTCTAGGATTAGACCTCATAAAATCATTGACAAAATATCAGAAATAACAACAAATATAAAAATGTGCCAGCAGAAAGTTGTAATCAATGAAGACTGTTTCTATAATTCAATGACTCGATAAATGAGACAAGAACATCTCCAAATCAAGGGACTGGACTATCTAGTTGTCGAGACCAGCAAAACAAGAAATACCACTTTCATTCAAGCAATACAATAATTTGCAGTTGTTGATTTCATCATTTTTGTTTTTTCTACTTGTAACTTCATTTAGAATATCTCCATCCATTTACTAATACTTGTTAACTGAGAGATTGATAAAGAAAAAAAAAAGACCACCTTGAATGTTTTGCAGAGCTAGCATCAAAGGGAACAATGATTCTGCAGGGAGGACAAGTTTGAGAGGAACAACTTGAGCCAAGCATCAATGGGAAGGAGTTGGCAAACCATCTGTAGTACGGATACGATACTCAAGGTCCCATTTTACTTCCTTGTCATGTTGACTTGTTCTACAAGGTATTGGCTAAGATGGAAAGTGGAGACGATGATATTGATCAACAGATGGTTTGCCAACTCCGTCCTGACCACAAACCCTGTGAAACAACCTTCCGGAGAATATTCTATTGAATTATTGTTGCTTATGAATATTTGATTGTGGTATTGCTCTACAATATCTAAGGCAAGCTAGTTTGAAGTTATATGATCAAGATGGAACAGAATTGTGGGGTCCTACGCAACCTGACACTTGTTCTTGTTCGGCTTCTCTTTTTCAGGTGTTGTGCAATGCCACGTTTTGCTTCTTGTCAATGAATTACCACCTGAAGACTTGTTGCTGCTCGGATCAAGAGATTTACAGCATTCCCATTTCCTCGAAAACAGGGTTTTCTTCCATTTCTGCTTTATCAGATCCATTCTAAAAGAGAGCTAGTTAGGTCCAGAAAAATGAAGCAAAGATTCAGTTGACCTTAAAAGTATAAGTAAGAAAGAAGAAGAAGAAGCAATTCATGGTTACATGCTTCTAGCAAACTGAAAAGTCTCTCCAGCAGAGACCATGCTGAGAGAAACAGCACAATCTTATTTCTATTTTCTATGGGAAATTGAGAAATGCAGATTAATATCATTATTGCAGGAATATGAAGCAAATACTTTACAATGAACACGGTTCCACATATTTTATGTATTTGAAGGAGATAAGAATAATAAAACCAACTTTTCCGTTAAAAAGTTAGCTTTGAATCTGATGAATAGTCAATTATTTTCATTACATAATTCAATTTTCAATCAGATGAATAGAGAATACAAAAGTTATAGAAGAGAATAAAAAGACTCAGAATCATTTTAACTCTTGCAAACTCATTTCCATAACAAAAGAGATACCGCAATACAAAAAGTTAGGTGACCTTTAACAGGACAAAGGACTACCTATTCCACAAAGAAAAACAAAGGCATGTCTTAAACTTAACATCATAATCTCAAGCCAGCATAGTAAAATGACTATCTATATTCAAGAAACTTAGACCGGAGCTTTTCCTTTTCCTCGCACCTATAGTCAACAAATTCAATTACGCAAATGGGTGAAGCCCTTGGAAAGTTTAGAATTTCATTTTGTATCCCTTGCTTATCCTTGCCTGACCAGATATGGACTAAAAGCCTCTCTAGAACTTTGCTATTTTCCAACAAACACTTGATCACTTCCAGACAATCCTCCACCGAAAGATATAAACCTCCTTAAGATGTAACAACATACAGTATGGAACACACTCTAATTCAAACCGATCATCATACCCGCAAAAATCATATACCTGATGAACAATGAAGAAACAAAAATTAATTTCAAAAGCAAAAACTTACCAATAATGCTAAGCATTGTACTGTAAGTCTCCAGTATTCACTTTGCTTTAACAATACTTAAAATCATAAGAGTTTATGCACATATTGGAAGCAAAATAACCAAAAAAAATTGGTTTAGTAGTATATGTTTATTGCTTTTGACTCACCTCTTCAAGGACAAGTACTTCTAGATTAGGCGAATTATTGAAAAACTGAACCAACAGTTCAAAGCCAGCGAGAATATCAAAGCCAAAATCCAGATAAATCAAATTAGGAAAGAATGGCAAATTACCATAAAGATGAGGGCACGGTACCTTCATCAGAAAAATAGTAATAGTTAATAATAATAATAATAATAATAACTATTTAATGTTGTAATATTGTATATTTTGAACACTAAAATATGATAAATTATAATATAAAAAGATAGATAACCTTAAAAGAATCAACTTTACAAAAATGTTAAAAGAAAAGAGACTTATAGTTTCTAACCAATGATAAAAACCGTGTACTGCTGATTGCTCTAAAAAAGTCGCGCATAGTAGCTTCATCGTCTGGGTGTTCATTTATCAACCTTTCAATAACATCATCACCCAATATTACTTTATTAAAGAAGGGAGTCTCCCCCACTACAACACATGCTAAATAATCATTACAAAGATCGAGGTATTCAAGATTACTAGCTCTAACCACAAATCTATGCACCAACATATCATAATAGTCAATCGCCAAATGAATTTTTAGCTTCTTAAGAGTTGGCACGTTAATATCAAAAGACAACACATTTCCATCCATATCATGCCATCCTTTAATTTTCAATTCTTCTAGTATAGGGCAGCTACGAAACAACTTCTGAAGTGAGTTGCTGTTTGGAGGGTAAAGATAAATAGAAAGAAATTTTAAACATGAGAAACAAACCGCACAATCCGGGATATCCAAGACAAAAGCCGAAAAACCTAAGCTTAACTTCACCAAGCTTTTGCATGTTAATATGCTTCGTGGTAACCTGATCATAGGCCTTTCCACTGCAAAATTGAATTTGAGCGTGAGACTACAAACATTGCGATCAACTGCCCAACATATCAATTCTATGAGATGGGCTGCATCACTTTCTTGAAAACCATAATGTGTCTTGAGATGAAATTTTTGAATACTTTTGGATTGGGAACGGCGGAGCACAAGCTCCACAAAATTGACAAACAATGTTCCAATATTTCCTTCATTGCCATCTCTAATCAATTTAAAGCAAAAGTTGTAGATTAAAGTCCAAACATTCTTCCATCTAGTTGATAATACACAAGTTTTAACGGCATCTTTTGCTTCAAGCCGAGAGATGATATGGCTAAGAACATCATCTGGCAATCTACTTATGATGTCTTCTCCTTTATACTGTTTTTTGAGCCTTTCAGAATCCATGATTCATTAACAAAGCTACAATACAACGTCAAATTGGAAAATTAAATGGACGGGACAATATAAAGTTAAAATAAAGTATTAAACTTTAATGTAACTTATAATTATATCTAGTACAGCACCTGGTATGGCAAACATGCAAGTGTTATTGGTCTATGAAAAATTATAAATTTCATGAAATGATATCATTTAGATTAAACTGAAAATTTTAAATATCTTAAACTGTTTTGATTTTTATTTATTGGAATATGTTATTGATAGAAACATTTGATTATAGAACATGTTGACATACTCTTTTTAAGTTATAAGAAGAATTTCGGTATATGTAAATAATAAATTAAGAGGAAAAGGAAAAAGTACAATTCGAATTAATCCCAATAATAATAATTATAATCATACTAATTTTATCCTATAATTTACAGTGAAACATGCACTGGTTTATTGAACACAAAACAAGAAAATGAGCATAAAACTTTTAAACTTACCCAGACAGAGATTTGGAGAATATTGATTTTCAACCTGGAAAAAAAAAAAAAAAAACAATGAAAAACAAATTAAAACAAGCCTTCTCTTGACAAAAACAAAATAAAAATAAAAATAAAACGAAAATCATGAAAACAATGTAAACTTACACTCACGAAAAAATAGTTAGAAAGAGAAAAGGAGTTGATGAAGAAAATTTGCAGGAAAGCGTTTGAACGTTTTGTACTTATAAACTTGATGAAGTGTATAAGAGAAGTTTTAAGAAACAAATGCTTGAACAGCCCACCAGTCTCATGACATTTAATTATATTTAATATTGAAGGAGTCCTTTAATTTACATGACTGACCATTGACCAACAAACCAGTTTGTCTTCCCATTTTCCAATAAAAGTCTTTCTACTTTCTTGTTCAATTTAATGGTCTCTTAACACGTGTTTTTCAACTTTGAAAATATAACAAATTTATTTAATATTATTTCACTATCCAGACGATAGCAGTGTTTTACCAAGTGTTTCTTCAAAAGAGGCTTTTCAAGCAATAGTAACATTAAATAACTTCTTGCTACAAAATGAAAAAAATATACCAAATATGGTGTATGATTTGCAAAAAATTAAAGATCAAATTGAGTTCGGTTTCAATATAAAGAAAAGACAAACGACTTTATATACATATTTTAAGAAAAATTTGAATTGAGAAAATAGAAGTTGTTAAATTATTATTATTATTATTATTTTAAAGGAAGTTGTCAAGTCAACAGTTTAGTGATATGTATTATGAATTTTTATTTGTTATATTTTGTATATATTTAATCAATTTATATATTCGTTGGGACCTAAGGTGGCATTTGGTTGGTAGAAATGGGCAGGAATGAAATGGAATAGAATCGAATCCATTCCATATGTTTGGTTGGTTAAAATCCAATGGAATGGGCATTCCATTGGAATGATGATTCCACCATTTTGGTGGAATGGGCATTCCATCCAAAAACCAATGGAATGCCCATTCCATTTAAATGTAATAAATTTATTTCATAAAAGCCATCATATGTACAAACTACATTAAAAAAATACCCTAATTTCCAAAAATAATATATTATCATTATATATTATATTAATGATATATAAATATATATTATATAATATATATATATATATATATATATATATATGTATTATATATTATGTTATTATATATATTATTATTATAATATATATAACGATATATAAATATATATAATAATAATAATATATATATATATTATTATCCAAGATATAAAATTATATATTATATATTAAATATATACATTATATATTATATTATATTATATTGTATATATTATTATATTAAATAATATATAATTAAATATATAATATATATACTTTTATAATGTATTATTATTATCCAAAATATATATTCTATATATTATATTATATAATATATAATATTCGTATTATAGAATATATAATAATATTAATATTAATAATAAATAATATATATATTATATATATATATATATATTATTATATATAAACATATATTAATATATATATAATAATAATATTTATATTATATATATTATTATGTAATATATATTATTTTATTATATGATTTGTTATATATTATAATAATATATATAATATTATATATACATTTATATTTTTTTATTATTATTATCCATAATATATCATGTTATTATGAATGTTTTATAATTAGGGGTATTTTGGTCAAAATACAATTAATTTCATTCCATTCAGTTGTTAACCAAACAAAATAATACTGATTCAAATGCTAATTCTAAAGTCTCAACCAAACAAAGAAATCAAGTTTCCATTCCGTTATCATTCTCATTCTTATTCTTATTACCATTCCGATTACCATTCCACCATTTAGCCAAACGCCACTAAAGGACTTCAAAAAATTATATATTCGTTGGGATCTAAAGGACTTCAAAAAATTATATTATCTTATACATTTAGCGAGGTTATTTAGTACATAGACCTGAGTCGGGACCAGAAGATTTTATTATTTAAGCGTGGTTTTACTGTACTAGACATTCCATCTCCAACATGCTGGCTGATGTGTGCATGTGGCTGAACACGTCATCAAAACACGCTGATGTGCCTATACACGTCAGTACCAACAGGATAACCTGTCATTTACAGATTTGTAGACATTTACTAATTTGTCTCCTATAAGATTTCAAATTGTTCAAATTTTTAAGGAGATTCTTGTAATTTCGAATCAAAACGGTTTATTGCTCCGGGATTCACGCACGTGTCCGATCCCCTTTCATCATCCCCACCGCTTTCCACACTCTCTCAGAAAAAAAATCACTGATTCCACGATCAATGGACGCCGATCAACCGCCGTCTCCGGCGCCGTCGCTCTATCCACGACCATCGTCGTCCTCTTCGCTTCTCAGAGACGTTTCGAATTTCAAAACACCGAAACGTCCACAACAAACCACGAATTATCACTCTCCTTGTCCGGAGAAATTCTTCACTGCCTCCAAACTAACCCATAAATCGATGTATTCACATTCTCTCAACTGCCGCGGCCCGCCCTCAGCACTGTCCAAGTCCAAGACCAAGACCAAGACCACCGCGGCTCGGAGACTCAAATTGCTGGAACTCTAACAGTCACAGTCCGCCTACAAGTCGCATCTTCGAAAGGAACAATCGCTCAAGACACTCTCCAAATCCCTCACCGTTTGGCTCAATTTCCTCCTCCAGAATCCAAAATCTTGTGGATGCTGCAGCAATAGAACCGATTTTGATAACCGTGCGGGACCTGCATTGGTGATAGGGAAGGGCAAGAGGGAGGGAGGGGAGCTGGTGACGTGGCGGAGGCCAAAGAGGCGGAGGGACAATTGGTGGAGAGGAGGCGGGAATGAAACTACTGAAAATGAAGCGGGGTTTTTGGATTCAAAGTACCTAAAGTTGAATAATTCATTGAAGGATGTGTGTAGCTTCAACGATTTGAAGCAGAGGATGAGAGTTGCAAGGAAATTTTCGATGTCATGAGTCAAGTCACCAAGGTTTGCTCTCTAAATTTTGTAATATTATCTACCCATTTTGAAGTATATTCCTTGAATAAGTGAAATTTTTTATTTACGGTTACATGACATGTAAGAATTTTGGTGGCATACGCTGAGAATCATTCAATTTTTATTTAGGTTTTCATTTTTTGGGTTTTTATCTATTTATCAGAATATTGATGAGTGGCGATTAAGAATGAAGTCACATTGTCCAATAGTAACTGATGTTGGAATGAAGGAGAAAGCCATTAGAGTTCTCATGTGTTATAATCCGACTTGGCTTCGAATTGGGCTGTACATTATTTTTGGTGGTGATTCTTTGTTGTCAAATGGAGATATTAATTCTGATCAAAAAGTGTCATTCTTGAAGATGATGATCGAAAAGCAGTTTTTCACACATGCTGGACTGGCAAAAACCTATGCTTATAACAAGAATGTTGAAGGTTTATATAAACCTGGTTACTAAGAGATTTTGGGAAACATCATATTGAAGAGATTTTTGCTTCGTGTATTGGTACTTGATAGAGCTAAATCAAAAAGCTCTCTTCCTCTTAAATATGGAATTGATGGAGTAGATGGGGGTTCTCCTCTTTTGTTCTTATTACAGTCTAGTATCAAAACAAGCAGTCAAGTGATTCTTGGTAATTGTTTCTTACTCTTTTAATACTCTAGTTGGATATTGTGTGGATTATTTTCTAACCATGCCTGTTCCATTAGATGCTGATTTTTTTCCTTCGTTTTGATTTAAAATTAGATTTCTTATCTTCGGATGTAATGCATGGAGAAGGAAATATTATTGCACATCTAGAGATTGTGGGATACAAAGTTTCATACAAACAAGTATGTGTTTCAATCCATTTATTATGTTTATTTCCACATGTGCGCATTTCGTGTTTGTTTTTTTAACCGTGGAGAGGCTCGTTTTGTACTAATACTATTAATTCAAAATCTGCACCCAGTGTTGAAGCTTTTATGCCTTGATCATTAAACATGAACTCACAATAACTTCCTGAAGATAAGAGTTTATCAATTGTCTGATCGGATAATAAATGTATTTCCTGTTGTGGTGTCCCTTGGTTGACTATGAATTCAAAGTGACAAATTTATTTGTAGATCTTCAATATGATGGAGTGTGCCTATGCAGAATCATTTAGCTCTTGCTACAGGACTCCTCTATCCTCACGGTTAGTTTCTTTTGTCTATTCGTTTTTTTCTAAATGTATTTAGTTGGGCCAATTATCTATAAGCTGTAGGATGAATGTACTATATGACATTGAGGCTTACTTTTTGGCAGAAAATGGTAGTTCCATCTGATACACTCAAAAAGAATTTGTCGAATTGTGGTATTGCTCTACAATATCTAAGGCAAGCTGGTTTGAAGTTATATGATCAAGATGGAACAGAAATTATTGAAGATGATGTTGCTAATGGAGATAAGGAACTTGTTCTTTCCTTGCTATGGAACATGTTTGTACTCTTGCAGGTGATATTTGTTTTTTCTCTTTATCTTAGATTTTGAAAACTGCAGTGTTGAATGGTAACAATTTTAAAATTTACTTTGTTATTGAACCTGCAGTTACCCCTTCTGATAAACAAATGAATATTCGAAGAGGAAATTTGCATAATCAGCAAAACTAGGGAGGTATGCCTGAAACTAGATAAGTTTTCTGTATTTAGCTTGTTCATTAAGCAATCCACATGATATAAAGGTTCTTAAACCAAGTTGCCATTAAATTTAAGATAACTTGAATAAATCCTGATATTTTTTCATAATTTTTTCCTTCAGCTGGAGCAATTGAACAGTGTTGATTCTACTTCTTTGGATTTGCTTTTGAATTGGATTCAGGTATTACTACTATGCCAGAAATGGTCTGATAAGAAATAAATATGTTTTTGAGCATAAATGCAAACCATACACCTAAGGGCGCATGTAGAAGTATCAGTTCCAGCTGTTGCAATGTCATGTTTATTTAATTTCATTTTTTCTGTCTCCTTCCTTTCCTTCATTTGCAATTTTCGCTTTCTGATGTTGAACACTAGATGATATCTGAGTTTAATTAATATAATTTACAATCATGCAACTGTTACTTTAGTATGCACTGATGGAAAGTACAATACCCAAGTTTTTCTTTTCTTCCAACTGTTGCTTTTCCATACTACCATTCTTCATTTTTTTAATACATGTCATTTTGCTTACGGGCATTCATTTTTATTGTTTTTGCAGGTGATCTGTAAAAAATATGATTTTTGTATTGACAACTTTTCTTCACTGGTTGATGGAAAAGCCATTTGGTGCCTGCTTGATTTTTACTTCCGGAAGGAACTATGCTGTTCTTGTTTTTCTAAGGTGCTGCATAGATATTCTGCTGAGTTTGTACCAGCATAGATATTCTGCTCCCTTCACTTTGTTACCATTTTATCATTTGTCACAGGATGATACAAGAGGTGAAGAATCAATCATGTCAGCCACTGACTATCACGATGCATTCCACAATTTCATATTGTCATAGAAATTGACAAGATTGTTGGGAAACTTTCCAGAGGTAAGTTTTCTCATTGTTCATGTCATACCTTCATGTTGAGGCATCAGGAAACAATTTATACTTCCATCACTTCTATGAGGCAATGCCTTGTTCAAAATAGCTCAGTCGAATTTGTCCGATTCCATGTTATGATGTGATCTTGAACTTCTTATAGTGGCTGAACAAGATAAAAAGCTTAGAAATTGATGCTGTTTGACTTGTTTTTACATGCATACATAACTACATAAGCACAAACACACTCAAGTATATATCAATTTGACATATTCATGTGTCTCATTATTGTTCTACACTGTTTGTTCACGGGTCCTGCAAATGAGTGACATACTTGAACATAATGGTAAAGGGTAAATTTATTGGTATCGAAACCAAACCATCCATCATATGTTCGAAAAGCTCAACAAGTGCATTTCCCGTTGCACCTTGTTCGATTCCAAATATAAGTGAGCTCATTATGTCGAAGGTGAGAGTCTTCATCAATGGCATCACCTATTATGTTGTCATGAAGATGAGAGATGTCTTGAATAGCATACGATAAAATCTAAATCATACACTTCTAATAAAACTATAGATATGATAGTAATTGACATACCGTAACCTTTTGCTTGCCATGCCAATGCATTACAAGATGCTTTCTGATTTCTCTATCCATCTTCCCTACATATTGTTTCAAAACTTCAGGCTTTAAGAATGAAACAAGTGCATCCCTCACGCGTTTGTGTTCGTCTCCTCTCAACTCTGTTACATTCTTCTCACCGCAGATTCTTCTGATCGAGGGTGGTTGCTGATTTGCAAGTGTGTTCCCATCACAGGTGTAGACAAGCTTGTTCGTGGCCAGTCCGTGGAGGAAAACTGTTGGGGTCCCAAAGAGGTTGACTTTGGAAACAGGACCGTATATTCTGATTATATCCTGAAACCATTTTTCTGCTGTGTCGGTTTGCATGGCGTGTAGAAAGCTGAGACTTAAGCCTATAATAGGCAACCCCAAAGAACCTGGTGGAAGCTTTTTCGAAGTTTTCCTTGTCAAGACAATATAAACAGGCAAATTTTAACAAATAGGAATTACTGTATTAGCATCTTTAAACAAATTTTTCTATCTTGTAAAACAAACAGCAAAATCATTATAGTCACTAGATGGTGGAAATTCCAATGTGCTGTTGATTTAGTAGAATCATTTTAGTACTGCAAAGTGACGATCATCGGGACAAGCGATACCAGAAACATCACTTTTATTCATGCAATACAATATTTTGCAGTTGCTGATTTCATCATTTTTGTTTTTACTGCTTGTAAGTTGTAACTTCATTTAGAATATCTCCATCCATTTACTAACAGAGAGATAAATAAACGACAACCTTGAATGTTTAGCAACCCTAGCAGCACAGGGAACATTGGTTCTGCTGAGAGGAGGAACTTGTTACTTGCGCCAAGCATCTAAAGAATATTACGTGATTCAATTTTCAATCAGATGAATAGAGAATACAAAAGTTGTAGAAGAGAATAAAAAGACTCAGAATTATTTGAACTCTTGCAAACTCATTTCCATAACAAAAGAGATACTGAAATTAACTGGTATATAAATCTATTAAACCAATAAAACTTTAACAGGACAAATGATCTCCAATTCTCCAAAGAAAAACAAATGCATATATGTTTTAAACTTAACATCATAATCTCAAGGCTGCATAGTAAAATGACTATCTATATTTATAAAACTTAGACCGGAGCTTTTCCTTGCAACTTAGGCTAGGCTGCAAATTCAATTTCGCAAATGGGTGAAGCCCTTGGAAAGTTTAGAATTTCATTTTGTATCTCTTGCTTATGCTTGTCTAGACAGAAACGGACTGAAATCCTCTCTAGAACTTTGCTATTTTCCAACAAACACTTGATCACGTCCAGATCTTGACCATCACTATCCACCAAATAGAGACGAACCTCCTTAAGATGAAACAACATACAGAATGGAACACTCTCTAATTCAAACCGAACTACTTCTCTCCAGCCGCTAAAATATTCCTGATGAACAATGAAGAATAAAAAATTAATTTCAAAAGCAAAAATTTACCAATAATGCTAAGTATCCGATATTCACTTTACTTTAACAATACTTCAAATCATAAGAGTTTACACACATATTGGAAGCAAAATAACCAAAAAAAATTGGTAAAGTAGTACATGTTGATTGCTTTTGACTCACCTGTGTAAGGTCAAGAACTTCTAGAATAGGCGAATTATTAAAGAACTGAACCAGCAGTTCAAGGCCATCGAAAAAATCAATTTCCAATTTCAGATGAATCAAATTAGGAAATAATGGCAAATTACCATGAAGAGGAGGGAATAGTACCTTCATCAGAAAAATAATAATAGTTAATCATAACAATTTAATGTTGTAATATTGTATATTTTGAACACTAAAAATGCTATAAATTATAATATAAAAAGACAGACAACCTTAAAAGAACCAACTTTACAAAAATGTTAAAAGAAAAGAGACTTACAGACATGTCTATTATAAACAATGATAAAAACCTTGTACTGCTGATTGCTTTGAAAAATTCTGTTGCTCGCATAGTAGCTTCATCTTCGTCGGGTTCAATAAACCCACCCAATATTACTTTATTAAGGAAGGGAGTCTCCCCCACTAAAACACATGCTAAATAGCCATTATAAAGTTCGAGGTATTCAAGATTACTAGCTCTAACTACAAATCTATACACCAAGATCTCACCACTCCAGTAGAACCAGATATGAATTTTTAGCTTCTTAAGAGTTGGCACGTTAATATCAAAAGTCAACTCATTTCCATCCGTATCATTCCATCCTTTAATTTTCAATTCTTCTAGTATAGGGCAGCTACGAAACAACTTCTGCAGTGAGTTGCTATTTTGAGGGTAAATATAAATAGAAAGGAATTTCAAACACGAGAAACAAACCGTGCAATCCGGGATATCCAAGACAAAATCCGAACAATCTATGTTTAACTTCACCAAGCTTTTGCATGTTAATATGTTTTGAGGTAACTTAATCAGAGGCCTTTCCTCTACAATACCAATTTTGAGCGTGAGACTACAAACATTGCGATCAACTGCGAAACATATCAATTCTATGAGACGGGATGCATCACTCTTTTGAAAATGACAATATGTCCGGAAATGAAAATTTTGAATGTTATTGGATTGACAGCGACGAAGAACAAACTCCACAATATCGACAATCAAAGTTCGACGATTTCCTTTATAGCCAGCTATAGAAAAATTAAAACGAAGGTTGTAGATTAAAGTCCAAACCTTCTTCCATCTAGACGATAAAACACTAGTTTTTACAGCGTCTTTAGCTTCAAGCCGAGAAATAATATGGCTGAGAACATCATCCGGCAATCTACTTATGATGTCTTCCGCTTTATACTGCTTTCTGAGCCTTTCCGAATCCATAATTTATTAACAAAGCTACAATACAATGTCAAATTGGAAAATTAAATGGAAAGGACATTATAAAGTTAAAATAAAAGATTAAACTTTAACATAACTTATAATTATATCTAGTACAGCACCTGGCAGCTAGACATGCAAGTGTTATTGGTCATGAGAAATTAAATATTTTCATGAACTGATATAACTTGGATTAAACTGAAAATTTTAAAATATCTTAAACTATTTTTATGTTTTATTATTGGAGTATGTTATTGATAGAAACATTTGATTATAGAACATGTTGACATACTCTTTTTAAGTTATAAGAAGAATTTCGGTATATGTAAATAACAAATTAAGAGGAAAAGAAAACAGTACAATTCGAATTAATCCCATTAATAATAATTATAATCATACTAATTTTATCCTATAATTTACAGTGAAACATGAACTGATCTATTGAACACAAAACAAGAAAATGAACCTAAAACTTTTATTCACAGAACTTACCCGGACAGAGATTTGGAGACTATTGATTTTCAACCTGGAAAAAAAAAAAAAAAAAAAAAAAAAACAATGAAAAACAAATTAAAACGAGCCTTCACATGACAAAAACAAAATAAAAATAAAAATAAAAATAAAACGAAAATCATGAGTCCAAGTTTTCATCCAACTTCTACCGTTTAGACGTCAGATGAACCACATAAAGGTTTTTTCAGTCTCCTTCCTGACCATAATTCTAATTCATTATAAGTATTCTTAAAATAATTAAATACTACACCTATCATAATATGAGCTTATCATGAAATATAAGCTAACTAATTGAAATAAATTGACAAATCACACTAAAAATAAGAGTTTATGCATATACCTGAAATTAAAAACAACATTAATTATTTGAAAACACCAATTTGAATTATTTATTTCACTCTCACCGTAGTGAATTTCTAGCACGAAGCACCAACATTTAACCATGTCAGGCCAAAAGTATATTTAAATTTAAGGCCAAACTTCCCTCATGTAGACACATGGTAAGGTGGAGTTCTATTCTAATATATTATTAAAAAATAAAAATAAATAAAAAAAAACAACAATTATATTGGTATAAACATACCTTTCGATTTGTAGGGGAGACAACAGACAATATATATTATAAAACCAAGAGAATATGATGAGTTGATGACCAAGTTTGATTGTAGCGGTTTGGATTTGGCCGTATATATATATATTGGAAAGAAAACTGAACAGGCTGAACTTCTTGAAGAAGATGAATTTATGGTTTTAATTAAGACTGAAGATCAAGTCTTTTGGGTTCTCTATGATGTTGTGCTATTAATATTATATATGAATAAATAAATAAAAATTAATGCATATGGCCACATGCATACATCTTTGGTCTCTTGATTTCTCATTTAATTTTTTTTTATAAGAATTTTTGATAGATGCTGCTATATAAATTCTAACGGTTGTGTGAATTTATGTCAGTGAACAAAATAACTTTATGACTAAAGTTGAAATCTAACGGTGATGTTAGATCAGCTGAAAAAAGTTTATGACTAAAGTTGAAATTAATGCTAGTAAAAATCAGTAGAGTTTGGCTATGTTATTAATTTGTTTTTGTTTTCCCAATACCTTTGTTATTGAAAAAGCTGAAAAAGCTGAAGGTCGGTCAACTTTTGGATGCCTAAAAATCTGTAAGTTCATGTATGATTTCGGTGCACGGTTGAATTGAGTGAATGGACTGTTAGGGTTTTGAACACTTCATAGTCTCCTTCATTGTGATTAAAAACAATAAATATTAGTCGGTAGGAAATTAACTCGAGAGTTTATTAATTTTAGAGATTCATATAACATTAGAGGACTTATGAACCGTTCATTAATGAATGAAAGAAGCAATGAATCTATTGATAGTGGTGGAAATTGAGAGATTGTTTAGGTGATTGATATAAATTGAGAAATGAGACTTTTCATTTTACTTCAAATAAATAGGTGATTGATATAAATTAAGAAATGAGAATTAATGGAGAATTTAAAGTAAAAAGCTTCTCACGCCGACATGTGGCACCGCTGTTTTTCCATTATAGAGTATATATATATATTGATTGATGATGATATTGATATTGATAAAATCATCTTGCTTTATTATTATTTAAATAGTTGAAATAGAAATAAAAATGAATATATAGAATTTAATACCGAAGCTCCCTCACGGTGATATGTAGCGTTGTAAAAGTCTATTATATATATATATATATATATATATATATGATGATAAAATCATCTTACTTTATTATTATTTAAATAATTATGTAGAAATAGAAATAAAAATAAATATATAGAATTTAATACTGAAACTCCTTTACGATGAAATATGGTGTTGTGAAAGTCTATTATTATTATTATTATTATTATTATTATATATAATATGTATGATATACAATGACTGACCACTGACTAACAATCCGTTTGTCTTTCCATTTTCCAATAAAAGTCTTTCTACTTTCTTGTTCAATTTAATTAAATTTAATGGTCTCTTAACATGTGTTTTTCAACTTTGAAAATATAGAAATTTGTCATTGCATTTAATGGCTTGTGATTCCAATAAAAGTCTCTCTACTTGTTCAATTTAATTATATTTAATATGTTGAGGGAGTCCTTTTACCGACCAATTAACAAACCAGTTTGTCTTTCCGTATTCCCAAAAAAGTCCTTCTTGTTCAATTCAATGGTCTTTTAATAGGATTTTGATCATTTACTGATCTAATTTTTTTCCTGAACTTTTTAAAACATGTGATTGGTTGCTGTTAAAGTGATTGAGAAATCAATCACATCTTAACATGTGTTTTCAACTTTGAAAATATAAATCATATATCATGTCATATATAATAATAATAATAATAATAATAATAAGCTTTCACAGCGCCATGTGTTGTTGTGAGGGAGTTTTGGATTTAAATGCTACACAAATGCTACATGGAAAAATCATATATCATATATCATTTTTATTTATTATCCCATTAATTATGGGATTGGCTCTTGATTTTTTTTATTCATTATCCCATTAATTATGGGATTGGCTCTTGATTTTTATATGCTATTAATTATTTTATTACAATAACGCTAAACATCCTACCTAAAATCTCATCTTTTTCATCCCACTACATGTGGCATGTGAAGTGTTAAATTATGAGTGGATACACATTAATGACACCTACCCCATGTATCCACTCACAATTTGACACCTCACATACCACATGTAGTGGGATGAAAAAGGTGGGATTTTAGGTGGGATGCGTAGCATTACTGATTTTATTAAATTCTTATTAATTAGTATATTCAATGGTTGTAGATAAGGTAATACCAATAGTTTCCGAAGATATGATATTGAAAATGTTATAACATTTAGCTTCACAATCTTTAATCCAATAGTTATAGTTAAGATAATACCAAAAGTTTCCAAAGATATGATATTTGAACTGTTTTTGTTATTCTTTTTCTCAAATTTATGAACATGAATTTGACTATTAAATATCCAATGTCATATTAATAAAACAAAGACTCTTAATTTTCACCACCATCAATCCTATTTAAATGAACAGACTCATTGACTCTATATATAGCAAGCAAAAAACTCTTATTTCACAAGCAATATCTGGTCAAAATATTGATAGAATTTAGGTCATCGAATACATCATCAAACGCTTCGGAAGCCAGCATGCCGGAAGATTTAAATATCATATCTTTGGAAAACCTTGGATTATGCTATCTTGGTCCAATGCCACTAAGTCTAGTTCATTTTTTGCAAGATCATACAAACGTGTTAGGAGCTATCTCTTCTTGCACTGCAATCACCATTGCAAGCGAGTGTTTTGCTTCAATGCTGCTCTCTTTTCATGTAAATGATCCATGATGATGATCATAGTTCTAATTCTTGCATTGTCTTTCAGGCTACGGAAGAATCAATTATACTTGTTAGTTGATAGTTTGGCTGATTTGCAAGTGTGTCTCTAGCTTAAGTGTAGACAAGCTTGTTTGAGGGCCTGCCCGAGGGAAACTGTTGTGGTCCCGAACAGGCTGAGTTTGGAAACAGAAACATCATAATCAGTGCGAGATATATTGCAGGATTCATATAAAGCTAACATAGAGATTCCATTAGAATATGAGATGATTGGCGAATTTAGTATCATAAATACAAATTATTAGAAACTTTGATAAATTTCTTTATATTGTAAAACAACCAACAAATTAACAAAAAGGGTTTCCATAAATCATTCACAAAATAACAGAAAGAATATTGATAAATATAAAAACGAACCATCGGAAAAGTTGTAATCAATGAAAGACATGCATATGTTTTAAACTGAACATCATAATCTCAAGGCAGCAATTATGGTAAAAAAATTCAATTTCGCAAATGGGTGAATCCCTTGGAAGGTTTAGAATTAAAATACTGAAAGAGATGCCTTCAGAATTGATATATAACACAAATTTTCTGATGTAGGAGATAATTAAACGTGAAGATTTTTTATTTTAAAAATATTATTGTAATTAATAAATATTAATATGTTTCCTTTAATTAGGTAGTTAATTATTTAATGATTTGATTTTATTAAATCAAATGTAATTTCCTTATTAGATATGCCCGGATGCACACTCGAAATCAAAATATATGTTCCGATCAATGAAAGATCAAGTAAATTTGATCATTCAATTACCATAAATGAAAGTTTTGATTAGGAGTTTCGTATTTCAATACACGAGCATCCTCGTCTTCACAGGTATTATTAAATTCTTAGGGAATTTTTTTTAAAATTTCGTAATAACTATTCTTGAGACGAATCTTACAAATCTTGGGCATATCACCATATCCCCACATTGAAGAACATTAATTTAAAAGGCTTTAAACTGGCTTTTGGAGTGTTGTTGTTCAGGTTGTTTCCTATTCATGACAGTGATATAAATTCCACCCTCATTCGTCCACCACCGAAATCTTGATCGATTGCATAAATACAGTAGAAAATTAATACTGATGAAGCCAATGTTACCTAAAATTTTCATGAAAATGCCTGTAATAACAAACTTTGGAGATCAAATTTTATGTCAACTGTCAAGTACATAAAATAAAACCTTGAATTATGCTTTCTTGAAGGAACTTAACAAAGGAGGGTCCATGAGGTCCAATAACAAAGCGTATATACACATTTATTTTATATTTAAATAACTGAGCTTTGGTGGTTGATTGGGTGTGTTATCTATTCACCTTATCATCATTATATGATGTTGACAACTCACATGCCATATTATTTGGGCAATTTTTTTGGACATTCTAACATTACTCATAATAAAAACCTGTATACAATTACAATTGTGAATTAATCAAGCATACTTAACAACTTGTCCCCGATTTTATAACATTTAAAAGCATCCTCAAGTGCACACTCAATTTGCACACTTGTGAATACTGTATCACTCCAATATATATATCAACATACTTTGACTGTAAATTCAATCCAACTTCCACACCCAACTCTGGCAGCCGATATGTACTTTAGCTAGACTTGGCTTCTTGAGAACCCAAGCAGCCAAATCACCTACTCGAACAACCCCACTCGTACATGAAATAAGCTGATGAACTTTGTCTGAGTCGTAAATTGTAAGCTTACAGGTTGGTTCTTTTATGAACAAAACAAATAGTATCATCGGAGAAAATTAAAATTCCTGAGACTTACAGGAAATGAAGCCATTCAATAGAGTTGATTTATCAAACAACGATCCCCCCTTAATTCATCGAGTAAATAGCTAAGGTATAGGTTTGCTATGAATGACTCAGTATCGAATACAGGTTTGTCCCCATGTGAGAGCTTAACATAAACTCCTACAATACAACAGGCCTTTCAAGTGAAGTCCTTGACTAGGCGCATCGTTAATTCATGAATAAAGACCAGAGCATTAATCCTTAATACTTTCACTTCTGCTTCTTCGTGATCGTCCGACTTTAACAAATTAAAATTACTTCCATTCAACCTGAAATGATTGTAGTGTACAGTTAATGGAATAAATTAAGGGGTGTAGGTATGGAGATGGTGGAATAGTACAATGGTCGTGGTGGTGGTCATGTAGCTTAGAAGTTTATTTAGATGATCACTGGAAGTGATATATACAAATCTGTTGAGATGCCTTCACATAATGGAGGATTAAATAACTACTAACCTAATTAAGTCATGGCTTTAAATTTAAATTTAAGACTGGTTAAAATACATTAAGGCTGGTTATAGTCTGTATCGTGTGAGGAGAACAGATAAAGGCGTATATACCTCGTGTATATACTTGAAGTTCACGGGTCACACCAACTACACAATATCATAATTAAAAACTGCTAGTTAAAATAAAATGAAATAAAATAAAACACTGGTTCACATATAATTTAGAAGATCACATATATATATACATATATATATATATATATATAAAGAAAAACAAAGTGAAACATAATTAAACAAGGACGCATATCACATCACTACCAGAAGGCACCGTTGTTTGAATTTCTGTAAGTGTTGAGGATGTGAGGGTGTGAGGTAGGGAGTCATCTACAAAATACCATGATTTGAAAAAAATAAACACTGTTAGTTAAAATAAGATAAAATAAAATGACCAAAATCCCTCAAATTTTCAAATCAAATTCAAAGAAATAGAGAAAGTAAAGTGAAACATAATTAAACAAGGAGGCATATCACATCATTACCAAGAAAAACCGTCTCTGTATAAACCATCTCCCTCTCCTCTTCCCTTACTACACTATCCTCCGTCTCTTCCTCTCTTCCTCTCTTCCCTTATTGGGGATGTAAGGGTGTGACTTAGGGAGTCATCTACAAAATACCACAAGTATAATTGTATAAACACGCATAAGACCCTTCCAGTGTAATTATAAGGAAAACCATCGTGGGGCTTACCAGTTACCACATCCCAAAATTAAAAAAAAAATTTAAAAAAAAAAAAAAAAACATACGAGGTGAAGCAGCAGTCCCCCGATGAGCTGTCTCTGTACCGTGTACAGCTGCACTGTCTCTTTGTAGGGGCGTCACCCCTGGAGCCTCATAATGGAAAGGCCCTTCCGTATGCATTTGAGTCGATGTCCCCTGAAGTGTACGTATCATACGGATCAACTCCTCATGTTGCTCCTATCTCTCCCTGCCACGCTTGCAGACCTCCTCCCGTAATGCGTCTACAACACTGATCACTTCGATAAACTGACGTTCCCAACGGTCTGGTACTGCCTGAAGGAGAAAATCATCACACTTCAGACTTATAATTCAAATTCTTATCTCAAATTGACTTCATGCAATAACAATTTATATACCTCTCGTACAGGAGATCGTTGGTCCGTATGACCTGCGGTGCCTCTACATGCCTGCACGAATCTGACACAGGTCGACCTGACAGGTATAGGTGCAATAGGGACACTACTCGGTGTAGCAACATCAGTCCTCTGCTGCTCGGATGCACGGGAACTGGATCTAGTCTGTGTGACTGTGTCTACCTCTCTCAAATCCCTAACATGTTCGGCAGACGCTGACAGATCCCTTGCCCCCAGCATAGTCGCAACTGAAGCCTCATCAGGGTACAGATTGCCTACCTCGTCAATCCCCTGGCAGTACCATAAACTCTTCTCCGCTTTTGTGGGGGTCAATTTTGATTCCGCGAACATCTAAAAGTTTAGCATAAAAACAAACATGACATCAGAAACTTGGATGAGAATTACATTTAGACATGTACTAGCTTGATAATTACCTTTGCGGTGAAAATCTTATCCAGTTTATCCCTCATCGGTCAGTTGGTCAACTCCCACTTCAAAATACGCGGTAAGGGTTGTTCAACTTGCCTGACAGTTGCGAATTGCGTTGAAAGAGTTGGAATAACTTCAAAGGCAAAAACCTATAGCACAACCAGTAGAAATACAAATAGTTAGTTGGAAAACATAACAACTCAATAATTAAATTGTTAGCGGTAATTATGATTCAAAGGCTCACCAGTAACGCATATCCCAACCCGAAAATATTATATATCTTCGGCCTAAAGAGAATTGCCTTTTTGAACCCATATATGGAGTATTTGTACACATACGAACCCCACGGGAACGCATTGAACGCATCTAAGTCATCAACTAGGCGTAACTGCCATATAGGGACGGTATTACTCTCTTCCGTTCCGATCAAAACACAATTCAACATGTACAGGAGACATAGCTTCACTGCATCGAATTTCTTGTGCCATTGACACTGTTCAATCTTTGCTTCAAGTTCGGTCAAAGTGACCACATCTCGACCACTGAAATATCTGTGGTGTATGCCATTCAGGACATCCTCATATAGCTCCGTGTCTGGAATGGATCCGAACTTCAACCTAGTGATCAAACAAAACTCGACCCTAGAGAATCGGACACTATGCGGACCCAACATAAACCTCATCTCATCACTAGGTCCGTCATGGTATAACTCACGCAATAGCAACCGATGCACAATACCATCGGAAAACGCCATTTCTCGCTGCATGCGTTGCCAATGGCCAAAACATGACTGTTGATACCTATCTCACTCTTCAGCCCTATTTTTTCTTACTCCATTAAGTGCCTCATCGATTACTTGCAGGTTTTGCATATGGTTGTGGTGAGTAATCTTGACGTCATACCACCAGTCGGCCTTGGGAATTTTTAAGCTGGCCCTCAATTTCCTCAAATTCCTCATCTGCAATTCACAACCGTACACAATTTAGGTCAGGAAATTTTTCTCAGTAAGTCTTGGAACAATATAACAAAGTCTCGGAAGCAATATACAAGTCTCGGAACGCATTACAAAAGTCTCAGACAAAAGTCTCGAAACGCTTAAACAAAAGTCTCGGAGACTTTTGTAGCACTATCAGAGACTTCTGTAACATGCTCCGAGACTTTTGTAACACTGTCTAAGACTTCTGTTATATTGTTCGAGACTTTTATAACATGCTCTGAGACTTTTACTAACCTATTTACTGTTTATTTTCTTCCCCAATCTAACACTAGGAACTAGAAACCAGGTCTAAAACTAAAAACCCTAGAAACAAGATCTAACAATGCAAAAATACAAAATGTATGTATAACCCGACAAAACACAATCAAATCGTTATTCAAAATCTAATCGTTGAAGTTACATACCTTGTTTTTGACCGAAATCGAAATCGAAATGGATTTAATTCGAAAAAAAAATCGTCGCCGTCCACTATCGAAATCTGGTTGTTTGGATGCTCTTAACCGTCGCGTAACTTCTCTCTCTACTCTCTGTTAAATGAAAAGTAAAAAACTAAAAATGAAACATAAGTTTTCAAAAATAGCTGACGTGGAAGTACTTTTTGGGGCATTTTTGTCCATTCACCATAATAGGTGCATTTTAAACATAACTTACTAAAACGGTGATAGTCTTGAAAACCCACCTCCAAAAAGTGACATTTGGTTTTTGAACTCCTTTTTAATGTGATTGGAGATATGAGCATCTCAATTCTCAAGCAAAGAAATTCCATTAGCTTCAAAATTGTTTCTAAAGGAGGGATCTTTAGGAGTTGACATGCCTATGAATCACATATAACGTATACAAACTAATTGCTTGAAGAATCAGAGATACATCATTGATTTTAGACTAAATTATTCTAAAAGAGTAATTATTCTAAATTATTCCAAAAGAGATAGATCTATAAACGGAGATAGAACTATAAACGGAAAGGTTTTACCTGTGTCTGCAACCACTTGGCAACCTGTACTAGTGACCGCATGCCATGGTGACACTGCAAATGACATATTTTAGCAGTTTAAAAAAGAATCTTGCAGTAAAGAACACAACAAATAAATAATAAAGGAAACTTTTGAGATATAATACTAGCAGAGTCATGGTAAAAGGTGCAATCAATCTAACAGGTTTCCAAGAACAAGATTAATTGAAAGATAAGACTCTTACCAAAAGGAATTTAAAAGATCTAAAACAAAAAAACCAGAAAATTGAACGGTGTAAAATTGTAAAAGGCAAAAAAGAAGTAAAGGAAGGAAAGGAATTGAGATCATTTTAAGGATGTTAACCTAATGTACTACTCTTTTCCCTAAGTTTGAGCATGAATAAAGATGATGTTCTACATAAAACTCAGGCGGAGTTGAGAGGGAGAGCTCCTAGTCTAACACACAGTGGAATAAAGATGAGCACAGGTGAAGTTTGGGAGGGGGAGGGAAAAGATTCGTTAACTGCACAAACTCTTTCTACAAAAGAGTTCAGAGGATTCCGCATCAATGATACCAAAAGAGTATTCTATTTACTACCAAAAGAGTAAGCACTCAACCACAAGTATTAAAATAGGAAAGTTGAAAAATATAATAAAATATAAGGGGATGAACAAGTTTCTGTTTAACTAAGTCTCAATCCGAATCTCTTTCAAAAAAAAAAATGTTAATCTGAAAGTTAGACAACAATGTGAGTTGTTGAAATAGAAGAAGAAACAATCAACTTTATTCTCTATTGTTGCTCTCTGGCTTTGTTTCACAGCCTTGTTATCATGGATGGAGACACACATGGGCTGAAGTTGATTTGGCTATTTTGTTCTATCAACCCAAAACAATTATGCTTTTTCTATTATTGCATAATATGTATAGAAATTAATGTCTATGATAGCACTTTTTACTGTGATTGGAGATATGAGCATCTCAATTCTCAGGCAAAGAAATCCCATTAGCTTCAAAATTGTTTCTAAAGGAGGGGGCCTTAATTAGGAGTTGACATGCCTATGAATCATATATAATGTATACAACCTAATTGCTTGAAGGATCAGAGATACATCATTGATTTTAGACTAAATTATTCTATATTTCTATGGTTTTGTTTTTATCATAATAAACAAATGAATTAGAAAATACTATAACGTCAACAACAACAACGTACAGTGAGTTGATTCAACCCGAAATCCAAATACTATAACATCAACAGTGAGTTAATTCAACCCAAAATCCACTTTAAAATTCCTGTCTTAAGTCTTAACAGCAATAGAACAGAAGAAAGATTCAAATATTATTCAATGAAAGAAATATCACTAATCAAACTTATGGCATTATAATTATAATAGAATAAAATGCAATAATTGAAGCAAAAATCTCAACAGCAGAAGGTTAAAAGAGATATAGAGATACAAGTGAAGTGAGCAAAAGACGGAACCCATGGATATGAAGAAAAAAAAAACCAACAGCAGAAGATAAAAAACGAGCCTTCTCTTGACAAAAACAAAAACAAAATAAAGCAAAAATCATGAAAACAATGTAAAACTTACACTCACGAAAAGATAGTTAGAAAGAGAGAAGAAGTTGATGAAGAAAATTTGCAGGAAAGTGTTTCAACTTTCAACGTTTTGTACTTATAAACTTGATGAAGTGTATGAGAGAAGTTTTAACAAATAAACTTCCCTCAACATTAAATATAAATTGGTCAGTCATGTAAATTAAAAAAAAAAGAAAAAAAAAAAGATATATATTGCAGGATTCATAACTAAAGTAGAGATTCAATTAGAATATGAGATGATTGGCGAATTTAGTATCATAAATATAAATTATTAGAAACTTCGATTAATTTCTCTATCTTGTAAAACAACCAACAAATTAACAAAAAGGGTTTCATAAATCATTGACAAAATAACAGAAAGAATATTGACAAATATAAAAACGAACCATCGGAAAAGTTATAATCAATGAAAGACATATGTTTTAAACTGAAATTCATAATCTCAAGACAGCAATGATGGTAAAAAAATTCAATTTCGCAAATGGGTGAATGAATCCCTTGGAAAGTTTAGAATTAAAATATTGAAAGAGATGCCTTAAGAATTGAAATATAACACAAATTTTCTGATGTAGGAGATAAACGTGAAGATTTTTTTATTTTAAAAATATTATTGTAATTAATAAATATTAATATGTTTCCTTTAATTAGGTAGTTAAATATATGTTCCGATCAATGAAAGATCAAGCAAATTTAATCATTCAATTACCATAAATGAAAGTTTTGATTAGGAGTTTCGTATTTCGGTACATGAGCATCCTCGTCTTCATAGGTATTATTAAATTCTTAGTGAAATATTTTTAAATTTCGTAATAACTATTCTTGTGAAGAATCTTATTCATGAAACTACTATGTACAAGACAAATATTGCGCATATCGCCATACCCCAACATTGAAGAACATTAATTAAAAAGGCTTTAAAGTGGCTTTTGGAGTGTTTTTGTTAAGGTCGTTTCCCATTTCTTAGGAAGCATGATCTTATTCATGACAGTGATATAAATTCCACCCTCATTCGTCTACCACCGAACAAGAATGTAACGTTTCATATATATCATTGTTGATGCTTGTGGTCGCGTCCAATACTCCAATGTCACTCTCCAAGTCTACTTCATATTTGCAGGTTCATTCAAACATGTGAACTCCCCTGAAGCTTTGTTCTTAGCTATCTCTTCTTGCACCGCAATCATAAATGCAAGAAAAGCAAGTGTTTTGCTTCAACGCTGCCCTCTGTTCATGTAAAAGATTCATGATCATAGTTCTAGTAACTCAGGCATTGGCTTTCAGGCTATGTAAGAATCAATTATACTTGTTGGGTGATAATTTGGCTGATTTGAAATAACAATGTCCAAGTCTATATCGATAGTTTGGCTGATTAACAAGTGTGCTTCCATCTCAGGTGTACTAGACAAGCTTGTTCGCGGCATGCCTATACAGAGTTTGGAAACAGGACTGTATTTTTTTATTCTATCCCGAAACCATTTTTCGGCTGTGTTGGTTTGCAAGGCATGTAGAAACCGGGAAGTGTTGGTTTGAGCCAAGCATCAATGGGAAGAGCATAACATCCATACATGGTAACAAGCTTCTAGCAACCTGAAACATCCATATATGAGAGAAGATATCCAATGACTAAAAGTTGCTACCAATGGCTACTATATTCACGAAACTTCGGCCAGAGCTTTTCCCTGCACTCATAGTCAACAAATTCAATTTCACAAATGGGTGAAGCCCTTGGAAAGTTTAGAATGTCATTTTGTTTCTTTTGCTTATCCTCCTCCTTTTGCCAGATATTGATATGGGCTGAAAACCTCTCCAAGACTTTGCTATTTTCCAGCAAACACTTGATAACTTTTAGATCTTGACCTTTCCTTTCCACTGAAAAGAAATAAATCTCCTTAAGATGTAACAGCATACAAGATGGAACACACTATAACTCAAACCGAACTTCTCGAACCTTTTCGTACAAGAACACATCTTCCTGATGAATAACAAAGAATGAAAATGAATTTCAAAAGCAAAAACATACAAATAAAGCTAAGCATTGTACTCTAATTCTCCGGTATTCATTTTGCATTAATAATCCTTTCACATAATACGAGTTTCTGCACATATTGGAAGCAAAATAACCATAAAATTGGTTAAGTACTCACCTTGTCAAGGACAAGAACTTCCAGATTAGGCAAATTATTGAGGAACTGAACCAGCAATGCAAAACCAATGTGAATATCAACACCCAAATGCAGATAAATCAAATTTGGAAAGGATGGCAAATTGCCATAAATATCAGGGCTTAGTACCTTCATCAGAAAAATAATAATAGCAGTTAAGAGAGAATCTAATCACAACTATTTAATGATATAATATTGTATAATTTGAACACTTACAATGTCATAAATTATGATATACAAATAATAAATCAGCTTAAAAGAATGAACATTACAAAAAGGTTAAAAGAAGAGAGGCTTACCGACATAAAGTTCATACCCAATGATAAAAACCTTGTACTGCCGATTGCTCTAAAAAAATTCTGCTGAGCGCTTAGTAGCTTCAACTTTTGGGGTCCAAAAAGACAACCTTCTACTAAATTCACTATCCAATATTACCTTATTAAGGAAGGGAGTCTCCCCCAGTACAAAACATGCTAAGAAATCATTTTCAACTTTGAGATATTCAAGATTACAAGCTCTAACCACAAATCTATGCACCGAGATATCATAATCGTCCTCTACACTCAAATAAATTTTTAGCTTCTTAAGAGTTGGCACGTTAATATCAAAAGTCAACACGTCTCCCTTCATATCTTGATGGACTTTAATTTTCAATTCTTCTAGTATAGGGCAACAACGAAACAACTTCTGCATCAAGTTACCATTCGGACACTCAACAAAAATACTAAGAAATTTCAAACACGGGAAACACACCATACAATCCGGGATATCCAAGGCAAAATCCCAAAAACGTAGGTTTAACCTCACCAAGCTTTTGCAAGTTAATATGCTTTGAGGTAACCTGATCATAGGCCATCCTACTTCAACATTGAATTTGAGTGTAAGACTACAAACATTGCGTTCAACTGCAAAACATATCAACTCTGAGAGACGGGCTGCATCACTTTCTCGAAGATGATCACGTGTCCTGAGAACAAATTTTTTAATATTATTGGATTGGCAGCGACGAAGAACAAGCTCCCCAAAATTGAGAAGTTCAGTTCTACGATAAAAATAAAGGTTGTAGATTAAAGTCCAAACATTCTTAAATCTAGATGATAAAACACATGTTTTTACGGCGTCTTTAACTTGAAGACGAGAGATGATATGGCTAAGAACATCATCTGGCATTCTACTTATGATGTCTTCTCCTTTATTATGCCGCTTTCCAAAACTTCCAGAATCCATTATTCATTCACTAAGCTACAAACAACAATACAACATCAAAATGGAAAATTAAATGGACAACACAATAGAAAGTTCAAATAAGAGATTAAACTTGACAGACATGCAACTATGCAAGTGGTATTGTTCATGAAAAATTACATATTTTCACGAAATGATAATAATTACAAAGAAGAAAAGGTAAAGTGAAAAATTGAGTTTTGGAAAAATCAACTGACAATTTTCTTTGAAATTGAAATCATAATCAGACTCTGTAATCTACATAAAAGCAATGTTGAATAATGAATTCACAGCTAATAACAATGTGTGTTCAATAACGAAATTACGAACAATCAATCGAAAACAATTTTGATATCATGAAATGAAAATACCTTGTCGAGATCCACAGATTCGGTTTCTACACCAGAGTTGATATGATAACCATATGAAATTTCTTCGACGAGTGAAGATTGAGTTGAAAATGGTTTCTGCAACTTCAATTTTGGCTACACACCCAAACTCAGTTGAAATTTGAAAACCCTATCGTCTCTCAAACTTTCTCAAACATCACTGTGATTTAAGTCTGAAATTAATATGAAGCTAATACAGACGGTACACATAAGCTGACGTGTATGGGCACGTCAGCGTGATGTGTCGACATCTTCAGACACGTCATCGTTGGGAGGTGGTATGTGCAGATATGTCAGCGAATCGGTGGTGACGTGTCTAAACACATCAGTGTGTTGTGCTGATATGTGAGCACGTCAACGTACTTTGCCGACGTGTCAAGTCTCGTCAGCGTGTAGACATATCAGCATATGAGTAGTGACGCGCCCAACAAATCTGTAAAGTATCTTGTACAGATTTGTAGACATTTACCATTTTGTCTATTATGTTCCAGATTTAACGAGATAGAGAATTCAAATTGTTCAATTTCTTTCAGGACATTCTCGTAATTTCAAATCCCGCTCTCATCATCTCCACCGTTTTTCAAATTCAAAAAACAAATCATTTTCTCCCTCTCATTTTCTCTCTCAGACAAATTTTGCAAGGGAAAAAAAAAAAAAAAAAAAAAAAAACCCACTCTCTCAGAAAAAAAAATCTCTGATTCCACGACAAATGGACGCTGACCAACCGCCGTCTCCGGCGCCGTCGCTCTATCCACGACCACCGTCGTCCTCTTCGCTTCTCAGAGACGTTTCTAATTTCAAAACGCCGAAACGTCCGCAACAAACCACGAATTATCACTCTCCTTGTCCGGGGAAATTCTTCACCGCCTCCAAACTAACCCCTAAATCGATGTATTCGCATTCTCTCCACCGCCGCGGCCCGCCCTCGGCCCTGTCCAAGTCCAAGACCAAGACCGCGGCGGCACGGAGACTCAAATTGCTGGAACTCGAACAGTCACAGTCCGCCTACAAGTCGCATCTTCGAAAAGAACAGTCGCTCAAGACACTCTCCAAATCCCTCACCGTTTGGCTCAATTTCCTCCTCCAGAATCCTAAATCTTGTGGATGCTGTAGAACCGATTTTGATAACCGTGCGGGACCTGCATGGGTGATAGGGAAGGGCAAGAGGGAGGGAGAGGAAGTGGTGACGTGGCGGAGCCCAAAGAGGCAGAGGGACATGTGGTGGAGAGGAAGCGAGAATGAAACTGTTGAAAATGAAGCGGGGTTTTTGGATTCAAAGTACCTAAAGTTGAATAATTCATTGAAGGATGTATGTAGCTTCTACGATTTGAAGCAGAGGATGAGAATTTATTTGAGTCTGACTTGTTGCAAGGAAATTTGCGACGTCATGACTAAAGTCACCAAGGTTTGCTCTCTAAATTTAGTAATATAATCATTAAGTGAATTTTTTTATTTATGGTAACATAACATGTAAGAATTTTGGTTGCATATATTGAGAATCATTTAATTTTTCTTTAGGTTTTCATTTTCGGGTTTTTATTTATTTATCAGAATATTGATGAGGGCCGATTAAGAATGAAGTCACATTGTCCCATAGTAACTGATGTTGGAATGAAGGAGAAAGCCATTAGAGTTCTCATGTGTTATAATCCGACTTGGCTTCGAATTGGGCTGTACATCATTTTTGGTGGTGATTCTTTGTTGTCGAATGAAGATATTAATTCTGATCAAGAAATGTCATTCGTGAAGGTGATGATCGAAAAGCAGTTTTTCACACATGCTGGACTGGCAAAAACCTATGCTTATAACAAGAATGTTGAGGGTTTATATAAACCAGGTTACTATGAGATTATGGGAAACATAATATTGAAGAGATTGTTGCTTCTTGTTTTGGTACTTGATAGAGCTAAATCGAAAAGCTCTCTTCCTCTTAAATATGGAATTGATGGAGTAGACGGGGGTTCGCCTCTTTTGTTCTTATTACAGTCTAGTATCAAAACGAGCAGTCAAGTGATTCTTGGTAATTGTTTCTTACTCTTTTAATACTCTAGTTGGATATTGTGTGGATTGTTTTCTAACTATGCCTGTTCCATTAGATGTTGATTTTTTCCCTCGTTTTGATTTAAAATTAGATTTCTTATCTTCGGATGTAATGCATGGAGAAGGAAATATTATTTCACATCTAGTGATTGTGGGATACAAAGTTTCTTACAAACAAGTATGTGTTTCAATCCATTTATTATGTTTATTTCCACATGTGCACGTGTCATGTTTGTTTTTTTAACTGTAGAGAGGCTCATTTTGTACTAATACTACTAATTCAAAATCTGCACCCTAGTGTAGAAGCTTTTATGCCTTGATCATTAAACATGAACTCACAAGATTTTATCAACTGTCTGATCTGATAGTAAAATGTATTTCTTGTTGCAGTGTCCCCTGCTTGACTATGAATTCAAAGTGACAAATTTATTTGTAGATCTTCAAGATGGAGTGCGCCTATGCAGAATCATTCAGCTCTTGCTACAGGACTCCTCTATCCTCACGGTTGGTTTCTTTTTTCTATTCATTTTTTTAGATGTATTTAGTTGGGCCAATTATCTATAAGCTGTAGGATGAATGTACTATATGACATTGAGGCTTACCTTTTGGCAGAAAGTGGTAGTTCCATCTGATACGCGCAAAAAGAATTTGACGAATTGTGGTATTGCTCTACAATATCTAAGGCAAGCAGGTTTGAAGTTATATGATCAAGATGGAACAGAAATTATTGAAGATGATGTTGCCAATGGAGATAAGGAACTTGTGCTTTCCTTGCTATGGAATATGTTTGTACACTTGCAGGTGAAATTTGTTTTTTCTCTTTAGCATAGATTTTGAAAACTGCAGTATTGAATGGTAACAATTTTAAAATTTACTTTGTTATTGAACCTGCAGCTACCCCTTCTGATAAACAAATCAATATTCAAAGAGGAAATTTGCAAAATCAGCGAAACTAGGGAGGTATGCCTGAAACTGGATAAGTTTTCTGTATTTAGCTTGTTCATTAAGCAATCCACATGATATAAAGGTTCTTAAACCAAGTTGCCATTAAATTTAAGATAACTTGAATAAATCCTGATATTTGTTTCATAATTTTTTCCTTCAGCTGGAGCAATTGAACAGTGTTGATTCTACTTCTTTGGATTTGCTTTTGAATTGGATTCAGGTATTACTACTACGCCAGAAAATGTATTATGGTTTTGTCTCTTTGCCTTTAGTACCACTAGTGGTCTGATAAGAAATAAATATGTTTTTGAGTATAAATGCAAACCATACACATGAGAGCGAAGTATGAGTTCCAGCTGTTGCAAACTTGCAATGTCAAGTTTATTTAACTTCAATTTTTCTGTCACCTTCCTTTCCTTCTTTTGCAATTTTTGCTTTCTGATGTTGAACACTATATGACATCTGAGTTTAATTAATATAATTTACAATCATGCAACTATTACTTTAGTATGCACTGATGGATAGTACAATACCCAAGTCTTTCTTTTCTTCTGGCTGTTGCTTTTCCATACTACCATTCTTCATTTTTTTTAATACACGTTATTTTGCTTACAGGCATTCATTTTTATTGTTTTTGCAGGTGATCTGTAAAAAGTATGATTTTGGTATTGACAACTTTTCTTCACTGGTTGATGGAAAAGCCGTTTGGTGCCTGCTTGATTTTTACTTCCGGAAGGAACTATGCTGTTCTTGTTTTTCTAAGGTGCTGTATAGTCATTAATATCCAACTGAGTTTGTACCTGCATAGATATTCTGCTTCCTTCACTTTGTTACCATTTTATTATTTGTCATAGGATGATACTAGAGGTGAAGAATCAATCATGTCAGCCACTGACTATCACGATGCATTCCACAATTTCATATTGTCACAGAAATTGACAAAATTGTTGGGAAACTTTCCAGAGGTAAGTTTTCTCATTGCTCACGTCATACCTTCATGTTGAGGCATCAGGAAACAATTTATACTTCATCACTTTTGTGAGGCAATGCCTTGTTCAAAATAGCTCAGTTAAATTTGTCCGATTCCATGTTATGATGTGATCTTGAACTTCTTATAGTGGCTGAACATGATAAAAAGCTTAGAAATTGATGCTTTTTGACTTGTTTTTACATGCATACATATGCACAACATACTCATGTATATATCAATCTGACATATTCATATTCATGTGTCTCATTATTGTTCTACACTGTTTGCTCACAGGTCCTGCAAATGAGTGACATACTTGAACATAATGGTGCTTGTAGTGATCAGAGTGTAGTAATTCTGTTGGTATTCCTTGCATCCCAGCTGATGGTAAAGAAGAATATGGTAATGCTAGGAGCCTATGAGTACTTTGCTGATGATATTTAAACTACCTTGATAAATTGTCTTAATGGCTCTTTATCTACTTCTAGGATCAACTGAATTTTCATAAACTGTTGGGTTGTAACTGTAAAAGTTCGGAGAGGAGACGTTCTAATATCAATCGATGTTTAGTAAATTCTGGAGCATTACCAGTCCAAGAAGAAAAGGATCACAGTACTGAAGGTGCACATTTTAATTAAGTGGTATTCTTCTTTTAGTGAGTTAAGCATGTCATTCAGGCCAATATGCTGTTTCTTCTCCAGATATATATCTGTAACTACAATATTTATCCTTAAATGCAGTTCCAATTTGTAGTTATTCAATGATTTCTTCATTGTAATTTTGATTGACTTGTTAGCTCATATAGCTTGACTTATGGCCTTGATTTAGTTTCGTATATTATATTTAACTTACTAGATGCTCAAATTCAGAACGTAAATGAATAGCAGGTGATGGTAACTTACAATCGTTTGTGTCTGAATAATTTGCTTTTAACAAGCAGCCCGTGGACAAACTATGAAATTTTCTGAGATTTAACTATTTAAGTTAGCATATTAACTACAAAATATATGCACTGGTTTAAAACTTGATTGTTTCTTTTTCAACTGACATTCTTATTCTAATGCAGATGCTGCGAGAAAGTTTAAGGCTCTCCAGGCCTGGTGGCGAGAAATGGCTGATAATAAAGACAATGGTGTCTCTAAACCTCCTATTGCTACTTTGCAAAGCTTATCAACTAGTAAAGGCAGCATTAACATTGAAACAGGTTATTGTCATGACCTTCTCTAGCATAATTCTGATTATAAAACCTCAAATCTTTTAATTGGTTCATTTATCATAAGTAACTTGTTTTTTTGGTCTACTTATCCATCCTTTCGTCAATTGACATGTTTACTGATTAAATTGCTATTTATGGAATTTTTCTTTGAAGCCATATGGCCTATATCACGGCTCCCCCTACCCTATACTTGTAGGTTGGCTACTATTGTTGATAGTAGGTTTGATTAATTCTATATGTTCACTCAATTATGAATGAAAAGCAGCATGATAGTTCTTCTAGAATGCATCAATTAGATATCTCCATTCTTCTGCCCTCAATTTCAGTTATCAGAAAAAATTATATAATTTTTTTTTTTTTTTGGTTTTGTAGTGTTGATGCTTCCAGAAAATGCTTCAAAGGTCATACAATCTCATTTCAGGAGTTTGATTGCACGTCGAAATTTTCTGAAGATGAGGAACGCTGTTTTACTTTTGCAAATTGTCTCTCGAGCTTGGTTAGCAGTGAAGCAGAATTCAGCTCTTAATAATTCGGAGACTAGTAGAGGTCACCTGCTTAGTCTTCAGAAATTCTTTTATTTGCTATTCTAAATTAATTGAATTTCTCACATGCTTGGTCTCTGTTTAATCATACAGAAAATCAGAAACAGTATGAAAAATTTGGGAGTTACGTCAAGTTGTTTGCTGAGAGACATAGTTTTGTCAAGTTAAAACAGTCAGTATTACTCATTCAGCAAGCAACTAGACTGTGGATCACTCGCATACATCAGGTAGGGAGTAATACAATTCATGGTGCCTCCAGTCCTGATATACTCAATGGTGCTACTGATGGGGAGAAATTTGATCATGGCATCACTGAATTTGAAAAGGCTCCACTTTTGTGTCAAAAAAAGGTAGAGACTGATTTGGAAACTGAAGCAGCAGTCTCAATTCAGTTTGCTTGGTTGAATTTTAAATCAAGAAAGTCCCTTCGCGAGAAGTGCTTTGCTGCAACTAAGATTCAAAGTCATTTCCGTGGTTGGCTATTAAGAAGGAGGTTCTTAGATCAGAGGCGAGCAGCAATACAAATTCAAAACGAGTGCTTTGCTGCAACTAAGATTCAAAGTCATTTCCGTGGTTGGCTATTAAGAAGGAGGTTCTTAGATCAGAGGCGAGCAGCAATACAAATTCAAAACGATTTTCGATGCCTAAGATGTTGGCGGGAGTTTCAACAATACAAAACCGCAACCAAGTCAGCCATTGTCATTCAATCTTACATGCGTGGTTGGATTGCAAGAAGAAGAGCTCGGAGACTTAAGTATCTTGTTGTTGTCATCCAAGTAAGTACTTGCAATGCCTTAATTATTATTACCCAAGCAAGTACTCTTTTTTTAACTATGGGTTATGACATTTTAAAAGAGAATGAGAGATTTATTACTCCCTTGCAATAAGTTTCTGTGTCTCCTCATAGCTCAGTTGTAACTCCATTTCATTGAAAAGATAATTAATTCTCAGTGGCTGGGCATTATTGCTATTTTGTAGAAATTTGATTTATATTTTGGCTTTTGTGTGGTTATCAACTATTTTCCAGTCACATGTTCAAGGCTGGACTGCAAGGCAAAAGATCGCGAGGAAGAAACATTGTGTTGTTTTGATTCAAGTAAGATACCTCTATCTTCTTTTGTTCTTTACTCGGTTATATTTATGGTAAAATGAAATGAACCAATCATGGATTCGTGGAGAACCACTATTTTTATTCGCGTTTTTCTTTCAATTTTGTATCAGTCTTACTGGAAAGGTCACCTTGCACGGAAAGAGTCAAGTCAACAGCTACTGGATATGCATTTAAGGGTTCAGAAATCTGCCACAAATGTTGTAAAACTGCAAAGGTGGTGGAGGCATGTTTTATTGCTTAACTTAAGAACAAAGTCAGCCATCATTATTCAGTCACATGTTCGAGGCTGGACTGCAAGGCAAAAGGTTGCGAGGAAGAAACATTGTATCGTTTTGATTCAAGTAAGATACCTCTATCATCTTCGCTTTACTAGGTTATATTTATGGTAAAATGAAATGAAGCAGTCATGGATTCATGGAGTACCACTATTTTTATTCGAGTTTTTCTTTCAATTTTGTATCAGTCTTACTGGAAAGGTCACCTTGCCCAGAAAGAGTCTAGTCAGCAGCTACTGGATATGCGTTTAAGAGTTCAGAAATCTGCCACAAACGTTGTAAAACTGCAAAGGTGGTGGAGGCATGTTTTATTGCTGAAATTAAGAACAAGGTCAGCCATCATTATCCAATCACATGTTCGAGGATGGACTGCAAGGCAAAAGGTTGCAAGGAAGAAACATTGTATTGTTTTGATTCAAGTAAGATATCTATATCATCTTCTGTGCTTTACTAGGTTATATTTATGGTAAAATGAAATGAAGCAGTCATGGATTCGTGGAGTACCACTATTTTTATTTGAGTTTTTCTTTCAATTTTGTATCAGTGTTACTGGAAAGGTCACCTTGCACAGAAAAAGTCAAGTCAGCAGCTACTGGATATGTGTTTAAGACTGCAAAGGTGGTGGAGGCATGTTTTATTGCTGAAACTAAGAACAAGGTCAGCCATCATTATCCAATCACACGTTCGAGGCTGGATTGCAAGGCAAAAGATCTATATGGAAAAACATTGTATTGTTTTGATTCAAGTAAGATATCTCTATCTTCTTCTGTGCTTTACTAGGTTATATTTATAGTTAAAATGTAATGAAGGAATCATGAAATCATGGAGTACCACTATATTTTTTTCAAGCTATCTTTCAATTTTGTATCAGTCTTACTGGAAAGGTTACCTTGCTCGAAAAGAGTCAAATCAGCAGCTACTGGATTTGCGCTTCAGAGTTCAGAAGTCTGCCACAAATGTTGATGATAGCAGACGCATTATCAACAGACTTTTATTTGCACTTTCTGAACTACTAAGCATGAAAAGTGTCACTGGCATACTTCATACCTGTGCAACACTGGGTGAGAGTTATATTGCTATTAATGTTTTGCTATGTTGTTATTTGGCTCTAAATTGAATCCTTAAATTCATGTTCTATTGTCAAACTTCTCGGTTGCAGATATGGCAACAGAACATTCTCAGAAATGCTGTGAAAAACTTGTAGCTGCCGGGGCAATTGGTACCTTGCTGAAGCTTATTCACTCAGTCAGTCGAAGCATACCTGATCAAGAAGTCTTAAAGCATGCACTCTCAACTCTCAGAAACCTTGCCCGATATCCACATTTGATTGAAGTCCTAATCGATTGTCATGGATCCGTAGAAACCATTTTCTTGGAGATGCTAAGGTTTCTTTATCATGTTCTAAGAATTCAACAAAAATAATAATAATTTGTTACTCATTTTATCAAATTCTTAGTTCTTCCCCTAACAATTTTTTTTTTCCAGGAACAAAGATGATGGATATTTCATTGCTTCCCAGATTTTGAAGAAGATATGTTCAAATCAGAAGGGTCTTGAAGCTATATGCAAGTTACGTCCTCACCTGAAGAGACTAAAGAGCCTCGTTGAAGAACTAACAAGGAAAGCAAGCTTAGAGAAGAGGTTAGTTAATCAATTTTAATCACATCATCATAAATTTTCTTTAAAATGCATAAAAACCTCTTAAGTTTTACTAAATCTATCCAAACTAGACGGATTTGTATGTAATCAAGCCAAATGAATAAGTTGTATAAATCAATGTATGCAGGAATACACGAAGTCTTGCTGTGAGAGAGAACATAGAGAGAAGACTGGGGGAAGCTACTGAACTTGTTAAACTGATAACACACGGCTGATTTAAACAGAAGGTACTGTAAACAAACACTTGATTTTCTTTGTTCTTTTTATGTTTAGGATTTGTTTGTACATAGTACTGTTTCGGTACCATTGAATTACACGTTCAATGGAGAGCTTGACATCTTGTTGGAGTTTGAATGCATATGACTTGATTTGTTGATGAATGAGGACTAAAGGTTCTATTGCTATCTCATTAGGATATCTACTAATAGAGGCTTGATTTGGTGTAGGATCTGCATGTTCTTTTGTACGATATACATGACTCTATAATGTTATAGAGTTTACTCCATATCATTATGTAGTCGTGATGCTTCATGGAAGTGTGGGATTACACGTCTTATAATTGTTTTCTAATATTATTATTTTATTTAATAGTTTAAAAAATATATTGGATGTGATATTTAATTGGGCTCATGCATTGGAACTTGGAAACTGATATCATTTTTTTTTTTTTTTTTTTTGATTGCGATGTGAACAACTTTTTCTATAGAGAACAGAAGATAGTTATCCCCATAAAGTCAAAACTTTAGGAAGTTGTTGCAAACTTTGTTAAGCAACTTAATTATTCAACTAGTGGATGTTGGTGTGTGGTGGTCCCAATGGCTGCCTCCCACATGACATATTATCTTCTTTTTGAAGATCAAAAGATTCAGATTCTAGTCTACTACCAAAAATATAATCACACTCATGTTTAGATCAACCAAGTATATACCCACTAACATTAAAATCTAAAGCCACATCAGCAAAAACAAAAAAATAGAAAAATCAAACAAGTTCTTGGATTTGAGAAAATTTGTAGTATTCTAAAAAAGATTTTGCCCTTAAAACTGTCATGAAATTGTGTCCCAACAAGATAACAATAGAGATAGTGAATATCTTCTCTAACTTTTATTGTAGTTGTAGTTGGGAGTTGAGAATATACTCAACCGACAAGAAGAAAACCAAACATGATTCCACCAACCCAGATCCTGTATTGGATTGAGATTTACAGGGAACCTATAGTTACAGAAATAAGTCTTAATTTCAATAAACTTTTGTACAGAACAATTCACCAAATACAATTCCAAATCAATCAAGCACAACACCCTACAAATGATAAGACAATTTTTGTAATCAAATTCTTATTACTTAGCTAGATATCCAAATCCAAACATTTGTTGTTCTGGTTTCCAAATCAAGCAGCTCTAGCAAGAACTTCAAGCCTTTCAGGGACATCAGCTGGGTCAATAAAGAAACCCTTCCTGGTAAAAGATCTTGGAACTGTAACTGTCAAGACTCCATCTTGATAACCAGCTGAGATTCCTTCAATATTGATCCTATCCGGAAGCCGAAACTTCCTCCGGAAGCTCATGGCAGGCCTTGGTAGCATCGATGATGATGATTCATTGATGGCCTCAGTTCGAATTATGAGGTACTTTGAGTCCTCAACCTCCACTTTCATCTCTTCTTTCCTCACACCTACAATATATAAAGATCAAATCAAGAAAACATAAATGAAAAAAGAGGAGAAAAAAAAAAAAAGTAGTTTTGAAGGGTTACTTTACCAGGAAGGTCAGCAGAGAAAATGTGAGACTCTGGAGTTTGTGTCCAGTGAACATAGTTTTCAGGGGTGATTGGATAGGAGAAATGTGTAGGAGAGTTGAAGATATAGTGCCATGGAGATGGCTGATAAGTTACTGGTAACTCCATTAATCGCCTGTGAAATTGTGATTAAAGAGATTTTTCTTGGTGAAAATAACCTGCTTGCTTGGAAAAGGTAAGAAAAGAGATTTTCTTAAGATTCTTATAGACCAAAAAAATGGGCAAGTTGTCAAGTTGGGGTGATGTGGACTTGGAATGTGATTGATTAAATCAAAACTTTACAAAAAAATTAAAGGTTTGAATAATGTGCTGACATAGTCATAGAGTACAGTTTTAGGAAATGACAATCTTGTCCTTAATTGTGGTATACATTTAACTTTTTTAGCCATTGTCTTGGGATATATTTCATTGGCTATTTGATTATTATTTTGTTTAACTATTTAATGGGGGGTGATTATATCACTCACTATAACACACTCAATTTTATGAAACTTATATTCCTACTTACATGTGTTATGGAAAAAAAAGTTGAGTTGGTCTATCAATTATAGCAGAATGCAGTAAACAAGTGCATTTTTAGAACTAGATTTTGGTTACTTAAAAAGTTTGATTGATACCAATAGGCTGAGATTCTGTAGCAGCTACTGTCCTCCCTCCACATGCCCTGCCCTTCACGCAAAGATTTCCGTTGCCAGTTCTTCTTCGGTTTCCATCATACTCGTAGAATTTCAAAGACCAAAAATGCTTTTGTGTGTTGTTCTTATGCTGCTTCTGGGCCAGTAGGGGTTGCAGTAGATTACTGATTGACAATGTTCACAATTGTATTGCCTCAAGCTGCCATTCGCATTCACTTTTCAACTTTTCGTTACATCAACAACATAGATCTCTTCGTTTTGTGGTTCTAGTTGGTGGGCATGGATTTAGCTGTTGAGCTTGCCTTGTTCCCATACGCCTGACTCAGTAGGATGAGAGACCGTAACTGCAACATCATAGGCATACACATGAATGCATACACAAACCTAAACTAGCTCCTCAAGAGTCAGACAGGAAATCTATCGGTCTCCCCACACTTCCAATGCCAAACACAACCCTTAAAATCTCAACATTCGAGAACCGAACAGGCTCTCTTGAACCTGACATTTTCTTAGCATCACTTTAATTTACTAGACACATAAAAAATCCCACACATCTCCACCATCACCTCCAACAAATTGGGCACATCATGACATGGAAAAAGACTGTTTCTTATATAAGACCAACCCGAACACCAAACACACAATTTCTTCCAAAGACTGTTCCTTTAATCTAAGACATGTACAGATCCTAAAAGATCACATTTTTCATTGAATTTATCATAAAAAGATTGCATCTAAGGACAGGAAATGAAAATCATAACAATGTTGAAGAAGCAAAACAATGGAAATCAAATGAAATATTGCAACTTTAGAGATTAAAATCAGGCTTCGCACATACCAGATTGAGAGAAGCAGACAATGAACTTCAATGGAGGATCCAGAGAATTTCAGACACCAAACAAGAGTTTAGTTTTGCAAAAAACATGTCTTTTTTTAACAGCACACCTGGCAAGTAAACAACAAGTAGGATAGTTTGACTGATGTTTTATTTATTGAATTAACTTTTTTTTTTTCAAATTAATGAAATTTGATAATAAAAAAAAAATCAGTGTAAATCTAGTTGAATTTATTTTTTAATCATGTTTTATATTATATATTAAAGAAAAAAAATTCATTTTAGTTATCCCATTTGACACGTCTATTTAACGATAAAGTTGATATATATTTTTATATCGACTTTTTTTTATTATACGACTCAAATGTGGGACTTTTTTTTATTATACGAAACTTTTTTTTTTGGTTTTTTTTTTTTTTTTTTTTTTAGCAAAAAAGATCTTCCATTCATATAGATCTAAATCGATAATTAATTACAAAAGTCAAGCATGATCAAATCCATTTTAGTCTCCATTTAACACGTCTATTTAACTAAAAAGTTAATATATATTAACATTATTATATATCAGCTTCTTTTTCACTATGCGACTTGAACGTGGCATATTAACAAAAAATCAAATGAATAGTAATCGAGAAAAATTCATTTCAGTCTCGTATTTATAAATCTATTTAACTATATAATTAATATATATTAACATATTAGCTTACACATTAACGGACCGAATGAGCGCCTCATTCGCCGTTAAGGAAGGTCCGATGGTGGTATTAAACAAGCAAATTAATTAATATAATCTGAGTCTTTAATTAATTGAATCAAAAACATCTGTTACTTATTTTAAAATAATTTTTTTTATAAAAAAAAGGGAAATTATTATTCTCCCCTGTAGTTTTCCATATTCTCTAGTATCCCCCCTATAATTTCAAAATTCTTCAATTTCCCCCCTCCATGCCTATTTTTATATGGTGATATTGGGCATGAGAGGGGGAAATTAGAGAATTTTGAAACTAGAGGGGGAAGACTGGAGAATACAGAAAACTACAGGGAAAGAATGATAATTTAAAAAATCCTACAAGCTACTCTTGTCTCTATTCGATATCCACCACGTAAGCAGCTGACGTGACAACTTTGATTTTTTTCCTCCTTATAAAAACTCAAAACACTTTATCTGTCTCAATCCTCTCACACCTTTTCATCACGATTAGGGTTTCACTCTCTCAGATATTTTTCACGCAGTCTCTCTCTCTGTGTATCGATAACATGTTGCAGCCAGCTCCCGGAGCCGTGCCGCCGCCGCCGTCGATGGCGCATCAGTACCAGTACCAGCAGCAGCACCACCACCAGCCTCCGCCGCCGCAGCAACAGCCGCCGTACATGATGATGATGCCGCCTCAGCCTCAGTCCCAGCCTCCTCCGCCTCCGATGTGGCCCGTTCCACCTCAGGCGGCGGCTGCTTCGATGCAGGCTCAACAACTACAAGCTCCCGGCGGCCAGCAACAGTCGGGTCAATCCAGCGAGATCCGGACGCTCTGGATTGGTGACTTGCAGTATTGGATGGACGAGGCCTATGTAACTAGCTGTTTCGCTCCTACCGGCGAGGTATATATATCATCGTGTATTGTTTTGTTTCTCTTTTTTGTTTTATGTTTTATGGGTTTATGAGAATTTCTAAAAAAATAGCCTTTTTACTTGAATTAGTATCCATGTTTATTAAATGGGGTGTTATGTTTAATTAAGTATAGATGTGATTGCTTTCTTTAATTAAACAAATTTTGCAACTTTTCCTATGATGTTAACTAAGTATACATGTTTTTGTGTTGTGGTTTGTTTGTTTCTGATGTCTAAAAGGTATCATATTGTTGTTGCAGGTTGTTTCTGTGAAAGTAATTCGTAACAAACAAACTGGTCAGGTCGAGGGTTATGGGTTTCTTGAGTTTGTTTCGCGTGCTGCAGCGGAAAGAGCTTTGCAGGCATATAACGGCACTCCTATGCCGAATGGTGAGCAGAACTTCAGGCTGAACTGGGCATCGTTTAGTGCCGGCGAGAGACGTGATGAGACCCCTGACTTCACTGTATTCGTTGGTGACTTGGCTCCGGATGTTACTGATTACATGCTACAAGAGACCTTTAGGGCCCGCTATCCGACTGTTAAGGGTGCTAAGGTTGTGATTGATAGGCTTACTGGACGCACAAAAGGTTATGGGTTTGTGCGTTTTAGTGATGAAAGTGAACAATTACGTGCTATGACTGAGATGAATGGAGTATTCTGTTCAACAAGACCCATGCGTATTGGACCGGCTACTAATAAGAAGGCTGCTGTGGCAGGTCAGCAGCAGTATCCCAAAGGTATTTTTGTTGGTGGCCATGCTGTTGGTACAAGCCCTTTTGAGATAATCCTTTAATTTCTAGTTAGTTGCATACTTACATTTAGTACAAATCCTTTGTACCTTATTGGATGTGGATGTTTTAGTTTTTATTGTGTGGTATGTTTGATATACATTAGTTCAGCTATGATTTTCTTTTCATTAGTGTAGTTGTGGCGTTCTATTATTTTTAGTATACAGTAGTATTTTAAGTTTGCTTCTAAAAATCGGTGAGGTTGTTCACTTCAGTTCTGGTGTTTTTCTTTGATTGGTAGTACACTTGACATTACTGTTAAGTTTTCTTTCAGTTATGTTCTTGAAGATAAAGCAGCAGTTTCCAAAGTCGTGTTCCTGTATTTTCCTTTTCCTTTAACATATTGGGCACAGTAAATGCTATTAAAATCTTGAAACTTATAGAACTCCTGTTGTCTCGAAGCAGGGTGTCACGGGGCTCTATGATCTTGGGGCCTGGAACTGATTTCAGCTGAAATGGTTAGCCCTTTAGTGGGTGCCCTCACTTAGGTCAGTTTTTGAGTTTATGTCTTGCCCTTTATTTGAGATTTCCATGGCGTCTGTTATGCTACATTTTCAAAGTAGTATCTTTCAGTTCTTCTATTCATTGAGCTGTCAGTCAACTTACATTTCGTTACTTCTTCCTTCATTTAAAATCTTCACATTTTTCTTTTTCCCTTCAGCTTTCTATTGATTAGTTATAAGAATCAAGTTTATTTCTTATATACTATGTTTTCTTACCCTTTTCAGTTCATTTTGTTTCAGTTGTTTCCCCAGTTCTTTCATAATTCTTAATTCTGAATTACATATTTAGATTCTTTGGGTCACTTGTGTTTTTAGATTTCAGTCCATGACAGTCCAATTGGAAACTCAAATTGAGCGGTACAAAACTGCGTATGTGGCAGGCTTGTTATCATTGTTACCATATATTTCATTGCTTTCGTACTTGGTGTTTAGGTTCTGCTTGGCATTTCTACCGATATTTGTCATCATTGTGTTAATTCTTTTTATTTTTCTTAAAAAGAAATATTCCAATGGGTTATTCACTTATTCTAAATTTCTAATTAAATGGATTGCTGCCTTGTAGATATATACTGTTAAAGTTTGTGGAATTTGTAGACAATCTGTGGGTATTATTTTACATTAAAGTGGCTGAGCCATTAGGGATATTAAATAAGGTAACAGTTTAGTAAATACGAGCTGCAAGTTACTTATCAGTGTATGTGGTATTGTTGAATGACAATCATCTGCCGGTATAACCTTAATGTCTTGACATGCCTATCATTTTTTATTTTTAATCTTGGGTTTAAGTTGTTAGGTAGAACATACAATATTTCAGGGACAGAGATATATCAAGTCTTATTAGCAAACTTTCACAACGATGAAAGTCTTTATTAGGCGTACAAATTCAAACATCTAGAAGTTTGTTATCCAACTATAGCATTTGATTGGGCTTAATATGTTTTAATTAGAAAGTGAATATTTTGTACTTTGCCAAGCTTCATGATTGGGATTGTGCTCCTCAAAGGCATGTACAGATTAGTCTCTGTGGAACGAGCAATTGCTGCCTCATTATGCAGTTCAGTTAGAGTGCTTCACCACTCCGCCTTCTGACTGGTTCCTTGCATAACTAACCATCTATATCAGAAATATGTTATGTTTATTGAGTAGTAATTCTTGCAATGTATTATTGCTCAAATTCTAATTATGATAATCCTGTTGCCTAATAAGTGTATAATATACATATGCTATGCGCCCATTAATGAAATTACTTTAAGAAATCGTTTTAATGTTTTCAATATGTTTCAAGCATATTCTGAAGCTAGTGTAAGTGGTTGATATGTTTATAGTTTGTTATTGACTTTCTTTTAATTTAAGAAATCGTTTTAATGTTTTCAATATGTCTCAAGCATGTTCCGAAGCTAATGTAAGTGGTTGATATGTTTTTAGTTTGTTATTGACTTTCTTTTAATTTAAGAAATCGTTTTAATGTTTTCAATATGTCTCAAGCATGTTCCGAAGCTAGTGTAAGTGGTTGATATGTTTATAGTTTGTTATTGACTTTCTTTACGTGGTGATCAAAACACCTAATATGTTATTATTTATTTTAATTCATGTTTACTGACAACATGGGAGTTTTGACATATATATTGGTCATTATTTTCTCCTATAAAACTAATGTAGATAGCAGCATATAGTCTTCAGTGTTATTTATTTCAAAGTGACAACATCCAAGCTTGACGGGGATCCTGCACGAATTTCTTCTTATATTTTATTCTCATATTTATTTCTAAGTTACAACATCCAAGCTTGACAGGGATCCTACACGTATTTATTCATCTTCTGTTCTCATGATTTTTGATGAGAAGAGTTGTCCCCTCACTTTCCATTCTTGTTTTCTCTAACTTCTGATTTTTATTTGCAGCTTCATATCAGAGCTCTCAAGGACAAGGGATTCAGAGCGACAATGATCCAAACAACACCACAGTGAGTGCTTTGTTATTTTCTGTGGAAATCGCTTTCTCGGAACCTTTTTGTGACCTCACAAACTTCAATTCAGGTGTTTGTTGGTAATCTTGATTCTGTTGTGACGGATGACCATTTGAGAGAGATATTCAGCCAATTCGGGCAATTACAACATGTGAAAATACCAGCTGGCAAGCGATGCGGTTTTGTTCAATTTGCTGACAGGTAAGCAATTTAGTAAAATCTCACTGGTTAGTTCTCTCTCATAAGGTAGATACCTGCTAATACGATGCCTTATTATTTTTTTCCCATTGTGGTGCATCAGAAGCTGTGCTGAAGAGGCATTGAGAATGCTGAATGGAACTACGTTGGGTGGGCAAAATATTCGCCTTTCATGGGGACGAAGCCCTTCAAACAAACAGGTAAGAGTTTATATTAGTTGATACATTTTTATGCAAAAAATTCGCATATGCCCTTGAATCTGACAAACATATGCACGATTTCTTCTATTCTTCAGGCTCAGCCAGATCAAAACCAGTGGGGGGGCGCCGGATATTATGGATATGCTGGACAAGGATATGAGAATTATGGATATGCAGCTGCACCCCAAGATCCGAACATGTACTATGGAGGCTACCCTGGGTACGGAAATTATCAGCAGCAGCCGCCGCAGCAACCCTCACAACAGCAAGTCGGCTACACCTAGGAAGTTTTTCGTTAATATAGCTCTATGCTTTGATTGTACTATTTAGATGCAGATTTGATGCCTACTACGTTTCTCACTTTCCTTTCCGGAGGAAACAACTTCCAGGCTTTTGTTGCTATTTTCTTGCCTTTATAGTTTTATGTTCTGTGTGAACCTCCATTTTTATAAAATTTTGTGAGCACTTATTATAACCATTAGCTTTTATATGATGATGTTGCAATTTCTAATAATCTGAAGATTAGATATCCCTTTGTTTGTTAATGTTCATGAAATATACTGCCTACTTTATGGCTGAAGGCAGAACAAGTAAACTTCATAGTTTGCCCCTCACGGTGGTTCTCAGATGAGGGAATCGTTAATCGTTCCTCAATGTACATAGAACAACCCAAAAAAGATTGCTTTCAATTCAGGGACATTTTCTCGAAGATTTCCCTGTCTCACAATTGGAATTGATGTTTACATGGAACTCAACTCTTCATTGCGAAAGTGGATTTTAGGTAATGCGAGATTTATCATTTAGTGTGGATCATATATGTTGCTGTTACAAGCAAAATCTAATTACATAAACCAGACTCACGAACATTCAATTTGAGGCTACACTGACATTCATTACCTGAAAATTACTAGTTAATGCATGAACGCTCAAATCCAAAATCAATGCAAAGGCATTCGTTGCTTCTCATTTTGATATATAAGGTCAATATCGTATCAGATACAATTCAAATAGCATCTAAAACTGACCTAGGGGGAGTAATATATAAGGGTCGGCATGGCATCATCAATCGCTGAGTTTAATCGGGTTTCTTCAAGTTCAAACAGTTATCTGCGGCTTGGCTGAACAACTCCTGGACCTGTTTCAGTTCCTTCTCTGACACCACAGAGGAAATACCACTGAGGTTGTTAGATATGGCAATACAAAATTATCTGAAATTTAAAACAGGAAGATAATGCAGACAATTAGATGACTTTAATTATATATATATATATGTGTGTGTGTGTGTGAACTGTTCACTTGGGACATACAGCCAAGTTTCTGCAGCTGGGGCGTGACACTGGATGCTAACTGGTAATGACTTGGAAGAACCTCCATGCATGAAGATGTAGTATATTGAGTTTTCTATAACATGTATCTTTTAATCCATTGAAACGGGAGGACCGGTTCGAGATTTGATTTCAAAAGCCGAAAAAGGGTATAACCAAACTCTCAAATTAAATCAATCCACTGATTTGACAAACAGAAAGGTTTGAGAATTCACCTGCAGCTTCCAGTTGCCTTTGCAGTTCTTGGCCCACAGCATCATTCTCAGCCTGAACAGTGAGTATGCAAACCAAAACAAAAATGAGGCACTACATGAGAAATGTTGAAATAATAAATTGGAAAAAAAAAAAAAAAAAAAAAAAGAAAGTGAATCCATTGAAACTATAAAGTCTGTACCTGGAGTTCCGCTATCCTTTTCACTTGAGCATCTTCACCACCCTCAGACAATGGAAGTGCTGCAACTAACGCATCAAACTGCCCAAGGAACAAGTAGCAATATATCATGTTGGATTACTGATTACACATCGTCTCTTAAGCAGACAACTGGTTAATCGATAATCACTATATTAATTATATGCAGCCGATGTACAGAAAATGAGACAATTCGCAGCCAGAACACCAACTTAAATGGGTATGTTCTCAAGTTAACTTCATTAATTTCGCCTTTAAAGAAGCACAAGTTCCTGATTTCTTCGTGATATTCAGCAGATTCTCTATAACAGTACTTCACCGGTTGCTCCTCAATCTCCAAAATGGATGTAGAGGTTGAAACCAGCATCCGTGATTTTGTCAAAAATCAAGCACTTTACATTTTTTAATGAGTTCCAATAGTAAAATTACTTTTCTATTAAAAACATGTCGGGTTTTTCCTAGATAAAATGAGAGCTCCTTCAGCCTAGAATAAACCGATACGGGTTTCACTAAACAGTAATCACCAAAATGCACACCACCCAAATGAGAAGACATCTCTCTTAGTCTAAAAAACCGAAACCATCTTTCTCTAATTGATGTATGTAGTGTACCACAGCAAAATAATAACAAACCTGCTTTGCAGCTTTAACAAGAGCAGCACTCATGAGCTTGGGTTGCTCCGCGAAGTTGGCAGAATCCTCTGTAGGAATAGCAGCAGCTGGTGGCTCCGGATAGTTCGGAGAGAGTCGGACAGGAGGTGCATCCCTTTGCAGAGTCCCAAACATATTAAACGCAACCCCAGCAATCTGATTGACTTGTTCCTGTAACTGTGAGATTATATCCATCTTGCAAACTTATTCCTGAAAAAAAAAATCAATTTCTCACACATAAAAATCGAACAGAACTTACATTTACAAAATATTTCAGTTTCTACAAAAAGTTGTCATTTTTTTTATGTTCATTTACATTTACTAGAACTAACAATATTTCATTATCAATATTCAATACTACTACGAAAAAAAAATACACTAATTTGTTCAAGATTATATTGTCTTCTATCAAAATTGCAGACACCCACAAAATTTTATCTGAAATTGCGTAAATTAAAAAAACATAACTTTAAACAAAAAATAAAAATAAAAACAAAGACAAAACTGATTCAATCTGTATCCAAATCACAAGTAGTCAATAATTCACAAATCATAAGAAACCCAGTTAACAATTCGATTCAAGTAATCCGATAAGGAACTAATTAGCTCATAGAATTCGAAATTTATAAATTACTTGTCCAAAGAAAGATTAAAAAAAAACAAAAAAAAACAAACAAAAAAAAAAAAAAAACTTCGACTTACTCGATTGAGCTTGAATTCCAGTTGTGAGGTTCCTCTAGAGATTTCGATTTTAGAGGGGATAAACCTGGTTCGAGATTTAAGTGAAGAAAAATTACTGGAAATCACAAGAATTTGAGTTTGGTTGCAGTGAAGAAGAAATTTGTTCCGAGTTTTTTATATGAAGTCGTATTATTTGGACTTTAGAGAGCCCAACTCAAGAATATAAAAAAATTAATTGGGCCCATCACAAGGTCTTTTTTGGGCCCATTGTATTGGGCTTTTGAAGTCCAAGTACTTCTTCAAACAATCATCGATCCAATATATATATATATATATATATATATATATATATATATATATATATATATATCGACATTACAAGGAAGTAAATATCGATAAGAATCCGGATATATTTTTGATACTTTTGAAAATTTTAAAGTATCAATATCAAAAATGATGTTGGAAGTATCGAAAATCGAAATTTTAACAATATTTCTAACGATATCTTTATAAATTTGAATTATTTACATTGAAATTGATATTTATTTCTTTGCTTTTAAAAACATATATTTGTATCACCCAAAACCTTTTTTTTTTATAAGGTTGTTGGGGACCAGCCCAACATTTTATTAAATAAAAAGAAAGAGAACAAAAGAGAACGGAAAACAAAAAAAGAAAACAGATTAACAAAACCTAAAAGAAGGTCTGCAACAAAAATCATTGAAAATAAAATGACTGTAAAAACTCGGAGTGGTCCACCACCATGTAGGAGAGACGAAACTGGGGCTCCTGGAAGCTAAACTATCTACAACTTAGTTACCTTCCCGATAAATATATGAATTTAACAGTGGATTCAAATTTATGCTTAAAAGTTTCAAGATGCATGAATATATGTCTCAAAAAATATATTTTTTTTCATAAAGTTTGCTATGATTTTATAGGTTTAATGATGTTCGCACAGTTAAAATTGGGTTTTTATATAATTATCACTAATATTTTTTTTATTTAAAATCATTTGTATATAAATTGTAAATGAAATTATTTACACTTTTCAAGTGGATAACCCGCAAAAATAAAATCTGGGTCAAGGGCTCTACCCTGTGATCAAAAGATGATTCAGGTAAAGTGGGTTTTGGTGGATTTGATTGGCAACAGAATCATTATGTTTAACGGAAATATATGTTTCACAGTCTCAAATATTTAGCAGAAAAAAAAAAAGGTACAATTTTCGCTTGAAAATTTTTATAATTTTCGAAACAAGCCAGTGATCAATTTATATAAGTATTAGAATTAGACTTCGATTTATAGGTAAATTATACAAGATAAAATATTTTCTGCTGACACACCCTATTCTCCATATACCCACCCAAACAAACAGAAATCCTAATTTATTCAAACAAACATAACCCTAGCAGCCAACACCGGGCACAAATCCTAATCTTTTTCCGGCCATCATTCCAAACAAAAACCCTAGCAGCCACCACATAACCTAATCTTTTTGTTGTTAGGGTTGGTGTTGGTTGCTAGGGTTTTTGTTTGGGATGGTGGCTGAAAAAAAATTAAGGTTTGTGGCGGCTGCTAGGGTTTTTGTTTGTGATGGTGGTTGAAAAAAAAAAAATAGGGTTTGTGGTGTCTATTAGGGTTTTGTTTATTATGGTACCCCCAAAAAAAAATATAGAAAGTATTTTTAAGAGAATAATTCTTCTTATTTCTTGCTATAGAAATACATGTACATTGCCTAAAAAACTATACAGGTACACTCCTATCCAAACAAGGAAACAAAAATAATAATAATAATTTTAGAATCCCTATTTAGTATTTTTTTTTTTTTTTTTTTAAGGAGACAAAAAAAAAAATATCTAGAATCCCTATTTAGAATTTTTTTTTTTTAAATTTATCTAATCCTAAATAAATTTTTAGGATTATTTTCTATTTATATCGCGATATCTAAGATTATTTTCTATTTATGACACAATATCTGATCCTAGGATTATTTTCTATTTATTTCATAATATCTAATCCTATTCATGTCACAATATCTGATCTAAGTAATATTTATGGATTATATTCTATTTAGTATTTTTTTATTTATTTATTTTTTTTTTTATCATTTTTTAAATTAAAAGACGAGGTAAAGTGGCGGCCATAGCCGTGGGCATGATCGCCGTCTTACCTCGCCTTTTAAAACGTCTAACCACTATTATACCCAAAAGCTAAAGTTATCATGGACCCAAGTAATGATACAAAGCACTCTAACAAACTACAAACGATACGTACATGTGAGACATAACATCCCAAATGGGTGACCCAACAAAGATAACAACCTCCATAATTCATAAAAAAAAAAAAGCATATATTAAACCAAAGTTGAAAAGTTTATAGCAGGAAATCTCAAATTACATTACTATCCGGAAAATACTAAATATAACTCTGAAATACCTATATAGAATCTCTACCTTATACTCTCAAATATCGGCGAACATGACTAACATTACCTTTTTATTCCTCAAGCATTATATATATGGCCTCAACTATCAGTTCTGCTCCTGTCTTGAGTTTTTCAAAGACCCTGAACCAGATAGGTTCAGACCACTGGATAGCTCCAAATGAGTAGCTGTAATACCATCTCCGATACCGGAATCCCCGTTGTTGGTAGCACCAGAAGAGCTGCTGCATATTTGGGTATCAATCATTCTTGGAAGTGTAGATCCTTCATTTCCAAGACTGGTGGGTTGTGATGGAACAGCTTCTCCCTCGAACAACATTACCGATAGGCTGGTCATTGGTACAGAGTACGAGCCTCCAGCAGTGATGTTGGATGTGTCATCTCCAAATAAAGGCCTGTTTGCAGGCTCTGATGGCATATCCTGTGTATCTTTCTCTGGAAAATTCTCCTTATCAAGAAGTAAGTTGATCCCAATCGGTTCAGGAGACATGGATTTGGGTTCTGCAAACAAAGGAGTCCGATCATCTTCAAGGTTTGGTTTTTCCATCAACATGTTGATTCCAATTGGGTCAGACATGGATTCAAGTGCAGCAAACAAAAGTGTTTGGTTGTGTTCGCGCTTTGGTTTTTCCATCAACGTGCTGATTCCAACTTGTTCAGAAAGCATATCCTGTGTATCTTTCTTTGAAGAATTCTGCTTATCAACAAGAAAATTGATCCCAATCGGTTCACGAGAGATGGGTTCAGGTTCAGAAAACAACGAAGTCCTGCCATCTTCAAGGTTTGGTTTTTCCATTGACATGCTGATTCCAATTGGGCCAGAAGGCAAGGAATCAAGTGCAGCAAACAAAGGAAGTTGGTTGTGTTCAAACTTTGGTTTTTCCATCGACGCGCTGATTCCAACTGGTTCAGAAGGCATATCCTGTGTATATTTCATTGAAGAATTCTGCTTATGAAAAAGAAAGTTGATACCAACTGGTTCAGGAGACATGGATTCAGGTTCAGCAAACAACAGAGTTCGATCTTCTTCAAGGTTTGGTTTTTCCATCAACATGCTGATTCCAATTGGCTCAGAAGGCGTGGATTCAGGTGCGGCAAACAAAGGAGTTTGGTTGTGCTCAAGCTGTGGTTTGTCCATGCTGATTCCAACCGGTTCAGACGGCATATCATGTGTATCTTTCTCCGGAAAATTTTGCTTGTCAGCAAGAAAATTGATCACAATCGATTCAGGAGACATTGATTCAGGTTCAGCAAACAATGGAGTCCGTTCGTCTTCAATGTTTGGTTTTTCCATCAACATGCTGATTCCTATTGGTTCAGAAGGTATGGATTCAGGTGCAGCAAACAAAGGAGCTTGGTTCTGTTCAAGCTGTGGTTTTTCCATCAATGTGCTGATTGCAACTGGTTCCGAGGGCATATGCTGTGTATCTTTCTTCGGAGAATTCTGTTTATCATCAACAAGAAAGTTTATCCCAGTCGGTTCAGGAGACATGGATTCAGGTTCAGTAAACAACGGAGTCCGGTCGTCTTCATGGCTTGGTTTTTCCATCATCATGCTGATTCCAATTGCTTCAGCAGGCGTGGATTCAGGTGCAGCAAACAAAGGATTTTGGCTGTGTTCAAGCTTTGGTTTTTCCATCAACATGCCTATTCCAACTGGTTCAGAAAGTATGGATTCAGGTTCAGCAGTTAAAGCAGTTTTGCTTTCTTCATTCTTGTTGCGGACTTCCACTTCATTGTGAACCAATTCATTTGACTTGAGGTCAGAACTCAAAGCCTGGATCTCAACTTGAGGCTCCTGGTTAATATTTCCAGTACTCGGGGTAATATCAACAAGGGGTGCAGATGCAGCTGATTCTTGAGTTTCTTCTATCTCTATACTGTTGAGGTCTTTCACTTCACTGTGAACTAATTCATTTGGCTTGAGGTCAGAACTCACAACCTGATTCTCAACTCGAGGCTCCGGGTTAATATATCCAGTACTCGGGGTAATATCAACAAGGGGTGCAGATGCAGGCTCTGATTCATTAGTTTCCTCTATCTCCATATTAGTTCCCTGCTGCACTTCATCTTTCTCAACAACAACAAGGGGTGCAGATGCAGGTTCTGATTCTTTAGCTTCCTCTATCTCCATATTAGTTGCCTGCTGCAATTCATCTTTCTCAACAGCTTTATCGTGTAGTAATTGTGCCATAAACGCAACAGCTTGGCTCTCTTTTCCAGAGTCTGATAATTTCTGTAGTGGGACTGTTTCTCCCAAGGAAAGACCTGTCTCAATCCTTGGCAATTCAACACCTAAGGGTAAGATAACAGAGGCAGATTGGTTCTTAACTGTAATTGGGATGCCTGACTGAAGTTCAGAGGGTAGAATTCGATCTGGAAATTTCGGTCCATCGATTTTAACTTCAGTGGCTTGCTTATTAATCTGTCGTGATGGTGGAACCAAGTCACAGCGATGAGTTTGTGGGTTTTGAAATGGGATGGGGATGTCCTTTCTTTTGAACATCCTAACGTTTGGAGCCACATCATTAGCTGCAGTGATTGGAGTGCATCGGCCCGGTAAAAATACAACCCCTTTCAGATTAGTGTCACTGCCACCTACTTTAACATTGAGAAGATATCCAGCGTCAAAAGAACCTTCTATGACACCTGAAACCACCTGACCCACCAGGAGATCAACAGCAGTATCAGTTGCAGCCGTGGTCTGTTTGTCTTTCTTACTGCTGTCAGGAACAGGCGTTACAGGACTGTTTTCCCCTTGAACATGACTATCATCCTTACGAGGACGACCACGCTTCCGTTTCAAAGGCAAATCTCCAGGAGATAGAGAGCCGCTCCCTAGACTATGCTGATTCATCATACAAGAACTGATGCAAACGACTAGAAAGTTTCCCTGGAACAAAGATAGTAATTCGATTAACCTCTTTCATCTATATCAAACAACTGATGATTGAGAAAATCACAACAATAATCTATAATCTGTACAATTATCAGTTGATAATATGTTATGACTTTATTCATAGCAGACCGCTAAAGCCTAATCCTTGGCATAAGCTTCGGTTCAAGGATTGGAAACTTCAATTTTCCCTATGTTATCAAATATGATAAACATATTTGAATGCTTACACAACAATCATATTAGTACCCAACCAAACTTCCAGGGTATGACAAAAATAGTTCCTCTGTTCTATTTATAAACAAGCAAATATTATACACGTCAGATTGCAAACATTTCATATTGATTCCAATATCTGCATATCAATCTCCACACACTTTTCATCAAGTTAAAGGGATTTCTTTAAAAATAAAAATAAAATACTATAAACCAGCATATGTCCAAAATATCAAAACTGATTGAGATATTGAGATTTGAAAAATAAACATACAGACTACAAATGGTAATAAAATAAGAAAATTTCCAATAGCATGCCAGAAACAAGGACATTAACATTCATACTTGGCAGGCAAGGTGCAAAAAGCGTGTGCAGTTAGGTGTGGACATAGAAAAAACAATACAATACTATTCAAGCGTATATCTAAACATCTGCAATGATATAACAACATTGAAGTACAGTCATAAACTCTAAACGGTACTCAAATGAAGAAAAAAGGCAATCAACTTAGGCACATCCTACATGATTCGAACAGCAAGATTTCTCATATTCTATACTTTCTCCTAAAAAAACATACAAATTTTACCGGTTGATTTCTACTGCTTCAGCGAACTGATCAAAGATAAAAAATTACAGTAGAAGCATACAACCAGATACATTTTACACCATCTACAACAAGATTTTGGTTGCAGTTTACTACAAGATTAAAATCAAATACCTTAGCCGAATTTGATAATTTATTGGAAATCTATTCTCGCATCAAAAGATTCAAACCATGCAAATGAAAATTGAGGTTGCTGGGAATCTTCTAGAGATATCAACAAAAACAACAATGGTCAATAATTACATGACTAGTATCAAATCTCAAAGTAATCAAATCATATACTTTTTCTTAAATAATGTACAAATTATACAAAATGAATTATACTACTTCGCAAGAAAGCAATCCAAGAAAAAATATATATAGTACGAGTAAATGTACTACAGGTCTCCAGATATACAAGAAACAATTTTAATGACGGTTTACCAAAAGACCAGAATCATTTCATTCACTAAATCTAACAAGAATCAACAAGATTATAAATAAACAAATCGCATCTGAAAACCAAGATCCTTAAGATCTCATCAGTAATCATCTAAAAAAACCAACAAGATTCATTCATTTCACAACTGGTATCAAGATCTCAATATGATCGAGAACTCTTCACCACTATTTGGTGAAAAATCTAAATCTAGGACTGTAAATTTGGTCAGCTGTGAGAAAAGCAATGTCAAGAACTACCAACCAAAAGACCAAGATCAATAGCAAAGATTCATGCCATAGTCTCCATCTCGCTTATTAAAGCACTAGACATACCTGCACTGATTTGCTACAAAATGCCTCTTTCGTGCTCAATGACAATAGCGCCGCAAGAGTTAGAAAAGTGCAAATGTGAGAAGAAAGACGAGCGTTTTATACCTAGTAAAACCTAATTGACATTTCTAAAAACACGTAAATAGAAAATGCCCACCAAACAGCTATAATTAACAATTATGCCATAAAATATCTACATTTTTGGGTCGTTAGACCGGAGCCTGCCTGCATTCAGCTTAAACACTTTTTCAATCCAATGGACTTGTCCATACCTAACCATCCCTAGCTCATATACCTCAAAGCCCACAAATTTCAAACTCAAAAGAAAGACATCAATCTACATCAACCTGATTTCAATCCGCAATTGGACTATATATATAATATAGTAAATCAATTTTACAAGTAGCACTTTAGAACATTATGTCAACACTTCCAGGATGACATTGACGACATTAATAAAGTCTAAGACTGTACTAGTTCTATCACAAAATCAAGAAAAATGTATACATAGCCACATAGGCAATCTGTGAGAAAGAGAGAAAGGATACCAATATACTAAATTGACAATTTCACCAATCAACTACAACTTAAATTCATCTATCTTATTACCTTGTTCAACAAGATCTTATGTTCTATTTTTCATTTGGTCATGATATTTCAGGCATTATATATCATCAAAACATTTACAAAGTACAATTAGATTTAAGACACTTAAACAATAGCCATACTTCTTACTTTTATACAGAAATAGTCTGTTTCAACACATAGAAAAGAATAATAATAACCGTTGCTTTTATTATACATCACTCTTTCTTGTTTGGTTATGATGAGAATTCTATTTGTTCTCCCATCCATCCCTATAAAATTCTATGCCAGTATAATATTACAGCTGGTACTCTGTACTCACTTCAAATTTATCAACCATTTGTCCTATGAGAGGGAACATCAATCCTATACCTACTAGTTGGAGCACTCGAAATTCTTCCATCATATGAATAGTATCATATTAGCAAAACCAAACATTGCCAACAATGGAGGAAAAGAGTTATTCACTAACTTAATAAACTAGCAATACAACCTTATGCGGATGATGATACAATGTATTAATTATTATCAGTGTTGAAACTCATTTGTATACTCTCCCTTTAAAAAAATTAAAAATCGAACCTTCTTCTTCTATTGCTAGTTTGCATTATATAAAATCATTTAATTGTCATTAAGAACATTCGGGATTCTAAATTGTTCACAGCTTGCTAAATAATTTATTCCCTAAACTTCCATTTAAATATTACAATGTTTCCATGTGTAGCTCCCAACTTCTATAATCTTTCAAGTTAATATTTTCCGATATACCATCTTTCAAATAACAATAAGAAACAAAATTTTCTCATCAAAGCACATTAATTAGCAGATAACAATACCTAATAATAATAAAATGAATTAAATAACTCAATGTTGGAGAGGTAACTTTTTTTGCTCCAATGAAACTAAATAGATCTTTGGATACAAACCCACCCAGATTCTAACATAAACAACTTGTAATCACAACCAAAAATCAAAATAAAAATAGTGACCCAGTTACAGTTTTTCTTTTTTCACCTTTTTTTAAAATATTTGCGGTAACAACAATTTTATATATACGATCAAGCTACTACACTACAAAGACGAAACCAAAAAAAAAAATGTTTTCAATCCAATGGACTTGTCCATACCTAACCATCCCTAGCTCATATACCTCAGAGCACATAAATTTCAAGCTCAAAAGGAAGACATCAATCCACTTCAACCTGATTTCAGTCCGCAATTGGACTATATATATCTTTTCTCCAGAACTAAATTTTATATGCAGCATTTTAGAACAACAGTTTAGTCAACACTTCAAGGATGACGCTGACAACATTAATAAAGTCTAAAACTGTACTAGTTCTATCTCAAAATCAAGAAAATACATACATAGGCAGTCTGTGAGAGAGAGAAAGGAATCAAGGATACCAATATACTGAATTGACAATTCCACTAATCAACTACAACTTAAATTCATCTATCTTATTCCCTTGTTCAACAAAATCCTATGTTTTGTTTTTCATTTTGTTAATATTTCATGAAATAACAACAGTAAAGATGAAAATTTTCAGGAAGTGAATCCTTACAAATCATCAAAGCATTTATAAATTACAATTAGAATTAAGAAACTTAAACAATAGCCATACTTCTTACTTTTAAACAAAAATAGTCTGTTTCATCACATGGAAAAAAATAATAATAACTATTTGCTTTTATTATACATCACTATTTCTTGTTTGGCTATGATGAGAACTCTTAACTCTATGTGTTATCCCATCCATCCCTATAAAATTCTATGTCAGTATGATATTACACTTGGTACTCTGTACTCACTTCTAACGTTTCAACCATTTTTCCTATGAGACGAAACATCAATCCTCTCATACCTACTAATCGAAGCACTTGAAACTCTTCTTTCATATGAATAGTATAATATTAGCAAAAGTAAACATTGCCAACAATGGAGGAAAAGAGTTATTCACTAACTTAATAAACTAGCAATACAATCTTATGCAAATAATTCAAATGTATTAATGTATTATCAGTGTTGAAATTTATTTGTATACTCTACCTTTAGAAATATTAAAAATTGAATCTTTTTCTTCTATTGCTAGTTTGCATTCTTTAAGCTCATTATTGCACACTCCAGCTATATAAAATCGTTTAAAATTGTCATTAAGAACATTCGCGATTCTAAATTGTTCACAACTTGATAAATAATTTATTCCCTGAACTTCCATTTTAAAAATCACAATGTTTCCATGTGTAGCTCTCAACTTCTATAATCTTTCAAGTATTAGTGTTTTCTGATATACCATCCTTCAGATAACAAAAAGAAACAAAATTTTCTCATCAAATCACATTAATTAGCTGATAACAATACCAAACAATAATAAAATGACTCAATGTTGGAGAGGCAACTTTTTTTGCTCCAATAAAACTTTATAGATCTTTGGATACAAACCCACCCAGATTCTAACCTAAACAACTTGTAATCACAACCAAAAATCAAACAAATAAAAAATCACGCAATTAAAAAGAAAAATGAATCTCACCAAAAAATAATAATAATAAATAAATAAAACCAGTAACCCAGTTATAGTTTTTTTCTCTTCTTTTTGCAGTAACAACAATCTCATATATACAATCAAACTACTGCACTACAAACACGAAACCAAAAAAAAAAATGCAACAGAATCCATAGTTTGGAGAGAGTGATGAAAACGTCGTACGTACCTGAGTTTCCCAAAAAAAACTTGAAATCGCTGAAAGAGCAAAAGGGTGTCTGAGAAATAGATGAAATAATGGGAAGAATGTGAGGGAGCTTCAGCTGTGGAGAAGTGGCTTTGTTCGTCGTTTTTGATTTTCTTCTTCTGTCGTTGTTTTCGTTTTTAATTTTTATGTTTCTTTCCTTGTTTGGAGTTGTTTCTGGGCTCGCTCTCGCGACAGTGAAAATAACCGAAATGGAAAAACCAACTGATTGAAACGTTGTCGTTTGTCGTTCTATATGCATAAGTCCCTTCGTATTTCTTGATTTTTTTTTTTTCCTGGTTTTATTGTAGAATAAATTTGATTAAAATTAATTAAATTTCATTTAAATAAACATTATAACAAAGTTTTAATTTTTTTTAATTATTACAATTAATTCGGGGTTTGAGATTCACAATATAGAAATACTACTAAACCAACTTCATCTCGTATTGTTGAGAAATCATGCAATTTAAATTGATTTCAACTCCTAAACCGTAAATATTGGTATATGAGAAGATTATTTTATTATCATAATTGAAAATATTTAATATTTCATTAACTAAGCTAATACTTACCTTTGTTGGAAAGCAATCTCACATATTAATGTATATATATATATATATATACAAACACAATTTCATTAAATTTATTTAGCTTTACAAGTGATTTGGGAAGCTAAAACATAATACAAGAATGCTAGATAATATGTTGTGTTTATATAATCTCCAACCTTACAAGTTGATTTGACAACAAAAATCACACAACCTCGTATATGATACACACTACTAAACTGTTATTGCTACTGCTGCTTTGCTTTTAACCCACTGATCCTTCAAGTTTCAAACTCATGAGCTGGTTGACCTCAGAACCAAACTCATCAGGAAGCTCGTTGAAGACGTCGCGGCAAAACCCAGAAATCATGGCAGCCATGGCCTTCTCGTAGTCGATTCCCCTCTGCTGAAAGTAGAACAGCTGATCTTCACCGATTTTGGAGGTGCTGGCTTCGTGTTCGATACGAGCTGTAGGGTTCTTTACCTGTTAAGGAAATAGAGATCAATACATCAAACAACGAAAACGTATCCAGCACAAATTCCCCAGATAGAAAATTAAAGGAGAGCAAACAAACAATAAAAAACTGGAATGTTAATTCCAGAACATCAACTTTCAGCAATATGATGCTGAGAGGAATTGAAAGTGGTCCTAAGTTGTTCAAAGCATCATTCCTCTTCCATCAACCGACCCTCAACCTCTGGAGTGAGTTGCTCACGAGAACTATTGTTGATTATATTATTTAGAACATACAGTATGGCAGCAACAATTTTAGTTGAGGCTTTGGGGCCTCGGGCAGTCATTGAAATTCAGACCCCTCTTGTTCTTGGCTTCTTGCCATGACTAGGACTTTAAAAATGAAGCCATTAGTAAAGATTATCTTTTTTGCATAGTGAGGGTAATGCAAGAAACCTTAAAATTCAAAAGTTAAAAACTAAAATCCCGCTCTACCATCCCATCCAAGAAACATGGAAGACAAACATCATCCAAGTCAAAGAGAAACACAGAAGTCTATAGTCTTATCCTTATAGAGAGGCAGCTCAAATTGAAATTTCAAGTGTACATAAGTAAACAAACCCCACAAAATATCTAGAAGCCAAACTCCATTTGAAATATCAATTAATAAACTATATATACATGTATACTATTATAAAGATACATGAGGTTACACAATTGCTTTAGGATAAACATCATAATATAATTCCAATCCATCCTACACATGCAATGAATTCTTAGCATAATACAAACAATAATGTCAACAATTCGTTAACTGGTACTTGTCTAAAAGCGCCTTGTAGAAAAGCTCAAAAGAAGAGCAAAACTCAGGGACACGAAATGTTCTACAACACCAAGTGACTTTTTTGTATAAAATAATGTTTCCAACTAATGACATAAAATGGAAAACAAAAAAAAAAACAAAAACTATTTTTGGGAATGAGTCGGGATGGATTAGCTCTCCCTTTTAGCTGGGCTAGGTTCGGGATTAAGAATGCAGGGTAGTGCTGCTCCTCTCTGCCCCTAACCTTGGTTCCAACTCATGAATAACCTACTCACAATTTGCAAGGAGGAATCATTTTATGACATTAAAACTATAGGTAAGTTTGCATTGACTAAGATTGTATATCATCATAAAGCCAATAAACAAGTCAATTAAAGACAAAGATACAATTATATAAGTAGCTAATACCCAAAACAGAAAAGAGAAAGACAACTAAAATGCACAGGCAGTAGTCAAACTAATTAGCCTACAAAATATGCTTCAACAAATAAATCAAAGAAAATTACCTGGATGTAAGGATAGGTGTTGGCAGCTGCAGTGTCACCAATAAGCATTGAATCACACTGTGAGGAGTTTCGAGCATTTGCTGCCTTTGACTGAACCTGAACAAGCCCCCTATAACAGTTTCTCGAATTCCCAGCTGAAATACCCTTTGAAATTATCCGACTTTTTGTATTCTTCCCCTTGTGTATCATCTTAGTCCCTGTGTCAGCCTGCTGATAGTTATTCGTTAATGCAACCGAATAGAACTCCCCCACAGTATCATCTCCCTCTAAAACAACACTCGGGTACTTCCAAGTAATCGCAGACCCTGTCTCCACTTGAGTCCACGATATCTTAGAACGATCCCCAGCACAAAGTCCACGTTTCGTAACGAAATTATAAATACCACCTTTTCCTTCCTCATCCCCAGCATACCAATTCTGCACCGTGGAGTACTTAATCTCTGCATCCTCAGCACAATACAACTCAACCACAGCTGCATGAAGCTGGTTTCTATCATAAGAAGGCGCAGTACACCCTTCCAAGTACTCCACGAAACTCCTATCATCCGCAACTATCAAGGTCCTCTCGAACTGCCCCGTCTCCAATGCGTTGATCCTAAAGTAGGTCGAGATTTGCATAGGACACTTGGTGTCCTTAGGTATATAACAAAATGAACCATCACTAAACACCGCGGAGTTCAAAGCCGCGTAGTAATTGTCCTCACTAGGCACAACTCTCCCTAGATACTTCCTAACTAAATCCGGGTACTCCTTAATAGCTTCTGAAATCGAACAAAAGATCACACCCGCCTTCTCTAAAGTCTTCCTATGTGTCGTGGCAATCGAAACACTGTCTAAAACAGCATCAACCGCCACATTAGCTAACCTATTCTGCTCATTCAAAGGCACACCCAACTTATCAAAGTACCTAATCAGTTCCGGGTCAGCCTCGTCGAGGCTTTTAAGGGTTGGTTTCTTTTTAGGAGCTGAATAATAACACATATCTTGAAAATTAATAGGTGGGTACCGATTATCGGACCATTTAGGTTCTTGTAACTTCAAGAACCTCTCAAAAGCACTCAATCTAAACTCAAGCATCCAGTCGGGTTCATCTTTCAACGAAGATATCAATCGAATCGTCTCGCTAGAGAGCCCTTTAGGGATTGAAAACGAGTCTATATCTATACTAAAACCGAATTTCTTATCGTATTCACGATTACGTAGAATCTCTTGGATTTTATCGTCTGTAGATTTACCTGAAGAAGAAGCTGAATCCGAAGTGATGGTCTGTGATGACCCGTACCCGACATCTGCTCGGATCCTGAGGTGTCTGGAAGAAGCTTTCGGGTTGCTAGGTTTTAGATATTCGAGTTTCGGGTGAAACCCTTTTGGGAGTCTCGACGAATCGATGGTGGGTTGTGGAGAGAAGCTTGAGATTCCATTAGCTAGCAGAGAATTCATGGTTTGTGGTTGAGAGAGAGTGAGCGAGAAAATGCAAAATAAAAAAACAGTTTTATTTGTTTTTGGAAATAAATTCAATCGAGTGGTGTTTTTCAATTTTTGTATATATATTTTTTTTTCTTGGCTATAAATCGTTGATACGTTGATGGTCTCGTGTGTAACACGTACCCTATTTATTGAAGTCTAGGTGGGACCCATCTTGATTGATATTGGGCCGAGACTCGGCCCAATAAGAAATAGGCAGTCCAAATGTCCAACATCGAAAAAAAAAATCTGTTCGTGTTTGGTAATCCACCGATGTTTTCTGATACCCCATTAATAATTACAGCCAATAATTATTTTTAATTGAGGGTCTCGATGGCTTTAATGCTCGTCTCGATGGCCTTGACGCCGTCTTGGTGTGGTATCTTGATGGCACTAACGTGGTCTCGGTGGGGTGTCTCAATAACTCTGAAGTCTGTGGGCAGATAAAACGATGTCAAATATAGACACATAATACATCGTTAAAATCTTTTTGACAAGCCTTACGAAAGTCACTAGGGGTGCGTTTGGTATGCGGGACAGGACGGGACGGGACGGGACCCCTTGTGATCAATTGATGTAAAAATAAACTCAAACCCCTATCACATAAGTAAAGGAGAAGTGCACAACTACTTTATTAACGGTGGATGTGCATAAATTCTTGATTTTTGATCATGTAACATTAACATTTTTTTTTTTTTCTTGATTTTATAAGAGTGTATTTCATCACTAATGTTAAATAATATGTCACTCTGTCTATGTATCACAACTTTTGAAAGCTATTTAGATTCAAAATCCTTAATAACAATATAAGTACTTGTAAAGCTTTAAAATAAAATAGTTTATAAAAACCAACAAATTATTATTTCCCTCATTAAATATAAATTAGGGGTTTTTACGATTTGGTCTCAACTTAAATGAGAAACATCACGTTTTTACTCCTTAAATCATGTCTATTTTAGTTATTGTAATTAATTTCAGCACTTTTAAAATAAAATTATCAAATATATGTATACTGCTTTTGAGATATACAGTAGTTTTAAAAATATAATTAATCAAACATCTGCTGATTAACTTCATAGCTGATTATTTCTTCAGTACAGCTAACAGTGATTATTATAAAAGTTACAGTAATACCAAACTGGCCCTAATTTTCAATTATATAAGGACCAAATTAATGAAATTTGAATTAAGGAGTAAAAAAATGATATTAATTTCCCAATTAAGTTGGGACCAAATTGTAAAAAACCCCTTATTATTATACGTTATATGAAAAAAAAAAATTAAAATAATAATAATAATAATAATAATAAATATTTGAGAGTCATGGTTATTTAGTTACAACTATTCCAATTCCATCTAATTAGTCAGTACGTGTATTTTGTGGTTGTAGTTTATAATGACGGAGGTTTATGACATATATTAATAACCAATTTCTTAAAATATGGAAATTTTCATATTCGAAAAGATCTAGAAAATTAAAATAAAAAAAAAATTTTAAATCATATTTCCAAATTTTCAGGTTTGAATCTCCACTATCCATTATACTTATAATTATTTATTAGAATATGGGAAATTTAATATATATATATATATACAGAGTGAGTCTCTCATGAGGGATCCCTTATTTTAATTTCGGTAAGGACCATAATGAAAACACATTGAATTTAATGAATTTTAATCTGAATTTTTTTATGGATGATGATTTCAATGAAATATACATATGTACAAAATTTGAGAATTTTATGAGTACTAGAACTATTTATCCAAATTTTGTTAAATATGAAGGCATCGGAAAATAGGCAAAATATAGGAAAATTCAAGAAAAATAGTTCTAGTACTCGGAAAATTCTCAAATTTTGTTCATATGTATATTTCATTGAAATCATCATCCACAAAAAAATTCAGATTAAAATTCATTAAATTCAATGTGTTTTCATCATGGTCCTTACCGAAATTAAAATAAGGGATCCCTCATGAGAGACTCACTGTATATATATATGATTATTATTAATAGTATCATTTAATGCGTATGTTGATGACTTTGGGAACTCCAGAAGTTCAGACTATTATATATATCATAAATTGGAAATATAAGATTATTATTATATTTTTTTTAATAAATATTATTAGTATTATATGTTGTGTTGTATAATTAGATATATTAGAATATGGAAAAAATTCATAATTTTTTTTTTTTTAAGAATATAGTATCATTTATTGTATACCATGTGTCTTGACCACAACAAAAGTAACTATTTTTATGTTATATGAAGAAAATAAAAATAAAAATAAAAATAAAAATAAAAATATAGTATCATTTAATATAGGCATATCTAATAATAAAGGGTTTTTACAATTTGGTCCCAACTTAATTAGGAAACATCACTTTTTTACTCCTTAATTCAAATTTCATCAATTTGGTCCTTATATAATTGAAAACTAATCAAATTAGTCATACCGTTAATCAAAGTAACGGTTTTGACAAACGGTAGGACTAATTTCATTGATTTTCAATTATATAAGAACCAAATTGATGAAATTTGAATTAAGAAGTAAAAAAGTGATGTTTTCCAATTAAGTTGGGACCAAATTGCAAAAACCCCTAGTGAAAGTTATTTAGATTCAAAATCCTTAATAGCAATATAAGTACTTGTAAAGCTTTTTAATAAAAAAAATAGTTTTATAAAAACCAACAAATTATTATTTCCCTTCGTTTACATATAAATTATAATAATTACATTTTAAAACTAAAAAAAAATTAAAAATTATCAATAATAAAAGTATTATAAATAGAAATAGCCAGTTATTTCCGTCAACGTGTTGACTATTCCAGTGTGCCACTCCGAACCACTTGAAAGCCAACATGTGTGAGAGCTGCCATTGTCTCTTCAAATTTTAGTGAGTGCAACTTTGCTCACCCCTTTAACTAGAGGTAAGCATTACCCCCCACCTCAGGTGTTGCCACGTGTCTCAAACCTTGGGTTAACTTTAAACTTTGGGTAAGGTTTGAGACACGTGGCAACACCTGAGGTGGGAGGTAATGCTTACCTCTAGTTAATGTGGATGAGTAAAATTGCACTCAAATTTTAGTTGACACTAATTTTCTTTTAATTTAATGTATTAATATAATTGTTTATTTTAATTATTATTATTATTTGAAATCCACAAAATTGACAAGCCAAGCATCTGTTGGAACCTGCGAAAATAAAGTATTATTACTTTATTAGTGCAAACTCAATAGCCACCATCGTTACATAGATGAGAGGCCACCCAATCAGAGTTGAAACCTCTTTATCAAATTTGGAGGGTTTAGGGAGACTAGTTTGAAAATTTAATAAAATTTTAATATAAAACTATATATATATATACAGATTTTCTATTATCAGTTCGAACTGACAATAAATATATGAGGACGAAGAATGTGGACCACTAGATTTACATACTTTAACTCAAAGTGTATGTACTTGTCAAAACTTCTCTATAATCTGTGGTCTACATTCATTGTCCTGATATATTTATTGTCAATTCGAAAAGTGATGATCCACCACGTGATAAGGACATAAGGTGGCTCCACCACGCACCTAATTAAGGGTGGGTAAAAAACCAATAAACCGAACTGAACCGATCCAATCGGTTTTTTTCTGGTTTTTTAATGTTGGCTCGTTCAGTTTGGTTCATTAAAAATAAAAATAAAATAAAATAAATAAAAACGATTAGATCGGTTTTTTTCCCGGTTAACTATCTCAAACAGGAAAACCGAACTGAGATTCAACTTATATTAAAAAAAAACCCTAGTTTAATGTTCAACAATCCATGAAACTACAAAATTATGAAAGTGTGTCACATCATTTTTTTGTTTTTTGTTTTTTATGAATATTATTTTAAACTAATGTTTTCAATTTGTTCAAACTTATAATGTAATTTGGTCGAAAGCCCAAAATGATTAAAATAAGAAAATATGTGTAATAATTAAAGCTCATGAATTTGGTATAATAGGACCAAAATCGAAAAAATAAAACCGAATCGAACCGGTTCAATTCAGTTGATTTTTGATCGGTTGACATTTGTAAATTTTATTGGATCAATTTATATTTTTAAAAACCGAACTTTATCGGTTCTATTGAAAAATGAACCAATTCATTAAACGTGCACCCCTACATCTAATACTGTTTTTTCTACAAGTAAACCGAGATTCGATCTCTATCACAAATTTAATCGTAAAAAATACAATTGTTGTTGTTGTTTTTTTTTTTTTTTTGTTCTTTTAATTGACACCTCATGAGTCATTCACGACGTATGGGTCGAATAGTTGCTCTTGCAACACAAGGAATATGATAATTTACTTATGTTTTTTTATAAATTACGTAAGACTCGAACTTTTATTACACATGCAGAGAGGTACTCACAACCAATCAATTAATATTTTTTTCTGATGGATATGATAGATAGATAATTTTATTTTTTTTAAAAAAATTAATATTTTTTTCAACGAAAATGAATAGAGGCGGTGGAAAATTTGTCTGATTTATATGGAGCAGGGCGCAGGCCTCATGCTTCTTCTTTTGACTTTGAAGCTTCCAGAGAAATTAAAATAAAGCAAGTGCCAAGTGCCAAGTGCCAAGTGACAAGTGCCGTCTGGTTTTCTAATAAAACGTTTTTATTAATTGAACATAGACGGTGCGTGTAGAGAACCACATAAAGTTTGACTTTTTTTTTTTTTTTTTTTTGAAATAAACATAAAGTTTGACTTAATTGTCAATAATGTTTATGTTTTGGAAAAAAAAAAATTTGTTTATACAATCATAGCTTATATTAAACTAACCATGATTAAAGTCAATAAATAGTCATATAATGCACACCACACACATACTCTTCTTTGCACTTTCTGATAGCAAAGGGTTCCAGTCACATCATACGTATTTTACAAATATATGTTAGTAATTTTATCTCCAATGTTATAAAAATATATATATGGGTTGCCATGTAGTACTTGATATCGACAATAGATATTCAGGTTAGATATACGAATATTCCATGTAGCACTTGATCTCAACAGATCCGATAGATCATATCCCTTCGATGTCAAATTTTAAGAAAAAATAAATATAAAAATTAGTCAATAGTCATATAATTTTTAAATCTAATTCTTAGATTCATTTGACACAGATAATTATACATCATATTCAAATCACATAGTTTTAAGAACTCATAGTTTATTTAACCACCAACTACATATTTCAATTTTTATTTTTAGCTTCCTTGTACCTAAAAATGTTATAGTTCAATGGAGAGTAGAACATGTAAACAAGCAAACCTTTGAATTTGCTTGGTGGTTGAGACCTTAACTTTCTAAGGAAAAACAAGGGTTCGAAGGTTGGCAAACAAACAAAGAAAAAGAACATATAAACAATATTTATTTAGATAATATGTACATTTTATTTCTCACTTCGAGTTGATATATAACACACTATTTTATTTATAATTTTATAAATAATTATTCATCCCGATTTTTAATTTAGTAGCTAGAGACTTTACAATCTCCATTAACCCGTCAAGGTTCAAACTTTGACACCCTGTATACATTATCCAAAAAATACCCACAAAATCGTAATAAGTACAGGGAGATCTCTCTTGTTGTTGGGAGTTAACTTCTTCCAATTATAAAAGTATATAGTATTGCTAAATCTAGATAGGTTTCGATAGTCATTCAACGTCTGGTGTCATATTTCAAAAGAAAAAAAAAAAAAAAAAAAACCCAATATAATCCCCTATTAAAAATTTAAAATAATGTTCACACTCCTATCACTCCCTTATCATATTACTCGGACCCATAATCTTTATTTTTAAATACGAGAAAATAGCACTAAACCAACCTCGTTTTATTGACAATTTTTAATTTAATCTTAAGACAAACCATCAACTTTGTGTGTGATCATCAATCTCGTAATCTCATCTTCCTAAACATATGCATCATGCAGGCCCTCAATTTTGGCACTCTCTCTATAAACAAATTCAATTAAATAATACCCAAAAAAACAATTTAATTAATTAATTAATTAATTGATAATATGCATCATCGGCATGCTCTGTTCAATTAGGTCAGTTTTCAATTCAATCACAGTGATGTAATGGCGCCAACTCAATCACGCCATTATTTTTCAACCAAACATTAGCGCACATGCATTGCTTCCATCACTCACTCTCTTTCTTCAAACTTTTTATATAAATACCTCTCACCATTCTTCTTCTTCTTCAACATCCAATCCAATTACTACTCTGTGTTTTTTTTCTTCCTCTGTTTTTTTTTTATTCTCTACAAAAACAAAAAATGACTATTTTGAGGAGACAGAGCAATTACACGAAGCTAGACAAGGAGGACCCAGAAGAGATTCAACGTAGAAAAGCTCAGTTTTTGATCTACAAAGTGATGGAACAAGCAGATTCTATTTTTCCTTCTCCGAGAAAACGAAGACCCTCGTCGTTTTTAAGGCTTAGATTGTGTAGATTGAAAGTGAAGATTGGGAAGAGATTGAGGAAAAGCATTTATGCTGCTAGAATCTCTTTTCATAAGCAGGTTTCAACCCAGTTGAAAACTTGGAAGCGCTTTTTTAGTCAAGGAGATTCCATTGCTACTCTGCCTCCTCTTTTCAATTGAAGTTCTTTTTTTTTTTTCTTGGGTTGTTAATGTTTCTCATGCAACAATTTGTGGCAAATGGTTATTTGCTTTTAATGGAATACATAGTATACAGAGCTTTTTAGTATTTGAATTCGCTATGTATTTTGATACTTGGAAGTGCTTTTGGAAAAGCACTTTTACATTGCAATCTAATTAGTGATTTCAATTAACTACTACTATGAATGGTTGTTTTATAATTCTGGAGACTTGAGAGAAGATCTAGAGTGTGAAAATGCTTTGACAAATCAAAGCTTTTAATCTTTTCTCTAATGTTTAGATTAGTAAACTGTGATGGACCCAATTGAGATACAGGTTTGCTAGATGTGCTAGCACACACAGACAAAGGCACAGTCACTGAGTAGCTGTGCTGTCTCTTTTGATTCTCTCAGTCAACTTCAATAAAAGTAGCTGGAAAAATAAAAATAATAAAAGTTAAAATCATTAGATTGTACATGACTACATAGCTCTCCTCCTCTCCTCTTGCCGACAACAATCATATGAGGTAAAAATAATTTTTAATGTAAATCTAGATAGTTTATGCAAAACCATGGAAAACCAATCATACTTTGAATCAATGGCGGAGGCAGAAATTTCATTCAACCGGGCTTGGTTCAAGAACTTTTGAGCGGTGGGTCTATACTAGATCCGCCCTTGCTTTGAAAAAAATTAATCTACTATGCATTTTCGATAGAGTGACATGTAATATACATCTTTACTTTACACGATTGTGATCGGTAGTTAAAATCCCTTACAAAGCATGTATTATGTGAGTAAATAATTGAACCGTGTATTCGGTGATCAATCGGATTCCTTATTGATTGGTTGTCATATTTGAAAAAAAAAAAAAAAAAAAAAAATTATTATTTTGTAAGAGATGAACCCATCAAACCATTTTTGTCAAGTCAAAGGGAAAACGTATCTAAATTGGGAAGAAATTGAATGCAATTAGAAGTCAATCAAAATCCAGCAATAGTGCTGCCAATCACGCCCTACTGTCCTAGCTATCTCTTATTTATTAGCTAACCAGCCAAGAGACCCGAACAGCCAGCCCATATGATCCAATTAATCAAGCCTAATTAATGCTCACAACTAATATATATATATATGTACATACAGTCTTTCTATTATTAGTTTGAACCGATAAAAGATATATCAATTCCTTGCATATGGGCCATTGGATTTAAAAGATACTTTGACAAGTACATGCAGCCAAGTCAAAGTATTTAAATCCAATGACCCATATCATATGTAAGGAACTGATATATCTTTTATCAGTTCGAACAGATAATAGAAAAATTATATATATATATATATATCAAAATTTTGTATGCTTTTAGATGTATTGAATTTACTTCAAAAAAAAAAAAAAAAACAAGTGCTAGACGCGTTCTGTAAACGTTTTTCATTTGCTGTTTTTCAAAAATGAAAATAGTGTTTTTGGTTTTAGTTTCGAATTTTGAAAACACACATGTAAGCAAATTCTGGAAGGTGTATTCTAAAAATAAAAACGGAAAAAACGCATCTGGTAGATTAACTGAAAATATAAAAAAAAATGAAATATCAATTTCAACATTTTGTTTATTATAAGAAAACTTTGAATTTTGATTTGTAATAAAGCACCATTTAGTGATAGTATAGATTTGATTACACAACGTCGATGTGATAATTACATAATAATATGAAACATATCACACAACATTGTGTGATCACCGCATCGGATAAAGACTCTTCATTAAATTTTACTATTTAATTATAAGATTCTAATTAAGACACCATATTGAATTACTAATTAAAAATAGTTTAATTTATTTCGAATCAGTTAAATCTAATTCGATTCAGATTCTAATGAGGGTCACTCATAACACGTCCTCTAATATATTTATTAAATAAGGCATCAAATAAAACCTAAATATGCATAATTTCCCAATTAAAATATGTTAGCTATTTTATTTAAACCAATTGGTGCTCGAGTGGATCTCACATAAATGACCAGGTTTCATGAGTGATGTATTTCTACAAACAGGTTGCATGCACGTTAATTAAGGCCATTAGGCCCTTGCCCCTTGAGCATCATGACCCATCAAATTTCAAATAAAAATATCTATTATGTATATAATTCTTCTTCAAATTTTAATTTTATAACAAATTAACAACATTTATATAACTTCGTCAGTGCGTACTGATATAACTTCGTCAGTGCGAACTGATATAACTTCGTCAGTGCGTTAGATGTGGACCATTAGATTTATATAATTTGACTCAAAGTGTATGCACTTGTCAAATATTCTCCATAATCAGTAGTCCACATACATTGGTACTGATGTAGTTACATCAATGAACACTAATATAAATGGGACCGTATATATATATATATATATATATATATATATTCAAATACCAATTTAGGTATTTGGTAAAAAGATACACTTTAAACACACATTGACGTGCGGGTCTAGGGTGCTCACCACTAAACCAACTCAACATTTGTCAAATTCCCACAATTATGTTAATGACTAAATAAAGTATATTAGAAGTTATTTATTGATTAATAAACCAAATACCTTCTTCATTCTCCAAATGTTGTCATTTCCAATGCAAAGGAGCTGCTAGCCAACTGGTGACAAAGACGATTGGCAACGGTGAGTTTATGGCGGTGAGTAGGGCCGGCCCCGGGGTAGGCCCAAGAGACAACCGCCTAAGGCCCCCGTTTTCAAAGGGCCCCAAAATTTTGTTTACTATGTATTTTTATCTAGAGGCCCAAGTATAGTTTTTTTTTATTTATTTTTTTATTTTTTAAACAGCTCAATCAATATATTGTGCTGCAGATAATTTAATGAGCCAAAATATTTGTTTTAAAATCAGCCCAATAGTACTAACAAAAAAATGGCCCACGGTTTCTCTAATGCCTATTGCCCAATTCATTTACTTTTTCTAGTTTCAAGAGCCCAATTCAATTATCTAATGCCCATTGCCCACAGGCCATTTTTTAGTTACAGGGTTTCAATTCATCAATCATCTATTCATCTTTATTACTTACTGTAATTCTTTTTTCTCCACCAAACATAGCTGCCGCCTACCGCATCTCTCTCTCTCTCTCTCTCTCTCTCTCTCTCTAAATTCTCAATCTCATATCCTTATCCATTCAATCATCTCTCTCTAAAGTCTCTCTGTTTTTCTTACAAATTATTATTGACTTGCTAACCGATAAAATCCACACCAGATAGTGAATAATCTCTTGCCTATTGACTTACTTATTTACGCTTTAAATTGAAACAATTATTTGATTTTAAATAATCCTAATATAATTTTATGAACCCAAGAGTATGCTTGCGGTTTGCTGGACTAGTTTGATTGGTTTTTTTTTTTTTAGTTTGAATTTTATGTTTTAAAAAGCTCAACTTGAATATGTTCTTCAATAATGTGGGTCAATTTGTTAGTTTTGTGGTTAGACATGTCGTGCTTCACGGTTTTATAATTTATACTGAAAAAACTATGAAAACGAATAAGGGGCCCCCATTTTAGATTTTTGCCTCGGGCCTCACAAAAGTCAGGGCTAGCCCTGGCGGTGAGACGAGATGCGAGAGAGAAGCCGAGAAGAACTTGAAGCTTTTTTGGTTTTTATTTTTCTGTGAAGTTTTGCTCGATGAACCTCTTTCATCGACCAAACATGTTTTTATTTATTTTTATTTTTAAATGAAACCTCTTTCATCAAATGGTTTCAATTTTATTTTTTTAAATGGCTAGGGGCGACTTTGACCACCAAACCAGACTAGTCGGCACCCAAGGCCGACTAGTCCGGAAATCACCTAGACCAGGCGACTTCCTTGTAATCGGGGCGGTAGGCCATTGCTGAACAACTAGTCTGCCCTAGGCGCCGACTTTTACAACACTGATCTCGAGATGATATTAATCAAATGGTTCGCATAATTCAGTAATTACACAATAATCTTAACTTTTAATCGAAGTTAGTAAAAGGTTTAGTTAGGGGTAATTTAGACTTTTCAAATCTTCATATTAGTCAATGGTTAGTAAACATAGTCAATGAGAAGTTCGTATAATTATGTCAAAGTTTGCCGGTGATTACAATATTGCCTAACCTCAGGGATTGTAGTACAATTAGCCTAATATTGTTTTTAACAATATTATATTCCACATGTTAAATCTTGAATGGCTCCGACTGTACCAATCAACTAGTGCATCCGGTGCACCGTACATTTTCTTTTGTTGCTGACGTGGAAAATCGACAAATGCAAAAAACCCGTTCTTTAAGACACTATTTGTGTGACGACGCTAAAAAACCATAATCACGTTTTTTCGTTTCTCCTCTCAATAAAAAAAAACCTCTTCATTGCACATTTCGTTTTCACTTGAAGAAAGAGATCTTCATTTTCCAATTCACCAACCCAAACAAGTCCCTACATTTTAGGGTTTTACATCTCAAAAATCGTTTGGTTTTTCCTTTCCCATGTACGCTTACAATCTCTTTAATTTTGTTCTATGTTTGGTTGCCGAGAAACTGCAAGAAAAATTAACATAATATTTATCTTGTTTGTTTGATAAAGGTTTTCAAGTGTTTAACATAATTAACATAATTCAGTAATTCAACATTTACACAATAATATTAATTTTTAATCGAAGTTGGTAAAATGTTTAATTAGGGGTAATTTAAACTTTTCTCATCTTCAAATTAGTCGATGGTTAGTCAACATAGTTAACAGGAAGTTCGTATAATTATGTTAAAGTTTGTCGTTGATTACAATATTGCCTAACCTCAGGGATTGTAGTGCAATTAGCCCAATATTAATATATATATATATATATATATATATATATATATATTATATTCCACATGTTAAATCTTGAGTGGCTCCGAGTGTACCAATCAACTTGATCATCTGGTGCACCGAACATTTTCTCTTGTTGCTGACCTGGACAATCAACAAATGCAAAAAACCCGTTTTTTTACGGCACTATTTGTGTGACGACTAGAGGTGACCGCGATTCGGTTCGAACTGGTTTGAATCAAAACCGGCACTGTTGGAACCGAACTGGAACCATTGGTTCCGATTCATGATTTTATGGAACCCTAGGCGAATTAGCGGTTCCAGTATTTAAATAATATTAAATAAAACTAAACAAAGATTTGTAGTTTTACATCACCGTTGGCCTTTATTTCCTCATTCTCCAATACCAAAACACAAACCCTAGCCACTACCACTAGAAGAGATCGTCGATCGATCTAGGCACCGAGGAGATCGTTGATCAAGGAGCTGCTCAGCCCCATCATCTCTCTCCTTGCTTTCTTTCTCTCTTCACTCTTCTCTAGATTTTGCTATAGGAAAATAAAAATAGAAGGAGATGTTGGGATTGTTTTTGTGGTTGCAGCTCGCCGCCGCCAATGAGACCAAGAGAGAGAGTCAGAGAGAGAGATGATAATGGTGATGAAGTCATGAAGGTGGATGGGTAATTTAGACTTTTCACATCTTCAAATTAGTCAATGGTTAGTCAATATAGTCAATGGGAAGTTCGTATAATTGTGTCAAAGTTTGTCACTGATTACAATATTGCCTAATCTTAGGGATTGTAGTGCAATTAACCCAATATATTTAAAATATATATATATTATATTCCACATGTTATATCTTGAGTGGCTCTGAGTGTACCAATCAATCGGTGCATTAGGTGCACTGTACATTTTATCTTGTTGTTGACGTGGACAATCGACAAATACAAAAACCCCTTTTTTTATGGCACTATTTGTGTGACGACACTCTCTTATTACATTTAAAAAAAAAAAAAAAAAAACAAAAAACCCATAGTCATGTTTTTTCATTTCTTCGCTTAATTGAAAAAAAAAACCTCTTCGTTACACGTTTCGTTTTCACTTGAAGAGAGATCTTCATTTTCCAATTCACCAACCCAAACAAGCCCCTACATTTTAAGGTTTTGCATCTAATGATTGTTTGGTTTTTTTCTTTCCCATGTATGTTTATGAATTTTTTTTTATTTTTGTTCTATGTTTGGTTGCCGAGAAACTGCAAGAAAATTTTACATCTTATTTCGTTTGATAGAGGTTTTCAAGTGTTTAACATAATTCACATTTACACAATAATCTTAACTTTTAATCAAAATTAGTAAAATGTTTAGTTAGGGGTAATTTAGACTTTTCACATCTTCAAATTAGTTAATTCAACATAGTCAATAGGATGTTCGTATAATTATATTAAAGTTAGCTGCTGATTACAATATTGCCTAATCTCAGGGATTGTAGTGCAATTAGCTTAATATTATTTAAAAAAAATATTATATTCCATATGTTAAATCCTGAGTGGCTCCAGGTGGGTAATTGACAAATGTAAAAATCCGTTTTTTTTTGGCACTGTTCATGTGATGATTCTCTCTTATTACAACAAAAATATAATATATAAAAAATAAAAAGAAATCCGTTTTTTTTTTTTCCTTTTCATTTCTTCGCTTAATAGGGAAAAAAAAAAAAAAAAAAAAAAACCCTCTTGTTGAACGTTTCGTTCTCAGTCGAAGAGATCTTCATTTTCCAATTCACTAACCTAAACAATCCCCTACATTTTAGGGTTTTACATCTACCGATCGTTTGGTTTTTCCTTTCCCAGGTACGCATACAATCTCTTTGATTTTTTTCTCTGTTTGGTTGCCGAGAAACTACAAGAAAATTGAAGTAATACTCAACTTTTTTTTTTAATTTTAGCTGAAATTTGTGTATTTATTTTCGTTTGATAGAAGTTTTCCGGTGTTTAACAATTGAAGCTGATACTGTCATTATTTGGTCCGGTAGCTGATTTTTATTAAATTTGTTCGAATTCCGACATAATTTAGTCATTTTTTCTGGGTTTTTTTAGCTGAATTTGGTGAAAAATGGATGCGGTTGTGTGATATATTTGCGTAGCGTGAGAGTTTCGTGAGAAAATGAGCGTGGTGGGGTTCGATATCGGGAATGAGAATTGTGTGATTGCGGTTGTGAAGCAACGTGGGGTTGATGTTTTGCTGAACGATGAGTCCAAGCGTGAGACGCCGGCTGTGGTATCGTTTAGTGAGAAGCAGAGGCTCGTGGGATCAGCTGGAGCTGCTTCTGCGCTGATGAACCCGAAATCAACGATTTCTCAGATTAAGAGATTGATTGGTCGTAAATTTAAGGAAGTGGATGTGCAAAATGACCTTAAGTTGTTCCATTTTGAAACTTGCGAGAGTCATGATGGGGGGATTTTGGTTAGGTTACGGTATCTGGGGGAAACTCATGCGTTTACTCCAGTTCAGATATTGGGAATGTTGTTTTCGAATTTGAAGCAGATAACTGAGAAGGATTTGAATATGCCCATTTCGGATTGTGTGATTGGGATTCCTTGTTACTTCACGGATTTGCAGAGACGCGCTTATTTGGATGCTGCTGCAATCGCCGGGCTGAAGCCATTGAGGTTGATGCACGATTGTACTGCCACTGCCCTTGGATATGGTATTTACAAGACTGATTTTTCCAATGTGGGAGCAACTAATGTTGTTTTTGTGGACATTGGTCATTGCGACACACAAGTCTGTGTTGCGTCGTTTGAAAGTGGACACATGAAGATACTTTCTCATGCTTTTGATGCGAGCTTGGGTGGGAGAGACTTCGACGAGGTTTTGTTCTGTTATTTTGCGGCACAATTCAAGGAACAATACAACATAGATGTTTATACAAATATTAAGGCATCTATTAGGCTGAGGGCATCATGTGAGAAAATGAAGAAGGTCTTGAGCGCAAATGCTGAGGCACCGATGAATATAGAGTGCTTGATGGATGAGAAAGATGTTAAGGGTTTTATTAAGAGGGAAGAGTTTGAGCAGCTGTCATTAGTTTTGCTGGAGAGAATTAGTGTTCCTTGTCAGAAGGCTTTGGCTGATTCTGGTCTGGCCCTTGAGAGTATCCATTCAGTTGAGCTTGTTGGTTCAGGTTCTCGGATACCTGCTATTACTAGGATGTTAGCTTCTTTTTTCAAAAGAGAGCCAGGCCGGACAATAAATGCAAGTGAATGTGTGGCTCGTGGTTGCGCTCTTCAATGTGCAATGTTGAGCCCAGTATTTCGCGTTAGAGAGTTTGAGGTTTGTGCTTTTCTGTTGTGAAATGCCCATTGTTTTTCTGCATCTCCTAGCTTGCATTTCATTCTTGCTTTGTTTGGTACAATGCGTTTCTAAATATGTCATCACTATTTATTGTTATTGCCTTATATTTTTCCTTTAGCTGATTTCTTTCTCGGTAATTGACTGCCAATTACTTTGTTTTTGGTTTTTTATTATCTATAAAAGGATGCTTTTGTTTACCAGTTAGATTCTTATTTTTCTTTATCTATTACAAAATAGCAAAGAATTTGTACTTCATTAGATAAGTGTCATTTTATAAGATTCACTCATCTTTAACTATATGAATATATGCGTCTCTTTTTGTCCGTCTGTGTGTATTTGGTGAAGATATTTGTAAATTTTGAACAGTGTTTTGTACAATGAAAATGTGGTTGACTTAGATTTGAGTTGAAGAAAATATTGTTGTAGATGGAAACATTTTGGAAAATGCAACAAGCAAGGTTAATTCCTTTTCCATCAAGCTGTTTTTGCTAAAACATAGGCTGCAAAGAGGCAACTTTTATGTCACGGTTCAGATTTCAGCATTTTTTATGTGTGGCTGTGTGTAATTGTATGCTTTCTGTTACTTGCAAGGAGTTATTTCCTGTATCAAGACTTAATGTTTCCAAATGTTATCATTTTCAGGTTCAAGATTCAGTTCCGTTCTCCATTGGATTCTCATCCGACAAAGGTCCAATTTGCACACCGTCAAATGGCGTGCTTTTCCCCAAAGGCAAGCCATTTCCAAGTGTTAAGATTCTCAGTTTGCATAGAAGTAGTAGTTTCCATATGGAAGCCTTCTATGCAGATCAGAGTGAATTACCAAACGGCGTATCTACTCAAATCAGTAGTTATATGGTATGTCATTGCTTGTTCATGCTTCTCATCCTAGATTACATGTAAATCATGTAGATCTGTTAGTAATTATATTCTGATTTAAATTATGCATGCTACTATGCTAGTCGGTTGGATGATGTTGCAATTTCTTTTGACAGCTTTTTGGGTGCTTAGCAGTTTCCAAAGAGTGCACTTCTCATGATGAAATTGTTGTGCACTATTTGTTTTCTTTATTTTTGTTATAGCAAAAGTGATACATTCTTAAACCATCTCAAGAGAATTTGCTAATTAATATACTAATTTTAAGCATTCATGTGCTTAGAAAATACCATTTTTAAGTATTTATATGCAATGATCTATTCCATTATCAAATATAATATACAAGAATTTCTCTTGTACGATTGGCATTCATTCGTTTTAGACCTCAAGCGTCACCTCTTCTAGCAAATTTTAGTGCGACTGTTGTGAAGGGTCTCTAGATCAATTGCAAACACAGTGATAGAAAGATAAGCTATGAATTATAAGACATATTATTGTATGGGAGAACATGAATTAGGGTTGTTCTGAGTCAAGATGACTTTCTATATTTTCCTGTCTCAACTGCATCCTTATCCAAAATTAAGGTAAGTTGAAGGTTGTTTGTTGCTAGAGAACTCTAGTGGTCATATATATCTCAACCCCTCCTTTCATTTTCTATTATTATAGTTACAAAAATGCTGAAGGCTGCTCTTTCCTTAATATAGTACATAACCATAAACGAAACCCAGATCATGAGATAATCATCTCTTGTGACTAGAGTTAACTTGAGTGTTTCTATTATTGTTGGGATATGCTTTAGTTTGTAGGTGACATAATGCCACATGTTGGAACCTTGAAAATGGAAAAAGAGAAGTAGAATATGCATTTATATCTCTCCAAAGTAGAATATAGAGGACTTTATATCATCTGTAAATATTTTTTGTACAGAGGAGGCATTTGTATTTCATTTTTGTTCTTGTCTTTTGACTGGTTAGTTATAACTTTGTTGTTTTCTCTGGAATTTATGGTTTAATATGTGTGCAGATCGGGCCTTTCCCAAGTTCGTTTGGAGAAAAAGCAAAAGTTAAGGTCAGAGTACAACTGAACCTTCATGGGATTGTCAATGTACAGTCGGCATCAGTAAGTATAGATCCTTGTCCACTGATTCTGCAGGACTACTTAGCTTCTATCATCTCTCTAGTAATTACACTAATTCGTTATTGATCACTTATCCTGGATCAGTTGATATCGGAATCCATGGATGACTCTGAGACAAGGAGAGATGCTTCTTCAACTTCAGAAGTGAATGCCAAATCTGATCATACACCTGCTGTAGCTAATGATGATGAAGTCAGTAATCTTGCACATTTTGTACCTTCATCCATAAGTTTACCATATAAGTGCTGTACCACGACTCTTGTTTGCATTTGCATTGCTTGATTGTCGCCTTTCACATCCCTGTAAAAAAAACAAATTGTTAAAAGAAAAGAGAGAATGTGAGGAAATGCTTGTTTTCATTTTTGTTGTTTACATTTATACTATTATACTTCCTGGCCCTCTTTAAACTAGGGGCCATTGCAAAGCTATTCTATATTAGTTTAACACTCATTTCCCGTTGTAAAGAACTTATTATATTCTAAAACAGGATCAAATGTGTTAAGTTGGAATGTGTAGGTGATGAGTTCAATTTCCTTTTTGCGCAGGTAGTAGATAAAGCTAGAAAAGGAAAGAACATCAAAAGGCTGGAAATTCCAGTTGATGAGAGTGTTTACGGTGGGATGACAAAGACTGAGGTTGCAGACGCTGCCCAAAAAGAACTACAATTGGCGGAACAGGACTTGAAGATGGAGCGTACAAAGGACAAGAAAAACGCTGTGGAGTCTTATGTCTATGAAATGCGTGAAAAGGTACATTTAAGATATAATAGTTATATTTTTCTCTTAATATAAAATCCAAGATCAAATGGAATGACACACTTATGTGAACAGATTTTAAATGCATACCGGAATTTTGCTACTGAGACAGAGAGGGAAATAATCTCTAGAAATCTTCAAGAGACCGAGGATTGGCTTTATGAGGATGGAGATGATGAAACTGAGAGTGTTTATTCTGAGAAACTAGAGGATCTTAAAAAGGTGACAGTAACTTGTAGAGTTAGATTTTTTTTTTTTGGGGAGTCAAATGAATCAATACTTGAATGCATAACTGATAAATTTTTTCTTAATAGCTTTTTGATCCCATTGAAAATCGATACAAAGAAGAAGAGGCCAGGGCAGAAGCAACTAGGGATCTGCTAAAATGCGCAACGGATTATAAGATGGTTGTAGGATCACTTCCATCCAGTGTGAGAGATGCGGTATGATTCCTTCCATGAACTTGAATGGTGTTAAAGACGGTGATGGTGATAATCATTAAATCAGTTTACTATTCCGAAGTTTCCTTCTTTTCAGGTCATCGAAGAATGCAATAAAGCAGAGCAATGGCTGCAAGAGAAGACCAGAGAGCAGGACTCATTACCCAAAGATGCTGATCCAATACTATGGTCAAGTGAAATCAAAAGAAAATTAGAGGCACTTGATGCGTATGTTTTCCTATCATGAACTTCTATACAAGTTTTAGCGCAAAATATAGCCCATATTAAGAATTCAATAGAACTCTTTTTATATTGAATGTCAATTATAATATATTATGCTATGGAATTAAGTATAGTTGGATGCTATATCAAGTTACATAATCAACCAGAAGCTCTACATATGACTCATATAACACAAAAATGGTATCTGTTTTGCGAGAAAACAACCATGTATAGCAACAAAGCAGCACAAAGGAAAATAAATGTCTCGGGTGTAGTTACTGTGAGCTGTAAAATGCTGCATCTTTCTTTGCTCTATTTAGCCATGTTATAGAAATCATATCAGGGTATGTTTTCAGGGATGCAGGTGTATTTAGTCTTCACACACTAATATGGAGGTTTAAAATTTGCACCCGTGTAAATCCATGCGTTGATCTTGTACTTTAAAAAGTCCTTGCATGTTTTTTAAAGTATTTCTGTTGCTAGAGTACGTATGCGTGTGTATGCAAGTTATGTGCTTGGAAATGCAGGACATGTAATTTGGGTTTGTTCTTGTATCATATATTTCGTGTTGAAGTTCAGTACAAAAAGGGTTTCTACTATAGAGGCCTCCACCCTTAGGCCTCCACCCTAAGGGTTTCTCTGCTGTGTGCTTCACGTGCTGACCCCACTACATTCTGATCAACCATATTGTTGATCAGAAATTTCTTTACGCTTACATGTTGATCAAAATATTATTTGTTTTATGATATGCTTTCGTCTTTTGTTTTTAGTTCTCTTTTTTCTCATGGTAATTGTAATTTGTATTTCAGGACATGCAAATACATAATGAGATCCAAACCATCTCCCCAAGGAAGAGACGAAGCAAATGGCCCAGACAGGAGAAGAAAATCAGACGACATGCAGGTAGATTGATGCGGCTTTACATATATACGTGACATCAATGATCGACAGCAAAAACGAAACTCTACCAGAGTATGTAGATTGACGACACTGACCCTTTTTAAAAAAAAAAAATTTGTTATGCTTTTCATTCACAAGTATAGTCTCAGTAACTAGTTTCCGACGGTAGTTTATACATCGACAATGTTCCAATGCTGCCTGTGCCATTGTTGAATCTCATCATTTTTTGTGCTCATTTCTTCGATTTTCGATTTCTCCCTGGAAAAAAAAAAGAAAGAAATTTTGTTTGTTATTTAAATTTTGGAATTTGATTGCTCTGTATAGAGAGGATAACAAAGAAATTACACCTGATTCTGATGTATCCATATATGTTTACTGATTGCTGTTAGTGAATGGAAGTTTATATTAAATCGTGTGATGGATCTGTCTCTCTAACAGGCCATTGATTGATTCATTTTTGTGTGCTAAAGACGGTGATTGGTACACTGAGAGGTGGTATGAAAAAAACTTTTCGATTATGAACTTCAGGCCAAACTGTGTATGGTTTTGTACTTGCATACATCCGAGAAATGTGGGATCAAATCATACCCATTTCTCATATTCAGAAATATTGTAGTAGTTCAAAAAAAAAAAACGAAATTGTTAGCAACCAGTTAGACTCAAAGTTTAAAGGGTATAACAATAATATTTTTTAAGCATTCTAACGGTGCTTAATGTGCAAGACTAAGAGGCAGGCATGTTACACAAAAAAGATCTTAAGCCGATAGAAAATAGCACAATTACAGTATTTAAGTATTCTATAACACATGTTTATAAAATACGTATGGGGGGAAGGTGCACTACCACCTCTACATAGGGGGTAATGTGCGAGATCAGTTTACACTGATGAAACAAGATTTGGATAAATGTTTTCCTCGAAAATTAAATCGTAAAGATAGTGTTCCACTGAGATAACATATCGGTTCCCAATGAAGACAATGTAGTTCTTCTAATCATATTTCGAAAACTCGGGGTGGGCTAGATCCTAGAATTTCATGCATTTATGCAGGATATTTTTGAAATATTATCGGATCTAAGAACCTGCATTGCACTTTTAAGATGGATTCATGGTGCAAATTAATTCTGTAGCTATTATGATAACCACATGGCATTCATTACAATTAATTCCAATGCTACTTTGTTGTTGTTTCTGGAATTATATCAACATTATAATTTAGAACAGAGTGAGTTAGAATAAAATTGGTGCTAGAATATGGAACAATTTACTCAAATATACCTGATATTTAGTTCTATAAATACCATAACGAACATTTTCGATCTCAATCCGTACTGTGATAAATTGGTATAGAAGTTAGCAGCTCTATGCTCGTCCATCTTCCAGTTGAGCTACGCTCCTGGAGGCAAGGATATTTATTTCTTTTATTAAAATCATTAAATTAAAATAAAATAAAATATTTATAGATACTAACTATTATGTATAATATAAGTATATAACAAAAAACAAAAATTAAAATCATTGAATTAAAATGTAAGAGAAAACAACTAACAAAGAAAAGAAACACACGTGTTAAAAAAACACACACATATTACATATATGAACAAAAATAAATGAAAAAAACAAAAACATTGATAAAATAAAAAAAAAACACACCCATTGATGAACAATAACCAACCTGATGTGATTGTGGACTGGGAAATATCTTCAACGACGAGGAAAATATGGGTATTCTCCGAATTCATCAAGATCTGGGGAAGGGAGGGATCTCAATCTTTCTGGATAATTCAAATTGGAGTTACGGTCAATTCGCAAACCGTTAAGCCTGGGCAAGGATCCATCCTCTACTTGCCACTCCTCTGTTTCATAAGCCACATCAAGTAGTAGAATTTCAAGCCACATAAAACCATTTGCTCTGCTCATCATTTTCTTCCCTTTGTAAAATCCTCCGCCTAACTTAAGAAGCGTGAGTTTTGGTAACTTCTCTAACAGAGGCATTGGGTCATCCTCCAGGTTTGATAACTCTAAGGAAAGGCACTCTAGATTTGGTAAGACTTGATGTATGTCTTCCGGCAATTTCTCTAATTTCCCCTTCAATCTCAAATCTATGAGATGTGGGCAACCAGAGAGTGGTTGCAGCGATGAGAAAGATATTTCATCCAAGTTTCCACCAACTACTAATAGTCGAAGGCTTTTTAAATTGGCAATTGAATCAAAACAGAACTCTGCTCGTTCACGCAAGATGCCCGCAATGAACAACTCTCGAAGATTAACCAAATTTTCGGTTTTAATTTGAGCCCATATACTAGGGCTTACCTGTCTCAAAGTCTGAAGCTTAGTCAAGTTGTCTATCAACAAACGCCAATTACCATAAAAGCCTCCAATTAGATGCCTCAACTCTTGCAACCTACTAATTTCAGTCGGTAGCTTTGCAACTTCAAAAGTATCATATATAAACAAAGTTTGTAGTCTCTGCAAGTTGTAAATCAATGAGGCATCAATACGTGTCTTATACCACCCCAAATATTTTAGATGGATCAACTTTGCCATCTCTTTATCAAATATCTTATGATGTTTGTAAACACCAATATCTAGCACTCTCAGATATCTGAATGTCCTGCACATAGTTGCTAACCGTTGTCCTCTTGTCCCAAGCTCTACATCTCCAAAGCCAAACAAGAAAAGAGAACGCGAGCGTGGATTACTTTGATGCGACAAAAACCTTTTTGTCAAGTAATAAATAGCTTGTCTTGGATATGGAGGTACAACTAAAGATAAATTTGAATCTTTGATTTCATCATAAATATAAAGAAAGTTGAAATCTTTTGCCATATCAATTGCAAGATCGCGTAGAAGATCGTGGACTCGGCATGTTACAATCCTCCCCCAATATCTTTTTTCCACTTGAATCAAGCTTCTGTTGATCAACTTATTTATGTAATCTTTGGCCACCTCTTCCATAATACAATCTTCATTTTCTGATATGAAACCCTCTACCACCCAAAGATACATGAGTTTCTCAATTATTATCTCAGAGTCCTCGGGGAAAAGACCTAGATAGAGAAAGCATGGTTTCAATTGATGGGGTAAAGAATCGAAGCTCAAAGCTAGTAAGGAATTTATTTCAATTGAACCAGCTTTTAAATGTCTCCAAAGGTGATTACGCACCCCATGCCATTCTTGTGGCTTCTTGTTGGACAAGATCCCACCCAATACAATGATGGCAAGTGGTAGACCATTACATTTTTGTACCATTTCTCTACCAAGCTTTGATAATTCTTCATCTGCATTGAAATTTTGAAAGGTTTTTTCGCAAAATAGTTGCCAACTCTCGTCTCGCCTTAAATATCGAAGACGATGGGGATGAATTCTCTCATCTAAATTCTTGGCAACTTCTTCATTGCGGGTTGTGACAATAACTCGACTTCCATTCTTGTTGTCTGTAGGAAAGGCTGCTTTTAAGATCCTCCAAGCTTCTTTATCCCATACATCATCAATCACTAGCAAATAAGAATGCCCTTGCAATGATTTATGAAGACGTCGCCCTAAATCTTCTTCGTTCATCTTCTCTAGATCCTCACTGTTTTCAACTATGAATCCAAATGATTTAAAAATTCTTATAAGAAGATCTTGAATTGTGTAATCTTGAGACACAGCAACCCAAGCACAATTCTTGAATTTCCTTTGGACATCAATGTGGTGGTAAAGTTTTCTAGCAAGAGTGGTTTTGCCTAACCCTCCCATTCCATAGATGGAAACTATGAAACGCCGTGGGTCATCATCCAAAAGTTTAGCCAACAACGTCTGAGCATCATCAACAAAGCCAACAACATTCTCTTCAACTGCAAAGGAGACAGATCTTCTTAGTTCTCTCAATTTGCCAGTAGTTTTGCTGCTTCCTTTGCTAGCACTGTTGCCGGAATCTTTGAGTCGAAGCACTTGGCTTTTAGAAGAGAGATCATTGAATCTCTCTCTGAAATCTTTAATATCCTTGCCTATGTTGTACAGATCCACCTTTTCTTTGCCTTTATCAAATATGGAAGAACAAACGCGAGGAAAGCATCCCGACTTTGGCTTTGGCTTTCCACTATCATCATCATTAGCTTCACCGTGGACTTTGAGACGGAATACATCTAACATATCCTCAATATCATAAGCAAGTTCTTTGATTTCTGATACCCATTTGTGTATATCAGAATCACCATATTGTTTTTCTTCTGCATCTTTTAACAAATGTTGCATCGATCCCAGTTCTTTTTTCAGACCCCTCACTTCCTTTTTGACTCCTCCTAAAAAGACTGCTTCGCTGATGAGAAAGTCGCCGAGCCTATTCACCACGAACGGGACTACTGCATCAACCATTGTTACTCACAATCTCTCCTTCTTCGAATTCTGGAAAAAAAGTTATGAGGTCAAAGCAAAAGATTGCTGCTTTTTTTTATTTTTTTTTTCAGATTGTAGTGGGTGAATGTCGGTTAAACCAAAGTAACTTTTAAGTAATTTCTTATTTAAAAAAAAAAAAAAAGAAATTTAGTAATGTTCAAAAGTAAAAATTGACATATATGACTGTATGAGTAATGGGTGGACAGATGTTTGGGTTTTTTTGGTCCACGCGTTTGTGTGTGCGTGATCCAGGAAATTACTGTTAAAGACGTTTATTTCTTTTTCTACACTACAGAGCTACACCCATTCATGTCAATTTTGTTAACTTACCCGATTTAATCTTTGTAAGGTCCAAAACACCCTTATATAATAATAATAATAATAAAATAAATCTCACTCAAAGAAGGAGATTCATTGTTAGCAAATGTTATTTTTGATCCCTTAACCAATAAAAAGTAAAAATAAAAATAAGCGAGTAGTAGATTAAAGGAACAAAACCATACATGCATGGAACATTTGGAAAAACTACTGCTCTAACAACTGCAACTCTGCAAGAGTTTATATTTATATAATAGGATTATTTATGAGAAAGTTTTAGAGTTTGATACAATTACAACGTCAATTGAATGGAAACACAAAAATTATAAGAAAAGATTTTTTTTGTTTTGTTTTGTTTTGTTTTTTTTTTTTCATTTTGCAGAATGTAAATGTAAGGATTTCAAATTGAAAGAAATGTATAGATAAATATATTTAAGGAAACAAATTTATTTTTATAAGGATTTTTTGTTGTTGTGAAAATTGCAAAAAATAACATAACCACATAATGGATTATTGTTTTTAATAAAAAATATTTAAGTTCTTGTTTTAACCAAATGTAAGTTACATTGTCTAAAATACCCTTGTTTACAAAAAAAAAAAAAAAAAAAAAAAAAAAACAATTTGTTTCTATTTTACTAAGTATATATACTTCTTTTTAACTTTAAAACCTAACCTTAAATCCTAAAACGTGTCTGACCTCACTCACTCTCTCAATCTCTCATTTTGCTTCCGCTGACTACGGTTCATCACTGCAGCTCCGTCGACCGCCGCTTCTACTATTGCATATATGTATTTACTATTTTACTTCTTTTCTTTGTTGTTGGTGGAAACTTTCTTGGAGCTGAGTATAGAAACTGGGATTTATGAACCATACCGGTTTCTATCTTCACTTTCTTTTTTGCAATCGGTTGGTTTTGTTCTTGGGTTTTGTCCACAATTTGTCTCTTTGTTTTTTATTGTAATCTATTTCCTGTTTTATTCACTCCTAACATTTTATGTATTGGTCTTTGAATTTGAATTCTCTTTTGTTTTTGTCTTTGATTGATTGGCTTTTTGTTTTTAGGTTGGTTGTTGATCTATTTATGTCTTTTTTTGATATGGGGTTGGTTTGTAATGGTTTTTTCGATTATTAATTTCTTGATATTATGTTAATATGTGTTTATATTTTGTAAGATTTAAGAGGTGTTGATAGGTTGGTGAAAGTGAGAGAAGTTTGAATATCAAGCTATAAAAGTTAGCTTCCCGGAGAAAAAAGAACAATTTTCCAGTATCTGAGTCTTGGAGGTTGGTTCTTGAAGTTGTTTTTGCTTTGCTTTCTTTGATTCTTTGCTCAAAGAGAAAAAAAAGTTATTTTTATTTTTTATTTTGTTCTCTTCCTTTTTTTTTTCTTTTCTTTTCTGCAACTAGGGTTTTTTTCCTTTATATTATATTGATTCATTTAAATTGATTAATTTTGTTGCTTTCATGGTTTTTACTATGTTTTTTCTCTTGAGAAAGAAGAATTGGGAAATCCGGTTCCCAAATCTTCCAAAAAATAAAAAATTATTTATTTATTTTTCATTTTCTTCAATAATTTTCAATTTTTTTATTTATAAATTTAAAAAAATGTTTGGAGATATGGATTCCCAGATCTTCCAAACAATTGGCATTTTAAATTATTTTAAAAGAAATATTATTTATTTAATTTTCCTTTTCTTCATTATATTTTCTATTTTTTATTGGTCGAAAATGGTGGAGTTTTGGTAAGGTTTTTGTTGAGAAATTGAATGAAATTTTAGGTGGTCTTGTGAAGGAACATGTTTTGGAGATGGGTTTGTGATGATGAAGAGCTGGGTTTTTGGTTCTTTAAGGATTGTTCAAGCTTAAAGTAGTCATTGGATAGCTCTGTGAAAGTGAGACACTCAAGGTGTTTGATAAAATGACTCAAAGAAAAACAATAGGCAAATTTGCTATGAAAAATGACTCAGCAACATGACAAGTGAGAACATTTTTAATGTTTGTTTGTTTTCAGAATTTTATTACTATTTCCACTTATCGACATTGACAATTATTATTGGTAAATGCAGGAGATGTTGCGATGTGTTCGTCATGAAGTGCATGGAAAATATTGTTAAAAATAAATGTTACCAAATAGACTTCACAGCGGATGATATAAATGACATTAGAAGTGAAATTGCATAATAGTTTTTTCAAGCTTCGCTGCCATGTCAATAATATTAGATAGATGTTGTCTAGACATTAAAGATATTATTTCTAATTATAGCTAATTAATCGAGACTCTCTAGTGGGTAGAGTAATATGGTTTTGTAATACAATGTTGTGTTGTGTTACTGAGATATGATATTGTGATCAGTGCAGATAGTCAATTTTTTTGGTAATGTCAAAAAACAGAAGAAACGTTGGCGAAATTTCTGTCCTGCAGCTGTTTTTAGTCAAAAGTTATTAATCAAGCCTTAAAATCAAAGAATAAAGTATTTGTAAATAGAGAAAAGCTTATTAACATTCCAAATTGTTTAAACGACCAACACAAACTAAGACTATAAATAACATTCAACGACCAACATAAAATGAAATTTTCAATAGTTAACAACCAACACTCGTTAAAAGTTGTAACGTTATGGTAGGTCATGGTTTTGCTTTCATGTTTGAGCATGTCTAAATATTATGTACATGCACAATTGGTCCAGATCCTCCACAATTGGTACATACCTTTAAAGGAGCTAGACACTTTTGTGGAAGAACGTATCCTAAATTTTTTCGACCTGCCCGATGGTCTTCTCTTTTCAGGTGGATGTACAATGCAAAAACTAACATGTTCTCTACCAACTAATTGTATGACAACTTGTCTTCCACCCACTCCCTAATAAGTTTCCCATCCACATAATCTAAAGCGTCTCATCGACCGTTGTAATTGATTACTAGCCTAAAGCTTTTCATAGTTCCTACTGGGGCATAAAATATCATATGTATATCATGTTGGACATGAAATATCCCATGTATGTTATGTTGGGAATGAAATATCCCATATATGTCACGTTAGACATAAAATATCTCATGTATGCAGTATTTTATGTAAGACATGAAATATCCCATGTATGCCATGTTGATCATGATATATCCCATGTATATCATGTTGGGCATGAAATATCCCATATATGTTATGTTGGGTATGAAATATCTCATGTATGCAGCATTTTATATAAGACATGAAATTATCTCATGTAAGACATAAAATATCCCATGTAAGATATAAAATATCCCATGTATATCATATTGGGCATGAAATATCTCATGTATATCATGTTGGGTATGAAATATCCCATGTATGGGATATTTCATGTTGGACATGAAATATCCCATATATATCATATTGGATATGAAATATCTCATGTATGTCATGTTGGGAATGAAATATTTCATGTATGTCATGTTGGGAATGAAATATTTCATGTATCTCATGTAAGGCATGAAATATCTCATGTAAGGCATGAAATATCTCATGTATGTAATGTTAGGCATGATATATCTCATGTATATCATGTTGGGTGCGAAATATCTCATGTATGTCATGTTAGGTATGAAATATCTCATGTATATTATGTTGGGAATGAAATATTTCATTTATGTCATGTTGGGCATGAAATATCCACTATATGCAGTATTTCATGTAAGACATGAAATATCCCATATATATCATGTCGAGCATGAAATATCATATATATATATATATCATATTAGACATGAAATATATATCTTATTTTCTTCAAAAATACATGATTTCACAATATCAGACGATGTATCACGTTAAATATAAAATAACCCACTTATACCACGTTTAACGTGACACACTGCATGAAAAAAAGGGTAGTTTTGTATTATGATGATTGATTACAATACAATAAAAAATTAGAATTTGATTAAAAATAAGAATTTGTTTCCTGATTTGACTACTTTTGCAAATGTACTTTTTGTTTTTCACTTTTTTGTTTTTTTGGATGTTTAAAGTCGAACTAAAAATAATAATTTCTAACAATAATCTATTAATAATTGTTGGTTTGTGTGGTATGTAAACAAGTGCGAGGTGAGAACTGAGAAGTACTGTGCATTTCGTGGTTAGGACATCAAGTTAATATTAGTCCATATTTACTTTGAATTGGATAAATTTCTATATCTTTTATTTATTTATTTATTATTATTATTATTATTTTAAGGAAGATAAATTTCTATCTCTAACCATTCAAATCACAAACAAACCAGAAATGATTTTAATTTCTAGCAGTTTTGTGTAAGGTTTTCTCTCCTCTAAAAATTACATACAGTACTAGTAATAGTACTGCATGCATACCCCACACGCGGTGTGTACTGTGGACAATGGACCGATGACAGAGGAGAGATCTTTGCAATATTTCGTGGAACATGAAATCATCAGTCAAATATTAATTACTCTTGAGTTTATAAATTTCATCGACTATCCCTCACATAGTCACATCAGATCACAATTTAGTATTGGATTCTTATTGTATTTAATAGATTAATTCAACATATGGAAATCCATTGATTTTGAGTTGGTTTCTTACTCATTCGTTTTGAACAAGAAACATAGCAGAAACAACAAGAATAGCGACATCAATAGTGAGAGGACCAAGATTCCAAGGAGGAGGATATGCTAATTGCTAAGAAATGGACTTTCAGAGCGTACCATTCAAATTGTAGAGGATATGCTAAGAGCATGTGCGATGGATTTTCGTGGAAATTGGGAAGATCACCTACCACTTGTAGAGTCCTACTTGAATACTTTACGTAATCTTTCTTTATACGAATCTTCTTATTAAACTATGTAAAATCTTGCTCTATAAATTTAATCATAATTTCTAGTAACATGCTTCTTTCTCTAATATCTTAAATTATATCTAATAATCTGAAAATCTATTAGCTTAACAAATGAATAAATAGTTTGTTTTACATCAATTCTAAATAACTAACTCTAACATATAATTCTAAAACAAATAACTTAATTATAAATTAAAATGGTCTACTCACTGTACTCCATGCTCAAAGCCGTATTGATCAGGCTGGTTCCGTTTCTAAATTTATTTGATCCTTCTGTATCAAAATGTAATTCTAACTGCATTTTATATCTTAAAAATATTCTATAATCAAATTTATTTAAATTTATTTATGAATTCCATTTCAATATACATAATCAAAGAATTTGTGTATAAATGATCTTTCTTCTTGTTGCATAGATAAAATATCTCTTTCAATAATTCATAATTAATAAATATATAATTCATATAAAATATTTAAAATATCACTGTAACATTAATATATTTAAATAACAATTATTTATATACTTATAATTTAACTTTATGGTAATCATGTCAAACCAAATTAACTTATAAATATTTTTGAACAAATTTAAATAACAAATGAGTAAAATAAATTTATTAAAACCATAGTAACAACCTAACTTAACAATAAATATATAATAACACAAACTTGAAAAAATAAAATAAAAATATTTATTAATTTATAATCCCAAACCTAAAATCTTGGATGTTGATAAAAATAATCATAATGGTCAAATTAAAATAAGATGGATATTGCATAATAAAATACTAAAAAGGATTGATTTTGTATTAGGCAAATATATATATATATATATATATATATATATATATATATATATATATGGAAGAACGTTATATTATTAATAAAATGGGGGCCGGGTTAAAATTATCATCTAGATACTAAAATATCTTAACTCATAAAATGGGGTATATGATATCATAATAGCCACATAAATGGGATCCAAAACTTGAACTAGCCCATCAGAGAAAGAATTTACTTTTAGAAATCTCCATGATTTTATGGATTTCATAGACGACAAGGGCCTCTATATCGCTCCCGTAACAAGCTGCAACAAAATATATGAATTTCATTAGAAGAAATCCAAGAGCAATTTGTTAGTAAAAAACAAATATTATAAATAAATAAATAAAAGCCAACATAAGAATATAAGAGCAACTGATCAATACAATCGAAAAACCGATATGCATTTCTGGGCATGAGTGGTTTATATCCAACTCAATAAGGCATTGTGGTTGTCCCCTCCGTTTGTGTTGCTGGGCTCTGTTTTCTGTGGGTGTTTTTTTCTCTGTTTTTGTTGGGGTCTGGGGCTGTGTCTCTAAGACTGCCTTTTTTTGCTTGTCCCCTCTGTTGGTTGTGTTTCCTTTGCAGTGTGGTTTTCCCATGCTTGCTTTATCAATAATATTGGCTGTTAAAAAAAAAAAAAACACATACAGCTCTTCCAAGCAATTCAGTTCTCTCTCTAGATTCATTCATCCGCCTCTGATTTCTTATAAGGTACTTGTCCAGACTTCCTTTCAATGATTCAGCCTAGCTCTTCCGCTACTTGTTCAACTTTTCTGCAAGACAAAACATAGAAAAATGTGTGTTTCTGTTACCATACAAGCAATCAAATTGCATCATTGAGTACATTGTGAAGTACTTTCGTTTACCACCAACAGCCAATATCAGGAATTAACAGATGAATACTTCAAGAGAGCCACAATACACTCAGTAACATATTATGAAATGCAGCTTTCCTGTGCATATAAAAAAAAAATCTTCTTATACTTAATTTCAGTTTTGTTTTCCCATTATTATCCGCCTTGCTTACAAAAGTTAAATTTTTTTACAGCACTAGATATGCATTAACATAATATAACAGTACTTCCATGAAATAAAAGCTAGATGGCTCAATTCGACCCAAATGTTAGGTAATTTTAACATTAAAAACAACTCCTATAAAGTTAATTCTGACTTGCCAATCAAGTAACTTGCAGCTAGAAAACAGCAATGGGAACAAATCATTCAACCCTTGGCAAGTCAAAAGTAGTAAATATCATACCCTCAAGACAAACAGAAAGAGTAGCCTCCTGTACCCTTGTCATTTGAATGAAGCCAGTAGCTGTTAGTGCTTTTATTGTCGATGGATATATCCCACACTCATCAAATCTGCAGAATCAAAGACACTAGCATCACCTATCGACAAATAAATTCCTCAAATCAACAACTATAAACCTAAAATACAATTTTTTCTCTATCTAATTCTTCTGAACAACAAAACATACAAGCATTACTTCAACAAGATTATGAACTTTGATAAAGACATAGCAAAGTTGATCCATCTAAAATATTTTGGGTTGTATGAGTCACTTATTGATGGCTCAATGATTTTCAAGTACTTGCAAAGACTACAAACTTTGGTTATGTATACCAGTGTAGATGCAATGCTATTGACTGAAATTAGAGGCTTTTACGGTGATTGGCGTTTGTCGATAGACAACTTGACAAAGCTTCAGACTCTGACAGAAGTATGCCTTCCTATGTGACCTCAAATTAAAACCGAAAAGTTGGTTAATCTTTGAAAGTTGTGGCTTGCGGGCTTCTTTCATGAACAAGTCTTCTGTTTTGATTCAATTGCCATTTCAGAATCACATCAGGGTGGTTATTGTTTATCAATGCGTGTGCTTCTTTAACAAAATGCTGAAGGCTGCTCTTTCCTTAATATATAGTAGATAACCAAGATCATGAGATGATCATCTCTTGCGACTTGAGTTAATTGGCATGTTTTTATTATTGTTGGGATATGCATTAGTTTGTGGGTGATATAATAATGCCACATGTTGGAACTTAACCTTGAAAATGGAAAAAGAAGAAGTAGAATAGGCATTTATATCATTCCAAAATAGAAGATAGGGTACATTTATATCACCTGTAAATATTTTTTGTTCAGAAGAGGCATTTGTATTTCATTTTTGTTCTTGTCTTTTGACTGGTTAGTTATAAATTTGTTGTTTACTCTGGAATTTGTGGTTTAATGTGTGTGCAGATCGGGCCTTTCCCAAGTTCGTTTGGAGAAAAAGCAAAAGTTAAGGTCAGAGTACAACTGAACCTTCATGGGATTGTCAATGTACAGTCGGCATCAGTAAGTATAGATCCTCGTCCACTGATTCTGCATGACTACTTGGCTTCTATCATCTTTCTAGTAATTACACTAATTCGTTATTGATCTCTTATCCTGGATCAGTTGATATCGGAATCCATGGATGACTCTGAGACAAGGAGAGATGCTTCTTCAACTTCAGAAGTGAATGCCAAATCTGATCATACACCTGCTGTAGCTAATGATGATGAAGTCAGTAATGTTGTTTGCTTGATTTACCATAATTTTATTTTTTTTTGGAGTCAAATGAATCAATACTTGAATGCATAACTGATAAATTTTTTCTTAATAGCTTTTTGATCCCATTGAAAATCGATAAAAAGAAGAAGAGGCCAGGGCAGAAGCAACTAGGGATCTACTAAAATGCGCAATGGATTATAAGATGGTTGTAGGATCACTTCCATCTAGTGTGAGAGATGCGGTATGATTCCTTCCATGAACTTGAATGGTGTTAAAGACGGTGATGGTGATAATCATTAAATCAGTTTACTATTCCGAAGTTTCCTTCTTTTCAGGTCATCGAAGAATGCAATAAAGCAGAGCAATGGCTGCAAGAGAAGACCAGAGAGCAGGACTCATTACCCAAAGATGCTGATCCAATACTATGGTCAAGTGAAATCAAAAGAAAATTAGAGGCTCTTGATGCGTATGTTTTCCTACCACGAACTTCTATACAAGTTTTAGCGCAAAATATAGCCCATATTAAGAATTCAATAGAACTCTTTTTATATTGAATGTCAATTATAATATATTATGCTATGGAATTAAGTATAGTTGGATGCTATATCAAGTTACATAATCAACCAGAAGCTCTACATATGACTCATATAACTCAAAAATGGTATCTGTTTTGCGAGAAAACAACCATGTATAGCAACAAAGCAGCACAAAGAAAAATAAATGTCTCGGGTGTAGTTACTGTGAGCTGTAAAATGCTGCATCTTTCTTTGCTCTATTTAGCTATGTTATAGAAATAATATCAGGCTATGTTTTCAGGGATGCAGGTGTATTTAGTCTTCACACACTACTATGGAGGTTTAAAATTTGCACCAGTGTAAATCCATGCGTTGATCTTGTACTTTAAAAAGCCCTTGCATGTTTTTTAAAGTATTTCTGTTGCTAGAGTACGTATGCATGTGTATGCAAGTTACGTGCTTGGAAATGCAGGACATGTAATTTGGGTTTGTTCTTGTATCATATATTTCGTGTTGAAGTATATATTTCATATATTTAAAGGGTTTCTACTATGGAGGCCTCCACCCTAAGGGTTTCTCTGCTGTGTGCTTCACGTGCTGACCCCACTCTACATTCTGATCAACCATATTGTTGATCAGAAATTTCTTTACGCTTATATGTTGATCAAAATATTATTTGTTTTATGATATGCTTTCGTCTTTTGTTTTTAGTTCTCTTTTTTCTCATGGTAATTGTAATTTGTATTTCAGGACATGCAAATACATAATGAGATCCAAACCATCTCCCCAAGGAAGAGACGAAGCAAATGGTCCAGACAGGAGAAGAAAATCAGACGACATGCAGGTAGATTGATGCGGCTTTACATATATACGTGACATCAATGATCGACAGCAAAAACGAAACTCTACCAGAGTATGTAGATTGACGACACTGACCCCTTTTTAAAAAAAAAAATTGTTATGCTTTTCAGTCACAGGTATAGTCTTAGTAACTAGTTTCCGACAGTAGTTTATACATCGACAATGTTCCAATGATGCCCGTGCCATTGCTGAATCTCATCATTTTTTGTGCTCATTTCTTCGATTTTCGATTTCTCCCCGGAAAAAAAAAAGAAAGAAATTTTGTTTGTTATTTAAATTTTGGAATTTGATTGCTCTGTATAGAGAGGATAACAAAGAAATCACACCTGATTCTGATGTATCCATATATGTTTACTGATTGCTGTTAGTGAATGGAAGTTTATATTAAATCGTGTGATGGATCTGTCTCTCTAACAGGCCATTGATTGATTCATTTTTGTGTGATTAAGACGGTGATTGATACACTGAGAGGTGGTATGACAAAAACTTTTCGATTATGAACTTCAGCCAAAACCATAATTTATGGTCTTGTACTTGCATAAATCCGAGATCAAATCATACCCATTTCAAATCATACCATTTCTCATATCCCAAAATATTGTAATAGTTCAAAAAATAACAAAATTGTTAGTAACCAGTTAGACTCAAAAGTATAAAGGGTCCAACAATAATATTTTTTAAGCATTCTAACGGTGCTTAATGTGGAAGACTAAGAGGCAGGCATGTTACAAAAAAAAGATCTTAACCCAATAGAAAATAGCACAACTACAGTATTTAAGTATTTTCATACATGTTTATAAAATACGTATAGGGGGAAGGTGCACTACTACCTCTACATAGGGGGTAATGTGCAAGATCAGTTTACACTGATGAAACAAGATTTGGGTAATGTTTCCCTCAAAAATTAAATCGTAAAGATGGTGTTCAACTGAGATAACATACCGGTTCCCAATGAAGACAATGTTGTTCTTCTAATCATATTCGAAAACTCGGGGTGGGCTAGATCCTAGAATTTCATGCATTTATGCAGGATATTTTTGAAATATTATCGGATCTAAGAACCTGCATTGCACTTTTAAGATGGATTCATGGTGCAAATTAATTCTGTAGCTATTATGATAACCACATGGCATTCATTACAATTAATTCCAATGCTACTTTGTTGTTGTTTCTGGATTTATATCAACATTATAATTTAGAACAGAGTGAGTTAGAATAAAATTGGTGCTAGAATATGGAACAATTTACTCAAATATACCTGATATTTAGTTCTATAAATACCATAACGAACATTTTCAATCTCAATCCATACTATGATAAATTGGTATAGAAGTAGTTAGCTCGAATCCTACCAATGGCAAAAGCTTCAAAATTAGGATATTTATTTTTATTTTTATTTTTACGGTATTTATTTATCAAATGGCAAAAGTTTTTACCATTAGGAGGTTTCGAGCCGCTAACTTGAGAGTTATTTGTCCAAGCCCTATGCTCGTCAATCTATTAGCTGAGCTACGCCCCTAGGGACTAGGATATTTATTTCTTTTATTCAAATCATTAAATTAAAATAAAATAAAATATTTATAGATACTAACTATTATGTATAATATAAATATGAGTGGAGCGATTGGCACACCCACTACTGAACTATTTATACCCTGTTTTTTAAAATTATTTAGCATTCATTTTTTTCTTATATCAAATTAGACATACACCTTTTATTTAAAAATATTTTACAAAGTAAAACTAATAAAACCCCACTTTCTTTATTTCAAAACCTTAATGACATAGATTATTTCAAAATCGCTGAATGTTTACTATTTTTTTTAATATTTTCTTTCAGATCTCGATCTTATGTTTCCCATGTTTAGTATTTATTGATTTTATTGTTTCACATGTTTGTTTTGTTTTTCTTTTCAAATTCCAAATCCATGTTTGCTATTTTTTTTTCTCTCGGTTTATTTTCTTTCAGATCTTCCGGACATACTATGATTTGCATTAATTCTTTTAAAGATTTTTATTCCGAATCTTTCAAAGTTAATTTAATGTTATTTACAAAAAAAAAAAAAAAAAAAAAAAAAAAAAAAAAACAACAACAACAACAACAATGAAATCGCACTAAGAATCGTAACCAAGAAAATCAAATATTTAATGAAACGAAACGAAACGACACCAAAACCCTAACTCAATTGTTTAAAAAAATCATCAGACAATCAATATACTCACAATCTACCGCCAACAATCCAATTGACTATAGAAAAAAAAATCGCATCTAATAAAGATGGTTTCACCTTGAAATAAGAAGAAAAAACAAGTTATGAGAATAGATGTAAGAAAACTGTATATAAAAATTAGAAATGATGTGTTTTTTTTTTTTTTTTTTTTTGAAAAAGATATATGGTGTATTAAGTTTGAAAAATAATTAAAAGGGTAGTCCTGGAAATAAATCAAACAAATTTATAATACCATTTAATTTTATATAATTAAAACAAAATTTTAAAAAATGAGTGGTGCTATTAGCACACCTCCTATTGATCTATTTATGCCCCACTTTCTTAATTATATAGTATTTTTTTTTTCTTTTTCAAAATTACTGAAAGAGACATACAATTTAAGAAAAAACAAATTCTATAAAGTAAATCTAATAAAACCCCATATTCCTTTTCAAAAAAAAAAAAAAAAAAAACAAAAATAAGTTCTTTTAATTCTATTCTTGATTTTTTTTTTTTTCATAACTCTTAAATCCTAAAAATACTTGTACTAGATCCTATTTAAACAATAAATCAAACACTTGAGGTGAATTAGACAGATGAGATATTAATTATTATTTAATCTCATTGCTCTTTTAGAATCTGAAAGTGAAATGATGATAATCAAAACAAATGCTTGCTCTTTGCTTCTTGTTTCGTTTTGTTTGTGGGTTGTTTCCTTTTTTTTTTTTCCCTCTGTGTGTTTTGTCTTGAGTTGCACTGTTCTTTGTTTTTTTTCTTGGGGCTATTTGCTTGTTCTTTGTCATCTTTGCTCTTTTCTTGGGGCTATGTGATTGTTCTTTGTCTTGTGACTTCCTGGTTTTTTTATAAAGCTTGATGTTAAAATAAAAACACTAAAAAAAAAAAAAATCGTTCATGGGAGGTGAGAGAAAGACGAGACCAGAGATAAAGAGATCTAAAGATAGATAGAGATATTAGAGATACTGTTTATTAAGTTTGAAAAATAAGTAAAATGGTAGTTTTGGAAATAAATAAAATAAATTAATAAAAACATGAGAACTTCTTTTGACAATCCATTTTTTTCTTTTTACACTTCTTTTTCTAAAAACACTCCAATCTCAAAATTTAAATTTAAAAAATTTCTAAAAACACTTCATTTGTTACAAAATTATCCTTTTTATCTTTTTTGAATTAAATTATTAAAAAAAGAAATTATCTCTCCTAAATCATTAGATTAATTATTACATATTAAATACTCTCTCCTAAATTTTAATTACCATATTAAACTCTCTCTCCTCTAGTACATATCTCTAATTTTCTATCCCTATTCTTTCTCAAGTAAGACTAATAGTTAAGAAAAAAAAAACTTATTAATAAACTTGATTTTTAAGAACTGTATGTATGTATATATTAAAAAAAAAAAAGTGCCTTGTCTTTTTTTTTTCTTTTTCTTTTCTTTAAATCGAAATATGAAAATGCTTTTTGTTACTCTTATAGGTATGTGATTACCTAGAAAATCTAGTTGAAACAATTCAAGCTTTCATATATATATATATATTTGAAAATTGACTTTTTAATATATATATATTGCTGTTAGTAAAAAAAAAAAATATTCAAAAAAAAAAAATCTTTAACTATTAATCAGAGATTAATAGAGAAATTATGGAAATATGATTTTTTTTTTTTTTTGAAAAATGGAGAGAGATTAATTAGGAGAGAGTGTTTAGAGCATCTCCAATGCAAGCGTGGCTTGTGAAAAAAAAAGATGCCACATAGGATAAATAGACGTTATGTTAATAATTGTGTCTCCGATGCAACCGTGCATATTCAACCTCAAGCTGACGTGGGCCACGTGGCAAAAAAAAATACGAGACATTGTTAACATGACCGTCCACTTTCAGACGGTCTGTTGCACAGCTATTTTTTAGGTTGACTCAGCAAATATTTAAAAATGACATTAATTTTTCATATATTTTTGGTAAGGAAATAAAATAAAAAATAAAATAAGAAAAAAAGATGGACACGTCATTTAAAAAAGTGTGTTTTAGACAGAAGCATTGGAGACCAAATTTTGAGTTGATTGTCTATCAAGTCTATTTTTATGCCACATAGGAAGCAAGTCTCTTGACATTGTTGCCATGTCAACAATCATTGGTATGCAAGCCACTTTTGCATTGGAGATGCTCTTAATATGGTAATAATAGATTTAGGAGAGCGAGTTTAATACATAATATTTAATCTAATAATTTAGGAGAGAGAATTTTTTTTAAAAATAATTTAATTAATTTGGAGTGTCTTTAATTTTTTTTTGTCTTGTTTAGTAATTTTAATTTTGGTTAAAATTGTCATTAATAAAAAAAAAAAATTAAATTGGAGTGTGAATAGATAATTTGTGGATTGTAAGGAGAAGCTATCTAAAAACATTTAATTTTATTTAATTAAATCAAAATTTAAACAAGTGGAGCATAAATAGATCAATAAGGGGTGTGCCAATAGCATTAAAAAAAAGGAGCATAAATAGTTTAGAAGTGGGGGTGCCAAACTGCCAATAGCACCACTCTATAAATATATAACAAAAAACAAAAATTAAAATCATTGAATTAAAATGTAAGAGAAAACAACTAACAAAGAAAAGAAACACACGTGTTAAAGAAAACACACATATTACATATATGAAAAACAAAAAATTAAAAAAACACAAACATTGATAAAATAAAAAACACACTCATTGATAAACAATAACAACCCTGATGTGATTGTGGAATGGGAAATATCTTCAAGCAAGAGGAAAATATGGGTGTCGTCTGAATTCATCAGGATCTGGGGAAGGGAGGGATCTCAATCTTTCTGGATAATTAAAATTGGAGTTACCCGATTGGAAAATACGCACACCTTTAAGCCTGGGAAAGGCTCCATCCTCTACTTGCCACTCCTCTGTTCATCAGCCACATAAAACCATTTGCGCTGCTCATCATTTTCTTCCCGCTGTAAAATCCTTTGCCTAACTTAAGAAGCGTGAGTTTTGGTAACTTCTCTAACAGAGGCATTGGATCATCCTCCAGGTATGATTCCTCTAAGGAAAGGCACTCTAGATTTGGTAAGACTTGATGTATGTCTTCCGGCAATTTCTCTAATTTCCCCTTCAATCTCAAATCCATGAGATGTGGGCAATTAGAGAGTGTTAAAGAAACACAAACATTGATAAAACAAAAAACACACTCATTGATAAACAATAACCACCCTGATGTGATTGTGGAATGGGAAATATCTTCAACGACGAGGAAAATATGGGTATTCTCCCAATTCAACAAGATCTGGGGAAGGGAGGGATCTCAGTCTTTCTGGATATTTCAAATTGGAGTACATACCTGATTGGTGAATACGCAAACCTTTAAGCCTAGGAAAGGCTCTATCCTCTACTTGCCACTCCTCTGTTTCATCAGACACAGAAAGTAGTAGAATTTCAAGCCACTTAAAACCATTTGCGCTGCTCGTCATTTTCTTCCCTTCGTAAAATCCTACGCCTAATTTAAGAACCGTGAGTCTTGGTAACTTCTCTAACATAGGCATTGGGTCATCCTGCAGGTATGATCTCTCTAAGGTAAGGCATTCTACTTTTGGCAAGACTTGATGTATGTCTTCTGGCACTTTCTCTGATAATTTCCCCTTCAATCTCAAATCCATGAGATGTCCGCAATGAGAGAGTGGTTGCAGTGATGAAAAATACATGTCATCCAGTGTTAGACGAACAACTAATATTCGAAGGCTTTTTAAATTGGCAATTGAATCAAAACAGAACACTGCTTGTTCGTGCAAGAAGCCCGAAAGCCACAACTCTCGAAGATTAACCAACTTTTTGGTTTTAATTTGAGCCCACATAGGAAGGCATACTTCTCTCAGAGTCTGAAGCTTTGTCAAGTTGTCTATCGACAAACGCCAATCACCGTAAAAGCCTCCAATTAGATGCCTCAACTCTTGCAGTCTACTAATTTCAGTCGGTAGCCTTGCAACTGCACCACCATATATAACCAAAGTTTGTAGTCTATGCAAGTTTAAAATCAATGAGGCAGCAATACGTGACTCATCCCACCCCAAATATTTTAGATGGATCAACTTTGCTATCTCTTTATCTAATATCACATTTTCTTCTGTAAAGATGGGAACACAAATATCGAGCACCCTTAGATAGCTGAATGTCCTAAACATAGTTGTCAACCGTTGTACTACGTCTTCTACGTCTTCTATGCCAAACAAGAAAAGAGAACGCGAGTGTGGATTACTTTGATGTGATAAAAACCTTTTTGTCAAGTAATAAATAGCTTGTCTTGGATATGGAGGTACAACCGAAGATAAATTTGAATCTTTGATTTCGTCATAAATATAAAGAAAGTTGAACTTTTTTGCCATATCAATCGCAAGATCACGTAGAAGATCATGGACTCGGCAGGTTGAAGTCCTCCCCCAATATCTTCTTTCCTCTTGAATCAAGCTTCTGTTGATCAACTCATTTATGTAATCTTTGGCCACCTCTTCCATAATACAATCTTCACCTTCCGATATGAAACCCTCTGCCACCCAAAGATAGATTAACTTCTCAATTACTATCTCAGAGTCCTCTGGAAAAAGACCTAGATAGAGAAAGCACGGCTTCAATTGATGGGGTAAAGAATTGAAGCTCAAAGCTAATAAGGATTTAATTTCAAATGAACCAGCTTTTAAATGTCTCCAAAGGTGATCGTGCACCCCATGCCATTCTTGTGGCTTCTTGTTGGACAAGATCCCACGCAGTACAATGATGGCAAGTGGTAGGCCATTACATTTTTGTACCATTTCTCTACCAAGCTTCTTTAATTCTTCATCTGTATTGAAATTTTGAGAGGTTTTTCCGCAAAATAATTGCCAACTATCTTCTTCCCTTAGTTGTCGAAGACGATGGGAATGAGTTCTCTCATCTGAACTCGTGGCAACTTCTTCATTGCGAGTTGTCATAATAACTCGACTTCCATTCCTGCTGTTTGGAAAGGCAGCTTTTAAGATCCTCCAAACTTCTTTATCCCATACATCATCAATCACCAGCAAATAAGAACCCTCTTGTAATGATTCATGAAGACGTCGTCCTAAATCTTCTTCGTTCATCTTCTCTAGATCCTCATTATTTTTAACTTTGAATCCAAATGATTTAAAAATTCTTATAAGAAGATCTCGAGTTGTGTAATCTTGAGACACAGCAACCCAAGCACGATTCTTGAAATTCCTCTGGACATCAGTGTGGTGGTAAAGTTTTCCAGCAAGAGTGGTTTTGCCTAACCCTCCCATTCCATAGATGGAAACTATGAAACGCAGTGGGTTATCGTCCAAAAGTTTAGCTAACAACTCGCGAGCTTCATCAACAAAGCCTACAACATTCTCTTCAACTGCAAAGGAGACAGATGTTATTGGTTCTCTCAATTTGCTTTTTACTTCGCCAGGAGGACTGTTGCCGGAATCTTTGAGTCGGAACGGTTGACTTGAAGGAGAGAGATCATTGATTCTGTTTCTGAAATCTTTAATCTCCTTGCCTATGTTGTACAGATCCACCTTTTGTTTGCCTTTATCAAATATGGAAGAACAAACTGAAGGAAAGCATCCCCTCTTTGGCTTTGGCATTCCACTATCATCATCATCAGTTTCACCGTGGACTTTGAGACGGAATACATCTAACATATCCTCAATATCATAAGCAAGTTCTTTGATGTCTGATACCCATTTGTGTATAACAGGATCACCATATTGTTTTTCTTCTGCATCTTTTAACAAATGTTGCATCGATCCCAGTTCTTTTTTCAGCCCCCTCACTTCCTCTTTGACTCCTCGTAAAAAGACTGCTTCGCTGATGAGAAAGTCCCCGAGCCTATCCACCACGAACGAGACTACTGCATCAACCATTGTTGCTCACAATCTCTCTTTCTTCGGATTCTGGAAAAAAGAGTTAGCAAAAGATTACTTTTTTTTTTTTCCTTGAGATTGTAGTATGTGAATACTCTGTTTTTCAGATTGATCAAAATTAGTGTCTGTTACACCAAAGCAACTTTTAAGTAATTTCTCATTTTTTTAATCTTTGTAAGGTCCAAAACACCCTATTATAATAATAATAATAATAATAATAATAATAATTAATCTTACTCAAAGAAGGAGATTCATTAAAAGTAAAAATAAAAATAAGCGAGTAGATTAAAGGAACAAAACCATACATGGAACATTTGGAAAAACTACTATTCTAACAATTGCAACTCTGCAAGAGTTTATACTTGTATAATAGGATTATTTATGAGAAAGTTTTAGAGTTTGATACAATTACAACGTTCAATCGAATAGAAGCACAAAAATTAAAAGAAAATAGCTTCTTTTTTTTTTTTTTTTTTTTTTTTCATTTTGCAGAATGTAAATATAAAGATTTCAAATTGAAAGAAATGTATAGATAAATATATTTAAGGAAACAAATTTATTTTTATAAGTATATTTTTTGTGTTTTTTTAGTACTGCATGCATACCCCACATGTCGGTGTGAGTGGACAATGGACTTATGGACCCGATAACAGAGGAGGGATCTCTACAATATTTCGTGGAACATGAAATCATCAATCAAATATTTACTTTTGAGTTTTGAGTATATAAATTTCATCGACTATCCCTCACATCAGATCACAATTTAATATTGGATTCTTACTGTATTTAATAGATTAATTCAACATATGGAAATCCATTGATTTTGAGTTGGTTTCTTACTTATTCGTTTTGAACCAAATCCACTCCATGGACAATTTTTCCAACAACAACAAACATAGCAGAAACAACAATAGTGAGAGGACCAAGATTCCGAGGAGGAGACCCTCAAGTCTCTGGAGAGTGGAGGCCACTCAACACCAGCTTCAAGAGTGTTGAATCATAGATTATTATTATTAATTGAATCAAGAACAGTGATGGCCATAGGGTCATAGGGACAGTGGGGATGCCTAAATATTTGAGCTATAAGCCAATAATTCATAGATTATTATTATTTGATGCTTATAATACAGTGGACGCATGTTATATGGGTGTCGCCGAATCTATTTAAATCCAAACAAAGATAGGTTCAGTGTAGGATCTTTGGATCCAGGAAATTACTATGAAAGACATTTATTTCTTTTTCTACACTAAAATACCCATCCAAGTCAATTTTGTTAACTTGACCAATTATCTTTGTAAGGTCCAAAACACCCTTATATAATAATAATAATAATAATAATAAATTAATCTCATTCAAAGAAAGAGATTCATTGTTAGCAAATATTATTTTTGATCCCTTAACCAATAAAAAGTAAAAAAATAAAAATAAGCGAGTAGATCATTAAAGAAACAAAACCATACATGGAACATTTGGAAAAACTAATAGGATTATACTTATATAATAGGATTATTTAGGAGAAAGTTTTAGAGTTTGATACAATTACAACGTCAATCGAATGGAAACACAAAAATTAAAAGAAAAGAAAAGAAAAAACTTGTAGAACGTAAGTATAAGGATATATTTAAGGAAGAAATGTATAGATAAATATATTTAAGGAAACAAATTTATTTTTATAAGGATATTTTTTTGGATTCAAATCAACTGTCAAAATTTGGTGTCCCAATTTGTGTCCAACCAACCAAATTGGGACATGTGTGCACATTTATGGAAATTAATCTTCTAATAATTGTTGGTTTGTGTGGTATGTAAATTAGTGGGAGGTGAGAAGTGAGAAGTGTGCATTTCGTGGTTAGGATATCAAGTCAATATTAGTCAATATTTACTTTGAATTGGATAAATTTCTCTCTTTTTGTTTTTTTTTTTAAGGAAGATAAATTTCTATCTCTAACCATTCAAATCACAAACAAACCATAAATGATTTTAATTTCTAGCAGGTTTGTGTAAGGTTTTCTCTCCTCTAAAAATTACATACAGTACTAGTAATAGTACTGCATGCATACCCCAAACGTCGGTGTGTGTGGACAATGGACCGATGACAGAGGAGAGATCTCTGCAATATTTCGTGGAACATGAAATCATCAGTCAAATATTTACTTTTGAGTAAATATTTAATAACAAATTATTTCTTTAGTTAATTAATTAAGTATGAGTAATGAGTGAGAGATGAGTGCTTTTCTTTGGTCCTGGCGTTGGTGTATGTGACCAATTATAGTGGAGAGACGTGTGCATTTGGTGAGTGGGAAATTAGGTGAAAGACATTTGTTTATTATTCTACACTAACACCCCTTCATGTCAATTCTATCTGTTAGCTAAGGTCCAAAACACCTTTGTATTATAATAAAAAAAGATTAATCCCATTCATAATTGCTCTCAAAGGAGATTCGTTGTTAGCGAATATTATTTTTATCCCTTGACCAACAAAAAGTAAACATAAAAATAAACGAATAGATTGAAGGAACAAAACCAGAGATCTTCGGATTGAATCTTCACCGTCTATCAGATCTCCACTGTCTATCACAATGGACTCTCTCCCTTTTTTTTTTTTTTTTTTCATACTTTTGGATAAATTAGTGGAGAGATGTGTGCATTTGTTTTAAAATGGTCTACTCACTGTACTCCATACTCAAAGCCGTATTGAGGCCTATTTAGACGGATTTAACTATTATACAAATAAAAATAAAAATCATGTATAGTTGTGAGGTAATTACGAGAGGAGGTTATTTCCTTTTAGTTTTAATTTTTATGATTTCACACATAATGTATGAAATCATAAGAAATTAAAATACTAAAAAGGATTGATTTTTTATTAGGCTTCCATATTATATTGTTATATTATTAATAAAATGGAGGCCAAGTAAAAATTATCATCTAGATACTAAAATATCATAACTCATAAGAAGATGAGTTATCATCCGATAATATCTGATATCATAATAGCCATATAAATGGGATCCAAAACTTGAACTAGAAAAGCAACGAAAGGCCATAGACCACACCCCATCATAAATCTCCATGATTTTACGGATTTCATAGACGACAGGGGCAATCCAAGAGCAATTTGTTATTGAAAGCACAAATATTATAAATAAATAAATAAAAACCAACATAAGAATATATGTGCAACTGATCAATACAATCGAAAAACCAATATTTAAACATAGTCATAAACACAAAATCTGAACTTTTTTAATCCCAGAAAAGGAAATTTTAAGTGTGTGAAAAGCATATGTATTTCTGGACATGAATGGTTTATATCCAACTCAATAAGGCATGCAAAACTAGAAGCCAAAATTAACTGACTAGAAGTCTAGAACTACCGATTATTGAAAATTAAACATGAAAATAGAAACATTAAAAATAATCAATCTCAAATTAGACAAGGACATATTCAATGAAATGAAAAGAAGAAAAAGTACCGTAGAAATTACAGATCATTAAAAAAAAAAAATCAATTTAAATATTTCACCTTATTTGGCACATAAACTAGTTAAAAATCACAGAGAATTAAGCAGTCTTAAATTGCAGAAAATCAACGAATCTTTGAACGGTTTTATTAGATCTAGCCGTTAAAGCTCCCGATTTAGAAACGGATCAAGATCCCCTGTTCATCTCATTTTTACTCACCTTTTAAACATTTGGTGACATGTGGCAACTAAACAAATGAATGGTTGAGATTAATTTTTTTTATTTTTTTTTTCTCTCTCCACCTATCAAATGACATTGTTTCTTTTAAGAAGTAAATTTTTTTTTTTTCATTTGTTTCTCTTCTCTCTCATCATCACCGTCCTCCTCTTCTCTCTCTCTCTCTCTCTCCCTTCATCTCCAACTCAAACTTAACCTCAAAAATTTGAAAAATCAAAAGGGTTTGGTTGTGGTTGTTTAGAGGAGGGAGCCGGCGGCCAAACGCACCCTAAGTCACGACCATGTCCTTGATATTGGTGTTTGATTTTTCTCAGTTCAATCCAATTCCAGATTCCTCACTTTCTTTCTTCTTCTCGATTGGAGAAATAGAATTCACAACAAGAACAAATCTTATGAAATTGAAACCACATTATTTATCATTTAAAATTTCAAGATCCAGCCTCTCTCTCTCTCTTGTCTCTTCTCAATCAAATCAAATTCGAAACCATAAAATAAAAAATAAAAATAAAAATAAAGAACAACAACACAAAGCTCATACTCCTCCACCCTTCCATCCACAAATCCCCCACCGCCGCTGTCGCCGCCACCAGCCACCGCTTCTACCTCCTCTTCTTCATCACCTATTTCACTTTAGTCTTCACTATCACTTTCTTCACCACCACTCTCAACCCCACTGTATTTTGATGGAAAAAAAACCCAAGTAATTAATATGTCACACATGTCTAAAAATAAATATCTTTTAAATTGGTTTACAATTACCTTCAACAAAAGTGCATCAGCATTTGGAATTTGATGAAACATATCATCTGCAATACTCCTTCGTAGACTGATGTTGTGTTTATGGTGATTTTTAATTTTATTTTTAAAAAAGTGAGAGATAGAGATAGAGAGAAGAGGGAGATGGTGAAAAAAAAAATTAACTTCTTAAAAGAAACGGTGTCATTTGTTAGGTGGAGAGAAAAAGAAATAAGAAAAATTAATCTCAACCATTCATTTGTTTGGCTGCCACATGTCACCAGATGTTTAAAAGGTGAGCCAAAATGAGATGAGCAGGAGATCTTGATCCTTTAGAAACACATAGCAAACAAAAACAAAACAAATTAAAACATAATAATATCAGTAAAAGTAAACTAAAAAAAACATGCATGAATTCACACCTACATATACTATAGAATTCAAAGTTAAATCAAACTAAATCTAACCCTGGTCAAACTGGTCAAGGGTATGTTCTTGTCAATCAAAGAAAAAGTATAATATAGCTGTGATATTGCAAAACGTCAGGATAAGTTATTGCAATTAACCCACTAAAATTAAATATCATTTATTATCTCTTTCAATTAGAAAATGAACAAGTTAGCATAAAATAAAATATTTTACGTTACTATCAAGATTAGGTGATACAAGGGTAGGTTTCGATTATAACAATATTATTTTTTCACGAAAAAAATTATAACAATTTTCTATTTTAGTTTTGAACAAGTTATATATATATATATAAAATAAGAAGCCGGCTTAAAACATTTCACGTTATCGAATCACTGTCAATAGTAGTTGATGATACAAGGGGTTTCAATTATATATAAAAATATTCTATATAGTTTTATTATATCTTTCAATTAAAAATGAACAAGATAGCTTAAAATATTTTACATTATCGACCACCGTCAAGATTAAGTGGTACAAGGGTAGGTTTCAAATGTGATGGATGTAGACCATCTCCATGCAAAAGTGACATGTATTTCAATAAATATTGACATGTCAATAATATTGAAAGAATTGTATTTTTTTTTTTTTTTTTGAATAATTAAAATATTTGTTTCATACATGACATAGAAGCCTAGAAGGTATAATTCATATACAACCAATAAAAAAATCAGTCTCTAATGTTTTTTATTTATTTAAAACACAATTGATTAATGACGTGTTCAATTATTATTATTAATGATGTGTTCAATTATTATTATTAGAGGAAATGAGCCTAAATGACATCAAATACAAATGTACTTTTGATAATAATAGTATAATACCAACTTATTAAGTCAAGTATATATAGCACAAAGCAAGTGACTTCCAATAGCCTTTGGTTTGGCTAAATTTTTTCCCTCATTATTTCACTCCTATCAACATCAATTCTCTCTCAAGTTTTTTATTTATGATTTTTTTTTTCTCACTTGTGATTTATATCTGTTCATATTTGAAATCCCTAATTAGATCTGTTCAAACTAGTGTACCAACCGTGCATGTCACGAGTTTTGTTAAAAAAAAAATCTAATCTTATGCTTTTATAGTTCACTTTTTCAAAGCATAATAACCAGAGTTATAATGAATTTTTTTAAAATTTAATAAAGTTTTAAGAGTTTTTTATTTTATTTATTTTTTATTTATTTATTTTATTTTATTTTAAGGGCAGTCAGAGCATACCATTCAAATTGTAGAGGGTATGCTAAGAGCATGTCCGATGAATTTTCGAAGAAATTGGGAAGATCACCTACTACTTGGTTGTAGAGTCCTACTTGAATACTGTATGTGTTCTTTTCATGATCTTATAAAATCTTGTTCTTTTTTTTATCTGATTCTTCTTATTAAACTCTGTAAAATCTCGCTCTATAAATTTAATCATGATTACTAATAACATGCTTTTTTTGATAGTATCTATCTATCCAAATATCTATATAGAGAATGATTATATTTTCAATGTATATTGATTCTTGAATAATATTGAAGTACATATACAAGAGATAGCTTGAAGAAGCTTAGTTCAAGTAAACTTATGAATCCTAAAAATAAAGAGAACTAATCTAGAGATAAATACAAGGGATTAAACTAAAAGATAAATACAAAGATATATAGCTGTGATATTGCAAAACGTGAGGATAAGTTATTGCAATTAACCCATTAAAATATCATTTATTATCTCTTTCAATTAGAAAATGAATAAGTTAGCATAAAATAAAATATTTTACGTTACTATCAAGATTAGGTGATACAAGGGTAGGTTTCGATTATAACAATATTATTTTTTCAAGAAAAAATTATAACAATATTCTATTTTAGTTTTATTATCTCCTTCAGTCAGCACAATGAACAGGTTATATATAAATAATAAAATATTTCACGTTATCGAATCACTGTACGTCAATAGTAGTTGATGATACAATGGGTTTCAATTATATATTAAAATATTTAGATGGGTCCGTCCCAACTCTTTTTCTGAGTAAGAGGGAATTAATGTGAGAATCTTATCTTTTTCTTTCTTAGGTTAGTTTGAGTTTGATATTTACAACCCAAACGACTACGTATTCTATACTTAATAAAGATCAAAGCCTTCGTAGTTCATTGAATATCTTTTTTACCTTTCTGAAAGCAAATCTCTTCCTGAAAAACATTTTGTACTTAATAAACTTTATACTGCTTAAATATCATATGATTTGAATACTATTAGCTATAAAAAACTTTTCTCAATTTCTTTATGAATTCTATATTTCTTAGGCTAAACTTAATCTGTAGAATACATTTCTATATCTCTTTCTAAATTCTGCATCTCTTCCTGAAATAAATCCGATAGTTGTTCTGTAAAACAAGCTGAGAACTAATTAAAGATCTTTTCTTAAAACACATTTTTCTGTAAATATGATATAATTTAGTAAAAACATTTTCTGATTTTATAAAATATAAATATTTGATTTAAGGTTATGATAATTTGAAAGCTTTTATGATAATTTGAAATCTTTTCTCTACTGATCATAATCAGTAATATATATAAAATATGAAAAAACTCTTTACCAAACTAGTACCCAGGGGAATATCTCACGTACGTGGCAGAGAATCCCAATGCACACGCAGAGCAGAGGAAAAACATCTCACATACACGGTGATATTTGATCACTCGTGCAAAGCGATTATCTCGCCACACGTCAATATCTGATCGAACGTGCAGAGTAATCTCACATACATGTGCAGAGCATCCCCAAAGGCTAATAATCGGAATATAATCTCACATACACGTCGATATCTGATCGAACATACAGAGTGATCTCACATACATGCGCAGAGCAGCCCCAAAGGCTAATAATCTGAATATAATACTGCTAGGAAGGGTACATATCTGATATCTTAAAATCTGATCAATCTTTAAAAACTCTTTTTTGAAAACATGAATAAATATTCTTTTCTTTTCTTTTCTGAAAATCTTATAAAACGCTTAAATCTGGAAATCTAGAAAACTTTCTGAAATTCTTGTAATCTTTCTAGATTTCTAGAAATCTATCTGAAATCTATAAATCTAACTGAAAATATGTCTGAACATACGGGAACTATTTTTTTTTTCTTTCTAAATTTTAATTCTTAATCTATTTCTAGATTTTGGAAATCTACACATTTCTTAAAAATATATATCATCTGGAAATCTGTTTTCGAAATAAATAATTATTTCTAATAATTCTCTAAATAATTATAGCTAACATATAATTCTGAAACAATTAACTTAATTGTAAATAAAAACTATCTACTCACAAAACTCATGTGCTCAAATCTGGTCTAGAACTGGGTTCCGTCTAGATTCATCTATCGGATTCACACTGAATTCTCAATACACTACTAATAAAAATTCCTTATTTCTCTCTCTAAATCTCTCGAGTTCTATTTCTCTCCCTCGCCTGATCAGCTTCTCCTCTTTCTTTCTTTTCTTTCTCTTTGTTTTCATTCTCAACTCTCGCCTCTTTGTTCTTTGTCTTCTTGTTGGTCTTGGCCGAGTATCTCCCCTCTCTCTCACATATCCCTTTTTTTAATTCTATTTTCTTATTTTAGCCACCTAACCCTCATCTCAACTCTCCCCTCTCTCTCACATGTCCCTTTTTTTAATTCTATTATCTTATTTTAATCTTATCCCACCTCTTGCTTTAGCCACCTAACCCTCATCTTGCCACGTCGCCACGTATCACCCAATTTTTATGCCACCTTACTCTTTTGCTGGCAGTTTGCCTTTTCATTTAATTTAATTCTTTTTTCTTTTTTGAATGCTAATTGGGTTGGACCAATTGGTTTGGGCCTGATCAACATTTTTTTGGATTTTGGCTTAGGTTAACATTTGGGCTTGGGCTTGAACATCTTTTAGTTCCAAATCTTTTGCGCATGTATTTGGGTTTGGGAATATTTTTTGGAGCTGGACCTTAAATATTCTATATAGTTTTATTATATCTTTCAAATAAAAATGAACAAGTTAGCTTAAAATATTTTACGTTATCGATCACCGTCAAGATTAAGGGGTCGTTTGTTTTTTCCACTTAAAACTTAATGGGTCTGAATCATAATTATTAAGTTGTTTTGTTTGTTTTTTTTTAAGTGATCAAACAACTTAAAAATACCAAAAAAACAACTTCAAATAAAAAGTAAAAAATCCTGACTTTTTACTTAATTGCAAATCACTAAATTGTATTAAATACAATCCAAAATCTTTTCTTCCGATACTATCCCCCATATATAACATATTTCCAATTTCATCATAATTATATACGGTATATAAATCTTTATTTTAATATATTGATTATTTTAAATAGCTTTAAAAATAAAAAAGAACCCTAATCACTTCTCATATTGGTGTTTAATATCAATACTTTATAATGATATTAGGGTAATGTATTTACATATTATCTTTTTTGGAGTGTTTTATGTGAGTTTTCCTGCTGCTCCTTTTATTTTTCGAAAAAAAAAAATATTTTCTTTTCTTAGTAAAAATAAAGTTTATTTGTAATCGAAGAAGAAGATCATGATCATCTATGTTCATATATATATATTTTTTTTGAGAAAAAAAATTATCTGTGTTCATATATAATTATTATTTTTGGATTGTTTTTATTCCATATTATATATATAAATGTTTAACATGGGTATAAATGTAAAATTACTTATTTTCAGACAATTTTACTTTTAAAAAACAAACGTGTTGATAATACATTCAGATGGGAGGAAAAAACAAACAAACATGTAATTCAAGTTCAGATTTTAGTCTCTATTCAGTCTTTAGAAAAATTCAAGACTGTTTAGTCTTCAGACAAAAAAACAAACGACCCCTAAGTGGTACAATGGTAGGTTTCAATTGTGATGGGCGTAGACCATCTCCATACAAAAGTGACATGTATTTCAATAAATATTGATATGTTATTAATATTGAAAGAATTGTTTGTTTTTATTTTTTAATAATTAAAAGATTTGTTTCATACATGACATAGAAGGTATAATTCATATACAACCAATAAAAAAAATCAGCCTCTAATGATTTTTTTATTTAAAACGTAACTTATTAATGATGTGTTCAATTATCATTTTTAAAGGAAACGAGCCTAAATGACATCAAATACATATGTACTTTTGGGTGGCCATATGGACCATGGCCCCCCCAACCAGTAAAAAAAAAAAAAAAAATTATATTTGACATAAAATTAAAATGTGAGCCAATCAAAATTATTTTAATTAACTAATATCTTGTCCCTCTATTATTTTAATAATATAAGTTAACTAATAATTTTTGTTTCCATAATTCCATTGACTATGAAAACAGACCATGAAAACAAGAGATAAAATCAATCCATTTTAATAGAGTAATTCTAGACATCCCAAATTTTTTTCCTAAATTCTGTTATAAATGATGTGGCACATGAGGTGTCAACATCTTATTAATCATGTGATTCACCTCACATGCCATATCATGTGGCGCACTCTCATTGGACGGTCCCATGGCCACGTATATGGGACCGTCCCAGCCAAGATTTTCTCCTTTGGTCCACGCGTTGGTGTGTGCGTGATCCAGGAATTTCTACACTAACACCCATCCATGTCAATTTTGTTGACCCAATTTAATCTTTGTAAGGTCCAAAACACCCTTATATAATAATAATAATAATAATAATAATAATAATAATATAAAAAATTAATCTCACTCTAAGAAGGAGATTCATTGTTAGCAAATATTATTTTTATCCCTTAACCAACAAAAAGTAAAAATAAAAATAAGCGAGGGATTAAACAAACAAAACCATACATAGAACATTTGGAAAAACTTCTACTCTAACAACTGCAACTCTGCAAGAGTTTATACTTATTTAATAGGATTATTTATGAGAAACTTTTAGAGTTTGATACAATTACAATGTCAATCGAATGGAAACACAAAAATTAAAAGAAAAGAATTTTTTTTTTTTTTTTTTTTTCATTTTGCAGAATGTAAATGTAAGGATTTCAAATTGAAAGAATTGTATAGATAAATATATTTAAGGAAACAAATTTATTTTATAAGGAATTTTTTTTAAAAGTTTTTTGGGTGTTTAAAGTTGAACTAAAATTCTAAAAATAATAAATTTTAACAATAATCTACTAATGATTGTTGTGTAGTGAGATGAAAAGCTTTACACATCGGTGTGCGACCCACCCGAGTTTTTCTTCTCTGGGAATTACAGATACATCGCCCTACATGGCTACATGTTGGTTTGTGTGGTATGTAAATCAGTGGTTAGGACATCAACTCATTAACCAATATGTGAATACTGACTAAATCAAAATGAAGACAAGAATTTTGTAGAAAAATGATTTTAGAAAACAGGAGCTTATTGTCTACTTTTTACCGCTAGTATGTGAATACTCTGTTTTTCATGAGTAATGAGTGGAGAGACGTGTGCGTTTCATGAGCGGAAAATCTTTATCCTTATCAAAAACATTTAAAGATAAAATTTGAATTTTTTTTTTTTTGAAGTATTACTTTATTATATAAACAAACTAGTGTGTCAACCCGTGTATGTCACGAGTTCTGTTAAAAAGAAATCTAATCTTATGCTTTTATAGTTCACTTTTTCAAAGCATAATAACCTGGTCGATAATGAATTTTTTTAAAAAATCATTATGAATTTTTTAAAAAATAACTATGAATTTTTTTTAGTAAAAAATAATAATTATAAATTTAATAAAGTTTTTAGATTTTTTTTTTCAAGGCCTCTCGGAGACTTTGCCAAAATTGTAGAGGATATGCTAAGAGCATGTCTGATGGATTTTCGAGGAAATTGGGAAGAGCACCAATTTGTAGGCCCTGTTTGGAAATTCTCATTTTCTGAAACCAATTTTGTTATATTTTAAAGATATTAATATGATTTGTGATTTAATTAGATTTTAGCTATTATTGGTAATCTTGTAGATTCTTCCCTGATCATTCTTTGTTGGATCCCTCCGGCCTCCACTATGCATTTAAGCCATAATTGCGTGTAGAAATTTTTGAGCAGATTATTCTTCCAAGTGTAAGTTCACCTGCCAAGCATTTCATTTTCAGCCAGAATATATTGTGTTTTTTAGCATATGAGGTCCCTTTTTTCCTAAAAAATAATTGTGTAGATTTAATTGTATTTGTGAAGTCTTGAAAAAAATGATAATTTGCTGGCGATGTGATCCAAACCATAAATGTCCTTACTCCTTATCGCCTCCTATATTGATATCAATGGAGAATCTTTGAGTGGAAGACATTTTCAACAAATTGATATATATATAGGACACACCCACTGCAATTTGTTGGGAGAAGAAAATGTTTATCATCTGATTGATTTTCTGCTTTTGCTCCATGTTGATTGCCCGATACAATCTCTGTCAATAAATTTTAAAGGAGCCTCTAAGAGACTTGTTGGAGCTGCAAAAATACAGCTTCTCCCTTAATTAAGCTAATGGGAGTTTCCAAGGGAGACTGTTAGAGATGCTCTTATATATCTCCGGATCTATTTAAATGAGAACAAAGATCAGCTCAACATAAATCCAAATATAATCTGGATTTAAGGAAATCATGATGAAAGACATTTTTTTTTTTTTTTTTTATATACTAACACCCATCCATGTCAATTTTGTTAACTTGACACAATTTAATCTTTGTAAGGTCCAAAACACCCTTATTTAATAATAATAATAATAAATTAATCTCACTCAAAGAAGGAGATTCATTGTTAGCAAATATTATTTTTGATCCCTTAACCAATAAAAAGTAAAAATCAAAATAAGCGAGTAGATTAAAGGAACAAAACCATATATGGAACATTTGGAAAAACTACTACTCTAACAACTGCAACTATGCAAGAGTTTATACTTATATATTAGGATTATTTATGAGAAAGTTTTAGAGTTTGATACAATTACGACGTTAATCGAATGGAAACACAAAAATTAAAAGAGAAGAAAAGAAAAAAAAAAAAAAAATTGTAGAATGTAAGTGTAAGGATTTCAAATTGAAGGAATTGTATAGAAAAATATATTTAAGCAAACAAATTTATTTTTATAAGGATATATATATTTTTTTTGTTGTGTTTTTTGGGTGTTTAAACTTTAAAGTCGAACCAAAAATAATAATTTTTAACAATAATCTACTAAAAATTATTATATATATATATATATATATATATATATATATATATATTAATAACATTTACACGCAAATTAATGGTAAATAAACAAAATTTGAGTTTTAATAAATATGATGGTTGTTGAATTTGATTTTGCTATATGTTTGATTTATTTATATTCAAATGTTTTTACTTTTGTACCCAAAAAAAAATGTTTTTACTGAACATACTAAATGGTGATCAATATAATTGAAAAACCAATATTTAAACATAGTCATAAACACAAAATCTGAACTTTTTTAATCCCAGAAAAGGAAATTTTAAGTGTGCGGAAGCATATGCATTTCCAAGACATGAGTGGTTTATATCCAACTAAAAAAATTGATCAAATCTTAACCATGTAATTTTTGTTATGTTTAGACCAATCCGATTCGGTACTATAGAGAATCGAATCCGAATTTGATATGAGCTCAATATTTAAAAGCCCAAATCGAATCCGCTCATTTCGTGGTTGGACATCAAAGTCATTAATCAATATTTACATAAAAGTCATTTCGTGGTTGGACCAAGATTACGAGTAGAATATAGAGGACATTTATATCATATTTAATTATATTTTGTACAGAGGAGTATTAGAGAAACCACTATGGCTCAGCATACATCAGTCACAAGAAGACAGGCAAACGATAATATGGCACAACTCTACACAGGACTTGCTGTGTGTACAGCAACTAATGAGGCACAGCAACATAGAAGGAAAATATCAAGAAGGCCAGGTAGAAAAGAAGTTAGTCTGGGTAGCTAGAGTGTTCTCAGGTCATTGCCAAGTCAGTTACAGATGCTGAGGTGTCAGCATCTCATTGGTTTGCCTTCCTGATTTTCAGGAAATTAGTTACAGAGTTTGTTAGAATCTAACTAAGCTGAGCTGAAGTATATATGTAGAAATGCTCACAATAATTGTATGTATTCTGTCTGTAATAATTAGATATTTTTATATAAAGCTCTAGAGCTTCAATTATCCATTAATGGCAGAAATTCAATTTCTCAGATATTCCTTTTTACTCTTTTAGAACTTTTGTCGAACACCTTGGTGTTAACATCAAATATCTTCAACTCTTCTCTGCATTCGTTTCTCTTATAACTCTCACAGGAAGCATTTGTATTTCATTTTTGTTCTTGTCTTTTGACTGGTTACTGGTTAGTTATAAATTTGTTGTTTTCTCTGGTATTTATGGTCTAATATGTGTGCATATCGGGCCTTTCCCAAGTTCGTTTGGAGAAAAAACAAAAGTTTAGATCAGAGTACAACTGAACCTTCATGGGATTGTCAATGTACAGTCAGTAAGTATAGATCCTTGTTCACTGATTCTGCAGGACTACTTAGCTTCTATCATCTTTCTAGTAATTACACTAACTTGTTATTGATCTTTTATACTGGATCAGTTGATATCGGAATCCATGGATGACTTCGAGACAAGGAGAGATGCTTCTTCAACTTCAGAAGTGAATGCCAAATCTGATCATACACCTGCTGTAGCTAATGATGATGAAGCAACTAGGGATCTGCTAAAATGCGCAACGGATTATAAGATGGTTGTAGGATCACTTCCATCCAGTGTGAGAGATGCGGTATGATTCCTTCCATGAACTTGAATGGTGTTAAAGACGGTGATGGTGATAACCATTAAATCAGTTTACTATTCCGAAGTTTCCTTCTTTTCAGGTCATTGAAGAGTGCAATAAAGTAGAGCAATGGCTGCAAGAGAAGACCAGAGAGCAGGACTCATTACCTAAAGATGCTGATCCAATACTATGGTCAAGTGAAATCAAAAGAAAATTAGAGGCTCTTGATGCGTATGTTTTCGTATCACTAATTTCTATACAAGTTATAGCACAAAATATAATATGCCCATATTAAAAATTCCATAGAAGAACTCTTTTCCGTATTGAATGTCAATTATTATGTACTATGCTATATATTAAAGTATAGTTGGATGCTATATCAAATCGAGTTACATAATCAACCAGAAGCTCTCCATATGACAGCATATAACTCAAAAAAGGTATCCATTTTGCCAGAAAACAACCAAGTATAGCAACAAATTAAGTAGCACAAAGAAAAATAAACGTCTCAGGTGTAGTTACTGTGAGGCTGTAAAATGCTGCATCTTTCTTTGCTCTATTTAGCTATGTTAAAGAAATCATATCAGGCTATGTTTTCAGGGATGCAGGTGTATTTAGTCTTCACACACTAATATGGAGGTTTAAAATTTGCACCTGTGTAAATCTATGCGTTGATCTTGTACTTTAAAAAGCCCTTGCACGTTTTTTAAAGTATTTCTGTTGCTAGAGTACGTATGAGTGTGTATGCAAGTTATGTGCTTGGAAATGCAGAACATGTAATTTGGGTTTGTTCTTGTTATCTTGTATCATATATTTCGTGTTGAAGTTCAGTACAAAAAGGGTTTCTACTGTGGAGGCCTCCACCCTTCTTTAACAGTTCTTATAAGATGAACCTATTTGTGACACCGTGATCTTTTACATTCTCTGCTGTGTGCTTCATGTGCTGACCCCACTACATTCTGTATGAGTATCAACGATATTGTTGATCAGAAATTTCTTTACGCTTACATGTTGATCAAAATATTATTTGTTTTATGATATGCTTTCGCCTTTTGTTTTTAGTTCTCTTTTTTCTCATTGTAATTGTAATTTGTATTTCAGGACATGCAAATACATAATGAGATCCAAACCTTCTCCCCAAGGAAGAGACGAAGCAAATGGCCCAGACAGGAGAAGAAAATCAGACGACATGCAGGTAGATTGATGCGGCTTTACATATATATGTGACATCAGTGATCGATAGCAAAAACGAAACTCTACCAAAGTATGTAGATTGATGACACTGACCCCTTTTTTTTAAAAAAAAATTGTTATGCTTTTTCATTCATAAGTATAGCCTTAATTAGTTTCTAGTTTCCGACGGTAGTTTATACATCGACAATGTTCCAATGATGCCCGTGCCATTGTTGAATCTCATCATTTTTTGTGCTCATTCCTTCAATTTTCGATTTCTCCCCGGAAAAAAGGAAGAAAGAAATATTGTTTGTTATTTAAATTTTGGAATTTGATTGTTCTGTATAGAGAGGATAAAAAAGAAATTACACCTGATTCTGATGTATCCATATATGTTTACTGATTGCTGTTAGTGAATGGAAGTTTATATTACATCGTGTGATGGATCTTTATCTCAAACTGGCCATTGATTGATTCATTTTTGTGTGCTAAAGACGGGGATTGATACACTGAGAGGTGGTATGAAAAAAACTTTTCGATTATGAACTTCAGGCAAAACCATAATTTAGGTCTTGTACTTGCATACATCCGAGATATGTGGGATCAAATCATACCCATTTCTCATATCCCAAGATATTATAATAGTTCAAAAAATAACAAAATTGTTAGCAACCAGTTAGACTAAGAGGCAGGCATGTTACACAAAAAAGATCTTAAGCCGATAGAAAATTACACAACTACAATATTTAAGTATTCTTACACATGTTTGTAAAATACGTATAGGAGGAAGATGTACTACCACATGTACTTGGGGGTAATGTGTGAGATCATTCTACACTGACGAAATAAGATTTGAGTAATGCTTCCCTCAAAAAATAAATTGTAAAGATGATGTTCAACTGAGATAACATACCGATTCCCCAATGAAGACACTATTGTTCTTCTTATCATATTTCAAAAACTCGGGCTAGGCTAGATCCTAGAATTTCATGCATTTATGCAGGATATTTCTGAAATATTATCTGATCTATAAACCTACGCGCATTGCACTTTTAAGATGGATTCAGGGTGCAAATTAATTCTGTAGCTATTATGATAACCACTGGCATTCATTACAATTAATTCCAATGCTACTCTGTTGTTCTTTCTCGATTTATATCAACATTATAATTTAGAACATATTGAGTTAGAATAAAATTGGTGCTAGAATATGGAATAATTTACTCAAATATACCTGATATTTAGTTCTATAAATACCATAACGAACATTTTCGATCTCAATACGTATTGTGATAAATTGGTATAGAAGTCAGCAGCTCGAATCCTACCGATGGCAAAAGCTTCAAAATTAGGATATTTATTTTATTATTATTATTTTATAGTATCTATTTATCCACTTATCTAGACCAAATATTTTTTTTAAAAAGATTTTGTCATTGTAGGATTCGAGCCGTTGACTTGGGAGTTATTTGTCCAAGCCTTATGCTAGTCAATCTATAAGTTGAGCTATGCTCCTGAGGGCTAGGATATTTATTTCTTTTATTCAAATCATTAAATTAAAATAAAATAAAATATTTATAGATGCTAACTATTATGTACAATATAAGTATATAACAAAAAACAAAAATTAAAATCATTGAATTAAAATGTAAGAGAAAACAACTAACAAAGAAAAGAAACACACGTATTAAAAAAAATACACACAAATGAAAAAAAAAAAAAAAAAAAACACAAACATTGATAAAATAAAAAACACACTCTGGGGAAGGAAGGGATGTGATTGTGGAATGGGAAATATCTTCAACGAGGAGGAAAATATGGGTATTCTCCGAATTCATAAAGATCTGGGGAAGGGAGGGATCTCAATCTTTCTGGGCAATTCAAATTGGATAATTCAAATTGGTCAATACGCAAACCTTTAAGCCTGGGAAAGGCTCCATCCTCAACTTGCCACTCCACTGTTTGATAAGCCAAATCAATTCGTAGAATTTCAAGCAACTGAAAACCATTTGCGCTGCTCGTCATTTTCTTCCCTTTGAAAAAACTGTAGCATAAGTTAAGAACCGTGAGTTTTGGTAACTTCTCCAACAGAGGCATTGGGTCATCCTCCAGGTTTGATTTCTCTAAGGAAAGGCATTCTAGATTTGGTAAGACTCGATGTATGTCTTTCGGCAATTTCTCTAATTCCCCCTTCAATCTCAAATCCATGAGACGTGGGCAATCAGAGAGTGGTTGCAGCGATGAGAAAGATATTACATCCCTTTTTTGACCAACAACTAATATTTGAAGGTTTTTTAAATTGGCAATTGAATCAAAACAGAACGCTACTGGTTCAGATGAGATGCCCACAAGCCACAACTCTCGAAGATTAACCAACTTATCGGTTTTAATTTGAGCCCATATTCTAAGGCTTACATGTCTCAGAGTCTGAAGCTTTGTCAAGTTGTCTATCCACAAACGCCAATCACCTTTAAAGTCTCCAATTAGATGCCTCAACTCTTGCAACCTACTAATTTCAGTCGATAGCTTTGCATCAAGACCAGGATCATATATAACCAAAGTTTGTAATCTCTGCAAGTTGTAAATCAATGAGGCATCAATATGTGTCTTATACCACCCCAAATATTTTAGATGGATCAACTTTGCTATCTCTTTACCAAATATCTTATGATGTTCTCTAGAGTTGTAAACGCCAATATCGAGCACCCTTAGATAGCTGAATGTCCTGCACATAGTTGCTAAATGTTGTCCTCTTGTCGCAAACTCTACATCTCCAAAGCCAAACAAGAAAAGAGAACGCAAGCGTGGATTACTTTGATGCGACAAAAACCTTTTTGTCAAGTAATAAATAGCTTGTCTTGGATATGGAGGTACAACTAAAGATAAATTTGAATCTTTGATTTCGTTATAAATATAAAGAAAGTTGAAATCTTTTGCCATATCAATCGCAAGATCGTGTAGAAGATCGTGGACTCGGCAGGTTGAATTCCTCCCCCAATATCTTTTTTCCACTTGAATCAAGCTTCTATTGATCAACTCATTTATGTAATCTTTAGCCACCTCTTCCATAATACAATATTCATTTTCTGATATGAAACCCTCTGCCACCCAAAGATATATGAGTTTCTCAATTATTATCTCTGAGTCCTCTGGAAAAAGACCTAGATAGAGAAAGCATGGCTTCAATTGATGGGGTAAAGAATCGAAACTCAAAGCTAGTAAGGAATTAATTTCAATTGAATCAGCTTTTAAATGTCTCCAAAGGTGATCGCGCACCCCATGCCATTCTTGTGGCTTCTTGTTAGACAAGATCCCACCCAGTACAATGATGGCAAGTGGTAGGCCATTACATTTTTGTACCATTTCTCTACCAAGCTTCTTTAATTCTTCATATGCATTGAAATTTTGAGAGGTTTTTTCGCAAAATAGTTGCCAACTCTCTTCTTCCCTTAGCTGTCGAAGACGATGGGAATGAGTTCTCTCATCTGAACTTGTGGCAACTTCTTCATTGCGAGTTGTCATAATAACTCGACTTCCATTCTTGTTGTCTGGAAATGCAGCTTTTAAGATCCTCCAAACTTCTTTATCCCATACATCATCAATCACTAGCAAATAAGAATCCCCTTGTAATGATTCATGAAGACGTCGTCCTAAATCTTCTTCGTCCATCTTCTTTAGATCCTCATTATTTTCAACTCTAAAACCAAATGATTTAAAAATTCTTGTAAGAAGATCTCGAGTTGTGTAATCTTGAGACACAGCAACCCAAGCACGATTCTTGAATTTGCTCTTTACACCATTGTGGTGGTAAAGTTTTCCAGCGACAGTGGTTTTGCCTAACCCTCCCATTCCGTAGATGGAAACTATGAAACGCCGTGGGTCATCGTCCAAAAGTTTAGCCAATAACGTCTGAGCATCATCAACAAGGCCAACAACATTCTCTTCGACTGCAAAGGAGACAGATCTTCTTAGTTCCCTCAATTTGCCAGTAGTTTTGCTGCTTCCTTCGCCAGCACTGTTGCCGGAATCTTTGAGTCGAAACACTTGGCTTTTAGAAGAGAGAACATTGAATCTCTCTCTGAAATCTTTAATATCCTCGCCTATGTGGTACAGATCCACCTTTTCTTTGCCTTTATCAAATATGGAAGAACAAATTGAAGGAAAGCATCCCGACTTTGGCTTTGGCTTTCCACTATCATCATCATCAGCTTCACCGTGGACTTTGAGACGGAATGCATCTATTATATCCTCAATATCGTAAGCAAGTTCTTTGATGTCTGATACCCATTTGTGTATAACAGGATCACCATATTGTCTTTCTTCTGCATCTTTTAACAAATGTTGCATCGATCCCAGTTCGTTTTTCAGTCCCCTCACTTCCTTTTTGACTCCTAGTAAAAAGACTGCTTCGCTGATGAGAAAGTCCCCGAGCCTATCCACCACGAACGAGACTACTGCATCAACCATTGTTGCTCACAATCTCTCCTTCTTCGGATTCTGGAAAAAAGAGTTAGCAAAAGATTACTTTTTTTTTTTTTCCTTCAGATTGTAGTATGTGAATACTATGTTTTTCAGATTGATCAAAATTAGTGTCTGTTACACCAAAGCAACTTTTAAGTAATTTCTCATTTTTTTATAATCTTTGTAAGGTCCAAAACACCCTATTATAATAATAATAATAATAATAAAAATTAATCTTACTCAAAGAAGGAGATTCATTAAAAGAAAAATAAAAATAAGCGAGTAGATTAAAGGAACAAAACCATACATGGAACATTTGGAAAAACTACTATTCTAACAACTGCAACTCTGCAAGAGTTTATACTTTTATAATAGGATTATTTATGAAAAAGTTTTAGAGTTTGATACAATTACAACGTTCAATCGAATAGAAGCACAAAAATTAAAAGAAAATAACTTCTTTTTTTTTTTTTTTTTTCATTTTGCAGAATGTAAATGTAAAGATTTCAAATTGAAAGAAATGTATAGATAAATATATTTAAGGAAACAAATTTATTTTTATAAGGATATTTTTTGTGTTTTTTGGGTGTTTAAAGTCGAACTAAAAATAATATTTTTTAACAGTAATCTAGAAAGAGTACTGCATGCATACCCCACACGTCGGTGTGTGTGGACAATGGACTTAAGGACCCGATAACAGAGGAGGGATCTCTGCAATATTTCGTGGAACATGAAATCATCAATCAAATATTTACTTTTGAGTTTTGAGCAATAAATTTCATCGACTATCCCTCACATCAGATCACAATTTAATATTGGATTCTTATTGTATTTAATAGATTAATTCAACAAATGGAAATCCATTGATTTTGAGTTGGTTTCTTACTTATTCGTTTTGAACCAAATCCACTCCATGGACAATTTTTCCAACAACAAACATAGCAGAAACAACCGTGGAGGAGACCCTCAAGTCTCTGGAGAGTGGAGGCCACTCAACACCAGCTTCAAGAGTGTTGAATCATAGATTATTATTATTCTTACGAATTGAATCAAGAACAGTGATGGCCATAGGGTCATAGGGACAGTGGGGGTGCCTAAATATTTGAGCTATAAGCCAATAATTCATAGATTATTATTATTTGATGCTATAATACAGTGGACGCATGTTATATGGGTGTCGCCGAATCTATTAAAATCCAAACAAAGATAGGTTCAGTGTAGGATCTTTGGATCCAGGAAATTACTATGAAAGACATTTATTTCTTTTTCTACACTAAAATACCCATCCAAGTCAATTTTGTTAACTTGACCAATTATCTTTGTAAGGTCCAAAACACCCTTATATAATAATAATAATAATAATAAATTAATCTCATTCAAAGAAAGAGATTCATTGTTAGCAAATATTATTTTTGATCCCTTAACCAATAAAAAGTAAAAAAATAAAAATAAGCGAGTAAATCATTAAAGGAACAAAACCGAATGGTAAAACTAATAGGATTATACTTATATAATAGGATTATTTAGGAGAAAGTTTTAGAGTTTGATACAATTACAACGTCAATCGAATGGAAACACAAAAAATTAAAAGAAAAGAATGAAAAGACATTAAAAACATGAAAATAGAAACATTAAAAATAATCAATCTCAAATTAGACAAGGACATATTCAATGAAATGAAAAGAAGAAAAAGTAACGTAGAAATTACAGATCATTAAAAAAAAAAAAAAAAAAAAATTCAATTTAAATATTTCACCTTATTTGGCACATAAACTATTTAAAAATTACAGAGAATTAAGCAGTCTTAAATTGCAGAAAATCAACGAATCTGTTAAAGACTTAAAGCTCCCGATTTAGAAACACATAGCAAACAAAAACAAAACAAATTAAAACATAATAATATCAGTAAAAGTAAACTAAAAAAAACATGCATGAATTCACACCTACGTATACTATAGAATTCAAAGTTAAATCAAACTAAATCTAACCCTGGTCAAACTAGTCAAGGGTATGTTCTTGTTGATAAAAAAAATATATAATATAGCTGTGATATTGCAAAACGTGAGGATAAGTTATTGCAATTAACCCATTAAAATTAAATATCATTTATTATCTCTTTCAATTAAAAAATGAACAAGTTAGCATAAAATAAAATATTTTACGTTACTATCAAGATTAGGTGATACAAGGGTAGGTTTCGATTATAACAATATTATTTTTTCAAGAAAAAAATTATAACAATTTTCTATTTTAGTTTTATTATCTCTTTCGATCAGCAAAATGAACAAGTTATATATATATATATATATATATATATATATATATAAAATAAGAAGCCGGCTTAAAACATTTCATGTTATCGAATCACTGTCAATAGTAGTTGATGATACAAGGGGTTTCAATTATATATAAAAATATTCTATATAGTTTTATTATATCTTTCAATTAAAAATGAACAAGATAGCTTAAAATATTTTACGTTATTGACCACCGTCAAGATTAAGTGGTACAAGGGTAGGTTTCAAATGTGATGGATGTAGACCATCTCCATGCAAAAGTGACATGTATTTCAATAAATATTGACATGTCAATAATATTGAAAGAATTGTATTTTTTTTTTTTTTTTGAATAATTAAAAGATTTGTTTCATACATGACATAGAAGCCTAGAAGGTATAATTCATATACAACCAATAAAAAAATCAGTCTCTAATGTTTATTTTATTTTATTTAAAACACAATTGATTAATGACGTGTTCAATTATTATTATTAATGATGTGTTCAATTATTATTATTAGAGGAAATGAGCCTAAATGATATCAAATACATATGTACTTTTGATAATAATAGTATAATACCAACTTATTAAGTCAAGTATATATAGCACAAAGCAAGTGACTTCCAATAGTCTTTGGCTTGGCTAAATTTTTTCCCTCATTATTTCACTCTTATCAACATCAATTCTCTCTCACGTTTTTTATTTATGATTTTTTTTTTCTCAGTTGTGATTTAGATCTGTTCATATTTGAAATCCCTAATTAGATCTGTTCAAACTAGTGTACCAACCGTGCATGTCACGAGTTTTGTTAAATTTTTTTTTTAACTTATGCTTTTATAGTTCACTTTTTCAAAGCATAATAACCAGAGTTATAATGAATTTTTTTAAAAAAAATAATTATGAATTTTTTTAGTCTAAAAAAATTATAAATTTAATAAAGTTTTAAGAGTTTTTGTTTGTTTTTTGTTTATATATATATATTTTAAGGGCAGTCAGAGCATACCATTCAAATTGTAGAGGGTATGCTAAGAGCATGTCCGATGGATTTTCGAAGAAATTGGGAAGATCACCCACTACTTGGTTGTAGAGTCCTACTTGAATACTGGGCGTGTTCTTTTCATGTTCTTATAAAATCTTATCCTTTTTTTTTTTTTTTTATCTAATTCTTCTTATTAAACTCTGTAAAATCTCGCTCTATAAATTTAATCATGATTACTAATAACATGCTTTTTTTTGATAGTATCTATCTATCCAGATATCTATATAGAGAATGAATATATTTTCAGTGTACATTGATTCTTGAATAATATTGAAGTACATATACAAGAGATAGCTTGAAGAAGCTTAGTTCAAGTAAACTTATGAATACTAAAGATAAGAGAGAACTAATCTAGAGATAAATACAAGGGATTAAACTGAGAGATAAATACAAAGATAATATAGCTGTGATATTGCAAAACGTCAGGAATAAGTTATTGTAATTAACCCATTAAAATATCATTTATTATCTCTTTCAATTAGAAAATGAACAAGTTAGCATAAAATAAAATATTTTACGTTACTATCAAGATTAGGTGATACAAGGGTAGGTTTCGATTATAACAATATTATTTTTTCAAGAAAGAAATTATAACAATTTTCTATTTTAGTTTTATTATCTCTTTCGATCAGCAAAATGAACAAGTTATATATATATATATATATATATATATATATATATATATATATAAAATAAGAAGCCGGCTTAAAACATTTCACGTTATCGAATCACTGTCAATAGTAGTTGATGATACAAGGGGTTTCAATTATATATAAAAATATTCTATATAGTTTTATTATATCTTTCAATTAAAAATGAACAAGATAGCTTAAAATATTTTACGTTATTGACCACCGTCAAGATTAAGTGGTACAAGGGTAGGTTTCAAATGTGATGGATGTAGACCATCTCCATGCAAAAGTGACATGTATTTCAATAAATATTGACATGTCAATAATATTGAAAGAATTGTATTTTTTTTTTTTTTTGAATAATTAAAAGATTTGTTTCATACATGACATAGAAGCCTGGAAGGTATAATTCATATACAACCAATAAAAAAATCAGTCTCTAATGTTTTTTTTTATTTAAAACACAATTGATTAATGACGTGTTCAATTATTATTATTAATGATGTGTTCAATTATTATTATTAGAGGAAATGAGCCTAAATGATATCAAATACATATGTACTTTTGATAATAATAGTATAATACCAACTTATTAAGTCAAGTATATATAGCACAAAGCAAGTGACTTCCAATAGTCTTTGGTTTGGCTAAATTTTTTCCCTCATTATTTCACTCTTATCAACATCAATTCTCTCTCACGTTTTTTATTTATGATTTTTTTTTTCTCACTTGTAATTTAGATATGTTGATATTTGAAATCCCTAATTAGATCTGTTCAAACTAGTGTACCAACCGTACATGTCACGAGTTTTGTTAAAAAAAAAATCTAATCTTATGCTTTTATAGTTCACTTTTTCAAAGCATAATAACTAGAGTTATAATGAATTTTTTTTTTTTTTTTTTTTTTTTTTTTTTTTTTTTTTAAGGGCAGTCAGAGCATACCATTCAAATTGTAGAGGGTACTACTTGGTTGTAGAGTCCTACTTGAATACTGGACGTGTTCTTTTCATGTTCTTATAAAATCTTATTCTTTTTTTTATCTGATTCTTCTTATTAAACTCTGTAAAATCTCGCTCTATAAATTTAATCATGATTACTAATAACATGCTTTTTTTGACAGTATCTATCTATCCAGATATCTATATAGAGAGTGAATATATTTTCAGTGTATATTGATTCTTGAATAATATTGAAGTACATATACAAGAGAAAGCTTGAAGAAGCTTAGGAGGGTGTATTCAATTAGGATTCCTGAGGACATTTAAATACATTTTTTAAGTAACAGATTTTTATGGATTTCTACGGACTTTTACGGACTTTTATAAATCCACATGGACATTCATTGATTTGTTTAGACATCTATCTCAGACTTTTATGGATTTGTTTAGACATCATTCTCAGACTTTTATGGATTTGTTTAGATATACACGCAATATCCTTGAGAGCCAGACCAGTTGGTGAATTTCTCAACTCTTCGATTGCTACATTTATCACTAATACCTTTCAGAAAACACACATAAATAGTTATTACTGTACAACAAAAGTAGATCCACAACTTAACCTCTAAAATTTCACTTTCAAATTTGTGAAAAAATGTTCAACGAATAGAAGCTAAAGATTTGACTATGAAGTGAATGCAATCAAAGATCTGAAAAATGGAGATTGAACAACGTATACTAGAAAAGAAAAGTTCAATGAAACTTGTCTCATTTTAACTTGCGGCACCAAGTTGCAATATGTATTTTGTAATATCTGTTTATTAGATCCAAAATTTAACTAATTGGGTATAAGTAGCTATTTTCCATGAAAATAATAGCAAAAGTGAAATCAATTCTCATCAGGCAGAATCATTAAACAGCTCTAGAGCAACAAAAAAGTTTCAATTTTGAAGAATGAAACACTGAATATCACCAATTACTTGTATAAAAATAAGTATTTTTGCATCTCAAGAACCCAAAAAAAATAAAAATCCAAGACACAATTTTGAGTCCAACAAATTCCAAGCGAATAGACAGAGTTAATTTCACAAACAACTTTCACCCATTTCACATTGAAACAAATGGAGCCAAAATGTCAATAAAAAACCAACAATAAACTCCATTATACTGATCAGGAATTTCAAAAGTGTTGTAAAATAAATAAATAATAAATGAAATAAAGATGAGAGAGAGACAAGAGAGAGAGACGAGAGAAATATATTAGATCAGATGAAGAATGAGAGATTTTACTATGTATTGATTTCTATTTACAAACAGAGAAATCAATATATATAGAGTTTTCAGTGGAGCTGAGCTAATTCAATATATTTGTTCAATCTTGGGCTCAACACCATACACGGCCAACATCAATCAAGCCAGCATGGCAGCAAGCAGATAAAACCCCAACAAATGTTCATCGTTTGGCACTATTTGGTCCCTTTTTTTTTTTTTTTTTAAGTGAGAAGAAGCAACACGTTTCTGTTTTGAGAGAGAGAGTGCAAAGTCTATCAAAATCTTTGGGGAGAAGGCCAGACATGTTGTAGCATTTGATATTTATATCTCTCACCATCAAGTCCACCAAAATCCATGACTTAAGAAAATCCTTTAAAATCTAGTCCTAATTGAATACACCTTGATTCTTGTAGACATTTTTAAAGTTTCAGTTCAATACACCTAGATTTGGAAGGATTCTTTAAAAGTCCATAAAATCCTAATTGAATACCACTGAATTAATATAGACTTTTTTAAAGTCTTTAAATGTCCGAATTGAATACACCAGGATTTATAATGTCTTTAAATGCCCTCAAGAAATACACCCCCCTTAGTTCAAGTAAACTTATGAATCCTAAAGATAAAGAGAACTAATCTAGAGATAAATACAAGGGATAAAACTAAAAGATAAATACAAAAATATATAGCTATGATATTGCAAAACGTCAGGATAAGTTACTGCAATTAACCCATTAAAATATCATTTATTATCTCTTTCAATTAGAAAATGAACAAGTTAGCATAAAATAAAATATTTTACGTTACTATCAAGATTAGGTGATACAAGGGTAGGTTTCGATTATAACAATATTATTTTTTCAAGAAAAAATTATAACAATATTCTATTTTAGTTTTATTATCTCTTTCGGTCAGCAAAATGAACAAGTTATATATAAATAATAAAATATTTCACGTTATCGAATCACTGTGCGTCAATAGTTGTTGATGATACAAGGGGTTTCAATTATATATTAAAATATTTAGACAGGATCCGTCCCAACTCTTTTCTTGAGTACGAGGGAATTAATGTGAGAATCTTATCTTTTTCTTTCTTAGGATGGCTTGAGTATGATATTTACAACCCAAATGACTACGTATCCTATACTCAATAAGGATCAAAGCCTTCGTAGTTCATTGAATATCTTCTTTACCTTTCTGAAAGCAAATCTCTTCCTGAAAAACATTTTGTACTTAATAAACTTTATACTGCTTACATATCATATGATTTGAATACTATTAGCTATAAAAAACTTTTCTCAATTTCTTTCTGAATTCTGTATTTCTTAGGCTAAACTTAATCTGTAGAATACATTTCTATATCTCTTTCTAAATTCTGCATCTCTTCCTGAAATAAATCCGATAGTTGTTCTGTAAAATAAGCTGAGAACTAATTAAAGATCTTTTCTTAAAACACATTTTTTTTTGTAAATATGATATAATTTAATAAAAACATTTTCTGATTTTATAAAATATAAATATCTGATTTAAGGTTATGATAATCTGAAACCTTTTCTGATAATCTGAAATCTTTTCTCTACTGATCATAATCAGTAATATATATAAAATGTGAAAAAACTCTTTACCAAACTAGTACCCAGGGGAATATCTCACGTACGTGGTAGAGAATCTCAATGCACACGCAGAGCAAAGGAAAAACATCTCACATACACGGTGATATTTGATCACTCGTGCAAAGCGATTATCTCGTATACACTTCAATATTTGATCGAATGTGCAGAGTAATCTCACATACATGTGCAGAGCATCCCCAAAGGCTAATAATCAAAATATAATCTCACATACACATCGATATCTGATCGAACATGCAGAGTGATCGAACATACATGCGCAGAGCAGCCCCAAAGGCTAATAATCTGAATATAATACTGCTAGGAAGGGTACATATCTGATATCTTAAAATCTGATCAATCTTAAAAAACTCTTTTCTGAAAACATGAATAAATATTCTTTTCTTTTCTTTTATGAAAATCTTATAAAACGCTTAAATCTAGAAATCTGGAAACCTTTATGAAATTCTTGTAATCTTTCTAGATTTCTAGAAATCTATCTGAAAATCTATAAATCTAACTGAAAATCTGTCTGAACGTACGGGAACTATTTTTTTTTTCTTTCTAAATTTTAATTCTTAATCTATTTCTAGATTCTAGAAATCTACACATTTCTTAAAAACATATGTCATCTGGAAATCTGTTTTCGAAATAAATGATTATTTCTAATAATTCTCTAAATAATTATAGCTAACATATAATTCTGAAACAATTAACTTAATTATAAATAAAAGCTATTTACTCACAGAACTCATGTGCTCAAATCTTGTCTAGAACTGGGTTCCGTCTAGATTCATCTATTGGATTCACACTGAATTCTCAATACACTACTAATAAAAATTCCTTATTTCTCTCTTTAAATCTCTCGAGTTCTATTTCTCTCCCTCGCCTGATCAGCTTCTCCTCTTTCTTTCTTTTCTTTCTCTTTGTTTTCATTCTCAACTCTCGCCTCATCGTTCTTTGTCTTGTTGTTGGTCTTGGCCGAGTATCTCCCCTCTCTCTCACATATCCCTTTTTTTAATTCTATTTTCTTATTTTAGCCACCTAACCCTCATCTTGCCACGTCGCCACGTATCACCCAATTTTTATGCCACCTTACTCTTTTGCTGGCAGTTTGCCTTTTCATTTAATTTAATTCTTTTTTCTTTTTGAATGCTAATTGGGTTGGACCAATTGGTTTGGGCCTGATCAACATTTTTTTTTGGATTTTGGCTTAGGTTAACATTTGGTCTTGGGCTTGAACATCTTTTAGTTCCAAATCTTTTGCGCATGTGTTTGGGTTTGAGAATATTTTTTGAAGCTGGCCGGACCTTAAATATTCTATATAGTTTTATTATATCTTTCAATTAAAACTGAACAAGTTAGCTTAAAATATTTTACGTTATTGCTCACCGTCAAGATTAAGGGGTTGTATGTTTTTTCCACTTAAAAGTTAATGGGTTTGAATCATAATTGTTAAGTTTTTTTTTTTTTTTTTTTTTTTTTTTAAGTGATCAAACAACTTAAAAATACCAAAAAAAAAAAAAAAACTTAAAATAAAAAGTAAAAAATCCTAACTTTTTACTTAATTGCAAATCACTGAATTGTATTAAATGCAATCCAAAATCTTTTCTTCCGATACTATCCCCCATATATAACATATTTTCAATTTCATCATAATTATATACGGTATATAAATCTTTATTTTAATATATTGCTTATTTTAAATAGCTTTAAAAATAAAAAAGAACCCTAATCACTTCTCATATTGGTGTTTAATATAAATACTTTATTATGATATTAGGGTAATGTATTTATATATTATCTTTTTTGGAGTGTTTTATGTGAGTTTTCCTGCTGCTCTTTTTATTTTTTGAAAAAAAAAAATCTTTTCTTTTCTTAGTAAAAATAAAGTTTATTTGTAATCGAAGAAGAAGATCATGATTATCTGTGTTCATGTATATTTTTTTTGTTTGAGAAAAAAAAAATTATATGTGTTTATATATAATTATTATTTTTGGATTGTTTTTATTCCATATTATATGTATAAATGTTTAACATGGGTATAAATGTAAAATTACTTATTTTCAGACAATTTTACTTTTAAAAAACAAACGTGTTGATAATACATTCAGATGTGAGGAAAAAACAAACAAACATGTAATTCAAGTTCAGATTTTAGTCTCTATTCAGTCTTTAGAAAAATTCAAGACTGTTTAGTCTTCAGACAAAAAAACAAACGACCCCTAAGTGGTACAATGGTAGGTTTCAATTGTGATGGGCGTAGACCATCTCCATGCAAAAGTGACATGTATTTCAATAAATATTGATATGTTATTAATATTGAAAGAATTGTATTTTTTTTTTTTTGAATAATTAAAAGATTTGTTTCATACATGACATAGAAGGTATAATTCATATACAACGAATAAAAAAAATCAGCCTCTAATGTTTTTTTTTATTTAAAACGCAACTTATTAATGATGTGTTCAATTATCATTTTTAAAGGAAACGAGATATGTACTTTTGGGTGGCCATATGGACCATCCCCCCCAGAGTAAAAAAAAAAATAAAATTATATTTGACATAAAATTAAAATGTGAGCCAATCAAAATTATTTTAATTAACTAATATCTTGTCCCTCTATTATTTTAATAATATAAGTTAACTAATAATTTTTGTTTCCATAATTCTATTGACCAGGAAAACAAGAGATAAAATCAATCCATTTTAATAGAGTAATGCTAGACATCCCAATTTTTTTTTCCTAAATTCTGTTCTAAATGATGTGGCACGTGAGATGTCAACATCTTATAAATCATGAGATTCACCTCACATGCCATATCATTTGGGGATAGAATTTGGGAAAAAAAATTGGGACGTCTAGCATTACTCATTTTAATATTTCAATTTCCTATTATTTCATACATTATTACTTAATTTAGTGTGTATTATATATAATTTTTTTTTTTTTTTATAGATTTCACTAGAATAAACTAAGTAAATATTGAACTCTTATAGCAACTACCTTTATTATTTATTTTGTTAGGTTAATTAGCAATCTGATTTTGATAAATTATTTTATTAGTTTATTATTTAAATTTTGTTCAAAATTATTATAAGTTAATTTGGTTTGACATGAATATTATAAAATTAAGTTACAAGTATATAAATAATTGTGATTTAAATATATCAATGGTATAATGGCTTTTTAAATTTATATTTTATAACTCAGGAACTATTAAAATATTATATGCATACCGTTACGAATAGGTATAGGTTTTACAACAAAATAAAAGTTGTTTTCTCATAAATGAAACCTAGATCATGAGATAATCATCGCTTGTGACTAGAGTTAACTTGCGTGTTTCTATTATTGTTGGGATATGCTTTAGTTTGTAGGTGACATAATGCCACATGTTGGAACCTTGAAAATGGAAAAAGAGAAGTAGAATATGCATTTATATCATTCCAAAATAGAAGATAGGGGACATTTATATCACCTGTAAATATTTTTTGCAGAGAGGGGGCATTTGTATTTCATCTATGTTCTTGTCTTTTGACTGTTTAGTTATAAATTTGTTGTTTACTCTGGAATTAATGGTTTAATATGTGTGCAGATCGGGCCTTTCCCAAGTTCGTTTGGAGAAAAAGCAAAAGTTAAGGTCAGAGTACAACTGAACCTTCATGGGATTGTCAATGTACAGTCGGCATCAGTAAGTATAGATCCTTGTCCACTGATTCTGCAGGACTAGTTGGCGTCTATCATCTTTCTAGTAATTACACTAATTCGTTATTGATCTCTTATCCTGGATCAGTTGATAATGGAATCCATGGATGACTCTGAGACAAGGAGAGATGCTTCTTCAACTTCAGAAGTGAATGCCAAATCTGATCATACACCTGCTGTAGCTAATGATGATGAAGTCAGTAATCTTGTTTGCTTGATTTACCATAAGTTTATTTTTTTTGGAGTCAAATGAATCAATACTTGAATGCATAACTGATAAATTTTTTCTTAATAGCTTTTTGATCCCATTGAAAATCGATACAAAGAAGAATAGGCCAGGGCAGAAGCAATTAGGGATCTGCTAAAATGCACAACGGATTATAAGATGGTTGTAGGATCACTTCCATCCAGTGTGAGAGATGCGGTATGATTCCTTCCATGAACTTGAATGGTGTTAAGGACGGTGATGGTGATAATCATTAAGTCAGTTTACTGTTCCGAAGTTTCCTTCTTTTCAGGTCATCGAAGAATGCAATAAAGCAGAGCAATGGCTGCAAGAGAAGACCACAGAGCAGGACTCATTACCCAAAGATGCTAATCCAATACTATGGTCAAGTGAAATCAAAAGAAAATTAGAGGCTCTTGATGCGTATGTTTTCCTATCACTAACTTCTATACAAGTTATAGCACAAAATATAATATGCCCATATTAAAAATTCAATAGAGGAATTCAGTGTTGTGCTTCACGCTCTGATTCCACCACATTCTGTCTGAGTATCAACCATATCGTTTATCAAGAATTTCTTTACTCTTATATGTTGATCAAAATATTACTTCTTTTATGATATGCTTTTGTCTTTTGTTGTTAGCTCTGTTTCTTTTTTCTCATGGTAATTGTAATTTGTATTTCAGGACATGCAAATACATAATGAGATCCATGACGACACGTCGTTGCGATGTCGGTCAAAAGATGAACATTTAAGTTCGACCTCACTAGCGCGCGAGTCACAGGAACTAGCACAGCGGCAAGTGAGGGTACCGTTCCGCAAGGAGGTGGGATTCGCCGACCGTTACCGGTTCTAGCTATTATTACAACACTCCGAGAGAACTCATGTGTTGCGGGTGCGAAAAAGTAAGTAATAATATAAATAAATAAACTAACTACCATAATATATACATGGATAGGATGGAATGAAGAGATGCATGAAATGTGGTGTACACTAGGGAAACGATTCAACCGTAACAATCCACCTAATTAAGCACTAGACTCACTTTGTCCCTCAATATGCAAGTATATCATAGGCTCGTGTCCCCTTAATTGATCTCTAATATCTCTCGAGTCTTAGAAATCACATCCACACAATGCATGGATTCATTAAGCGTCATGACACACACATAAGAGCCATGTATGCCAGCCTAGTGTATCTCTCACTGTTTGGTCATATACAGTGGTTATTTCGTTGGGCATGTAATGCGCAACTGCATGGGCCATACTACAACCAATAATTCATTCACAATGGCTAACCAAATACGGGATGGCAACCAAGTGAAAGCATTAAGAATACAATATACCCATACAACACACATGTTATATGCTCGTGTCCCCTTAATTAATCTCTAATCTCTCTCAATGTTTTAGAGATTACATCCATGCATAAATGCTTGGATTCATTAAGGACGGTGGGACACACACACGAGCTCTACACGCCAGCCTAGTGATCTCTCAACTTACTGGTCAAATGTAGAGGATATCACGCTAAGCATGTTAATGTGAACCATGCGATATATAACACACGGCCTAAATTTCATCCACAAGGTGGCCAACCGAGTGAAAACATTAAGTAATGAAATACCCATATAACTACACGAGCACAAGAGAAATTCAGTTTGTCTTTACTTCTGATACGGATTCGGTTTTATCAATCTCCTTAGGATGGCTAGACATGGAAAACAAGTTTACCAAACAACAATGTGAAATAAGTTGGTTGTTATACATTAAGAACATTCAATCTAGGTTAAGGGTTCATCCTCTTGATTTGGGAATTATCTCTAAATCAATTTATCACCCAATCCGGTCAAGGATGGGCAATTGTGTCCTAAAAAGACCCATTAAGTACAAGGATTTGAACCAAGGCCAATTTAGAACCTAAATGCATGACCTAAGCCTTTCCCACTCTTTGGAGCTAAATCTCTAACACTCCAATTACTCTAAACATGGCATTTTGGTCATCCATCAATCAATTAACAATCATGGGATACTAAATTACACTACTCCTACATTAAATTACTCTACTCCTAATCCCAATCATGGACACATATCAATTTTAGACCTCTACACACATGGATATTGCAATTAGAGTTTAAAACATATAATTAGCAAAGAGTAAAACAAAACCCACATGAATTTAAGAGCAAACAACATATATAACACAAGTGTAGGGTTTACAATATTCCCCAAATTGGAGTTACACATCAAAAAAGCAATAAATACAAAGAAATGAGTAAATAAGAGCAAACCTTTGAAGACAAACCCTCCAAAGATGCTCCTAGCTTTCCTATCTCGGATTTGGTCCGAAAACCACTCCTAATTCCTTGCAAACTACCCTAAGATGGATGGATGAAGTGTGAAAATGGTGGTGGAGGTGTGTGGTGATCTCCCATGGAGGAAAAACCTCCATGGGAGCTTGGATCTTCTCCTTATTTGGTGAAGAATGTGAAGAAGATGAAGAAAATGGAAGAAGAAGTGTGTGGGGCGGAAGAGAGAGAGAGGGAGTGAAAGGGTTCTGTGTAAAAACTAAAGAAAAGGGGGTATATATAGTGGGGAGAATCTTAGGGTAGAAAAGATGGTGAAAGGACAAGAATGCCCTTGCATAAGTGGCTGATTTTGGGGGCTTCACGGGTGACTTTCCAACAGCGCACACCGTTACAAAAATATGCATAACTTTCTCTACAAACATCGGAATTGTGTTCTTGAAGAACCGTTGGAAAGAAGACTTCTGGGGCTTTCCAAAAATATGTAGTAAGAAATCTAGTTCAATTGGAGGGGAGAGATATGGCCCCCACAAGATGAGCATTTTGCATGAAGTTTTCGTCAAAAATTCCGCCTTGATTTTGCCCCCTATTCTGCGCCCTAGGGTGCCGATTTACAAAATGGGGGTCTTCTGGTCCCTTTCTACTCCCTAAACGGTGGCCCCTAATCACCAAACTAGGGAGCAAAATTTAACTTTTTAAAATTGCACTTTTGCCCCAATAGTTCTCCATTTTTACACTTTAGCCCCTGTAATTAAAAATAACCTGAAACACTTATTTAAAACGTTAAATACCCGGTTTTACCCAGAAAACAAGCATAAAAGATAAAAGTAAGGGACTACACAACGTGTAGAAATAAGAGTTATCAATCCAAACCATCTCCCCAAGGAAGAGACAAAGCAAATGGCCTAGACAGGAGAAGAAAATCAAACGACATGTAGGTAGATTGATGCAACTTTACATATATACGTGACATCAATGATCAACAGCAAAAATGAAACTCTACCAGAGTATGTAGATTGACGACACTGACCCCCTTTTTTTAAAAAAAAAGAAAAGAAAATTGTTATGCTTTTCGTTCACAAGTATAGTCTCAGTTTCTAGTTTCCGACGGTAGTTTATACATCGACAATGTTCCAATGATGCCCGTGCCATTGTTGAATCTCATCATTTTTTGTGCTCATTTCTTCAATTTTCGATTTCTCCCTTGACAAAAATAAGAAAGAAATTTTGTTGGAATTTGATTGCTCTGTATAGAGAGGATAACAAAGAAATTACATCTGATTCTGATGTATCCATATATGTTTACTGATTGCTGTTAGTGAATGGAAGTTTATATTAAATCGTGTGATGGATCTGTCTCTCAAACTGGCCATTGATTGATTCATTTTTTGTGCTAAAGACGGTGATTGATACACTGGGAGGTGGCATGAAAAAAACTTTTCGATTATTAACTTCGAGCAAAACCATAATTTATGATCTTGTACTTGTATACATCCGAGATATGTGGGATCAAATCATGCCCCTTCCTCATATCCCGAAATGTTGTAATTGTTCAAAAAATAACAAAATTGTTAGCAACCAGTTAGACTAGAATATTTGTTAAGCATTCTAATAGTGCATAATGTGCAAGACTAAGAGGCAGGCATGTCACACAAAAAAGATCTTAAGACGATAGAAAATTGCACAGCTACGGTATTTAGGTATTCTCACACATGTTTGTAAAATATATATGGGAGGAAGGTGCACTACCACCTGTACTTGGGGGTTATGTGCGAGATCAGTCTACAGTTACTCTACACAGATGAAACAAGATTTGGGTAATGTTTCCCTCAAAAATTAAATTGTAAAGATGGTGTTCAACTGAGATAACATATCGGTTCCCCAATGAAGACACTATTGTTCTTCTGATCATATTTCAAAAACTTAGGGTGGGCTAGATCCTAGAATTTCATGCATTTATGCAGGATATTTCCGAAATATTATCGAATCTAAGAACCTGCATTGCACTTTTAAGATGGATTCAGGGTGCAAATTAATTCTGTAGCTATTATGATAACCACATGGCATTCATTACAATTAATTCCAATGCTACTTTGTTGTTCTTTCTGGATTTATATCAACATTATAATTTAGAACAGAGTGAGTTAGAATAAAATTGGTGCTAGAATATGGAACAATTTACTCAAATATACTTGATATTTACTTCTATAAATACCATAACAAACATTTTCGATCCGAATCCATACTGTGATAAATTGGTATAGAAGTTAGCGCTTGAATTCTACCAATAATAAAAGCTTCAAAATTATGATATATATATATATATATATATTGATAGTATCTATTTATCCACCTATATAGATCAAATATTTTTATTTTTTAAGCTTTTGCCACTGATTTATCCACCTATTTTTTTTTGAAGATTAAAAAAAAACACACATATTACATATATGAAAAAAAAAAAAAAAAAACACAAACATTGATAAAATAGAAAACACACTCATTGATACACAATAACCACCCTGATGTGATTGTGGAATTGGAAATATCTTCAATGAAGAGGAACTGGGTATAGTACGAATTCCTCAAGATCTGGGGAAGGGAGGGATCTCAATCTTTCTGGATAATTCAAATTGGAGTTACCTGATTGCAAAATACGCTGACCTTTAAGCCTGGGAAAGGCTCCATCCTCTACTTGCCACTCCTCTGTTTCTTCAGCCACAACAAGTAGTAGAATTTCAAGCCACATAAAACCATTTGCGCTGCTCATCATTTTCTTCCCTTTGTAAAATCCTCCGCCTAACTTAAGAACCGTGAGTTTTGGTAACTTCTCTAACAGAGGCATTGGGTCATCCTCCAGGTTTGATCTCTCTAAGGAAAGGCACTCTAGATTTGGTAAGAGTTGATGTATGTCTTCCGGCAATTTCTCTAATTTCCCATTCAATCTCAAATCCATGAGATGTGGGCAATCACGGAGTGATTGCAGCGATGAGAAATATATTTCATCCAATTTTTGATCAACGGATAATATTCGAAGGCTTTTTAAATTGGCAATCGAATCAAAACAGAACACTGCTTTATCAAACAAGGTGCCCACAAGCCACAACTCTCGAAGATTAACCAACTTTTCGGTTTTAATTTGAGCCCATATACAAAGGCTTACCTGTCTCAGAGTCTGAAGCTTTGTCAAGTTGTCTATCCACAAACGCCAATCACCATTAAAGCCTCCAATTAGATGCCTCAACTCTTGCAGCCTACTAATTTCAGTCGGTATCTTTCCTTCTCCAATATTTTCATATATAACCAAAGTTTGTAGTCTTTGCAAGTTGTAAATCAATGAGCCATCAATATGATTCTTATTCCACCCCAAATATTTTAGATGGATCAACTTTGCTATCTCTTTATCAAATATCTGAGGATGTTCTCTAGAGTTGTAAACGCCAATATCTAGCACCCTTAGATATCTGAATGTTCTGCACATAGTTGCCAACTGTTGTGCTCTTGTCGCAAGCTCTACATCTCCAAAGCCAAACAAGAAAAGAGAACGTGAACGTGGATTACTTTGATACAACAAAAACCTTTTTGTCAAGTAATAAATAGCTTGTCTTGGATATGGAGGTACAACTGAAGATAAATTTGAATCTTTGATTTCGTCATAAATATAAAGAAAGTTGAAATTTTTTGCCATATCAATCGCAAGATCGCGTAGAAGATCGTGGACTCGGCAAGTTATAGTCCTCCCCCAATATCTTTTTCCCACTTGAATCAAGCTTCTGTTGTTCAACTCATTTATGTAATCTTTGCCCAACTCTTCCATAATGCAATCTTCATTTTCTGATATGAAACCCTCTGCCACCCAAAGATATATGAGTTTCTCAATTATTATCTCAGAGTCTTCCGGAAAAAGACATAGATAGAGAAAGCATGGCTTCAATTGATGAGGTAAAGAATCGAAGCTCAAAGCTAGTAAGGAATTAATTTCAATTGAATCAGCTTTTAAATGTCTCCAAAGGTGATTGCGCACCCCATGCCATTCTTGTGGCTTCTTGTTGAACAAGATCCCACCCAGTACAACGATGGCAAGTGGTAGGCCATTACATTTTTGTACCATTTCTCTACCAAGCTTCTTTAATTCTTCATCTGCAATGAAATTTTGAGAGGTTTTTTTGCAAAATAGTTGCCAACTCTCTTCTTCCCTTAGCGGTCGAAGACGATGGGAATGAGTTCTCTCATCTGAACTCGTGGCAACCTCTTCATTGCGAGTTGTCATAATAACTCGACTTCCATTCCCGTTGTCTGGAAATGCTGCTTTTAAGATCCTCCAAGCTTCTTTATCCCATACATCATCAATCACCAACAAATAAGAATGCCCTTGCAATGATTTATAAAGACGTCGTCCTAAATCATCTTTGCACATCTTCTCTAGATCCTCATTATTTCCATCTGGAAATTCAAATGATTTAAAAATTCTTATAAGAAGATCTTGAGTTGTGTAATTTTGAGACACAGCAACCCAAGCACGTTTCTTGAATTTGCTCTTGACAGCACTGTGGTGGTAAAGTTTTCCAGCAACAGTGGTTTTGCCTAACCCTCCCATTCCATAGATAGAAACTATGAAACGCTGTGGGTCATCGTCCAAAAGTTTAGCCAACAACGTCTGAGCATCATCAACAAAGCCAACAACATTCACATTCTCTTCAAATGCATAGGAGACAGATCTTCTTAGTTCTCTCAATTTGCCAGTAGTTTTGCTGCTTCCTTCTCCAGCACTGTTCTCGGAATCTTTAAGTTGAAACGCTTGGCTTTTAGAAGAGAGATCGTTGAATCTCTGTCTAAAATCTTTAATATGTTTGCCTATGTTGTACAGATCGACCTTTTCTTTGCCTTTATCAAATATGGAAGAACAAACACAAGGAAAGCATCCCGACTTTGGCTTTGGCATTCCACTATCATCATCAACTTCACCATGGACTTTGAGATGGAATACATCTAATATATCCTCAATATCATAAGCAAGTTCTCTGATGTTTGATACCCATTTGTGTATATCAGAATCACCATATTGTTTTTCTTCTGCATCTTTTAACAAATTTTGCATCGATCCCAGTTCTTCTTTCAGCCTCTTCACTTCCTTTTCTACTCCTCCTAAAAAGTTTGCTTCTTTGATGAGAAAGTCCCTGAGCCTATCCACCGCGAACGAGACTACTGCATCAACCATTGTTGCTCACAACCTCTCTTTAAAGAGGTCAAAGCAAAAGATTACTTTTTTTTTTTTTTCTTTTCTTTTTTAAGATTGTAGTATGTGAATACTCTGTTTGCTACACCAAAGCAGCTTTTTCTCATTTAAACAAAGAAAAAGAAATTTAGCAATGTTCAAAAGTAAAAATTGACATGTCATATGAGTAATGGGTGGAGAGATGTTTGGGTTTCTGTGGTCCACGCGTTGGTGTGTGTGCGTGATCCAGGAAATTACTGTGAAATACATTTATTTCTTTTTCTACACTAACACCCATCCATGTCAATTTTGTTAACTTACTAATTTAATCTTTGTAAGGTCCAAAACACCCTTACATAATAATAATAAAATAATCTCACTCAAAGAAGGAGATTCATTTTTGCAAATATTATTTTTGATCCCGTAATCAATAAAAAATAAAAATAAAAATAAGCAAGTAGTAGATTAAATGAACAAAACCATACATGGAACATTTGGAAAAACTACTGCTCTAACAACTGCAACTCTGCAAGAGTTTATACTTATATAATAGGATTATTTATGAGAAATTTTTAGAGTTTGATACAATTACAACGTCAATCGAATGGAAAAACAAAAAATAAAAGAAAAGAATTTTTTTTTTTCTTTTTCATTATGCAGAACGTAAATGTAAGGATTTCAAATTGAAAGACATGTATAGATAAATATATTTAATGAAACAAATTTATTTTTATAAGGATATTTTTTTGGGTGTTTTTTTGGGTGTTTAAAGTCGAAATAAAAATAATGATTTTTAACAATAATCTACTAATAATTGTTGTGTAGTGAAACGAAAAGCTTGATGTGTGACCCACCCGAGTTTTTCTTCTCTGGGAATTACAGATACATCGCCCTACATGTTGGTTTGTTTGGTATGTAAATTAGTGGGAGGTGAGAACTGAGAAGTGTGCATTTCGTGGTTAGGACATCAACTCATTAGTCAATATGTGAATACTGACTAAATCAAAATGAATTTTGTAGAAAAATGATTTTAGAAAACAGGAGCTTATTGTCTACTTTTCACCGCTAGTACGTAAATCTGTTTTACAGATTGATCAAAATTAGTGTCCGTATCATACCCTCAAGATCAAGAAACTTCAAGTAATTTATTTCTCTTCAAATTTTTTTTTAGTAATGTCCAAAAATAAAAATTGACATGTCATATGAGTAATTAGTAGGGACATGTGTGCGTTTCTTTGGTCCATGCGTTGGTGTGTGTCAACCAATGAGTGGAGAAACGTGTGCGTTTCGTGAGTGGAAAATCTTTATCTTTATCTAAAACATTTAAAGATAACATTTGTATTTTTTTTTTTTGAAGGATTACACTTTGATATGAACAAACTAGTGTGCCAACCCGTACATGTCATGAGTTTTGTTAAAAAGCTTTAATTAGAAATTTGGGTGTCTTCTTCAAGCAGTAATGGGATATATGTTTATGCCATCAATTTAATTATATAGAAGATTCAAAATGTTCAAGTGGTTGATGTAAGTCCCAGTCATGGAAATTAAAGCATTGGAACTGGTCCAGTAACAGCCTGCATGAAAGCCAGGACCACCTAATTTGGTTGAGTCTACCAACAAAAAAAAAAAAAAAAAAAAAAAATCCGAATTAATAGTTTGCTAGAAAGGGCAAGTGGCGAAGAAATACATATACGTGTAATTTATTTTTGTTAAAAGCAATATCCCCAAAATATCAACTAAAAAACCAAGTTGCCAGGCTTGAAACAAAGCTTTTGTAGCAGCAAAAATATCTCCAATATTCGTACCAAAAGACGAAATGATCACGAATAACAGCCCCAACACCAATGGAGCAATCACCCTTGCAACGTCACATTTAGATTTTAGAGACAATTGTGTTTGTGACTTGATTGTGAAGAATCATGTTTATCGATTTATCAAAGTTTTTAAGGATTCAGTGATACATCAACATCATTTATAACCGATGGTTCATATTCATAATATCCAAATTCCAATATAGTAGTAATTTGTAAGATCAATGTCTGGAACTTATAGATAAAATGACACAAATATAACTGGATCATGTCATGTGTAATATAACTGATTCTTGGCCTGATGAGGTTGCCGCTGACTTGAGTTGTGGTTGGCAGGTAGTCCTCTGGAAAAAGACCTAGATAGAGAAAGCATGGCTTCAATTGATGGGGTAATGAATCGAAGCTCAAAGCTAATAAGAAATTAATTTCAATTGAACCAGCTTTTAAATGTCTCAAAAGGTGATTGTGCACCCCACGCCATTCTTGTGGCTTCTTGTTGGACAACATCCCACCCAGTACAATGATGGCAAGTGGTAGACCATTACATTTTTGTACCATTTCTTTACCAAGCTTCTTTAATTCTTCATCTGTATTGAAATTTTGAGAGGTTTTTTCGCAAAATAGTTGCCAAACGGGTCAAGGTCGGAACCTGATTATCTAGGAAGAAAACTCCTGTGTAAAATGTACATGGTGGAATAGGAGGTGCACTACCAAATGTGTTGAAAGGTGATGTGCAAATCAATCGGGTCCCATTTCAAGGATAGGGTTAATTTGTCATGTTACAATATTTATGATATCATACATAAAATCTATAAACGTGTAGTTATAAAATCAAATATTAAATTTGTGTAATAAAATTGTCATGTTAAACTATATATATTATAAGGATATTTTTTTTCCTCCAAATTAAAGTGATTCCATAAATCTGATAATTACGAAGATCCTTCTTGTGTAGCTTTCATTCCAAGTATGGATGGTTTGATTTTGTCAATAACAACAGCTTGAATTAGAAACGTGGGTGTCTTCTTCAAGCAGTAATGGGATATATGTTTATGTCATCAATTTATATTCAAGTGGTTGATGGAAGTCCCAGTCATGGAAATTAAAGCATTGGAACTGATCCAGTAACAGCCTACATGAAAGCCGGCCAGGACCATCTAATTTGGTTGAGTCTACAAACAAAAAAAAAAAAAATTTTAAAATCCGAATTAATAGTTTGCGAGAAAGGGCAAGTGGCGACGAAATACATATAAGTGTGATTTATTTTTGTTAAAAGCAATATCTCCAAAATATCAACTAAAAAACCAAGTTGCCAGGCTTAAAACAAAGCTTTTGTAGCAGCAAAAATATCTCCAATATTCGAACCAAAAGACAAAATGATCACGAATAACAGCCCCATCACCAATGGAACAATCACCCATGCATCGTCACATTTAGATTTTAGAGACAATTGTGTTCGTGACCATCGTCACATTGTTTTATCTCTCAAACTGGCCATTGATTGATTCATTTTTTGTGCTAAAGACGGTGATTGATACACTGTGAGATGGCATGAAAAAAACTTTTCGATTATTAACTTCGAGCAAAACCGTAATTTATGGTCTTGTACTTGTATACATCCGAGATATGTGGGATCAAATCATGCCCCTTCCTCGCATCCCGAAATGTTGTAATAGTTCAAAAAATAACAAAATTGTTAGCAACTAGTTAGACTAGAATATTTGTTAAGCATTCTAACAGTGCATAATGTGCAAGACTAAGAGGTGAGCATGTCACACAAAAAAGATCTTAAGACGATAGAAAATTGCACAGCTACGGTATTTAGGTATTCTCACACATGTTTGTAAAATATGTATGAGAGGAAGGTGCACTACCACCTGTACCTGTGGGGTTATGTGTGAGATCAGTCTACAGTTACTCTACACTGATGAAACAAGATTTGGGTAATGTTTCCCTCAAAAATTAATTCGTAAAGATGGTGTTCAACTGAGATAACATATCGGTTCCCCAATGAAGACACTATTGTTCTTCTGATCATATTTCAAAAACTCAGGGTGGGCTAGATCCTAGAATTTCATGCATTTATACAGGATATTTCCGAAATATTATTGGATCTAAGAACCTGCATTGCACTTTTAAGATGGATTTAGGGTGCAAATTAATTCTGTAGCTATTATGATAACCACATGGCATTCATTACAATTAATTTCAATGCTACTTTGTTGTTCTTTCTTGATTTATATCAACGGATTCAAATCAGTTGTTAAATTTTGATGTCTCAATTTGTGTCCAACCAACCAAATTGGGACATGTGTGCACATTTATGTAAACAGTTGGAAAAAAATCCATAAATATGCACACATGTCCCAATTTGGTTGGTTGGACACAAATTGGGACACCAAATTTTGACAGCTGATTTGAGTCCTATATCAACGTTATAATTTAGAACAGAGTGAGTTAGAATAAAATTGGTGCTAGAATATGGAACAATTTACTCAAATATACTTGATATTTACTTCTATAAATACCATAACAAACATTTTCGATCTGAATCCATACTGTGATAAATTGGTATAGAAGTTAGCAGCTTGAATTCTATTAATGACAAAAGCTTCAAAATTAGGATATATATATATATATTGATAGTATCCATTTATCCACCTATATAGATTAAATATTTTTTTTTTTTGAAACTTTTGTCATCGATTTATCCACCTATTTTTTTGAAAATTAAAAAAAAACACACATATTACATATATGAAAAAAAAAAAAAAAAAAAACACACAAACATTGATAAAATAGAAAACACACTCATTGATATTTGATACACATGTATTCAGGAGATAAACACTGAGATCATCTTCAATCGATCGAGAATCCAATACCGAAGGCAAGGATCTTCATTTTGACCTTCAACACTACTAACGCATTCTCACCAATTAAATACGCAACATTTAATAGTATTAATTTGTTTACCGGTTTCATCACCGATAGAGACACTATTATTTGGGGTTTCGAGTTTTGACAATCCCATGTGAGTCCAGTGGATGAGACAAAAATTGCTTGGTGCAGTGAAATGAAAAGGATTACAGGTTGGTGTGTGTCCCACCCGACTTTTTCACCTTTGATATGACATCAAGTCATTTGGTCAATATTTTGATAAATTTCAATCTCTAACGATTCAAATCACAATTAAATAAGGAGCGCTGCTATTGAGACACCCCTATTGGTTTATTTATACCTTATTTTTTTAATTATTTAATATTATTTTTTTTTTATCAAAATTACTAAAAGAAACATACAATATAAGAAAAAAAATTATATAAAGTAAATCTAATAAAACCCCACATTCCTATACAATTGTACTGAATCCTATTTAAACAATAAATCAAACACTTTGGGTGCACTAGACAGATAAGATATTAATTATTATTTAATCTTTTTACTCTAATAGAATCTGAAAGTGAAAAGATGATAACTAAAACAAATATTATTATGTTTTCTGAAAATTCAAAATACATTTGAATTGAGTAAACAAGGAGAGCATAGATTTATTATAAAAATTCCTACAAGAAATATGATTCGCTACAAGTTATGATCAAAAGTCCACCTACGAATAACCAGTTACAAACTAAGGAATTTATGAAGAAACTAACTTGGAGTGATTTTGGTTAAGGCGTGGTTTAGGTTTTTGCTGGGGTTGGGGTCTAGTCCTGTTTTGTTTTCTATGGCCTCAACTGGTTCTTATCTTGCTCTGCATGTTTCTGTGTTGTCGCTGCTTCTTTCTTGTTTGTGTCTTGCACTCTTGCCCTGCTTCTTCCCCGGATATTATATGAGCTTTGATAATATTGGCTTTTAAAAAAATTTAAAAAAAAAAAGATAGATAGGGAGATTAAAGATGGGGTTTATTAAGTTTGAAAAATAAGTAAAAAGTGTAGTTTTGGAAATAAATAAAATAAACTAATAAAATCATTTTACTCTATTTAATTAAATTAAAATTTTTTTTAAAAAAGGACATAAATAGATCGGGTGTATCAATAGCACCACTCTTAAATAAGGGACCAACATCATGCACCAAATGTCCAGTACGTACTTTTGTGAACATGAAAATTACGTACAGATACATTATTGCATGCATAACCTACCACGTTGGTGTAATGGTGTGTGTCAGTGTGTGGACAATGGACCAATGATAGAGGAGAGATGTGTGAACATGAATTCATTATTTATCAGTCAAATATTTACTTTTGAGTAAATTTCATCAACCATCCCTCACATTAGATCACAATTTAGGAGATCAGAGCAATCCTTCAGATGGTTGGGATTTAGAGATAACTAAATCAAAATGAAGACAGGAATTTTGTAGAAAAACGATTTTAGAAAACAGGAGTTTATTGTCTACTTTTCACCGGTAGTATGTCAATACTTTGTTTTTCAGATTGATCAAAATTAGTGTAGGACCTCCCCCCATCCCCATTTCCCCATTTCCCCATTTCCCCTAAAATATTATAAAAATAATTATATATATATATATATATTTATATTTATATATTTTGTAATGTATTTTTTTTGACATTATTTTGTAATATATATATATATATATTTGACATTATTTTGTAATGTATTTTCTTTTGCATTTGTAATGGAATTTTTTATTTTTTTTTAGTTTAATTTATAATTTTCAACCAAATGGAGAGATGGGGGAATGGGGTAAACGGGGAAACGGGAAAAATGGGAAAATGGGGATGGGGATGGGGGGACCTCCCACCAAAACTCCCCTATCCTCATTTTCCCCAAATGGGGAAATGGGGGGGGGGGGGGGGGGGGGGGGGGTGGGGAAGGGTTTGAGAAGTGGGGATGGAGATGGGGGGGACCTATATCCATCCCCATTTCCCCAATGTGCAACCCTAGTCATATGAGTAATGGGTGGAGAGATGTTTGGGTTTCTTTGGACCACCATGCATCAAATGCATGTCCAGTACTTTTGTTAAAAGCTTCACGCGTTAGCTGGTTTGTGTCAGGTTTTCTCTCCTCTAGTAATAGTACTGCATGCATACCCCACACGTCGGTGTGTGTGGACAATGGACTTATGGACCCGATGACAGAGGAGAGATCTCTGAAATCATCGGTCAAAAATCTACTTTTCAGTAAATTTCGTCGACTATCCCACATCAGATCACAATTTAATTTTGGATTCTTATAAATTGTATTTAAAGTTTAAACACATGGTCACTAACTCACCACCACTAAGTTTCAAGACCTGGTGTATATATGATATATGCAAATTTAAGTGTGGGTGTTGTCCCACTATATATAAGATATTTAGTTCTATAAATACCATAACGAACATTTTCAATCTCTTACTATGATAAATTGGTATAGAAGTTAGCGGCTCTATGCTTGTCCATCTATAAACTGAGCTATATCACTGAGGTTAGGATATTTATTTCTTTTATTCAAATCATTAAATTAAATTAAAATAAAATAAAATATTTATAGATACTAACTATTATGTATAATATAAGTATATAACAAAAAATTAAAATTAAAATCATTGAATTAAAATGTAAGAGAAAACAACTAACAAGGAAAAGAAACACACGTGTTAAAAAAAAAAAAAAAACGCAGAAAATCAACATGGAGCAAAAGCAGAAAATCAATCAGATGATAAACATTTTCTTCTCCCATCAAGTTGTAGTGGGTGTGTCCACACCGAGTGACTTCCACACAAAGATTCTCCACTGATATCAATTTAGGAGGCGATAAGGAGTAAGGACAGTTATGGTGTGGATCACATCGCCAGCAAATTATCATTTTTTCAAGCTTTCACAAATACAATTAAATCTACACGATTTCTTTTTTTTTTAGGAAAAAAGGGATCTCATATGCTAAAAAACACAATATATTCTGGCTGAAAATGAAATGCTTGGCAGGCGAACTTGATGGAAATTAAAGCATTGGAACTGGTCCAGTAACAGCCTGCATGAAAGCCAGAACCACCTAATTTGGTTGAGACTAAAAAAAAAAAAAAAAAAAAAATCCGAATTAATAGTTTGCGAGAAAGGGCAAGTGGCGAAGAAATACATATACTTGTAATTTATTTTTGTTAAAAGCAATATCTCCAAAATATCAACTAAAAAACCAAGTTGCCAGGCTTGAAGAAACAAATTAAGCTTTTGTAGCAGCAAAAATATCTCCAATATTTGAACCAAAAGACGAAATGATCACGAATAACAGGCCCAACACCAATGGAACAATCACCCTTGCAACGTCACGTTTAGATTTTAGAGACAATTGTGATTAATGTCTGGAACTAATAGATAAAATGACACAAATCTAACTGGATCATGTCATGTGTAGATCGATTAGTGAAGACTGAAGACAAATTAATTTCAGTTGCTAATGGAGGATATATCTGTATAAGGTAGATTTTTATGGGCCATTAATACTATTGAAAAATTGGTCTCAGTGGCTCCAAATACGATATGCTAGGCATGCCTAGCATGTCGTATTTATGTGCTCCATACTCTTGACCACATAGAGTATCCACTGCACTTCCCATGCTGAGCTGCAACCATTGAAATAGCTCGTATGAAACCCACCGGACATAATTTATGTCGGGTAATATCTTATAAGATAATTATTTTATAGTGCTATAAAACTGATTTTATGAAATAAACAATGATCTTTAATATAAATTATATTCGAGGGTTTGCACTTGAGAAGTTACAAAAATCTTTGGACTTAAAAGTTAAAATTTGGAGCACATCACCTCTTAGTAGAGATGGTTGTGCACCTCCCTTCCACACATAGTGGTCAGGGGTTCAAGTCCTACCATGCGCATTTTACAAGCATATGTGTGGAGTTTTCTCCCGGTTTGTGGGAGCAGCCTTCTCTCCGATTGTGAGAGTTGTAGTTCATATGTAACCTCTCCTCGATAGTGAGAGTAGTATTTCGGGCTGTTCTTATAGAGTCTGATTAATCTCACCAGGTCCCGGCAGCAGTTGTATTTCAAAAAAAAAAAAAAAAAAAAGTTAAAATTTGGATTTTAAATTCAATTATTGACTCATATTTGATATAGGATTTTTAATAAATGTTGGCATCTATACTAGATAATGACCAGCTGACATGTGCAGTCGATCTGATCTACAATTAATTGAATAGTCAAGATGAGCACCGATAATCTGTAAAACCAAAGAAGCAAGGCAATGGTCAAACCACAAGGGGGGTTTTCCCTTTGGAAGGCACCTTTAATTACCCGTTTTGATGCACTTGAATACAACAATAAATGACATATCAGACGTTGGGATTTGTACCTCTGTCATGATTCAAGTTGTCTTCGACCACATGTTAAGTTTGGTCAATTTCTCTGATGGGCTTAGCTTTGGGCCCACACTGGTTTAATCAATTAGGCTTCTTTGGGCTTTTTGAAGCCACTATTGAACTTTGGACTTGTTGATAGGGCTTTAAACATATTTTAACCACTACAAAGATTTGGGGTTTGAACCCAGTTCTGCCCCAATTTATTTTTTTACTTGATTATTTTCTCTTTTTTACAAATTTAAATTTAAATTAAAATGTTATCAAAATTCTTTTTCCTTGACAATTTATTATCAAATTTTAAAATATTATCAAATTAAAAATATTATTATATTTAGTCCAATCTCATGTTTTACTAAACAAAACATAGTATTAATTTAGTCTAATCTCATGTTTTCCCAAACACATCATAGTATTCATTTACTCCAATCCAATTCAATCCAGTCCAATCCCTTCTAATCTCAGTCTCATCTCAATCCAGTCTAATCTAATCCTATGAATTAGTCCAATCCAATCCCGTGCACCAAACGGGACCTTAGAGTTGTAGAGTCTTACTTGAATACTTGACGTGTTTTTTTCATGTTCTCATAAAATCTTATTCTTTCTTTATCCGATTCTTCTTATTAAACTCTTCTAATAACATGCTTTTTTTGACAGTACCTATCTATCCAGATATCTAGACTATGTATTTTTTAAAAATTTTACCATTGGTAGGATTTGAGCCGTTGACTTAGGAGCCATTTGCCTAAGCCCCAAGCTCGTCCTCTACCAGCTGAGTTACGCTCCCGAGGCACATACTTCTTCCACTAATATCTTAAATTATATCTAATAATCTGAAAATCTATTAGCTTAACAAATGAATGAATAGTTTGTTTTACATCAATTCTAAATAACTAAAGGGGGTGTATTCAACCCAGATTTCGTTAGAGTTTGATGGATTTGTTTTAAGTGATGGATTTCGATGGAATTCATAAATCCTACGGATTTCATTAGATTTTGTAGGAATTGAGTAAAGAGTTCGTTGGAATTCGTTATGTAGATTTGGATGGATTTGGATTAAAATGAAAAATAAAAAATTGGATGGATTTGGATTAAAATTCACGCTTTTCTCTCTTCTTCATCCTCATTTCACAATCTCTCTCTCTCAAAAATCTCTTCTTCACTTTCTCTGCACACCATCTCAAAACCCACTTCTTCTTTGTCACTTTCTCTGCACACCCTTTCATGCCCACTTCTTCTTCTTCCTCATCCTTCACCGACCTCCTCTGAACCCAACACCAATTAAAGAAACCAACATCAGACAATCTGATTTTGTGATTTTAATAAAATTAAAATTAGAAAATCGTTCACCGACCTCCTCCAACAAGAAACCAACACCAAATAAAGGAACCCAACATCATCATCAATTAGAAATTAAAATTTGAAATCTAATTTTGTGATTTTTTTTTCCAATGGACTATAATTCTATAAACAAATTACAGTTCACTAGGGTTTTCAAATCAAGAATGTATAGTGAAAATGATTGAGAAATATTTGATTCTTTTGAAAAGAGAGAGAGAAGCAGAAGAAATAACAAGAGAGAGAGAGGTGAGAAACTCTTGAAAAAATCTAGAAATCGAGAGAGAGAGAGAGAGAGAGAGAGAGGAGAGAGAGAGAGAGAGAGAGAGAGAGAGAGAGAAGTGAGAAATCTTCACAAATCTTTGGGTTGAGGCCAAGATTTGGAAATTAGCTCTCTATTTATATTTTCCCCTTCCAAATCCATCACTTAAACAAATCCATCCAAATCCATTGGATTTCCAATACACCCAGATTTCGTTGGATTTTACACCCAGATTTCGTTGGATTTGTTTGAAATCCAATGAAATCTGGATTGAATACCCCCAGATAAATCAAATGAAATCTGAGTTGAATACACCCGGATTTCTAAAATCCAATAGAATCCAATGAAATCCAACCAACTTTGAGTTGAATACACCCCCCTAACTCTAACATATAATTCTAAAACAAATAACTTAATTATAAATTAAAATGGTCTACTCACTGTACTCCATGCTCAAAGCCGTATTGAGGCTGGGTTCCATTTCTAAATTCATCTCCTTATATATCAAAATGTAAATTTGATTGCATTTTGTATCTTAAAAATATTCTATAATCAAATTTATTTAAATTTATTTGCAAATTCCATTTCAATATACATAATGAAAGAATTTGTGTATATATGATCTTTCATCTTGTTGCATAGATAAATATCTCTTTCAATAATTCCTAATTAATAAATATATGATTCATATAAAATATTTAAAATATCACTAACATTAATATAGTTAAATAACAATTATTTATATACTTATAATTAAACTTTATAATATTCATGTCAAACCAAATTAACTTATAAATATTTTTGAACAAATTTAAATAACAAATGAGTAAAATCAATTTATTAAAACCATAGTAACAACCTAACATAATAATAAATATATAATAACACAAGCTTGAAAAAATAAAATAAAAATATTTATTAATTTATAATCCCAAACCTAAAATCTTGGAAGTTGATAAAAATAATCTTAATGGTCAAATCGAAAAATTACGAGTAACATAATAAACCATAAGAACCACCTCAAAAAAAGATGGTTATTGCATATTTGCATAATAAAATAGTAAAGAAAATCTTAATTTATTTTAGTGAATACCTAATAAAAATAAAAATGCATACATATATAGACAGATTTAGCTACTATATTATTCATGTATAGTTGTGAGGTAATTATGAGAGGAGGTTATTTCCTTTTAGTTTTAATTTCTTATGATTTCATTTTTTATAATTTCATATATATAATATATGAAATTATAAGAAATTAAAATACTAAAAAGGATTGATCTTGTATTAGGCAAAAAAAATATGAAAGAACGTTATATTATTAATAAAATGGGGGGCCAGGTTAAAATTATCGTCTAGATACTAAAATATCATAACTCATAAGAAGGGGAGTTTTCATCCGATAATATATGATATCATAATATGTGTATAATCAAATTTCCATGAACTTTCATTAGCTGGAGGGACCATGGCCCAAATGGACCCCTCTTTGCCTTCACCTCTGTAATCATAGCCACATAAATGGGATCAAAAACTTAAATGAAAGGCCCTCCACCCTAGACCACACAAACTATTTGGGCCCTTTGAAATTTGCGGGCCTATTGCTGGTTTGATTTTAGTTTTAGATATCCAAAACCGAAACCCGAAAACTAGACATTGGATTTTAATGAAATAGTCAAATAGTATATAAAATTCGAAAGATTAAAAAATAAAAAATAAATAAATAAACTAAAAAGTAAAAAAGATACAATATTGTTCGAAACAATATTTCCTGAATCAATTTTCGTCTTTATATTTCTATTAAAGGGTGTATAAAAATTAAAATTTTAAAAATTTTAAAATTTTTTTAAAAAAAAAAAACTAACTCTCACTCATATGACTGATAATCATTATCGTAGGCTCATAGCTAAACCCTCTAAAACTACCCACTAACAGTATTGTTAAAACCCGAAAAGAAAACCCTAAACTCAAGTTTCAATTCCATCTTCATCTCTCCGGCCACTGGTGGCCGGGTTTACATGGTTTGTCTTCAGTCTAATCACTTGCTTTTTCTTTTCAGATTTTCTCTAAAACCTATAATTAACAATGAGTTATTTTGAAACTTGCAGTGTACGTGTGGTATTTTAAGTTCATATAGGGTTTTGATTCTGCATGCATCTATCTGGGAAAAAAAAAAATGCTTACTCGTTTTGTTACCATATCTCGGTTGTGCACCAGAACCATAACCATACCTGCATTGCGAAACATTAGTGCAACAATTGCATCACCCGCCCGTCAAGTTTTTTCATTAGTGTGATCTGATCATCATGGTGTTGTTGATGTTGCTGCTGCTAAAGATTCGTATACGAAGCGAAGGTTAGATTATTCTGAGAAAGTATTGTTGTGTGGCTTGCACAACGGAAATCCCGAGGTTTATACGGTTGCTAGACTCGCCAAAGATTATAAGTGCTCTATGCAGCTTGTGGAAACAATTCTGCACGAGTACAAAATTCTTAGGACAGTAGAGCTATCGCAGAGTGAGATTTCACATCCTATATCTTTTATTATTTCACATATTTATTAGGCTGCCTTTGAGATTATTGCTCTAGATTACAAAATATTAAACACCTTTACATGTGTTTGGTATTGGCAATTATTTTAAAAGATATAATTCAAGCCCATTTTTAGTTCATAATTAATCAATTAATTATGTTGAGTAGAGATTGTGTTTATGTGATGAGGTATTAAATTTAAATTGTTGTTGTACCTTTGGCCACCAGAGGAAATTAAGCTTCTGATTTGCCACTCACTGTTTTTAGATGCCCTGCATCACATCAAATTGCTTTGTTTGGCTCATATTTGACATTGCAATCTTATTGCAGGGAGCATTAGAATTATTATTTTTTAGCATGCTACCATGTACAGTTTGTGTGAATTAGCATTTAGACTGATGAGTTTTGGATAGTTAAAATGCTGACACCGTTTGACATTACAATTTGTTGGTGGTGTGGGGACTGACTGATCTTTCATCAAACCCATCAAGGCAATTGTTATAACTTAAGCTACTGAGTGGAACACAAGTTCGTCATATATGCTCCGTGTGCCATGAGTTTTTCATTTTATTTTTTATGTTTACAAATGGCAGGAAAGGTGAGATTTCTCATATAAAGCAGGCCAAGCATGGTCTGTCTTCGGTCTCCAAAGGGAAGCAGGTGCTTGGTGGGAAATGGGAGGAGGTGGTGATCAAAAGTTGGACAGCTTGTAATTGATCAAAGTAGCTGGATTCTGTGTTTGATGTTTGATGTTTATGTTTATGTTATCAATTGGTCGTTGTTTGACTGATTATTTTTAATCTTGTTTGTTTTAAGTTCGCATGTTTAATCTTATTATTATTATCATTTATTATGTTTCGAATGTTTAATCTTGTTTGTTTTTAAGTACTTATTTTTGTTCTTGTTTGTTTGAAGTTTGAATGCTCAGTGATCGACTGATGAGAGGTTTTCTTGTTTATATGATAACTTAACAGGCGCGCAACTCATTGGTAGAGATTTGTTTTCAACTCATTTGTCCTGATGAGAAAACCCAGATTGATTCAATGGTAGAAATATTTTTTTATCATACATACATTATCCAAACTACTCTCACACCACTTCTGCTTCAATCACCACAACTGTTCTCTTCCTCTCTCAATCTCATGCCCCAGAAAACACATGATATTATATTTCATAAAACACATGTTAGCCAATACAAACAGGCACTATGTTAAAAATGTGATCAAATTTCAGATAAGTTAAGTGAAAGGTGGGACATATGCCCATAAGAGTGGAAAATGAATAAATTAAGAAAGAAAATAGTTGCCTGCCTCAAATATAATCCCATCTAGTGCCATTGCGTTACTTGCAAATGCAAATTTCTTCTCATGATTAATGTAAATTGTAAACACTCACAACCGCATCACCTAGAGGTCATTTTGAGCAGGTCCACAGTGACCATTACAAATAATATCATTCAATGGTCATTTTGATCATTTCTATCAATATGTTGGAGGTGCTTGCTCTCATAGTTTCTCTTTGATTATCTGACTAGCAAGGCAGCAACTTATGTAAACATAATTCTTCATAAAAATATCCGAGGATTAACATTCGATAGCATTACCATTTATCCAGACCACCAAAAGATAGTATAGACTGTTGAAATGTGAACTTGCCTCTAGTCAGCTAGCCTCCAGCAACCTCCAGCAGCTTCCCACCGAAATTCCAGAAGCCACCATTGTTGACTCCTTGCTGCCACCGATTTCTTCTGTCATCTCCCAACTGTCTCCTCCCAACCGAAGTTTGAAATTGTTGATTTTGCATTAATTGTAGCTCATCTTATCTCCCTATATAAAGGGACTCAGATTGTTATTGTAAGCAAGTGAAGTGAAGTGGAGTGGTGTTAGAAATCTAGAGTGAAATAAAATTTTAGAGCTTCTTCCTTCTCTTGAGTGATTCGAATTTCTTACAGAGGTGCACCACAAGTGACCTCAACAATTGCCATTCCACCAACAGTGGTATCAGAGCCCAGGAGAGCCAGAAATTCGAAGAACAGAGGCAAAAACCAAAATTGCCCAGAAATCAAAGTGCTCAAACTAGAGTTTTGAGTATACCAGTGTGTTCTACTCGTCACAAGGAGTGCACCGGTGAAAATTTCACCCAAATCGGAGATACAGAAACTCCGCACGCGCCACAAGAAGTTGGAGAGTGAGCCCACGCACATCCCACACGCAGCCAGTCCACCAGCGCGTCACCAACACGCGCCAGTCATCTTCCTCACCCGATTTTTAGGATCCGACCCGAAGTCCGACCCGTCAGCTCAGTCACCCGGTCCGACCCGGAGATCCACCCCGTGACCAGATCCGACCCGAATCAGACCCACCAACCGGTCCGTCAGCCTGACGTCACTAACGCCGTTATAACGGCTGGAATATTCCGTCAGCTAAAAGGTATATTCCGTTATCTTTGGTTGACTTTTGCCAAAAGTTTGACTGCCCGTTTCGGACGTTTTCGAACTCGTTTTTCGATAAACTCAGACTGGTTTCCAAGGTTTTGGACCATTTCGGACGCAACCGTCCACTTTTTTTTTGCAAATTCAGACCGTAGATCAGTGTTCTAAGCACTTCAAGTCTCGATGGCCAACGAAAACACGCAAGTTATCATCCCGAAGCTCACCAAAGACAACTATGACAATTGGTGCATACAAATGAGAGCTCTACTAGGCTCTCAAGATGTGATGGACATTGTGGAAGATGGATACACAGAACCCGCATCCAAAGAAGCTGAAGGAACCTTGACAGAAGCTCAGACAACAACTCTCAAGGCAGATCGAAAGAGGGATTGTAAAGCAAAGTCCATAATCTATCAAGGACTAGACGAAGCCACGTTCGAGATCATAGCATCGTCTAAGTCATCAAAAGAAGTCTGGGACACCCTTCAGAAGACCTACAAAGGTGCTGACAAAGTGAAAATGATCCGTCTTCAAACTTTACGAGGTGAGTTCGAATCTTTACGAATGAAATCTAATGAATCCATTGCTGAATTCTATACACGAGTTATGATCGTTGCAAATCAGCTAAGAAGAAATGGAGAAACTCTCGTAAACATGAGAATTTCAGAGAAAATTTTACGATCATTAGATCCAAAATTTGACTTCATAGTTGTGGCGCTGGAAGAAACAAAAGATCTGGAGACGATGTCAGTTGAAGAACTAGTGGGTTCATTGCAAGCACATGAGCAGAAAGTCAGTAGAAGAAGTGACGATAGAGTGTTGGAGCAAGCTCTTCAGTCAAAGCTCTCCATCAATGAAAAAAGATATGAGCAAGGGGGGACCTCACAACAAGGAAGAGAACGAGGTAGAGGATCCCGTGGAAGAGGTTCTGGAAATGCAGAAACCAGAGGTAGAGGCAGAGGAGGAAGAGATTCAAATAGGGGTGGACGTGGACAGCAGAATTATGTCTCAAGAGGAAGAGGACAAGGAAGAAGAGGCGGGTACAACAATCGTCCGAACATTGACAAGAGAAACGTTCAATGCTATAACTGCCACAAATATGGCCACTATAGCAACGAGTGCAGAGGTAAGCCAAATGAAGTAAATGAAAATTCTAATTTTGCAGAGAAAGAGCAAGTTGAAGGAGAATCGTTGATGTTGATGGCACACAACTCAACCTATCAAAATCAAGATGTTTGGTTTCTTGATTCTGGAGCTAGTAATCATATGACCGGCAGGAAAGACTTGTTCACTGAACTTGATGAGAAAGTTCAAGAAGAAATTTCATTTGGCGACCTCTCTAAAATCTCTGTTCAAGGAAGAGGAGATGTCATGATCAAGCAGAAGAATGGAGATCATGCTTTTATCTCCAATGTTTATTATGTTCCAGACATGAAGACAAACATCCTAAGTCTCGGGCAACTCCTAGAGAAAGGCTATCATATTAGCCTTCAAAACATGCAACTGACCATTACAGATGCACGAGGGAAGCTGATTACTCGAGTCCAGATGATGAAGAACAGGATGTTTCCTCTCGCAATCCATCATGATACGCCAAGGTGTTTGACAGCCATCATCAATGACAAAGACTGGTTATGGCATCTCAGGTATGGGCATCTCAATTTTGAAAGTTTAAAGCAACTGGGAAGTAAGAAGATGGTGAAAGGATTGCCAAATATCCATCACCCAAATGAGATGTGTGAAAGCTGTGTTCTTAGTAAACAGCACAGAAATAGCTTCGGAAAGGAGGCAAATTGGAAAGCAACCATGCCACTTGAGCTTGTTCACACAGATGTGTGTGGTCCATTGACGCCAGTATCAAATGGACAGAATAAATACTTCCTCACCTTCATTGACGACTACAGCAGGAAGACTTGGGTATATTTCCTCAAAAGGAAGTCTGAAGTTTTTGGTTACTTCAAAGAGTTTAAAACGCTTGTGGAGAAGCAAAGTGGCTACTACATCAAAACATTGAGATCAGATCAAGGTGGAGAATACACTGCAGGTGCTTTCCAGGAATTCCTTAAGCAACAAGGAATCAGACATCAGTTTACACCAGCCTATACTCCTCAGTTAAACGGTGTAGCTGAAAAGAAGAATCGGACAATCCTTAACATGGTCAGAAGCATGTTAAAGGATAAAAACATGCCAAAAAGTTTTTGGGCTGAAGCAGTATTGTGTGCGGTATATCTACTAAACAGATGTCCTACGAAGAGTCTTGATACAAAGACACCGCAAGAAGCATGGAGCAGTCACAAACCAAGCGTGAGCCACCTTAGAGTTTTTGGTTCCATTGCCTACATCAAGGTCCCAGAAGCAAGAAGAACCAAGCTTGAAGATAAAGGAGAAAAGTGTATCCTGGTTGGATACGGTGACAGAACTATAGGTTACCGGCTATACAACCCCATCACCAAGAAAGTGATCTTCAGCAGAGATGTCATTTTTGAAGAAAATGAATCCTGGAATTGGGATCAGACCAAAGCTTCCAGAAGTGCCGAGTTGATATATGAAGAAGAGACAAGAGAAGTAGCTACAGAGCCACAAATACCCAGAGATCAGCAGACTCCTCAACGTGGTTCCTCTTCACCACAAAGGTATGATGCTCAATTACCAATTGAACGTGATTTCTCAGATATGATGCCTAGAGGAACACGTAGCTTAGAAGATCTGTATGAATATACAGAACAGGTGGAAGAAGATATTACTCTGTATTGTCTGCTGATGATAAGTGATCCAGTTAGCTTTGAAGAGGCTAACCAAGAAGAAAAATGGAGAAGTGCAATGGATGAAGAGATTCGATCCATTGAAAAGAACAAGACATGGGAATTGACTAATCTCCCAAAAGGCCGAAAAGCTATCGGAGTGAAATGGGTCTACAAGACCAAGAGAAATGCGAAAGGAGAAGTCCAGAGATACAAGGCAAGACTTGTAGCAAAAGGCTATAAACAGAAGGAAGGAGTTGACTAAGGAGAAGTCTTTGCCCCGGTTGCCAGACTAGAGACCATCAGATTGCTAATTTCATTGGCAGCCCAGAAAAGTTGGAAAATTTACCAACTTGATGTAAAGTCAGCATTTCTGAATGGCTTTCTTGAAGAAGAAATCTATGTGGAACAACCACCTGGATATGTGAAGAAAGGCAGAGAAGATAAAGTATGCAGACTGAAGAAAGCCTTATATGGTTTGAAGCAAGCACCTCGTGCATGGAACATGAGGATTGATGATTACTTCCAAGAGAACGGATTTGAGAAATGTCCGTATGAGCATGCACTGTATATGAAGAAGGAGACTGATGGAAGCCTGTTATATGCATGCCTGTATGTTGATGACTTGATCTTCACCGGTAACAATCCAGCCATGTTTGAAGATTTCAAGAGGAGAATGGTGAAAGAATTTGAGATGACTGACATTGGTCTGATGGCTCATTTTCTCGGTATTGAAGTTGTGCAAAGCGAAAAAGGTATCTTCATCTCTCAGAGTATCTATGCAAAAGAAATTCTGAAAAGATTTGGTATGGAAAAATGCAATCCTGTCACAACTCCAGTGGAAACAGGATTAGAGTTAAGAAAGAATGAAAGGGGAGATGTTGATCCAACCTATTTCAAGAGCTTGGTTGGAAGCCTGAGATACTTGACGTGTACCAGGCCAGATATACTTTACGGAGTTGGACTAGTTAGCAGGTACATGGAGACTCCTGACCAATCTCACCTGAATGCAGCAAAGAGGATACTTCGTTACATAAAAGGTACTATTAATGATGGTATTTTATATACCAAATGTGAAGATTGCATGTTGATTGGCTATTCAGATAGTGATTGGGGAAGAGATCTGGATGAACGTAAAAGCGCGACAGGTTTTACGTTTTTTATGGGAGATACAGCGTTCACATGGTCATCCAAGAAGCAAGCCATTGTGACACTGTCATCATGTGAAGCTGAGTACGTTGCTGCCTGCTCAGCTGTTTGTCATGGTATCTGGATCAGGAATGTGTTGCAGTACTTGGGATTTCCACAAGTTAATCCCACAAAGGTTTACATCGACAATCGGTCAGCGATTGCACTAGCGAAGAATCCAGTATTCCATGAAAGGAGCAAACATATTGATACGCGGTATCATTTCATCAGAGAGCATGTGAAGAATAAAGAGGTGGAATTAGTCTCTTGCAGGACATATGATCAAGCTGCTGATATTTTCACCAAGCCGCTCAAACATGACGTGTTTTCAAGACTAAAGACAATGCTCGGTATGACAAAACACGGAGAGTCAAGTTTAAGGGGGGATGTTGAAATGTGAACTTGCCTCTAGTCAGCCAGCCTCCAGCAACCTCCAGTAGCTTCCCACCGAAATTCCAGAAGCCACCATTGTTGACTCCTTGCTGCCACCGATTTCTTCTGTCATCTCCCAACTGTCTCCTCCCAACCGAAGTTTGAAATTGTTGATTTTGCATTAATTGTAGCTCATCTTATCTCCCTATATAAAGGGACTCAGATTGTTATTGTAAGCAAGTGAAGTGAAGTGGAGTGGTGTAAGAAATCTAGAGTGAAATAAAATTTTAGAGCTTCTTCCTTCTCTTGAGTGATTCGAATTTCTTACAAAGGTGCACCACAAGTGACCTCAACAATTGCCATTCCACCAACATAGACGGGGGATCCTCCTTACGAAGAAAAAGAAAATGAGACATTGATTCTAGCCATGACTGGAAATCCTCCAAACCAGACAGTTGTCGGGGTTTAATACAAAGCCAAAAAGCAAAAAATAAATAAATAAATAAATAATGCAAGCTTCTACTATAGTGAAGCTTCTTCAGAAGCCTATGCTTCAATGAAGAAGTTCTTAATGTTCTTCAACCACAACAAGTATTCGCTGCGGTCTTTGTTGAGCACCAACTTAAACAACCAATTCATGGTTTCTGGCTCTATTCCTCTAATCTCTAAATACCTGTGGAAGGCTTTCCTAAAGTTGTGTTCCAAAACACTGTTACAGACGAAAGGGGTAAAGACATGTCAAATAATTAAGCAGGAAAAGATGATAACAAAGTTTCGAATAAAAAGTCCGAGTATAATAATAGCTTACCGGAAGTCAGGTCCATAGGGCATTTCATACTTGGAAGTTTCTGACTTTCTAAGTAACAAGCCGTCGGTTGAAAGCTTATAAGGGTAACCGGTATGAGGGTAATAGATATTACGGTGACCGGTACAAATGAACTCGAGGGATCTTCCACTATTCATAGTGACGGTTACAGTTAGTGGAATGATAATTGGACTGCGTTGTCCCACCTTATTTACCCGATTAGTATGATCACCCTCGGGGGGTTCACCTGGAGCTCATCCAGATACTCTCTTGTCAATATTACAGTTGGCTGTCCAGGCCTATCTTCAACTTTGAAAGGGAATCCACTTGAAACCCACTCGGGCTGAAAAATAACAGAAACCGAAAGAAGAAAAATTACTGCTATATCAAAGTAGAGCAATGGTGTCTACTGGTCTGATGACCTAGGACCAACCAAAAAATAAGACAAGAAATCCAACAACAATCAACTCAACCAAAGCTTAATCCAAAAGTCCATCAAATTTCTAACAAATGCGTAACAATTGCAAACGGTGAACTTCGTCTCGTCCCCTAAATCTATACAAGTCTTATAGCAGAAAATTCTACTCTTAACAACTTCCATACAAGGGATTTTCTTATTAGCATCAATATCAACAAATGTTAGAGAACTCAAAATAGGCAGAATATTGTTGAACTTATATAGTATAATAAAACAAAATTTGTTTATTTTCTAAGCAACCAAACAGCATAGAATCAAGTCAGAACTTTGACCTTCAAACCAACCAACTTCATTTAAAAAAAATAAAATAAAATAAAATAAAATAAAATAAACCATATATGTAAACCAAAAACAAAACAGAACCCAGAAATAAAAATTCGAAAGAAATCAACTTTCTTTCGTTTTCCACTATTTTCTCACCAACCAAACAGTAATAAACCAACACAAAAGAAAATCAAACAATAGTATACCCGATTAGGGCCATCAATCCCCTCCACAGCACACTTGATTTCCGAGTCAATGACTTGCATAAGAGATTCATCGTAACTGGGCTTCTTCTTAGTCTCAACTCTCAACAGCAGAAGAGAACCGAAAAATGGGCACAAAAGAACTCCAAGAGAGATGGCTTGAAGCCATCAAAATAGCTGAGTGGTGATTTCTGTTGACTCGGGCGAGCTGAGCCAAAGATGGGCCGATTTGCGAAGAATTGAATCCTAACCATCTATTACAGTCAACTAACGGTTGACTATTTAACCTATGTTGATCAAGAGTAGATGTAGGCTCATATTCTGTTAATGGGTCACTGTTCCATTTTCTTTCATTACTATGTTTTTTAAAGAGGAAATAGGCCTTTTTAACCATAAATTAAGAGCTTTGATTGTTTTTAGCCCAAATTAGTGTTTTGATTGTATTTGTCAAAGAATCCACTTTTTGGACAAAAACACCCTTCAGTAAAAAGGAATTCAAAACGATTAAAAAACAAAAGGAGAGGGAATTCAAAACGATTAAAAAACAAAAGGAGAGAGGAGAGAGAACAGTTGTGTTCAGTTTTGAAACGAAAGAAGAGAGAGAAGAGAGAGGAGCGAAATCTGCGAAATCTGGGAGCGAAATCGACCAGCAACAGAAGAGGAAATCGATGCAGACGGCGAGCGGTTCTGGGGGACCCATGGCGATCGACGAACGAGCGACGACGGAGAATGAGCAAGCGACGGCTACGACGGAGAATGAGCAAGCGACGGAGACGACGGAGAGAGAACGAGCGGCGGCGGAGAATGACCAAGCGATGGCGAGCCATTCTGGCGGAGAAGGAGTGGCTGGACGAGCGACGGCGGAGAAAGACCAAGTGACGGCGAGCCTTTCTGGCGGAGAAGAAGTTGCTGGACGAGCGACGGCGGAGAATGACCAAGCGACGGCGAGCCTTTCTGGCGGAGAAGAAGTTGCTGGACAGGTTTTTACTTCTTTCAAATATATATATGTTTAATTTGTTAATTAATCTCTAATTTTTTGGATATTTGAATTTGAATTGGGTTTATAATTGTTTTGTTTTTCTGAGGAATGAGCGTATAATACGTCAATTTCGGATAGTAATGTTGCATTTTGTTATTGTCAATTTAGATGTTTTTTTAAAAAATATTTTTGTTGAAAATCAGATTAATTTAGATGTTTTGTGAAGAGAGGTGTGGATTTGGATGGCGAACATGTAGAGTGGAGTGAGTTTTGAGGTTTGGTTTGTGTTAGGATTCCCGTTGTGTTTAATTGGCTTATTTCGTGATCAAACCACATGTGGGGATGCTTTGTAAGGGTAGCTTAGATGTTGTGTTATTGCTTAGGCCCTTTTGAAGACCTCACTATTGACAAGCACCAAAGGTAATATTCTAAGTGCTTACTTGTCTTGAAGAGATAGATGCACACACTCACAACTCATGCATATGTTTAATCCTTATATGTTGTGTGTCTTTTATGTGTGCCTTAATGCTCATTAACATCTCTTCTTGCATGTTAGTTTGATTGCATCTTGCATATCCAATTGCCTTGTCATGCTTAGACTTAGGATTGCATTTTTGCACTGGGCGCCCCCAAAAGCGCTGTACAGAAGCGCTGTACGAACAGCGCCCATTGAGCGCTGTTCAGACCTGATCGATTTAATCGGTCGCTGTTGGGTCGCTGTTAGGGCGCTGTACGTGGCGCTGTACAAAGCGCTGTACGTACAGCGCCACTCTGTTTCCTCGTGAAAACAGAGCAAGGGCGCTGTACAGGCGCTGTACAAGGGCGCCCTACGTACAGCGCCCAAGGCAAATAGTGGGCAAACTTATCAAAACGACCACACTTTGTTTTGGCCCCCTATATATATGCCACTTTGACTTTAGGTCAATTACAAGAGTTCATATTCAGATTCCATACTTAGGAGATTTTTCAAAGAGAAGAAAAATTCCAAAGAACTCATTTTTAATTACTCAAACACTTGTTCCATGATCATCAATCATCATCTAGCATCATCTTAGATCATCTAGATGACATCTTGCATGGATTCTTCATCATACTTTGCTTGGTAAGCTTTTCACTAATATCTTACATATTTTGTGTTTCTCTTATCTAGCAATCTCAATTTAATTACTTGTATGTGATTTTATATTTGTTGAATACAAGATTGAGATTAGTATGATGTATGTTTGAGAAGTTGTATTGTGCTAGCATATTAGGTTTTTGTGCTTGATATTGATTAGCTAAACTATTTGACATGTCATTTAGTTTTGATATCTAGGATTGTTCTTAATTGCATATTAATCATCTTAGATAAGCATATAGGGTTTCCCTTGCTCTATGTTGCATTTTGGATATTTTCACATATTCACTTAGGGTTGTATTCTCTTCAAGAGAAGCTAAGTCTTGTGTGTAGCAATCGGGATTAGGTTGCTTAGATCGCAAGCAAAATCGGACTAGGTTCACTCATACCGGGATTAGGTAGGTGTGTGATTACTACCGGGATTAGGTTGTAATCGTTTGCACATTTAGTGGATTCGAGGTTCGAGTGTGGCTTACTTACATAGCCCGTGGTTTTTCCCGTGAGGGTTTCCACGTAAAAATCAAGTGTCAATTTAATTTCCGCACCATATTACACTTGCTTGTTTATTTTATCTTGAGGGTAATTTCGTAATTTTGACTAACACGAAAAATTGGGTAAAAAGCGTAAAATCTATTCACCCCCCCTCTAGATAGTTTTATACACACCGTGCATTAATTAGTTTCAGTTTGCTCTACTGGAAGGGCGCTGTCAGGGAGGGAGTCGTTTTTTGGAGTGGTTTGTGTGGGGTGTTGTTGGTTGTTTGTGTTCTGTTTTGCTGTTGCTTGTTGGGTGCTGTGTTGATGTTGCTTGTTGGGTTGGTGGTGGGTGTGTGTGTTTACATTTATAAAATAGAATAAAATCTGAAATAGAATAAAATAACCCAACCTAATGATAGATCAAAACTAATGGTAATGAATAAAATCAAACCAAGAATTATAGATGTTTATTTGTGTTCATTATATCAGGTAATTATCAAGTATAGAGTATAAGTGATGGTTAACACATAGAGGCTGTGGATCCTAAATGTAATGATAGAATAAAATGAAAATGGGCTAAAGCTATGTCTTAAATGCAAAATGAAGATTTGGAGTTCACTTGAGTGTTCTTTGTATTTCATGACAACTTTGCATTATTGCTTTTTTGTTTTAAGGTTTCAGTCTATATTAGCTTTTCATAGGGTAAGCTCATGCCACAGTAAGGTGTATTTCTTTATTTTTAACTTTTTATTTTATTGAAAAATTTCCTTGTACTGTAGAGTTTCACCAAGGAAAAAAAAGAAAAGAAAAGAAAAGAAAGAAGATGTGAAAGCAATGTGTTAATCTTACAGGTAATGCACAATGGTAACAGCCAATAAAATTAGTTTTGAAACTATAATAACCGGATAGTTTGAATAAAACTTGATAGCAGCATTCAAGATTCAAACAACATTCAAATACAGGTGGGTGTCTCCACAAACTATCTTGTAGTCAAGAAAATAGAGTTAAAACAAGTTTGGAATGGGAAAACTGTGCAAAGCAAGGGTGAATTTTTTGCGTTGGGAAGAAACTAGTCGTATATGTTGTTAGTGGCTGTGATTGATTGCATGGTGACACTTGGGTTCTAAAAAAATCATAATGCAGCTGCACATGAGGTGTTAGTATTGGCTGCAGGTTGCAATGGCGCATGTGGCTACATGCTAGGTTAGGTTAGATTGTAAAAGGTTAGCTACTGTTGATATTTCCACTATATCTAATCAGATTGTGAAAGATGAGTAGCTTAACTTGCTGCGAGTTATATGTGGTCATGAGCTTGTTTGTGAAAATGGGACTATTCTATATATTATTACTAATAAACTAATTGAATGTATATGTTGTGCCTCTTGGTGCATAAATATAGGGTTAAGGAGGATAGGGTTGGTGTGTTCCGGTGGTGCTTTCTGGTGTGTTTTGTTGGGTGCTTCTGTGGTTTGCCGTTTGTTTGCTGTGTGCCTTGCCTTGTGGGCGGTTTCTGGCCCTGGGGTTTTTGCTGATTGTTTGTGGTGTTTTGGTGTTGTTTGGGCTTTTGTCCCTTGTTTTTTGCTGTTAAAAAAGAAAAAAATTTAGATGTTCCGTAAAAAAATAAAAATTTATATTTTCTATTATTTGGATAACAAGATCTTCCCTTGAATCAAGTGCACCTATTGTAGCATGAATTTAGTAAAATTTATAGTGAATATATTGGTTTTGATGGAAATATTGGTGATTCAAATATGTGAAAGTTTGGATGGAAATATTGGCAATATATTCAAAATATTGCCGATATCTTTAAAACATTGAAGATATTCAATAATAATTTTTAACGATACCCTAAAATTTTTATATTTACTTTCTTGTTTTGGCATCTATCCTATCTATAAGTGTTATGATTTCTCTTCAAAATTTGGTTATTAGTGTGGGTTCAATTGGTTGTGGTCTGGAAATTGATCGTATTTGCATGTCTTATTTATATGGCTTGATTCTATATCTTGGTTGCATATTGGACTGGTATTTTAGTGTTATGGATTTGAGTGATTTAACATACAAGTTGGGAAGGCATGCTTTCTTAGTTTATGAAAGGGGACGAAATTATTTAAACATTTTCTGGTAGGCAGTGTTTGTTAATTGGCTGGTGTGTTTAATTGTTTAATTGCCTGGTGTGTTTAATTGTTTATTGTCTGGTGTGTTTAATTGTTTTTTGCCTGGTGTGTTTAATTGTTTCTTGCCTGGTGTGTTTAATTGTTTTTTGCCTGGTGTGTTTAATTGTTTAATTGACTGGTGTGTTTAATTGTTTAATTGAATGGTGTGTTTAATCGTTTTTTGCCTGGTGTGTTTAATCGTGTATTGCCTGGTGTGTTTAATCGTTTATAGCCTGGTGTGTTTAATTGTATAATTGCCTGGTGTGTTTAATTGTTTTTTGCCTGGTGTGTTTAATCGTTTATAGCCTGGTGTGTTTAATTGTATAATTGCCTGGTGTGTTTAATTGTTTAATTGACTGGTGTGTTTAATTGTTTAATTGACTGGTGTGTTTAATCGTTTTTTGCCTGGTGTGTTTAATCGTTTTTTGCCTGGTGTGTTTAATCGTGTATTGCCTGGTGTGTTTAATCGTTTATAGCCTGGTGTGTTTAATTGTTTAATTGCCTGGTGTGTTTAATTGTTTTTTGCCTGGTGTGTTTAATTGTTTAATGCCTGGTGTGTTTAATTTTTTAATGCGTGGTGTGTTTAATTCTTGAAACATGGTGTTTTTAATTAATTGAACCCAACTTATTTGAATTGTGCAGATGGAAAATATTGACTATGAACAGTTTCTCAAGGTCAAAAGAAATAAATGGAATGAAGAATCATTAATCAATGTGGGTTGTCGGTTAAAGAACATAGCAACTATAGAGAAGATCATACGCAAGGAAGGGAAGCACAAGGAATTCATGTCCAGTTGCTTCAAGCAATTCACCAACTTCCCACAAAAGTCGTTGTTCTCAGCTACGGTTGTGCACGGTGTACTATTGAGGGAAATTAGAATAGAAGGTGCGACTGAGAACGAATTGTTTATTTCCTTTGGTGGTAAGAAGGCAAGATTTGGATGTAGGGAATTTTGTTTGGTTACTGGTCTTCGGTTCGGCGAACTGTCAGAGATTATAAACACGCCGTACGTGGCAAATGCAAACGGCATCCATAAGCGGTATTGGCCTGGACAAGAAGGCGAGGATTTGAAATTGTCTACTGTATATCAGTGGTTTTTAAAGCGCAAATTCAAGGACCCTGATGATTCGCTGAAGATGGGACTGTTTTTGATAGCAAACAATGTTCTATTTGGTCAACCATTAGATAAAAAAGTCACCAATTGGCTTTTTAATTTGGTTGATGATTTGGACGCATTCAACTCTTTTGCATGGGGTCATTATGTTTTTAAGATGACGATGCACTACTTGAGGCACGGATTTCGACCGAGAAACTCCAAAAAAGGGCATGGCAAGGTCAGGTACCGGTTATACGGCTTCCCATGGGCTGTTGAGGTTAGTTCTACTTACTATATTTCTTTACTTAATATTGGCTTATAAATTAGAAGTTATTAAGTTTTATAGTTTTCATAACTTGTCATTTGTAGTTATGGGCGATGGAGGCTGTGGGCACTCTGATAAATGGGTTTGGCCTTAGATTGCAGCATACATTGCCTAGGATGAGGTGTTGGGCAATGACAAAGAGGCCTCGAAATGGCGTGCAAATAATTTCAAAAATTGAAGCTAATATTCGTGCTGGGAAGGTGGGTTATTTGCATACATATATATCAATTTATGTTATGAAATTGCTTACAACATTTTACCTACTGTCTTTAATTCATTTACACTGGTGTGTTTAGTCGTTTGAGCAACACTGGTGTGTTTCGTCTAATATGCATAGTGTGTTTAGTCGTTTTTTCGTAGTGTGTTTAATCTGTCTTGGCTGGTGTGTTTAGTACTTTATTCCTAGTGTGTTTAATTCATTATTCCTAGTGTGTTTAATTCACCATGCCTGGTGTGTTTAATTCATCATGCCTGGTGTGTTTAGTTCTTTTTACCTAGTGTGTTTAATTCATCAAACCTGGTGTGTTTAGTCCTTTTTGCATAGTGTGTTTAACTGATTATGCATGGTGTGTTTAGTCGTTTGTGCCTGATGTGTTTAATTCATAATGCCTGGTGTGTTTAGTCATTTTGTCCTAGTGTGTTTAATTCATCATGCCTGGTGTGTTTAGTCCTTTTTTGCCTAGTGTGTTTAATTCATAATGCCTGGTGTGTTTAATTCATAATGCCTGGTGTGTTTAGTCATTTTGTCCTAGTGTGTTTAATTCATCATGCCTGGTGTGTTTAGTCCTTTTTTGCCTAGTGTGTTTAATTCATAATGCCTGGTGTGTTTAATTCATAATGCCTGGTGTGTTTAGTCATTTTGTCCTAGTGTGTTTAATTCATCATGCCTGGTGTGTTTAGTCCTTTTTTGCCTAGTGTGTTTAATTCATAATGACTGGTGTGTTTAATTCATAATGCCTGGTGTGTTTAGTCATTTTGTCCTAGTGTGTTTAATTCATCATGCCTGGTGTGTTTAGTCCTTTTTTGCCTAGTGTGTTTAATTCATAATGCCTGGTGTGTTTAATTCATAATGCCTGGTGTGTTTAGTCATTTTGTCATAGTGTGTTTAATTCATCATGCCTGGTGTGTTTAGTCATTTTGTCATAGTGTGTTTAATTCATCATGCCTGGTGTGTTTAGTGATTTTGTCCTAGTGTGTTTAACTCATTAAGCCTGGTGTGTTTAGTCGGTTTTTTCTAGTGTGTTTAGTTTATCATGATGCCTGGTGTGTTTTGTAATTTTTGCTTGGTGTGTTTAATTGCTTTTCACATTATTACAGGCTCAGGTCTTGGAGGAATTGAAGCCAACAGATGACGAGGTTGGAGCAGATTATTGGGTGGGGGTAGACTTCGATATGTCCATGGGTCCACAATTTATACCTCTAGTGGAAATGAAAGAAAAGAATGAGTTGTTGGATGATGGTGACGATGGTGACGATGGTGACGATGGTGGTGATGGTGGTGATGGTGGTGATGGTGATGGTGATGGTGTTGATGGTTGTGATGGTGGTGATGGTGATGGTGGTGAAGTAGGTGAGGGTGGTGATAGAGATGATGTTGGTGATAGAGGTATTGGTGGTCAGAAGAAAAAGCGGAAGGCACCAAAGCAGAAGAAAAAGGCATCTGCTAAGAAGCAACAGAGGGAAACAGTACCAATCACCAGACTTGCTGAACAAGATCCACTTCCCACTCCATCTTCACTTGGATATACACGTACTCAACTTGACGATCCACTTTCTGTAGGCTTTACACAAGGATATTCACCAACCCTACCCGAAGGCATGGTACACACACCGTATCCACCTCGGTCATCCTTTATGCAACCACCCCCACATATGTCATCCCGACAGGAACCTCGATCTAGGGTAAGTAGAATCATATGCTGTTATTTATTTATTTATTTCATGTTTTCGTTTAATAATTTTTTAATTGACTAACGTGCATCCTGTATTTTTTAAATGTAAACTTTAGGATGGTGATAGGATAAACGAATTGCTAGATGCAGTGAAGGCACTTCCAGATTTAATGAAAGACATTGTCAAAGGAGAGGTCTCGCAACTTCCGGGTGTGCTTAAAGGCCTGATGCAAGAGAAACAGTCGACTCGTGGTCAAAACAACAATGAGGTATTCCATAGTGGTTCTATGTTATAATATGTATTATTTGTGTGAGAAAAAAATGATGAATATTTGTTTCAACAATTCTTGCGTGTTGTAGGCACCTTCAACCGATGTTAGAGATCCGAGTTCGCATATTGAGCAGGCGGTGGATGCACAGGCGGTGGATGCGAACGTGTCAATTGAGCAAGAGGTGAGTCCCTCAGGCCGCCAGAAGGAGGTGGACGAGGAGGGGTTGGTTAGTGGGGATCTTACGGTCAGTTACAACTATGCTTTGGAGGAGGATCGATCTCTCCGTGTTAGGCTCCGATCATATTATTGCTCCTCTCCATTTTTTGACCCGACACGGGCCTCAGCGACGAAACGTGCTCAAGAGAAGCGCAAATATGAGGACTTCAAGAAGAAAAAAAGCCCACTTCGGTATGTTTTGGTTTTAAATATATCAATTCAGATGCTTTGTTGTTTAATGACCAAAACAATAATGATTTATTTGTTTACATTGAGTTCAGCCGAAACGTGGAAACGGAGGAGTCCGTTGATAAGTCTTTTTTTCTGGAATTGGAAGATCCGGAGACATGGTTGTCTACTGACGTAAGTACACATTTTGTCTTACTTTTTGTTATCTTGATAGGCCTTTTTGTATCCAATATTCATTATCCATTGTTTTATACAGCACATCGATGCATACATGAGCTTGTTGGCGAAAAGGATGGAATCTGACCCGGATGAGTACAGACATAGCTTTGTTCTACTTTCTTCTGAATTTTATGTAAGTTTGATAATTAGCTGGGAATGAGTATGTGTTTTTGAATAGTACTAAGATGTATTATTTCAACTGTCAATTACTCATAACTCTCATTTGTTGCAGACAAAAGTCAAGGTCGAATGGAATAGGATAATTGAGGCTGATAACGAAGCTGGATCTTCGTTTGATGCACTTGAGTACGAATGTCCGGAGGATTGGATTGAATATGGTCGTGGTAACAGACCGGGATGGGGACGACCATGGTGGTTGTATACACAAGTGAGTAACATGAACAATTCAGTTGTTGATTCTTTAATCTCGTTACATAAATTTATCTCTTAATTTTTACATTATAATTATTTGTCATAATCAATGCAGTTGTTGATTCCGTGTTGTGTGGGGGAACCCGACGGTCATTGGATTTTATGCAAAGTGAATCTACTTGACCGTCACATTGGAATATTTGACCCAACTGCATCAAAGAAGAGTAAGAAGAATCCCTTTGAGCGTTTCAGACAAGTAATGCCACTACGGCGACTGCTTCCAAGTATAATGAATAGATGTGGTTTCTATTCGAGTAGGAGTGAAAAACCACGAGGAAGTATGTTCACTGTTGGTGTATCCAGTAATCCAAAGATTCCACAACAAGTCGACGACTGCAGCTGTGGAGTATTTATTGCCAAGTATGCAGAAACAGCCATTGTGAAGAAGGCTGATTGGAACTGGGGCCAAAAGGAAATGGCCGACTACAGAAAAGAACTTGCATTCCAAATATATATTAACAGTGTTGTATTTAAGTCTCCCATGCAGTAGTAGACTATATTAGAGTAGCACTGATATATATTAACTTGTGTTCCTAACTATATTTTTGATACACTGATATTTATGAATGAATGAAATTAATGTTAGAGTAAATATAAATAAATTAGTGTATAATTATTGAGTACCAGTGTGGTGTAATTGTTGAATAGCACTGTGTTTATTTGTGTGTTGAACAACGCAGTGTGGTGTGTTTAATTATTAACACTGGTGTGTTTAATGGATTCAGCAACACTAGTGTGTTTAGTCCATTTGGCCTGGTGTGTTTAGTATTTTTTGCCTGGTGTGTTTAGTCATTATTTCCTGGTGTGTTTAGTAGTTATTGTCTGGTGTGTTTAGTAGTTTTTGGTTGGTGTGTTTAAATAATTTTGCGTAGTGTGTTTAGTCCATTTTGCCTGGTGTGTTTAGTCGTTATTTTACTAGTGTGTTTAGTAGTTTTTGGTTGGTGTGTTTAATTATTAACACTGGTGTGTTTAATGGATTCAGCAACACTAGTGTGTTTAGTCCATTTGGCTTGGTGTGTTTAGTATTTTTTGCCTGGTGTGTTTAGTCATTATTTCCTGGTGTGTTTAGTAGTTATTGTCTGGTGTGTTTAGTAGTTTTTGCTTGGTGTGTTTAATTTATTTTGCGTAGTGTGTTTAGTCCATTTTACCTGGTGTGTTTAGTCGTTATTTTACTAGTGTGTTTAGTAGTTTTTGCTTGGTGTGTTTAATTTATTTTGTGTAGTGTGTTCAGTCCATTTTGCTCGGTGTGTTTAGTAGTTTTTGCTTGGTGGGCAGCAAGATGGAGGAAGTCGATTAAACTCATTTTTATGGATTATGTTGACAACTTATTAGTATGTTAACTGGGTTTTTTTGTTTTTGTTTTTTTTCTTTATGATATGTTTTGGAACTCTTTTTTTTCTTCTGAGGTTTTCGATAATTTTTGTTTGAGAATGCTAGTAGGTGGTTGCTGTTGCCTTTTTGACTTTCCTAGTGTGTTTAGTCATTTTTCCTTGTGTGTTTTATTACTTTTTGTCTGGTGTGTTTAGTTGTTTTTACATGGTGTGTTTAATTTATTTTGCGTAGTGTGTTTAGTCCATTTTGCCTGGTGTGTTTAGTCGTTATTTTACTAGTGTGTTTAGTTGTTTTTGCATGGTGTGTTTAATTTATTTTGCGTAGTGTGTTTAGTCCATTTTGCCTGGTGTGTTTAGTCGTTATTTTACTAGTGTGTTTAGTTGTTTTTGCATGGTGTGTTTAATTTATTTTGCGTAGTGTGTTTAGTCCATTTTGCCTGGTGTGTTTAGTCGTTATTTTACTAGTGTGTTTAATAGTTTTTGCTTGGTGTGTTTAATTTATTTTGCGTAGTGTGTTCAGTCCATTTTGGTCGGTGTGGTTAGTAGTTTTTGCTTGGTAGGCAGCAAGATGGAGGAAGTCGATTAAACTCATTTTTATGGATTATGTTGACAACTTATTAGTATGGTAAGTGGGTTTTTTTTTTTTTTTTTGTTTTTTTTCTTTATGATAATTTTTTCAACTTTTTTTTTTTTTGTCTTTTTTTTTTCTTAACTTAGCGGTTTTTTTATTTTTATTTTATCATTGCCTCCTTTTGTGAGGTTTTGGATAATTTTTGTTTGAGAATGCTAGTAGGTGGTTGCTGTTGTTTAATATGACTTGCCTAGTGTGTTTAGTCATTTTGCCTAGTGTGTTTAATCTGACTTCCCTGGTGTGTTTAATTATTTTTCGGCTGGTGTGTTTAATATGACTTGCCTAGTGTGTTTAGTCATTTTGCCTAGTGTGTTTAATCTGACTTCCCTGGTGTGTTTAATTATTTTTCGGCTGGTGTGTTTAATATGACTTGCCTAGTGTGTTTAGTCATTTTACCTAGTGTGTTTAATCTGACTTCCATGGTGTGTTTAATTATTTTTCGGCTGGTGTGTTTAATATGACTTGCCTAGTGTGTTTAGTCATTTTGCCTAGTGTGTTTAATCTGACTTCCCTGGTGTGTTTAATTATTTTTCGGCTGGTGTGTTTAATATGACTTGCCTAGTGTGTTTAGTCATTTTACCTAGTGTGTTTAATCTGACTTCCATGGTGTGTTTAATTATTTTTCGGCTGGTGTGTTTAATATGACTTGCCTAGTGTGTTTAGTCATTTTGCCTAGTGTGTTTAATCTGACTTCCCTGGTGTGTTTAATTATTTTTTTCCTGGTGTGTTTAGTCGTTTTGCCTGGTGTGTTTAGTTGTTCAGAAGCTGTTAACTGTTTCTTTCTACCAATAACAAATCTGACTTGTTTTCACCACAATGATTCATTTAAACATAACATAAAATCCAGTAAAATGAAAATAAATATCCAATACACACAATACTGAAACAAAAAAATCCGATACAATGAAAATAAAAATCCAATAAAGTGTTTCAAGATCCTGCCATTTACTTGAAGCTCTGAGTTGTCCATTCAAGCAGCAGGTCAATGATGTTGGAACAAATATTACCCTGTAAAAATCATTCAAATAAAATAAACATTACGCTAAATATGACCAATGATGCAATTACGTTAATCCTGATAAGTCGTACCTCATTCAACATCATTGTCTGCATCCGTAAGGTTATCATATGGCCGTGTTGGACACGTCCTTATGTTGTGTCCCTCTTGTTTACATGACTTGCACTTACGACGTTGAGGAGGTGGTGGTGGAACTATTGGTGGGTCGGGAACATTGACTTGCTGATCAGCAGGGGGGTTTGGACAGTTTTGCCTATTGTGGCCAGATTTCTTGCAAATGGGACAGTGCCTAGTCTTACTACCATGTTCGCCTGCTGATGGAATCCTAATCTTCCTCGGCCTACCAGCTTGAGCTCGCCACTCCGGTGGAAGAACAACTTCGGAACGTACTTCAGCAGGAGTATTCCATTCACTAGGGTGTCCAACGGGAAATATGAGACCAGAATAGCTTTCCAACCAAGTGTTTGTTTTGTAAAAATCAGAACAGAAGTCCACAAATTTCTTTTTACAGAACCTACAAAGACAGGCAAACAAATATCATTATGTTCAATCATTAAAAATTTAACTTCATACAAATATGACGAGAATATATACCTTATAGCAGCTAGCGCATGAGAACAAGGCAATAGGTCATTCTGAAATTCCTTGCAAGTACAAGTCTTCTCAGATAGGTTTACTAACCCATCTTTTTCACCGTCCTTCACATTGAAATTAACATTATCTATTGGGCGCACCGTGTACTTATGTGAATATTCATTTTTTTTGGTTAATTTCTCGGTAGCCCACCGGGACAGTTGTGTTTCATTTTTAGATGCAATTTCACGACGTTCATGAAACCATTTTTGCATCATATCTCTAATGTACTCAACCAACGTTGTTATTGGCAATTGACGAGCATGCCGCAAACAACTGTTCATGCACTCCACGATGTTTGAAGTCATCCCCCGATAACGCCTAACCGGACAGTATGCACGAGACCATCTATGAGGCCCAACTCTCATAAGATAATCATATGCTCGCATGTTTATGCGGCTCAACTCCTGCATCTTCTCCAAGAACTCTGATTCTCGATGTGCCCTTGAAGCTTCATGGAACAAATTGCAAACAACCTGGCTTTTAAATCTATTCTTAAGGTTCATGTTCATATGAAAACCACAAAGGCCATGTGTTATTTCAGGGTACTGTGTAGCCATTGCTACCTTGATTGCAGGACTACGATCTGAGATAATGATACAATTTCCAGGACATCCTATTGCCTTTTTCAACTCTTTTAAAAACCAAGTCCATGAATCCTCGCATTCAACATCACCCCAACCATAAGCTACAGGGAACACCTGATTGTTTGCATCTTGGCACGCTGCAATAAACATCACACCACCAAACTTACCCTTCAAATGAGTTGCATCAATGCAAATTGCAGGTCGTATACTGGTATGAAACCCATTAAGTGAAGCACTGAGAGCAATAAACAAATATTCGAATTGGTGAGCATCGTTTGTCTTTATTGCTGTTACAGTACCAGGATTCACACGCTTCAATTCGTGGCAGTATGCAGGCAACAACTGATATGACATATCAGGAGGGCCAAAAACGTTATTTTCAGCATGTTCTTTTGCCTTCCATGCCTTGGTATAATTTAAACGAAGGCCATATTCCACTTGCATATCGGTCATGATTTCTTTTGGTTTCAAAGATCGACCATTAACTGCAAGTTTCGGTGAAAGCATTTCACCAATAAGCCATGCACTTGCTTGACGGTAACGGTTGTGCAAACCATCAATTGTACAACTGTGATCTCGCTCAAATATCCGAACGATCCAATAATTTCCACCTTCCATCTTAACCGCACGTAATTGAAATTTGCACCCAGGATCCTTGCAGCCAGCTTCGTATCTAGTCGTGCTTGACCTTGTAACACGAATTTCAAAATCCTCCTTCACCGCGTAAAACTGCAACGCTCGCTTCAAACATTTTTTGCTTTCGAACATCCCACCTTTTGATAAGCGGTTACATGAACTAGATTCCTCTGTTCTAGCTAGTTCGAAACAGTGGTTTGAACTACCAGGAATAACCCAAGGTCGTGGAAAAGAATTTTCGGACATATTGGCAACATTAACGCCATCATCTTCAAATGTATCTCGACTTGGACCAGCAAAAACTGGTGGAACAAACCGAGTAGAACCACCACCATCTGTTGGATTCGAATCCATTCCATGATGATGTGCAGCCTCATCATTCACACCCTCACGACTTCCACCGTCACCATTGTAATCTTCGTTGAAATCATCTAATCCATACTCACTATGGGGATTGTACTCTGGGATCGATCTGTCATCCTCATTATGAGGTTCTTCCACCACTTCATCAATGGTTTGGTCCTCAACAATTATAGGATTCATGGTCTGGTCAAATGACGGGTTTGTTGTTGGTATAGAACCCCAAACATTATTGCTTCCACCGCCAGATGGAAACTGTGCCGCCAATTGCTGTGAAAAGGTTTGGTAGATAGGCTGGACGGTAGGAACACCCACATGACCACGTTCTGCACTAACTTTCTCAACAGCACTAACATACACCTCCGGAACATGTTGATCATCGCACAACAACATTTCCACATCGCTATCATCTTTAATCTTCGGTCGGGCAGGCCTAAACCTTACACCGGTATCAACCAAAGTTCTTAACTCAATGGTAAACCTTCTTAAATCAACATTCGCAACGCCTTGAACCGCCCTTAACAACTCATCATACGACAAATTCCTATGAACCTTGAGAAACTCTGTTTCACCACCCTCGTAAAAGTTCCCCACCCATTTGCCACCATAAGTGATTACCAATTTCGTTGGGTCCTTTCCTGCATTTCATCCAATAAAAATGTCATCTTTAGAATTCAATTTGTTAAACCACTCACATTAAACACAGCAGGGGCAAACCAATTAAACACACCATGGCATACCAACTAAACACACCATAGCATACCAACTAAACACACCAGGGCAAAAAAAATTAAACACACCAGGTAAAAAGAATTAAACACACCAGGTAAAAAGAATTAAACACACCAGGAAAAAAGGAATTAAACACACCAGGCACAAAGGAATTAAACACACCAGGCACAAAGGAATTAAACACACCAAACAAAGGAATTAAACACACAAGGCAAATACGACTAAACACACCAGGAAAAAAATACTAAACACACCAGGTTAAAAAGAATTAAACACACCAGGCACAAAGGAATTAAACACACCAGAAAAAAACGACTAAACACACCAGGAAAAAAAGATTTAAACACACCAGGCACAAAGGAATTAAACACACCAGAAACAAACGACTAAACACACCAGGCAAAAAAGAATTAAACACACCAGGCACAAAGGAATTAAACACACCAGGAAAAAACGAATTAAACATACCAGGCAAAAACAACTAAACACACCAGGCATAACGAATTAAATACACCAGGCACAAAGGAATTAAACACACCAAACAAAAACGACTAAACACACCAGGCATAACGGATTAAACACACCAGGCACAAAGGAATTAAACACACCAGGCAATAGCGACTAAACACACCAGGCAAAAAGCGACTAAACACACCAGGCAAAAACGACTAAACACACCAGGCAAAAAAGAATTAAACACACCAGGCACAAAGGAATTAAACACACCAGGCACAAACGAATTAAACATACCAGGCAAAAACAACTAAACACACCAGGCATAACGAATTAAATACACCAGGCACAAAGGAATTAAACACACCAAACAAAAACGACTAAACACACCAGGCATAACGGATTAAACACACCAGGCATAAAGGAATTAAACACACCAGGCAATAGCGACTAAACACACCAGGCAAAAAGCGACTAAACACACCAGGCAAAAACGACTAAACACACCAGGCAAAAAAGAATTAAACACACCAGGCACAAAGGAATTAAACACACCAAACAAAAACGACTAAACACACCAGGCATAACGAACTAAACACACCAGGCATAACGAACTAAACACACCAGGCACAAAGGAATTAAACACACCAGGCAAAAGCGACTAAACACACCAGGCAAAAGCGACTAAACACACCAGGCAAAAATTAAACACACCACTGAAACCAATCTTCTTCAACCTAAAACGATGGAACAAATTAAATTAGGGTTTCAAATACATACCACCCAAAGAAGGACCTGGATCATCTCGATTCATCATGAAATACAAAGCCAAATCCGTGAAATACACGTCCAAATCCGTGAAAAACGACGTCGAATCCGCAAAAAACGAAGCCCAAAACGAGAACGAACACAGATAATTAAAGAGAGAGAGAGAGAGAGAACGAAGACAGGAAATGGTGGAGGGAGAACGAAGACAGGAAATGGTGGAGTCGTGGAGGTTCAAGGGAATGAAAGTAACAAAAAATATTGTGAAGTCGTGGTTTTCACAAAAGGATGAGAGAGCAGAGATAGTAACAATGGTGGTGTGGAGTTGTTTTTCAGAAATAAGGACGAGAGAGAAGACACTGTATTCAGAAAAAGTAAACCAAAAAAAAATTAATGTAAAATGGAAAAATGAGGGGCAATTTTGGATGTTCAGTGGATTCTTTGACAAATACAATCAAAACACTAATTTGGGCTAAAAACAAGAATCCTCCATAATTTATGGGTAGTTACCATTTTCCCCCTTTTTTAAAGTACTCACTTTTGCGTTTATAAATTTTGTGGGGTTAATTTTTATTTGCTTGCGTTATACTCTATCGCTTTATTGATTAAAAAAACACTTCTTTTCCCTGAAATTGTGGAATCTTAATCTACATTCGAGCAACAGGTTGGTGTTAGGGTGTTTATTTGTCATTGGTGTTTAATGATTATGCTATAACATTTTAGGGTTTTTGGTTCTTCCTTTCTCAGGCATGCTTACAATCTCTTTATTTTGTTCTATGTTTAGTTGCCGAGAATCTGATGTTTTAAAATAATTAATATTTAAAAATATGTTAAAATTTTAATTATTTATTATTTTAATTTTTTAATTTTTTAAAAATATTTTAGGAAACATTCCTAACAGAGAGAGATATATATATTATATATGAGTAATGCTTATAATTAATTAAGAAGACAATAAAAACCGATAATTTAACCAACAAAGAGAGGTGATTAGACAACCAGTGTCCGGACCAGGATTCTCTCCTCATCTCACCTTTTCCTCACATTTTTAAAGCATGTGATTGGTTGTTAATAAATTGTGAATCACATTTTAACCATTCATTCATTACAATGCTTATGTGTCATAAGATCAAGTAAGGTGAGGATGAGGTGAGGTGAGGTGAGGAGAGGATCCTTGTCCCCGGTGTCCACTACTACTAAGCACGTATGTGACACGTGCCATTATTTTTTCTACTACTAATTAATTAAGATAATCTTTTTGAAGAATAAGCCAAAGAACACAGACATTTTCTTACCAACGACACTGAATTTTAATCACAACAAACAGATCTTTTTCACGTCTATAAACCCCCAAAACTCTATCATCCTAATATTAACGTAACAAAAGTGTTTGATAGAATGTCTATGAGAGAAATGAGAAAGTAAAACTAGAAGCTAAACTTGATTAACCGACAACATAAGCATCCATGATCTATTTGTTCAATTCATCAAAAAGTTACAAAAGCACACACACCCATAAATTGTTTTTGACTTGAATCATCAAACACAGAATGAATCCAGCCAGCTAGTTTGATAAATTGCAAGCTGACCAAGTTTCATCAGTCACCACCTAATCCCATAAAGTTTGCCTTTCGAAGGCGGCGAAGACCACAGGCTATGGCGCTTGCGGCATTTGTAAGCATAAAACAATTAAGCACATAGAGCATAACAAACTTATAAAATATATATAGATATATAGGATGTGAAGAAGAAATCTCACTCCGTGGCATCTTTATTCTCTTACGAAATTTGTACCCTTGAAGCATTGCTTCCACATACAAGACCGAACATTTATAATGTTTCGCGAGTCTAAAAACCTCTGGATTTGCGTTGTTCAAGCTACAAAAGTCTACTTCCTCGGATTGCTTTAGATGGAGGTGGTGCCTTTCTTCCAAAGTAATAATTACTTACACCCTAAGCTCTGGAATCTTATAATCCTCAGCAAGCCTTTTGATATAATAAATCTTAGGATTCTCTACGTGCTTGTGATACATTTTTCTCATTTCTGAGTTGGGATAGGAGGACCAGGATCCTCCATCTTTGGATAACACCTGTACAATCCTCTCAGTCTCTGGTGGACATCAGATTCAGATCCAACCGATGAAAAAGCTTGACAGTGACCAATTGTTGCATTAATGTTGTTTCCCATTGCAGGTATTGTTTTGGTGCACAAAAAGCGAGATATGGCAAGACAACGAGTAAGCATTTTTTTTCCCCAGATATATGCAGATAGGGTTAATAGCACCACTGTCCCCTGAATTATACCTGAAATCGCATGTTGCCCCCTAAATTTTTTTTCCTAACATTAAACCCCCTGAACTTTTATTTATTAGCAATATTGGACGGAATTGTAATGCCATCCATTTTTCTGTCTGGCAAATTACACTAAGTTGCCCTTATTATATACATAATTGCATCAAACCAGAAAAATATAATAATATGACATATATACATTTTTTCCATGTTTTTCCGTTTTATTAAAAATTACATACTAAAAAAAAAATTCATTACAAATACAAAATAAAATCCATTACAAATCAAATAAAATCTAATATTGTTCTTTCATAATAATAATTATATATTATAGGGTTTGGGGAAAATGTGTAAACATCTCCATCCCGATTTCAATTTAGGGATGAAAATCATCCCCATCCCTCCTCATTTCCCCATTTTTTTTCCTCCAAAAATTCTCCATAGGGATGGGGAAGTGGGGATTTAGGTATTCGAGAATAAATGTTCATCCCTACTCCTATATGATCTCTGAGGCGACTGTTAGAGTGAGGCAGAAGCCTATGCTTCAATGAAGTTCTTAACGCTCTTCAACCACAACAAGTATTCGTTGTTGTCTTTGTTGAGAATCATCTCAAACATCAAATGCGTGGTGGTAGGCTCTATTCCTCTAATCTCTAAATACCAGCACAAGGCATTCTTAAGGTTCTCATCCAAATCACTGTTAAACACGACGAAAGAGACAAAGTTGTGTCAAATAAGCAGGAAAAGATAATGAATAGTCAAATAAAAAGTCTAATAGCTTACCGGAAGTCAGGTCCATAGGGCATTTCATCCTTGGAAGTTTCCGACTTTCTAAATGACAAGCTGCAGATTGTAAGCACATAAAGGTAACCAAAATAAGGGTAATCAGTATCAAGCAGGTACGTAACCAGTACATCTGAACTTTGAGGGATGTTCCACTATTCTTAGTGACGGTAACAACCAGTGGAATGATAGCTTCACTGGGTTCTACCTTTCGTCTCGTATCATAATTAAAATCCTCATCATACTCGATTTCTTCACCTGGATCAAGATCCGGCATGCTGACTTCAACTTTCACGACCTCATCCTGATACTCTCTTGTCAATATTATAGTTTGCTGTCCAGGAATATCTTCAATTTTGAAAAGGAATCCACTCGGTACCCACTCCGACTGATAAAATAAATAATAGAACCGATAGAACAAAAATTACTGCTATTTATAACAATGTAGAACAATGGTATCTACTGGTCTGATGACCTAAGACCAACCAAAAAATAAGACAGCATATCCTACAACAATCAACTCAACCAAAGTTTAATCCAAAAGTCCATCAAATTTCTAACAAACGCGTAAAATTTCAGTTTTTTTACTGACGAGATCAAACAAATCCTAACATTCAAAGTTCCATTATGTTCTATTTTCCCTAAGGACAGAGCATCGTGTTAAATTTTTGTTGCTAAGGAACTTATATAGCATAATAAATCAAAATTTGTTCATTTTCTCAGCAACCAAACAGCATAGAATCAAATCAGAACTTTGACCTCCAAAGTTCATTAAAAAAAAAAAAAACCCGTATTTAAACCCAACACAAAACAGTATCCAGCAATCGAAATTCGAAAGAACCCAACTTTCTTTCGTTTTGCACCATTTTCTCACCAACCAAACAGCAATAAACCAACCCAATAGAATATCAAACAAGATTATACCCGATCTCTCTCCTCCACAGCACACTTGATTTCCGAGTCAATGAGTTGGATAAGTGACTCATCGTAACTGGACTTCTTCTTAGACTCAACAGCAGAAGATAACCGAAAAATGGGCACAAAAGAACTCCAAGAGAGATTGCTTGAAGCCGTGAAAATAGCTGAGTGGTGATTTCTGTTAACTCGGGCAAGCCAAGCCAAAGATGGGTCCGATTGGCGAAGAATTGCAGCGAAAGCCATCGAATTTCACCAGACAAGGGTAAAAAAAAAAAAAAAGAGTGGCGGTAATGAGGTTAGGGTAAGGTTTAGAATCGTATTATATTATATACCATGTGTAAAATTTTAATTATACACCTAACTAATTTAAAATTACAAATTTACCCTCTTATTACGTCTTTAACCAGTCGCTTGCCAACCCTACAACCCATGCACTTGCGAGTTGTTGTGACTTTTATCAAGTCAAAGTTTCCTTGATGATATTATCACACATTACCGAGAATTAGTAAAGCCGCACTATAATATTGTCAAAGATACCTGACCTGATAACTATATATATACATCTAGAGTGTGGTGAGTGGTGATTCGAACTAAGTATATTGTTAAACCAAATGAGATTCACTTACCACGAAGCCACATTGTTGTGGTAAAAAAATATTCCTTGATTATGAACTTCGGGCAAAATCATAATTTATCGTCTTGTATGGGCAGTATAAACTATTAATATTTGAGACTTTTTTTTTGAAAGAAAATATTTGAGAATGTTAAGTAGCCAAATTGTTAGTAACCAAATATACCCCAAAGTTTAAAGGTTCAACGGTAGTATTTTACCATTTTTTTTAAGCACTTAAACACAACTAATAACGTACAAGACTAATGAGCTTGTCACAAAAAATCTTAAGTGGATAGACAATTGCACAACAATAGTACAAGACTTTTAACACACCTCGGGCTCGTTTGGTGCGCCGCACTGTATAGTATTATTTTGCACTGTTCACTGTATTGTATTAGCTAATACATTTTAATTGGTATAATAGGTGGATGTCGTATTAACTAATAAGAGTAGAGATGTTGTATTAGTTAATACAGCCTAATACATGCAGTCTAATACAAAATTTCACCAAATATAAGATTGAATAAAAATAATACAGTCAAATCCAATACAATTAAATTCAATACAATCAAATACAATATTATACAACATACCAAATGAGCTCATGTGCAAGACTAACAAACTTTGCCTTTATGGCTAAAGTCCAAAACACATACTAAAATCCATAATAAATTTAGAAGCATGCACAAATTCAATCACATTGAAGGACTCGAACACCCTAGACTTTCTATTACAACAAAGCTCTTATGCCATACCTGTAATCAACATATTCAAAAGCTTTAATTATCGACATCCTAAACAATAATATAAACTTCTTTAACATACACTGCATTCACCTATTAGACAAATGAACTTAGCATGTGGAACAAGTTAGAATGTTGACTAGCAAAATTATTTGAACAAAAATAATAATGTCGGGTACGAAGCTTTAATAAATTGGAGCAGCTAACAGCAGTGGTAATTAAGATGATAATTAACAATCTCTGATATATATATTGATTAAGCAACTATTCATCAATTAGTTCTTCAAAAATGGCTCGATCCTTTTTGTCCTCCCACTTATCCAAACGCGTTTTAGCTTTCTCCACCTATAATTTCAATCAATTAATGATTGTTAGAATTTGCGATGTGTTGGAACTTAATTAGTTAGATTAATGGTTTTGTAGTGAATGACACTCATTCAGTCTGACAATATTTATTAAAAAAAAAAAAAAAAACTCGCCTCTTTATTCCAGTCCGTGCGAAATGTCACCCACAATAAAATGAGGGTTTGCATTGCAGTCCCTCCGATCATCCCGGACCATATTCCCTGAATATTCAAATCAATCAAACGGCTCAGGAACAAAGAAGAAATATATGAATAGAAGGGTAATTTTGACAATATATTTGATTAGATACCTTAGCTCCAAGATGGAATTTGAATCCAAGAAGACAACCCAGTGGAATTCCAACCACATAATAACATCCCACATTTACATATGCCACAAACGCTTGCCATCCACATCCAACGGCCACCCCTTCATCATGAAAATAATCAAATTTCATATATATGTTTCTACTGATGGTGCGTTTACTAATCAGGAATAAAATAAAAGGAAATCAAGTTTCATAAGAAAGAGAATCAGAAAAGGGAACTACTGATTTCTTAGATGAGATGGAGGAATTAAGTTCCTGTCTAGCAGGATCTTAATTTTCCGCGTTAGAGGATTCTTAACTAGTAAACGCGCTCTAAATACTAGCGAATGCGTGACTCACATACCTCAACATGAGTGATCCTATAATTAGTTATATTACCTGATAAGACTGGCTGGACGCCGTTGAGAATAAGAGTGACAGCCAAGTATGGGCAGAGCTCTGAAACTGCAGCGGCAACGGTCTCCCCACTAGTGAAGGCATAGCTGATGACATGTCTAAGAGCAAGCACAGCTACTGCTTCCATCACAGCAATTGTAAATGAAACCAAATTCACAATCACAACTGAGAATTTTGCTGACTTGGGATTCCCAGCTCCAAGCTCATTGCTCACCCTCACACTGTTTCAATTCAAATTCCATAAACTTATATATTTTGAGAGCTTGCAGCAAATACATTAATGGTAGCAAAAAAATTAGACAAACCTTGCAGCAGCATTGAAGCCAAAAGAAACCATCAACAACCACCCGGTTATTGTCATACTGCAAGCAAAAACACACATCACTGTTATTTAATTCAACTATAAACATTATTATTATTATTATTATTATTATTATTATTATTAGAGTGCTTAAATACTATTATTAGACCCTTTTCTATCAAGTCCAGGTTAAACCTAGCTAGTAGGACTTCTAAGTCTGAGTCCCTTCACATGCACATCTGTTTTTATATTTATTTTACAATATGCATCTTTATTTAGGTTTGGTCCACGCGCCAAGCCCGCCGTTCTGACAAAGTACTTAAATACATTAGGATCAATGCTTAAATATTTATTGTTAGATCATTTCCTATCGGTTTAAGTTTTAAAAAAACGAAATTGTTTGAATGTAGTTTTCATTGCATGTGCCTACCTAATTATAAAGTGATGAGGAAAAAGTGAAAAACACGGAAAGCATCTATATAATGTTTTCGAACTTTACTTTATAAAGTGAGAATTCGTTTCATGTTCCCTTTTATTTATAAGGAAGATCCCTAGTCAGGTCCACCTTGAAATATTTATTTCAGGATCTTTTCCCATAGCCACATGTTCACATGTGAGGCTCATGATTGTTTAAAAAAAGAGAGCCCCACATGTGAACATGTGGCTATGGGAGAAAGTCATGAAATAAATATTTCAGGATGACCTGACTAGAGAACCACCATTTATATATATATATATAGTTTTTTTATTGTCAATTCGAATTGATATAAAATATATCAGTTCCTTACATGTGGATCATTGAATTTAAATGCTTTGACTTAATTGTATGTAGGGGAATGCTATATACCTTTCCCATTTGCCTTCCCCATTTGTTTTTCCCACTCATTGCTTGACACGTGTACACTTTTTCATTTAATAAAAAGCTCTCACTTTTTGCTGCAAAACTTATTTACGTCTTTACCCCTGATAGCTGTTTCTATCATTTCATTAATAAGGGGTGAAGACGTAAACAAAATTTACAGCAAAAAGTGAGAGTTTTTTATTAAATGAAAAAGTGTACACGTGTCAAGCAATGAGTGGGAAAGGTAAATGAGAAAGGTAGATAGCATTCCCCTTGTAGGTATGCACTTATCAAATCATCTTTTAAATCCAATGACCCATGTATAAGGAACTGATATATTTTATATCTGTTTGAACCGACAATAGAAATATTGGATTTAAAAGATGATTTGATAAGTGTGTATATATATATATATATATATATATATATTTCCGATCCTATCAGTGCATCCTGATATAACTTTATCAGGATATTGAATGTGAGCCACTCATTTATAACAGTGATTTGACAAGTGCATACATGCCAAGTCAAAGTATGTAAAACGAGTGGCTCACATTCAATATCCTTATATAATTATATCAGGATGCACTGATAGGATAATTTCCGTATATATATATATATATATATATATATATATATAATTTTTTGAAAACATTTGTCGAACAATTTATGGATTTGGAAAACAGAAAACACGTTTGCAAAATATGATAGTATGATACCCTGCAGGCTACAGCTCCTCCCAACTCTCAAGTTGGAATGTGGTCACGCGATTTGACAATTTTCTGTTTTCCTTATAATTTATTTTGTTTTTTCAATTTATGTAACTTTTAGTACAACATTTATAGTCCGTGATTGCTCAAGGGCAGCTTGGGTCTTAAGTGAAAATTTAAAACAAGGCGGTATGATTCCACAGAAATTTATTTTTGGTGTTACCGGTTACAAATTTATCAAGACAACCTTTTTGAGATTCAAATAATTTTTCTATTCTTTTTTTTTTTTTTTTCGTATCCGGATTCGTATTTTTTACTAGACATGTCTAATATCCAATTATTTATCAAAGGCTCTTTTATAAAAAAATAATAATTATGTTACGGTTGAAAACAAAATAAATAAATAAATAAAATTAAAGTAATAGAGTTTGGAATAATTGAACCTGAAATATTTATGAAAGAGTACATAGAAAAACAATAAGAGAGTTTGATTATGGTAGGAAAGTTTAATTTTGAGGATGGGATGGTTTGATTGAATATAGAAGAAGATATAAAATAATTGATTTTAGTATGAATATATAATTAAAAAAGTTTAACCGTCCAAAGAAAAGGAATAATATAAAAGTGTAATTTTTTTATATAAAAAAAACGTTAATGAGCATTTAAAAGTTTAAGGGGATATTTTTTAAATAATAAATAAAAAGAAAAATATTGAATATTAATTATATATATATATATATTGATAATGAAAATATGGAGCTTTGATTTTAGGTGGGGCTTTAGGCAACAATCTCACAGTTGCCTAGAGGTCCGGCAGACCCTGTTTGCAGGGAATCAAAAAGCAAAAAGAAAAAAGAAAAAGAAAAGAAAGTACCACACACTTTTCGAAATAATTTCGTAGAAAGCTTTTGCTGGAAGGAAAAAATAAATTTTCTAAAAAGCAATAAAGTTGTTTGCTTTTTTCGAAAAAGAAAATCATTGATTTGAATGTTCACTCAAAAAACATATATTTAAGTATATAGATAGTGGGGTGGTTTGAGGTAAGGTTTTCAGAGTCCACTTATATATATATTTTTTTTTGAAAGCTCACCTGAGCAGAAACAGAGAAGCCTGGCCAAGCAGACAACAACAAACCAAAAAAACAAACACCCAGAGGCAAAGCCTAAAGAAACAGAGAGCTAGAAGGGGCTGCTATTGAGCAGCAAACTAGGAATATTACAGGGCTGTCCCTCCTTCCAGACCAGATCAGACCCGTGCAAGAGAGCCTGCCTAGCAAGCACACTTATAGAGCTCTAGCGAACACTACATAGTGACATCATTTATCATCCCTTTTAGGAGATATTTTGTAATGTTTCAAAGCTCGTTCTTTAATATTATAAAGTTATATATCTCTTTTGAGAGAGTGTATAGATCATTTTGAAATATTAAAAATGTCATTATCACTTTTGGGAGAGTTGCATGTGCAAATCACTCATCACATTACAAAGTCTACTATGTATTATTACGTAATGATATAATTATCACTTTTGGGAGAGTGTGTGTAGATCACTCCGCATGTAACGTACTAACGTTACAAAGTCTGTGTAGAAAAACTTACAAAAATCCCGTACACAATAATTGCTACATGATCTAAGAAAAATTTTATTAAAAATTAAGTTTTGTATATAAATCTGTTTTTATAAAGGGTTAGGCTAAATCAACTTTAAAAAGTTATTTAAATTAGTGACTTCAATTCTTATTCACTCATCTGGTCTAAATCCAATGGTGAAGAAGAGAAGTAAATGACAGCCACATAAATGAGTGGATGAGAATTGAAGTCACCTAATTTAAGTCACTTTTTTAAGTTGATTTAGCCTAACCTTTTTATAAATACTTATCGATGCATGTCTCCGTCATTGTGTAGTACTATTAAACTAATTTGAGAAGAAGAAATGAAGTGTTTGTTCAAATGCATATATCGCTTCATGGTGTGGTAATGCAGTTGAGATCCAAAGTTCGAATCTGTAAAACAAAATACTAAAAGCAAACTCTTACCAAATCGCAAGAGAGTCCAAGGAGAGCTCAGGATTGTCAACCAACCCAGAAATCAAAACAAGTATCTGAAAGTACCATGTCTCCAAGCACAACATCACCGCCGATGCACCCGATAGCTTCACAAAATCACAGAGTCCTGAAAACGCCTGAAAACTCAGTCCCTTCCACGTCTCTTTACATCCATCGCTCATCACAATGTACACACACTGAGCCCCCACTATGATCCACCACGACAAGCTCAGAACCAGAGACGCACCTATCAACCCTAGTCCGAGCTTGTACACCACCACCCAGCTCAAAAACAGATGGACGACAAGCGTTGCCGCTGCTATGTATGCGCTTGGAGCCACAATGCTCTGTGCTTGGAGGAATTTTTGTATTGGGAAGTTGATAGCATAAGCGAAGATTTGTGGGATCATACCGTAGACGTACACAGCTGCCGCGGAGGACACTGCTGCGGGTTCGCCTAGTAGGATCAAGATGGGATAGGATAGAATGTAGATGAACGTCATTGGGATCCCAGTTAGGAGGAGAACGATGGTGGCTCTTTGAAGATATATGCCTAGCATGTCGTATTTGTGTGCTCCGTATGCTTGACCACATAGAGTCTCCACCGCACTTCCCATGCCGAGCTGCAACCATTGAAAAAGTTCATTTGAAAACCTCGGACATAATTTATATCGGATAATATATCTAATATGATAGTCAGTATGTAGTGTTATAAAATTGATTATATGAAATAATCTGTGATCTCTGATATAAATTATGTTAGAGGGTTATTATTTATGTCAGATGATAATCGGTCTGTAGTATTAGAAAACTGATTATATGTAATAATAAATGATTTCTGATATAAAATAAGTAGTTTTTACACTTGAGAAGCTACAAAAATCTTTGGATCTTACTAATTAAAACTCGGAGCCAGATTTGATATTCAATCGGATTTTAATAAATTCTGATGTCTATACTAGATAATGACTATCTGATGTGAATGTTGTATGTATGCATATATATGCGTACGTACCATGAATCCATAAGCAAAGAGTTGGATTCCGCTATTGCCAAGAGAGGCGGCGGCGAGCTCCAGATTGCCGAGTTGGCCGCAGAACATACGGGTAGATAGCGACATGGTGCTGTTGATCAAGTAAACCAGGATTGCCGGTGCCGCCAGTGGTAAGAGAAGCTTGAGTTCGATCCAGGAAGCCATTTGAAGTCGCTTGAAGTAGGACAACTCATGAGTATCAGACAACACCTTTTCCAGTCTAGAGTTCACTTCAAGGTGTCCCGGTTCAGCCGGCGGCAGCGTTGGCGATGGTTGCTTGGAGCTCATTAAAATGGGCTGATGGAGCTCTTCAGCTCTGGACTCCATTATTGTTGGGTTGATATGTAAGAACAAGTGTTGCTCATGAAGGGTTTATATACAAGAAAATAATAACAATATATATTATTGTTATTATTTTTTAAAAGGGCTACAAGTTTAGGACTTAAAGAAGAAGCATGATTTGAATATACAAATTTTTTTTGATATATTTGAATGTACAATTTCATCGATATGGTAGTTTTATCACGATTCTGATCATTTTTCTTAATTTTCTTATATATAAGTGAATTCGATCAATACTGAAATTAGAAAAGTTTTCCATAGGATAGACACTTATTATATCATTATGTTTAAGTGGTACGTACATGCTTATCACCGTCAAATAATCTAATGTTATGAAAACGGGTCATATATACAGGTTAAGCTAAACCAATTTAAAATTTGTGATTTAATTTTTTAACTTTAATATCTTAATATCTCAATTACTCATATGCTCTTAATCCAATGGTTTAGACAATTGTTGAATTTGAACCATATTGAATATATATCTCATGGTTAAGATTTAGTTAAGAACGGACATGTTTGTTTGCTGGACATGTTTCAACTTAAATTTAGATACAATTTTGAAAATCACATAAAGGTTCTGTCTGATTTATATATATCTATATATATATATATAGAGAGAGAGAGAGAGAGAGGCGAATTTGTGTGTGTGTGTGTGTGTGGAGGGGATTCACATAGTGTATGCACTTGTCAAAACTTCTCCATAATCTGTGGTCCATATTCTTCGTCCTAATATATTTATTGTCAGTTCGAACTGATAATAGAAATACTATATATATCAATTATCAGGTCAAATATTTTTTAAGATAGGTACAACTGGAGGCGATTTTTTTTTTTTTTTTTTTTTTTTTTTTTTTTTTTTTTTTTGGGTGGGGGTGGGCCGGTGGGGGACCAAAAACTTCTTTGATTCTTATATAATATATTATATCTATATATACGTGGGTCCCTTCTGTCAACCGTAGTCTTTGTTTTCTTAATGTGAATCTTTTTTTTGAAAGACGTGAAACCTATGTAAATAGGTTAGTGTTAAATTTAAATTATTATTATTATAATAAATAAACAAAAGTCTAATTTTATCCTTTTTTAACTCAGAGGAGAAAATGTATTCATTTTAGGATTTGATTTCCTATGCATCCCTTTATATGCTTGTTTATTTTTATTTTTCCATTTTTCAATAAAGCAATTTCATTCTTGCTGAAATTAAATTATTCTTATTCTTCAATTTATCTATCCGAACAATTTAAAATACGATATTACAAATTACAGTAATGCTATACATCCCACCTAAAATTCCACATAAAATCACACCATTTTCATCCCAACACACGTGGCACTTAAAATATCTAATGATGAGTGGATATATGTGGTAGATGAGATAAAACATTATTAATTTTAAATGAGATATTTACATTATTCTACAAATTAATAAATATTTTAAATTTTGTTTTCATTTTTTTATATTTGTTATTTTCTTATTAATATGATTTCTTTAATTAATTATTCTTTAAATATATATATATATACATATAAGATTTTTCTACAATTATTATACTAGTTTTTTATTTAAACATTTATTCATTTAAATTAATTGGATTAATTTTATTTGATCTTCAGATGAGAAAGCCATCGACAATTGATGGATTTTTCAAAAAAATTAAAACTTCAAAAGCCGGTTCATCTTCGTCAATATCTAATATTAATATTTCAGCTTCTGAAAATCAATCCAATGAATTTCCAACAAATGTGTGACCTAGGATTACGTCGATAAATATGAGATTATCACGTCAATGAATGTGATGAAATTCGTCGAGCTTATATTAAAGCCAATCCATTACAACCCATTCTTGGCCATTATATTTGTCTAGCGTTAATTTGAATATTTTTTTTTTCTTGGCCCCCCCAAAGCTAAAATCCTGGCTTCGCCCCTGGGTATACCAATGTGTGTGTGTATTTTTTTTTTTTTTTTTTTTTTTATAGTATCTCAGATATTTTTCTGAAGCTTTTTCTATTGGTAATATTCGAACAGCTGATTTGGGAGTAGCAATTCATTTGCACTTTTTTATATGTATATTTTTGTTAGATTTAGGAGAAACATATATTATTTAGTTCTATCCTATGATTAGATAGTGCAATAATAGAGATAACGTGAGGGCCATATATGTATAACAAAGCAAATAGGTTTCATGAGTAGCTTTAGCTGGTTACATCATCTCCAACCTTGAATAATGTAACTTGGTACTTGTATAGTTATATGTATGTATTTTTGTTAGATTTAGGAGAAACATATATTATATAGTTTTGTCCAATGATTAGACAGTGCAATAATAGAGATAACGTGAGGGCCATAGCTGTGATGTGGCTATTTTGTCGCCTCCCTTGCCCGTTCAGTAATTCTTGGAGGACACCGGACCCAGATTACTTTAAAATTAATTGTGATGCTGCTGTGAATGAGATTGGCGGTCGTATTGGACTTGGTGTAGTGATTAGAGACCAATGTGGGTTTGTCCTTGCGTCTTGCTCCCTTCCAATGGTGGCCTGTTTTGATGCAAATGTGGCGGATACAGAGGTTTAATTTTCAGCAAGGATTGTGGTTTGAGGCCTTGTATGCTGGAATCAGACGCAACCGTTGTTGTGAAATGGATCAACAAGGGTAGTCATTTCAATTCCTTTTGTGGCAATATTATTACTGAGATTTCAAGCCTTATCTCTAGTCTTAATGTTTTTTTAGTAAATCATGTTCCTAGAGTGGTCAACACAGTCACTCATGGCCTTATGAAGAATGCCTTAAAGGTTGTTGATGATCTTTTTTGGATAGAGGACTTTCCTTCATGTGTTAGAGAAGCTGTTTAGTTGGACTCCCCTGTATAGGGTCCAACTGCTTGCTGTTTCTTTCCTGTTCTCTGTGTGTCTGTATTGTCAAAAAAAAAAAAAAAAAAAAAAAGACAAAAACAAAAAAAGCAAAGCAAATAGATTTCATGAGTAGCTTTAGCTAGCTGGTTACATTATCTCCAACCTTGAATATCTTTGTACTTACCATTCAACAATAACAATAAATAAATAAATATATATATATATATATATATATACAGAAATTCTATTATCAGTTCAAACTAACAATAAATATATCAAGACGAAGAATGTGGACCACTAGATTTACATACTTTAACTCAAAGTGTATGCACTTGTTAAAACTTCTCCATAATCTGTGGTCCACATTCTTCATCCTGATATATTTATTGTCAGTTTGAACTGATAATAGAAAAACTATATATATATATATATATATATATATATATACAATTGTTTTATAATCTAAAGATAAGGAGGAGAGGAGACCAACATGATTCGAAGGAGAGGAGACCAACATGATTCGAATTCATAGTTTTAGGGGAGTGTATTGGATTGGGATTTTAATGGACAATTTTTTGGATGCAAGGATTTTATGGATTTGTATAATTTTAAAGACTATTAGGATTATATATCTGGTCACATTTTGAATGAAAAATAATCAAAGAGGTCACTTGAGCCTCGTTTTCATTCCTCGGTGATTCATTGGCTGAGATTGAAAGTGCATGGACTGTTTTTCCGAGTTTTAAGTTCTTTGAATCAGTGGAGAATTAAGAGTTTGATGGTGTCTTCAAGAGAGGGAGGTCCTGGGTGCTTTTGTTTGAACACCATAGATACAGCTCTGCCCGCAATTGAAAACTGCGAAGAAACATCGAATAGAAATCGAGGTCTTAATTTTAAATTTTTTTATCTATTGTTTTTGTGTTTTTTTTTATCAAAATTGATAATATATGTAGAGACTAATTCGACTTGAGTTTGTAGAAAATTACACCCATATGTGTTGAACGCCCACCACATGTTTGATAAAAGTACTCAATGCCCTCCATATGTGTTGTATAATGTGTCACATTAACCTTTATTGAGTTTAGGAGATGATATGGGAAGATGGCGAAGATTTGAGAAGCTGATGACGAGACGGCGAAGATTTGGGAAGATGAAGTTGATGTTGAGAGAGAGAGCGAAAAAAAAAAGTCAGGAAAGTATTGTGGGAGAGGTCAAGACAATTTTGGAGTCAAGCTATTTATACATATCACTGAAAAGTTTGAAAAATCCATTTTGTCATAAAATCCTAAAAATCTTGATCTCAATCCAATACCGCCAGACAATTTGCTACCTCTTGAAAGTCTGGATCCAATACCACAAGACAATATGGACTTCTAAAAAAAATCTTAAAAGTCTAAATCGAATACCACTATACTTGTTTAACTTATTAAAAAGTCTCAATCCATTACCATCAGACTTTTCCATCCCAAAATTGTCCATTAAAATCCCAATCCAATACACCCCCCTTATTTTATTGATGCGAGTGTACAAGAAGAATACGATATGACTCGAATGCATAACTTATTGATCCAGGTAGGTGTGCTAGGGGTGTACCTCAAACAATCTCATCATCTCAATTAAATTTATGTAATTTAATTTGATGTAAATATGTGATCACAGAACATAATCTCCTACTACATACAAAACTACAAATGTACAATTCAGTCTATCCATAAATCATGCATGGAAAAAAAAAAAAAAAAAATTCTTGATTATAATGAAACCGAATTCAGTTAAAATTATAATTTATTGTAATATATAAACAGTTATATATTAATATTTCCAATTGTAAGTAGAATTTGATCTGTTCATGCATGGTTAGGACTAAGGAAATGGTGAGTACTGATGTATTTTTTATTTATTTTTTGGCCTTTTTGATTTCCATATTCAACATCTTGTGCGCCTGTAAGCAAATAATATTATTCAGTTGTTCAAAAGTGTCTCCTTTTCAATCTTCTCCCTAGTGCGAAGGCAAAGAAGTTGGTGTTTCTCCTAATTGCAAGTGTTCGACAATTGACAAAAGCAGCAGCATCAAATCAGCAAAAGTGTCTCCTTTATCGTCTTATCCAAAGGCATCTTTGCTTTCTCCACCTAAATTGTCAATCAATCAATTCACGAATGTTTACCTCATGTCGAATTGCTCAAACAATAATATATTAATATCACGTGAAAAAAAGACTAGATATGACTAGAAAAACAAAATGCTTTCGGTTGTTCCCTCTAAAGTCTCTCTCCCTAGTAAAGATGTCTGTACTACCTTTCATTATGTAAATTCATGTTTCTCACATTTATCACGAAAAAAAATTAAGTGGCGGATTGTTTAGGGGCCGTTTGATAACGTTTTCGTTTTTCAGTTTTTGTTTTCTTTAATCTGAAGTTTTTGAAAAACTGATTTTTGGATTTTTGGATTTTTTGAATTCGAAAACGCGTTTAGTAGCAATGGTTGAAAACGATATTCGGAGAATCAAAACATAAAAAACGTGTTTAGTATAATATTTTTAAAATCATTTTTAAAAGATTAATATTATAAATAATGAAAAAGTGATATTAAAATAATTAAACATTAAAACTAAAAAAAATTAAAATTAAATAATAAATAAATTTAATTTTCATCATCAAACCTATCGAAATCATCATCATCTTTTTGATATAGATCCATGAAGATCTAAAAGATGGATTTGGTTTGAGTAAATTTTATTGTTAAAAAAAAGTTTTCAAGAATACTGAAAACAACAAATTGTTGTTCTCAGAGTTCTCAATTTTTTGTTCATTAAAATTGAAAACTGTTCTCAATGTTTTATAAAACAGTTTTTTGAAATCATCTACCAAACGGGTTTTTCCTGTTTTTGTGACTCAGAAAACAAAAAACAGTTTCTAAAAACGTTAACAAACGCGCCCTTAGCTTCTCACGCTGTTCTCTTTCTCAAAATGGTTGGTGGTTTTTCTTAACTACAATATGAACTCAATGAAACTCTACAAACCCTGATACAAAGAGAATTCAATCATACACACTTATAGATTTGTTAGAACATAGATTTAAGAGAGTAAATATCATTACTCTGATCAAAATATTCCCATTAATATATATTTTCTATCTTTTGAAGGGACAGGTATCAAAAATATCATTGATTTAATATTGAGTCCATTTTGCTCACCCCTTTAAGGGGGGTAAGCATTACCCCCCTTCTAAAAATATGACATGTGTCTAGGGAAGGGGTATTTTTATCTAAACACATGACAGTTTTTGGGTAAAAATACTCCTCCCTTGACACATATCAAGTGTTGGGGAGGGGGGTTAATGTTCACACCCTTCAAGGGGGTAAACAAAAGTAATCTCTTTAATATCCCTATATTTTGAAGATATTTTTAAAATTTTCATTGAAATTTGGGCTCTTAATATTTTTGCGGAAACCAATGTGTAATTTCTTGCTTAGGATAAGGTTTCAAAATCAATAAATTTAAAATTTAATATATTTTTTTTGAGGAAATAAACAAACTATATTATAAAACCTGGAAAACCAGGACAGTGATACAGGGATAACAAGCTTACAACAATAACAGCTGGGACCCATCAACTAATAGCATCCAAATACAGTCCAGACTAGATTTCCCACAGACGGGAATGAAAAAAACACAAGCAACAAACAACTACCCACACACAGAGGTGGGACAACAGCCCTCACAAAGAGGGAAACCATCCACACAAAGTGGACTAGACAAAAACAACCTCTGTTCATGCAATCCCTGGCACACTGGTGAAATTTAATATATTTATACCGCCTTTTTTGAAAAAAAAAAAAAAAAAAAAGGTCTATATTTAACAAACGATATCATATAAGTTTAACGTTTAGTTGATCAAATCAAAATAGGGGCATGGTCCCAACTTTATTAGTTGGGTTATTTAATTTCTTGGGGACATTCAAAATCTTTAGCAAAATTATTTGAACAAAAACAATAATGTCTGGTACGAATAAGCTTGAAAATATCGGAGCAGGTAGCAGAGTTGGTAATTAAGATGATAATTAGCAATCTCTGATATTGATTAAACAAATTAAATATTAGTAATCAATCAGTTCTTCAAAAGTGGCTCATTTGTGTCCTCCCACTTATCCAAACGCATCTTTGTTTTCTCCACTACCTAAAAAATCCAGTCAATTAATTCACGATTGTTTAATAAAATTATATGTATATACAATAGTTTTCTTCTCTGTAGGCGTGTAATACATATATGCTAACGTAGAATTTGAGTTTTCTCAGGAACGAAGAAGATATATAAGATGATCAGAAGGGTAGTTTTGACAATTTATTTGATTAGATTACCTAATTAGCTCCAAGATGGAATTTGAAGCCAAGAAGACAACCCAAAGGAATTCCAACCACTTAATAACATCCCACATTTACATATGCCGGCCACAAACGATTGCCATCCACATCAAACGGCCACCCCTTCATCATCAAAATAATCAAATTGATAGACATGTTATTTTGGCTCGGATATCAAATCTCAACCGTTGGATAGCATCATAATAAAATCTGATATATATTTATATAAAGAGTTAGCTAGAACAAAAATACACGATAATCTATATTTAATTTACTCATATGTGTATGTATGTATGCACTTAAAAATTTCCATTCAATTAGTATTTAGTTATCCAATAAAACCGGTTTTAATTATATCGTTAAGCTCTAAAACCCAGAGCAGAAAACATCTACTTAAGGGACCAAGCTATTACAACCTACGTTAAATATGAATTTTGGAATGTTTTTACTAAATACGAGTCCTTTTGAGCATGAACATGGTCCAACATGTTACATGATAAAACTAGCTGGACGCCGTTAAAATAAGAGTGACGGCCAAGTATGGCGGCAGAGCTTGATCTGAACTAATCAGTGAGGAACATATATAACAAAGCATGCAAATATAGCTCTAGCTAATTCTCCAACCTTGAAATATGGGTATTGGTAGCTGAAAGCAGGGCAAGGAAGGGATGGTCATTTTCCCCTGGGGCCCCAAATCCCCGCTCCCCCATCCCCATTGGGGGGGGGGGGGGGGGGGGGGGGGGGGGGGGTGTGTGGGAATTTTTTAGGGAAAATTGAAAAATGGGGATGGGGGGTGGGAATGGGGATGGGGATGGGGATGGGGATGCCGTTAAAAATAAGAGTGACGGCCAAGTATGGCGGCAAAGCTTGATCTGAACTAATTAGTGAGGAACATATATAACAAAGCATGCAAATATAGCTCTAGCTAATTCTCCAACCTTGAAATATGGGTATTGGTAGCTGAAAGCAAGGCAAGGAAGGGATGGTCATTTTCCCCTGGGGCCCCAAATCCCCGCTCCCCCATCCCCATTGGGGGGGGGGGGGGGGGGGGGTGGGGTGTGGGAATTTTTTAGGGAAAATTGAAAAATGGGGATGGGGGGTGGGAATGGGGATGGGGATGGGGATGGGGACGCCGTTAAAAATAAGAGTGACGGCCAAGTATGGCGGCAAAGCTTGATCTGAACTAATTAGTGAGGAACATATATAACAAAGCATGCAAATATAGCTCTAGCTAATTCTCCAACCTTGAAATATGGGTATTGGTAGTTGAAAGCAAGGCAAGGAAGGGATGGTCATTTTCCCCTGGGGCCCCAAATCCCCGCTCCCCCATCCCCATTGGGGGGGGGGGGGGGGGGGGGGGGTGGGGTGTGGGAATTTTTTAGGGAAAATTGAAAAATGGGGATGGGGGGTGGGAATGGGGATGGGGATGGGGATGGGGACCCCTCTCCATCCCCATCCCCATTCCCCCTACAAATTCATGGAAATGGGGATGGGGATGGGGATAGATGCCCCCATCCCCATTTCCCCCAAATATTATATATAATATATTAATATATTTTTATTTTTATTTTTTTAATATTTTTATATATACATCTTTATTATGTAATTTTTGTATCGGATGTTATTTTGTATTTGAATTTAATGGATTGTGCATTTTTTTATTATATAATTTTTACTGCTACAGGGAAAATAGGAGAATGGGAAAACGGGGGAAACGGGAAAAAAAAGGAAAAAAACGGAGAAATGAGAATGAAGGTAGGGGGACCTCCCCCCAAAACTACCCATCCCCATAAACAAAATTGAAAAGGAACACTATATACTTAATATAGAGTTCTTTAACATAAACAGAACATATAACATCAACAATATAAGTTGTGTTGATTTGTAGAATACACGGGGTTTCAGGAGATGATGGGGTATTGTCACCCTAGGTTTGAATCAATGATTATAAACATGCTTTTTAAGTCGTACAATATGGAAAGCGATAAAGACATTGAAGATGTTGAATTGCATTGAAAGTAAAGTAGCAATTACTTTTAGTGCTAGGGTAGATTTTTGAGGTTACATAGTAGAAGATTGCATCCAGACACGCTCGAGTCCTTGATATGTACACAAAATTGGATATGGGCTCCTATTCAAGGTATGCAATTAGTTTCAAATTTAGTTATACTTATTAATTGTATATAATATTGGTTGCTACTGATTTTTTTATTTTATTTTACTTATTGTTTTTTTAGGTGGCATTCCGGAGAAAGAAATGTATGCTACAATAGATGAGGAAGAGCCATTAGCATCCACGTGATTTTTTAATTTTATTAATATTTGAAGAAGTGTTTTTGATAGATTTATTGAAGTAATATTTTAGTTTATTGTTTTAATTGGATATGGGCTGTAAAAAATTAGAATTTTAATGGGCTTGTAAAATTTATCAACTTTTTAATTGAATTAGGTGTTTATGTTTAATTGATTTTGGTTATAAAAAAAAAATCGAGGCCCAAAAAATTATGGCCCAATAAATTTAGATTGCAAAAATTATGGCCCAAACAAATTGGGTTAAAATTTCTGGTCAAAATCTGGGTCAAAGCAAATATAAAGCGGGTCATGGGAGGGTAAGATAAAACCCGGAAGATAAGCGGGTTGGGTCCAGACCTCAACCAGTTGCTTATTTAGTGGTTTCGGATCTGGATCCATATATTGCCAACCACTACAAGATACTGATTGAATTGTATTTGGTTTTTACTTTTTACTAATAAAATATTTTGGTTATTGGATTTTTTTTTACCTACATGCTACTCCTAGAAACTGAATTTCGTTTTTTAGTCGTGATAATTAATTAATAATGTGTGCATCTCAATACCTTTTTTTGATGATAATTTTTTTATATATATATGGTCTTCTGATCACTTTCACGTGAATTGGATGGTTGGAAAATGAATTGGATAAATTTTTCAATGGAGGTGATGAAGAGGGTGAATTGTCGATTACTATTAAATCTTAGTGGAAGGAAGGCCTTCTTATCCAAGGGATCGAGATTAGGCCCAAAAAATAAATAACTTTGGTTTTATTTTTTGCTTAAATTGACAATTGACAATTGGAAATGATTTGGTATGGAGGAGATTACAAGGAAGGAAGCCTTCATTGTTCAAGATGAATTGCAATGTTCTAGATTGGATAAAGTTTAGGTTGTTTTGGTACTTTGATGTCGCCTTATATTCTGCTATGCTTGTTATTGTCTAGGTTTATTTGATCAAATTTGCTTTTTTTTCTTCACTGAATTGATATCAAATGCTTTAAAACAAAATGTGGGAGTTATTCATATTGAATAAGAGATTCGAAAAGCTCATCTAAGAGAGATATTAGCTAAGATACTTTGCCGGTGATGTGTCGATGGTGACAATTGACAGTGACCGGTATATGTACACTTGTTCATACGTTGGATCCTATCCATTTTGCCAACCCTTATTGTCATTATATGTACACTTTTTAATATTGTTAATGGGTGTGTGACGGGTATATTATTGACAAGAGACAACCTCATATGGTTGTTCAACAAATTAATATATATATTTAACATTATTGATATCTGTGCTTTGATGAAGATGTTTCTGAAAAATAACTTATTTTCCCATTAACATTATTGATATCTGTGCTTTGATGAAGATGTTTCTGAAAAATAATTTATTGTCCCAATTTAATTTTGGAACACACGGCATACAGTCAGATCATTTTTTTTTTCTTGTTTTTTTTAATTTTCTATCTGTGGCTATTTTGTTTTTCTCTTTATTTTGTGACTTTTAAGGTATATTGGAATATTTTCTAATTACTGCTTCGGTTTTTCCAAGAGAATATATAAATGATCTCAAATTGGTCCTTACAAAAAATTCATCATTTTATTTCTTCAATTAGTTAATCAAATGTTACCTGTTTGATTGAACATGCATTCTTTACCCGGTGAGCAAGCTCCCACATATAGGGAGAGAGACACCCACTCAAAAATAGGACAACTATCCACTTAAAGGTGGGACAAACACCCACACAACATGTGGACTAAGGAAAATTGGCATATCTATATGCATGCCTTGGCACTCAAACTTGGATGGTGGAGGGCTCCAAAAGGAGGGTCCAGCCATCACGCTGCGAGGCCATTGGCTATGCATTCTCTACCATCAAACGCATTCTCTCCCATCAAGCCACATTGGATTTAATTATGTTATTTTTTTACTAAGTTGATAAGAGAAGCCGATCAACTGGCTGGCAAAAGGTTTATTATATAAAAGTTAAAACCTTAATTAAATTCAAGTGTTTTGTCATGGTTCTCTAATTGCAATTTAGTAAAACACTAAATTTAATTGCAAAGATTAGTCAAATTCCGTACAAGTTATATTTGTACGATGATTTAACTGCATTATAATGCATGTACGACCAAAATATCTACTATAATCTCATAACATTAGAAAAAAAAAATGAAAAAAAAAATCTTTATACATGTTTATAAAATGTATATGGTGAAACTTGAACCTCCACCACTAATATGGAAGAGAGATGCACCGACACCTATGTTAAAAAGGTGATGTTCATTCTGAAATTAACAAATACAGTCTATAGGATGATATGAGGTTAGTCCAATGCTCAATGGTATGCTCTTCACACTTACAAGTTACATCATAAGTTCGAGTTGTATTCCTCAAAAACTCTAATTTATTGTAATAGTTAAAATAAATAAATAAATATTTAATTAATTAAGTTTATCCATGAATCTTGAAGGAAAAAAAAAAAAAAAAAACTCTTGATTATTATGAAACCCGATTCAGGCAAAACCATAAGTTATTGCAATATAAACAGTTATTAATATTTCCAATTGTAAGTAGAAATTGATCTGTTCGTGGTTGGGAATTGGTGAGTTTAGACTCCATCTTCAACATCTTGGCATGTAAGAGCATTTTCAAAATATTTTTCTGTTTTCACTCTTCAAATGTTTATTTGTTTACCTATGTGACAATTTGAGAAGTGAAAAAAGAGTAGCCTTTTAAAAAATAAAAAATAAAAGTTTATATTATTTTAATGAAAGCACTCAAATTCCTCGATCCCCCAATAAATCTAATTACCCTCCATTTTTTTTCAAATTAGAAATAATAATATGTTATTATTAAATATTCAATATTAATCTCATTTTAAAGATCTAGATGAAATATTTTTAATGGTATAATTTTTATGATCATAGAATTTAAAAATTAAAAATTATTATATATTAATTGAATTTAATTAAAAATATAAAAAAGATATAAATGTCAAATATTAATGATAACGTGATATAAAAATAATATTATAATAATTGAAAAGGAAGAAGTTGCTCTTCAATATTGAAGAGAGAGAAGCAAAATCTTATTTGAAGAATCTCATTTGAAGAGTCTGTTGAAGCCAAATATGCTGATATAACTCGTTTGACTCTAACAAATATCTTATTTGAAGAGTCTTTTGGTGATGCTCTAAGCAAATATTAATCAATCAGTTGTCCAAAAGTGGCTCCTTTGTGTCCTCCCACTTATCCAAACGCATTTTTGCTTTCTCCACCTAAAATTTCAATCAATCAATTCATGATATATTCTCGATATTTTAAGGATATTAACGATATACATTTTCAATATTTTCACCGAAATTCTCAAAAATTTGGACCCCCAATATTTTTATCAAAAACAATATATATTTACTTCCTTGCTTGATAAGTTGCTAACATCAAATTTGAGTTAATTCATAGAATTAAAATGAACTTGCCTCTTTATTCCAATCTGTGCGAAATGTGACCCACAATAAAATGAGGGTTTGCATCATCGTCCCTCCGATCATCCCAGACCATATTCCCTGATTATTCAAATCAAACGGCTCAGGAACAAAGGGATCATGATTAAGAGTTAAATTACATATATGATGAGAAGGGTAATTTTGACAATATATTTGATTAGGTACCTTAGCTCCAAGATCGAATTTGAAGCCAAGAACACAACCCACCGGAATTCCAACCCCATAATAACATCCCACATTTACATATGCCACAAACGCTTGCCATCCACATCCAACGGCTACCCCTTCATCATCAAAATCAGTTTTGATATACATGTTATATATTTTTCATATTTTCGTTAGGAATCAAATCTCAACTGTTAAATTGAATCGAAATAAAGAGTTAACTTAAACACAACTATCTATGTACGTAAGTATATATACAAATAATGAAGTGGTGAATTTAAGGGTCATTTGGAGCCTATAATTATAATGTCATTGAAAAGAAAATTATGAATATTATGGAACAAAATGATCATGGGTAGTCTTCTAGTTTTACTTAAAACTTTTAATTTTCTTATTTTGAGATAAGAAGAAAAGTTTGAAAGTTATTTTGATGAGATGTTAAAAGAGGTTCTAAATGCGACCTCAGTCCGATGTGTGTGGGTGGAAAATGTGCACATTCAGTATGACAATATTTCAAATTTGAGTCGCAGCAACCATCCTAATATGAATAGTTATTTATATTAGGTGAAGAAGAATATTATATATATGCAACTTATACAGCAAGTAAGACACTAAAAAAGAGATGCTAATCAACATATTAAAATAATAATAATAATAATAATAAATTGAATGTTTTGTTGTGTTTCTATGTATTTGGATATCTCTCTGATCCCATATAATAAATAAATAGATAGCATTGCAATATTTGCAGTAAATTTACATGTCTAGACAAACAGTGGAAGACAGCCCAAGCATGCATATGTACTCAACTAATTTGCACAAGTGATTGAGAACTAAAATCAGTATTTAATCAATTTGTTAATTACCAACTCTCTCATCATTTTTGTTAGATTAATTTAATATGGACAACAAGATGCATGTATATGTTATTCGGTTTTTGCACTTTTGACAACAGACGTATCAACAACGAATAAGTGAGTCGTGTTTTACGCGTTACGAAATGCTAAATTTCCTATAGTATTAGTAGAGGAGGAGCATTATTTGTATATATTAGTTACCTGATAACACTGGTTGGATGCCGTTAAGTATAAGAGTGACGGCCAAGAACGGGCAGAGCTCGGAAACTGCATCGGCAACGGTCTCGCCACTAGTGAAGGCATAGCTGATAACATGCCTGAGAGCAAGAACAACCACTGCTTCCATTACAGCAATTATAAATGAAACCAAATTCACAATCATAACTGAGAATTCTGCTGATTTTGGATTCCCAGCTCCAAGCTCATTGCTCACTCTCACACTGTTTCAATAATTCGACAGCACAAAATTATTTTCAGAGCTTGCAGCAAATTAAATACATTAATGGTAGCAAAATAATAATAATGTCTAACCTTGCAGCAGCATTGAAGCCAACAGAAACCATGAACAACAATCCCATTATTGACATGCTGAAAAAAAAAATAATAATAATTAACAATCCCAATTTATTTAATTCAACCATGAACATTTTAATTATTACTAGCATTTATTTTAATTTTTTTTTTTAAATGAATATACAAAAAGATCAGTCATTAAATACAGACATAAATTAATATTAAATGGAACAATCGCATTTTTTTTATATACCACAGATGACTCAAAACTAAAACATTGTCATATTGGAACAACGCTCTTTCCATCAAGTCACATTGGAACGGTCTCATACTCTCATTTGACCGAAGCATATCGAGTGGGACTTACACAACATGATAAACAAAAAAAATTATATTCCAAAGTTGAAATGTGGTTGATGTGAATCATGTGACAATAATTTTCTTCTCTTTCTATATATTTGTTTGGTCTCATACTCTCATTTTACCGAGGCATATCGAGTGGGACTCACACAACGTGATAAACAAAAAAATTATATTCCAAAGTTGAAATGTGGTGGATGTGAGTCATGTGACAATAATTTTCTTCTCTTTCTATATATTTGTTTTTTTTTTTTCTAAATTATGTCAGTAATTTGGAAAAAGCTATTTCCTGAAGTAAAAAAAAATGTTCACTAAAAGCAATATTTAAGATATATATATATATATATATATTATATGCAAATCATCAATATTCTGAGTGCTGAAGCCGATCAACCAAAATCATTTATATATATATTTTTAAGTACATTTATGATCTAAAAGAATTGAAATAATTAATCAATATACATATATAGATTTATTAATGCATCTACCAGTAATGCTCACAATAAACAGAAAATGTTGTTGAGAATATAAATGATATGTAAAGGCAGAATTGATTCACATTCTTGGACTTTATGCCATCGGTAAAGGTAGCCAGGAGTACATGATTCTGATTCTTGCATGGGCATCTTCTAATCATGATGAAAAATGATATGTTCTGAAATTGGTTCAGAATTACGTAAGCTAATCTGTAATGGTACTACGATTTGAACTTGGAACATATTTATGACTCAATTAGAGAGTAATTTCAGATACGGTCCTACCCGAAGAATTACTCTGGAAATCATTAATAGCTAGAGTTAATGATGTTTCTTACCAAACAGCAAGAGAGTCCAAAGCCAGCTCAGGATTGTCAAGCAACCCAGAAATCAAAACAAGTATCTGCATGTACCAAGTCTCCAAGCACAACATCACTGCCGATGCAGCCGACAGCTTCACAAATCACAAAGCCCAGAAAACGCCAACACATCAAATCCCTTCCACGTCTGCTTACAATGGCCACTCATCAATATGTACACGAACTGAGCCCCAACTATTATCCACCACGACAAGCTCAGCACCAGAGACGCTCCTATCAACCCTAATCCGAGCTCGTACACCGCCACCCAGCTTAAAAACAAGTGGACCACGAGCGTCGCCGCAGAGATGTATGCGCTTGGAGCCACGATGCTCTGTGCTTGTAGGAATTTTTGTATTGGGAAGTTTACGGCGTATGCGAAGATTTGCGGGATTAGACCGTAGATGAACACGGCGGCCGCAGAGGACACCGCGGCGGGTTCGCCAAGTAAGGTTAAGATGGGATTGGATAGAATGTAGATGAGCGTCATTGGGATTCCGGTTAAGAGAAGAACGATGGTGGCTCTTTGGAGATATATGCCGAGCATGTCGTATCGGTGTGCTCCGTATGCTTGTCCACATAGAGTCTCCACTGCACTTCCCATCCCTAGCTGTGCAATGCAACCATAGAATAAGTTCATAGATTGATAGACTAGAAGAAGTGCTTTTAGTATAGTATTACTATATCAAAAGTAACTAATATTGACGTCTGTACTATATCTGACGTGAGTAACATGAATTCATAAGCGAAGAGTTGGATTCTGCTATTGCCAAGAGAGGACCATTGAATAAGTTCAGAGATTGAGACTAGAAAAAGTGCTTTTACAGGAAGCGCTTTTAGTATAAAAGTATTTATATATAACTCTGGATTTTAATAAATATAGTTGGCTGATGACGGGGTCGTCTCCCCTGTTTATGCTCTGTTCCCATTTTTTGTTTCGTTTGGGGTTGTTTTTGTCTTGTCTTGCTGCAGTTTTTTCTGGTGTTTTATGTTTTTTAGTGCTTTTCACTGGTGTTTTCTTGGCCTCCCACAGTGTTGGTGGCTTTTGTTGTTTGTTCTGGTGGTAGCTGTTGCTGCTTTTTTCAATAAAGATTGCCGTTGAAAAAAATATATAGTTCAAACGTCTGTACCAGATAATGACTATGGATGTGAATTTGATATGTTTAATTACGTACCATGAGGCCGTAAGCCAGGAGTTGGATTCCGCTGTTGCCTAGAGAGGCGGCGGCTAGCTCTAGATTGCCGAGATGGCCGCAGAAGACACGGGTGGACAGCGACATGGCGTTGTTGATAAGGTAAACCAGGACTGCCGGAGCAGCTAGAGGGAAGAGAAGCTTGAGTTCGATCCAGGAAGCCTTTTGAAGGCGCTTGAAGTACGGCAACTGAGTGTCGGACAACACCTCTTCCAGTACTCTAGACTTCACTTCATTAAGGTGGCTTGATTCAGCCGCCGGCAGTGGCGGCTGCATGGAGCTTAAAATGGGTCGATGGAGTTCTTCTCTAGACTCCATGGTTGCTAACTTGATATACCAAAAGAAGTGTTGATGGAGGTATATTTATATTTGTCATTTTCTACTCGGTGCACACCGATATAAAATATATCCGTACATTATATATGAACCGTAGATCATAGATACGCACGGACAAATACAGACAGACTAAATCAATCTAATATTCCACGCACAGATATATCCATATATTTATCGTGTGATAAATTACAACTGGACAGAAAAAGAAAATTGATTCAATATCATCTATTTGTATTTTTCATATATGTTTTGTAGATGGTTCCATTTTACTTTTACTTTATCGTTGATTCGAGAAGTACAGAACAATGTCATCATTTACTTTTACTTTATCGAAGAGATTGGAACAACGACAGGTTTTTAAGTTTTTAATTTGTGTCATCTAATGAGATTAAAATATCAAATCTTCAATCGTATATTTCAACTGATCATTAATATTGTATAAATGTACGACAAAAGATCATATCATGTAATTGCTTTTTTGGTGCTATATATCTATCATGTCCTACAATTATAGATGCACGACAAAAGATCATATCATGGCCAACCGGGTTGTAGATGGACGAGCTTAAGGGTTAAGTAAATGACTCTCAGGTCAATGGTTTGAATCCTATCGATGATGAAAGTTTTCAAAAAAAAAATAATCCCGAATTAATAGATATTAACAGGATATCATATCATGTAATGGCTCTTTGTGCTATGTATCTATCCTTTAATGGAAATCTGTCTAATTTTTATTTTGTTTTTTAAACAAATGTTATATAGATTTCCACCTAATTTTTTATTTTATTTTTTAAACAAATGTTAAAAACACAAAAGTTGTTATAAAAGAAAGTCAACTACATCATTTATTATACTGTTACAATAAATACAATATTTAGTTTCCTATAAAAGAAACTTTTATGTTTTTAACATTACCCATACATTTTTAACAATTTCTAGATTTTATTTTACTTTTGTCACGTTTAATCTTTTAATTATGTCGTATTAACCCATGGGATTTGGATCTTCTTGTCAGCTCACTTTGTCCTCACATTGTCTTTATCTAAATCAATATTCTAGATTAATTCTATCTTTTGATTGAGTAAAATAAAATTTAATATAAATAATCTAAACCATTGATTTGTTATATTAGGTACGTATTAATAGATTATAAATGTAAAGACAAAGTGATACGAGAAAAGGTGATGAGCCGAACAACTTTTCGAAGAAAAAGATAGTTCAAGTTGAACAAGAGTATAATTATCCTAGATGATTTTGTACCACAATAATTTGGACAAATTGATCAGAGATTCAGAGGTGATAAATTTCTACTGGTGAACAAAAAATTATTTCTTATCACAATATTTATTACATGTCAGTCATTGAATTTATTTTATTAACGGAATCATTTATTTTTGTTGTCGGTACAAACGACAACGATTTGAATAAAGTTCGGTTAGACCAAATCCGACCCACGCTTGCCAAACTTTAAATATAACATTTTGCAAGATTTTTTTTTTTTTTTTGGTGAACAGTTGAGCTCCACTGCATTAATTTTTTTTAAACTAATTGACATTAATATCCTCTAAACATTTCTAAAATATGCACTATATCTCCTATATATATATATATATATATATATATATATATATATATTTTTACCATTAAACCCCCCTAAACTCTCATAAATTGACAATCGTTGAAGGAATTTGCCCCCTAGTTACGGGGGCAAATTCCTTCAGCGATTGTCAATTTGTGAGAGTTCAGGGGGTTTAATGGAGAAAAAAAAGTATAGAGGGTAAGGTGCAAAATCGGCCATAGTTCAGGGGGCATCAGTGCCAATTAGCTTTTTTTTTAATTATTTAATTATCAAATAATTGTTTTCATTTTTTTTGAATTTCTAATTTAACCCTCGTATACTTGATTCTAACAATATATATTCTAAAAAATGTATACCATTAAAAAAATCTAGTTGAGATCTTTAAAATGACACCAATATTGATATACATATTTAATTTATGTAATTTACTTATTAATTATATATGAAAATAATGTTAAACTTTTATAATATTGTAATTTAAATATTTATTGAGAGAACCGGAGAAGTGTAAATTTGGTGTTGAACATTAGAATGGAAAGAAAAAATTAATTTTTTTTTTTTTTATGTAAACATATTCTCAGAAGATTCTCATTCAACTCCAAATTGGAATAAAATTTGGTGTTCAACATTAGAGTTGCTCTGAGTGAAATAACATAAAAGTACTCATAAAGACATTTATTGTCCAAAAATTTATTGGACGATACCTATGTGATCGTCCAATGAATTTTTTTTTTTTTTTTTTTTCCGAAATCAACAAAGATATATAAAGAACACAAAACAAAAGAAAAAAAAAAAAAAAAAGATTGAACAGTTTGCAGGCACATGCATGAATGCAAATGGAGGATGAGTGATCGATGATCATCACGGTTTCTGCTTGGTTTCTTGATTCTTGATTCTTAATCAATGGTCATGATCTTGACAATTCAACATTTCGATGAAGAAATATATGTCAAAATCATGATTTATTGATTGTGATTTATGAGAAATAAATTTCATGATAAAGGTTGGCCCATGCATGCATTGATTCAAAATTAGATGAGGTTTTAGTCCTTTTGATCCTTCAAAAGAGGCTCGGTCACGTTGTCCCACCTATCCAAACGATTCCTTGCATTCTCAACCTGAAAAATCAAAACACCAAAAATGTTTCAATCTTTCTAATTTTTTTACTTTGTTATGTAAACAATATATTTAGGGCACTCTTATGTGCAATTGGTGTGGTGTTACTGGCAAATAGCACTCATTCAGCTTGACAATCTCTCAGGTTTAAGTTGTCGTATCGTAAATGGTAGATATAGAAGAATTTCAAAAACCCATGAACCAAAATCGAAAAACAAGAGTGTGAAACTTCATTGTTTGTTTTTCAATTTTGGCCAAACCTTGAAGGAAGTTTTGAAACTTTATTATGTATATATTTGTTGCCAATACTAGGTTTTCTTTTTTGTGGAGGACAAAAATAATAAGATAAAATAATTATATAAAAAAAACAAATATGAAAGTTAGTTCAAGTTCTATATATATATATATTTAACTACCTTCTTCTATTCTGAGGTCAACTGCCACTACCAAAGGATAACTACTAAATTAGGCTTGATATTTCTAATAATAATAATTAAGAAGTGCATGTAATTAGAAGATTATTAGTAGATTAACAAGTAGTGTAATTATTACTTTTGGAATTTAATCATTACCTCTTTAATCCAATCTGTTCGACATGTTACATATAATAAGATGAGAGTCTGCATAAGAGTCCCGCCTAACATTCCTGACCATATTCCCTACACCAAACAAATTAAATCAAAATCAAAATAATCATTTCACATATTGAAATTTAGGTGTACATAGTTTATTTTCGAATAAAATCATTTTTAAATTGTTTCATGGAAAAAAAAAATACTAAAAACTAAACAGGGTTTTTATTATTTGAAAACGCATTTGATGGTATTAACAACATTATTAAATTAGCACATCTCAGCTTGTCTCAAGTATAGGGCATCTCGTCTTCTACATTAGTGGTGGATTGTTCGAGTCCTATAATAAACATTTGACAAGTTTACGTAAAGAGTTTCCAGATGCAGAACTCTGACCCAATCGGATTCAGATTTTTATTTTATTTTATTTTTATTTTTTTTTCAAAGAACATTACTGAATTAAAGCATTGGATATGTACCTTTGCACCCAAATCGAATTTGAAGCCCAAAACGCACCCCAAAGGAATACCAACAAAGTAGTAACATCCCACATTAACATAAGCAAAAAAGCTTGCCATCCACATCCAACAGCAACCCCTAATAATAATAAAATTAATTTGTTAATTTCTATCAAAAATTAGTAATTAAACAAATTAATGATATTGATATATATCGAGAGAGAGATAGAGATGCCTACCAAATAGTTTTTTTTTTTTTTGAAAGTTTTTTTTTTGTTTTTTTCAATTATTATTATAGATTGACTGGTAGTTGTTGATCATATAATGTACAGTGTATATAAGAAAAAGACAGACAAGGACAAGCACTTTAATTATGTATTATATTGATGGTACTTGATTAAGAGTTTACTTGTCTCTATGTTATACTTTTATGAGTGTAATTTGGCAAATAGGACAAAACAATTATGGATATATATATATAAAACTTTTGTTTAAATTTTGTATATATATATATACGGTCCCGATCCTATTAGGATGCACTGATATAACTTTATCAGGATATTGAATGTGAGCCACTCATTTATAACAGTGATTTGACAAGTGCATACATACCAAGTCAAAGTATGTAAAACGAGTGGCTCACATTCAATATTCTTATATAATTCTATCAGGTTGCATGATAGGATAATTTCCGTATATATATATATATATATATATTGACATAGCATGCATGAATATATGCAAATTTTCCCACCAATAGTATAGTATCGATATAACCACCTTCCTAGATCAGGTATTTTTTTTAAAAAGTTTTTGCCATTGTTAGAATTTAAACCTTTGATTTGGAAGTCATTTGTCCAAACCTCCTGCTCGTCCATCTAACAGCTAAGCTACGCCATATGGACTATATATATATATATATATATATAAATGTATGTATTGTAACCAAATCATTGTTATTTATAAATTTTTGTACTTTCATGCGATTAGCACCGGAAGTCGACAGATCATTATTCTAATAAGAAATTAAAGCGCTAACTACTTGAACAGTAATTTAGCCGTGAATCTTGAATTTTATCTATTTTAATCAATATTGTATTTGTCTATTTATACATAGACAGATTATTATTCTAATTAAGAAATTATAGCACAAACAAACTTGAACACTAATTAAGTGATGAATCTTGAATCTTTTATCTATTCCTAATCAATATGTATTTATGCACTTCGTTTTGTCTATATGCATGTATGAACAAGTAGTTGTTCAAACGAAGCCACCTTATGAAAACCCACAGAATTTTTAAAAGTTTATTTATAACTTTAGTATTTTACCCTACTTTTTCTTGTTATTTACATTTTTAATTAAAATTTTAACAAAGTTTTAAATTAGTCCCTCACAAATTGATGGAGGCTTTCACCTTCGATCAAATAATACTACTACACAAAAATCAACCCGCCGTTATAACAAACGATTTGTCCTGACTACAAGTAATCACTCGCCATCATTTCATTTTGATTGATTTTTTTGGATTTTGTGGGCAATTAAAACTATCGTCAAAAGTAGAATTTTAGAGAGTACGTAGTGGTCCTATGTCCAAACTAGTATTGAACGTTAGGTGCTTTTGTAATAATACGTGAGAATTAGACAAAATCAAACAATCAAACATGTACAATATACCTAGAGAAGGAAAATGAAGGAATTAAAAGTTTGTACGTTCGTACCAGACAAAACAGGTTGGACTCCATTAAGAACGATGGAGATAGCAAGGTAAGGAGAGAGTTCAGAGACGGCATCTGCCACGGTTGAACCACCGGTGAAGACATAGCTTATCACATGTCTCAACAGTAGCATAACAATGGCAATAATGACAGCTAGGATGAATGAACTTGTTGTCACTACCACCACCGCAAATGCTGATGATTTTGGATGTCCAGCTCCAAGCTCATTGCTCACCCTCACACTGCATCCATAATGTTTACGAAACTAAATGTTTAGTTACATAATATATTGTAGAATCGGTTCCATTATTTTTTTTCTAGGACCGACTTGATGATCACTAGAGAATTATTTTATGAAATCTAACACGAACATATCAGAGGTCTACCAAAACATATCGAGATTGAGCAATACATATAATTGAGTCTGATATCTACTCCCACAAAATATCAGAGAAAAACTCCTCGTATATGCTGATAATTGTGCATGGTGGGAACTTGGACGCTCACCACTTGAGTTACAAGTGAATGTATAAGGTTTTTTTTATACATTGGTAGTGTTAACGTGCCTTCAGGGCACAGATTAACAACCACTTTATTACTATATAGAAAATATTCACTGCATTATTAATAAGATAATAAATACAGTCATTAGTATGGTGTTTATTTTTATTTATGGAAATTAATTGGTTGTTAATCTGTGACCTTACCCATTTATAAATAAGGTTTCTGACAAATTTAGAATAAATTGAATCTCCGAGAGTTTGAGAGGGAAATTTAATTACCTCGCTGCGGCATTAAAACCCACTGAAATCATAAAGACCCATCCCAAAATCGTCATGCTGCATGCATCACCATCACAATCAAGAAATTAGTATATATATACAGTCAAATTAATGCATATATAATTACAATTTTTCATTATTTTATCCACTAAAACAAACCGAACTCCAAAGCATCCAAATTTACTATAGCAGAATTTTGTAATTATTAATTCTTACTTACCTAATAATAAGTATAACATAGTACAAGTTGACCGGATTGAAAATATATATAATGCTTCCGGCCGTGGGATTCTAAGGTTTTTTTTTTTATTTTATTTACGGAATATCCATTTGCACCTATGTATTATGGATTCAGAATTCGATTTACACCGTTGCAAATCGGACTTCCGCATTTTAAAATTTTATTTACATTTTACTCTAATGTGTTTTATTATTTTAATTTTTTTTTAAAAGCTTTTAATAGTGTTTCAAATTTATCTTAGCTTCACGTACGATAATTTATAGAACAATGATTGGGTACTAACTGGTTAGTACCTAAGGTACTGACCCCATCAATAGGATGTTGGCACGTGGTCCATTTTAGAAGAATATAAAGAGATAAATAAAAAAGTGAAATATATATCTCATGTGCCAACACCCTATTGACGAGTCAGTATCTTGGGTACTAAATAGTCGGTATCCAATATTATCCTATTTTATATGCAGCTCTAAGACAACCACGTGTATGAAAGTTAGTTCTTCAAAACGGTTGTTGGAAACTATTCATACTGAAAAACAAAAAATGTTTTTCTATACCTAAATTTTCAACTAATGAGACACAGAATCCGGAACTTTTTCTTGCTTTATCGATGATAAACAAATGTGTCACTAGATTTTTAAAAGCTTTTCAGGCACGAATGAATCCTGTATAGCAATGGATTCGATCCAATCCTGAGACTTACCAGACGGAGAGAGTCGAGAACAAGTTCAGCATTTTTGAGCAATCCAGCAATCAAAATCAAGATCTGAAAATACCAAGTCTCCAAGCAGAGCATGAAAGCCGAAGCAGTGGACAATTTCAAGAAATCCCACAGACCAGAAAAGGCCTGTAAAGTGAAACCAGTCCAAGTATGTTTAAATTTGTTACTCATCAAAATGTACACAAATTGTGCCACCACAACAATCCACCATGAGAAGCTGAGCACCAGCGCGCCACCGAGCAGCCCTCCACCGAGCTTGAAGATGACCAGCCAGCTCAGCAGAAGGTGCACCACAAGAGTCCCTGCCGATATGTATGCGCTCGGGAAGATTACGCTCTGCGATTGAAGGAATTTTTGGATGGGGAAATTGGCTGCGTAGGCGAAAATTTGTGGGATCAGACCGTATACGAACAGAGCGGCCAATGAGGCAATGCTGCTTGATTCTCCTAATAATAGTAAGATTTGTTTGGAGAATATGTAGATGATTGTTACTAGAACCCCGGTTGACATTAATAGGACGGTTGATCGTTGAAGATAAACTCCGAGCATTTCGTATTTGTGTGCTCCGTATGCTTGGCCGCATAGTGTTTCCACTGCGCTTCCCATCCCTAACTGCATCGTGTGTGTGACATTCGTCAGGATATTTCATTGTTCTTATCATCCATAAATCAATAATGAAAAAATAATTAGTCCATCGAAATTGATTGGATTTCATTAGATTATACATCCATTATTTTAAGAAGAAAAAAAAAAGTTTATCGAAATTCATTGAAATTGATTGGATTTTTATCAGGACGATGAGATTAATAATTAAGTTATGTACCATGAGGCCGTAAGCAAAAACTTGGATGCCGGTGTTGCCAAGTGAGGCGGCAGCGAGTTCAAGGTTGCCGAGATGGCCGCAGAAGATTTGGGTGGACATGGAGACAACGTTGTTAAGCAAGTAGACGACGATGGCAGGGGCGGCGAGGCGGAAGAGGGTGTTGAGTTCGAGCCATGTAGCCTTCCGAAGGCGGTGAAAATAGGACAAACTGGTGTCGGATAAAACATCTTCCAAGGCAGAACTTATTGGCTCCGGCATCGATCTTTGAGGTTGCAACTGATCCGTTTCATCAGCTTGGTCATAGTGATGGACCTGATCAAGATCATTAATGGCTTCCATTGATGATGATAATCACACAAAACACACTAGTTCACTGGTGCGAGTCTCTCTATAGGACAGGATAGTTAGATATAAGAGAAAACCAGACCGACGAAAAGGGTGTCTGGTATATATGTGTATATATTAAAAGTACATGCAAGCTTTGATCAGTCTTCAAAAAGGGTGTCTCTAATCTCTATAGAGAGAAAATAATAGAAGATTGGAGTTGGAGTAATTACAACCAGTGATATATATATATATATATATATATCTTGTCAGTTCGACCTGATATATTTTTAAATGTGGGTCATTAGATTCAAATGTTTTGACTCAGTCTACATCCACTCGTCAGTACTTATCCATAATCTATGGCCCCAAATATAATGCACTATATCAAACTGACAGAAGAATGTTTATATATATATATATATATATGAAAAAAAGAAAAAAATCTCTCAACCAGGGTCTCGGTCTTCTGTAGTTTTATGCAGTCATCTTTCCACTTCAAAAAGCTAGAGACAAGAAACAATTATTTTTATTTTGAAATGTTTCTTCTGATGATGGTATGAACATGAGACATTGTAAGGATGAATGAGTGTTTTTATCACTAAGCAATATTGGATGGTTCTGTCAAGAAACAATTATACTGTATAATTGTTAGTAATTAAGTACATTATGTTATGATATAATATAAATAAATGATCACTAATGTTATTGAGTTATTAATATCTATAAGATTGAAGCTCTCGAGGGTGTAGCTCAGTTGGTAGATGGATGAATTTGAGATTTGGTAAATGACTCCCAAATCAACAGCTTAAACCACTTAAAGTGGGGTTGATGAATGACGCTCATTCAGATTTGAAATATCTCAGATTCAATGATGCTGCGCGGCAAGTAACAGTGAACTCTCCATTTGGATTTTGGAGATTGAAAAAAAAGAAATAGTGAACTCTTCATTTTGTGCAATTCCTTCAATGTAAGAATCAGTTTGTTTATTATTATTATTATTTTTAATTTAATGAAAAAAAAAAAGGTCTCTTAGACGTAGATATAAAATAGGTTTTTAAAAAAAAATTGAAGAGGAAAAACAAAACTATTTTAGAAGGGATGCCAAAACAATTTCAAAAGCTAGAGCTTTTGATAAATAAATAAACCCTTTTTTTTAATTTTTAAACTATTACAATATTTCGGGATTCGGTGAAAAGAACATGACTCGAACTTGATACATATGTGCCAACCTCATCTTAAAAAAATAATAAATAAATATATAAACTTAACAAAATCTAATTTTAAGAGAGTTTTTAGATGTCAAGTGTTAACTATATATAACGAGAAGATATTTGTCCGGTGGTAAACCCTTCACACCTGTACCATAAGGTTATGGGTTCGAATCCCTCCCCTTCCTAAAAAATCCCGAGTTTATGTAATACTTTAAAAGAATATACATACACCACATTTTGATATATATTTTTAAAAAATTTTGGGAGATATACAGTTGGATTTGGATTATTAATATATATGCATGCCTTGACGGCTTGACTGTTAGTTTGCTTAGAATTATTGTCGTGCTATGATATTTTATTTAATCATTGGGAAAAAGAAAAAGAAAAAAGAAATACCTTCAAATATCTCTTGATTGAATTATTGAATTGACATCATTGAGTGCGTATTGGTTTTTGATTTTATCAAGTTAAATCCGCCATTATAAAATACCTCATCCCTGTGTTTTTATCAAAGCTCTTTGATCTTTTACCAAAATACTCTTACACTAAACGATTTTTCATTAAAAATTAAACCGAGTGTAACAAAATGACCAATTTCGTTATAGTATTCACATAAAATGATCATTTTTGACAGTGTCCGACCATATATATGACCATTAAAGTAATTTCATCTTAAAAATATCATTACTCAAGCACAAGACAGATCCAAAAAAGTATCCTTTAATTTTAGATTAAAGCAAATAGATTATAGATAACCCAAAACCAGAAAAATTAAAGGTTTATATATAATAATGAATTATGAATTCATAAATCACTCAAAAATAAAATAATTATCATTGAAGCTAATAGAACTTGTTTACCATTTCTCCAAAATATCACCACCTTTGCATGGAATTTTTCTGATCTTCTACCTGAATTTTCCTATACAAACCACAAATTAATCATATTCTATATTCTTCTTCTAAATATCACTCAAATTTTATTTAGAAATTATTTAGTATATGTTCATGTTGTGATGAAAGTTGTCCCCTCCACCCAAAAGTTGGGTTGTGATAGGAATCCGCTTCGTTAATTGGTGTAATTATCATCAGGAGATAAAGCAATGATAGGGAAACTCAGTCAAGTTCAGATATTTCCCATCCTATCCCTGCTTTTGTTCAAACAGGGATTGGTACGGGAATAAGAGCTCTTGTAAGTGGTGGGGACGGGGATAGGAGTTACCTCCGACCTAGACCTAGACCTAAACCTACGCCATTGACATTCCTAGTTGATATTTTATCGATATACGGATGGATACTGACCTCTCCACTAATATGGACTCATGGAGTCTCTTTCAGGAATCAAGCTTAAACCACCTAAAATGATAAGAGCAATGGCTTGAATGGTGAAATTTTGTTCTTTTTGTCATGGTAAATGTCAACTAATGTACAGGTTAAGGAGGATTTTATATACCAGTTCAATCAGATAAAAACAAAAAAAAAAAAAACTTTACTTCCTCGGAATATAGAATTACACTTCTTTTTTTTATTTTATAATTTTTATCTGAATTTATACCGATACAAATCCTGCCATTCACAGCCGAAGAGAACCGGTTTCTTGTCAGGAAAAGAAGATACATAAAGCATTATACGAATCTAGATGCAGGAGAAACTTCAAAAACGATGGAACGGAGAGAATCTACAATGCATCCCCCATTACGATCGTGCACGGTGCATTCCACTGCATGTAACATTTTTCTATAGTGGAAACACATTACAATATAAAAAAATATGGTGGTTGGTGCTGGTCTACAATGATCCTGAGTCGAGAAGAAAAGTGAGCTTGAAAGTTGAAACACATTTGATGAAATCAAAATTTACATAGACATGGTCGAATTATGGTAGATATATTAACATGATTTCTTTCATATAACTACTGATCGATAAATCTATCTATACAGAGAATTTTATTACAGAAGGATGCAAGAATCAATAATTAATATAATCGGAAGCACAGACTTGAAAAACCAGTTGAGATTCTTACTTAATCAAACTCTAAACGAGTCAGGACCGGATGATAACAAAACCTTTCACATAACCCTCGTTCGAATATCCTCATTTTGTATGGATGGCGAGAATTGTATCATCGTAAGGTAAAGCTTCTCAATTTAGACGATAAACAAGAACGAACAGCATGTATTAAAACTATACGAGCATCATGAGAATCACGAGGAAGCAAAGAGTTGATAAAATTTCAAATCTTTGTTATAAAGACCTGTGAAACATGAAAACATGAAGTCAGGCAGAAGCAATCATTCATTAAAAATCTTTAATCTTTACTAAAGATTCTTTAAATTAGCCCAGAGATTACATAATGTGTTCTCTTTTCAAAATCTTCCTGAATTTTATGACGTTTTCTTGTTAATAATAAACTAATTTCATGTTATATTTTCATTGATTCCATCTACTGTGGTTCATCTTTTACATATTTCATGCTTCCAGTCCTCAATTTGATAAACAACGATCACATCTCACCCTATCATCCAAAATCAGTAGTTCAAATCAATCAAAAATTCCCCCATGTAAATGGTTGTTATTATTGTTAACTTGTATAATATTTTAGCCAATTTGGGTCAATGATGATTCTATTTTCGGCAGCTACAGCGTAAGCACAACTGAGTTTCATTCTCAGATTCCTCTTATTCGAATGGTCTGAACTGAACTAAGAAAATACTATTTAGACAGAAAAACAAATTACTATGCATGTACATACCAATTTGAGCAGATGCAGCCGCAGGAAGTGCCGGGATTCTAATAGCTGCAAGCCATGACTCAAATAAATAAAACTTGACAGAGTAAATAAAGCTAAAAGTACTAGTAGAGTAAAATTTGAATGTTGAGGAAAATCATATGGATTGACAATCAGGTAACCGATCCAAAGAGTAACTTGTTATCACTTGTACTTACTCTTATTGCATGATGAAGTTGGTAATTGAGATGACGAAGGCCATGGGGCTGGAATGTTGTCATTCAGATCACAGATAAAGCTGATCCCTGTAAACTTGTCAAATGTTGCATCCGACGGCAAGCTTGGCAGGAGGCATCCGGACTCTGTATTAGAAAAGGACAGATATATGCAAGTTATATTAAACCACCCTATTAAGAAAATCAAGTTTTAAACAAGGGATGCAACAAAAAAACTATGTTTGAATCCGACATGTAGGCAAATATAGATTGCAAAAACAAGAACAGCAATACAAGTTCCGGGAGGATTGATATTTATGCTTTTCTAAAGCAAGAAGATCAATAGCAATGAAATGAAACTTTTCGATTAGAAATAGCAGAGCTGCTGACGAAATTGGACAATGTTTGTAAGTTTGAATATGACAATCCAATTGTAATATGAAATGTGAATCACACCTTGATATCCAGCAGCTGCATTCATGTCGTGAATCCCCAGTATCGCATCAAGGCAAGGATGCAAAAGAATTATGATTAGTAACACAGATTTACGTTTTCGACAAAAGAATGTTTTAATATGCTTGTCAAGAGGCATCGTGAAACAGATTTTAAGTACCGACCTTGTAAGGAGAAATCCTTGAGAGTTACATGACAGAGTTTATAGACATCTGTTGTTATATTTGACTTCTGTAACTTCATTCCTAGTAATGCAGCACAATCTAAAGCTTGCAAATTGGTTATGAGGGTCTGCTTTTGCAAGTGTAGTACATAGCTTTCCATGGCATTACAGCAAGCTGTCCGGTTACTTATCCCGTTTCCACAGCTCTTCGCAACATGCTTCGTGTTGGGGAAAGCCAATGGGCAAACTGAAGAACAAAAAACATACAAAAATTATTAGGAGACAAACTCAATGGGATTGGTTGAAGGGATTGGTATCGAGAGAAAAATTGAATAACTACATAGTCCAAACAAACGCACAACTCGGTAGACAAAACGGGAACATGGAAAACTTTCAGCATAACATTGTTAAAGAATGGAAGGAATCCCATATACTAATAAATAGAGATCAACTAGGGCCTCCCGTTGCCTGCTGAATGCGTAGGCACTAGACTATGAAAAGGCATGAAATAGTCTGCACATGAACAAGTCTTATATGTATCATTCACATGTGGACACATTTTGATTTCAGAGATTTTTCTAATGGAACATCCGACACAACATGGAAAATCTTACAATGAAAAAGTTCCCATTGATAATCTACAGTTTCAAGCCTTAATATATTCCAAGGAAAACTAGATTACGTTTCACTTTAAACATACCTTTGTTAACATTGCAATTAGATAGTCCTCTGAGAACTTCCTTTGCACGTGAGGAATCAAGTTTACTGGCCAACCACGGAGGACGATACTTTTACAATCGTTAATCCTAAATGAGTGCTCATGTAAGCCATTGGACCCATCCATGTTCAAAGGCTCAGAAACTTTCATCGCAATTGTTGTGGCAGCTTCTAATATGGCATTCTGACAAGTTTGATCACAACATTCTTTGACGGGATCAATCTTTTCACATGCAACGAGAAGCTTAGAAGTATCCACTGAACTCTCAAACTCATTAACATCTTTGACAGGGCAAGATGCTTCAGTGAGGTTCGATGGATGAATTGAACATATCTGCTTAAGATCAGCAGCAGCACCCTGACCCAACAAAATTTGTTCAATATCAGAGAGGCAACTCTCATGAGTCCCATTTAAAGCAAGCATATCGGTTTCTTTACTGGTCTGACCAATGAGAATCAGAAGGGTAGCCTCCAGCTGTGGACAACACATCACGTTAGCCAGCAACGGGGCAAAATAAGCATAGCAATCAATCGAAGTCATGCTCATCAAACTTTGAGCTGCAGTGAAATTTATCATGCAGTGTCCTGCAAGAAATAGAACAAGTTAAAACTGTAATTACGAACAATGAGCCAAATGGCCTTGGAAACTAGCATTATTATTAACTACATATAAACGAACCTGATAATTTCGGGACGGTGCTATTTGTGAAGGGTGCCAGAGGAGAAGGGGCAAGAAAAGGAAGAAACGGCTGAGGAGCCCCACTTGGGGGAATCTCAGGCAAAAATGCACTTTCTCGTCTGGTTGTCAATAAGGAACCTTCAAGATTATATACTGGACTGCAACCACATTCATGCAAACCTGTAACAAAGCAAAGGGTTACTAAAACGATACTGTAATGCTCATTTGATACAAAATCTATGTGATGAAATATTTGTATTTGAAATTTCAAGAGAAAAGTTGTCAAAAGTTTGAAATATAAAAATCCTAGGATGCAATTGTGTGCTACTTGAAGTTAACATCAAAGGTCACAATCAAAAGTAAAATCAATTATGTTTTGCTAGAGTGGTAATTTAATCAATTACTTATATGGAGTTTTCTTAGACACAAAGTATTGCATCCCCTAACACAGTGAGTAAACTGACATTTAATAACTCAATACTCGTGTGTATAAGCTAAATCGGGGATAAATGAATCGATGAGTGTTTCATAAGGGTTGTCAGGATGCAAGGCAAAGTAGTAAAACATCATGGAAGCATGGGAACACAATTTTCTTATAGGGCTTGAGACACTAGTGAGCAGTGAAACAAGTATTGCTTTGAGATCCTGCAGAGTTCCATTGAGTTAAAATTTCCTTCGTTTTGTATTGTATAATCGATATTTATTATAACAACATGATGTTGATATCATATGATCTTTCATATAAACTACAACACAGCCAAGAACAGTGTTTTAAGAATTAGAGCAAATGCTACGGTACAGATAATGTACCCCCTAAACACACAACTACAGCGAAAGCCTATGCATTACATTTTAATCCATCCTCATGCCAACAATAGCAATAATAGTGAATACCGAGTCCATAGCAGCATAAAACTATACCATTTTTGCTTTTCACTGTCAAGATTTACCTCGTAAACTAAAACGAAACAACCCCATCTTTGAATATAAACAAATTATAAACCATGTTGTGGCATCTACTTACATACATTTAATTGGAAATGAACAAACACATCTAAAGCCACAATTGGGGTTTCAACTCTCATACTTATTTGAAAGAACAAAGCTTGCAGCACGATCGTATGTGCAAGTTACAATACAATTGTGCAATTAACATCGAATAAAATCTTAGAATCAGCACTAGCAGCCTAAACCTTTCTCATCATGTTTGTCCTACAAGGCTCGTAAGAGAAGGAGACCAACCTACCTAGCACAGTAATTAAAAAAAATGCTAATATATAACTTGATCAAGCTAAGCTAGCACTAAATCATGACAATTTAAAGGGAACTAGTGAACTACTGGTTTCAAATTTCAATAATGCAGAAGAATTGAGGTTAATAAGCATAACAGCAATACAGCACATTGTAGAGGATCATAAATTAAGGAGCTTTACAGTTTACACACCATATATCAATTATCAATTACAAGAAAAACCACATCTCTCAAAACACATCATGTATCACACAAAAAAACGACAGACATAGAAGCAGAGCAACAGATCATGCAAAAACAGGCAAAACCCAGAAAGGAAAAAAGAAAAGAAGAGGTGGGTCACTAAGACAATACTGTAGTACTCATTTGATACAAAATCTATGTTATGGAAGATTTGTATTTGAAATTTCAAGAGAGAAGTACTCATAAATTTGAAAAATACAAATCCTTTATTTTGTGATACTTAAAGTTAACATCAAAGGTCACCTCTGACCAAAAGTATAGCAAATCAAATATGTTTTGCTAGAGTGGTAATCTAATCAATTAATTATATGGAGTTTGCTTAGACACAAAGTATCGCATCCCCTGATAGAAAGTAAATGACATTTTTTAACTCTATACACGTGTATAACCTATAAATATTGATGAGTGTTTCATAAGGGTTGTCTGCAAAGCAAAATAGTAAAACATCATGGAAGCATGGGAACAGAATTTTCTTCTAGGGCTTGAGACACTAGTGAGCAGTGAAACAAGTATTGCTTTGAGGTCCGGCAGGGTTCCATTGAGTTCAAATTTCCTTCGTTTTGCATGTATGATCAATATTTATCATAATTATGGGATGTTGATATCATATGGTCTTCCATATAAGCTACAACACAGCCAAGAACAGTGTTTTAAGAAATAGAGCAAGTGCAACGGTACAGATAATGTACCCCTAAACACACCAACTACAGAGAAAGCCTATGCATTACATTTGATCGTCAACAACAGCAATAATAATGAATACCATCAAGATTTACCTCGTAAACTAAAACAGAAACAAAAAAACCCCATCTTTGAATATAAACAAATTATAAACCGTGCTGTGGCATCTACTACATACAGCAATTGGAATGATAAAAATGGCAATCTCACGTCGCAACAAACACAGCTAAAGCCACAATTAGGTTTAAACTCTCATAATTACTTGAAAGAACAAAGCTTGCAGCAAGATCGTATGTGCAAGTTGCAATACAATCGTGCAATTAATATCGAATAATCTTATATTCAGCACTAGCAGACTAAACATTAAACAAATTTCCTTCGTTTTGTATGTTTGATCGATAATTATCATTATTATGTGATGTTTTATAATAATATCTTCCATATTAACTTCAAAACACAGCCAAGAATAGTGATTTAAGAATTAGTGCAACGGTACAGATAATGTACCCTGAAACACAAAACTACAGAGAAAGCCTATGCATTACATTTTGATCCAGCCCCATGTCAACAACAGCAATAATAGTGAATACCGAGTCCATAGCAGCATCAAACTATACCTTTTTTTTTGTTTTCCACAGTCAAGATTTACCTCATAAACTAAAACAGAAAAACCCAATCTGTTAATATAAACAAATTACAAATCATGCTATGGCATCTACTTACATACAGCAATTGGAAATGAACAAAATGACAATCTGCCATTGCAACAAACACAGCTAAAGCCACAATTGGGTTTCAACTCTCTTAATTGCTTGAAAGAACAAATCTTGCAGCACGATCGTATGTGCAATTAACTTCGAATAATCCTATATTCAGCACTAGCAGACTAAACCTTAAACAACTTTTTCTTTCTCATCATCTGTGTCCTACAAGACTCATAACTTCATAAGAGAAGAAGACCAACCTAGCACAGCAATTAAAAAACGCTAATTTATAACTTGATCAAGCTAACTAGTACTAAATCATGACAATTTTAAAGGGAACTACTACTGGTTTCAATAATGCATGAGAATTGAGATTGATAATCAAAATAGCAATGCAGCACATTGTAGAGGATCATAAAGTAAGGAGCTTTACACACCATATATATCAATTATCAATTAACCCCATCTTTCATAACACTACACAGGTACATCACAAAAAAATTAAAATGAAAGACATAGAAGCAGAGCAACAGATCATGCAAAAACAAGCAAAACCCAGAAAGGAAACAAGAAAAGGAGAGGTGGGTACTCACATAGAAGCAGCAGAAACACCATTAGAAGAACCATAGTGAGACTACTCAGCTTAAGAGACACCCCTTCATTCATGCCTCCCAAAAACTTTGTTTTTCTTTCTTCAAATTCCACCAGTAACCACACAGAAAAACAAACAGTAAAAGAAGAATCGAAGAAGAAGAAGAACAAGAACAACAACAAAAAAAGAATTAAAAAGGTTGTGTCTTGCAATTCAGAGAATGATGGTCATTCATGAGAAAGAGAGAGAGGAAGAACAAAACAAATAAAGAGAGAGGAGTAGTAGTAGAGAAGCCATGAATGAACACTTCAAAGAAGGTGGGGTCAAAAGCAGAGTAAGCAATAGCTGTACAGAGAGATAGTATGTGTGTGGACCCCATTAAGACATTAAAACTCAGATATAACAGCACTATTGCATTCATTAACGCCATCAATTGCCTTTTTTTTTGGTTCTTTCTTTTCTTTTTTCATTTTTTTTCTTTCTCTTCCCACCACCACTGGTCACATTGGTGGTGGACACTGTTAGACACATGTGAAATCGGTGTTCGTGTAAGCTTCTTAGACTTTTTGTAATTAATGGTTGTTATAGTTTGTTTACATGAATTTTTTGGTTGGTTGGTTGGTTGGTTTGGAGATTTCATGATATATTTTTTTTCTGGTGATAATTTCTTCAGCAATTAAGACAGGGTTTAATTGTTAGTGAGCAAATAACTAGTTGATGTTATGGCAAAGTGGTTGGATAAGATGGGTTTTAATTGAATTAAGGATGACGAGATCCTGGGTTCGAGTTTTTCTCATCCCTAAAAAAATCCAAAATTTATGTAATAGTGTAATACTTCAAAAAAAAAAAAAAAAAAAAAAAGTATTATGGATCGTGCATGTAGCAATTGACCTTATAAAATTCCGGATTGTGCTTGGAAGTTGAAACGGTTGATCTTGTAGGTACTACCTGATTTCTGTCAAGAATTGAACAATAAAAAATTAAACTAGTTGTGTTGGGCTAAAATTCTTTCAATTGCAGCCCATACTGAATCCAAATGAGACCCAAAACTTATCACCAAACATTCTAAATTAAAATAAACAAGATTAAACAATCGAACTAAAAACAAAAATGATTAAAAAAAAAAAAACTTTAAAATACCAAATTTGAACTTGAATTTCTGGCTCCGCCCTTGTATCATAAGCTTGCCTTTCATCGTTGTGAATTTCGAACTTGAAGACAAACGATGATGCTTGCTATTCTTGTGGTATACTTGCGGCATCTCACCTCTTCTGCCATTAATGCGTTCACTAATAAAAAAATATAAAAATACATCATTTAACCATAAAAACTCATTATTTGATAAGTTGATTAATTATATATGAACCAAAACCAATTTAGCAAGCCAAAATAAAATCATATAACACTAGGGATGCGTTGGACGTTGCTGCAAATTCTAAATTAATCACTTTTCAGTTTTCTCATAAGGAATTTTAAAAAAATAAAAAAAAAAAGTTGATAAATAATTTGAAAAGTTACTCTAAAGTAATGCAACCTACAATGAAACTAAAAAAAGGGTTAGCATTATATCTTTTAAACTGAATTGCCAATACCAAACATATATACGTAGAGCGCGTTTATTAATCGGGGAATGAAATAAAATGGAATCAAGTTTTATGAAAAAGGAAATCAACAAGAACTTAATTGATTCCCGATTAAACGCGAGCCTAATTAAACAGGCGAAATAATAAAAGATAGGATGCGAAATCTCACTCCGCGACAGCATTGATCTCTCACAAATTTTGTACCCGTACATAATTTTTTGCACATAAAACACCGAGCTTTTATAATCTTTGGCGAGTCTAGCAACCGTATAAACCTCAGGATTTTCCTGGTGCAAGCGACACATCTTTAATTTCTGAGATGGCTTTACATTTTGTTCCGAAAAAATAATAAAAAGCCCGCCTCAGAATTCTGAAGTCAGGAATCTTATAATCTTCAGCAAGTCTTTTGACTGTATAAATCTCAGGATTCTCGACATGCAAACGGAACATTTTTTTCTTTTCTAGGATTGGGAAAAGGGTATTGTAATATTCGTGTCGTGTTAAATTTATCCCAGCTGAACACGAACGTTTAGTTTGATCAGTTTAAGTATCAAAACCTAAAACCATTTGTTAACAGTAACACGACCCAATCCGTCTGTCGACAATCAAATAATTAGTATTACTAAAGTATCGACACAATAAAGCTAGACCCATCAATCCCTTTTTTTTTTTTTTCTTTTTTTTTTTTTTTTTTTGAATGGGTTGTGTCAACGGTTTAATTTGTGTGATGTTTTACACTTTTACCACGTCTGTCGATATTGACTAAGTATTTTTCGACAAAAAAATCAGGAAGAACAATGACCAAGTATCATGTCATGTGGGTAGATAGTGTGGGTTACCTTTGCTTAATTCTCGTTCTACTTTTGTGTGTGAGGAGGTGATGAGTGATGACTGTGGATCAGCTCCGTCGTCTGCGTAGCGTGGGTGTGAAGAATTCTGATCGGAGATTTGAGAAGCTGTTGAATCTTGAGAGTTGCAACTCACTCCGATCTTAGGTTTTTTGTTTCTTTTTTTATAACAGCTAGGGTTAGCAACATGGTGGTCCAAAACTTATATTAAGTTTCAATCCTGAGTCGTGATATTATACAGAATCTGTACTGTTACAGAAATTGTAATTTTTTTTTGAAAGCTAATAACAGTGTAGTTTCGGGATGGGACCTGACAAGATTAGACCCTACAAGCACACAGCTCAGAATGCAACTCCCACGAGGGGAAGAGCCTCCTCCCACTTTTGGGTTCAATAGGCAAGTTGGTATATTTACAATACTAGGTTTTAAACCCTAGTGGTGGAACTTTATCTTGAAGTCTCCAACCGTCAAGGCAATGGACCCTTGGGAATAAAATTGGTTACTAGTAATTAGTTTTCCAACCTAAAAGTGCAAGAAAATCATTAAATACATTTTTTATCTTTAAATGATTCATTTACATATAGAATTATTCCCTACTTTATATTTTATTTTATTAATATTATCGAACCAAACAAGAAGAGAAACCAAACATGTTGGTTGTAAGATTGGGCCAACAACATCTATATTCATTTACCTATTGTTGCCTACTAATTTTAAGTTCAAAATTAGTAAATATATCAAAGAAAATTAAAATTAAATATGTCGTTAAAAAACTCTTCGGATTTTTAAAAATTTTTTATATGGGGAGATCCCTGATAGTCGATCTTGCTAGGTCCAGTAGACACTTGACCTGATAGGTGCCAAATTTCATAAAAAAAAATTATTTAATAGAAAATTATTTAATAGAAAAGCTCTTGATTAATTGATAAATGGAATTTCTAGATTAATTAATTAGAGTATAATTAATTTACAATAAATACTAACTAAAAAAACAAACAAACAAACAAACAAGAAGAATGTTATATATATGTACGTACATCAAAATCTTTCCATCATAATAAACTCATCTATCAGTTCACCTCCGGTATAGTCTGTAGGACCGGCCTCCACGACCGTTGATGGTGCAACTTATGATGATCTTGACCATCACCGTGATAATCAGGACCGTTAATCAACTCGGCAAGGACTTGTTTGACGGACAAACCCTGCGCATCAGCTCTCCCTATCAACTCCTCAAGCTCTTTCTTTGTAATCTTTATCTTCACTTCTCTTGTAATAGACTTATTATTATTAGAAGAAGAAGAAGAAGAAACCGAAGCTCCAAGCAGACTCTGCTTCTTTGCTACTTCCTCAACACAGCCGCTGCTGCCGCCACTTTCATCCATGACTCTACTTCCGTGGCGGCGGTGCGACGATGAGCCCCAGAAGTACTGATCATCATCATCCTTGTTTGATGAACCACTACGTTTCAAACAGTTTCCCATATTTTTTTTCATATGATTATTATTTTGGTGGAGAAGAGAAGAGAAGAGAAGAAAGAATTGGTGAAATTGATTGTATATAGAGACTTGATCGAGAAAGAGTCAGAGAGAAGACATGTTATTAGATTGTTTTGGATGTGTATGTGGTGGTGTACTACGTAAGATTTGGTTTGGTCTAACGTGGAAATTCCAGAAGTTTGTCAGTTGACCAAAAATTAACAGCTAGCCGAATATATATATAGAGAGAGAGTGTGTGTGTGTGAAGACTATCAGATTCGATATTACTTACAGTTTTTGTGTCGGCATATATTGGGACCCTGTAATGTTATTGAGCTACATAATCACTTAAAGTTACTGTATGTGAATCTGTGATGTTAAAAAGTCAGGATTTCACACGAAAAAACACGTGAAATCTCATACATTATTTTGTGTGGTATTCAATTTTAGAGTCAAGATTCCATACCAAAAAACGTGTATATATATATATCGTGGGATTTCCATATTTTTTTTTTGAGTAATTGGTACAAATCCCCTCCGGACTATACCAACTTTTGCATATTGCCCCCTAAATTATTTTATTAGGCATTAAACCCCCTGAACTATCATTTATTGGCAATCCTTTGGGTTTTTTCCCCCCTGATGAGACATCTTTAGTCTTAGTCTGCCAATAAGTGATAGTTCAGGGGGTTTAGTGTCTAATAAAATAGTTTATGAGGTAACATGCAAAAGCTGGTATAGTCTGAAGGGGATTTATGCCAATTACTCTATTTTTTTCGTGCGAGTTTATCTTTTGTAATGTTCTAAAGATCACTCTATAATATTATATTATTACTTTTGGGAATATGTACACATTACAAATCTAACCCTGCAATTCATGCCATAGTCGATCCCAAAAAAAATACGGAAATCCCACGTCTGATAATAATAATAATTATTATTATTATTATATACAAAAATATTAAAATGATAATGATAATAAATAGAGTAGAAGAAGAAGAAAAACTTGGTTTGTATAGCTTAAAGCCTTAAATAGTTTCAGACTTCAGTCGGTGTTGCTTTATCAGTTTGTCGGTGAAACGTTTCACGAGATTCATGCTTGCTATCAATTCAAAATTTCAAATATATCTTTCCAACCTTAACTCATATTTAATTGGACGGAATAGAGTGTAAAAAGAGATATTCCTTATGTTTGGTTTGCTAATAACTAGTCGGAAAAAACTTTTCAGAATGGTCTTTCCACTATTTTGATGGAATAGACTTTTCTTCTAAACACAATAGAAAGCCCTTTTCAATTTCTAAGTAAAATTGCTCTTCCAAAAATAAGCCTATTAATTAATAATAATAATTATTATTATTATTATTATATGTATATATTTTATTATTATTATCCATAATATATCATGTTATTATAAATGTTTTGTGATTAGGGGTATTTTGATCAAAATACGATTAATTCCATTCCATTATGTTATTAACCAAACAAGATAATATTAATTTAGAGACTAATTATAAAGTCTCAACCAAACAAAAAAATTTTCTTTCTTTCTATTCTCATTCGTATTCCTACTACCATTCCATTATGGTAACCAAACATCACCTATTTTTTAATCGTCGAAGTAAAGTTAATAATTAATAAATACAAATCAATTATTGGTTGAGTCTTTGTGCATTTTTTTTTTCGATAGTGGTAATTAGAAATTCGACTCACACCTTATCTATAAAAAAACGAAAATTATCAATAATTTTTAGTGTTCGATTTCGATATATATATTACAATAATGCTAAACATTCCATCTAAAATCCCATATTTTTATCCCACTACATGTGGTATGTGAGGTGTCAAATTATGAGTGGATACACATTAATGACACTTACCCCATGTATTCACTCACAATTTGACACCTCACATGTCACATGTAGTAAGATGAAAAATATGAGATTTTAAAAGGGATATGTAGCATTACTGTATATATTATGGATGTGGACTATCTACTATTATAATTTTTTTTTCCCGATCTAAAGCATTTGAAGATAATATTTTACATTTACAATAATAAAAATAAAATAAATAAATTTCAGTCATCGATTACATATATCATCATATCTATATAGGTCAACACAAAGATCAGTTCAGGAGAAGATGAAATTCGTTCTTATAAAATTATTAATTAACAATTAAGAGTATGAAAAGGAGAAGCAGATGGGATCTTTGGATTAGAAAGGTCAAAAGGTGAGTGTGAACAAAAAAAATGTAAAGGAATCTTTGACCTCTGCGTATACACTTTGTTTAATATTCTTGATGATCGTGACTTTCAATTCTACAAAACCCCACGTGTTCTCTTATTAATTATGACTATTTCAGTTTTAGTAATCTTATTGGTTGCAGCTTTCTCATATGCACTTAATTAACTCGTATCTTAATTAGATTGATTAGGGGACGTATCTCACCTAAATTAGATGCATGTCCTTTTCTAGGGTTTATACATCGAGAAACATTCTTGATCATTATCTACATTTCTCTTCTATTTTATTTTATTTTTGAAATATTATAATAATTTTCGGATTTGATGGAGTACGACTCAAACCTACAACTTCATGATATAATTATGAGAGACATATCATTAGCATATCACCAAGTAGTTTCGTCTTGTCTATATTTCTCTTCTATTATTATATATAAGATAATGCAGTTTAATTATAGATAAAACTTGTAAAATCTTAGTGATTGGGATTCGTAGATTCAATAGCAATACCTCTTTTATATATATATATAAAACATCGGTATACTATGCATCTTTAATAATTTATATGCAATTATGAATTTTTCGGTGTGATCACATTAATTTATATGTGATTACATACAACTCACATACGACCACATTAAAATTTAAGTCTTATTTTGTTATATACGATCACATACTACTCATATATGATCACATATAACAAAATCCCGATCAATATATACCTATATTTTATTGATTGTGCTTATATTATATTATATTATATATATATATATATTTTTTATTATTATGCTCAAATCTTCTACTTAAAGTTGAGTCCGAGAGAAGTTACCATTCATCTTGACGCAGTCAAATTTTGTCCATATATAATTATATATATTCATGATATATAACTCTTCGATTTGAAGTTAAGTTCGAAAGAAGCTATCATGCATCTTGATGCACTCAAGTTTTTTTATTTCTATTTTTCATATACTTAATTAGATATTCATGCTATATACGTAAGTCATAATTAAGTGCATGCATTTTGGTTAATTGTAACGTACTATTTTATTTTTTTCTCTTCACGAAATTTTAGAAATCAAGCAAACTATAGTCTTATATATATATATATATATATATATATAGCCCACCGAAATATATATATATAAAGTTGTTAGAATCGAAGCCCACTGAAATAATATGTAAGAGAGAAAAATGAGAAAGTAAACTTGATCAAAGTTAGGAAATATTATAGAAATATTAACGAAAGTTACGTAGCAGAAACAAGAATATTCAATAGTATTCTCCCAATTAAAAATCATGTGGTGGTTGAGAGATCGATAGAGAGAGAAAATTTATCAGGTACGAGATTTCATATGTTTTTATTCATATAGGTTCACGATTTATTGTATGTGATAACCGGTTAATTTGTAATTACAAAGCTAATTATCATATTACAAAATCAATTATTACATGTTTTAAACGGTGATTCTGTACGAAAAAATATATGGGATCCCGCACCTGAAATGGGATATGTATTTTTATTAAAAGAAATCAAAACTCGTGATCACATGTTTCAATAAGGAACTTTTCTTGATGAGGTAACAAAGAAGAAATGGAAATTTGTTTCTCTCATCATCTTATAATCAGTTTTATTAATTTAATCCAAATTTGAAATATTCATTAGAGAAAATCTAAAAGCAGTCACAAAATTAAATCCAAGAGTCAATGCCGTACTTTAGAGTGTTTAATATTTTACGTTTTGAAATATAATGTTTTCAAAAAACGTATGATGTACACCAGAGAATTGATCATGTATAAACCCAGTGACAACACCAAAAAAAAAAAAAGATAAAGCTTCAAGGTATTAATGTTTATCCTAAATATTCTAACACAAAAGTCTTTTCTTTTCTTAATTATCTTACCCATGGGGGTAGAAAACCCAACATTTTGCTAGGCCCCCCAAAAAGTCCAATCTACTTCTTTATCTTATATAAAATTAGGGGTCCCAAATGGTCCAATTTACTTCTTCATCTTTTATCAAATTAGGGGTCTTAGGTCCAATCTATTTAAGTTTAAGAAAGACCCAATCTCAAACATTTATAATTTCTTTACTTTTTTTTTTTTTTTTTTTTTAATAAGGCTCAATTATCTATATCTAGTTCAATTTAATAAAAATAAACATCAAAGCCCAATTGAATTCTAACACATCAGACTTAGTTTGACATCGTTTGAGTCAAAATTGTCTTAATCCAATTGAATTTTTTTTTTTCTTTTGAAAGAGAGTCCAATTAGTAATCTTGATGGTAGATTGGTAGTACGTAATATAATTAGTAAATTTGCACTTCAGAAAGCAAGAAAAATAGAAATGTAAACAATGTTTTGTTTTTATGTTTTTAGATACGATTAAATCTTTTTTGTTTTAATTTATGTGGATTACATTTGTATTTGGTAAATGAAGAATTATTTATTTATTTATTTATTTATGTTAATGGTAATAATTTTATATAGGGCCCCAATTTTTGTTAATATCATAAAATTGTTTGAACCCTAAAATATCTGGAGATGGCCCTCCTACATCACATCTCATACCACCATGCATGTGTGCGACATTTGTCATGTGGCGGAATCGCAATGCAATGGATCGAAGAAATGAAGAATACATTTATCTTGTGGCAGAATCTTAACGCAGCTGGAAGATGCATGTATGCATGGTGAAACTCGCTGCACTTTGATATTCTTTCCATGCTTATCTCTAAAGCAAACAATCGATGACAAATTTAATGAAGAAGATAGACCTCTAAATTAAAAAATCATGTAATTTTCATAACTGTATTCACATGCCTTGATTTTAAAATCTTTCCCAGAAAGTATATATACATAAAGTGATAAAGGTATGAAATAAAACGTTTAATGTTCATGGTCATCAATTGGTTTCCATAGATAGGTGGCCTCGGTAAAGTTATGCGATTATGCGAGTGTCTCGACCCAACAGAAAGTAAACATGTGACAGATATATGAGAGTTGTGCTTGAAATAATGTCTAGTTCTAAAATTAGTTGTGTTTGTTAGGCAGGTGGCCAACTGAAAAAGATTATACGATTATAACTCTCACTATAAGAAATTTGGTCTATGGCAACACGTAAAATATATTGTTAAATTTTTTTGAAATGCACAACTGTTGTCAAAAGTCTAAAATCTTTGTACAACGTGCAACGTGAGTTGTCTTAGAACAATGACAGCATATTATGTGCAAAAGCTTTTCGCAATGTGCAGCGTGAGTTGCCTTAGAACGACAACATATTATGTGCATTGCGGTAGATAAAAGGCAACACACATTAGACGTTGCTTTAAACATTTAAGGGCACACTCATACACTAACTACTGGGCTCAACTACTGGACTCATACACTCATACATTTAAGGGTAATATTTTTGGATAAATATTGTTCTAATTTTAAAAAGTGGTCGGCTTATATTTGTGTAGAAAATGATTTTACGAGGGATAGCAATACCATTATTTTTGAAAATTAATATTTAAATAAATTTAATAATTTTAAAAAACATTTGTCAATAAGAAAATAATGTTAATAAAAATAAAAAATAAAACTTTTGACAACTTAGTAAAAATGCTCATTGTCAAAAGTCACATACACCAATGTATAAAAAATGTGTGTTTTGAAAGTGACTTACAACAACATACAAACGTGTATTGCCAATAACAAAACACATACAACAACATCAAAATAGAATTTTCAACTTCTAATTTCATGATTCCCATATTTATATATCTTCTGCGATAAACAAGAAGATCTAAAAAATTAAAATAATAAATTAGAATATAATAATTTAGTTATTGCTATATATTTTTCTATATATTGTTAATATACACATAGTTGTCTATTTACAAATAAATTTCTAATTTTTAAATTAAAATGATCAGATTAAATTAGTGTAGAAAATAATCTCTTCTTTTTTTTTTTTTTTTGAATTAACATTTAAATAAATTTAATAATTAATAGTCCTTTGTTTTTTTTTTTTTTTTTTTTTTTGAAAAAATTAATAGTCCTTTATTAATATGGATAAAAAGCCGTTAATAAAACAATAGACTTTAGTTAAAAATAAATAAATAAATAAACTTTTGACAATATACAAATGTATGTTGCTAATGCTTTCTCTACCACAATATACAAAAAATGTATATTGTTAATTGTCACTCTACGGCAACATGAAAAACTGCATATTGCCAAAGATAAATCTAGAACAACATACAAAAACACGTTATGTTAATGATATCCATACGCTAACATACAAAAATGCATGTTGCTAAAGATATCTCTATGACAACATAAAATAACAGCATGTTGCGAAATACATGATTTTTAACAACATACGAAGATGCACATTGTTAAATAATCCTAAAGTTTTAACAATTTTTAAAGTCGTGTGTTGCTAAATACTAACTTTTTAACAACATGTGAATATGTGTGTGTTTCTAAATATTAACTTTTTAATAACTCGTAAAGATGTGTGTTGCCGAATCCCAATATTTTAACAATAAACAAAGTTGCGTGTTGCTAAATGTTTACTTTTTAACAATACGTGAAGTTTGCACGTTGTCATATATTATGTTTTTTAACAACGTGTAATGTATGTTGTAATAAGAGAGTTTTCACAACATTCTATCGATTGTGTGTGGTCATATGTGCCTTATTATTGACAACATACGTTTACGTGTTACCGTAAGTCACTTTCACAATACATATTTTCTGTGCGTTACAATAGGTAACTTTTCGGGTATATGTATATTGTTAATCGAATGTTTTCGTAGACAAATTTCCTGTGATGTCTAATCATAAGTCTCATTCAATAATATTGGTTTCAAAATTTCAATAAAAATAGTTTTCAATCTCGACAACTTTTAGTGAGTTAGATTAGTTGTACAAAAAACAAATGCACAAATGCTGATTTGATGTGTTCACTTTTATTTTGAAGAATCAACTACTTGGTTGATCGTCTAGAGGGTTGATGATCATTTGTTTCCGGCAACTATCTTTTATGACCTAATTATATTTAAGATAACAACTTAAAAATGTTGTTGAGATGTTGACACATCCATGGTAGAAAACATTAGTGGGTTGGCATGGACTTGTTTGTGATCAATGGAAGATATACATATTTATTACACATAGAGAACGAGCAGTTGAGGTTGATCATGTGGTAAATCCACATCACTCACAAGGTTGTGGGTTTGAATCACTCCCTTCAAAAAACCCCACATTTATATAATAGAGTAATCCTTCAAAATTATATATATAAAGAGAGAACTGACAAGTGCAGGATTCTTGTATATTTTTACGTCACTTTTCAAAGAAAAAAAAAAAACTATGGTTCTTAAAGGAAAAAGAAAAATCCACAACCAACTTAATTAGAGAATGAGGAGCCTATATACATTATTAGGTGAAAGATCCTACACATTTTTTCGTACGGGATCCCAACTTTATAATTCTATGGAATGAACTCTGCAACTTTACAGATCAAGTCAAGAGAAGTTAAGAACTCGACTTTATAACTCTGAAACATTACAAGGTCGAATCTCACACGTTTTTTCGTGCAGAATCCCGCATTAAATCAAGCCTCCCTCTCTGTACATTGTTAAAAACGGTTTTAAATATCCAGTTAACATTGATCATCTGCTACTGATTTATTTCGTATTGGTCGATTGGAAATTTAGAATGTAGAAAAACATGTTTTGGAGAAACATTATTTGATATACACGTATTACCAAAAATAGTTTTATTCAGAAGAAGAGAAAAAGTCCAAAACTTACCCTATAATTACTAAATAAGTAAATATTACAACTACAAAAGGAATCTAGATAAAGCCAAATACAAATATAATGTACTTGCTTTTTTGTCCTTTTAGAAGAAGCAAAAAAAAAAAAAAGGGTCAATTAACATCTAATAAAGAGGTTTGTTTAATTCATTTTTTTTTTTCTTACAACATATTAATTTGTAGTACGCATATTGACTTGTTCAATAACACAAGAACCAAACGTGTATTAAACTATACTTTCAAATTCAATTACTACCTTAATAGTTCTATTATCATTAACGTGACAATTGCATTGACATTATTACATTACTTTGTTACGTTATATATCTTTTGTTTAACTCCTTGAATCGATCATAAATTATTCGTCTAATAATTAACACAAGTAAATATAAAAATATCGGGATAATCCAAATTTCGATTATTTATTATCAGCTGTGAATCTCCATCACCTGAAATTTATGTTGTACATGAATATCATGATAGACAGCCAACTAACTCGTACATTTTTTAAAGAGATTTATTTTAAGAGTATCAATGTACTGTATCATCACATCTACAATAAACATTTAAAAAATATATATATTATACAAATATTTAGAATATTGTGTAGAAAAATATTCAAATTTTGCTATATTCTTGTTTGTAGAAACCGATCTAAATATGTCCCGACAAAATCCCGACCAGTGTCAATCTATAGTAACTACGTAAAACAAAAATTTGGAGTTTTTTGACATGAGGGGGGACTCGAACCCACAAGCCGGTGGTAAGGTGTGAAGGATTTACTGCTTGACCAACCTCATATCATCCTCATATCATGTTCGTATCCTGTGCCAACAATTGTCACTGTTAACCGTAAAGTAACTGCATAAACTAAACTAAAATAGCCGAACATATCCAACACAAACCCGTTAATTTCGTATCGTGTTCGTGTTGTGTGAACGCATTTTCATGAATTGCCACGTGTAACTACTTGGTTGATTGTCTAGAGAGTTGTTGATCATTTGTTTCCAGCAACTATCTTTAAAGGCCTAATTATATTTTAAGATGACAACTTAAACATGCTGTTGAGATGTTGACACATCCGCGGTAGGAAACATTAGTGGGTTGGCCTGGACTTGTTTGTTATCAATGGTTCGAAGATACACACATATATATAGAGAGAGTTGATCAAGTGCGGGATTCTCGTATGTAGATATATCACTGGGATTAAACATGGGGTGGGGGGGGATTAGATTTTTTTTTTTTTTTCTTAGTTGATACCTTGATGGCTCGTCCGAACAAGGAAATTCTAGTCAAACTTTAGAATATTTATTATTATTATTATTTTCGGATTTAACAATTTAATATTTAGAATTTTAAGTTTCAACCAAATTAATTAATTTACCAAAAAAAAAGGTACTAGAAGTTTTTTATTTATTTATAAATTCTAGTCAAACTTTAGCAAACCAACAAGATGAAATTTAACTAAATACCTCCTTTGCAAATGTTTAGATCAACCCAAAACATCAATGGTATTTTTAATAAATTAGATATCATATTTAACATAGCATTCAATTTTTGCAACCTTACCATGTATTATATTAACCTTAAAATTTTTAAGGAAAAAAAAAAAAAAAACTATTCAAAACAATATAATTTACAAAAACATACATAGCTTTTAGATTGAATCAGATTTTTGTAAAATTAATAAATGAAAGAGGTGTTTTAATAAATTTCTACTATAGTTATTTGGTTATTATACAAAAATAAATAAATAAATAAAGAAATAAATAAATAAATAAAATCAAATGGGGCTGGCCTTAGCCCTTGGAGTGGTCCATCTCTGCTCGTTTGTTTTTTTGTCACATTGGAGAGAGTGTGCAGGGCATTCCGTAATGTTACAGGGTTGATTTCCAGTGAAAAATGTTTGGGAATACCACATAATTATCTAGTCATGGCGGTGTTAAAAAAATTCAAGACCTTAGTTAATTTTGAAATATTACAAAACCAGATATTTAATCTAGTTTTGTAACCTTACATGGTTGAGATTCCGACTTTATCAACAACCAATCACATGCTTTAAAAATGTCAGGAAAAATATATGATCAGCAGAGGATCCAAATCCTACGTAGTATATATATATATATATATCAATTAAAAAAAAAGTCCAAAAGTTAACCCTATAATTACTAATTATTACAACTAGAAAAGGAATCTTGATAAAGCCAAATAGAGAAACACTTTCTTTTTTCTCCTTACAGAAGAGGCAAAAAAATTTGGTGGTTGTGGCATTTGTACCTGAATTCATATATGATAGACAGCCAATTAACTTATACAATCTAACCTCATAAAATGTCCATAAATCTCAGGTTGCAATGGTGGTTGTGGCATTGGTTACCTCAAAACGGTCTAATTTATTCTCTTGTCTACTGTAAATAAGGAAGATATTCGATACTATTCCTAATATATTCGATAGCCATTAATTGTTAGAAGAAATTAGAAATCCATATTTTTTTTTTTTTAGTTGTGTAATTATTGTATTAAATGCTAATTGGTTGGCTTCAAACGTGTGTGTTTAATTTATTTATTTTATGGAAATTATATATATATTTTTTATGAGAAACAAATAATGAAATTGAAAACACAGTAGGCTAACTTCCATTTCTGTAATAAATGATAGAATTATTTGATTTATTTATTTTAGGGGTAATTACCTAGTGGCCATCGACTTTTATCACCACTATAAAAATAGCCACCAAATGGGGAAATGGATGGAAAATGACCATTTTTTGGTGAACATTGTTATACTAATAGCCATTCCATCCAATTCCATCCATTTCCATCTAATTCCATCCAATAAGTGGCATTTTGGTAAATAAGGGGATGACATTATTTTATTTTAGATGTTTTTTTGAAATCAATTTTTTCTTTTGTTTTTTGAAACAAATAATTATACTTAGTGTGTATATATACATATAACATATCTCAAACATATATATATATATATATATATACATATATATTTCTTTTCAACTTATCTCAAATATATATTTTTTAGAATTTTTAGATTTTGTAACCTTAATCTTTTCAAAAAAAAAAGAATATATATATATATATATATATTTCTTTTCAACTTATCTCAAATATGTTTTTTTAGAATTTTTTGATTTTATAGCCTTAATCTTCTAAAAAAGATATATATATATATGTTTGAGATATGTTATATGTATATGTACACACTAAATATAATTATTTGTTTTAAAAAACTAAAGAAAAAATTGATTTCCAAAAAACATCTAAAATAAATTAATGTCATCCCCTTATTTACCAAAATGCCAATTATTTGATGGAATTGGATGGAAATGGATGAAATTGGATGGAATGGCCATTAATGTAACAATGTTTGTCAAAAATGGCCATTTTCCATCCATTTCCCCATTTGGTGGCCATTTTGATAGTGGTGGCAAAAGCCGATGGCCACTAGGGTAATTACCCCTTTATTTTATTTATTTTATTTTATTATTCTACCATAAATTTGGTAATTTGTACTATCAAATTAAATAAATGTCACTCTTTTGGTTGGTTCATAATTAGAAAGATTTTAAACCACTTTTCCTTATTTTGTATACCCAACCCAAGTGTAAATGAGATTTTTTTTTTTTTTTTTGTTTAAAAAAATTTAGAGATATATATATTTTTTGAGTAATGCTATTTTGCACAAATGACGTGGCAATACTCTCGTCCATTCATTTAGATTGTATTAGATTTGTTTGCTTTAAATGAATGGATGAGAGTGTTGCCATGTCATTTAGGCACCAGATTTATACACCAAATTTAGGCAAATTAGAATTACTCATATTTTTTAAGAGTATCAATGTATCATCACATCTACAATAAACATTTAAAAATAATAGTAATTTATACAAATATTCAGAATATTGTTTAGAAAAATATTCAAATTTTGCTATATACTTGTTTGTGGAAACCGATCTAAAATTCTAAATATATCCCAACAAAATTTCAACCGGTGTTAGTCTAAAGTATAGTAACTACATAAACAAAAGTAAAACATAAATTCGGGATTTTTTTAGGAAGGGGGAGGAATTCGAACCCGTAACCTTGTAATGTAGGTTTAAGAGGTTTACCATCGAACCAATCCAATTTTATTTAGATATCATGTTCATGTTCTGTCATCGAATCGTGCCAACAATTGTCACCCACTCACCCCTAATGCTAAAGTAACTACTAACTACGTAAACTAAACTAAAATAGCCAAACATGTCCAACCTAAACCCGTTAATATCTAATCGTGTTTGCACGGTAGCCACGTGTAACCACCTAAACTAAACAAAAACAAAGCATTATAAATTCTATAGCAAGTGACAGTTGTGTCAAATCGGCAAATCCTCCGTAAATCAAGCTGCTTTTTTGTCTGAAATTCTCTGTCTCCGCTCTGTCTCTGATTCTCTCTGTGTAAATGGCGCTCTCTGTTGAGATAAAATAATAAAATGAGCTTCTTCTCTGTTGGACACTGCTACTCATCATCAACTCCACGTCATCATCACACCAAATTCAGGAACCCCATTACCGGTTACCATCGCCGGAGGTACAGGACGCCGGGAACTCCGCTGTCACACTGGAAGTTCATTGACGAGGGACACAAAAGCGGTGGAGGCGGTGGCGGTGGCGGTGGCGGTGTTGCGTTGTCCGCCAGGAAGCTGGCTGCTGGGCTCTGGCAGCTGTGTTTGTTGGGTGAGATTTCAAGCGGTGGTGGTGGTGGCAGATTAAAATTTGGATCATGTGATTGGTTCAGATTTCAGGTATATATTTCTGATCATTTAAAAAAAAAAAAATGGTTTTTGGGTGATTGTAATTGTGATGTTTGGTTGATGAGAAATGGTGGGAAAATGTAAAGAATTGATTTTTTTGGTGATGGGTTGATTTTTGAATTGATGAGTTGTGATAGATATCTTTTTTTTCTGGTCATTTATATATAATTCTCTCTTAGTTTCTCATCAAACAAACAATTATATGAATTAGTTTTAATTGCTTGAATTTGTTCTTGTTGAATTTTGGGTGGAGTAGAGATTATTAATCCATACTATACATAACTAGAATTTAATCTGCAGTTGTTATAAATCTTTACGAGCTTTCGAAGAAACCTTTCGAAACCATGAATTGATCGAAACATAGTTTATGTGAAGTAAATAATAATTGTTTTAATTGCCTGAATTTGGGTGGAGTATAGATTATTCATACATAACTAGAATTTAATCTGCTGTTCTTATAAATCTTTACGAGTTTTCGAAGAAACCTTTCAAAACCATGAATTGATCGAAATCATATATAGTTTATATGAAGTAAATACAATTTGGACTTGAAGATTTTGTATTGATTATTGGATTTTTAAAGAGTCATGTTGTTTCTTTGCAGCCTGGTTCTGATACCGAACATGTAAATATCGCGCTTCCCTTGCATCACTCTAGCAGAAAATATGGTGTCAAATCTAGGGATCTATGGCATAAGGTATGCCTTTTTCGTGCAATTTATATTATTGTTTTCGCATGTTTCTAGAAGAAGATCAACATTGTTGGTCCATGACCACAAGGGCACGAGGACTGTCCAATCTTGATCCGAAGAATGTGTGACAATGTAGTAGTATTACATTGTTTGTTTGATCAATATGTAATTGTTAATAATTCATGGTTTGATTTTTTCTTTAAATACTTTTGTAGAATGAATCTTCTTTGCTGAATCCTAAGTCAGCGATGGAAGGAGCGACAAATTGGGATCGTAGGTGCTCGAAAAAATCCACCGAGGCCTACCTCTTCTACACCCACATGAAGCTTCTTGAAGATCAAGTTACTACTGTCTCGGTTGTTTCTGCTCTGAAAGCAGAACTAATGCAGGCTCAATTACGGATTCTTCAGCTTGAAGACGAGCATCAGTACTCTAAGATGAAATTCGAACATTTGATGAGAAAGCTTGGAGAGGAAAGGAAGTCGAGGCGGAGCAGAGAACACAGTAAAACGAGTGCAGTTATTGATGGCTTCAAGGATGAATTGAGCAAAGAAAGGAAAATCCGAAAGAAGATTGAGATTCTCAACTCTAAATTGGTTAAGAAACTGGCTGACGGTGAGTCAGCTACGAAGCAACTCTTGCAAGATTACGAGAAGGAAAAAAGGGGCAGAGAGATGATGGAGGAAGTTTGTAACGAGCTGGCCAAAAAAATCGGAGAAGACAAGGTCGAATTGGATTCATTGAACCGTGAAGCTATGAAAATTCGCGAAGAGGTCGAAGAAGAGAGGAGAATGTTGCAGTTGGCTGAGGTTTGGCGTGAAGAACGTGTTCAAATGAAGCTGGTTGATGCAAAATCAGTTCTTGAACATAAGTACCGTCAGCTGATTAAGCTCGTAGCTGACCTTGAATCTCTTCTGAGAACACAACGCGCTCCCCTAGATATAGCGGAACTAAGAGAAGCTGAACTGATCATACAGGCAGTCAAATCCGTGAATATTCAAGATGTTAAGGAATTCAAATACGTGCCTCCAAAATCAAGTGATATATTCTCCATTTTCGAAGATCTTCTACAAGGCAAAGCTAGTGAGAGGGAGAGCGATGCTGGTGATGCTTCTAACTATCAAATCGTGCCTCATGAGGGATCAAGATGTTCCGTCAAAGGGAGTGACCACTCAGGTAAATTTTATCTTTCAAGGAGCGTAATAGAATGTAATGAGAATGGAAGTGAGAATTTTACAAATACCGAAATCAATGAGGTATGCTCAACCTCCAAAGGACAAGTGAAGCGGAAGGCATTTCCAAGTAGTCCCAAACTCCTAGAGATAACATCAGACGATCATAGTAATAGGAGGCTTTCGAGTAGGACAACTTCTAGTGTGGGAACTTCTTCTCCGCGTAGAAAGTCAGTAGATAGCGCACTGCTTAGACAACGGGATCACATGAAAAATCCCCACATTACGCGAGGGATGAAAGGGTTCATCGAATGGCCACAAGGAGGAGGCAACCGAAAGAATGGCTTGAAGTCTAAGCTTTTGAAAGCCTTGATGGAAAGCCAGAAATCTAAATTCCGCGCCATGTCCTAATAACAGTTCACATCGATCACAAGATTCATTTCCGATGAGCCATTTTCCAGCTTCCGGTAGGTAAATTCTTACCATCAATCACTATATATGATCTAGTTCAAGTTATATGTTGCATCTAGAAATCATGTAGTCAATTATTAGTTTTTTTTTTTTTTGCATATGAGTTTACTGTGTACTAATTTCAGAGAATTCGCCGAGCAAGCCATTCATTGTATGATTACAATTTTTACACAGTTGAGAAATGAATCAGCTCCATTAGAAGTACTTTTGAGCTCCTGGGTTTCTCCTTTTAGTAGTAGTTCCTCAAAAGTGCTTTTACTAGAAGCACTTTTCTTTTGTCTGAACATATTCTTCAACTCACTTAAAATCCAAACACATTAATTTTCAAGTGAATTTTTTTTTTTTGCTTTTTCAAGGGGGACCATTTCAGGTGGGGGGGCAAAGTAGTGTGGGATCTTTGTGACGTTGTTTTGACTGATCACTTTGAGCTTTAAATTTTCTTCAGGAGAAAAATATAAACAATTTTGATTTTGTTGTCTACAAAACTTTCATGTCCATAACCATTTGTGCCCTTAAATGTCATCCATGCTCGTCTTTGAGAAACATAATGATATGTTTTCTTCGAGAATTTTGAATCCTTTCTTGATCTGATCCCTACTTTAACTTCATATCATATTAAAAAAATTGTAAAATTTATGATAAATTTCCTTGATGCAATGAAACTCGGAATTCAATATTTTGGAAACCGATAATGAGGAGTGACAAAACAGGATCCTTTATTGATTTGAGCTCTCTTATGTTTGGAAGAAATTATTTTTTTTCAATTATTATTATTGCTTTTAACTATGGTTTTTAAATAAAATAAAAAAAATAAAAATAAAATAAAATAAAATAAAAGCAATTACATATGTTTATAGCTATTTAAGTTATAGCTTGTATTAGAAGAAGAAGAAAACGTTTTAAAGTTACTAGCATATCATACTATCCATACGTCAATTCAATACACTTTTATTATAATTTTTTTTTCCAAAGCGATCGATTATTTTAAACTTTAGATTTTAAAATCAATATACATGCATACTTAGTAAAGTATTTCGAGAAAGGCATACAAATGACCTAATATGCACAACTCGTTTTTTTATTTACTATCAAGCTACATTGGACGCTGGTAGTATTGACTCATTGTTATCGACTCTTTTCAAGTCCAATTCCAAACAAAACAAAAGCAAATATTCAACCGTTAACATATCGGATCAACTTTAAAAAAAAAAAATTAAAAAAAAAAAAAAAAAACAACAAAACAAAACAAAAAAAAAACATCGGAACAAGAATCAAACATAAGATCTCCATTAAATGGGCCAATCCCAAAAGAAACTTTAGAAAAAATTCCAAGACAAAGCCCATATCTAGGCCCAGAAAGTAATTTCAACCGTAGCCAATTATAGTGTGCTGAAGTAAACTTGGCAATCTGAGAATTTATTTCCCAAAAACACAAAGCAAAAACAAACACACTTTCTTTCAAAAACAGCCCAAAAAGTAACCCGAGGGATTCGAACCCATATGCACAGCCATTTGAACTATGAGTGGATACGAAAAATAAAGCTTACACACTTTTTTACAATTGCTCCATAGTTTCATATTTTTATAGAAATAAATATTACACACTTTCTTAAAAGTCATGTAAACAGCATATATAATCACTAACAAGTAACAAGTCCAAGAATCTGAGATCATGATTTTGATATTGATATTGATTATCATGAATGTGGGTCCTCTAAATATTCAAAGTAACACACATATATATATATATATATAAAAGTATTTATTTATTTATTTATTTATTAGCTCAAAAAGGAAAAGAAAAAGAAAAGAAAATGAAAATAAAAACAATGGTTGTGAATCCTTGTTAGTTGTGAGCCCATGGTTGATGGTTGATTGGCACCATCACCATCTATCACCTTCCACTAAAAGCAATTTGGTTTAATGGTTTTTGCTTCTCTTGAAATTGGTCCCCCCCACACAACAATTATTGTCCACTTTTATTAGATTATGTTTACATCCTCTATTTTTTTAATTAATAAGAGAAATCATTTCTATTTATATATATATATATATATAAACACACACAATTAATGAATTATTTTATTTGTTTTTATGTTTTTAATTTATGTTTCAAACCCATATATTAAAAGTTATCTTAACTTTTTTTAACACACACATTAAGAGTTAGAAAAGTAAATAAGAAACAAAAATTAATATATATTCATACTTTATTAAGATCATTGCACAATACGACTTAATGGTAAAATGACGATCATCATCATGATAATTCGAGTCGTTCCACTACAGATAGTATATATAAATACATATTTTAAAAAAATCAATATATGCACATCTCTTTTTAGCTCTGGGAGTGTACACTTCCTCTCAACGTAAAATGAATATAGATTTCTTACTCACTTAAAAAAAAATTGATATAACACTTTTTCGATTCTTAATACGTGTTTTTTGAATTATACTTAACAAAAAAAAAAAAAAAGGGTATATTAAAAGGGTTCTTCTTGTTTTATTCCTTCCAATACGTCACTTTAATTAAAATTAAAACACTATTATGTACTTGAACTTGATTTGATTCATTGAACATGCCTTTGAAATTTATGTATTTCAATTGGATTTGATTCTTTAAACTTGTCTTTGAAATTACCCACATCAATCTCTTTCTTGCTAATTTGATTTTCTTTTTTCTTTTTTTCTTTTTTGTTATTGGTATGAAATGTGCCACATCAATGGTGATTACTGATTAATTAATCATTGTTGAAAAATCAATACAAAAATTTCTTGTAATTATAGCACTCCTTTTTTTACTTTTACTTTTAATAGGTAATCAACCAACCTTAGAATTTAGAAATCATTAATTTGGTATATATTTTTTTTATTATTATATATATATTTTTTTGAAGGATCTAATTTGGTATTTGAAAAGCCACCTTTTTCAAATCTAAAATTAGAATTTACAAATTTTGGTTATTATAAGAAATTGAGATACATGTGGGTATTAGATTATTAGCTAATTCCACGAACGAAATTCGTTGTAATAATGTAAATGATTTTACGATTAAATGAATTCTACCCACGTAGAATTTTCACAATTTCTATATTTTAGTAATATTGTAAAAATAAAATAAAATAAAATATGGAGACACACAAGTACCCTTCTGAGAGAGTGAAGCTTTGTTGCAAAATTATCAACATATTCCAATAAAAGAAAAGAAAAATATAGGACACAAATTCTTCTAGATAGAGAAAGAGTGAGGAGTGCCCACAAATCAAAATCATTGCTTGAGCTCACTCGCTTGCTGAGTCAACTCGGTTTTTTTTTTTTTAATACCTGTGTTGACTCGACCGAATCATTGCTCAAGAAAAAAAATATAATAGCAATAATAATCGAAGTGAACAATGAGCTTAGTTTTTTTATTTTTAATTTTTTTTTTAATAGCTAATAATAATAAATTTAATTAATTACTTGTTTAACCATCGAACCCGGTCTGGCTCCACACAGCATCCCTCACGCGCCTCAGATCACGTCCTTTGAGCGTGCGTCCCACACCCTCGAAAACGGAGCCCGTCCGGCTCCGTGCATGCTCACGTGCCAAGTACTCGTGCGGCGGAATCATCTCTGAGTCACGGTCGTCCAACACGTCATCCGAGTCGTGCATAGACTCGACCGAGTCGACCCGGTAAATCTTACTCCAATCAGGAACGTTCACCGGTGCTGACGTGGCCATTTGGTGTCCACGTGGAGACGCTACAGCCATGCTGTTGCTATGATTGTTGTATTCATTTCCTCTGAATTGGTGCACGATCCTCGGCGACGACACCGTCTTGCCCGAATCGTCAAAAGCGAGTGACAAACCCCCCACGTTGCGGTCTCCGTCGCCGCCGTCGTCGCGAGGCGGCGGTGCACGCCGGCGGCACCTCCCGTTACTCATAATCTCCAAACCAGCGCGTGGACTCCATTCGCTTTGCGAGCTGTTGTTGTTGTTACTAACGACCACCACCTGGTCAAACCTATCCGCCACCTCATCCGCCGTCGACCATACGTCGTCCTCGCCGAGCTCCGCCACATCACCGCCGTTTTCCCCGCCACTGCCACCGTAACTGTAACCCCCCAAATATCGCTCGCTTCTGCTTGTCGTCAATTTCCGACCTTTCGCCATATAGCATCCTAAAATCTAAAAACTTAAAAATAAAAAATAAAAAAAATTCTAAAATCTAAAAAAAAAATAACCCATAAAAGAAAAAACAAAATTTGATTTTTGGATACAAAGAAACAGAACCAACTTTAGTGGAACTATTATGATGAGTCCATCACTTGGGTTCTCATGAAACATAGGCTGTTGTTTGAAGTGGCAAACATGTATATATAACATTTTATTTTTCTTTAAAAAAAATATAAATAAATTAAATTAAGACAGCAACTTAATTTCATGTGAATTTAGAGTTCATTTTGTCTGAATTTCATTATAAGATAGATTATAGAGTTAAAATTAGCATTTTTTATGGTGAGAGAATAGAAGACGACAACATGTCCACGAAACTGTAAAAAATTAAAATATGAATAAAAGGGGTGGACAAGAGTGACACGTGTGGAAGTACTATTGGTTGGTGGGAGTGAGGTTTTGTAATAAGAAAATCTATACCTTCCTAATTTGGATTTTGGATCATAATTGTTACTTTTTTACTAATTTTGGTAATTTGGGTTTTTAGTCTCATGAGATCAGCCTAGAAATTATGTCACAAAGATGAATCTGACTCCAACTAAAGTCTCATTCATTCATTCATGTAAGTATAGGAATCAGGGGTTTAATGATTAATGTGACGTGGGTATTACATGTTTACGATAGAGCCATCTTTTTTATTTTTTTGGTTTAAACCATCCGGTTTTCGAGTAGGGCGGATCCACCATACGGTGCAATCAGCCCAGACCACACCCCGACTAATCCAGATTCGCACCGGGTCGGCCCATTAAGGGGTAAAGTGCTCCCAATATGTGTAGCTCCGTTCACAAGGGGAGTTGAACCCACTACCTTACTTAAGTGATGAGAGTGCCGAACCACTCACACCAACACATGATTGGTGATAGAGCCATCTTTAACTACATCAATTAAGAGACGAAAATCTATGCATTGAAAGTTGTATACATAATTAAAATATAACTGGGCTACAAGACCCGAATTTAAATCATTAATATTAAACAATCCAAAAGAATTAATCCAAAATTAATCCAAATGATATGATAAATGATTTTGTTTATTAACCACATCATCTCATGATGTGTATGGTAATTATAACACAATAGCCATATCATTTGGGTTGAATTTTGGATTAATTACTTAAGTCGTACCCTAAAATGAATCTCGAAATTATATACTAATAACAAGAAAAAAAAAGAAAAAAAAAAACAAAGATGACGAGATGAGTTTGATCAAGTAGTATAATCACTCACACACATACAGCATGATATAGTGTATTCGAGTCGTGTCTGTTCTTCTAAACCCCGAATTTATTATAATATTTAAAAAATAATAATAATAATAATAATAATAAACATTATTGGCGAATGTTGGCACGCGCCCGAGACAAGAGTTTAAGATTAAATATATATCCACGTCAGATTTTTAAACCGTCCTTAAAGTGGGCCCCAGCTAGTTTGACTGTGTCAAATGCATCCAATACGGGTCCCACAGTCCACGTGGGCGCACACAAATAAGACCCTCTAAATCCTCCTCGTTGTCCTTTAATTGCCTAACACGTGTATGTTTCCAACAAGAGTGGATCCCACCAAACCCCATTTGTCTTTTTGCGCGATTTGTCCTAAAACAATGACATATTACAAAAAAGATATCATAAAAAAAATTGGTTAATTAGGGGTTGTTTAGTGATACAATTAATTAAAAAAGAAAGCATAATTGATGGTTTATGATGTAAAACAAGGTTTAATGATTGGGTTAAAATTAAAATAATCCCACTTGTAATTTTTTTAATAATAATAATTTTTTAATAATAATTTTTAATTTTTTATTATTTTTAATTTTTTATTATTTTGGTGATGGGGCACATTGGACGGTTGAAAATGGAGGTGGTGGGGTCCATGATCTAAGTGGGTCCTACAAGTAATTGTTGAATTGTGAACCTTATCACGATTTCACCATCAAAGAGACTTGATCATCATCAATCAAAAACTATTTTGCACAAAAAAATGACACAAATATTTTTTATTTTTTTTATTTTTTTATTTTTATTTTTTGGTAAGTTATTGAAGTAGTACTTTCATGGCCAGTTGATGGAGGGTACTGTAAAATGTCAAACATATTGGTGGGTGGGTGGTGGAATTATTGATGGAGGGAGGACCCAGGTGGTGCAGATGATCTGACTTAGGTTTGGACCTAGTTTCACTTGGGTTCTAATGGTGTGGACCCTGAGACCCAACTCTAGCAAGCTTTGGACATATCATTGTAATTGTGCAAGTATCCTATGCTTTTGCCTTGCAACTTGCTAGCTATATATATAATAACAATATCGGGGGCTGAATTTTTGCTTGTTTTTTCATACGGGATAGATTTTATAATCCTACATAGAGTATAGGTACCAATACCCCTTGGAGTGTACGTGAATTAGTATGTTGCCCTATAAACTTTTTTTTTAGGCATTAAACCTCCCGAACTATCATTTATTGGCAAAACACGACAATAGGTGCCCCCTCTTAGGGAGAAATAAACCCAACTGTTTAACAATAAATGATAGTTCGGGGGGTTTAATGTCTAAAAAAAAAAAGTTTAGAGGGCAACATGCGAATTCATGTACACTCCAGGGGACATTGGTGCCAATTACTCTATTACATAATATTGACTTGGTTACTTTCCCAAGAGTGATAATGTTATTTTGTAACAACATTACAAAGTGGCTCTATATAATGTTGCAAAATCGATTGGTACAAAAAAAAAACATAATAGAATCCCGCACTCAAAACTTGTATTTATATAGTTTATTGATGATTTGTACAGAAGAGTTTAGATCAACAGAAGAACCGGATGAATCTCTATTATTTGATAATCGATAGCATTATTAGAGAAGCAAAGATAAAAGCAAAAGTGCACGTTTAAAATGAATGGGCCGGAGTTGAAGAACATATATTTAGTTAACTGTTGAAGAGTAAATGAGTAATATATATATATCAAATTAAATGGTAAATTAAATAAGTTTGACATACTTTTTCCTCAAATAATAATAATAAGTTTGACATACTCCATGTGATATTTGATCAAGCAATTGTATTACCCAAAATTTGGATCCGAGATTCAAGATCCACTGGCGGCTTTAAAATATATATTATACGTATAATATGATGATCATCCCACATTTAAAATCCAAAAAAAGAAAGAAAATTGTCCAATAATATAGGAAGCTAAAGCATTTAACATATATTAATATATGCATCATTTTCTTATCGGCGTGTACTATTGTAATAATTTAAGTTTCTCAACTATCAGCATTAGATTAACCTACTTTGACTCTTTCGATATCAATAGAGAAAACGGTTATATATGATTTTCTCATGTACAAACTCTACATTCGAGTTCACTAATCGTCATATATGGCAATCATTATATATATAGGAAGATTCTCATGTACATAAACTCCTAAACGTAATTTACGTTTGAGTTCATGTACGGCAATCAATTTTATAGCATTATAGATTGAATGTTAATGATAGGTCAACCAAACCCCCTAACGGGTTCAACATTTCTAATTTTTATGTAATTATATATAGAGAGAGGGGAATATATATATATATATATATATATATATATGTACTAGGGTCCTAAAATTAGCATGACCCTCACAACTTGTGTCTTTATATTACCAAAACATGACAGCTAAAGAACTAACTAACAGCTGATTATGTCATGCAAATGCATATTGAAAGAGAGAGAGAGAGAGAGAAATTGATTGATCATAGAGAGTTCCTTGGCTTTAGGTGGACTAGGACAAGATCTGGGGGGTGGGATCATGGGTCTGTCATTATTTTTTTTTTTTTTGGCAGAATCAGAATCTCACCTGCTCTCTCTTTCTACTTAGCCAAAGACAACTATTAAGACAACAAAACCCACTTCAATGTGTTTTCCATGTGATCTCAAATATTGCTTCCCAGATATGGCTGCTTTCATTTCCAGATTTTCTGCTGATCATGATCTTATTATACACGGAATCTTCAATGAACCAGTACTATATCTATATAATATTTTAGTCATAGAATATCCACATTGGAATTGTGTAAATAATATTGATGATCGTAAAATCTGTGAAGTTTAAACGTGATTCTCTATGCACGGTAATTAAAGTTATATGTGAACACATGTTAAATAGCCATGCATACTCATGTAGAATAACCTGGTAAAATATTCAATTTAGAGATGTAAAATATTTAGGGTTTACATGATCAATGAGCTAATAATTATATTTTACTAGTCATGAGTCAGAGATCTACAGTGCATCACACAACTTGGGTAATGATTGTACTAGGATGGACCACGTAAGACAGGTGTTATTAAATTATAATTATGATTCTATTGAGTGAAAAAACTGACAAGTCACTGTTGGTGATTAATTAGTTTAATAAGAAGATAGTAGAGAAAATCTTCGCGATACATCGGATATGATGTTGGGTACGTCATACACCTGGACACTGAAATAATAAATATGATAAGTAAATCATATTTGACACTTCTAACACCGCCACATTTATACCCATATTTTATGTGTACACCAGTACTTACGAATACACCCGCGGAAGATTTTATTTTATTTTATTTTATTTTATTTTATTTTTTTCCTGAAGCTAGGGTTTATGGAGCAGACAGGAAGTATCAGCAGCTAACAGAAAGTTGGAGGCTTTGTTTGGTAGTGAAGGTTAGCCAGTGGAAATAGATTCTAGCACGAGCTACTCAATCAAATTCTGTAGAGCATGCACGTACTAATGGGGGTGGGCTCTAGTCTACATTACTCTACTCTCATCATCTCTTGGAATTAAGCTAGCTAGGACAAAGTGCTTTTTGGGTTGAGTGAAAAGCACTTTCCAATATTAATCAAGATTATAGACTTTTAACATGATCTCATGTTACATGTAAATTGCAAAACGATAGTAGTATTATTATAAATGCATGACATTAAATAGTTGAATATCCGCCGAGGTCCTTTACGTACCTTGACGTACCTTGTTAGTTAGAGACTTTAAAATGAAACATCACTAAGTTAATATTGTACCTCTATTCTAGTGAGAGTTGTATTACAAACCTAGTTTGTACGTAGAGTCAAATATTGTCCGATCCTTACACCATATTTGTGGAGGGAAATACGATTCAAACCCATAGTTAACGTTAATATTTATATACATATTGATAAAATCATTGAAAATTTTAATCTAGGGTAGAAAAATGTTAGTATGCCAATAGCATGAATTGTGGGTGCACATAGTAATATTTTTCACATATCTCATTTGTGGAGGGGACATATCATGAATGAATGCAACGAGTTTATCATTCACACAACCTTGTCTTGTCAAATTTTAGAATCTTGTTAACGTATAATTTATATACATATTGATCGAAAATTTTATTCTAGGGTAGAAAAATGTCAGTATGCCAATAGCACAAATGGTGGGTACACACATAAGAATATTTTTCACATAACTGATCAGTTGTTTATTTCTCAAATTAGTCTCGTGATTTGGACAATTGGTTTCGAAATATGAACAATCGGTTCCCTATGTAAATAAAGTTTTTATTAAATTAGTGGTGGTAGCTCAGGTTTTTAGCAGAAGCAATGTTTGATGTTTCTATATCTTTTAATATAAACCAAATAAACGAACCGATCACCATCAGTCTCTGTATTTGGAATTGTTACTTTCAGCTGGTTGGGCCAGCCTTTGTGTTATGTCCATCTCTCGATCGTCATCTTTGAAGATTGATGGAGCCACTCACTACAAACAGGTCTGATACTTTGAATATTATTGTGATTCTGTGTATGTATATATAAAATAAATAAATTAAATTTTTTTTTTTTTTCCTTCCAGATGATCATATGGTGATTTCCCTATAAAGCTCCATCAATCTTTTCTTGAACAATTTATATATTTGTGTACAAACCTAGCTAAAATATTCAACCTATAGTACCTGAGCATGTGAAGATGGCAGGTGTGTGTCTTCTTGGTGGAATTAGAAATTTTATATATAGTTTTATAATTATGTATATTTTCTTCACATTCAATTCCTTGTTAAATTCTGATACCCAACAATTGAGTTGAAATAGTATATGTGCGGTTCAAATATCTATTTACCTAACGAGAGATATTATCTTTTCATATATGCTTGAAAAAATACATATGATAAGACTCGAATCCCACACCACTAATGTTGAAGAGAATATAATGTACACTACCATCTATACTAAAAGGATGTGCGAATATAATTTAGATTTGATAGGTAAATTTTGTTGATCTCTAATTCTCTAGGTAGTACCATTTTTTATTTTTTATTTTGTCTAAAATGTAATAAAAATATAACACTTAATAAGAGTTTCTATATATTAATTAATTAGTACTTTTGATTTATATCATTATATGCTTATAGCATGGATGGCATGAAATGTAACTATATATCTTATTCAATCAATATACATCAATATATTATTACATTATATTCATTTTTTATTTATTTAAAGTTGTGAGATTCTTAGTTGAATAATTTATGAATATAATAGCTATTATCATGAAGAAAGAATCTTGCCCTTCAAAAATTGAAAAGGGATCTCCTCTTGTTCTTGTTTGACCATCAAGCCGCATCACATTCATCAAAACCACTCTCGACTAGCCATATTTGCTCTCTCTCTCTCTCTCTCTCTCTCTCTCTCTCTCTCTCTCTCTCTCTCTCTCTCTCTCTCTCTCTCTCTATTGAGGACCTTAATATATATACATTTTGTACAGCTATATATATTACAATTCTTTTATTCATAAATGAGAATATATATATATATACAATCTTTCTATTATCAGTTCGAACTGACAAAAGTTATATCAGTTTCTTGTATGTGGACCATTGGATTTAAATACTTTGACTGACAAGTGCATACAGCCAAATCAAAGTATTTAAATCCAGTGGCCAACATGCAAGGAACTGATATAACTTTTGTCAGTTCGAACTGATAATAGAATTTATGTATATATATATATATAGACTCATCTTTTCAAAAAAAGAAATATATATATAGACTCAATAATTTCAGTTGTTCGACCTCAATCACTTAGCTTGATAAGGTAGATTGATCTTGACGGATTTCAAATTATCCTGATTCAATTACATTCCGTATTTCCAAACAATGATATTAACCATCGATTAGGTATAGCTCTAACATTGCTTATTAGAAACTAGATTTTATCTAACAGTTAATATCTTAAGTTTGAGTTGCTGTCATATCCAGAAATATTCCTTTAAATTGGGGTGACCCATATATAAATACTTATAATCCCAATAGTACCCTAGCTAGCTACTATACAACAAACCAATACAGGACTTTACAACTCAATAATTTCAGTAGTTCATCCTCAGTCTATCGACAAGGAAGATTTCTGACAACGAATTTCATATTCGAATTTCTGACCAATGATATATCTAGATAGCCAATTTAAATTATAATTTTTTCCTTATGATCACTCATGAATTACGACTACAAGACACCATGAGAGGTAGCTATAGATAGGTTGATATAATTTAATGATAAAGTATATAGTAATATAGTATAGTATATATGGATAGGTGGAACGTCACTTTCAAAATCATCATCATGTTATGTCCAAACCCAAACCCCCCATAATGTCGTCATCTGAGATTTTTAACACTTACTGATGATCCTCATCATCTTCTTCCTTCATCTTCCAGTTATTACATAGATTTGACAGTTAACAGATCAAAGTATCTTTGAAATGATCGATAATGTTATATGATGATGCACAAGTGAGGTGTGTGTACATGTTGCCTCTTGCCCACTTGCACATATATAATTATTATTGTTGTCATGTGTGTGCCTCTAAAAAGTCACAACTTTTTGGTTCTGTGTGTTTTCTGTGCGGTGGAGTCTGTGTAGTAGTAGTGTGTTTCAGTCATCAAGTGGGGTTGCATGCAATCATGAAGTCTAGCACTGCTCTTGCACACTGTATATATTTGTAATTAAATTGGCTCAACAAGTTATTGTGTGAATGAGTCATTTGTTTGGCTTTTGGGTTTCCATGAAGCTATCATCAAATAGAGCATACTATATTTCTGTGTAGGCTTAAATGATCGAGAATGAAAATTAAAAGAAGTTAGGGCGTGTTTATTAATCAGGAATGAATGGAATCGGAATTAAGTTCCATCGGAAAAGGAATGGAGAGGAGTCAGAATCAAGTTACTAAATTATATTCCAGTGTTTACTAACAATTTAGGAATCGGAAACAGAATCAAATTTATTCCATTTCTAATGTTTACTTAAACTAAGGAATCGGATTAATACATAATTGATTACAAAAATACCCTTGTCTATAAAACATGATGAAATATATATATATATATATATAAAATTTATTATGAAAAAATATATTTTATATTACTCGTAACACTATAAATATAATAATTAAATTCCTTATATTGTAATATTTGAACTAATTAGATAAAGAACTATTGAGATAACTTGATTAAAAAAACGAAGCCGCAACCATATATATAAGAGATATGAATATGCCATAGTTATTATTATTATTTATTTTGAAAAGTGCTGTAATTATTTTTAGTTCATAAATTGTATTGTAATATTATGTATATATAAAGATGAATTTTTTATAAATCACATGGCTAGAATAATATAAATTATTAATTATGCAAACCATTATTAAGATTAAAAAAAAAAAAAAGTAAACCAATATGATTTACGTAAATTAAAAACAAAAGTCAATAATCATGAAGAAAACAGTTGCTTTTTTTTTTTTTTTTTTTTTTTTTAAGTGAGGATATTTTAGTAAATAAATCATGAATTCCATTTTTAATCAGGAAAGGAAACTTGATTCCTAGGGTGTGTGAGAGGAATCAAGTTCCCTTTCAATCAGGAACTTAATTCCTGATTTATGAGTACGGTCCACGGAATTTAATTCCCTAAAAATTTAGTAAACAATGGAATCCAGAAATCAGGAACTTAATTCCCTTTCCTAATTGGGATTCCTGATTAGTAGCCATTAATGAAATTATGAAAGGGAACTTAATTTCCGATGTTTATCGATTTTTAATAAACACTGCAATCACATATCAGAAATTAAGTTATCTTAATTATCTATCTCATTAAGAGCATCTCCAAGGGGCTCTCTAAATTTTAGTAACCAGTAACTTTTCATGGGGTCACTCCAACCATCTTCTCTATTATAATTGGACATTAATATTTTAATATTTTTTAAATTTAAAATATAAATAAATTTATTTTGTTTCAAATTGTATTTAATAAAAAAAAATTAGTTTAAAAATAATAAAATAATAGGAAAGAGAATTTGGCTAGCATAAAATGACTCTCCATATTTGGAGAGTGCCTTGCTATTTCTCTAAAATAGAGAGCCATATTAGGGAGTGATTGGAGTATAAAAAAACCATAATCGCTAGTCAGTTTGGCTAAGAAGCATGTTTAGAGAGCCCTGCTTGGAGAGTTGGAGATGCTCTAAAGGATTCTTGATTAGTAAATTTTGAATACATTAAATATATTCAAAATACAATATATACATGAATGTGCTTGGGAATGCTGAATATTAGTGAGATAGATCTAATATTTTGTATAACATTTTAGAATTCAAATAATATTGAGATCGATCTAGGCTTATATCAGAACACATTGAAAATATATGATTAATTAGTTATTAATTAACAGAAATAAAATGAAAGAAAATTAAATATATTATGACCATTCATTAGTTTTTAGTAATGTAGGTGTGTGTCACAACTCACAACTAATTATCACTATATTATTAAAAGAAACTAAAAATCCATTAGAGGATGTTGGCCTCTCACAGTCTCTCACCCCACACATAAAAAGTACCCAAAAAAAGATGCTAGTGATTAGTCAATTAATTGTAAAGAATGTATATATTTAAGGAGACATCATTAAGAAAAAAAAATGATAATGATGTATATAGTTCTTTTAAGAATCAAACTTCACAAATGTACTTTAATGAGCTATTGGTTAGAATATATATATATATAGGAATTTTCTAATAAGAACTTTTTACGATACACACTTTAAACACCTTTGATGAAATTGTATAGAATATATTGGCTTGAAAACATTGAACTAATTGATTTTTTGTATGGATGGTGAAAACATTTAAATACATTTATGGAAAAAAAAATTAAAAAAAAAAATCGGGTGCAAGAACTAATTTTTTCTACTTTTTTTGAAGACAAAACATTTAAAAATAGAGAAATATAAGAAAAAATACTTCTTAATTCCAAAAAATTTACAATTTTTTACCAAATGTGTATTTTAATTTTCTTAGGATGCATACAAAAAATCTCATCGAAAAACATTTGATTACATGCAATTTCATCAAAGGTGTTTAAAGTGTACATCGTAAAAGTCCTCATTTGAAAATTACTTTATATATATAAGGTGGTTCTTTAGTAAGGACATTCTGAAATCATAAGTTAAGAACGTCCAATCACAATCATATATTCATATTGGGTGTGGGCCCACTGTGAATGTGTGGTTGTGGTTGTGGTTGGTATTATAAAGTCAGACGATTCTAATTAGAGAAGTATTATATATATATATGACTTTGAAGTGCAGGATCTTATACTTGAATTTCGTATGGTTTCACTGATTCTCGTTACCGAGAATTGATATAATTTTTATAAAAAATATGTACAAGATCCCACACATGAAAGTTACTATATATAATAGTAAAGAACTATGCAACATACACATGCATCCCTCGTTGCGAGTTGCGACCATAATCAAGTGATAAAAATTATTACGTTTTATGATCGTAAGTCGTAGCAAGAGATGCATGGTGCATCTTGTTGCATCCAAATTTTTTCCCTTTAATCGTTTCCCAATGATCTTTCAAAGTGAAATAGGTTGTTGGGCCTGGCCCAGCAAACACAGAATCAAGAATGAACCAAGAGAAATGGAATTTTTGGCCTGGCCCATTAAAAAGGACAGAATCGGGCCATGGGCCTGTTGAATGAAAACAAACTAATGCTCTATTATGAAACAACACCATTTGTATTTTTTTTGGGTTATTGGCACTAGTCTCCTCTAAACTTTATACAGTGTACATTTTACCCCTTGATTTTTTTTTTTTAGGCATTAAACCCTATGAACTCTTATTTATTGTTAAACAGTTTGGTTTATTGCTCCCCTGAACGTCTGTTTGAGGGGTATCTACAATCAAGTTTTGTCAATAAATAAAAGTTCAGGGGGTTTAATGCAAACTCGCGTAAAATTCAGGGGAACTAGTGCCAATAACTTACAATAATTTGGGGTTTTATGAGTTTGTATTGTACGAGTTGACTTCGAAGTCAATTTGAATAATGAAATTTAGGTGAACTTTTTTTTTTCTCTTTTCCAAGTGAATATAATTTAATTTTTGTTTTGTTTTCGCTTAATTTATCTACAATTTGTTGTTATTTTTCACTTCGAATCCAAGCTAATCAAAGCCAGAACAACAAGCGAGAGAATTGGTTTAAATTTATCAAATTTATTCACTTACTCTTCAAAAATTTGTATCTTTATGTTGATTCATCTTTGTTTTCATGTAAATATCACCTGCAACTCATCTTTAAACTTTGAAACCATGGATAAAAGCTATAGCTTGAAGACTAGCATTGCATTTGATGTCGTAGATAACATGAAACTGTTACAGGGTGCATGCTACATTTGCTTACAAGTTTCATAATGTTTGTTCAGTTCCTGAATTTGACGTCTGAGATTGTTTTAGATTTTTTTTTTCGGGTTTTGTGTCGTTCATTGAGATTGTTTGTGAAACGAGTCATTGCTTCCATCAATGACTCATTTCACAAACAAACGGTTAGTAACCGACATATCTGAAAGTTTAAATAGTTAGTAAAAGAGCCTAACATTAATACTTAAAAGTTTAAACGGTTATTAAAAAGATCCAACATTAATATTTAAGCATTAGTAAAAAGGCACAAGACTATAGTTTTTAAAAGCGTAAAGATCCATATACACTAGGCTACAAACAAAAACCCTAATCTTTACCCGCCGCCATGTACTCAGCCTCAAACAAACAAAAGCTCTAATGTTTACCAATCGCCACCAACCCTAACCTCTTAATTTCCATGACTTAGAGCATCTCTAACAGTCTCCCTTGGAGACCCCCTTTAGCTTAATTAAGGGGGAAGCTGTATTTTTGCAACTCCAACAGGTCCCTTAAAGACTTCCTTAAATGTGTTTTGGTGGAGCTCACTCCCTTACTTAAGTGGTGGCTTCAACCCCAAAAAAGCAGAAGATATTTAACTTTTAAATCCCAATATAATTTATTATCCAATGAGTAATTTGTTTTACAATGTAAAACATTAAAATAATAATAAAAAATTATTAAGGGAGCCATTTAAGGGAGTGTGTTCCAACAATACTTTGTTGTATAATCTCCATGGAAACTTATTTAATGACCCTTTACAACAACATCAACCTTTATTTAAAGGGATCTCCAAAGAAACTGTTGGAGATATCCTTATGCTAGCAACAATTTGAATACATAGTATCAAAACTTTGTTATAATAGAGAGTCCTATGCATAGATACTAAGCCGTGTGCATTGCTCCTAGGCATTGGGATCAGCCGATCAGTTTTTGTTTGTTTACGGCTGACTGTATGGTAGCCCTTAAAGATTAGGGTTTTTGTTTGTTCGAGTCTTTTCAAATTATATATGAGGCGTGGAGTTTGTTGTCTCATAAAAGAGAATTATTATATGTTTTAATTTTAATTTTATTACCATTTTATAAATTCCCTGACAATTAGCTAATAGATTGAGCTGTAAATGAGCACTACAATATTATTCAATTAGCATTAACTTAATTGAGATTTGACCCTAGATTAATTCCATTTCCTTTCTCCACTCATGCCGAGTCTTTATATATACTTGTAGTATTCATCGAAAAAAGAAACAAGTCAATTTTATCTCCCCCCCCCCTATTTATTTAGGATGCGTTTATTACTAAAATGTAAATCAATAAGAAAAAACTTTTATTGGAAGAGTAATGCTACATTGTCTAAATTTGGTGTCCAAATTTGGTGCCCAAATAATGTGGTAACATTTTGGATCATTCATTTAATTCATGCAAATATAATACAATTTAAATGAATGTTTCAGAGTGTTGCCACATCATTTAGGCACCAGATTTAAACACCAAATTTGGACAATGTAGCACTACTCTTATTGGAAAGGGAGCTTAATTCCCAAATCAGGAATTACGTTCATTTTCTTGACTCCTACCATTTTTTAGTAAACACTGTAGCCACAAATCAAATTAAATTCCATTTCTTTTATTGGGATTCCCAATTAGTAAACACACCTCTAACGTTAACGTAAACACGTAAACTTTCCGACTAGTTTTGAATATGCACCTCACATGGTTGAGGACTAGAGATACTCAAAATTTATTAATTGGTGGTATCATCATGTCCTTTATATAGGTAAAAATATGGTATATTTATATAATATGTTATATTTATCAAGTCATTGAATGCTAGCCAATATATATGTATTATATGAGTCACTTTGGGGATATAGTCAACAAAACGACCAATAAAAAATAAAATATAATAAAATATCCGTGAATGTGAAGCCACTACTTTATTGTATAATCTGTTTTAGCACTTGTGATAATGTTGCTTTCTAGACTCCGTCTTCATGACATAATGGACCACCCAAGTCTTTTGTATTTATCTTGAAATTTTTGATTATCCATGGAATATCTTCACACACATTTTTTCAACTAGGAAAATAATTTCTATCCAAATTACTTTTTTCCCTTTTTTTTTTTTTTTTTCTTAGGATTCCTATCATGTGCAATTGTTTGTTTTATTTGTTGGTTTAGAGTAAGTATCTTCTTTTGATAAAAATATTAATAATTTATAAAATTGTTACTAAACTTGAATTTCTGACTTCACCACCGAACCTGATATTATATGTGTTGTCTTATATTTGCCCATAAAATTTTAAACCGAATAAAGATCCCTCCACCTTCCCCTTAAAGGAAGTATATATCATGTTGAACAAATAAAATGGTCTTTGCTTTGTACTTTTGTATTAAAATATTTCAATATTTCATAAATGGTTGTATTAAACAAATAACACGATGTAATATAGTAGTTGACTTATTTAAATAAATACATTAGATTAATGATATGACTTCACGAGATTCTTTTAATTAATCGTATATAATACGAGGATAGTTGAAATAAAATAAAATTTCGTAAGAAAAAAACGTGCACAATTATATGTCGATAGAAAAGGTTTAATTTAATTTTGTAAGATAAAAGGATAAGATTAATAAGATCGTGAAACATCATCTAACAACTCTTATATACAAGAAAAATAATTACAAAAATTGATTAATCAGTGAACAGGCATTTAATTGATTGAAAATCAGATATTTTTATTTTATTTTATTTTTCAGACAAAATTTGCAAGCACACAGTACTACAGTAGAAAAAGACATGAACTGGTTCAGATAAATAGATTTAGATATGTGTTTTTTTAGTCTCTGCTGGTCCAATCAAGTTCTTGTACCTTTGTCTTTGTCAGCTTACCACGTGTACAACTTTTCTTTGTCACGTATTTTCTTCATGCTTTAAAATTTGGATAAACAAAATCCCAATTTTTTCATGAATTTTCCATATTTATTTGTTATACAAAAATTTATGTTATTAGTTATTTTGTTTATTACCAAATTAGAAGTTTGGGTTAAATACCAAAATCAATCACTATTTAAAATAAATACATTACAAGATTTCAGATTTTGGATGTTAGAATCAAAGAATTTATAGTAAATTAGTAATACCAAATATATAAATTATATATATGCATATATAAACAGATACAGTTTTTCTACTATCAGTTCTTCCTTATGTAAAATATATTAGGACGAAAAATGTGGAACGTAGATTATGAAAAAATTTGGATAAGTGCATATACTTTGAGTTAAAATGTCTAAATCTAATGGTTAACATTCTTTGTCCCGATATATTTTATATCCGGACGCAGTAACAATAGAAAAATTGAGCAGAAACATTACACATAAATATTTTTCTTCCTTAAATTCAGCTCAAAGATTGAAACTTTGATTTGTTTTTTTGCTAATATCCCAACAAAGCATACACCCAATTCTTGTTTGTCCACACTCAACTTTCCCATCTGCTTCTCTGTAACGCGCATCCAAAAAATCCTTTCAAAGTTTTCATTTTTATCAGATTCATTCTCTCAAAACACCATAAAAATTCAAGCTTTTTTAATTTTTCTTTATATGATCCATCTTTTTATCATCCCAATATTGTAATCAAGAAAATGGGTTGTTGGAGTAGCAAAGCAGAATCTCCACAAACAGATTTTAGTGGCTATAGATCAAATCAATCTCATCAACAACATCATCGACAACAACAACAACGCCAACAACAACAACAACAACAACAACATGTTGTTGTTCCACCACCAAAAGTGTCTGTTCCTCAACCAAGGCAGCGGCAGCAGCAGCAGCAGCCGCCGCCGCCGCCACAGCCACAGCCTCAGCCTCAGCCTCAGCCTCAGCCGTTGAAATCTGCTCTTGCTGTGCAGAAGCCGGAAACTATACTGGGTAGGTCATTTGAAGACATTAAACAGCACTACACACTAGGAAAGGAACTGGGTAGAGGTCAGTTTGGGATCACATACTTGTGTACAGAGAATTCAACAGGTCACACTTATGCTTGTAAATCGATATTGAAGAGGAAGCTTGCGAGCAAACAAGACAGAGAAGACATGAGGAGAGAGATTCAGTTAATGCAGCATTTGTCTGGTCAACAGAACATAGTTGAATTTAGGGGTGCTTATGAAGATAGACAATCTGTGCATCTAGTGATGGAGTTGTGTTCTGGGGGTGAGCTTTTTGATAAGATTCTTGCTCAGGGTCATTACACTGAGAGAGCAGCTGCTGGTATTTGTAAAGCTATTGTGAATGTGGTTCATAGTTGTCATTTTATGGGGGTTATGCATCGCGATCTCAAGCCGGAGAATTTCTTATTGTCAAGCAAGGATGAGAATGCTATGTTGAAGGCAACAGATTTTGGATTGTCTGTGTTCATTGAGGAAGGTGAATAATTTTATAATTCTCTAATTAGATTGTCAGTTTCATGTTTTTGTTTTGATTGTTTAGCTTGAGATGATTCATGTAGTTTAAAATGTGTGTTTTGTTTTCTGGGGTTGTGGGAATAGATATGTATTCATCTAGGACTTTGATAATTAGCGATATCGTTGTAAGGATTTGGTTTAGATTTTGTGATATTTTAAGGCATTTTAGCATTTTGTGGCTTGAATTTTAGTGAAAAGCTACCTCGGATAAGACAATCTGACCAGCTGGTTTAGTCCTCGAGTGTGCTCAAATAGCATCGGTCTTATGAGTGAGGGCCTGAGGATCAAACTCATGGGTTTAGTTACTTAGTAATTGGGGAATTGTGTAGTGTTAGGGATTGTTTTGTTGGGTTGAAATGATAACACATGCTGCCAGGGGTTTCCGGTGAGTGTAAAGCCTTGCTTTTTACCCGTTGACACATTTTAGTTAGTTTAGTGATCCTAGATCCAGGTCAGTTTATCAGTTTAGTGATCTTGTATCAGATCCATTTATTTCTAATAGAGTTGTCCACATTATGTTTCGCGAGGAAAGCACATCTTGGAAATATTAATCACTGAACCATCGCATAGGTTTTTCGATGAACCAAAAAGATATCAAATTTCCCCCTGATGTCACCAACCTATCCGGAAGGATCCCCAATGTTTTGAAAATTGGAGTACCTTGAGTTATAGGTTTTGTCATCTTACATTTTTTTTTTTGTGATAGAGTGATAGACACATAATTGCCATTGTTGAGTATTCTTACAACCATAAAGAAGGGATTTTTTGTGTAACTTGATTAAATGATAATCTTTTCATAATAACTGGATATCAATCTCATCTTGTTGAGTTTGCCACATTGCCTGTGAGGAAAAGCTTCATTGGTGTGATTCCGAAGGCCTAAATTCATTATCTATTCAAGAACATTACCGTTTTGCAGATCTCCGAGAAAGATAATTGGTTTTGTATGAATATTATAGCTCATGGTGATGACTTATATGGCTTCTGTCATCTCTTATTGATCGGATTTGTTCACATCATTTTGCCTCATTTTAGTTCGCTTCTTAATAATTGATGCAGCTTCTCTAAAGTTATCTTATATTTTATCGTTCTAAATCATTTATGTAATTTCACTTCATGTTAGTGATCCAGCCAGCAATAACTTAATTGACCCTTTCTTGAAACTTTTGCAGGGAAAGTATATCGTGATATAGTAGGCAGTGCTTACTATGTTGCTCCTGAAGTATTGCGTCGTAGTTATGGCAAGGAAATAGACGTTTGGAGTGCAGGAGTTATTTTATACATTCTACTTAGCGGGGTACCTCCATTTTGGGCTGGTAAGGAAAACATTAGACATGTTTTTTTTGCCATAATTGTATGTTACATACTTACTTTATGTTTTCAGATTCTCTCATCAACTATGTATTATATATCATTGATGTGCAGTAATATCTTTTGCTCATTTGTGCCGCAGAAAATGAGAAGGGAATATTCGATGCCGTTTTGAAAGGAGAGATTGACTTTGCAACTGATCCGTGGCCATCAATATCAAACAGTGCCAAGGATCTAGTCCGGAAAATGCTGACCCAGGACCCAAGAAAGCGAATCACTTCTGCACAAGTTCTTGGTAAGGAACTCCATAATCCTGCTTAGTCTACTTTTATTAGAAGATACGAAACTCAAATCTAAAAACCAAATCCTGCAAACCTTCGTGTGAGCGGGATTCTCTCCATAGACTTCAAATACATCTATAAGAGTTCTCACTGCTAAGCTTGCATGTATCCACAATGTTTCTTGATTTGCTTCCTTCTTACTGCTTGCTCAAGTTGTGTTCTTGCTTCTGGTTGCTTCGACAAAAAAAAAGAAAAGAAGAGGCATTTCATCAAATTCCTGCATTTAATTAAAAGACATATAAAGGCAACATCAACATTATTATAGTTAGTGAAAATGGATGGTGTGACATTTTGGTTGCTACTAATCAATCAATCAAATATGATTATCGTTATTATTATTTGCTATCTTCTGGTGTTGCATTTGTTAAAAACTTCTGTATTTTTATATGTTTAGAGCATCCCTGGATTAAAGAAGCATCAGACAAGCCAATAGACAGCGCAGTTCTCTCTAGAATGAAACAATTCAGGGCAATGAATAAACTCAAAAAGCTGGCATTGAAGGTAATTTATGGACTTTATTAATAATATTCTTTCTTCTTTTGTTCCGAATTTGTGATAAAATTCCCATAAAAATTGTGTAACAAATGTCAATTTATTTCTAAAACTTTGATCGGAACATGTGATTCCATCATAAAACAAAATCCATATTAGTGTTTTATTAGGAAGATCTTTTTGGCAATAATGCAGCTTCCGGGTATGTGTAGCTTAAATAGATACCTAATAATGGCACAGATGGCAAGACATTTTACAACTTTTGAGTTCAATGGCTCTAGATGGTTTTGCTTTCTGTCTTCATTTAATAGCACCGGTGCATTTTGAATTCATCGCAGGTCATTGCTGAAAATCTATCTGAAGAAGAAATTAAAGGTCTTAAATCAATGTTTGCAAACATTGATACTGACCAGAGTGGTACAATCACTTACGAAGAACTTAAGACAGGTTTGTCTCGACTTGGATCGAAACTCTCTGAAGTTGAAGTCAAACAACTTATGGAAGCTGTAAGTAATAATGATATCCTAACTACAGTTGAATTTGTTGAATATTCAATGTTCCGTGCATCACATACGTACTCACTTGGTGTGTCCCCGTTATCACTGTGTAATGAATTTCAGGCTGATGTGGATGGAAATGGATCAATTGACTACATTGAATTTATTTCTGCTACAATGCATAGATACAGACTGGAAAGAGACGAGCACCTTTTCAAAGCATTTCAGTATTTTGATACAGATCATAGCGGGTGAGTTCTCGCTTTCCTGTTTTTTTTTTTTTTTTTTTCCATAGTTAAACTTATGAAACCATAGGGCTGCTTGGTTATATAGAATCCTTCGGAAATCCTGATGATTCAGTTAACTGATATGTGAAATTGTAAACTTCGTGACAGGTATATTACGAGGGATGAATTAGAAACAGCGATGAAGGAATATGGAATGGGTGATGAAGTCACCATCCGGGAAATAATTTCTGAAGTGGATACAGATAATGTAAGTTATTTCTGTTTCGAAACTTTCGAATTCTCTCATTGAGACACATTATCAGGTTCTGATCCCATTTAAACTAACAGGATGGGAGGATCAACTACGAGGAATTCTGTACAATGATGAGAAGTGGGACTCAACCGCAGCAGCCTGCAAATCTCTTCTAGTTCCACTGACAGAAGCTGATGAGTATTTTCGTGCAAGTGGGCCGCTTGAGTGACTTAACAATATCAGCAGGAGTCGAAGCAATCTCCCTGAAGGGATAGGTAGAGCATGGTGACAGTAAATTTTATGATAGTCCTTTGCCATTATGAATTTCTGAATTTGTCAGTTAGAACTCACAAGGCTATAAGTTAGTATAGCTCAGAGTTGTTGTAGCATTTGTGCATATATCTGGTTTCCAAATAATTTACTTGGTCTATGTTCCTAAATTCTTAACTCTCTTTCTGCATTGAGCTGATTCTTTGAACTACCTTTTAAATTAAAAATTTACTTCTGAAAAGAATGCGTATTTTTCGCGTGGTGGATTTTGTTGGATGGGGGTGCTAATTTCTTCGCAGACTGTGTTCTCTCCTGTAACGTTCTACAGATTATCTCAGCAGTGTTTTTTGTTTTCATTTACAACTAGTGGCCTGTGTCACTGATCAGAAATAGTATGAATCATTTCACAGGAATTTGCATCCATAGATGATGTGAAGAAGCATTTTTAAAGAGTGATTAGTGTATATGGTGTTACTGACAATTTTGAAATCAGAAAATACATGTGCCCATCTAAGAGCATTTCTCACACTCACATCAGAATATGTTCATTGGAGAGCAAAACTTTCATGTGTTCTGTGACCGGTCAGTTTGAACTAGTTTATAAATCTCGAATTACTATTTAGGTCTTGAATTTTTTAATAAAATAGACGTGTTTTAAACCGGAGATAGAAGACACATTAAGGTAGCATCCATTATCATCTCTGGATAGAGTTGTACTTCTTTCTTTCAACTCCCATGATTTTCCATTTTAAAGACTCCAAAATCCATAGACAAGATATTATGTGAAACCGAAACATTAACATCACCACAAAATATATAATCAAATTTTAATAAAAAAAATAAAAAATGAGGTGGCCTCCTAATTGGAATGAGACATTGCGCCTCCTCCATGGCTCCATTGCAAATGGAGTAGGCTCGTTGGCCCTAGCCTCCTCCAATTTGCATGATTCCGCTAAGGAGGCCACCGGCAGCCTCCTTTGGGCCAGCGGAGGCAATCGCCAATGACCTCAATTTTTTTTTTTTTTTTTTCTTTTGTTTATAATTAAAAATTAGTTTATTAATATATTTATGTTGTAAAATGACGATTTTACCCTTAGAAACCCGTCATCAGTTATCTCTAATGGATTTTGGCTAGCACCTTTCCATGGAGGAGAGAGAAAAACAAAAAAAAAAAGTTTTATATAAGAATAAAATGTGTAAGGGTAAATTTTTTATTAAAAAAAATGTGTAAGGGTAAAATTGTATTATCACATCATGACTGTTGAACTTTCCCACTCAACCTTAACACCCTGTTAAATCAACGATTTTCAGGGAGTTTTGTGCAATTAAAATATAATATATTTCGGGAAATGCAATTTCACTTAAATTTAGAGGTATTATTGCCATTTTACGCAAAACAAAATCAGACGGGCACGGGCTTTCCAATTTTATCAGTCCACAGTCCACAGTCCACTCTGCTTTAGTGCTTTTGCTCTGCTGTTTAGTTTCTCTTCGGATTTCTGGTAAGAATTCATGGCTTTATTTTCTTTGATTATTACTTACTTTTTTTTTTTTTTTTCATTCTATTATTTTACTGTTATTCATATAAATTTCTCTGATTGTTATATAAAATTTTCAGTTCAATTTCTAGGGTTTGTTTAGGCCCCTGTTAACCTAGATAAATTATTTGATTTTTTTTATGTTCGATTTATCGTTGAAATTTTTTATCTTAATTATAATAATTTTATCCCTTTATATTCCATTTAAATAAACATGAATTGTATACTTTGTTGTGGACTCTTAATTATAATTGTGATATATATGAATATGAGTTGAATGTTACAGATTTAAAGATTATGGGGGACCGGATTGGCATGGTGGATCAAATCTCAGAGTTGCCGGATTTTATTATTCATCACATTATGTCTTACCTCTCTACAAAAGAGGCAGTTCGAACGTGTGTCTTATCAAAGAAATGGAATCATTTACGTACATCATTTCCCATCTTGGATTTTGATGAAATTTACTTTGTAGGAGATTTGGCAGGTCGCTACTCTTATTATATTGACTGGAGGGGGAAAAGAAGATCTTATAAATGTACAGATATATTTACAAGATTTGTAGATGCTTCCCTGCTACGATTTTGTGAGCTTAAGGTTTCTATGCAGAAATTTAGGCTATCCATGAGTGATTTTTGTGTTGAAGGAGTTGCTTCTCTTCTTGACAAGTGGATAGAACTGGCTGTGGCGAATGAGGTACAAGAGTTAGATTTCAATGTTGCAACAGATGGGGATAGTAGGTACAGTCTGCCTGCAACAATATTTTCAGCTAAATTTGTGATGACTTTGAACCTAAGTGGTTGTAACTTGGAGCAGTCATCCGATACTATAAGTTTCCATTCTCTCAAAAAGCTAGCACTAGACAGGGTCTGTATAGGTGAACAAATGGTTCAGCAGTTTATTAGTGAATGCCCATTGCTTGAAGATTTGATTTTATCCCCAATTTGGGATGTTAAACGTGTTTGTGTTTCTAATTTACCCAAACTGAAGATTGTGACGATTAGTGATGAAAACTCTACACTTGAAAGTATTGAGATTGTTGCACCAAGTCTTCAACAATGCACCCTTATATGTCGTGATAAACCATGCTTGATTGATTTGGCTGGGTGCCCTCATTTAAACTCTTTGGAGTTAAGGAGTGTAGATATCGAAATTCTTGACCTTATCTCAAAAATCCCCTTGCTTGAGAAACTGATTATACAGGGTTGTAAAAATCTTACAGAATTTGAATTTTCAAGTGATCGGCTCAAGGATTTACAGATTCTCGAATGTTTTAATATTGATGTTATTGATGTTGATGCTCCAAATTTACTTTCCTTTAGCTATAAGTGTGAAGATTCTCTGAGTTTTTATTCCATAAAAGGTTCACGTCGATGCGCATGCAAGCTCAAATTTCTTATCAATACTGATCTTAACGGTGTCCTCTTTTTTACTTGGTTCAAACTTATAAAAGAAGAATTTATTGGAGTTACTCATCAAGTTAAAGAGCTAAGCATGTCTATCAATATCATGATATCATCGGTATGTCTATAAATTGCGTATTAACAATTTCACTTATAATTTTTAATTGATTCTTACTCTTATATTAATTTTTTATTTTTATTTTTGCTTGCTTGTAATGATTTATCAAGGATTCATTTAGTTTAGATGAATTCAGAAGTAGTTCGCCTTCACTCCCTCGTGAAGTTGAGAATTTGATTATAGATGTACAAGAAGTACCCCCTTCGAAATATGCAGCTCTTTTGGATTGCTTACTTTGGGTCTGTTTTCCAAGGATTTTGTCTATAGAATTAAAACGGCGGAAACAGTCGACCGAATTTATTAAGGTACGCCATGTGTTCACTAACTATTCTTCTTATTCTTATATTATCAACGTATTTCATATATTCCTTGTCACCACATAGGTAATTATGAGTGAGGAAGGAAAAGTTTTAGTTTTTTACTCCAAATTTAAGAGGTAAAGTAATCACTAATCACTCAAAATGTGTGTTGGGTTTGAATGAAATTGGCTATAAAACAAGTTGAGTTTCCCTTTCCTTTATTTTCAAGGACTATTATTGTAAGAAAATAGTTGTTATATTGATAAAGGTATTATATAGCTGCCTGCTTTTTCGTTTTCAAAATAGAGTTGAGTCCACTCTTTAGTGGATGTTTAATTTTATAATTATTTGTCGTTTGTTTTATTTACAGTTGTTTTACGAGAAGCTAATCAATAGTGATACAAAATGTTGCAATTCTCACATCATCAAGTGTTGGCGGCATTATTTAAAAGGTTACAAGATTGAAAGTTTCGTACCCTATACTGATCCAAAACCTCGTCGTGTAGATAATTTGATGGTCGAGTTGCCTAGACTTCCTGAAGGAACTATTCGGTTTCAACTAGATTGGTGTTTCTTTTTTACATATTGACGAGGCGTACGACTATTGTTTATGATGTTAATGAAGTTATGAACGAAACTTGTTTATTACATGAAGGACTTTGTAAAAAGATGATGGTTGTTCATATACTTTGTTGAATATCTTGAAGAACTATTCTCTAATTAAAAAATACCTCATGTTCGTAGTTCTTCACTTTCTTCAAGGTGAACTTGTCGCTCTTACTTGGTTCAAACTTATAAAAGAAGAATTTAACGGAGTTGCTCATCAAGTTACAGAGCTAAGCATGTCTATCAATATCATGATATCATTGGTGTGTCTATAAATTGCGCATTAACAATTTCACTTATAATTTTTAATTGCTTCTTACTTGTATCTTAATTGTTTGTTTGTTTTTTTTTTTTTGCTTGCTTGTAATGATTTATCAAGGATTCATTTAGTTTAGATGAATTTAGTGTTGTTATTACTTCATAAAACACAATCTGGGTTTGAACCTGCAGCAAGATAATGTAGATAAACCAGAAAAGAAAACACACGTTAGAAATCAAAGGAACCGAGGCCCGCGATTTCGCCGTATATTACACCATATGTGTTAGCGATCGTCTCCCAGGATACAACGGTTCGACAGTGGAGCAAACCACTTTCAGCGAACTCAAATATTCGGGATCAAACTCACCAAAGAACTGAAGAAGGAGAAGACTGCTGCTACTGTATAATTCGGGATGAGAATAATGAGCAGACTACCTAGGGTTTTATAGATGATAATGAACCACTAGGGTTTCGGGATTAATGTGGAATTTACTTGGTTAATACGTTTTGATTTTAATAAGGAAATCCAATTAATTAGATAATAATTTCCATTTAAAAAGGATTTATTTCTAATTAAAACCGATTCTTTATTCTTAGTGATCAAGTAAGAAATCAGAATCCAATCAATTAATTCTTTCCTTATAAAAAAAAAAACGTTGACTTAGGGAAGTGGCAAAAAGTCAACTGGACTCTCACGGTCCAATCGGAGCGGCATTCGTGTACGCAGGTCGCGCCCACACACGAGACTCAATTTCTCATTCACCCATTAACCATTTTGTGAATTTGAGTACACCATTTCGAAGCTCTCACGGAGGAGAATTCGAATCCACTTTAATCTTTCATTTCCATGGAATTAATCATACCCAAAAAATTGCTCTCAAACCATGAGTTAGTCACAAAATTTCCAACATTTAGAAATCGTTCGCCTTCACTCGCTCGTGAAGTTGAGAATTTGATTATAGATGTACAAGAAGTACCCCCTTCGAAATATGCAGCTCTTTTGGATTGCTTACTTTGGGTCTGTTTTCCAAGGATTTTGTCTATAGAATTAAAACAGCGGAAACAGTCGATCAAATTTATTGAGGTACGCCATGTGTTCACTAACTATTCTTCTTATTCTTATATTATCAACGTAATTCATATATTCCATGTCACCATAGATAATTATGAGCGAGGAAGGAAAAGTTTTAGTTTTTTACTCCAAATTTAAGAGGTAAAGTAATCACTAATCACTCAAAATGTGTTGGGTTTGAATGAAATTGGCTATAAAACAAGTTGAGTTTCCATTTCCTTTATTTTCAAGGACTATTATTGTGAGAAAATAGTTGTTGTATTGATAAAGGTATTATATAGCTGCCTGCTATTTCGTTTTCAAAATAGAGTTGAGTCCACTCTTTACTGGTTGATTAATTTTATAATTATTTGTCGTTTGTTTTATGAGAAGCTGATCAATAGTGATACGAAATGTTGCAATTCTCACATCATCAAGTGTTGGCGGCATTATTTAAAAGGTTACAAGATTGAAAGTTTTGTACCCTATAATAATCCAAAACCTCTTCGTGCAGATAATTTGATGGTAGAGTTGCCTAGACTTCCTGAAGGAACTATTTGGTTTCAACTAGATTGGTGTTTCTTTTTTACATATTGATGAGGCATGTGACTATCGTTTATGATGTTCAATGCTCATATAATCTCGTGTATAACTTTATTGTTAGTTGGAGAATAAAGTTAGGAACAGAACATGTTTATTACATGAAGGACTATGTCAAAAGATAATGATGGTTCATATACTTTGTTGAATATCTTGAAGAACTATTCTCTAATTAAAAATACTCCATGTTCCTAGTTCTTCACTTTCTTTCTGAATTGAGCTGAATCTTTGAACTACCTTTTCAATAGATAATGTACTTATGAAAAGAATGCGTATTTTTGCATGGTGGATTTTGTCGATGGGTTGCTAATTTCTTTGCAGATTGTGTTATTCTCTCCTGTCACATTTTACAGATTATCTTAACATTATTTTTTTTATTCATTTACAGCCAGCTTTAACCCGTGTCACTGAGTAGAGATTGAGACATTGAAATAGTATGAATCGTTTCATAGGAATTTGCATCCATAGATGATGTGAAGAAGCATTTTTAAAGAGTGATTAGTGTATATGGTGTTATTGACAATTGTGAAATCAGAAATGGAGCAAAGAGCTTTTTCAAAGCCATCCCATATTGCAATCCTTACACTCACAGCATAATATGGTCATTGGAGAGCAGAATTTTCATGTGTTCTGTGGCCGGCCATTCTGAAAGTTTATAAATCCTAAATTACTATTTAGGTCTTGAATTAATTGATTAAGTAGACGTGTTTTGAACTAGAAACGGAAGATATTTGGGTAGAGTTCAAGATTCTAAATAGATATATATATTGAAGGAGAAATAAAGTCCAATTTCATCTCTAGGTAAAGTTGTATTTCTTTCTTTCAACTCATGATTTCCCATTTTAAAGCTTCCAAAATCTTTGGACTTTGACATTCTGTGAAATCAATACATTAACATCACCAAAAATATATAATCAATTTTTAATTACAAAAAATTAATCAAATTTTTTTTTTTTAATATAAAAAAAATGAGGTGGCCTCACGTCTCCCCCTTGGAATGAGGCATTGCACATATGGAGGAGGCTCGTAGCCTCCTCGATTTTGCATGATGAAAAAGGCATGTGAACTTGTCCCGCTAGGGAGGCCTCTGGTGGGGATGGCTAGTAAGGATGACAAAATTATCTATAGATACGGATATCCGTAAAGATCTATTCCATTTAGAAAATGGATGGATACAATTCTAATATTCATTTTATTTTCAGGGTTGGGGAATGATGTCTATTGATATCCATCCCATCAGGCTTCATTATCAATTTTAATATTTTAAAATTATAAAAAAAATTATGTGCAGGATAAATATTTTTTAGAGTTATATTAAATATTTAATGTAATGGAAAATTTTTAAATATCTTTCATAATTGTTTCTCCCTTTAAATAGCATACATATGTTAGTTATATTTTTCTCATGTATAGTATAACAATTTACATTTTTTTCATCGAATACTAGAATAAACGGACCAGGGATGAATTCCTCAAATCAGCTCTGCTTACTTAGAAATGGGAATGGATACGAGGATGTGGTTATGTATCTCAAACAAAGACAAAAATCTCCATCATAGGGATGGCAAAAATCTCCGACACATCCCAAAAAAGCGGCCCCAGTCCATTTGGTTTTAGGGTCAGGAATGGGCCTATATTTTGACCCGGCCCAAAAACAGCGGGCCCCGGTCCATTAGGGACAGATAAACCAGGTTTAGGGTCAGGACAGAACTGGGCCTATTTTTAAACCCGGCCGGTTACCGGATAGGATATAGGGCAACCCTTTATGACTGACCCGCCATGTTTGACCCGGAAGATATAACCGAAAGAAAAAAAAATCACTAAGTGTTGTGTTTGTCTGAATCCGCTGTTGTTCTCTCTAGTTCCACGCTCACCGTCGATGCTCGCCGTCGCTGTCATCGTCCCGTCGCTGCAGATCGCCGCAAATTCAGGTTAATTTTGCTAACCTTTACTTATTTTATTCACAATGCTTGTTTCCCAAATGTTGAAATTTAAAACGATCTTGTATTAATGCTTAGTCTTGAAAAAATTAAAACAATCTTGTTGAAATTTGGAGTATACAAGTTATGAATTACTTCTAAGAATAAAACTAATTAATTAATTTGGTTTGAAATTGTTGACACTAGTTTGTGTTTACCATGTACATTGTTGACATGCTTATTGTTATTGAATGCATATTGTGGAAAATTTGCAGTTTGAAATCATTTGCTTGTTGTTTGTTTTCGGGTTATTCAAGCAGATTAATGAAACAAAATTTCATGGGGATGTATTATTATGTTTTCTCTTTGGATGTGTTTGTTTCGGAATGCTTATTGTCGAAATTTGCAGTTTGAAATCATTTGCTTGTTGTTAGTTTTCGAGTTATTCAGGCAGATTATTGAAACAAAATTGCATGGGTATTGTTATGTTTTCTCTTTGGATGTGTTTGTTTCGGAATGCTTATTGTCGATATTTGCAGTATGAAATCATTTCATTCATTTGCTTGTTGTTAGTAGTTTTCAAGTTATTCAAGCAGATTAATGAAACAAAATGGCATGGGTATATGTATTGCTATGTTTTCTCTTTGGATGTGTTTGTTTCGGCTGTGATAACTTGTTAGCTATTTGCGAAGGAAGGATGTTAAATTGTCTGATAAACTGAAACTGGGTTATCTTCATTTATTAAAGATTTAAGTTGCTTTAAATATCCCTTTTTTGGGTCCAATATTTGTTGTGTAATTTTGTAACAACATCAAATTTCAGTTGATCCTAGCTGACCTTCCAGAGTTGGGGTTCGTACTTTATGTATTAATTTAATGTTTATTAACCTTCGTAGTTGTGTTATATTTAATTTAAATTTATGTACATTTATGTACATTTCACAAATATATATATATATATATATATATGTATATATATAATTTTATCCCTTTATATTCCATTTAAATAAACATGAATTGTATACTTTGTTGTGGAGTCTTAATTATAATTGTGATATATATGAATATGAGTTGAATGTTACAGAGTTAAAGATTATGGGGGACCAGATTGGCATGGTGGATCGAATCTCAGAGTTGCCGGATTTTATTATTCATCACATTATGTCTTACCTCTCTACAAAAGAGGTAGCTCAAACGTGTGTCTTATCAAAGAGATGGAATCATTTACGTACATCGTTTCCCATCTTGGATTTTGATCAAATTTACTTTAGAGGCGATTTGGCAGAACGCAACATGTATACTTTTAGTGTGAGGGAGAAAAGAAGATTTTGTAAATTTATAGGATATGTAGATGCTTCCCTGCTACGATTTTGTGAGCTTAAGTTTTCTATGCAGAAATTTAGGCTATCCATGAGTCTTTTTGATGTTGAAGGAGTCACTTCTTTTCTTGACAAGTGGATAGAACTGGCTGTGGCGAATGAGGTACAAGAGTTAGATTTCAATGTTGAAGTGAATGGGGGTAGTAGATACAGTCTTCCCGCAACAATATTTTCAGCTAAACTTGTGACGACTTTGAAGCTAAGTGGTTGTAACTTGGAGCAGTCATCCGATACTATAAGGTTTCATTCTCTCAAAAAGCTAGCACTACACAGGGTCCATATAGGTGAACAAATGGTTCATAAGTTTATAAGTGAATGCCCTTCGCTTGAAGATTTAATTTTATCCCGAATTGGGGATTTTAAACGTGTTTGTGTTTCTCATGCACCCAAACTGAAGACTGTGACAATTGATGAATGCTTTGAACTTGAAAGTATTGAGATTGTTGCACCAAGTCTTCAACAATGCACCCTTGCATATATTAGAAAATCATGCTTGATTGATATGGCTGGGTGCCCTCATTTAAACTCTTTGAAGTTAGTGGAAGTAGATATCGAAATTCATGACCTTATCTCAAAAATCCCCTTGCTTGAGAAACTGATTATACAGAATTGTGATGAGATTACAGAATTTGAATTTTCAAGTAATCGGCTCAAGGATTTACAGATTCTCCGATGTTATAATATGGATGGTATTGTTGTTGATGCTCCAAATTTACTTTCCTTTAGCTTGGAGTGTCGAGATGTTCCGTTTTGTTTTTCAATAAATGGTTCACGTCAATGCTCATGCAAGCTCAAATTTCTTATCAAGCTTGATACTGAAGGTGACATTCTCATTCTTACTTGGTTCAACATTATAAAAGAAGAATTTCTTGGAGTTGTTCATCAAGTTAAAGAGCTACGCATGTCTATCAATATCATGACACCATTGGTATGTATGTCTATAAATTGCATATTAACAATTTCACTTATAATTTTTAATTGCTTCTTACTCTTATATTAATTGCCTTTTTTTTTTTTTTTTTTTCGTTTCTTTTTTTGTTTGTAATGATTTATCAAGGATTCATTTAGTTTAGATGAATTCAGAAATCGTTCGCCTTCACTCCCTCGTGAAGTTGAGAATTTGATTATAGATGTATGGAACATACGAAACATACCCCCTTCGAAATATGTAGCTCTTTTGGATTGCTCACTCTGGGTCTGTTTTCCAAGGATTTTGTCTATAGAATTAAAACGGAGTTGTTTTCCACTGATTTCTATAGACTGTTTAGAATTAAAACGGCGGAAACAGTCGATCGAATTTATTAAGGTACGCCATGTGTTCAGTAACTATTCTTCTTATTCTTATATTATCAACGTATTTCATATATTCCATGTCACCACATAGATAATTATGAGTGAGGAAGGAAAAGTTTTAGTTTTTTACTCCAAATTTAAGAGGTCAAGTAATCACTAATCACTCCAAATGTGTTGGGTTTGAATGAAATTGGCTATAAAACAAGTTGAGTTTCCCTTTCCTTATTTTCAAGGACAATTATTGTGAGAAAATTGTTGTTATATTGATAAAGCTATATAGCTGCCTGCTTTTTCATTTTCAAAATAGAGTTGAGTCCGGCCTTTATTGGTTGTTTATTTTGTAATTATTTTTAGTTTGTTTTATTTACAGTTCTTTTATGAGATGATGATCAATAGGGATACAAAATGTTGCAATTCTCACATCATCAAGTGTTGGCGGCATTATTTAAAAGATTTCAAGATTGATAGTTTTGTACCCTATAAAGATCCAAAACCTCTTCATGTTGATAATTTGATAGCCGAGTTGCCTGGACTTCCCGATGGAACTATTCGGTTTCATCTAGATTGGTGTTTCTCTTTACATATTGATGAGGCATATGTGACAGGACCATCGTTATTGAACCGAAGTTCAATGCTCATATAATCTCGTGTAAAACTTATATTTAGTTGGAGAATGAGGTTATGAACACGATATGTTTATTACATGAAGGACAATGTAAAAAGATGATGATGGTTCATATACTTTTTGCTTTGTATAATTCACTAACTCTTTGTTGAATATCTTGAAGAATTGTTCTCTCTAATTAAAAATACTCCATGTTCTTAGTTCTTCACTCTCTTTCTGAACTGAGCAGCTGATTCTTTGAACTACCTTTTAACTTAATAATGCACTTAGGAAAATAATGCGTATTTTTGTGTGGTTGATTTTGTTCGATGTGGTTGATTAAGTAGACGTATTTTGAACCAAAAACTTACACTACATGTGAAACCGATACATTAACATCACCAAAAACTTGCTAAACACACTCCACAAGACAAAACAAAAACATTTTTGTTTCTCAATTCCCACACCACCCCACTTGCATATTCTATCAAGAGGTAGTGTGTGTGTGCACTCATTACATGATAAAGGAAAAGACTACTTTGCCCCCATATCAAAATGTACAGAGAACAACATGCAGAAAATGATCCTCCCAATAATCAAGAGGCTGTTTCTGTACATTCACATCAACACATATAATAATACTAAAATAGTGACCTTTTAGTTTAGTTTAAGATTAGAAGAAAAGGAATCCAAGGTTTTAGTTTCATATTCTCCTGACACAAATTGCATTAGAGACAAGCATTTAAGTTACCTTTCCACGTGAGGTTGTTTTCCTATATACTATACAATACTCCTCTTCTGTGTCTGTCATCCATTAAAGCATATTCAATGTCAATATATACATATACATATACAGATACATATATTATTTATACATGCACGTGTGCACACATTTTCTTTATTATCTGGGAAAAGGGTTCTTCAATTCATTGCTCAATTGTCAAGAAATGAAGAAAGACAGTCACATACACAGACACACACACCAAATTTTTCAATGACTGATTTTTTGTACACTAGTTTTTGGTGATATAATTGGAGGCACCAGCAGGGAATCTGTCTTCTGTCATAATTATTATACATTTTAATTTCTTTTCTCCAAATTCTTTATTTGAAAAACAATCTGCTACTGCTAGCTATCAATCACAGCTGTGAAAGCTGGTCCAGTGACATTTCCAGACAATAGAATCTATTGGTTCCAAAGATATATATATTGAAGATATTTCATGTATCAAAAGTTGAACGTTAAACTTACTATACTATACGTAAAATCTGAACGTATTAAGTATGCTTAATTCAATGTGAAATATGTGAACACAAATCAATATCGTTTGCTCAAGGTTTAGTGAGTTGTTAAACATGTTATGAAATGTATAGTTGACCGTTAAACTTGTAATATTATACGTAAAATCTGTACATGTGTAGTTACCGTTTAAGTTATAACTTATGAGGTTGAAAACTATATATATATGAAGTCATATATTAAGTATGTATGTGTGACCAGAAATCAGTATCATTCACTTAGGATTAGGTAAGTTGTTATATTTAAACATGTTAATTAAATATATAATATAATTTAGTAAAAATTATAAAATTGAAGCAATGCCTAGGATGCTCATAGCTTTGCTTATAAATGGGGGACAACACTTTTGCAAGAAGGAAATGCTGTATATGTTATTATTAAATCAGAAAAAAAACAGATAGTGAACTGTTTTGATCAATAAATAATTCAAGTCATGAATTAATTAATTAAATAGTTACAGCCTTAATCTTGTAGTAATCTATATATTTTTTTACAAGTATAAATAGACATTCTTATTTAGCTTTCAATGATCATATACTCAAACTTGTATATTTGAAGAAAGTGTTTTTGATGTTTTCAAAATTACTAATTATTTTTTTGGATTAATATGTAGGATTGATCCTGATTTTTTGATTTATTTTTTAACCCTTGTATGTGAATCAAATAAGTATAAACTATTTCTGTCCAAAAAATAAAAATAAATAAGTATAAACTATTCGGTAAGTAATGTAAAAGAGAAATATATCTTCATTACTCGGGATTTGTTTCTCTAATCGTACTTGTAACAGGTTGATTGTAGGAGAGTTGCTTTCCAAACCGTACTTGTAACAAATAGATTACAAGGGTATTGTCGCTTTCCTGCCTATATACTTGTAACATAGTTAATTATATAAGAGTTGTTTTCCAAACTGTAATTGTAATAGATAGATTACAATATTACAGGAGAGTTGTTTTCCCATATGTACTTTTAACCGATTGATCTCTCCGGATCCTGACAGACCTAACCTGATTTGTGTTGGATTTAAAAAAGAAAAAATAGAGGGAGAGACAGAGGCGCACGTGGTATTGCATGCCTTACTCTTCGCCGTTCTCTTTTCCATTTTAACAAATAACACAAACTTGAAACGCAAATCAAAAACCCCCCACAAAAAACACTTACAAATCTTTCTTCTTCTTGATCACTATCTCCTCTTTCTCTCTCTCTCTCGTTTTACAAATCACCATTGCTGCTTATAGTTATAGACCTCTTCTTCTTACTCTCTCTCAACTTCTTCTTCTTCTTCTTCTTCTTCTTCTTCATGTCAATCTCAAGTTGCTTGCTTAAACTTGTAACTTGAATTTGACTTTGTACCTCTCAAAAGTTTTCACCTTTTTATTTTCCTGATCGTGGAAGCGTTTCTTGGAGTTTTGATTAGTGGGGTGTTTTCATTTTTGGTGATATACAAAGTGTTTGTGTTAAAGCTTCAACCTTTTTTTTTTTTTTTTGTTTTTGGGGGAAAAATATTCAACAGTGTTGTACTTGTTGTCCAATGGTGGAGCTTCAATCTTGTGCTGCTTTGGTGAATGATTCTGCATTGTGTGCAATAGAACAAGAAGTGAAAGCAGAGGTCAGTGTCAATGTCAATGTTATTGCAGAGATTTCAGCTGAGTTACAAAAGGAAGAGAGAAAAATGCACAACTTATGGAGAGAATATCACTGCTTGAAGCTCAAATACAACAAAGAGATCATCTTCATCATCATCATCAATCTCTTTTAACTAATGGACAAGTATGATTTTGCCCACTTCATGTTTGTGTTTTTGTTTTTCGCTTTGTTTTATTGTCTTTGCAATGGTGTTTGATGAACTCTTCAATAGTCAATAGTGTTGTAGTTAAAAGTATATAATTTGTTGCTGTTAAAAAAAAAGTATATAATTTGTTATTATTTTGTGAAGTGAATGGTAATGTAACAAATTTGTTTGTGCTGATTTCAGGATTAGTTTGATCATAGGTATATGTATGTGTATTTATGATAAGAAAGAAATGGATGGTTAATGTTGATATAGGAGGCCAGATGTGTACTTCCATAATCGGAAGAAGTCAGCTCCGACCGTGGGAGAGGCCTCCCCACAATATTGCGGTTGTATAGGCAATGGCGGGACAATATATACAAGCAAAAGAGTCATGTTGACATACAAAAAGAAGTAATTGTTTGAAGTTGCATACTTGCATTTGTCTTTTCAATCTTTGTCTTTGACTTTGTGATTCTGTCAAAGCTTTCTAAATGAGAAGTTTAATAGATAATCATGAAAATAACATCCCCACGAATAGATTGATCTTTGTAGTTTTTTTTTTCTGGTGTCAATTTCTATCAGAGTGCTAGTTTGCTTGAGACCCTAGATAAGCTAATAAGAATGACATTATTTCTCTGTATTCATATACTCTATATTGCTTTTAATTTTTGGTTTATATCTGACTTTTTTGTTTTGTAAGCCAAAAAAATGAACCCCAGAATATCAAAATATGAGAGTCTTGAAAAAATTTGATCATTACACATACATTTATTACAGTACTTCATTTTTGTATACACATTAGTGATCTCTAAAGTTCTTTACATGATTAACATTCGATATATTTAATTAGTGTATTTACATTCTTTATCTTCTGAAATGAGTTTCCCATAATTATCAACAATGGCTCCTCTTGTGTTCTATCTCAGGGCAGCTGTCTGAATGCAACCGAAAGGTACATCAAGAAGTTCAAAAGACAGAAGACAGATACAAGTCAGGATAGAACTCAAGATGGAAATATGATTAGAAGTGAAATGGTGCCATCAAAGACAACAAATGAAAGATGCATTCGACCTGTAGATGCAAATCTAGAGGACCGGCTAGTCAACTGGATGAGCATGGATGAGACGCAGTTTTTGCATTCTGATAAACTCAAAGATATTGGTGAATCTGCTGTAGATTGTGATGATACTGATGAAACTGATGATGAAGATGATGATTGTTATGAAGAAGATCATGACACCAATGCAGATATTAAAAATAAGGAAATTGATGAGCATGTGATAAGTTGTAATAATAAACTAAAAGAACAGCTTCATGATCAAGAAGGTTTTGATCCCGAAATGCTACCATGTTCGGACACATTTTTTTATTATCAGAATGAGCCAATGGTTCAAGATTGCAAGCTACCTGATACACAGACAGTCAATGGTGATCTCAACAAACATAAAGCAAAAGAAGATACAAAGATTGGAGAGTACAAGCAGCCAGAAGAAGTTCTTATTTCTAGGAAAGAGGTTTGTCATATAGGAACAGGAAGCATAGTAGTGAATAAAAAGCCCTCGAAGGTTCCTTTCTGTCCAAAAGAAGTAAAGAGAATGTTAGAATCCAAAGCCCTTTTGTTGAAAAATTCTCAGTCCCACACCATCAGAAAAATCTTAGTTTTTGCATCTCTAGGCATAAGGCATGGATGTGAAGATATGTATGAGTTAGATTTCAGCCATTTTAGCATTTTAAGGAAGGGGGAATCATACGTGTCTCCGAAGAACCCTGGGGTAAGCAACTTTATTTTGCAATACTTTTTTCTTTTAACCTCCTTGTTATGGTAAGTGTTATATTTGCTTTGAACTAGATAATATGTGAGCATTGCAGTGTCGAGATTGGTGTTACTTTTTCCATTTTCATCATTGCTGCTGTATGCTCCTGGTGACAAACATTCAAGTTGTGTAAAGAATCTAACATTTGAAATCAAATTCCTCCACATATAAGAAAATTGTTCAACCAAATGAATTCTTGAATCCTCAGTGTGGTTCATTACAGTCGCCTGTTATTTGCATTAGAACATAGCATTAGCGGCAACTTGAGATGAAAATGATTCAATGTGACTAACACTGAACACTGGATCAGATTATATTTTCAGAGGTGATTAGTTTCCTTGTAGACTAACCATGAATATTTTCAGATTATATGTCTTTCAATGACTATTAAGAGATTGGTTAAATTTGGTTTTTCATGTATCCTTTCATCTTACATTGTTCATCAATAAAACAGTTACTCAATTCATTTATTAGCAGGAACATGTGCTATATGAGAATCCGGGAGTCCGGAGGAAGGTTTTCTATCCAAATAGACAGAACCCGACTCTGTGCCCTGTTCAAATACTAGAGGAGGAAAAGGCTATGCGTCCATCTGATTCTAGTTGCCCCTCATGCTTGTTTTTGTGCATCAAGTACGGTGGAAGAACAAGAAATCTTCCCCAAAATGAGTAAGTGCTATTGGAGCTACTGATTTGATATGTGGTGATTGTATCACAACCATTCCTTTGTAACAATTACATTGTTAGGTGTCCAAAAACCGAGTGGAGCAGCTGAGGATTTTCCGGTTCATGTCTTAAACTATTGAGATTTTTATTGATTATTGAAACAAACTTTACCATCTTCTCTGTTCGAAAAGGTTTTATTTTCAAAATTTTGCATGCAAGTGTTAGTGATAAGCACCATTCACTTAGCCTAATAATCAAATGTCTGTTCTAATTTTTTCAGATATGTCAGGCAGCGGATGGGAAGAAACAAGCTGAAATCTTTTGGGCCAGTTATGTGCCGAATGGCAATGCTAGTCCATGTTCGCAGTGGGAGCTTCTTCTTCAAGGCCTTGGGCATCACTCTTTTGTTCATGGCTGGTTTTCCTGATGACTTGGTGCAAAGGGAAACAAAATATCGGAATTTAGACTTGCTACAAAAATACTACAGGTACATAATGCTAAAGATGTTTTAGACATGTATTTTATAGAATGGCATTACATTTTAGACATGCATGTCAAGCCATTATCTTATAAGCATACATAGCATAATTGTAAATATTTTCGTAGCTTAATATGTAATATCTTGGCAATAGGTGTGAGTTTTAATCTACTCATTTCTTCTTTGCTCTTGTAATCTTAGCAGCATAACTTCAAAAGTTTTTTGAACTTACACATAACCTTCTATATATTGCAGGACAGATGAAGATGCTGAAAGGGAGGAGTTATTTCTTCCTCATCTAACAAATCCTGACACGGTAAGTTCAAATATCGTACGCCTGCTTTTACATTAGAGTAATCCGTTAAATTGTTCTCTAGTGTAGTTACAGAATTGATAACTTAATTTTGAATCCCGATGAGGGTATGAAAGTGAGTCTGCACAAAAGAGAGTCAATTATGGCGTTTCCTAATGTATAAGGGAAAGGTGGAACTATACGTCTCTGTGTTGCGAGCCACTCGGGCATTTTGTCATGATCACAGAGAGATATATCTCATTTTATCTAGCCAGTTATTAAAACTAAAAAATGAGCATATCAATGCCTTTGGATGAGGCTTGTATCAATTTGATGGTACTCTTGCCAATCTTCCAATGTTTGGCAATTCATGATATGCCACTATACCCACTTGTTTGTGCAATATCTCTAACATCAAACTTCTTTTGGATTTCATTAGAACAGTTTCTCAATTTACAACTTTCTCACACTTTCAGCTGGCCAGTCCTAGTTTTCAGCAGTTGACTGAGAAGACAGCTTTAACTAAATCAAAGGTCAGGAAGCAAGCAAACTCCACTACCAGGCCTCATAAGTTGCCAAGATCCTCAATTCAACAGTCTACACCTTCATGTTCCGTGCCTCCTTCCCAGTTTGGGCAGATGGGTTACGCCTCTATTCAAACGCACGCAATGGCAGCAGCATTTCAATCCATGCCATCTCAAACTCATGCAGATACATCACTAGTCTCAAACCAAGTGATCACTAATTCTGGTACTAATTTATCCTACCACAATCAATCCCCATATCATTATTCCCACCGCAGCCAGCAAACACTTTCATGCCTATGATATATTGGCCTCCACCAAATGCATTTCCACCCGGTCCTTTCCCAACTGCATATGGTTACCGATCATTTCCATCAACTGCAAACTATATCTCGATCCATCAACAGCCTTATAGTTATCATCCATCCTGTAGTCCTTTTATCCCCAAAGCGGTAGAAGGCAGTGGAAAGAACAATGTTGCATCAGAGGAGGCTGATACTGACTCTGACAGCACTTCAAGCAGTTCTGATCAGCCAAAAGAAGCATTAGCAAGCTGCAAGTGATGCTGCACAGCAGCTGGACATATGCAATTTTGGTAAATGAACGTTTCTGGAAAGTAATCATAAGATGGTAATGCATATTTGTTCCTATTCCATGCAGCTGGTATGTAACTTACAAGTTCATGCATGTCCTGTACATGTTCTGACAAACACAAAATGTAATTTCTTTCTCTTGATTAGTTCTTAATGAGATAGAATTTTGAGTAGTCTGTAGAGTATTTTCTGTAAATATCATAATGTTATCCTTCTGTCTTCATCAACTGCTAGTCTGCTAACTATTGAAAATCGATTATTTTGAACATACAAATGCAAATGTTACACTTAGATAACATCGTTAGGTCGAATTTCAGAAATGCCAGTGATGAGATAAGCTTTAGCTCTCTGAATTTTTATTATTATCAAGGATTAATTGCACAAACATCCCCTGACATTAGACCTAATTGCACTCATATGGAACTTTTGTCCAAAATTACACAAACCTCCCCTACCGTTAATTGTGCACCGTTAAAAGTTAACTGCTGAGGGGCAAGCAAGTCTTTTTGCCTGTTAAAAAAAATAAAATCATTATTAGCTATTTTTATAATTCTTAATTAATTAATTTTTCTTTAAAAAAAAAAAAAGAACGGGTGGAAGAGATTTATTCCGCCATCCATCACTCAATCTCAACCATTGATAAATAATTATTAATTAAATAATTATAAAACAATTAAAAAATGAAACTTGAAGGCATCTGGATAGATTCGAAAGAATCCAGATCTCTTCCAAGACCAAGAGCTTCATCCATCGATTTTCATCAAACAAAATATTTTTAAAAAGAAAAAAATCTTGAAGAGAAATGGGAAGGAAAGACTTCCAGATCTCTTCTAAGAGCTTCATCAATGGAGCCAATGGGAGCTCCGTCGCCTCTCTCATCTCAACAGCACTCTCGCCTCTCTCAGGGTCGAAGGGCATCCCTCCAAGACTTGAATACCAGCGACATCGCCGCACAGAGATGCAGCGACGTGAACGACGCTGTAGGTGGATTAGCCCCTGTTCATCCATTCGCGATGGATCTGAGACAATGGATTCACTTCTGTAAGTGTTCAAGTTCAATGGATTATGTTTTTCATTATGCCACTCTGATGTTTATTACTACTGTTTAGTGTTTATTGATACATCTTAACCTCAGTATACAGATTGGAAGCTTAACATGGAGATCTTTTGTAGTTATATTAGAAGAGATCTTATGAGTCTTAGGATCGAACTCTGCCCACATCAGGATTTGAGGAGGTATGGTTTATATTTGAATTCTATTGCAAAAATCACACTAGGTAGCTTGTGTATGCAAACTTGCAAATCTCTAAGTAATCTGTTGATATAAACCTACCGGGTAGAACTCATCCTTAAAACCGGCTTGTAAGGAGAGGGTGCCCAATGAGTTATATACCATTGATTAATCCCATACTTAACCAATGTGCGATCATAACATTCCACCACGCTTCCGCAGCCGTCGTCCACGGCGGCCCATCTCTCCCAGCTAGGTGACTTCGCGGATCCCGCTCTCTCAGGTAGCAGCCCTCCCCAGGTCGCCCCGTCCGTGACGAACCCACTGCTCGGCATGGTGCCGGCTCTGATACCACTTGATATAAACCCACTGGGTAGAACTCATCCTTAAAACCGGCTTGTAAGGAGAGGGTGCCCAATGAGTTATATACCATTGATTAATCCCATACTTAACCAATGTGGGATCATAACATCTGTCTAGCTTACTCACACAGTCTCTCTTATTGTGTTTAAGTGTTGTGAGTTTAGCACCATTTTTGTTTTAAACTACAGTACTTCTTTGTCGGCTCAGAATTTATATATATAATGCATCTACACCTACCAAAAGATAATTATTTAGTGCATAATATGTATATAAAGCTATATATATAATGTTGAATGTCATAGCTTATAACTTTAATTAATTATAGCACTGTACTTTCAGTTAACTTTGGGGACAAGTAGGGACACTACTTTATGATTTTATTACCTTATGCTTGGGGTGGATTCTTTTTCATTGAATTCTTATCCAAATTAAATATGCATCATCTGACATCATGAAAGAGAAGCTTGTAGAGCATGAATCATCTGTTATCATCATTGTACCTCATGCACTATGCATACCCATCCCCTCCATACATACATACATACATACATCCAATATCCTCCATACCCATCACTAAAGATCAACCTCACAAGCCACAACAGGAAAATAAAGAAGAGAAAGCTAAGCTAAAAAACAGAGCATGTAATTGAACATGGCAGTGACTGCCTACTAGAAACAAACCCATCTAGAAATTACCACCATCTTATTTGTTGCTACTATCACACTCCTCTTCTCCCTCATCATAGAACCCAAGGAAGATAATTTAAGTCACTCACAGTCACAGCTTCTTCTAGTGCAGCTTGTTGGAAAGATTGCACTGCTTCCTGATCTCACCCTTTGTACCAGTGAGAGGGTTGTTCTCAGAGAGTATAGTAATGGCTCTTGAAAACTCCTTGAAGAAGTAAGCTTGGCTCTTGGCCATCTTCTTCACAAATGGTTTGGTCCTCTTGTCTACAGCTAGTTGGTGATCCACCAACATCAAACCCTTGTTGTCCAAAATGTTCCTGTAGTAGTTGTTGTCTAGAACCATGGGTGTGCCACGGTCATTTCTCACATACTGCACAGACTTGGGATCTGGGATTGGGTCAGGACACTTGTGGAGCATGTGGTCAATATGGTCAGGGTTGAAAGCTGGATCAACCTCTGGGTACAATCTGTGCACCAACTTCACACAGTGGGTTCTTCCAACACTGTGAGCTCCTGAGTCACACAATTATGTAATTATTAAGCCAAACTTATACATAAATAATAATTATCAGGTGCAGGAATCCTGCACGTTTCTTACAGGATCTACTATGTAACGTTACAGAGTGACTTGCAACTTGCTTGCCTGAAAGTGATCATATCACTATGTAACGTTACATTTGATCCTGCACCAGATAAGGTTGAGATCAAAGAGTACTGTATGTAAGTACCTAGCAGAGCAACAACTCCAGGGGTGTCAATACCGATGGCTGAAAACCTGTCAAGGACAACAGACATGCTCATTGTGATCAGGGAGGTATTCTTCTAGGATATCTGCTCTGCTCTTCCTGCCATCTCTTCTTCCAGTCTTCAGAGGAATGTAAGGACCTCCTAGCTGAGAAGCAAGTTTTAGTACAAATTCAGAGTGAGCTTCACAAGTTTAAAAAGACTTTATGGTTGAAAATTCAGAAAATTAGGCTGTCCCCACCTCCAAATACAGTGTTAAGTACAAACAAATAGAGTAAATCAAGATAGTACAAGAATAAAAACTTGTACAAATGTACAATTACGGCAAAAACAAGATTTAGAGTTGCAAGGAAATTACAGCAACAATGCCATCTCTAGCAGACAACACAAGGATATCAGCACATGAGACAACTCCAGGACACTCCCTCTCAAGAGCTTCTTTGATGGTCTCAATGTACCTAAAGTTTCTCATCCCAAAGCTCCTGTCTGTTTCCTTCTCAGACAAGCTTCTCCTTGTTGAGTCCAACAGCAATGAAGCATCACATGACTTTGAACACACAACAACAAACACAAAACACATCAGAAAACATGCAAATCTTTACAAGGAACAAAAGAGAAAGAACTCAAAGTGAAAAAATTTACCTGAACAGCACAGTCATGGAAGATGTTTCTCAACCAAGAGAATGCAGTGTTCTTGTGGCGTTTGTAAAGCAACTTGACTTGTTCTTTGATAATGTCCTCAGCTTGAGGGCATGTATCTCTGTAGAAGCTCATAAGACCAGGGTCCTCTTCATTTTCTGCAGAAGCTGGCCTGAGAGACACAGCTGAGAAGGACAACAAAGCAAAGAAGAAGAGAGCTTTGGAAACCATTTTTTTTCTTTCTTTCCTTTGGAGCTCTCTTTGGCTACTTCTTAAATAATGCAAGAGTGAACCCACTTTGTAAAAAAGAGACGGTTACTGTCATTTCTTGGGGTGATGAGTCATGACTCAGATGTTTTTTGACTTTTTCTTTTAAACAATTTGTAGTTAATCTCAATATTACTGCTAATTGAAAAACAGAATCAGACCAATTATGTGTTGGTGTGAGTGGTTCGGCGCTCTCATTCCTTAAGCAAGGTCGTGGGTTCAACTCCCCTTATGAACGGAGCTGCACATATTGGGAGCACTTACCTCTTAGTGGGCCGACCCGGTGCGAGTCCGGATTAGTCGGGGTGTGGTCTGGACTGATTGCACTGTATGGTGGATCTGCCTCACCCAGAAACCGGATGGTGTAAACCAAAAAAGAAAAAAAAAAAAAAAAAAAAAAAAAACAGAATCAAGAAACTATTAATGTCACTCACTTGTTTGAAAATTGAGAAGGCTTTGTTGTGAAGTTTACTACTGTAACCGACGAAAACAGTAAATGATGCATGCTTTATCATTTATGAAACTTTGTTTATTACTCTTCTTGTTGATCTTGGTCCTACAGAGTACTTGATCCTATCCTTATTGTCCTAGATATGGGAAAATCTTGGATGCAGTCGGATACATCATCCATCTTTGCCATGTGGCATGATCGTTAATATATGGTGCATAATGCATCTTTGCCACATGTAACGATCGTATGGTGGAAATACGTGATACGTTGTAGATTTTTTCAGTAGATGCATGAACTAGAGGCTAAAGTAGAACCAGAAGTTCTTTTATTAGTCAATAAATAGAAAATTTTTTAAAAGATTTTAGTATCTAGCTAGCATTCATATGGAAAACATTGAAAATTTTGGTTAAAGTTTAGTTAAAATCTATAGGTTTATTCCATTAATAGAATAATAGTACACTTCACGGTTAGAGTATCGTAAAAGTTATTATTAAAAGTGTATGTTACGAAATAGGTTTATATGCATGTATTTTTCAACAAATGGGTTTTGCATATAATTAGTCAAAACACCACAATCGTAGTTAGAAAAGTGGTATACGATCTGAACCCACAATCTTATCGATGTAGATGTGAACAATTTACTATTGATCCACCTCAACTTTCGTCGGAATTTATTGTGAAATAAGTGTTGTAAGCTACTACACTAAGTCAATGGTGTGTGTATATGTTGAGAAGAAAAAGAGATCTCGAGGTAACCATGCTAGATTTCAACACTTATCACTAAATTAAATGCACATGTAATAAATTTTATACATATAAAAATGGACCCAAATTCACATAAAATTGTTTAACAAATATGTTGAGTAACTTTCACACATGGGTTTTGCTACCTCATGTGTTTTCATGAGTATATTTTTATGTCAGTAATTTTTTTTTTTTAAGACACATGTCTTGCACGTGCCTAAGTTTACACGTGTGTCTTGCACGTGCCATCAAATCTAATAATTTTAATAAAAGACACCGGTGGAGACAAAACTAAAGACATGACACAAAAGTAAAGATTTTTTATTTTTATTTTTATTTTTTTTACTTTTGTTTTATTTTATTTTTCTTTTTAGTGGAATATTTAGTTTCTATTTAGATGGAGATTACTTTTTAAGGAAGAAAGATTAATGTTGAATTAAAAGGTGTGAAAGAGTGGGGCATCAAGATTTGGTGAAGCTTTGATAAATAATGTAAATGAAACCTCTTTAGTAATCATATCATAGTATTTATATTATGTTAAGACAAGAATGATGAGAGTTAATGTTATTGTACTGTTCCGTTTTAATTACGGTTTGAAATGTAACTCATACCATTAGAGAGATGTTCAATGGATAAAAATTGAGACTCGAACCCTATCCAAGAAGTGAAGAGGAAGTGCATAATTACTTTGTGAATAGTGGATGTACACATTCACTTATTTTAACGTAAAGTATTTCTTTCGACTTTCATTATTATTTTATATTGATTAGATAAATATCAAGAATCGAGTATTTGAGAATCTTTTAGCTTTATATCATTATTTTGGTTGAAAACAATTTTAATTAGAATTTAAAAACAATCTTTCAATTTATAAAATAGATACTTTTCTATAAATAGAAAGAGAGAGAGATAGAGTTTTATGGAATTATGGAATCAAATGGTTGTTTTTGGTTTCAAAAAGAGTACTTTTTTTTTTTTTTTTTTTTTTTTTTGGAACGTTGGTTTTGGATTATTTTAACTTGGACCCATTAAACAACCATTGATGAAACATTTACCAAATATTAAAGCATCAATTTTAATTTTATTTTTTTGGCTTTTTTGTAAAAATACAATTTAAAAATAAAAATAAAAATCAGTGGAGCCTTCATGAATTGCAAAGGTGTCCACCAGGACCACCACCAGTAACATTGATAGCTCTATTATAATAATGGGGTTGAAATGGTAGATGGGGAGTGCTTATCATTTTATACAAATCAAATAATATTGAAATCCAAACAAGAAAAAACTTAAAATAATGTAATGAAAGCAAAAGAGGCATCTTTATATTTATATTTATATTTTCTTAATTGATTGATTTGAAAATTAAAGAATGGCAAAGCTTGGAAGCAACAACAATGAATCATCTCCTCATCAGCTCATTTCTAATTTAGAAGCCAGCTAGCCAAGTAAAAATAAAAGTGAAAAGTATAAGCCACACGTTAAGCGACACGTTAAGCAACTATATAACGTTACATAATTAGTTATATAACGATAAAAACAATTACATAGATTCCCAGTTTTGGGGAAAAAAAAAACAGTTTTACAATCCGGTTTGCACAAACTAGTTATATAACGTTACATTATCGCTTAACGTCCAATATACATGATTCAAGTATAGGTACAGTATAGGCAACATACAATACAAAAAAGGGTGTATAGAGAAATTGGTAGAGGAGCCAAATGGTTGGCTCAAGCCAATTCCTCACTGAGCCAAAAGAATGGCCACCGACACTTTTCTACGTGGGTACTTCATTAAGTACTGTTGTGTTTGAGTCACTCTTACACTTTGTGACTTGTCCTATACAAGGTCATAATTGTATATTAATGGGTTAACTTAACCTAACCATAGATTCCTCCTTGACTCTTCTCCATGGTTACATCTAAATCTAAAGTAACGTCAGGTCCAGAATACAACTTTCACTACATAGAATGAGAGACCGCAAGAGAGAAGTCTCTCAATATTTTGAGATTTAATAGAAAAATGTGAAATTAATAATCTTATTACAAACCAGGAAAAGAAAATATATAATCACTTTTGCCTAGCTGGTATACTATTTATGATTTACAGAATCTATTAATATGATCACCTTGGAAACTTGTTTAATTTGGACTCCATTAAAATGCATTGTTTATAGAAAGAGTCCAAGAGACTTCCTTATTTGACTGAACACCATTATTTGTTTATTGTTTAATAATATTCTGAAATCTGAACGCATGAATTGAAGAAGAATTGAATCACCTAGAGATCTACAAGTATATGACATGGCAGTGGGGGGACACATTTGCATAATTGCATTTAACATATTAATTGAATAATACAAGTTTATAAGAAATGACATTAGCTATAAAGAAATATATCTTATTAATTAAATCATATGGCTCGGTTGTCGGTTGGTGTGGAAGTGTTAAACTTAGTTTGATATTGCTTCCTGAGGTGCTTTTGGGAGAAGCTACAAAATATAGCTTCTCATTTTCTCATTTGAGTGAAGCCAAAAATGACTAGTGTATTTGGTAAAATTATAGGGAAGTGCCTTTGATCATTTATAGCTTCTCCTAAAAACACATCATGAAGCAATGCCAAACAAAGCCTTACTCTCATTTAACGTTAATAGATGGGAGTTCGAGTCTCAACCATTTTATAAGAATGAGTACAAGTTTTATCACCGATGTTATGGAAGAAATCCAGTCTCAACCATTTTACAAGTATATGCACAAGTTTTTTCACCGATGTTATGGAAGAAATCCAGATTATGTATGTAATGTTTGATCTTGACCGAACCCTTAACGCGCTTGGTGTTGGATTTCAAAACTTAATAAATAAATCATTATTCTTTAGATATTTGCAAGTAATGGCATCTTCATTTCTCCAAAGACACAAAACACAAGCATGAAGCACACTAGATTTTTAATTTTAAAATTTTCAATTATGCTAGCAATCCCAACATGACACATATTATTTCTATTTTTGAAAGAATTCTTTATTGTGCGCCAAAAACCCAAGTCAAAAAGTTTTACCTAAAGTGGCCAACTAGACTTCATGAAGCACTTTCTTTTGTCACTCTCACTCATAAAAGAAACAAGCATCCTAGTGCCTCTACTGCCTAGGAAGGATATAATACAACAACATATGAGGACCACAGTTAGAATCATTCAAATTTAAAGTTGAAATTAAATTTTCGATACTTTTTATGAAGTGGAAACAATTATGAAACAACCACCACCACCACTACTATCAACATTCACTTTACTAATGGAAACTAGGTTCAGAAGCAAACACCACTCAACATGTTTCCATTGTATTCATATCAATATCTAAGAAGAATTTTCAAGTGTTATAATCGTCATAATTTTTGTCCCATCTTTTGATCTCTGAGGGGACTCAAGGAATTGAAGACTATTCATGCTTCGGACGCTCGTATTATATCATGACAATGGTAGATCAACTTAGGGTAACATTCGATATTTACCTCCAATTTGTTTAGTCTCAGGATCTTGTGCTAGACGGGTTGATGTATGATTTGTTATTGACAAGGAAGTGAGGGTCGTCATTTTTTAATCTGTCTGCATTTAACGTTTGCTGCAAGATGGCGAATGTAGGGTGCATACCATTTAACTCTCTCCACATGTTCAACTGTGACTTCCCAACAATGACCTGCAAACAATCACGGGTTGCCTAAGTGTCACAATCTCTAGGTTAATGCAACATTTTTATTGTATTTTACTAGTGAAGATAATAATAATACCTAACGTGGTCGGTCCACAGACCCTCCCTTGAGCCCTTCACATTCCCATGCACGCGCGTGTAACATTCCGCCCTCAGTCCTGCATTATCAGTAGCGATAAGAAAGTGGGCCATAAAAAAATAAGGGACCCTTGAAATGATTTTGAAAAACCCGAAAGCAGATCGATCGACAATGCATATTCAAATTCAGAAATCCGTGGTTATATAAAGCACCTTAATGCTCTTATAGCAGTAACCCAGCTATTCTCACTTGTAGGAATGAGACCAAGACAGATTCGATCGGCTACTCCCTGGGACGAAAAACGGAAAATAATTATGGAGAATCAATCACAGATTCCTCATGAATAATGTAATACCGGGAACATGCTTTAGGTGCTGTAATCCGGTTATCCCCTTCAAGTACAATACAACGATGAAGAGACAGAATTGGCTTGAAGATTATATTTAAGTGCCTCAACAGCATGGGGATTCCATTCACAAGCATAAACCAGCTTTGCTTTGGCCCTGATCAACCACCATGATCATTCAAAAACAACACCAGTAAATTATCAGATTTATCAACTAGTCAGATTTCATTTTATAAAAGACATCTTCTCAGACTGCATTCGCTAAACTAATTACACAGGCAACATTTTTGTGTATGAAAGAGATTCAAAGAAAACTCTTTGATTTAACCAAAGATCAACAACGTAGACAATAATGAAGGACTAAGATAATGATGATTACGTTATACCTGACAAGGAATGGCAACACAAAATATCCAATTCCAGCGAACAAGTCCACAATAACCTCATTTGTACAGTCTAACCGGGCCATACGATGCTTCTCAGAGAGATTTCCCCAGGAAAACATGCACTTAGTAGCATTAAAGGAATAGAGAATCCCATTCTCACAATGATTGACCCAGCCATTATCTCCGACAAGAATCTCCAAAGTACTATCCCTTGTACCAGTTGGTGCAACACAACCCTTGGGAAATATCAACGGATAAATGTAAGAGTACAAAAGTTTACTGTAAACCAAATATAACCATATAAGTACGGTTAATGAATTTCAGAAGAGTCGCTATTACATACCCTACCTAAACAAGATTTGTGATTTTCTAGTTATTCAGCACAACTCACTTCACCTCACACGACAGTGAAACAACAGAAACAGATGGATGCACTATATTTTAACATGATCATAAATTTATAGCTCCCCAGAAATGGAGATACAGGGATATATGCTACTACTGAAAACCTAGTGAGTTCCAAAGGAAGTAATAAAATCATTCTGCTTTTGATCAAAAAGAAAAAGTATATAAGGAAATTCCAAGTTTCCAACATGAACTACTTGGGTAGTTCCTAGTATAGATAACATATGACTTTTAAAATGAAAAGATAAGACACTGTATTACTGAAGTTAAATCGCAGAATTTTCATTATTTATTTATTACATGAACATAACTTACTTGACGAGCAAGGCGAGAAGTATTAAGTGACTTGGCAATAATTGGCCAAAGCTCATCCCCTATTGAGTCCCATGCTGGATCCTTGAATGCTGTCACTGGAAGCACAACAATATATATCCCCAAGTCGTTCCCATCTGAAGAAGCAAAAGACATTAACACGGTTGATCCTTAATCGGCTTAGCACCCACATACTAAAACTACAAAATTTCGAGCAAATAACAGCACAACGTCTCCTTGCTATCTGATGACTTGGGGGATATCAACACATTCACACAGCTTAAGAGACATATAGACACCAAAGAAGCAAAGTTGTGAAGCACAAACCTAGAGGGTAGCTGCTCTAGAAGTGTAGCAGATAAGCCTTTACGCTGTAACAAAGAGGCTACAGCTTCAGTCATTGTGTTTAAGGGAGATTTAGAAGCTCTTCTGACTTCAACAACATCATATGCCTGCTTAGTGGCACCACATTCCTTTAGAAGATGCAAGGCTGTTGAAGAAGGGATTTCATTAAGCAAAATGCTTTCTCCTGTAAACGGTTTGCCTTCTCCTATAAAATTATTCAAAGCTTTTGATTTATCTCCAAAGTGGTGCTGCTTTTCATGGAATACAACACAAAAATTTTCAGTGACGGGAAAACAGATATGTGTTCCATCCCCCTGCGGATAAGCCTTCCTCACAAGGTCTAACCATCCAAACTTCTTCAATATGTCCTTCCCCAACTTCGCATATTTTCTATCAAGTTGCACTACCCAGTGCGAAGCAACCATCTGATGCCCATCATTAACACCATTAGGTTCAGCCTTAGAATGAGAATCTTGAGTTGAAGTCTGTGAATTCCCAATCTGCAAACCTTCAAATTTAACATTCATTTCTCCTGTTACCCCTTCATATTGGTCAGTGACAAGCTTTTCTCCAATTTTTGAATGCTCTGAAGGCACATGACAATCATCTCGAGACATTACTGCAACTGGGAGCAATTTCATTTTTATTGGTTCACTAAACTTTGTTCCAAAAGCATAGCAAGCTGCACCACCACCGATCATAACAAGATCATTACCGACAACATTGGCTGTACACCGTAGGATCAATTCTTCACTCATGGAATTGAGTTTCACATACTTCCAACACTTGGTCATGTTGTCCGACTGGACAACCTCCAATCACTCCAAGATAATTTTTGTAAAGAAACATTGAGTGCGAGAACCTAGCATGTGGACTTTTTCCTGCTACTTCTTCCTTCTTCCATAAACATTTATGAACATCAAAACTGTACAAGTCCCCAAGAATCTTCTCCCCATTGTACCCTCCAAACATGTATATCTGAGACCCATACGCCACCATTGAGTGAGAATGGTGGGCACATGGCCATTCCCCACTGACTGATAACTCTTTCCATTGCAGATTATCAGTGTCAAGCACATGCAGAGACGAAGAGATTGCATTGTCGGTAAGTCCACCAAAAACATATATCTTAGAACCTAACTGCTGCAGCATGCCGATGCCTACGTAGCATACATAGAATGATAGAAATATACATTTAGTTAAGAACTAAAAGAGATAAGTTCATGTTTTTAAATAGAATACTTTCTGTATCTATTACAAGTATATGAAATACTGAAGACTGGTGCAGAAACGAAGAGATTAGTACACCAAAAAACCAATCTGCTTCCCATTTGAGTAGTAGTGCGGGTAACATAAAAGTACCTCTTAAAACAATATATATACATATACAATATGCCAAAATGGCAAACTTAATACAACAGTACAGTCATAAATGCACTAAAGAAGTCACCTGGGTGGAAAAGCACTACCAGTACACTTTTAACAATCTCCATTCATTCTCAGCTACACTGAAAACCCATAATGGATCCAGCAGTGTGAATTGCTTTTAATGTTCCTCGTAATGGATCCAGCAGTAGAGTGTCATTTCTACGTGAATGTCTTCCCATACCCCAAAACCACCAAATATAAGAACCTTATAATCATGATCTGCATTTCCCAGGGTGCAAGCCGAATGACCCCAAAGGAACAGCTTCTCTACAGGTTCACCGGAAATCGCCATCTGAGTAATGTTTAGACTGCAGCTAGGAACTCCTGCTGGCCCTGCCAATGATTCAAAGACTCAAACTCATCTACTTTAGAATTGATTCTCAGATGATACCAAATATCCAGCACTACAATTAATGCTATGTAAACAGTCTTCCTTGGTTGTACCTACATGCATCACTAAATTTGACTGTGATGGAAATATATGTGATAAGGATCCTGCCTTTTTGAAGTCTTCAAAGCAGACAAAAATGTGACTGATGGAAATATGTAGTAGGGACAATTGAAAAAGCATAAATACTAGTGTGTTAAAGACTTGCAAGAGTAGTAAATGGATTGATTCATATGGGAGTTAATGTGGTGCCAAATATCACAGTAAGTATGGTCCACCTTGCCATTGCTCTCATTAAAATTTCATGATCGATCATCACAAATCCTAGAATCAATCTTCATCAGCTTGTTAAGAGAAGTGATTACATTCAAATTGAGTTTTAAGGACTTTGAATTATGTGTCAAATCAACACCTACTTGATTTTTTTTTTGTTGAAAAAATTGCATATTATGTATACAATATGGAGGGTGATGCTTTGTTCTTGGGTCGCTGGTGTTGTGTTTGGGTTGGTTCTGGTCTTGGTGTTTTTCTTTGTGTGCTGGCTGTTCTCATTTCTTGTGGTTGTGCCTCTGTTTTTCTGGGTTGGTTTTGCTGGGTGGCTGTCCTCTGTTTTGTTTTGTTTTGCTTTACTTTGGTTTCGTTTTGTGTGGCCCGCTCTGTTAATTTGTGGGCGCCTTGGCCTTCTGCCCTTGCTTTGGTTGGTTGGGTCCTTGCCCTTCCTTTAATAATATTTCGTAGTTCAAAAATAAATAAATAAAAATTATACAATATCAATGCTAAAGAAAGTTGTCAAATACCACTAAATCTTAAAGTTTAAACTGTTGGGTAAGGTCACACACCTTCACGTTCAAGATGGGCTTGGTACAGCTAAACACTAAACACCAACCTAATATGTGCATGTTGAGGGATTGCTAGAGAACCTAAGACTTGTGGGTCAAGCTCCGATATCATATTAGTAATCATTAGATTTAAAAACTTAATACTGCATAGTAAATCCAAATAATAAGATAAAGATCTCTAATTACAAAAGTCATCATTGATTTTGAAGGATTATTAGCTATACCTATCTACATATTAAGAAAAGTTATTACATTCACAATGAGTTTTCCAAGGTTATACTTGAAGGAATTAGTTGACATATAACTTGAGTTGTGTCAAATGAAATTGATATTTGAACTGCAATGCATTTAGATCAATTTGGAAAATTTTCAATGACTTGAATAACACTCCACAAATGATCTGGACAGAATGGCTGTAACTACTAACTACAATGTTATTAAGAGTTGCTTTGCCTACCAAACCTTAGGAATACAAACTACAACCATATTAGACCAAAACATATATGATTACAGATACAACTTCCATCCTAAAACATTATCGAGGGTCTAACTCAGTAATTGAAGCCTCATTTATTGAACATTGAACCGAACGATTTTGAGATTGGTCATATGCTGTTATTTCTAAATTACTAAAAGCTGAGGTAGAGTGCATAAAAAATGCAGGTTTTGAGGGTACCGAGAGAGAGAAAGAGCTGCTAGTTAGCATAAGAACAACTGAAGCCATAGTTGGTCTACTTGCTATATTTTCTTGAACACATAGTAATCCAATGTGGATGCATCTCATTATTTCATTACTGGAAACAACCTTCAATGTGGGGTCCATCACATTTAAAGCTGTCCCTTCCTTCCAGTTCTTCCATGCCTGCAAAAGTTTAGAAATTTTCTTATATAATTTCAGGAGTTTTTTTTTTTTTTTTTTTGAATTTTAGCAATTTCATATTGGTCATTGCTAGTTTGGTAACCAGAGAAAATTAAAATGAAATTATTTATCAAGATTTCAACGTACATAGGTTAGAAGGTTCACTGTCTGATCTTCATAAAGAAAACAACTGTTCTTTTTACCACTAATGATTTCCAAGACTAGCACACCAAAACTAAAGACATCAGACTTGATCGAGAACTGCCCATGTTTAACATACTCAGGAGCCATATACCCATTGCAAATGTTCACAAAGTTGAATTAATTAGTTCTAATGAAAACAAGCTATCATGTAGGATGATAAGTTTTTTTTTTTTTTTTTTCTTTTTTCTAATTTATACTTACATGTCCCAACAATTCTACTTGTATCGCCCTGAGTTTGATCCATTTCAAACAACCTTGCCATTCCAAAATCTGAAATTTTAGGATTCATATCAACATCTAAAAGGATGTTGCTAGCTTTGAGGTCACGATGAATGATCCGCAATCTAGAATCTTCATGAAGGTAAAGAATCCCCCGAGCTATGCCCCCTATGATTTTGTAGCGTGTTTCCCAATTTAGTAATCCACGCTTGATTGGGTCTACAATTTCAAAAAATCCAATATAATTTAAATAGATCATTACAGAGCACTTACAAATAGCAATTTTCAAGAAAAAAAAAAAAACTTTATGTTATATTATTTACAATCATATATGCATCTTGTTAACTGTATCGAACTTGATGAATCATTAGTCATTTTTTCTTCTTTGAAAAATGAAAATAACAAAAAGACAGTTACAAAGCATACGAAATATGAAGTTATCAAGGCTTGAATTAGGCACAAATTCATAGATGAGAAGCCTTTCCCTTCCTTCCAAGCAGAAGCCAAGAAGCCTGACCAAATTCCTATGTTGAAGCTTGGCCACTAAGGGGACTTCATTTTTAAATTCTAAATCCCCTTGTCTTGAATTAGTAGATAGTCTCTTCACTGCTATATCTTGTCCATTTGGGAGCCTACCCTGAAATCATACAAGAAAAAGGGGGTTAATACTTGTAATACAAGTCAGTTCACTTTGTTTAACTTGATATGCTTGTACTTGTAAACTATACCTTGTAAACAGCACCAAATCCACCTTGTCCAAGCTTATTATCATCAGGAAAGTCATTTGTGGCCGCTTTTATAGTGCTGAAGTTGAATTGCAAGGACTCCATAGAATCAATTTCATCAACACCTTATCAATAGCAACAGATTAGCACATACATGTACAATTTATTAAGTTAAGAAATGACATTTTTTCAGGAAAAACACGATTGAAAAAACTCTGCTGCTTTCAAGCCAGAGTTGGTTACAATAGCATGTATATATTGGTACCTAAAAGAAACATTGAAAATAATTAACTTACAATTTCTCCCTTGGTTGCTTTGGATGTCCTGCGTGTCCTGATTTGCCTTCCTCTTTCTTAGAAAGACATAAGCCGAGGAAACAAGTAGAAAGAACAAAATAATAGAAAAAACAATAATTACAATGGTTCGAGAATTAGTGCCACCTCCATTGTCTGCATAAATCAGGAACATGTGCATATACAATACATAGTTATTAGATGCTGAATCCAAATGCTGTCAAATGATTTATAGAAGCTATTGCAATAAATCTTTTGCATACAGTTTAAAGTACGAAAGATTGATTTCCTATGAGGATGTGAACATACCTTTGGTGATTGTACTAGTTGTAGGAGGAGGAAGAGGAGATGGTGGTGGAGCATCAGGAGTATCGGTGATTGTATAGGAGGGATACAACTCCCAGCGAGAAATACAGTTAGGTCCCCGAACAACTCCTCCTTGCTTTCCGTGGAAGCAGTTCTGATACGCGGCCACATATCGTGTTAGACAATCATCACATTCACTCTGGGATAAATCTGGGATACACTGCATAAGTGCATATATCGTCTGAAGGTTCTTCAAATTTGCTTCTTCGGTTGCAAACTTAAGCCTAGAGGTCTCCATAGAAGCCTTTCTCACTAAGCCATCCATCAAATTTTTCCATTTCTGATTAAACTCTGTCATGTCTGATGTGATGTTACCAGTGTTATAGAATATCTCCTTAGGATCTAGCTCCAATACTCCAAAGAAAGAGCGGTTTGAATAGCGCACAAAGCATGGAGATTTACTTGGAAGCTCTCCCCACATATATGCTTCCTTTTGGTTTGGACACTTGGTCATAATCTCTTGAGATGTGAAATTGACACAGTTTGAACATTCTTCTGCAGAATAATCACCACTGCAAAGTGCAAGAGCATAAACTTCATCGGAGTGCTGGCCAATGGTGGCGTTGTAGAAACCCCTAGTTGCATTAGAAGCAAGGGATGAGAGGATTAGATCGCGGTTTCTGCCATAGGTACTATTAGCTGTGAAGTTTCCTGTGTCATAACATTTCTCGCCAGTGGAAAGACCAATACTTATCATGAGCATATAAGAAAGTAAAAAGAACATTAGATTTGTAAAATTCATTGCAGGGATACTATTTGGACTTTGGGGAATGAACTGATATACAATTTATAAACTGTAATAGGCTGAAGGAAATCTTATATACTTCAATACATTTTCCTCCATGAAATATCTAGGAAAGTCTCTTTCTTAAGAGTATTATAACTTTGAAAAAATCAACCTCCATTTTCCTTCACCAACATCAATCAAGGATTTTCTTCATCAGGAAAAAGAAAGGAAAAAAAAGTAGGGTCCACATGCGTGCAATGTCTAAGGGGAAATTTGCACCAAGATGTGTTGAGGTTCATAGGGATCTTGGAGTCTTGGTCACTGCCCATAATTGAGTCCGAAGTCTAAACCCATCAATTCTTAGTTGAAATTCAAAAACATTAGTTATTAATTTTCGTTGATTTCTTCCCGTTGATTCAGACTTGTGCCTGTAACTATCGTTTCTTTTTTAAAAACTATTTTATAATCACTATTTAGATTTAATTAACAAATAGTTATATTTAAATAAAAAGGTTTTATATTCATTCAAAATATTAATTATTATATTTATTTGATGTATAGGTAGTAGGATGCATTTATTATTATTTTAATCATTTTATTAGTTGTGTTTAAAGGTAATGTTGGAATTTTAGAAAAAATAAAATTTGGGGTGTACATACAATTTTTTAAGGGGTGTGAATATCTCCACTCATAGATAAAAGACATAAGATTGGGCCTGGCTCGTCTGGTTGGCCCAAATTGAACAATGGTCTGTAGACTTCAAATTCTAGTTTTGTTGTTGTGAAGAAAAAGGCCCATTTTATAACGGTAGGGGTATATTAGGAATTCTACCATGTCAATGAAAATGGCGGGTATTGTTCTTCCTTCAATTCTTTTCCGCCAGATTTCACTCTTTTTTTTTCCCCTTCTTAGAAAAATTCATGTAAAAAAGTAGCGAAGAAAAACAGGATCAAATTCGCTAATTATATTGCTTTGGTTTTTGTTATTTTTCAGCTTTTTTATCATTGGTTTTTGTTAGAATTGGTTTGAATATAGTCCAGTGATTGATAAGTTTTTGGTACCCCTTTCATAGTATAAAGAAACAATAATAAAATGCAGAGATAGTAACAAGGATAATTGAACTTTTTGTTGAGAATTGCCTTGAATTAATAGTGATCGATACCACATTCGTTGACTTTCAAATTGCATGCATGTAATGACACATGCACAATTGAGTTTGGTGACCGGTGAGATTTTGTCAAGTTAAAATGTTTCACAGTGGTCAAATTGCTCATAAATGGATGGTTGAAAATTCACCTTCTATAGAGTGAGCTATGTGTAGAGTGGTGGTGCCAAACTATTGACTTTGAGCCTTCCTCCAAGGCTATAAAAGGGAGCCCGAAGCTACAACACAAATCAATCCAAGTGAGTGAGTTTGAGAGCCAATTTGGTCAAATTGCTCAATCCAAGGAGATCTCGAGGTAACCATGCTAGATTTCAACACTACTCACTAAATTAAATACACGTCATAAATTTTATACATATAAAAATGGACCCAAATTCACATAAAATTGTTTAACTAAAGGGCGTGTTTGTATCGTTTTTTAAATTGTGTTTTTAAAAATGAAAATTATGTTTTAAAAATATTAATTTTAAAAAACGTGATGTGTTTGGTAGTATTTTTTAAAAGTAGTTTTAAAAAACGGAAAACGATGTAAATGTGTTTGATATTGTTTTTAAAATGAGTGAAATAGTTGAAAATCTATTTTGAAAATAATAGAAAACAATAAAAAGTTGTTTTTAACTTTTTAGTTGTAACTTTTAAAAATTTGTTTTTTGTTTTTAAAAACAAGTTTTATAAAACATTTATCCAAACACTCTAAAGTTGTTTTTTGTTTTTAAAAACAAAACCAAACACTACCTAATATGTTGAGTAACTTTCACACATGGGTTTTGCTACTCATGTGTTTTCATGAGTATTTTTTTATGTCAGTATTTTTAAAATAAAAATAAAAAACTCCTGTCTTACACGTGTCTAAACTTACACGTGTGTCTTGTACGTGCCATAAAACTTACACATTTTACTATCGTTGTCTTGCGCGTGCCATCAAACCTAATTTTAATAGAAGACACCGGTGGTGACAAAACTAAAGTCTAAAGACATGACAAAAAACTGAAAAAGTACCAGTAATTATTAATTTGTAAAAAAAAAATCCAAACAAAACAAGCACTTTCTTGTGGGGACATCTTGTAAGTTGTAAGAAGTAAGATTTTTTTTTTTAACTTTTTTTTGTTTTCCCTTTTTGGTGGAATATTTAGTTTCTATGGAGATTACTTTTTAAAGAAGAATGATTAATGTTGAATTAAAAGGTGTGAAAGAGTAGGGCATCAAGATTAGCAGCAATTTTAAGATGGAGATTGAAGTTGAAGCTTTGATAAATAATGTAAATGAAACCTCTTTAGTAATCATATCATAGTATTTATATCATGTGAAGATCCAGAATTAGATAAGAGTACATACCAAAACACAAGTCAAGAGATGTTCCAACCTCTCGTGTCTTTGAGACTATCAAATCGGGTATTGATACCATTGCGACTAAGCCCGATGAAGCTGCAACCCTCCTCCAAACAAGACAACTTTAGACCCGGCTGCCTCTTCTAATTCACTCAGGCCAATCATTCCTACTGGACAAGGGGAGGCCTTAAAAAACGCAGTTTATTTGGATTATTCCACAGACCGATTACACACTGAGCATATAGACGTTGATGCCATGACATATCCTATTATTGCTCATATGGAGCCCTTGATAGATCCTCCCCCATGGTCGAGCCACATTTGCACACTCTTGAGGGTGAAGTTAGCTCTGACGCTAATAGTGAAGGCATCGAATCAGACTTTAGCTAGCCCACAACTTGAGACATCACAGGTATTCATGGTGGAGTCTCTTGGGCAGTTCAATTGAAAGATTCAAGTTGGAAGGAGGTTACAGCTAAAAAAGGTAAGAAAAATAAAAAAAACAAGTTATCAGTGTTGTTTTGCCCAAAACTAGGGCCGTTAAAAATAAATTGTTACATAAATGATTGTCCTTTAATGGAATTGTAGAGGTATTGCAAATAGTGATACCCAACATACTTTGAAAGACTTTTGTTCTCGTCATAGACCGAATTTTGTTTGCATTACTGAACCGTTGTGTGCTTTTGATTCAATTGCTCCTACTTTTTGGCGATCTATGGGGTTACACTTCAAAGCTACAAAATGTAGCTTCTCATTTTCTCATTTGGGTGAAGCCAAAAATAACTAGGATGTTTGGTAAAATTCTAGGGAAGTGCTTTTGATCATTTGTAGCTTCTCCCAAAAACACCTCAAGAAGCAATGCCAAATTAAGCCTTACTCTCATTTAACGTTAATAGTTGGGAGTTCGAGTCTCAACCATTTTATAAGTATGTGTACAAGTTTTATCACCGATGTTATGGAAGAAATCCAGTCTCAACCATTTTCAAGTATGTGTACAAGTTTTTTCACTGATGTTATGAAAGAAATCCAGATTACGCATGTAATACTTGACCATGACCGAACCCTTAACACGCTTGGTGTCGGATTTAAAAACTTAATAAACAAACCATTATTCTATTTAGATATTTGCAAGTAATGGCATTGATCGTGCCAAAACTGTGTTACATTTTGGCCCTCAATATCATGTCCTTTAGCTTGTTTTCGAGTGTATTAGGTGGTTTAATGTGTTTTGTTGAGCATGTGTAGGTTCATTCCATTTAAGTGAGGATTAAACCTTATTTTGGAAGAAAAGAAGTCAAAAGATGGAGAAAATGAGCAAATTGGAAGAACCATGGAAAGTTGATTTTCAACCAGTGCAGAACAGCCAGATTTCGGGGCCTATATCTCTCAGCTCCGATTGAATTGTGTGTCCTATTACCTATGGATTGAAAGCCCCGGAAGTCTAGTTTCCGGCGCACTTTTCGGATTGCAATTTCGATGTTTCTATAGGGAGATATGCGCGTTTCCGTAACGCTGCGCGAGACTGAAATCTTTCCAGGTGAAGTTCGCCCCCATGTTCGCCCCCTGACAGCGAACTTGGGGGCGACCTTATTTTTTAGCGCCTGAGGCAGTGATGTTGGCTACCAAGGTGGTCGCTACCTACTAGCCAACTTGGTAGCGACCTAATATTTTTCGCCATCAGGATCAGTGAAGTTCGCTAGTGAAGTGGTCGCTAGTAGCTAGCCAACTTGCTAGCGACCTCTATTTTTTTCACCCAAGATCAGTAAGGTTCGCTACCAAGGTGGTCGCTAGTAGCTAGCCAACTTGGTAGCGACCTCCCATTTCCAGCTCAGCAAAGTGGCGAATTCAGCATCAGTTTTTTTGGCTCCCCACTATATATATATCATATTCTCTTAGCTGAAAACATACCACACACTCTCTCAACCCTAGATCCAAAATAACCACTCACCCAAAAGAATCCTCTCATCTTCCACCATCTTCAACCTCACAAAAATCATCCAAGCTCCCACCTTTCTTCACCATTTTCATCATCTTTTCACATTTTCTCATTCTCTACCACCATTCCATCCATCTTTGGAGGCTTTGCAAGGAAAAGGAAGCTCTCAAGGAAATGGGTTTTTTCTACTCTTTTGCTTTCTCTTTCATTTCTCCATTGATGTGTAACTAATCATTTAGCTAGGGGATTAATGTAATCGTATTTGACCACTTTATGAACTAATTAGTCTATTTCTTAATTCAATTCAATTTTAGTCTCTTTTACTTGATTAATTTGAGTTTGTCTACTACTCATATTATTTTGTGACCACAATTGATGTGGGTGTGTAGTGTAAACTATCTATGAAATTGGGTTTTGGTGTGAAAGACCTTTCCACCTTAATTCTAATTATGAGTTTGGTAATTGAGAAAGATAATATGTGCATGACCATGCCATGTTGTTTTGGCTTAGAGTTTATATAATTAATGGGTGATGACCATTGCTTGGCACATGACCTTGTGGAGGCAATGGTAAGAACCTAGCTCTTAATGATAAACAAGCCCTAAAATTGGATTTGAAGTGCTTAATGAGACTAAGTAAGGACATTGAGTGGTCTAAGAAGGTTACATTAATTCCCTAGTGTTTCTCTCCCATATATCCATACGTTGTGTGTTGCTTGTGTTTAACTTAGTTTATTTTGTTGCAAGATAGCATTTTTATTGTTCAAGTTTGCATCTTTAGTGTCAAGTTTACATTTTTAGCTTACAAGTTTGTATCTTTAAGCATTTTCAAGAACCAAAATCACTTTTCCAACTCAAAAGCATTATGCAATTTAATTTTACGCACTTAGATTAGTTTTAATTTTTCCTTAGACTAAGTAGTTTTAGCTAATTGAATCACCGATCCCAGTGAACGAACTTAATTTTAATTGAGAGTAATTTTTACTACATCAATTTTGGCGCCGCTGCCGGGGATCGGCGTAGATTCATTAGTTGAATCTAGTTAGTTCTTTTTAGAGTAGTGTGTGTCATTTTACCTTTTAGTTTTATTTTAGTTTTTGTATCATTTTACTCCGTTGGTAGTTTTGTTTCTAGTGTTTCAGGTTTTTCAGGTGCATGCACGGACGCCGTTCGCAAGGAGGATTTCTGTTCCCTGCCAACGACAACATCAACCGTGTGGGCCAGCTTGCTAGACAGTTTGAGGGGTTAGACATTGTTGTGGATCTAGGCAACCTTGACATCTCTACTACAGAAATGGATAGAGACGGTGAGCAAGGCGCTCCGGGTGACAGAGAGGAACGAGGTGTTCATGGTGGACAAGGGGTTAGAGATGGCCGAGATGTTCATGGGAGTCCACCGGGTTCTCCTACACGGGACTTTGATGATGATATCCGGGCAATGAAGGAGTCCGGTCAACCAATGCTTGGAGACCAACCCTCACCTATCGTGCTCGATGCGGCGGCAAGGAGCTACGAATTGAGGAGTATGCACATGGGCATGCTTCCAACCTATAATGGCACAGATACTGAAGACCCTCTTCAGTTCATGAAAGATTATCTATCCGTTGTGGAGAGCTTCCCAATAGGCCGACTTACAGAGGAGCAATTAAAGATGAGGTGCTTCCGCTATTGCTTGAAGGGCGCAGCCAAGACATGGTTCGGGTCATTGAGATCCGGGACTTTCGCAACATGGAACGATGTGTGCCAAGGGTTCTTCGGTAGATTCTTTCCTGCCCCCAAGACAAAGGAGATTCGGATACAAATTGCAAGCTTTGGTGAGGAGGAAGGTGAGCCCTTTCATCAAGCATGGAGAAGGTACAAGGGGCTTTTAGAGCAATGTCCTCCCCACATGATATCCGAGGAATACAAGGTTCGCACATTCTATGATGGATTGACACCCTTCACCCAAGCACTTGTTGACAACGCTTGTGGAGGTGTGCTCACAAAGAAGTCTGCAGCAGAGATCACCGAAATCTATGAGACATTGGCCCTCAACTCCTACCATAGAGGCACAACGGCTAGAAAGGGAGGAAAATATGATGTTGATCGAAATACCGAAGTGGCCATTCAACTCTCCACCATGACCAAGCAAATGGAGGCTCTAGCTAAGAATGTGAGCAAACTACAAGCCGGAGCAAGTCATGTGCGCGATAGTGGTCATCATTATAGGAGTGAGAACCAAGAGGAGCCCGAGGAAGTACAAGCCTTGAATTACCAAAGGGGAAGAAATGACCCGTATTCAAATACCTACAATCCCGGATTACGCAACCACCCAAATTTCTCCTATTCCGACCCAAACACCGCTTTGAATAGCCATCAAATCATTCCACCAAACAACCAAGGAGAGTACAACCGAGGGAATTACCGGGGAAATTACCAAGGCCAAAGTTCAAGCAATCCACCTCAACAATGGCACAATTCCACAAACCGAGACAACATTCCCTATCAACCAAGGAAGCCATCGTTGGAGGATATGGTGACTTCCCTTGCTCAGAGTTCTCAAACCACTGATCAAAGTCTCAACAACTTCATACAAGCGACCGATCGGAAGTTTACCAACATGGAGGCCTCCATGAAGAAGCTAGAAACACAAATGGGGCAAATATCCGACACGGTACACCGAAATGAGCCGGGAAGATTCCCTAGCCAGTCAGAGCAAGCCAAGTCTATGACCGTGTTGAGGAGTGGCCGTGTGCTAGATACCGGAGATGTTGGTGAACCCAAGAGGAAAAAGCCCAAGGAGTCCGAAGTTGGTAGTGGGGAAGACACTCGAGTTGAAGACACTAGGGTCAATGAGACTAGAGAGGAGGAAGAAGTAGTAGTTGAACCAACCCTTAAAAAGACCTCCACTCTACACAAATCACAAAACCCCTACATACCACCAATTCCGTATCCGGGGAGGGTAGCAAGGGACAAGTTAAGCAAGTCCTTTAAGGACATATTTGACATCCTCTCTAAAGTGAATGTAAACATCCCCCTACTTGACATGATCGAAAAAATGCCGGCGTATGCAAAATTTTTCAAGAGCCTCCACACCAACCGGCAGAAGTTTGGGCCAAACCACCAAGAGTGTATCATGGGAAATGCTAGTGCCGTTCTACAGAAGGAGCTCCCGCCCAAGCTTAAGGACCCGGGTAGTTTTTGTATTAACATCACGATCGGAGGTGCCAAGCTTGAGAGAGCCATGTTGGATTTAGGGGCTAGCATCAATTTGATGCCCTTCTCCATCTACAAGCAGTTGGAGTTAAATGAGCTAAAGCCGACCACCATGTCACTACTTCTAGCCGACGGGTCCGTGAGATATCCGAGAGGGATCGTGGAAGACGTGTTGGTGCAAGCGGACAAGTTGATTATCCCGGCGGATTTTGTGGTCATGGATATGGATGACGTGAGCGGAGAAACAAATATGAGACCTATCCTCTTGGGTAGGCCATTCATGGTAACCGCGAAGACTTTCATTGATGTGCAACATGGGAAACTTACTATGACCGTCTTGGATGAGACGGTAGAATTTCAGGTTTTCAAGTCAGACTCGCAAGACATTGGCTCAGTTAATTGTTTTGCCGTGGATACACTTCCGTCACAAGACTATTATAAGAATGAAAATGAGTATATAGATGAGATCTTGGCACTTTTTGATGACAAAAGTGAGGAAGATGTTCATAAAAAAGATACATGTGACAAACAACCATCCTCGGAAATCCTTGAGCTTAAAAGTGAAAATGCTAACTTGTTGAAGGAAGTGGAAGCCCTTAGACAAGAAAAGAATGAGGCAAACAAGAGGGCGGAAGATCTTGCAAGGCTAGTAGAAGAGCAAGAGGAAGACTTTGCTCGAAGGACAAGAAAATTGCAATGGCAAGTGGAATTGAAAAACAAGACGATTGATGCCATCAAGGAGGATTTGAGTTGGAAGGAGAACGCCTTGAAGGTGGCAAAGGTCAAGGAATGTGATTGCTTGGTGGAGCTTGAAGGAGCCGAGCGAACAATTGAAATTTTGACCAAGGAAGCAAGCAAGAAGGAAGAAACCTTGAAGGTCAACACCATCAAAGGAAATACAAGCCATCCGAATGCAAGAGTTAACAAGACCAAAGGTAGTCCTTATTTTCCTTACAATTGTTATTTTTGCCATACTAGGGGTCATAAAATAGCCCATTGTGCTAAATTTATTGAAGTTTGCAAAAAGAAACAAAGCATGCCTATAGGGAAGCCAAAGAGAATTCGGCAAGTTTGGGTCCGAAAGGACAAGCTTGACCAAGTAAAAGAGGCTATTTTTGATGAAAGGAGAACTCTTGATATGAAGGAATGTCCTAAACTCCTTGATATGAATTGCGGTAGTACTAGTGGAGTAAATCCACCATTAATTGTCTGAACTTGCTAATGTGTTTTGTGCTTGTGAAGGTTGCTATGTCTTCTAAAGGAAGCGTTTTTGGAGTAATGACTACATGTGCATACATTTCGGAACATGGCTTGTGGAGCCAATTTTAATTTTTGCATAATTTGAACATTTTGGGATTGTAAATAATTAGAACATTTTGAATAGTTTATTGGTTCTAAGCTAGTTTTTTGTAGCTCATGTTGATGAAACTAGGTTCTTATTCCCTCGGATTGAAACACCGACAACTTGTGAGTCTTGGAGGGACAAGCAAGCCGAGAGAGCTCATAAAAAGAGCGAGAGCCGTGCATAGTTGACAAAAGCTTCAAATCAAGTGGAGAACGAAGTTTTGGTGCTTAAAGAGCCTTAGTGCTCTCATGACGTCTTGCCTAGACGTTAAATCGTGCGCTTGGTGGGAGGCAACCCACCTAGGTATATTTCTTTCTTAGTTTATATTTGTTTTATTTAGTTTTTACATTTTTGCTTAGAATAAGTGTGCGGATTTTTTGTGTTGTGTTTAGTGCCTAGGATGTTTATGTTTCTTGCCTCCCTTGCTTCGTTTATTCATTGTCAATGCATCTCATGTCATATAAATATTGAAGACAATGTTTAGATTAGGTTTGGGGGTGTGGATTCATTATTTGAGTCATTTTTCATTTTCATTTTTCTATTTTTTTTCTTTGACCTTTGCGAAAGTGCCCTGTTTTGGAAATTTTGAGGCTAAATGTTTCAATTAAACTGTACCGTTTGGAGAGGAAATAAATTATTTCGTCCACGTTGTGTTCTTTGATTTTTCGATACGGTTCCAATGATATAAAGAACGAAAAATTCTGGGCAGGGGTTAAAAAGATATGAACGTTTCTTCGACCAAAGGTCATGGGCGATGCCCTGTTTTGAAAAAACTGCACGTGAACCATCTTTGATGTCCGTTTACACTTTTTTCCAATGTGAATTTTGAAATGTTTTCTACATGAAAAATGTGTATTTGCATGTCTATTTTTATGTGCCAAAATTTGAGAAAGTTTTATTGGGTATTTTTGAAAATATGCACTAGAGAGCGAACATAGGTCGATTTCAAAAGTCACCAGTTTTTTTGGAAATTTACCCTCTACGTGAGATGGTCTTTCGTATTGTGTTTTTTGTGTTTTGCGTCATGTTAGGTGCAAGCCGTTAGGCCGGACTCTCTTGTTTCCAACATTGGGGACAATGTTGAGTTTTGGTTTGGGGGTGTGGTCGCCTTTGTGAGTCGTCTTTTTGAGTCTTTCGTCTTTTTGAGTCCTGAGTTTTTTTGGTGTCAATTTTTTCAATTTTGTCGCATGGCCAAAAATTTTCGAGCTTTAAATAGCTTGGGTGTGATGCCTTGAGTGTGTGCTTTTGACGAGTTTAATTATGCTTGATGAGCTTACTAGTAGCTTGTTGTCACTCTAGGGTTTCTCTTGCACTTTCATGGGCTAGTCCCATCCTTTTTGTGCTTAAGTTGAAGGGACTCGGTGCTCAAGCCCCTTGTTCTAATAGTGGAGATTACCTAGTGAGTACACAAACACAAGCCTTAAAGATCGCATCTTGAGTGTTATCATTGTTCTATTCTTAAACACTTTTCTCGTCATGTGCATCATGTGCCATAGGACATTGCATCATATTTGTGGATTGCTTGATGGACACTTACATTCCCTTGATAGATGGATTTGTTGAGATGATCTTAGGCAATGTGTGTGTACTAACCACTTAAATTTAGCCTAAACACTTATCCATGTCCTTAATGTGTGCTCCATTGCTAACTTTGAGGCCAAACACTTACCTTTCATTTGGAACCATAACATATCCATATAACCACAAGCCTAAACACATGCCTACCCTTGTTGCCAATTATGTTAGGATGTGTGGTCGTGGTCTTGAAAGGAAAAGCTCAAATATATCAAAATAGCGTGTACTTAGGCAAAAGAGTGTAATGTGCAAGCAAAGGCTCAAAAATGTAAAAGTGCCAAAAATGAGCACTTATGAGCTTAAAAATGTCAAAAGAAAAATTGTGAAAGAAAAGAAAAGAAAAGAAAAGAAAAGGTATTGAAGAATTAAATGTAAATGTACTCAAAGAAATTGGAGTGCAAATGTGAAAGCACAAGTGTAATGTAAGGTGATGCCTAGACGCTAGTGTTTAAAGATAGCAAGCAAGTAGAGCTTATGGGTGTGTATTGTATTCAGTCTTAGCATGATTGGTGACATTTGAGTTCCATTCATATTCTTTCTTTCACCACATCTCACCCAATGGCCCCATTACAACTTAGGGGAAGACCTATTTGATCTTCAAAGAAATCTAGATTGGGAATGTTTGTTGAAGCATGATCTTTCCACGTCCATGGCATTTGATTCTTTCCTAGGCTAATTCACAAAGATATTAGTGGTCTTTCATTGTTAAATTGTATGCAATGCATTAGAATTCTATGCATAAACTCCATCTTTGCATACCTTGCATGAGTGTGAACTTAGGATTTCGAGCGGAAAGAAAAGAGAGAATCCACGTGAGGCCTAGAGTCGAAGCGAATTACGTTTGAGGTGTGAGAGTGAGTAGTTCCCAATATGAGAGCGCTTTTAGGTGTGGGATTCGTGATTACGCGAGTTCCCTTGAGTGCCTTCGAGTTGCTTTAGAACATTTTGCATGGGTCTACTTCTCTCTATCACACTCCATTGTATCTCATCGGTTGGACATGTGGCCATTTGAATTCTTTATTGGTGTCTAGGAAATTTTTAGATAGAGTCATTTTATCATTTCTTTTATTTTTGTTTTCATTTTTTTAGTGTTTGCTCGAGGACGAGCAAAGGTTTGGTTTGGGGGTATTTGATCGTGCCAAAACTGTGTTACATTTTGGCCCTCAATATCATGTCCTTTAGCTTGTTTTCGAGTGTATTAGGTGGTTTAATGTGTTTTGTTGAGCATGTGTAGGTTCATTCCATTTAAGTGAGGATTAAACCTTATTTTGGAAGAAAAGAAGTCAAAAGATGGAGAAAATGAGCAAATTGGAAGAACCATGGAAAGTTGATTTTCAACCAGTGCAGAACAGCCAGATTTCGGGGCCTATATCTCTCAGCTCCGATTGAATTGTGTGTCCTATTACCTATGGATTGAAAGCCCCGGAAGTCTAGTTTCCGGCGCACTTTTCGGATTGCAATTTCGATGTTTCTATAGGGAGATATGCGCGTTTCCGTAACGCTGCGCGAGACTAAAATCTTTCCAGGTGAAGTTCGCCCCCATGTTCGCCCCCTGACAGCGAACTTGGGGGCGACCTTATTTTTTTAGCGCCTGAGGCAGTGATGTTGGCTACCAAGGTGGTCGCTACCTACTAGCCAACTTGGTAGCGACCTAATATTTTTCGCCATCAGGATCAGTGAAGTTCGCTAGTGAAGTGGTCGCTAGTAGCTAGCCAACTTGCTAGCGACCTCTATTTTTTTCACCCAAGATCAGTAAGGTTCGCTACCAAGGTGGTCGCTAGTAGCTAGCCAACTTGGTAGCGACCTCCCATTTCCAGCTCAGCAAAGTGGCGAATTCAGCATCAGTTTTTTTGGCTCCCCACTATATATATATATCATATTCTCTTAGCTGAAAACATACCACACACTCTCTCAACCCTAGATCCAAAATAACCACTCACCCAAAAGAATCCTCTCATCTTCCACCATCTTCAACCTCACAAAAATCATCCAAGCTCCCACCTTTCTTCACCATTTTCATCATCTTTTCACATTTTCTCATTCTCTACCACCATTCCATCCATCTTTGGAGGCTTTGCAAGGAAAAGGAAGCTCTCAAGGAAATGGGTTTTTTCTACTCTTTTGCTTTCTCTTTCATTTCTCCATTGATGTGTAACTAATCATTTAGCTAGGGGATTAATGTAATCGTATTTGACCACTTTATGAACTAATTAGTCTATTTCTTAATTCAATTCAATTTTAGTCTCTTTTACTTGATTAATTTGAGTTTGTCTACTACTCATATTATTTTGTGACCACAATTGATGTGGGTGTGTAGTGTAAACTATCTATGAAATTGGGTTTTGGTGTGAAAGACCTTTCCACCTTAATTCTAATTATGAGTTTGGTAATTGAGAAAGATAATATGTGCATGACCATGCCATGTTGTTTTGGCTTAGAGTTTATATAATTAATGGGTGATGACCATTGCTTGGCACATGACCTTGTGGAGGCAATGGTAAGAACCTAGCTCTTAATGATAAACAAGCCCTAAAATTGGATTTGAAGTGCTTAATGAGACTAAGTAAGGACATTGAGTGGTCTAAGAAGGTTACATTAATTCCCTAGTGTTTCTCTCCCATATATCCATACGTTGTGTGTTGCTTGTGTTTAACTTAGTTTATTTTGTTGCAAGATAGCATTTTTATTGTTCAAGTTTGCATCTTTAGTGTCAAGTTTACATTTTTAGCTTACAAGTTTGTATCTTTAAGCATTTTCAAGAACCAAAATCACTTTTCCAACTCAAAAGCATTATGCAATTTAATTTTACGCACTTAGATTAGTTTTAATTTTTCCTTAGACTAAGTAGTTTTAGCTAATTGAATCACCGATCCCAGTGAACGAACTTAATTTTAATTGAGAGTAATTTTTACTACATCAGGCATCTTCATTTCTCCGAAGACACAAAACAAAAGCATGAAGCACACTAAATTTGTGATTTTTAATTTTTCAATTATGCTAACAATCCCAATTAGTGAAAAACAATAAAAACTCCTTATTGTGAGCCAAAAACCCATGTCAAAAAGTTTTATCTAAAGGGGCCAACGAGACTTAATGAAGACACTTTCTTTTGTCACTCTCACTCATAAAAGAAACAAGCATCCTAGTGCCTCTACTGTTAGCGAACAACCGTTACTATCCGCGCGGAAGCGTTGTCGAATAGAGCACAAACAAATACAATAACAAAGAAAAGATAAGATGAATAAAAGTAATTTAAATCCAATCACACATAACACAAGAATTTACGTGGAAACCCAAATCAGGGAAAAAACCACGGCGGTTAGGACGACAAGAGAAAGTTCCAATATGTAGTAAATTGTTATAACCACACGCTCAAGATCTCTCTCAAAATAATACCCCAAACCCAATTACATCCAATGCTCACTTTAAGATTTCTCTAGTATTTACTATTTTGCTCCACCACTAATAACCTAGTTATTAGGGTCTATTTATATGAATTACAGGGAGTTTAAGCTAAAAGGAAATCCTACTCCTATACGTACAAGAATTACTTGTTCCACATAAATACTATTTCCTATTTATAACAAGTCTTCTTTTAAGGAGAAATCCTTTTCCTATTAGAACTTCTAGAAGCAACATATTTTCTCTTCCATGAATATTTCCTGATTTAACGCATACTTGTGATTGACTACGATTCAAGTTGCAGTTGGCCACTTCCTAAACCGTGTTGAACTTGACCACTTAGAAAATCGTGATGCATGCAACACATCATTGTCGACCGCTGTCATGGCCGCTGTGAGAGCCACAGCGCCACCCACAGCGTGAAGCACTGGAATTGGACCGCTCTCATTGCCGCTGTAGAAATTCACAGCGCTTGACCACCGCTGTCATAACCGTTGTCAAAGCCACAGCGGCAGTGACAACGGTTTGCAATGTTCTTCGCTTCTACTGTTTGTCACGTCCTCCAAACCTCCCTCAAACATAACCTCGTACTCCAAAACGCTCTCACGTCTCTAGGAAGTCTCCGCATTGGTAAATTGTGATTGGTAACCATTGGAATATTCAAGCCATATCCAACACCTACCGCCTAGGAAGGGTATAATACAACAACATATGAGGATCACACTTAGAATGATTCATATTTAAAGTTGAAATTAAATTTTCAATACTTTTTATGAAGTGGAAGCAATTATGAAACAAGCACCACCACTGGCCATCACTATCAACATTCACTCTACTAATGGAAACTAGGTTCAAAAGCAAACACCACTCAACATGTTTTCCATTGTATTCATTTCAATATCTAAGAATAATTTTCAAGTGTTATGATAGTCATAATTTTTGTCCCATCTTTTGATCTTTTGATCTTTTAATGGTTTTAGGTGGTGCTATGGCCTTCTGCATCTGAGGGGACTCAAGGAATTGAAGACTATTCATGCTTTGGATGCACTCGTATTATATCAAGACAATGGTAGATCAACTTAGGGTCACGTTCGATATTTACCTCCAATTCGTTTAGTCTCAGGATCTTGTTCTGGACGGGTAGATGTATGATTTGTTATCGACAAGGAAGTGAGGGCCGTCATTTTTTAATCTGTTTGCATCTAACGTATGCTACAAGATGGTGAATGTGGGGTGCATACCATTTAACTCTCTCCACATGTTCAACTGTGACTTCCCAACAATGACGTTCAAACAATCACGGGTTGCCTAAGTATCACAATCTCTAGGTTAATGCAACATTTTTATTGTATTTTACAAGTGAAGATAATAATAATACCTTATGATATAGCAATTTCAGATATTGATTTTGAAACGTGGTCGGTCCATAGACCCTCCCCTGAGTCCTTCACATTCCCATGCATGTGTAACATTCCGTCCTCAGTCCTGCATTATCAGTAGCGATAAGAAAGTGGGCCGTAAAAAGTAAGGGACCCTTGAAATGATTTTGAAAAACCCGAAAACAGATCTATATAATGCAAATTCAAATTCAGAAATCCATGGTTAGACAAAGCACCTTAATGCTCTTATAGTAGTAACCCAGCTATTCTCACTTGTAGTAATGAGACCAAGACAGACTCGATCTGCAACTCCCAGGGACGAAAAATGGAAAATAATTATGGAGAATCAATCACAGATTCCTCATGAATAATGGAATACCAGGAACTATTGAATTTAATGTGTTCATCTTGAGATTATAAGTTCATCATCGTTTAACTAAAAGTTAGTTCAATGTTCAATGTATGAAATTAAAACTAAAGTTATTGTTAGTTTACATTCTATGTATCTGATCTGAAGAGTCAAATATGGCTTGTATAAAGTTCAGTCATTGAGATGTAAATGATATGAAAAAATATAGAGAAAACTCTTAAATAAGATTTGGAGATACGAACTCCATTCTGTCAAAGTTATCTTTTCTTATAATTAACAGGAACATACTTTAGGTGTTGTAATCCGGTTATCCCCTTCAAGTACAATACAACGGTCGGAGACAGAATTGGCTTGAAGATTTTATTTAAGTGCCTCAAAAGCATGGGGATTCCATTCACAAGCATAAACCAGCTTTGCTTTGGCCATGATCAACCACCATGATCATTCAAAAACAACACCAGATGGATGTACTATATTTTAACATGATCATAAATTTATAGCTCCCTAGAAGTGGAGATACAGGGATATATGCTACGGATTGAGATCCCCTACCCATCTTATTTTTGCTCATCTTTCAAGCATCAATTGACATGTGGCAAACAAGCAAAAGAATGGTTGAGATTGGCTTACTTCATTTTTTTCTCTCTTTCTCCTAAAACTACACCATATGTTTCTTCTTTCAAACAAAAAAATTATTAATTTACTTTTTTTTTTCTTTTTCTCTTTTCCTTTTCCTTTATTTTTTTTTCCTCTCTTTCTCCTGATTGATCCGTACCCTTTATTTTTTATCATCTCTTTCCTTCAAATTCAAATCCATTTCCAGTGCTTCTTGTTTTAATATTTATTAGACATTATTTTTACATCTAAGAGCAGCAATGTCAAGAATCTTGAAATCGTGGAAATGACAATTACATAATCAAACTCTCCAAAACAGGACAACTGGAAACAAACTTTCCAAGCAACAAATTCGGGCAGCTTCAGGACACTATATTGATCAAAACATATCTTCAAATCGACTAACGATTCACAATTTACAACGCAAGGAGGCAACTCCAATGATGTGCCTGAGATAAATCTTAGATCAATTTGTTGCAAGTTTCGCTGTGCCAGATCATTCATCCATCTATAAATTGTGTTATCATCATGAATCTTCGAGTAAATTAGGTAAAATCTTTGAATATCAACCGACCAATTTTGAGGAACAAGACCCAATTGACAAAATCTTTCAGTTTCTCACTGATTGTTTGTTTATATAACATCTGTAAAAATAGTGTCTAATAAATATTAAAACAAGAAGCATTGGAAATGGATTTGAATTTGAAGGAAAGAGACGATAAAAAAATAAAATAAAGGGTACAGAAAAATTAGGAGAAAGAAAGGAAAAAAAATAAAGGAAAAGAGAAAAAAAAGAAAAGTAAATTAATAATTTTTTTTGTTTGAAAGAAGAAACATACGGTGTAGTTTTAAGAGAAAGAGAGAAAAAAATGAAGTAAGTCAATCTCAACCATTCTTTTGCTTGTTTGCTACATGTCAGTGGATGCTTGAAAGATGAGCAAAAATAAGATGGGTAGGGGATCTCAATCCATATGCTACTGCTGAAAGCCTAGTAGGTTCCAAAGGAAGTAATAAAATCATTCTGCTTTTGATCAAAAAGAAAAAGTATATAAGGAAATTCCAAGTTTCCAACATGAACTACTTTTCAACTACTTGGGTAGTTCCTAGTATAGATAACATGTGACTTTTAAAATGAAAAGATAAGACACTGTATTACTGAAGTTAAATCACAGAATTTTCATTATTTATTTATTACATGAACATAACTTACTTGACGAGCAAGGCGAGAAGTATTAAGTGACTTGGCAATAATTGGCCAAAGCTCATCCCCTATTGAGTCCCATGCTGGATCCTTGAATGCTGTCACTGGAAGCACAACGTCTCCTTGCTATTTGATGACTTGGGGGATATCAACACATTCACACAGCTTAAAAGAAATATAGACACCAAAGAAGCAAAGTTGTGAAGCACAAACCTAGAGGGTAGCTGCTCTAGAAGTGTAGCAGATAAGCCTTTACGCTGTAACAAAGAGGCAACAGCTTCAGTCATTGTGTTTAAGGGAGATTTAGAAGCTCTTCTGACTTCAACAACATCATCTGCCTGCTTAGTGGCACCACATTCCTTTAGAAGATGCAAGGCTGTTGAAGAAGGGATTTCATTACGCAAAATGCTTTCTCCTGTAAACGGTTTGCCTTCTCCTATAAAATTATTCAAAGCTTCTGATTTATCTCCAAAGTGGTGCTGCTTTTCATGGAATACAACACAAAAATTTTCAGTGACGGGGAAACAGATATGTGTTCCATCCCCTGCGGATAAGCCCTCCTCCCAAGGTCTAACCATCCAAACTTCTTCAATATGTCCTTCCCCAACTTTGCATATTTTCTATCAAGTTGCAGTACCCAGTGCGAAGCAACCATCTGATGCCCATCATTAACACCATTAGGTTCAGCCTCAGAATGAGAATCTTGAGTTGAAGTCTGTGAATTCCCAATCTGCAAACCAGAATGAGAATCTTGAGTTGAAGTCTGTGAATTCCCAATCTGCAAACCTTCAAATTTAACATTTATTTCTCCTGTTACCCCTTCATATTGGTCAGTGACAGGCTTTTCTCCAATTTTTGAATGCTCTGAAGGCACATGACAATCATCTCGAGACATTACTGCAACTGGGAGCAAGTTTATTTTTATTGGTTCACTAAACTTTGTTCCAAAAGCATATCATGCTGTACCACCACCGATCATAACAAGATCATTACCGACAACATTGGCTGTACACCGTAGGATCAATTCTTCACTCATGGAATTGAGTTTCACATACTTCCATACGTGGAGCTGCAGATCAAGTAATGCCAACACCTGGTCATGTTGTCCGACCGGACAACCTCCAATCACTCCAAGATAATTTTTGTAAAGAAACATTGAGTGGGAGAACCTAGCATGTGGACTTTTTCCTGCTACTTCTTCCTTCTTCCATAAACATTTATGAACATCAAAACTGTACAAGTCTCCAAGAATCTTCTTCCCATTGTACCCTCCAAACATGTATATCTGAGACCCATACGCCACCATTGAGTGAGAATGGCGGGCACATGGCCATTCCCCACTGACTGATAACTCTTTCCATTGCAGATTATCAATGTCAAGCACATGCAGAGACGAAGAGATTGCATTGTCGGTAAGTCCAGCAAAAACATATATCTTAGATCCTACAACTGCTGCAGCATGCCGATGCCTACGTAGCATACATAGAAATATACATTTAGTCAAGAAGTAAAAGAGATAAGTTCATGTTTTTAAATAGAATACTTTCTGTATCTATTACAAGTATATGAAATAATGAAGACTGGTGCAGAAACGAAGAGATTAGTACACCAAATTACCAATCTGCTTCCCATTTGAGTAGTAGTGCGGGTAACATAAAAGTACCTCTTAAAACAATATATACACATATACAATATGCCAAAATGGCAAACTCCATTCATTCATTCTCCATTCATTCTCAGCTGCACTAAAAACCCATACATCACTCAGGATGTTCAAAGGATCACCCCGGCCTCCTATAACAAACATGTGATCTCCAACCAAAGAAGATGTGTGTCCCAAACGCGGCGAGGGAGGGCCCTCGGAGTGAATTGCTTTTAATGTTCCTTGTAATAGATCCAGCAGTAGAGTGTCATTTCTACGTGAATGTCTTCCCATACCCACCAAAACCACCAAATATAAGAACCTTATAATCATGATCTGCGTTTCCCAGGGTGCAAGCTGAATGACCGCAAAGGAACAGCTTCTCTACAGGTTCACTGGAAATCGCCATCTGAGTAATGTTTAGACTGCAGCTAGGAACTCCTGCTGGCCCTGCCAATGATTCAAAGACTCAAACTCATCTACTTTAGAATTGATTCTCAGATGATACCAAATATCCAGCACTACAATTAATGCTATGTAAACAGTCTTCCTTGGTTGTACCTACATGCATCACTAAATGCGACTGTGATGGAAATATGTGATAAGGATCCTGCCTTTTTGAAGTCTTCAAAGCAGACAAAAATGTGACTGTGATGGAAATATGTAGTAGGGACAATTGAAAAAGCATAAATACTGTGGTCCCTTATATGTGTTAAAGGCTTGCAAGAGTAGTAAGTTGATTGATATATATGGGAGTTAATGTGGTGCCAAATATCACAGTAAATATGGTACACCTTGCCATTGCTCTCATTAAAATTTCATGATCGATCATCACAAATCCTAGAATCTATCTTCATCAGCTTGTTAAGAGAAGTGATTACATTCAAATTGAGTTTTAAGGACTTTGAATTATGTGTCAAATCAACACCTACTTGAATTTTTATTTTTTTGAAAAATACTGCATATTATGTATACAATATGGAGGGTGATGTTTTGTTCTCGGGTCGCCGGTGTTGTGTTTGGGTTGGTTCTGGTCTTGGTGTTTTTCTTTGTGTGCTGGCTGTTCTCATTTCTTGTGGTTGTGCCTCTGTTTTTCTGGGTTGGTTTTGCTGGGTGGCTGTCCTCTGTTTTGTTTTGTTTTGCTTTACTTTGGTTTCGTTTTGTGTGGCCTGCTCTGTTTGTGGGCGCCTTGGCCTTGTGCCCTTGCTTTGGTTGGTTGGGTCCTTGCCCTTCCTTTAATAATATTTCGTAGTTAAAATAAATAAATAAATAAATAAATAAATTATACAATATCAATGCTAAAGAAAGTTGTCAAATACCACTAAGAGCAACTCCAATGAGTACACTAAAAACACCAAAAACACCAATTTTTTTTTTTTTGGTGGAGCAACAGTACCAAATTTGGTGAGCACTGTTGCTCCACCAAATCTTTTTTTTTTTAATTTTTAAAAATGTCACATCTCTCATTTTTTTTTAAAGTTATCAATTTAACCCTCCCATACTTAATTATAACAATATGTATTCCCAAAAAATATACCATTGGAAAGATCTTGTTGAGATCTTTAAAATGATACTCATTTTGATATATATTTTATGTCAATAAAATTATTAAATATTGTATAAGTTAACTAATATAAATTAATTGTTATTGTATAATATTTATTGGGAGAGTATTCTTCAAAGATGCTCTTTCGATGTAAAATTTGGTGTGGATACATTGGAGTGAAAAAAAAAAAATTGATGTAAGAAAGATGCTCTTTTTATGATAAGTTGGTGTATTGGGTTGGAGATGCTCTAAATCTTAAAGTATAAATTGTCGGGTAAGGTCACACACCCTCACATTCAAGATGGGCTTGGCACAGCTAAACACTAAACACCAACCTAATATGTGCATGTGGAGGGATTGCTACCGAACCTAAGACTTGTGGGTCAAGCTCCGATATCATGTTAGTAATCATTAGATCTAAAAACTTAAAACTGCATAGTAAATCCAAATAATAAGATAAAGATCTCTAATTACTAAAGTCATCACTTTCTTTGATTTTGAAGGATTATTAATAGGGACGTAGCCAGAAAAATTTGTCAAGGTGGGCTAAGTCAAAAATTTTGTTCACAACAAAAAGACATATCTAATTAGTATAAAATTAGATTTACAGCTAATAAAATTGGAACAAAAAGTAAACAAATAACTAATTAATATAAAAATTCCTTATATCACAATATTATTTTCATATAAAATAGTAATTAAAATAAAATAAAATAAACAACCAACTACTAAAATATAAATGACAAAATAAAATGCAAGAAAAAAAAAAAAAACCTTATTTTGATGTTGAGCAAGAGAGAGACTTGAGAGAAATTGGCGGGTTTGAAATAACTAAGAAAATATAAATAACAAGATACATTTCTTTGGACAAGTTGGAATCTAGTTTGGATTCTATTGAAGCTAGTGCTACTAAGGCAAGCAGGTGGTGTGCGAACCTTAGAGATGAAAGATGAAGGTCTTGGTTGAAAGGTGGTCCTTGCATTTTAAGGAAGAGAGAAATTGGAGACAAAAGTCTAGGGTTAAATAAATTCTTGAAGAGGATAAAAACTCTAATTTTTTTTCACCTTGTTTGCAACTCTAGAAGGCGTATGAATTTCTTAAACAAAGATTTTATTGATGGAGTCCTTTGTGCTGGACCATCACAAGTAAGAGAAGATGTTTTCAGTTTTTTTAAAGACCATCGTCTGGACTCTGGATGAATGGTTTTCCTCCAATTGTGTTTCTAGAGAGAATGAGGCAGAGAAGATGAATTATTGGAGTGTTGTTGTGTTGGAAGTTTTTGGGGAAAGACAATAATAATAATTAAATAAAAAGGAAAACAAAAATGAAAAAAAAAAAAAAGAAAAAAGAAAGAAAGATATCTTATGCCTCTTTTGCCTCGTGGGCTGTACAGTGTGATGTAAAAGTCTTCTAACAAGCTACAATCATAGATTCAAGAAAATCTTCTATGAGTTCGTCTCATAGCTTGGACCCAATTTAATTGCACCACATGGCATAAAACTGAAACAAATTGATTTATAAATCGTTTTCCAATTACAATGAGAAACATGGCAAAACTTTGATTTAAACCCTAGATTTATAACTTCTTTTCTCTTTCTCACGCAGTCACGCCACACAGCCACCTCTTCCACATCATTTTGTTTCAACACATTCGGTTTCTACTTCTCAAATTTGTCTAAATTCTCTGACTTTGCAGTTTTTTTTTTTTTTTTTCCTTTCTCTAGCTCCCAATTCTGCACTTCATCCAATCATTTTTCAGAAGAAAAAAAACTTCATCTAAATAGTAAATAGGGAGGAAGAGAAAAAAAAAAAGATTTATTTTTTAATTTTAAAAATATATGAGTTTGTGTTTGTAAATTCCAGATTCGATTCTTGTGGTTCCTGTGAGTTACGTTAAGATATAAATGACTTATAAAATATCAAAAATTTCAACTGAAATCTTTTTAATCTTCAAAAGGGTGAAAAGAAAGAAAAGAGATTTATGAAATAAAAATCTTGTAAGAAAGTAGAATAGACAGATCTCTTAAACCCATTCTTGAAGATTTATATAGAAGTGTGAAAGGCATAAGAAGTTGAAGGAGATGAAACTGCAATTTGAGAAATAGAAAAATACTATCGTGAAGGGAAAAATGAGAGAGAAGAAAAGTTTTGTTTTAATTAACATGCCACATGGCAATATACTATTGGGAAATAAAAAGTGTCTATGATATTAATAATTAATATTTTTTTTATCTTTTCAATTTTTTTTAAAAAGGCTAGGGTGTGGCCAGGGCAAACTCCATCTCTGATTTTTATCTTAATATACCTATCTACATATTAAGATATGTCATTACATTCACAATGAGTTTTCCAAGGCTATACTTGAAGAAATTAGTTGACATATAACTTGAGTTGTGTCAAATGAAATTGATATTTGAATTGCAATGCATTTAGATAAATTTGGAAAATTTTCAATGACTTGAATAACACTCCACAAATGATCTTGACAGAATGGCTGTGGCTGTAACTACAATGTTATTAAGAGTTGCTTTGCCTACCAAACCTTAGGAATACAACTACAACCATATTAGACCAAAACATATATGATTACAGATACAACTTCCATCCTAAAACATTATCGAGGGTCTAACTCAGTAATTGAAGCCTCATTTACTACAAATTGAACTGAACAACTTTGAGATTGGTCAGACGCTGTTATTTCTATATTACTAAAAGCCGAGGTAGAGTGCATAAAAAATGCAGGTTAATTTTGAGGGTACCAAGAGAGAGACAGAGCTACTAGTTAGCATAAGAACAACTGAAGCCATAGTTGGTCTACTTGCTACATTTTCTTGAACACATAGTAATCCAATGTGGATGCATCTCATTATTTCACTACTGGAACCAACCTTCAATGTGGGGTCCATCACGTTGGAAGCTGTACCTTCCTTCCAGTTCTTCCAAGCCTGCAAAAGTTTAGAAATTTTCTTATATAATTTCAAGAGTTTTTTTTTTTTTTTTTGGGATTTTAGCAATTTCATATTGGTCATTGCTAGTCTGGTAACCAGAGAAAATTAAAATGAAATTATTTATCAAGATTTCAACGTACACAGGTTAGAAGGTCCACTGTCTGATCTTCATAAAGAAAACCACTGTTCTTTTTACCACTAATGATTTCCAAGACTAGCACTCCAAAACTAAAAACATCGGATTTGACCGAGAACTGCCCGTGTGCAACATACTCAGGAGCCATATATCCACTGCAAATGTTCACAAAGTTGAATTAATTAGTTCCAATGAAATAAGTTATCCATGATGATAAGGATGTGATAACCCATAATTCTAATCTTATTTCAACCATATAACTACACAGAAGAACAACTAATTTATACTTACTATGTCCCAACAATTCTACTTGTATCGCCCTGAGTTTGATCCATTTCAAACAACCTTGCCATTCCAAAATCTGAAATTTTAGGATTCATATCAACATCTAAAAGGATGTTGCTAGCTTTGAGGTCACGATGAATGATCCGCAATCTAGAATCTTCATGAAGGTAAAGAATCCCCCGAGCTATGCCCCCTATGATTTTGTAGCGTGTTTCCCAATTTAGTAATCCACGCTTGATTGGGTCTACAATTTCAAAAAATCCAGTATAATTTAAATAGATCATTACAAAACACTTACAAATAGCAATTTTCAAGAAAAAAGAAAAAAAATATTTATGTTATATTATTTACAATCATATATGCATCTTGTTAACCGTATCGAACTTGATGAATCATTAGTCATTTTTTCTTCTTTGAAAAATGAAAATAACAAAACAGCAGTTACAAAACATACCAAATATGAAGTTATCAAGGCTTGAATTAGGCACAAACTCATAGATGAGAAGCTTTTCCCTTCCTTCCAAGCAGAAGCCAAGAAGCCTGACCAAATTCCTATGTTGAAGCTTGGCCACTAAGAGGACTTCATTTTTAAATTCTAAATCCCCTTGTCCTGAATTAGTAGATAGCCTCTTCACAGCTATATCTTGACCATTTGGGAGCCTACCCTGAAATCATACAAGAAAAAGGGGGTTAATACTTGTAATACAAGTCAGTTCACTTTGTTTTACTTGATATGCTTGTACTTGTAAACTATACCTTGTAAATAGCACCAAATCCACCTTGTCCAAGCTTGTTATCATCAGGAAAGTCATTTGTGGCAGCTTTTATAGTGCTGAAGTTGAATTGCAAGGACTCCATAGAATCAATTTCATCAACACCTTATCAATAGCAACATAGAATCAATTTCATCAACACCTTATCAATAGCAACAGATTAGCACATACGTGTACAATTTATTAAGTTAAGAAATGACATTTTTTCAGGAAAAACACGATTGAAAAAACTCTGCAGCTTTCAAGCCAGAGTTGGTTACAATAGCTTGTATATATTGGTACCTAAAAGAAACAATGAAAATAATTAACTTACAATTTCTCCCTTGGTTGCTTTTGATGTCCTGCTTTGCCTTCCTCTTTCTTAGAAAGACATAAGCCGAGGAAACAAGTAGAAAGAACAAAATAATAGAAAAAACAATAATTACAATGGTTCTAGAATTAGTGCCACCTCCATTGTCTGCATAAATCAGTAACATGTGCATATACAATACATAGTTAGTAGATGCTGAATCCAAATGCTGTCAAATGATTTATAGAAGCTATTGTTATAAATCTTTTGCATACAGTTTAAAGTACGAAAGATTGATTTCCTATGAGGGTGTGAATATACCTTTGGTGATTGTATAGAAGGGATAGAACTCCCAGCGAGAAATACAGTTAGGTCCCCGAACAACTACTCCTTGCTTTCCGTGGCAGCAGCTCTGATGCACGGCCACATATCGTGTTAGACAATCATCACATTCACTCTGGGATAAATCTGGGGTACACTGCAACAGTGCATATATCGTCTGAAGGTTCTTCAAATTTGCTTCTTCGGTTGCAAACTTATGCCTAGAGGTGTCCATAGAAGCCTTTCTCACTAAGCCATACATCAAATTTTTCCATTTCTGATTAAACTCTGTCATATCTGATGTGATGTTACCAGTGTTATAGAATATCTCAATAGGATCTATCTCCAATACTCCAAAGAAAGAGCGGTTTGAATAGCGCACAAAGCATGGAGATTTACTTGGAAGCTCTCCCCACATATATGCTTCCTTCTGGTTTGGACACTTGGTCATAATCTCTTGAGATGTGGAATTGACACAGTTTGAACATTCTTCTGCAGAATAATCACCACTGCAAAGTGCAAGAGCATAAACTTCATCGGAGTCCTGGCCAATGGTGGCGTTGTAGAAACCCTCAGTTGCATTCGAAGCAAGGGATGGGAGGATTAGATCGCGGTTTCTACCATAGGTACTATTAGCCGTGAAGTTTCCTGTGTCATAACATTTCTGGCCAGTGGAAAGACCAATACTTATCATGAGCATATAAGAAAGTAAAAAGAACATTAGATTTGTAAAATTCATTGCAGGGATACTGTTTGGACTTTGGGGAATGAACCGATATACAATTTATAAACTGTAATAGGCTGAAGGAAATCGTATATACTTCAATACATTTTCCTCCATGAAATATCTAGGAAAGTCTCTTTCTTAAGAGTATTATAACTTTGAAAAAATCAACCTCCATTGAATACGACTGCAATTATTTCCTCCCATGTTACATTTTGCGAGGAAGGTTCTTTTCCTGGATTTGTGTTTTCGTTCCAGCAACAGCCTTGGTGAGAAGATATCTATGACAGAGATAACGGACTGATGTAGGACAGTTTTGGATGTCGTCTTATTTTATTAATTTGGGTCCTTGTTTCTTGTTTAGCAAGTTTATTTATTTTAGTTTGATTAGGAATTAAATTTAGGTTTTGGAAATAAATCAAACTTACCTTTTAGGTAAGATTTGATCTTTGTTTTTCAGTCAAGTTAGGAATCATGAATCTTAGAAGATTATGATTAGTTTTTATCTTTTCTTGTTTTAGTCTTTTTAGGAATGTTGTATTCGAGTCATATTAGGGTTAGTTTATTATAAATAGTCTTATTATTTCCAATTATTGTAAATTTTTTTGATAATCAATAAAATCGTTCTTTGGAACACTTATTTGTCGTGGATTCGACATGCTCTTTGAGGATTCGAGAGCGCCATTTTCTAATGTAGATTAGGGAATGATGGCCCTGCATGGCGATCCATACTTGGGTAACTACCGGCCCTGCATGGCGATCCATACTTGGGTAACTACCGGTCGCTGCGTCAAGGTTCGTCTGAGTGTGCCTGAGGGTTCGACAAAGTGATCATTCTTATTTTTGCCATACCCCGCTGCGTCACGGACCCTCCGCCACGGTAAGCTTTCAGAGATGATGGAATATCTGTAGAGCCTGCCTTCATTTTGACCTCAAACTTGAACAAGGAAATTTGGATTCTACTAGCCATGTCAATCGGTTTGGTGACAAGGAAATTTTAACAGATTACACATAGTAACTATCAAGAATGGAATATTATATGAACAAACAAATATTCTCTGCTAATATGAATTTGAAAATATTTTATAACAAGTGATTATTATAATTTATTCCAAGGATGGAATTTTTCTGATTTTTGATCATTATATTGTGTTAATTAAACAAGTCTAACACAGTGTCTTTCAGGTAAAATTTGTGTGAAATAGCAGTCCATAATGTTTAATCAAATTTAATTAAGAAATGAGCATTTGAGTGTTCAATCCATATGAGGAGGCAGAAAAAACAGTTGAATTAACACAGGTTATTGATATGGAGAAATCTGTCGTCATCAACCATGTGATAGCTAAGTCATTAGCCGGCAATTACTCTGTTTTACTTACTTTGTTGTTTTGCAACTCTTTCATGGAGGAGTACTCTGAAAATGACGATGATGATGATACAAATGAATGATACAACGACAAATTATTGATGAATTGAATTATTAATATAATTTAAATCTTAATTATAATTAATTTAATTAGTAAACTCGATCAATATTCTGTATATACCAATAAACTTGATTATTTTTGTAACTTGGCTGGCTTTGTCGCGAGTGTTTAACTATTCGATAGACCATATTATTGTAAAATGGCAGGAGTCCACACGGTTTTGGTGTATAATTTTATGAGCAAAACTTGTTTATTTTATGAGCAACACTTGTTTATTTAATGTTGTCGCGAGTGTTTAACTACTCGATAGACCATATTATTGTAAACTGGCAGGAGTCTATACGGTTGGGTAGTGCGTGCTAGTCTACAACATATTTTAGAATTCAAACCAATTATAACCAACCCTTCTTGATTATTTTTTGTGTTAAGTGCTTTGAATATATTCCAGGTTTGAATAATACATAGGGAATGAATGAATAATAATACTTTGATGCCTCATTTGGTCTAACTTCCGACAAAACAGAGAACCCTTACATGGAATAAAGAAATAATAATATTTACCTACAAAATGAATATCATTTCTTGGACCAAAGAAATGATTGAATATAGTCCAGTGATTGATAAGTTTTATTATTGTTTCTTTATACCAAAAACTTATCAATCACTGTGGTCAAGTTAAAACGTCACTGTGGTCAAATTGCTCATAAATGGATGGTTGAAAATTCACGCCTTCTATAGAGTGAGCTATGTGTCGAGAGAGAGAGAGCATTACTTAATAGAGGCGGATGGACCTACCACCGACCTTTAAAAGTCTTCTAAGTCTTCTAAGCAGACAAAATTTGCAAAATCAGGATGCCTCATTTGGTCATCCTGAGTGACATTTGGGCAAGGAAAATGGAAAAAGCTTGTAAACTTCAGGTTTGGCTGCCAAAAATTCTATGGTTCATAGATGACATGTGGGTCTAAGTTCAAACAAAACAGAGAACCCTTACATGAAATAAAGAAACAATAATATTTACCTACAAAATGAATATCGTCATTCATTGGAACAAAGAAATGATTGAATATAGTGAATAGTCCAGGAATTGATAAACTTTTGGTACCTCTTTCATAGTATTAAGAAAGAATTGTAAAATGCAAAGATAGAATCTCTCTTCTACTTCCTCAATACAGACAACTATGATACTTGAACTTCTTTCATATTAATATAAGACCAAAAAAAAAAAAAAAAAAAAATTCAAAAGTCGTTTAAATTAATAGTATGAACACTGGATTGAATCAGATACAAGTTACCAGCAAGAAGTGCAGTTCATCAATACATGCTGGGTTGCAGTCTACCTGCCAAACGCAGCGTTTTGAAGAGATCAATATAGAGAGAAAGACACAAAAAATGATGACGTGAATGGTCATGTCATCACCTTTTGCCGACGTGTCAAGTTGCTTCATCGGCAAGGTGCTGACTTGGTTATCCATACCATGATAGTAGATTGCCATGTTGTAAACTATCACGTAACGTGCTTGGGCACATCACCACGTCAGCATTCATCAAGTGACATTAGATTGGGCCCGGGCCGTCTGGTTGGCCCAAATTGAACAATGGTTTGTAGACTCCAAATTCCAGTTTGTTTGCTGCGAAAAAAATAGCCCGTTTAATAACGATAGGGGTTTATTAGGAATTCTATGTGTCAGTGAAATGGCAGGTACTGTTCTTCCTTCAACCCTCTTCTAACAAATTTCACTCTTTTTTTTTCCTTCTGCTCAGAAAAATTCAGGTAAATGTACTCCAGACAAATTTCTTTAACTCGTCTATCGTGTTTGATATGAAAGAAAAACTGGGTCTAGTTTGTTGTTCTGCTAAGAAAAGCTAAAGATCAGCTTTGTGGATGAAATTCGCTGATTATATTGCTTTGGTTTTTGATATTTTTAAAAATGCTCAACAAAGTTGTTAATACATGTGATAATTTTTGAATTATTTACTTCCTAAATATCTAACAAATCTGCATATTTTTCAGCCTTTTCATCATTGGATTTACCCAAAAATGTGATTGTGATTGAAGTATGTAGTAGGGACAATTCCAAAAGCATAATTGACTGTGTCCCCTTATATGCATGTGTTTATGGCTTGCAACTTGCAAGAATAGTAAATTGATTGATATTAAAATAGAGTATAGGTGTTTAATGAAGGTAGTAAGGTGTTCGATGAAAGTCGTCAATGAAAAACGAAAACTAAAGTTGAGCTGTGAGAAGCTCCATTAATGGAGGTTTGAGAGAAGCTCCATTAATGGTCAATAGACTTGTTGGAGTGTTCTTTATAGTTTCAGCAGCTGATACCTTGCTTGAACCTATTGAGCATTCTATAGGCTTATCAGATATAATGACAAATATCACTGTAAGTCTGGTCCACCTTGCCATTGCTCTCATTAAAGTTTAATCATCACAATTCCTAGAATCAATCTTATCATCATGTTAAGACAAGTGATTACATTCAAATTTTGCATTTTAAGGACTTTGAATGGGTCAAATCAATATATTCTTAGGGGGGTGTATTCAATTAGGATTCTTGAGGACATTTAAAGACATTATAAATCCTGATGTATTCAATTGGGACATTTAAAGACTTTAAAAGAGTCTATATGAATCCAGTGGTATTCAATTAGGATTTCTATGGACTTTTAAAGAATCCTTTCAAATCTAGGTGTATTGAATTGAGACTTTAAAAATGTCTACAAGAATCCAGGTGTATTCAATTAGGACTAGGTTTTAAAGGATTTTATTAGGTCATGGATTTTGGTGGATTTTGGTGGACTTGATGGTAAGAGATATAAATATCAAATGTCATATCATGTCCAGCCTTCTTCCCAGAGATTTTGGTGGACTTTGCTCTCTCTCTCTCAAAAAAAAAAAAATCTTGTAATTAATAAATAAAAATGATAAGTAGATTCAATAATCAATTAAACATCGTATAATTAATCTTGTAATCCATCTATTGTTTTATATATAAATTTGATAAATTCTCTCTCATTTGTCCAATAAACACAAACTCAAATGTCTATGAATTTAATTCTGTTCATCAAAGCCAACGCCCCCCACATAATTGTTATGTTATTTAATAAATATTTCGTTTCCCTCTCTGATCCAAAACATTATTAAATATTAAAATAAAATAAAAACATAAGAAAACAAGCACACAATCACGTGAAATTGAAGTAAGGGAGATATTCAGTGAAGGCAAGACCCGTGAAACAAGATAGCATTGCTTTTTTTGGTTTATAAAAATCCATGGGTGTCTAAACAAATCCATAAAAGTCTGAGATAGATGTCTAAACAAATCCAAAAAAGTCCATGTGGATTTATAAAAGTCCATAGAAATCCATGAAAATCCATGAAAATCTGTCACTTAAAAAATGTCTTTAAATGTCCTTAAGAATCCTAATTGAATACACCCCCCTTAGATCTTTGAACTACACTGTAATTATACATACTTGCCTACATGTCCTTGAAAAGGCAATTTCCTAACCATTTGTTAATATACTCCAGAAGCGAATTTCCATCTTTACCATAAAACAAATATACCTCTGCTAATATACTTCAAGGTATTTTCCTTTATGAAAAAGAAACACCCTAGGTACACGCATGAAAATAATAGATAAAACAAAAATGCTATCTGGCTTTTACGAAAAAGATGTAATCCATCGTAGACATGTCCCTGAATACTTGAATACAGCAAAGTGAGCAAGCAAACAATGAAAGCAGAATGGAAATCAATATCGAGGTGATACATTTGTGAGAGTAACCTCATTAACAGTACATACTTTAACATCTGACGAAGATTGATCTGATCTCACAACAACTCGGCCAACCAAAAATGCAGGTTGGGTTGGTTTAGGAAGTGTTATGTTATCATTCGCCAGCATGAAAACCACAGAGGACATTGGAGGTCTGTCTGCTGGGTCTCCTTGGACACACAACAATCCAATATGGATGAATTTCAATTGTTCAGTAGGAACACATGATTGCGTGAGTGCTGGATCCATCAACTGTACAGCTTGTTCTTCACACCACAGTTTCCATGTCTGCAATGTTTACAAGTCAAGATTAGTGTACGGATGGTTAGAAATCATTTGTTAAAGACAAGGATGGATATCATTACATAATTAAGGAGGCTTCGACCATGTTCTAAAAGATTAGATCCATTATTCTTTTTTCCACTAATAATTTCTAGCAAAAGAACTCCAAAACTGAAAACATCCGACTTCACTGAAAACAGTCCTTCCATAGCATACTCCGGGGCCATGTATCCACTATTTGAAATTGGAAAAACAAAATAAGATTACATCCAATAGAAATCCTGCTCCACTTAAATTCTCTAGCAGAAAATGCACTTACTATGTTTCAACAACCCTGTTGGTATTAGCTTCGTTTTGATTTCCGCCAAATATCCTGGCCATTCCAAAGTCCGAGATCTTTGGGTTCATCTCATTGTCTAACAAAATATTACTAGCTTTGAGATCACGATGAATAATTTTGAGTCGAGAATCTTCATGTAGATACAAAAGGCCTCGTGCAATTCCATTGATGATGCTTATGCGTGTTTTCCAGTCTAATTGTACACTCTTCGTTGAATCTGTCCATAAATTTGAACATAATATAACTTAGCATCAAGCAATTAAAGAAATAAATTCAAGTAGCACTAGAAAGTTTGAGAGACCAACCAAAAGGTGAAAATCAAGACTTTTGTTGGGCATGTACTCATAAATCAACAACAATTCATTTCCCTCTAAGCAGCATCCCAAGAGTCTGACAAGATTTTTATGTTGTAATTTGGCAATTAAAGTGACTTCATTCTTAAACTCTTTCATCCCTTGCCCAGATGTCCTAGAAAGTCTTTTCACTGCAATTTCGTTACCGTTTGATAATATACCCTGAAACATAAAATCGAAAAAATAATAAATAAATAAAAATTGGGTCCTCTAATGAGACCACTTGTATTTCAAAGATTTGCGGTTATCATACAACTTGCTCCCCATCCCCTTTACAATTACCTTGTAGACAGGGCCAAACCCACCTTCTCCGAGCTTATTTTCATTAGAGAAATTCCTAGTAGCCTCAAGTGTGAGACCCAATGGAAAAATTGGGAATTCTTGAGTATTATAATCGCAATCATTTTCATTTCTATCTTTCCCAAAGCGAAGTAGTAGAACCTCTTGATTGTTTGCTTTCCTCCCCAAGCACCATAAATTCAATTTAAATATATAGAATATATTAAAAAAATAATAATAATAAAAATAAAAATAAAGATGTAATATAGTTTTTGTAATGTAAAGTAGATAAAAACCATTACCTTTATCTCTTTTAGTTCTTCTGCGCAGATGCCAGACAAAAGAACCAAGAAGCACTACTGCTATAATTCCTGATATAGGTGTGACTACTGCAATCCATGCCCTGTTTTCCTTCCTTTCCTCATCTAACATTTTTCATTAATATTCTTGGAGTCAAGAGGGATTTAATTTACTTTCAAAGATCATTAACAGAAACATACCCTTGGTCTTTCAAAAAAAGAAAAAGAAACATACCCTTGGTGAACATACCCTTTGTGATGGTACTAGATGGAGACGGCGTTGGAGTATCAGCAACAATACGATAGAAGGGATACAGGTCCCAACGAAATAAACAGCTAGGTCCTTGAACAACTCCCCCTTGTTTCCCAGAGCAACAATCACAATAGCTAGGTATATATCGACGAAGACAAAATTCACAAGCACTCTGGTTTAAATCTGGGGTACACTGCATAAGTGTATATATCGTCTGAAAGTTTGTCAAATCTTCTTCTTCGGTCGCAAACTTATGCGTAGAGGCCTTTCTCACTAAGCCATACATCAAATTTTCCCAGATATTACTAAACTCTGTAAAATTTGATATGATATCACCCGTATTAAAGAATATCTCTCTAGGATCTAGCACCAATACTCCAAAGAAAGAGCGGTTTGAATAGCGCACATAGCATGGAGCTCTACCTGGAAGCTGCCATCCCCACATAAACGCTTCCTTCTGGTTTGGACACTTGGTCATAATCTCTTTAGATGATTAACACAGTTTGAACATTCTTCAGCAGAAGAAGAATCACCGCTGCAAAGTGCAAGAGCATAAACTTCATCGGAGTCCTGGCCAATGGTGGCGTTGTAGAAACCCTCAGTTGCATTAATAGAAGCAAGGGATGAGAGGATTAGATCGCGGTTTCTGCCATAGGTACTATTAGCTGTGAAGTTTCCTGTGTTATAACAATTCTGGCCGGTGGAAAGACCAATGCTTATGAGCATATAAGAAAGGAAAACGAAAAGCAAATTTGTAAAATTCATTGCAGGGATACTGTTCGGACTTTGGGGAAGGAACCGCATATACAATTTTTAAACCGTAATAGGCTGAAGGAACTCATATACTTCAATACATTTTCCTCCATGAGATATCTAGGAAAGTCTCTTTCTTAAGATTATTATAACTTTGAAAAAAATCAACCTCCATATAATAGGACTGCACTTTCCAATGCACAAATGATATCCTTTCAAAATCGTTTTGTAATAAAGAAGTTAGAGATTGCAATATTTTCCAAACCTGTTTATATCAACGTCTTTTTTCCTTGATTTTAGTCAATAAAATGGAATAATCAAATATTGTTTGTTGATTGAATGTAGATGGAGATGTCAAGTCTTCCACGGCTATGACAGATTCACACTTCATTCCCTATGTATTATTCAAACCTGGAATGTATTCAAAGCACTTAACACAAAAAGTAATCAAGAAGGGTTGGTTATAATTGGTTTGAATTCTGAAATACGTTGTAGACTAGTATGCACCACCCAACCGTATGGACTCCCACTAGTTTACAATAATATGGTCTATCGAGTAGTTAAACACTCGCGACAACATTAAATAAACAAGTGTTGCTCATAAAATAAACAAGTTTTGCTCATAGAATTATACACCAAAACCGTGTTGACTCCCGCCAGTTTACAATAATATAATCTATCGAATAGTTAAACACTCGCGACAAAGCCGGCCAAGTTACAAAAATAATCAAGTTTATTGGTATATACAGAATTTTGATCGAGTTTACTAATTAAATTAATTCTAATTAAGATTTAAATTATATTAATAATTCAATTCATTAATAATTTGTCATTGTATCATTCATTTGTATCATCATCATTGTCATTTTCAGAGTACTCCTCCATGAAAGAGTTGCAAAACAACAAAGTAAGTAAAACAGAGTAATTGCCGGCTAATGACTTAGCTATCACATGGTTGATGACGACAGATTTCTCCATATCAATAACCGGCCTGTGTTAATTCAACTGTTTTTTCTGCCTCCTCAATATGGATTGAACACTCAAATGCCCATTTCTTAATTAAATTTGATTTAACATTTGAGCAAATAAATGGACTGCTATTTCACACAAATTTTACCTGAAAGACACTGTGTTGGACTTGTTTAATTAACACAATATAATGATCAAAAATCAGAAAAATTCCATCCTTGGAATAAATTATGATAATCACTTGTTATAAAATATTTTCAAATTCATATTGGCAGAGAATATTTGTTTGTTCATATAATATTCCATTCTTAATAGTTACTATGTGTAATCTGTTAAAATTTCCTTGTCACCAAACCGATTGACATGGCTTGTAGAATCCAAATTTCTTTGTTCAAGTTTGAGGTCAAAATAAAGGCAGGCTCTACAGATATTCCATCATCTCTGAAAGCTTACCGCGGCGGAGGGTCTGCTATCTCTGTCTTAGATATCTTCTCACCAAGGCTGTTGCTGGAACGAAAACACAAATCCAGGAAAAAAACCTTCCTCGCAAAATGTAACATGGGAGGAAGAGGAATATCTAATTACATTCTGCATAACAAAATAAAGAAAAATCAGATTTAATTCAAGAATCAAGAACATGAAAGCACTGACAGCTGAAATAATCACAAAAAGAAGTTAAATAGCTAATTATTATCTTCTTCTAAATCCATAGTACTGCCATGCCTTCTTATGCGCCCATGCGACAACCCATAACCCAAAACTGTCCGGTTACATTTACGGCCCAATTACTTAATCCCTTCATTTGTTCTGCCCACTCCCTTTTTACCACTAATGATTTCCAAGACTAGCCCACCAAAACTAAAGACATCATACTTAATCGAGAACCGCCTATGTTTAACATACCCAGGAGCCATATACCCATTGCAAATGTTCACAAAGTTGAATTAATTAGTTCTAATGAAAACAAGCTATCATGTAGGATGATAAGTTTTTTTTTTTTTTTTTTTCCTTCCTAATTTATACTTACAATGTCCCAACAATTCTACTTGTATCACCTTGAGTTTGATCCATTTCAAACAACCTTGCCATTCCAAAATCTGAAATTTTAGAATTCATATGAACATCTAAAAGGATGTTGCTAGCTTTGAGATCATGATGAATGATCCGTAATCTAGAATCTTTATAAAGGTAAAAAATCCCTTGAGCTATGCCCCCTATGATTTTGTAGCGTGTTTCCCAATTTAGTAATCCACGCTTGATTGGGTCTACAATTTAAATAGATCCAATATAATTTAAATAGATCATTACAGAACACTTACAAATAGCAATTTTCAAGGAAAAAAAAAACTTTATGTTAAATTTTTTATTTTTTTTTTTGTCTTCTGAATAAGTATCAAATTGTGGGTCTTAAACCCAATGCTATGCTAATCCTCATGATGTACTGATCTTTATGGTTTAATCTGAGACTATTCATGATAAACTCCTCATCTATGATTGATAAATCACCCTACTCTGTCTATCTATCCAGCGAAACGTCAGATTGCATTTTATAAAAGACATCTTCTCAGATTGCATTCGTTGAACCAATTACACAGGCAACATTTTTGTGTATGAAAGAGATTCAAAGAAAACTCTTGATTTAACCAAAGATCAACGACGTAGACAATAATGAAGGACTAAGATAATGATGATTACGTTATACCTGACAAGGAATGGCAACACAAAATATCCAATTCCAGCGAACAAGTCCACAATAACCTCATCTGTACAGTCTAACCGGGCCATACGATGCTTCTCAGAGAGATTTCCCCAGGAAAACATGCACTTAGTAGCATTAAAGGAATAGAGAATCCCATTCTCACAATGATTGACCCAGCCATTATCTCCGACAAGAATCTCCAAAGTACTATCCCTTGTACCAGTTGGTGCAACACAACCCTTGGGAAATATCAACGGATAAATGTAAAGAGTACAAAAGTTTACTGTAAACCAAATATAACCATATAAGTACAGTTATTGAATTTCAGAAGAGTCGCTATTACATACCCTACCTAAACAAGATTTGTGATTTTCTAGTTATTCAGCACAACTCACTTCACCCCACACGACAGTGAAACAACAGAAACAGATGGATGCACTATATTTTAACATGATCATAAATTTATAGCTCCCCAGAAATGGAGATACAGGGATATATGCTACTACTGAAAACCTAGTGAGTTCCAAAGGAAGTAATAAAATCATTCTGCTTTTGATCAAAAAGAAAAAGTATATAAGGAAATTCCAAGTTTCCAACATGAACTACTTGGGTAGTTCCTAGTATAGATAACATATGACTTTTAAAATGAAAAGATAAGACACTGTATTACTGAAGTTAAATCGCAGAATTTTCATTATTTATTTATTACAGGCAGAATTTCACATAAGTCCTACCTTTTTGGTGATTTATCACCTTTATAAATGTCCTTCCAAATTCATCACTTTAGTCTTTACTTTTTCCAAAACTCATCACTTTAGTCCATTTGACCAAATATGTGAAAGTCAACTATTTTAAAACCTGTGAAAGTACATTTTTACCACTATTATTATTTAATTTAGCTAAAATGTTTATCTTAACTTTAAATTAAAATGAAAAACAATAAAATTCTCAATAATAAAATATTAAATAAATATATTACAAAAAAAAAAAAAAAAGTTTAAATACATAATTAAAAAATCCATTAATTTTTTCTTATTTTGTATTTTTTTCATAATGGATTTTTATTTAGCTAAAATGATTATCTTAGCTTTAAATTAAATTGAAAAACAATAAAATTCTTAATAATAAAATCTTAAATAAATAGATTACAAAAAAATATATATGAAAAAAAAATCATTTAAAGCTAAGATAATCATTTTAGCTAAATTAATATCCATTATGACAAAAATACAAAATACAAAAAATAAAATAATGGATTTTATTATTATTATTTATTTAAGATTTTTTTTGTAATATATTTATTTAAGATTTTATTATTGAGAATTTTATTATTTTTCATTTTAATTTAAAGCTAATATAATCATTTTAGCTAAATTAAATAGTAATAAGGGCAAAAGTGTACTTTCATAGGTTTTTAAATAGTTGACTTTCACATATTTGGTCAAATGGACTAAAGTGATGAGTTTTGGAAAAAGTAAGTACTAAAGTGATGAATTTGGAAAGACATTTATAAATGTGACAAATCACCAAAAAGGTAGGAATTATGTGAAATTCTGCCTTTATTACATGAACATAACTTACTTGACGAGCAAGGCGAGAAGTATTAAGTGACTTGCAATAATTGGCCAAAGCTCATCCCCTATTGAGTCCCATGCTGGATCCTTGAATGCTGTCACTGGAAGCACAACAATATATATCCCCAAGTCGTTCCCATCTGAAGAAGCAAAAGACATTAACACGGTTGATCCTTAATCGGCTTAGCACCCACATACTAAAACTACAAAATTTCGAGCAAATAACAGCACAACGTCTCCTTGCTATCTGATGACTTGGGGGATATCAACACATTCACACAGCTTAAGAGACATATAGACACCAAAGAAGCAAAGTTGTGAAGCACAAACCTAGAGGGTAGCTGCTCTAGAAGTGTAGCAGATAAGCCTTTACGCTGTAACAAAGAGGCTACAGCTTCAGTCATTGTGTTTAAGGGAGATTTAGAAGCTCTTCTGACTTCAACAACATCATATGCCTGCTTAGTGGCACCACATTCCTTTAGAAGATGCAAGGCTGTTGAAGAAGGGATTTCATTAAGCAAAATGCTTTCTCCTGTAAACGGTTTGCCTTCTCCTATAAAATTATTCAAAGCTTCTGATTTATCTCCAAATTGGTGCTGCTTTTCATGGAATACAACACAAAAATTTTCAGTGACAGGAAAACAGATATGTGTTCCATCCCCTTGCGGATAAGCCTTCCTCCCAAGGTCTAACAATCCAAACTTCTTCAATATGTCCTTCCACAACTTTGCATATTTTCTATCAAGTTGCAGTACCCAGTGCGAAGCAACCATCTGATGCCCATCATTAACACCATTAGGTTCAGCCTCAGAATGAGAATCTTGAGTTGAAGTCTGTGAATTCCCAATCTGCAAACCTTCAAATTTAACATTTATTTCTCCTGTTACCCCTTCATATTGGTCAGTGACAAGCTTTTCTCCAATTTTTGAATGCTCTGAAGGCACATGACAATCATCTCGAGACATTACTGCAACTGGGAGCAATTTTATTTTTATTGGTTCACTAAACTTTGTTCCAAAAGCATAGCAAGCTGCACCACCACCGATCATAACAAGATCATTACCGACAACATTGGCTGTACACCGTAGGATCAATTCTTCACTCATGGAATTGAGTTTCACATACTTCCAACACCTGGTCATGTTGTCCGACTGGACAACCTCCAATCACTCCAAGATAATTTTTGTAAAGAAACATTGAGTGGGAGAACCTAGCATGTGGACTTTTTCCTGCTACTTCTTCCTTCTTCCATAAACATTTATGAACATCAAAACTGTACAAGTCCCCAAGAATCTTCTCCCCATTGTACCCTCCAAACATGTATATCTGAGACCCATACGCCACCATTGAGTGAGAATGGTGGGCACATGGCCATTCCCCACTGACTGATAACTCTTTCCATTGCAGATTATCAGTGTCAAGCACATGCAGAGACGAAGAGATTGCATTGTCGGTAAGTTCACCAAAAACATATATCTTAGATCCTACAACTGCCGCAGCATGCCGATGCCTACATAGCATACATAGAAATATACATTTAGTCAAGAACTAAAAGAGATAAGTTCTGTTTTTAAATAGAATACTTTCTGTATCTATTACAAGTATATGAAATAATGAAGACTGGTGCAGAAACGAAGAGATTAGTACACCAAAATACCAATCTGCTTCCCATTTGAGTAGTAGTGCGGGTAACATAAAAGTACCTCTTAAAACAATATATATACATCTACAATATGCCAAAATGGCAAACTCCATTCATTCATTCTCCATTCATTCTCAGCTGCACTAAAAACCCATACATCACTCAGGATGTTCAAAGGATCACCCCGGCCTCCTATAACAAACATGCGATCTCCAACCAAAGAAGATGTGTGTCCCAAACGCGGCGAGGGAGAGCCCTCGGTGTGAATTGCTTTTAATGTTCCTTGTAATAGATCCAGCAGTAGAGTGTCATTTCTACGTGAATGTCTTCCCATACCCCCAAAACCACCAAATATAAGAACCTTATAATCATGATCTGCGTTTCCCAGGGAGCAAGCTGAATGACCCCAAAGGAACAGCTTCTCTACAGGTTCACCGGAAATCGCCATCTGAGTAATGTTTAGACTGCAGCTAGGAACTCCTGCTGGCCCTGCCAATGATTCAAAGACTCAAACTCATCTACTTTAATTTAGAATTGATTCTCAGATGATACCAAATATCCAGCACTACAATTAATGCTATGTAAACAGTCTTCCTTGGTTGTACCTACATGCATCACTAAATGTGACTGTGATGGAAATATGTGATAAGGATCCTGCCTTTTTGAAGTCTTCAAAGCAGACAAAAATGTGACTGTGATGGAAATATGTAGTAGGGACAATTGAAAAAGCATAAATACTGTGGTCCCTTATATGTGTTAAAGGCTTGCAAGAGTAGTAAGTTGATTGATATATATGGGAGTTAATGTGGTGCCAAATATCACAGTAAGTATGGTACACCTTGCCATTGCTCTCATTAAAATTTCATGATCGATCATCACAAATCCTAGAATCTATCTTCATCAGCTTGTTAAGAGAAGTGATTACATTCAAATTGAGTTTTAAGGACTTTGAATTATGTGTCAAATCAACACCTGTTTGAATTTTTATTTTTATTTTGAAAAATATTGCATATTATGTATACAATATGGAGGTTGATGTTTTGTTCTCGGGTCGCTGGTTGGTTCTGGTCTTGGTGTTTTTATTTGTGTGCTGGCTGTTCTCATTTCTTGTGGTTGTGCCTCTGTTTTTCTGGGTTGGTTTTGCTGGGTGGCTGTCCTATGTTTTGTTTTGTTTTGCTTTACTTTGATTTCGTTTTGTGTGGCCTGCTCTGTTTGTGGGTGCATTGGCCTTGTGCTCTTGCTTTGGTTGGTTGGGTCCTTGCCCTTCCTTTAATAATATTTCGCAGTTCTAAAAAACAAAATATATATATACACAATATCGATGCTAAAGAAAGTTGTCAAATGCCACTAAGAGCAATTCCAATGAATACACTAAAAACACCAAAAACACCAATTTTTTTTTTTTTTTTGGTGGACCAAATCTTTTTTTTTTTTTTTTTTTTAATTTTTAAATGTCACATCTCTCATTTTTTTTTTTTTTTAAAGTTATCAATTTAACCCTTCCATACTTAATTATAACAATATGTATTCCCAAAAAATATACCGTTGGAAATATCTAGTTGAGATCTTTAAAATGATACTTACTTTGATATATTTTTTATGTCAATAAAATTATTTAATATTGTATAAGTTAACTAATATAAATTAATTGGTATTGTATAATATTTATTGGGAGAGTATTCTTCAAAGATGCTCTTTTGATGTAAAATTTGGTGTGGATACATTGGAGTGAAAAAAAAATTGGTGTAAGAAAGATGCTCTTTTTATGACAAGTTGGTGTATTGGGTTGAAGATGCTCTAAATCTTAAAGTTTAAACTGTCGGGTAAGGTCACACACCTTCACATTCAAGATGGGCTTGGCACAGCTAAACACTAAACACCAACCTAATATGTGCATGTGGAGGGATTGCTAGAGAACCTAAGACTTATGGGTCAAGCTCCGATATCATGTTAGTAATCATTAGATCTAAAAACTTAAAATTGCATAGTAAATCCAAATAATAAGATAAAGATCTCTAATTACAAAAGTCATCACTTTCTTTGATTTTGAAGGATTATTAGCAGGGACGTAGCCAGAAAAATTTGTCAAGGTGTGCTAAGTCAAAAATTTTGTTCACAACAAAAAGACATATTTAATTAGCATAAAATTAGATTTACAGCTAATAAAATTGGAACAAAAAGTAAACAAATAATTAATTAATATAAAAATTCCTTATATCACAATGTTATTTTCATATAAAATAGTAATTAAAATAAAATAAAATAAACAACCAACTACAAAAATATAAATGACAAAATAAAATGCAAGAAAAAAAAAATTAGAAGAAAAAAAAAAAAAACTTATTTTGATGTTGAGCAGGAGAGACTTGAGAGAAATTGGCGGGCTTGGAAAAACTAAAAAAATATAAGGGGAAATATCATTTGGGTCCCAAAATATAAATAACAAGATACATTTCTTTGGACAAGCTGGAATCTAGTCTAGATTCTATTGAAGCTAGTGCTACTAAGGCAAGTAGGTGGTGTGCGAACCTTAGAGATGAAAGATGAAGGTCTTGGTTGAAAGGTGGTCCTTACATTTTAAGGAAGAGAGAAATTGGAGACAAAAGTCTAAAGTTAAATAGATTCTTAAAGAGGATAGAAACTCTAATTTTTTTTCACCTTGTTTGCAACTCTAGAAGGAGTATGAATTTCTTAAACAAAGATTCTATTGATGGAGTCCTTTGTGCTGGACCATCACAAGTAAGGGAAGATGTTTTCAGTTTTTTTAAAGACCATCGTCTGGACTATGGAAGAATGGTTTCCCTCCAATTGTGTTTCTAGAGAGATTTAGGCAGGGAAGATGAATTATTGGAGTTGCTATGTTGGAAGTTTTTGGGGAAAGACGATAATAATAATTAGAGAGAAATTCATAAGTAGCCATAACACTTATCATACTTTTGTTTTTAACCACTTTTGAATTTTTAATTGTTAATAACCATTTTTTTAAAAAAAATTCAATTTAGTACCATGAATTACCAGAGTACCCCTGAAAATAGTATTCTTTAAACCTCGAAACAAACTTGAAATCACGACTAAATTGAAAATACACAAACTTGAAATCCTGCCTAACTGGAAATATTAAAACTTGAAATCATGCCTAAAATAGAAATATTAAAACTTGAAATCTGGACTAAATTGAAATTAGGATAAGTTTTTTTTTTTTTTTTTTTTCCCTCTTTCTTCTTCCTCTTCTTCTTCCCCAAATTCAAATTAGGTTTAGGTTTTTTGTTTTAATTGCAGGTCTGATCGCCGGCGACCACACAGAAGACGGCAGCAGCAGCGACGACGCCGGCCCACCTGCACGATGATGGCGCTGCACGACGACGACGGCCAACCCCTTCGTTCGCGAAGGAGCACGACGACGACGGCCAGCTGCACGACGACAGCGTTGCCGTGCAGCCCAGAAGGTCGCCGGCCCCGTGCGACGCCTTCGTCGACCCTCGGCGACGCTGCACGGCCACGCCGGCGGTGGCTTTGAGGGAGAGAGAGAGATCGGTGAGAGAGAGGAGAGGAGAGGAGAGAGACTGAAAAGAGAGAAAAGAGAGAGAGAGTTTTGAGGGGGGTTTTTATATGGGGGTATTCCAGTAATTGCTCAAAAAGATGGTTAAAAACAATTAAAAGTATGGATGTGGTTAAAAAAGAAAATCCTATAAGTATATGGGTCAGTTTTGGCAATTTCCACTAATAATTAAATGAAAAGGAAAACAAAAATGGACAAAAAAAAAAAAAAGATATCTTATGCCTCTTTTGCCTCGTGGGTTGTACAGTGTGATATAAAAGTCTTCTAACAAGCTACAATCATAGAATCTAGAAAATCTTATATGAATTCGTCTCATAGCTTGTACCCAATTTAATTGTACCACGTGGCATAAAACTGAAACAAATTGATTTATAAATCGTTTTCCAATTACAATATGACACGTGGCAAAACTTTGATTTAAACCCTAGATTTATTACTTCTTTTCTCTTCCTCACGCAGTCACGCCACACAGCCACCTCTTCCACATCATTTTGTTTCAACACATTCGGTTTCTACTTCTCAAATTTGTCTAAATTCTCTGACTTTCAGTTTTTTTTTTTTTTTTCTCTAGCTCCCAATTCTGCACTTCATCCAATCATTTTTCAGAAGAAAAAAAAAAACTTCATCTAAATAGTAAATAGGGAGGAAGAGAAAAAAAAAGATTTATTTTTTAATTTAAAAAATATATGAGTTTGTGTTTGTAAATTCCAGATTTGATGCTTGTGGTTCCTGTGAGTTACGTTAAGATATAAATGACAATAAAATATCACAAATTTCAACTGAAATCTTTTTAATCTTCAAAAGGGTGAAAAGAAAGAAAAGAGATCTATAAAATAAAAATCTCGTAAGAAAGTAGAATAGACAGATCTCTTAAACCCATTCTTGAAGACTTATATAGAAAATTAACAATTTTTATAATCCATTTTTTACATTTTTATAATCCATTTTTTTAAATAAATAAATTAAGTATTATATATAATTATTATTTTTAAGTATATATATAATTATTTTATATATTTATTTTTTTAAGTATATATATAAATTGTCAAAAAAAAAGAGTATATATATAATTAATTATAAAATAGGTAACTAGGGGCACTTTAGTCATTTTTTGGTTAAAATTGTGGTCAATGGTTAGATTTAACGAAGTCAACTAATTACAGGGGATGTTTGTGCAATTATGGGTAAAAATTCCATATACATGCAATTATGCCTAAACTTAGGGTATGTTTGTGCAATTAGTCCTTTGAGAAATAGGAAAAGACTACCGTGAAAGGAAAAATGAGAGGGAAGAAAAGTTTTGTTTTAATTAACGTGCCACATGGTAATATACTATTGGGAAATAAAAAGTGTCTATGATATTAATAATTAATATTTTTTTATCTTTATAATTTTTTTTAAGAATGTTAGGGTGGGCCCCAGGGCTAACTTCGTCTCTGATTATTAGCTATACCTATCTATATATTAAGATTAGTTATTACATTCACAATGAGTTTTCCAAGGTTATATATACTTGAAGAAATTAGTTGACATATAACTTGAGTTGTGTCAAATGAAATTGATATTTGAACTGTAATACATTTAGATCAATTTGGAAAATTTTCAATGACTTGAATAACACTCCACAAATGATCCTAACATAATGGATGTAACTACAATGTTATTAAGAGTTGCTTTGCCTACCAAAGCTTAGGAATACAAACTAAAACCATATTAGACCAAAACATATATGATTACATATACAACTCCCATCCTAAAACATTATCGAGGGTCTAACTCAGTAATTGAAGCCTCATTTACTGAAAATTGAACCGAACGACTATGAGATTGGTCAGACGATGTTATTTCTATATTACTAACTGCCGAGGTAGAGTTCATAAAAAATGCAGGTTTTGAGGGTATTGAGAGAGAGAAAGAGTTGCTAGTTAGCATAAGAACAACTGAAGCCATAGTTGGTCTACTTGCTACATTTTCTTGAACACATAGTAATCCAATGTGGATGCATCTCATTATTTCATTACTTGAACCAACCTTCAATGTGGGGTCCATCACGTTTAAAGCCGTCCCTTCCTTCCAGTTCCTCCATGCCTACAAAAGTTTAGAAATTTTCTTATATAATTTCAAGAGTGTTTTTTTTTTTTTTTTTTTTTTTTTTTTTTTTTTTTTTTTTTTTTTTTTTTTGAATTTTAGCAATTTCATATTGGTCATTGCTAGTCTAGTAACTAGAGAAAATTAAAATAAAATTATTTATCAAGATTTCAACGTACATAGGTTAGAAGGTCCACTGTCTGATCTTCATAAAGAAAACAATTGTTCTTTTTACCACTAATGATTTCCAAGACTAGCACTCCAAAACTAAAAACATCGGACTTGACCGAAAACTGCCCATGTGTAAGATACTCAGGAGCCATATATCCACTGCAAATGTTCACAAAGTTGAATTAATTAGTTCAAATATTGAATAAGTTATCCATGATGATAAGGATGTGATAACCCATAATTCTAATCTTATTTCAACCATATAACTTCACAGAAGAACAGCTAATTTATACTTACAATGTCCCCACAATTCTACTTGTATCACCTTGAGTTTGATCCATTTCCAACAACCTTGCCATTCCAAAATCTGAAATTTTAGGATTCATATCAACATCTAAAAGGATGTTACTAGCTTTGAGGTCACGATGAATGATCCGCAATCTAGAATCTTCATGAAGGTAAAGAATCCCTCGAGCTATGCCCCCTATGATTTTGTAGCGTGTTTCCCAATTTAGTAATCCACGCTTGATTGGGTCTACAATTTCAAAAAATCCAATATAATTTAAATGTACAGAACACTTACAACTAGCAATTTTAAGAAGAAAAAAAAAACTTTATGTTATATTATTTACGATCATCTATTCATCTTGTTAATTGTATCGAACTTGATGAATCATTAGTCATTTTTTCTTCTTTGAAAAAAGAAAATAACTAACAAAAAAGCAGTTACAAAACATACCGAATATGAAGTTATCAAAGCTTGAATTAGGCACAAACTCATAGATGAGAAGCCTTTCCCTTCCTTCCAAGCAGAAGCCAAGAAGCCTAACCAGATTCCTATGTTGAAGCTTGGCCACTAAGAGGACTTCATTTTTAAATTCTAAATCCCCTTGTCCTGAATTAGTAGATAGCCTCTTCACTGCTATATCTTGTCCATTTGGGAGCCTACCCTGAAGTCATACAAGAAAAATGGGGTTAATACTTGTAATACAAGTCAGTTCACTTTGTTTTACTTGATATGATTGTACTTGTAAACTATACCCTGTAAACAGCACCAAATCCACCTTGGCCAAGCTTATTATCATCAAGAAAATCATTTGTGGCAGCTTTTATAGTGCTGAAGTTGAATTGCAAGGACTCCATAGAATCAATTTCATCAACACCTTATCAATAGCAACAGATTAGCACATACATGTACAATTTATGAAATGACATTTTTTCAGGAAAAACACGTTTGAAAAAACTCTTCTGCTTTCAAGCCAGAGTTGGTTACAATAGCTTGTATATATTTGTACCTAAAAGAAACATTGAAAATAATTAACTTACAATTTCTCCCTTGGTTGCTTTTGATGTCCTGCGTGTCCTGCTTTGCCTTCCTCTTTCTTAGAAAGACATAAGCCGAGGAAACAAGTAGAAAGAACAAAATAATAGAAAAAACAATAATTATAATGGTTCGAGAATTAGTGCCACCTCCGTTGTCTGCATAAATCAGTAACATGTGCATATACAATACATAGTTATTAGATGCTGAATCCAAATGCTTTCAAATGATTTATAGAAGCTATTGCTATAAATCTTTTGCATACAATTTAAAGTACGAAAGATTGATTTCCTATGAGGGTGTGAACATACCGTTGGTGGTTGTAATAGTTGGAGGAGGAGGAAGAGGAGATGGTGGTGGAGCATCGGGAGTAACGGTGATCGTATAGAAGGGATACAACTCCCAGCGAGAAATACAGCTAGGTCCCCGAACAACTCCTCCTTGATATCCGAGGCAGCAGCTCTGATACGTGGCCACATATCGTGTTAGACAATCATCACATTCACTCTGGGATAAATCTGGGGTACACTGCATAAGTGCATATATCGTCTGAAGGTTCTTCAAATTTGCTTCTTCGGTTGCAAACTTAAGCCTAGAGGTGTCCATAGAAGCATTTCTCACTAAGCCATCCATCAAATTTTTCCATTTCTGATTAAACTCTGTCATATCTGATGTGATGTTACCAGTGTTATAGAATATCTCCTTAGGATCTAGCTCCAATACTCCAAAGAAAGAGCGGTTTGAATAGCGCACAAAGCATGGAGATTTACTTGGAAGCTCTCCCCACATATATGCTTCCTTCTGGTTTGGACACTTGGTCATAATCTCTTGAGATGTGGAATTGACACAGTTTGAACATTCTTCTGCAGAGTAATCACCACTGCAAAGTGCAAGAGCATAAACTTCATTGGAGTCCTGGCCAATGGTGGCGTTGTAGAAACCCCCAGTTACTTTCAAAGCAAGGGATGAGAGGATTTGTTCGCGGTTTCTGGCATAGGTACTATTAGCCGTGAAGTTACCTGTGTCATAACATATCTCGCCAGTGGAAAGACCTATACTTAGCATGAGCATATAAGAAAGTAAAAAGAACATTAGATTTGTAAAATTCATTGCAGGGATACTGTTTGGACTTTGGGGAATGAACCGATATACAATTTATAAACTGTAATAGGCTGAAGGAAATCTTATATACTTCAATACATTTTCCTCCATGAAATATCTAGGAAAGTCGCTTTCTTAAGATTATTATAACTTTGAAAAAATCAACCTCCATTGAATAGGACTGCACTACCTTTAATTTCCAATGCACAAATGATATCCATTCAAAGTCGTTTTGGAATAAAGAAGTTAGAGATTGCAATATTTTCCAGACCTGTTTACATCATATCAAACATCAACGTCCTTTTTCCCTGATTTTAGTCAATAAAATTGAATAACTAACCTTTTGAATATTATATAAGACAGAATAATCAATATCGATGAAGATGTCAAGTCTTCCACGGCTATGACAGATTCACACTTCATTCCCTATGTATTATCTAAACCTGGATTATATTCAAAGTACTAAACACAAAAAGTAATCAAGGGTGGACATTTGGGCTATTTCTTATTAATGCAAGGCAAATGGAATAAGCTTGGAAACTTCAAGTTTGGCTTCCAAAAATTCTACGGTTCTAAATTTAGACGACACGTGGATCAAAATTCTAACAAAACAGAGAACCCTTACATGGAATAAAGAAGTAATAATATTTACCTACAGAATGAATATCATTTCTTGGACCAAAGAAATGATTGAAATATGGTGAATAGTCCAGGAATTGATAAAAGACATAAGATTGGGCCTGGCCTGTCTGGTTGGCCCAAATTGAACAATGGTCTATAGACTTCAAATTCCAGTTTCGTTGCTGTGAAGAAAAAGGCCCATTTTATAACGGTAGGGGTATATTAGGAATTCTACCATGTTAGTGAAAATGGTGGGTACTATTCTTCCTTCAATTCTCTTCCGCCAAATTTCACTCTTTTTTTTCTCCTTCTCAGAAAAATTCATGTAAAAAAGTAGCGAAGAAAAATTCGTTGATTATATTGCTTTGGTTTTTGATATTTTTAAAACAAATGGGATACTTAATCTTTTTGAATATTATGCAAGAGTAGTCAATGTTGTTTGTTAATTGAGTTTGGATGGAGATGTCATTGTTAAGTCCTCCAAGTCCATGTACGTAGTTTTCAAAGCTCACAGTTGACCAAGTAAGCATTCTAAGTGCGTAACGCAAGCGTCCTTCACGGCTTCTCCCATGGCCAAAAACTTATCTATTTAGTAGAGAGATACCAAAAATCATATACAAGTTGTGGAGCTCATTCACCAGTGATGTGGGCGATGTGGGTTGCGACGCAAATAGCAACATTCATCCACTTCCATCTCAATCAATGTAGTTTTCTCCTCAATTTACTGAATACAAAACAATTTGGATGCTTTAAATTAATTTAATTTAATAATATCCAAGTAAGAGTGTAAGACTGAAAAATCAAAATAGTCTAATAATCAGACCTGTTTGCATCAACGTCCTTTTTCCCTGATTTTAGTCAATAAAATGGAATAACTAAACCTGGAATATATTCAAAGTCTTCTAAGTCTTCTAAGCAGACAAAATTTGCAAAATCAGGATGCCTCATTTGGTCATCCTGAGTGACATTTGGGCAAGGAAAATGGAAAAAGCTTGGAAACTTAAGGTTTGGCTGCCAAAAATTCTATGGTTCATAGATGACATGTGGGTCTAAGTTCTAACAAAACAGAGAACCCTTACATGGAATAAAGAAACAATAATATTTATCTACAAAATGAATATCGTCATTTATTGGAACAAAGAAATGATTGAATATAGTGAATAGTACAGGAATTGATAAACTTTTGGTACCTTTTTCATAGTATCAAGAAAGAATTGTAAAATGCAAAGATAGAATCTCTCTTCTACTTCCTCAATACAGACAACTATGATACTTGAACTTCTTTCATATTAATATAAGACCAAAAAAAAAAAAAAAAAAATCAAAAGTCGTTTAAATTAATAGTATGAACACTTGATTGAATCAGATACAAGTTACCAGAAAAGAAGTGCAGTTCATCAATACATGCTGGGTTGCAGTCTACCCGCCAAACGCAGCGTTTTGAAGAAATCAATATAGAGAAAGACACAAAAAATGATGATGTGAATGGTCATGTCATTACCTTTTGCCGACGTGTCAAGTTGCTTCATCGGCAAGGTGCTGACTTGGTTATCCATACCATGATAATAGATTGCCACGTTGTTAACCATCACATGACGTGCTTGGGCACGTCACCACGTCAGCTAATTGACTCCTAGTGCAATAGCATGAACTTAATCTTTTTGAATATTATGCAAGAGTAACTAGTGGTGGCAAAATGGACGGCCCGGCAGGCCCAACAAGCCTGAAGTGAAAATAGGCCGGGCCAGGCCCAGCCTGTTAAGGATTTGGAGGCCCAGCTTGGTGGCTACAGGCGGGCCGGCCCACAGGCTTGGTCATGGGCCGGCCTGTATAAGTTTTTTGTTTAATTTTTGTAAAATTGTCTTCAATGGGTTTCGAACAAAGGATGTGGAGAAGAAATTGAGTGACTTAACCACTTCACAACAAACTCAACTTTGCTAAATTATGCATATTATACAATATATATTATTTGATAAGTTTTTTTAATTTTATTTTGTAAACTTGTTATGGGTGGAATCGAACCAAGGTTGGTAAAAACGATGTGAGGAGCCTTGACCAATTCACTACAGGTTTACCTTTGTATATTTGTGCATATATTAATATATATTAATATTATTTAATTATTTTTTATTAAAAAATAATGTTAGCAGGCCTGCAAGGCCTGCGGGCCTCACTCTTGTGGCCCAGCCTGGGCCTGCTTGGTACCAGGCCTTGGCCTGGCCTGTTTCTTGACCGGGCCGGGCTTGGCCTGGCCTGTCACGGGATCAGGGCGGCTAGGCTTGGCCGCCTGGGTCCATTTTGCCACCACTACTGCGTAACCATTATTTGATTATACTCCTATGGCAAGAGATGAGAGAATGTGGTTGTGATTATTGGCGTAGTTACTGTTGGTTGTGAAATTTCCCGTATCGTAACAAAGATGGCCAGTGGTAAAGTTGTTGCTTATAAGAACATAGAAAAAGACAGAAAGCAAATGCATAAATCCCAATATTGCAGAGTAATAATTTGGTTTATAATAGATAGAGGATGACAACCTTTATAGCATGAATTGAAGGACCTCAAATTGATCACTTCAGTGTACTTTTCTTGGATTGGTTCTCTAAGACCACTAATCTGCTTCAGCCAAGATATCGGTTCATAGATGACATGTGGGTCTAACTTCCAACAAAACAGAGAACCCTTACATGGAATAAAGAAATAATAATATTTACCTACAAAATGAATATCATTTCTTGGACCAAAGAAATGATTGAATATAGTCCAGTGATTGATAAGTTTTGGTATAAAGAAACAATAATAAAATGCAGAGATAGTAACGAGGATAATTGAACTTTTTGTTGAGAATTGCCTTGAATAGAGGGTCGATAGCCACATTTGTTGACTTTCAAATTGCATGCATGTAATGACACATGCACAATTGAGTTTGGTGACCGGTGAGATTTTGTGCATTATAAAATCAAGTTAAAATGTTTCACTGTGGTCAAATTGCTCATAAATGGATGGTTGAAAATTCACTTTCTATAGAGTGAGCTATGTGTAGAGTGGTGGTGCCAAACTATTGAATTTGAGCCTTCCTCCAAGTGAGTGAATTTGAGAGCCAATTTGAGTTTCTCTAGCTATCTATTGTAAATAGAGAATAATATTTTTTGTATTTGAGAGCAATTAACTGGGTGTATAGGGGCATTTGAGAGTTTTCACTCTAAAGTTTGTATTCTTCATTTCTATCAGTAAAATTTATTCTCTTGTCTTCGTCTGTGGATATAGGTCTCATACTGAACCACATAAATTTTTTTATGTGCTTTATTTTGTTATTTCTCTACTGTTAGTGTCACCATTAATATGTCCCTACTGGATCCGCTTCTGCACTACACTTTTTTTCAAATTAAATAGGTTTAGAGGCACATGCAAGGCATGTGCTTAAATCAATATTTGAGTTTTATATATTTTGAAATATATATATATATATATATCCTTACAAACAAGAATGCAATTAAAATCTAAAAATGTTAATATAACATAGAATACAATATCAATTCATGTCAAAATAGAGTTTTACATCATCACAGGTACAAAATTGTAAAGCTTATTGAGTGAAAGCATTTTAAACTTTCAAAAAGAGTTTTACATTATCTATAAATACAAAATTGTAAAACCTAACTTAATTCATTTGACTCATTTAAAAGAGCTCTTCTCTTACAGTGACCAAGAATGACCCAAGGAATGCTCAAATTGACACTCATCTCAGATTCTTAGCACTGTGGAAAACAAATTATTAAAAAAAACATTAACTTCATATTATTACCAGCTTAATCACCATCAGAACCTATATATAAATGCTTACTAATAGTTAAATGTACAAAAACATGTAATATAGACAAGATGGTATTGGATAACAACATACCTGACTTCACCAGTAACAGTTTCAGTTTTGTGTGGCAACCTGGAAATCAAACCGCAACAGATTGTTGACTAAAGTTAGAAACACAAATGGAGGTCTAACAACAACATGTCATTGGTAAGATTCGAGTCGCTGATCTGGGAGTCATTTGTCCAAGCCCCAAGCTCGTCCATTTACCAACTGAGTTACGCCCTTATTGGCCAGTGGAGTTTATATTACTTGTACATTATTGCATCTCAATTTTATATGTTGAGAAGAAAAGGAGATCTCGAGGTAACCATGCTAGATTTCAACACTACTCACTAAATTAAATGCACATGTAATAAATTTTATACTTATAAAAATGGACCTAAATTCACATAAAATTGTTTAACAAATATGTTGAGCAACTTTCACACATAGGTTTTGCTACTCATGTGTTTTCATGAGTATTTTTTTATGTCAGTATTTTTTTTATAAAAAAAATGAAATTAAAAAACTCCTATCTTACACGTGTCTAAATTTACACGTGTGTCTTGCATATGCCACCAAACCTAGTAAATGTACACTTTACTATTGTTGTCTTGTACGTGCCTTCAAACCTAATTTTAATAAAAGACACCGGTGGCGACAAAAATAAAGACATGACAAAAAAGTACCGGTAATTACTAATTAATTTGTAAAAAAAATCCAAACAAAACAAGCACTTTCTTGTGGGAACATCTTGTAAGTTGTACATGTTCCACACTCATATCTATAAATACAAAACGAGAGGATCACGACATGCCCTGAAACACAATTCATCATCCTCTCTAACAATTCTCAAACTTCATTTTCCTTTTTCTCTGATCTAACAATGGAGTCTACCAAACCAGAAATTGACTACGAATTCCTCCCAAGGTTCCGTGTCTACAAAGACGGCCATGTCGAAAGACTCATGGAAACCGACTTTGTCCCTGCAGTATCCAACGACCCCATCACCGGAGTTTCATCAAAAGACATAACCATCGTTCAAGAACCCAACAACATCAATATCTCTGCTCGTCTTTACCTACCAAAACTCACCACCACCACCACAACCCAAAAGTTCCCTCTCTTGGTCTACTTTCACGGTGGCGCCTTCTGCATCTCTTCACCGTTCACTTCTATGCACCACAACTGCGTTAACGCTCTCGTCACTGAAGCTAATGTCGTTGCTGTCTCGGTGAACTACAGGAAAGCTCCTGAGCATCCAATACCTGCAGCATATGAAGATTCTTGGGCTGCGCTTAAATGGGTTGCTTCTCATTCAAGCAATAACGGCGGTGGTGGTGGACCCGAGTCTTGGTTGAATCACCATGCAGATTTTGAGAGGGTGTTTTTAGCTGGAGACAGTGCTGGTGCAAACATTGCTCATAACACAGCAATGGCAGCTGGAAGTGGAGACTCTGAGTTTGGTCTTAACGTGGAGATTTTAGGAATTGCATTGGTTCACCCGTATTTTTGGGGATCGGATCCTATCGGGTCAGAGTCTTTACATCCGGCCATCCGGGATTCCGGGTAGTGCCGAAGCGGGTCGTTTTTGGCCGTTGATTTGTCCATCAAATCCAGATAATGATGACCCACGGGTGAACCCGGTGGTAGTGGGTGGGCCTAGCTTGGTTGGACTCGGGTGTAGAAGGGCTTTGGTGTGTGTGGCTGAGAATGATGTGTTGAAAGATAGAGGTTGGGTTTACTACAATGCATTAAGTAGGTGTGGGTGGATGGGTGTGGCGGAGATCATCGAGACAGATGGCGAAGATCATGTGTTTCACTTGCATGATTTGCAGTCTGAGAAAGCTAAGGATTTGATCAGGCGGTTGGCAGCTTTCTTCAATAGGGACATGCCTCCCTTGCCTTGATCTTGCACTAAGAGGTTTGATTATTGTAAGATAAAATTACAAGAGTTATTCTCTGATCAAGATAGTATGGAAAATAATAATAATAATTTAGGATTGTATTCAAGTCAAAAAAAATAAAATAATAATAATAATAATTTAGGATTGTATTTTTGTAATGTTGAAAGACTAGACGATTATTGTATAATTATATACAATGATTCTAATATTCGACTCAAGCTTCTTTTTATAAGCTTTATATTTTCCTAATTTTAATATGAAACACATGAACACTTATTGATTATTAAATACTTGTTTAAATGATAATCTTATCAATAATTCTCAACATTTGACAAAAATGAAAGCATAAAGTACTGGCACCATCCCCTGCCGCCGTCGAACCCAGTACCATCACCACCCACACCATCACCAAGACCCAGATCGAAACCATCATCTTCAAACATCATTCAACAAACAAACCCACATCGAAATCAAACCCAGATCTTGAATACCATCGTCGCCAGCCGCCGGATGAAATAGAGATAGATGAAGAGAGAGATCGGCGGTGGGAGGAGCTGGTTTGGTTGGGTTCGATCTCCTCGACTGGAGAAGATCGGCTCATCGTAGGGTGGTGGCATCAATCAACGCATCGATTGATAGATTTTCTTACCCAAAAAATGAGTGTTTGGACGGTGAGAAACTTAAAGAAGAGCAAAAGAAAAAATAAAGTCAAGTGGGTGCATTCAGACCCGGTGTTCCTATAGTATTGATGGGTGCATTCATTAGTTTTTAATATTAAATCTTTAAACTAAATCTTTTATTAGTTTTAATTTTTAATTATTTTAATATTACTTTTTAATTATTTTTAATATTAATCAATATTGAAAATGATTTTACAAATATTCTACCGGACATGTTTTTATATTTTGATAAATATTAGATAAATATCAAGAATCAAGTATTTGAGAATCGTTTAGCTTTATATCATTATTTTGGTTGAAAACAATTTTAATTAGAATTTAAAAACAATCTTTCAATTTCTAAATTAGATACTTTTCTATAAATAAATAAAAAAATAGAGTTTTATGGAATTATGGAATTAAAAGGTTGTTTTTGGTTTTAAAAAAAGAGTACTTTTTTGTAACGTTGGTTTTGGATTATTTTAACTTGGACCCATTAAACAACCATTGATGAAACATTTACCCAATATTAAAGCATCAATTTTAATTTATTTTTTTTGGCTTTTTTGTAAAATAAATAAATAAAATAAAATAAAATAAAAAATTAATGGAGCCTTCATGAATTGCAAAGGTGTCCACCACCATTAACATAGATGGCTCTATTATAATAATGGGGTTGAAATGGTAGATGGAGAGTGCTTATCATTTTATACAAATCAAATAATATTGAAATCCAAACAAGAAAAGACTTAAAATAATGTAATGAAAGCAAAATAGGCATCTTTATATTATTATTTTTTTATTTTCTTAATTGATTGATTTGAAAATTAAAGAATGGCAAAGCTTGGAAGCATCATCAATGGATCATTGTCTCCTCATCAGCTCATTTCTAATTTAGAAGCCAGCTAGCCAAATAAGAATAAAAGTGAAAAGTATAAATGACACGTTAAGCGACTATGTAACGTTACATAATTAGTTATATAATGATAAAAATAATTATATAGATTCTCAATTTTTGGGAATAAAAAAAAAACAGTTTTACAAACTAGTTATGTAACGTTATATTATCGCTTAACGTCCAATATACATGATTCAAATATAGATACCGTATAGGCAACATACAATACAAAAAAGGGTGTATAGAGAAATTGGCAGAGGAGCCAAATGGTTGGCTCAAGCCAATGAAATTGGCTGGACCTCACTGAGCCAAAAGAATGGCCACCGACACTTGAGTCACTCTTACACTTTGTGACTTGTCCTATACAAGGTCATAGATGTATATATTACGGGCTCGTCTGGCACACCGTATTAGATTATATTGGACTGTATTGAATTGTATTGTATTATATTGCACTGCATGTGTTTAGTGATGTACTGTATTATATCGTATTAAGTTATTCCTATGACTTAATTGAAATTTTTTATATATTAAAAAATATAATATTTAAAAAAATAGTTAATAATTAATTTTAAATATCCTTACCATGAATAAATCAATAAATATTTTTATATAAAAATTCAATAAATATTTAGTTTAATTGAATTTTTTTAATAAATAATATGTTTATATATAAAATAAATATTTCCTATATAATTTTGAAATTATAAAAAAATATTAACAACATAACACATATTTCAACAATATTCCATATTTGTTGAAAAGTGTTTTTTTTAATACAATACAACCTAATACCACCAAATATAATGTATTAGTTAATACGGTATTTGATGTATTAGGCAATTAAAATGTGCTAAAATAATACAATACAGTGTTTGCACCAAACACCGTATTGTATTATTTTAGTATATTTTAATTGTCTAATACAATATGATAGCTCTTAATTCTACACGGAGTGTAGCAACCCTATTCGTATCTTTTAGGCTCTATTCCCGGGTAAAACCGTGTTTTTAACGGCGTAAATAAGTGTTTCAGGATTTCTTCCAGGAGAAGGGCTTATGTGCAAAAAGATGGAAATTCTAGAGCAAATGTGCAATTTCAAGAAGTCAGTTCGGCGCCCTTGTGTTTCTGCGATTAGGGTCCGTAGAAAGGGACCAGAACATCACATTTTTGGCTTCAGTTCTACGCCCTATTCTGCGCCCTTGGCCGCAGAACAGGGCGCCGTTAAGGGCGCATTTTTGGTTTGTCAGGTGCCCATTTCAGTCTTTTCATGAAGATTTCTTGAGCCCCTAAGCTTGGATTGTTCAGCTTTTGTTTGAGATCTTGTGTGGGCTGTGAGAGATGATGGTGATGATTGAATATCTTGGTGGGTCCTCTTCAATTAATAGGAGGGGATTTTTGTCTTTTGGGAAGGATATTAGGCATGTGGGAAAAGAGCTCTTTCATTCATTCCTACACACACAACTGGCCACCCATTTTTCTCCAGCAGAAAACTCTTCTTTTTCTCTCAAGTGGTGGTTCTTCATCATCCTTGGAGCTTGGAGGAGTTGGTTCTAGGAGAAGGAAACCATTGGAGATCAAGCATTGCAAGAAGGAGATCATCATCCTAGTTTACTTCTATAAACTCTTCTTTCTCTTCTTGTATTTGTTATGGTTTATGCTCATTGGATATCTTGTAATATGAGCTAAATATCCTTGTGCTAGAACAAAGATGAAACCAAACCCTTGATTCATTGTTAATGACCACTTAGTTTCTCTACAAATGCTTGTATGGTTATATGAATGTTTTGTATGCTTAATGCTTTTGTCTTGATTGGCCATCTTGTTGAATGATCAATAGATAAACAAAATGTTCACTATAAATGACTAGAAAGTGAGAGATACACTAGGCTAGCTTATAGGGTTCATGTGTGTATTCCACTAATCTTAATGAGTTCATGCATATTTTCTATGTTGAATACAATCTCTAAGACATCGAGAGAGATTATAGATTGATTTAAGGGAATACGAACCTATAACCCATACTTGCACAATGGAGAGATTAAGTGAGTCAAGAGTTAAACTAGAAGGGTGAGGTGGATTCAAGTTCTAGCACATTTTCCTCATATTGTCACATTCATCTTAGTTGTGGTTAGTTTTTACTTGCTTTAGAATAATTCCATTTAGCATTAGAAATCTAAAAACTGTCAATTTCAATTGTTCAAATAGTATATAAACCGATAAAAGCCGGTAATCAATCCTTAGTCCTCGTGGGAACGATCCCTACTCAGCCATTGTGTTACACACCGACCTCGTACACTTGCGAGAGTCAAACCGTGTGGTTGTGGACCGATCACAATACAATGCGGCGAAACAAACGGGGCCTAATAGGTTAACTTAACCTAACCATAGATTCATCCTTGACTCTTCTCCATGGTTACATCTAAATCTAGACTCTAGTCACTATATGGAAGTAATTTCCTCACACTCGAGTCTCGAACTCCTGTTACATACGGGAAAGGAGACTACATGAGACTATGAGAGGAGTCTCCCTATATTTTGGGGTTTGATGGGCAAATATAAAGCTCGGATCCTTGTCACAAACCTAGGAAAGAAAATATATAATCACTTTGTTTAGAGTAGATATGTATATAACAGAATCTTTTAATATGATCATTGATCACCCTTAGAATTGAATAATTTTGGTTCAATGAAAATGCATTGTTTATAAAAAGAGTCCAAGAGACTTCCTTATTTGACTGAACACCATTATTTGTTTATTGTTTAATAATATTCTGAAATCTGAATGCATGAATTGAAGAGGAATTGAGATCCACAATTATATGACATGGCAGTGGGGGGACACATTTGCATAATTGCATTTAACATTCCAATTGAATAATACAAGTTTATAAGAAATGACATTTGCTATAAAAAAATATATCTTATTAATTAAATCATATGGCTCGGTTGCCGGTTGGTGTGGAAGTGTTTACTCTCATTTAATGTTAATAGTTGGGAGTTCGAGTCTCAACCATTTTATAAGAAATGACATTTGCTATAAATAAATATCTTATTAATTAAATCATATGGCTCAGTTGCCGATTGGTGTGGAAGTGTTAGGCTTAGTTTGACATTGCTTTCTGAGGTGCTAAAAATGACTAGGGTGTTTGGTAAAATTCTAGGGAAGCGCTTTTGATCATTTGTAGCTTCTCCCAAAAGCACATCAGGAAGCAATACGAAACTAAACCTTACTCTTATTTAACGTTAATAGTTGGGAGTTCGAGTCTCAACCATTTTATAAGTATATTTACAAGTTTTATCACCGATGTTATGGAAGAAATCCAGTCTCAACCATTTTACAAGTATGTGTACAAGTTTATTCACCGATGTTATAGAAGAAATCCAGATTACGTATGTAATGCTTGACCTTGACCGAACCCTTAACACGCTTGGTGTCAGATTTCAAAACTTAATAAATAAATCATTATTCTATTTAGATATTTGCAAGTAATGGCATCTTCATTTCTCCAAAGACACAAAACACAAGCATGAAGCACACTAGATTTGTATTTCTAATTTGAAAGAATTCAAAGAAACATTTATTAGGTTTTGCATATTCAAAAAAACAATAAAAACTCTTTATTGTGAGCCAAAAACCCAAGTCAAAAAGTTTTATCTAAAGGGGCCAACTAGAATTCATGAAGACATTTTCTTTTGTCACTGTCACTCATAAAAGAAACAAGCATCCTAGTGCTTCTACTGCCTAGGAAGGATATAATACAACAACATATGAGGACCACAGTTAGAATGATTCAAATTTAAAGTTGAAATTCAATTTTCAATACTTTTTATGAAGTGGAAGCAATTATGAAACAAGCACCACCACCACCACTATCAACATTCACTTTACTAATGGAAACTAGGTTCAGAAGCAAACACCACTCAACATGTTTTCCATTGTATTCATATCAATATCTAAGAAGAATTTTCAAGTGTTATGATAGTCATAATTTTTGTCCCACCTTTCGATCTCTTGAGCTTTTAATGGTTTTAGGTGGTGCTATGGCCTTCTGCATCTGAGGGGACTCAAGGAATTGAAGACTATTCATGTTTCGGATGCACTCGTATTATATCATGACAATGGTAGATCAACTTGGGGTCACGTTCGATATTTACCTCCAATTCGTCTAGTCTTAGGATTTTGTGCTGGACGAGTAGATGTATGATTTGTTATCGACAAGGAAGTGAGGGTCGTCATTTTTTAATCTGTCTGCATTTAACATCTGCTACAAGATGGTGAATGTGGGGTGCGTACCATTTAACTCTCTCCACATGTTCAACTGTGACTTCCCAACAATGACCTGCAAACAATCACGGGTTGCCTAAGTATCACAATCTCTAGGTTAATGCAACATTTTTATAGTATTTTACAAGTGAAGATAATAATAATACCTTCTGATATAGCAATTTCAGATATTGATTTTGAAACGTGGTCAGTCCACAGACCCTCCCCTGAGTCCTTCACATTCCCATGCACGTGTAACATTCCGCCCTTAGTCCTGCATTATCAGTAGCGAGAAGAAAGTGGGCCATAAAAAAATAAGGGACCCTTGAAATGATTTTGAAAAACACAAAAGCAGATCTATATAATGCATATTCAAATTCAGAAATCCATGGTTAGATAAAGCACCTTAATGCTCTTATAGCAGTAACCCAGCTATTCTCACTTGTAGGAATGAGACCAAGACATACTCGATCGGCAACTCCCTGGGATGAAAAACGGAAAATAATTATAGAGAATCAATCACAGATTCCTTATGAATAATGGAATACCGGGAACATACTTTAGGTGCTGTAATCCGGTTATCCCCTTCAAGTACAATACAACGATCGGAGACAGAATTGGCTTGAAGATTATATTTAAGTGCCTCAACAGCATGGGGATTCCATTCACAAGCATAAACCAGCTTTGCTTTGGCCCTGATCAACCACCATGATCATTCAAAAACAACACCAGTAAATTATCAGATTTATCAACCAGTAAGATAGAATGTAGACGATGCACAAGATGAACACAACTACTGTCCAGACTTGTATTAAGAACCTGCACCTGTTGGTTCAGAAATTATCGAATAGCATCAAAGAAAATCTAGTATCGATTATTTTTTTCTCTTCTTTTCCGAGTAATTACCAAATTGTGGTCTTAAATCCAATGCTTTACTAATCCTCATGCAGTACTTATCTTTACAGTTTAATATGAGACTATTCATGATAAACTCCTCATCTATGATTGATAAACCACTCACTCTGTCTTACCAGAGAAACGACATTACATATTACAAAAGAGATATCTTCTCAGAAACTGCATTCACTAAACCAACTATGCGGACAGAACTTTTTTGTATATGAAAAAGATTCAAAGACAACCCTTGATTTAACCAAAGATCAAGGACATAGGCAGTAACAAAGGACTTAGATGATTATGTTATACCTGACAAGGAATGGCAACACAAAATATCCAATTCCAGCAAACAAGTCGACAATAACCTCATCTATACAATCTAAACGGGCCATACGAAGCTTCTCAGAGAGATTGCCCCAGGAAAACATGCATTTAGTAGCATTAAATGAATAGAGAATCCCATTCTCACAATGATTGACCCAGCCATTATCTCCGACAAGAATCTCCAAAGTACTATCCCTTGTACCGATTGGTGCAACACGACCCTTGGGAAATATCAACAGATAATGTAAGAGTACAGAAGTTTACTGTAAACCAAATATAACCATAGAAGCATGATGAGTGAATTTCAGAAGACTCACTATTGCATACCCTGCCTAAACAAGATTTGTGATTTTCTAGTTATATAGCATGACTCAATTCAAGCCACATGACAGTGAAACAACAGACACTATTTTAACATGATCATAAATTTACAGCTCACCAGAAATGGAGATACAGGTATATGTGCTACTACCGAAAGCCTCATAAAGTTCCAAAGGAAGTAAAAAACCATTCTGCTTTTTTTTTTTTTTTTTTGAAAAGAAAACATTCTGCTTTTGATCAAAAAGAAGAAGTAAATATGGAAATTCCAAGTTTCCAACATGAACTACTTTTCAACTACTTGGGTACTTCCTAGTATAGATAACAGATGACTGTTAGAATGAAAAGATGAGACACTGTATTACTGAAGTTAAATCACAGAATTTTCATTATTATTTAGTACATGAACATAACTTACTTGATGAGCAAGGCGAGAAGTATTAAGTGACTTGGCAATAATAGGCCAAAGCTCATCCCCAATTGAGTCCCATGCTGGATCCTTGAATGCAGTCACTGGAAGCACAACTATATCCCCAAGTCGTTCCCATCTGAGGAAGCAAAAGAAAGTAACATGGTTGATCCTTGATCGGCTTTGCCTCCACATACTAAAACTACAAAATTACAAGAAAATAACAGCACAACTCCTATCTGATGACTTAAGGGATTTCGACACATCCACACAGCTTAAGAGACATATAGACACCAAAGTAGCAAAGTTTTGAAGAACAAACCTAGAGGGTAGCTGCTTTAGAAGTGTAGCAGATAAACCTTTACGCTGTACCAAAGAGGCTACAGCTTCAGTCATTGTGTTTAAGGGAGATTTAGAAGCTCTTCTGACTTCAACAACTTCATCTGCATGCTTAGTGGCACCACATTCCTTAAGAAGATGCAAGGCTGTTGAAGAAGAGATTTCATTAAGTAAAATGCCTTCTCCTGTAAACGGTTTGGATACGTTAAAAGTATTCAAAGCTTCTGATTTATCTCCCACGTGGTGCTGCTTTTCATGGAATACAACACAAAAATTTTCAGTGACGGGAAAACAGATATGTGTTCCATCCCCCTGCGGATAAGCCTTCCTCACAAGGTCTAACCATCCAAACTTCTTCAATATGTCCTTCCCCAACTTCGCATATTTTCTATCAAGTTGCACTACCCAGTGCGAAGCAACCATCTGATGCCCATCATTAACACCATTAGGTTCAGCCTTAGAATGAGAATCTTGAGTTGAAGTCTGTGAATTCCCAATCTGCAAACCTTCAAATTTAACATTCATTTCTCCTGTTACCCCTTCATATTGGTCAGTGACAAGCTTTTCTCCAAATTTTGAATGCTCTGAAGGCACATGCCAATCATCTCGAGACATTACTGCAACTGGGAGCAAGTTTATTTTTATTGGTTCACTAAACTTTGTTCCAAAAGCATAGCAAGCTGCACCACCACCGATCATAATAAGATCATCACCGATAACATTGGCTGTACACCGTAGGAACAATTCTTCACTCATGGAATTGAGTTTCACATACTTCCAAACGTGGAGCTGCAGATCAAGTAATGCCAACACCTGGTCATGTTGTCCGACCGGACAACCTCCAATCACTCCAAGATAATTTTTGTAAAGAAACATTGAGTGGGAGAACCTAGCATGTGGACTTTTTCCTGCTACTTCTTCCTTCTTCCATAAACATTTATGAACATCAAAACTGTACAAGTCTCCAAGAATCTTCTCCCCATTGTACCCTCCAAACATGTATATTTGAGACCCATACGCCACCATTGAGTGAGAATGGCGGGCACATGGCCATTCCCCACTGACTGATAACTCTTTCCATTGCAGATTATCAGTGTCAAGCACATGCAGAGACAAAGAGATTGCATTGTCGGTAAGTTCACCAAAAACATATATCTTAGATCCTACAACTGCTGCAGCATGCCGATGCCTACATAGCATACATAGAAATATACATTTAGTCAAGAACTAAAAGAGATAAGTTCATGTTTTTTAAATAGAATACTTTCTGTATCTATTACAAGTATATGAAATAATGAAGACTGGTGCAGAAACGAAGTAGTAGTGCTGGTAACATAAAAGTATGTTAGAGCTATGAATAGCAACTCAAAACCATACACTGGACTTGCGTTCTGTGCATCAGAGAACAGAGATGATCAAGCTGATCATCATAGTCGAAGATGCTTGAGCAAGCTCAGCAGAAAGGAAGTCAGCACTGGAGGTTAGTCAGAGGAAGGCTGAGGTGTCAGCATCTGGTTAATTTACATTCCTGAAAATCAGGAAGGTTGTTAGAAAGTTTGTTAGGACTGTAATATAAATATAGTCATCACGTGTAATTGCAAGTTACTTCTTCCATTTTATCAGAATGTATACATTCTTCTGTAAATCTCTCAAATGAGTATTGAATACTAAAAGCCATTGATTAATACATCAATGGCGTACAAATCTTCATCTGTTTGTTTCTCCTTTACTCTTAGAGTACTTTCATCAAACAGGTGGTAGCTTCCCTCAAACACTAGTGTTGTTCTTCCGCAGATATCAATCTTTGATTGAATCTTCACAAGTACCTCTTAAAACAATATATGTACATATACAATATGCCAAAATGGCAAACTTAATACAACAGTACACTCTAACAATCTCCATTCATTCTCAGCTACACTGAAAACCCATACATCACTCATGATGTTCAAAGGATCACCCCGGCCTCCTATAACAAACATGCGATCTCCAACCAAAGAAGATGAGTGTCCCAAACGCGGTGAGGGAGAGCCCTCGGTGTGAATTGCTTTTAATGTTCCTTGTAATGGATCCAGCAGTAGAGTGTCATTTCTACGTGAATGTTTTCCCATACCCCCAAAACCACCAAATATAAGAACCTTATAATCATGATCTGCGTTTCCCAGGGTGCAAGCCGAATGACCCCAAAGGAACAGCTTCTCTACAGGTTCACCGGAAATCGCCATCTAAGCAATGTTTAGACTTCAGATAGGAACTCCTGCTGGCCCTGCCAATGATTCAAAGACTCAAACTCGCTGTCACATTAAATAGGAAATGTGTCCTGCAATCAGACACATATTAGTATGTATATATATACTACTTGAGTATCCACACCATAAAATGAACAAAATTTAGCTTAAAGGAGACAACTAAGCACCCATATCTTAAGTAAACATATTAAACCTCATCTACTTTAATTAGAATTGATTCTCAGATGATACCAAATATCCAGCACTACAATTAATGCTATAAAAACAGTCTTCCTTGGTTGTACCTACATTCATCACTAAATGTGACTGTGATGGAATATGTGACTGTCTTTTTGAAGTCTTCAAAGCAGACAAAAATGTGACTGTGATGGAAATATGTAGTCTCCCTATATTCACATTTGTTCATGAGATAAGGATCCTGCCTTTTTGAAAGGTTGTGAATGCCCCCAGCTGACACAATTGTGCCTTGAATATGGAAACTTCAAGCCATGCTTTATTCAACTGCAAGCTGGCTAAGAAAACTTGTGCCTGGTCTGACTTCAGTTCTCTCCTGGCAAATAACAGGCACCTTTCGATATTGGACCTCCTTGTGCTTGTGTCTAATCTGTTCACTGGTGATGCTCTCATTTTGTTTTGTATGATTACGTGGGCTGTTTGGGAGAACCGGAACGCTTTGTTGAACACTGGTACAGCCAGGGAGCCTGAGAAAGTGGTGTTGAGGGTGTCAGATCTTCTGGCTGAATTTCAGAACTCAAAACAGGTTTCTCTGACTTCCTCTCATTCCCCTTCTGTCACTTCTGCCATTGCCTGGTCTGCTTCTCCTCCCGGGTGGTTGAAACTCAGTACTGCTGTTGCCATGCGTAAGAGGTCCAAGTTCTTAGGGGTTGGGGCTGCCATTCGCGATTGTAAAGGAAAAGTCCTTGCTGCTCGTGCTTTCTTGCTGGCTGGTTCTATTTCGCCGGATGTTGGCCAGTTTTTGGCGTTGCGGGAAGGTCTGGGGTTGGCGAAGTCTCTTAATCTTCCTGTCTCAATTGCTGAAACATCCTCCCCTAGTGTTGCTGCTTCTGCTAGCAGTTCTTCTCCCTCTTTCGGGGACGAAAATTTTATTGTCTCCGACATTCAGGCGTTGTTCTCCGAGTTAGGTATTTGTAAGTATCAAGCCATCCCTTTGTCAGGAAATTCCTTGGCACAAAATCTAGCATTGCTTGCCTTCTCCTCTGCGAAGGAGTTTCTTTGGCTGGATCCCAGCCTTTCTTCTGTTTTTTCTGCTTTGTAATGTTTTAGTTTTCAATCAAAAAAAAAAAGGATCCTGCCTTTTTGAAGTCTTCAAAGCAGACAAAAATGTGACTGTGATGGAAATATGTAGTAGGGACAATCCCTTTATGTGTTAAAGGCTTGCAAGAGTAGTAAACTGATTGATATATATGGAAGTTAATGTGGTGCCAAATATCACAGTAAGTAGGGCACACCTTGCCATTTCTCTCATTAAAATTTCATGATCGATCATCACAAATCCTAGAATCAATTTTCATCAGCTTGTTAAGAGAAGTGATTACATTCAAATTGAGTTTTAAGGACTTTGAATTATGTGTCAAATCAACACCTACTTGAAGTTTTTTTTTTTTTTTTTTTTTTTTTTTTTTGAAAAATATTGCATATTATGTATACAATATGGAGGGTGATGTTTTGTTCTCGGGTCGCCGGTGTTGTGTTTGGGTTGGTTCTGGTCTTGGTGTTTTTCTTTGTGTGCTGGCTGTTCTCATTTCTTGTGGTTGTGCCTCTGTTTTCTGGGTTGGTTTTGCGGGGTGGCTGTCCTCTGTTTTGTTTTGTTTTGCTTTACTTTGATTTCGTTTTGTGTGGCTTGCTCTGTTTGTGGGCGCCTTGGCCTTGTGCCCTTGCTTTGGTTGGTTGGGTCCTTGCCCTTCCTTTAATAATATTTCGCAGTTCCAAAAAAAAAGAAAAAAGTAAAAAAAAATATACGATATCAATACTAAAGAAAGTTGTCAAATACCCTTGAATCTTAAAGTTTAAACTGTCGAGTAAGGTCACACACCTTCACGTTCAAGATGGTCTTGGCACGGCTAAACACTGAACACCAACCTAATATGTGCATGTGGAGGGATTGCTAGAGAACCTAAGACTTGTGGGTCAAGCTCCGATATCATATTAGTAATCATTAGATCTAAAAACTTAAAACTGCATAGTAAATCCAAATAATAAGATAAAGATCTCTAATAACAAAAGTCATCACTTTCTTTGATTTTGAAGGATTATTAGCTATACTTATCTACATAATAAGATAAGTTATTTCATTCACAATGAGTTTTCCAAGGTTATACTTGAAGAAATCAGTTGACATATAACTTCAGTTGTGTCAAATGAAATTGATATTTGAACTGCAATGCATTTAGATCAATTTGGAAAATTTTCAATGACTTGAATAACACTCCACAAATGATCTTGACAGAATGGCTGTAACTACAATGTTATAAAGAGTTGCTTTGCCTACCAAACCTTAGGAATACAAACTACAGCCATATTAGACCAAAACATATATGATTACAGATACAACTTCCATCCTAAAACATTATTGAGGGTCTAACTCAGTAATTGAAGCCTCATTTACTGAAAATTGAACCGAACGACTTTGAGATTGGTCAGACGCTGTAATTTCTGAATTACTAAATGCCGTGGTAGAGTGCATAAAAAATGCAGGTTTTGAGGGTACCGAGAGAGAGAAAGAGCTGCAAGTTAGCATAAGAACAACTGAAGCCATAGTTGGTCTACTTGCTACATTTTCTTGAACACATAGTAATCCAATGTGGATGCATCTCATTATTTCACTACTGGAACCAACCTTTAATGTGGGGTCCATCATGTTTAAAGCTGTCCTTTCCTTCCAGTTCTTCCATGCCTGCAAAAGTTTAGAAATTTTCTTATATAATTTCAAGAGTTTTTTTGAATTTTAGCAATTTCATATTGGTCATTGCTAGTCTGGTAACCAGAGAAAATTAAAATGAAATTATTTATCAAGATTTCAACGTACATAGGTTAGAAGGTCCACTGTCTGATCTTCATAAAGAAAACAACTGTTCTTTTTACCACTAATGATTTCCAAGACTAGCACACCAAAACTAAAGACATCAGACTTGATCGAGAACTGCCCATATTTAACATACTCAGGAGCCATATACCCACTGCAAATGTTCACAAAGTTGAATTAATTAGTTCTAATGAAAACAAGCTATCATGTAGGATGATAAATTTATTTTCTTTCTTTTTTCTAATTTATACTTACAATGTCCCAACAATTCTGCTTGTGTCGCCCTGAGTTTGATCCATTTCAAACAACCTTGCCATTCCAAAATCTGAAATTTTAGGATTCATATCAACATCTAAAAGGATGTTGCTAGCTTTGAGGTCACGATGAATGATCCGCAATCTAGAATCTTCATGAAGGTAAAGAATCCCCCGAGCTATGCCCCTTATGATTTTGTAGCGTATTTCCCAATTTAGTAATCCATGCTTGATTGGGTCTACAATTTCAAACAATCCAATATAATTTAAATAGATCATTATAGAGCACTAACAAATAGCAATTTTCAAAGAAAAAAAAAAAAAAAAAACTTTATGTTATATTATTTACAATCATATATTCATCTTGTTAACTGTATCGAACTTGATGAATCATTAGTCATTTTTTCTTCTTTGAAAAATGAAAATAACAAAAAAGCAGTTACAAAGCATACCAAATATGAAGTTATCAAGGCTTGAATTAGGCACAAACTCATAGATGAGAAGCCTTTCCCTTCCTTCCAAGCAAAAGCCAAGAAGCCTGACCAAATTCCTATGTTGAAGCTTGGCCACTAAGAGGACTTCATTTTTAAATTCTAAATCCCCTTGTCCTGAATTAGTAGATAGCCTCTTCACTGCTATATCTTGTCCATTTAGGAGCCTACCCTAAAATCATACAAGAAAAAGGGGGTTAATACTTGTAATACAAGTCAGTTCACTTTGTTTAACTTGATATGCTTGTACTTGTAAACTATACCTTGTAAACAGCACCAAATCCACCTTGTCCAAGCTTATTATCATCAGGAAAGTCATTTGTGGCAGCTTTTATAGTGCAGAAGTTGAATTGCAAGGACTCCATAGAGTCAATTTCATCAACACCTTATCAACAGCAACAGATTAGCACATACATGTACAATTTATTAAGTTAAAAAATGACATTTTTTTCAGGAAAAACACGATTGAAAAAACTCTGTTGCTTTCAAGCCAGAGTTGTTTACAATAGCCTGTAAATATTGGTACCTAAAAGAAACAATGAAAATAATTAACTTACAATTTCTCCCTTGGTTGCTTTTGATGTCCTGCGTGTCCTGCTTTGCCTTCCTCTTTCTTAGAGAGACATAAGCCGAGGAAACAGAAAGAAGGAACAAAATAATAGAAAAAACAATAATTACAATGGTTCGAGAATTAGTTCCACCTCCATTGTCTGCATAAATCAGGAACATGTGCATATAAAATACATAGTTATTAGATGCTGAATCCAAATACTGTCAAATGATTTATAGAAGGTAGTGCTATACAATTTAAAGTACGAAAGATTGATTTCCTATGAGGGTGTGAACATACCTTTGGTGGTTGTACTAGTTGTAGGAGGAGGAAGAGGAGATGGTGTTGGAGCATCAGGAGTAGCGGTGATTTCATAATAGGGAAACAAGTCCCAGCGAGAAATACAGTTAGGTCCCTGAACAACTCCTCCTTGCTTTCCGTTGCAGCACTCCTGAAACTTAGTCACATATTGTCTTAGACAAACAGAACAATTACTCTGGGATAAATCTGGGGTACATTGCATAAGTGCATATATAGTCTGAAACTCTGTCAAATTTGCTTCTTCAGTCGCAAACTTAAGCTTAGTGGTAGAAGCCTTTCCCACTAAGCTACCCATCAATTTTTGCCAGATCTGATTAAACTGTGTCATCAAATCTGATGTGATATAACCCGGATTAGTGTGTTCCATAGGATAAAATTGCTCCAATACTCCAAAGAAAGAGCGGTTTGAATAGCGCACATAGCACGGAGCTTTACCTAGAAGCTGCCATCCCCACATAAATGCTTCCTTCTGGTTTGGACACTTGGTCATAATCTCTTTAGATGTCAAATTAACACAGTTTGAACATTCTTCTGCAGAAGAATCACCGCTGCAAAGTGCAAGAGCATAAACTTCATCGGAGTCCTGGCCAATGGTGGCGTTGTAGAAACCCTCAGTTACATTCGAAGCAAGGGATAAGAGGATTAGATCGCGGTTTCTGCCATAAGTACTATTAGATGTGAAGTTTCCTGTGTTATAACAATATTCCTGGCCGGTGGAAAGACCCATGCTTATGAGCATATAAGAAAGGAAAAAGAAAAGCAAATTTGTAAAATTCATTGCGGGGATACTGTTCGGACTTTGGGGAATGAACCGATATACAATTTATAAAGAGTAATAGGCTGAAGGAACTCATATATACTTCAATACATTTTCGTCCATGAGATATCTAGGAAAGTCTGTTTCTTAAGATTATTATACCTTTGAAAAAAATCAACCTCCATATAATAGGACTGCACTACCTTTCCAATGCACAAATGATATCCTTTCAAAATCGTTTTGTAATAAAGAAGTTAGAGATTGCAATATTTTCCAGACCTGTTTACATCAACGTCCTTTTTCCCTGATTTTAGTCAATAAAATGGAATAGCTAACCTTTTGAATATTATATGAGGCAGAATAATCAAATATTGTTTGTTAATTGAATGTAGATGGAGATGTCAAGGTTTCCACGGCCAGGGGCGAATCCAGGATTTTCTATCTAACGGGGCTGAACTAAATACTAGTTATAAATTTGTTTGAACAACCTTAGTGGGAAGATAAATTTCATTATTAAAAAGTAAATACACAACGAGTCATGAAATATAATAAATTTACTCCTTCAAAATGTATATTTCAACAAAATAAATAAAGTCAAGAAGGAAAGAAACATACAATATAATGTAAATACACAAAAGAATTTTAGTGGAATCCACATCTACGAGGCTTTTCATCAAACGAATCCTAAATCAATTTTAATGTAATAAGAAAACCCTAACAAAACAAAAAAGTAAATAATAAAATAATATATAGAAAAGAATAAACATATAAAGAAGAGAGAGTAGTTGTAAATGTGGTTCCAGGATTGTTAAAAAAATAAGAGTGAGATTAAAGAATGCATAAAAATATAAAATGATAAAAGAACTAAGAGAGTAAGAAGAAGGGTGACGATATTTGCACCCCTCAAAAACTGTATGTACACCTCAAAGTAGTATTTTATTGAAAATCCAATATTACCCTTGAGCAAAATTACGTAAAGGACTAAATAGTGTGTAAGTACACCCACCAATAATAATTAATTGGTTTTATATTAATCTTTTTTTTAAAAAAAAATAATAAATAAATAATAATAATAATAATAATAAAAGGAAGTTTCAAGAGATCAGAGGACCAAGGCAACACTGCACAACCAAGCAGACACCACAACAACAACACAACGAAGCAGAGACCAGGACCAAACTACAGAAATTACGGTACCACCGACCAAAAACCAGCCACGCCCAGCATAAACAGAACCCGAGTAGCCATAATTGTTCAAATTTTGAAAAACACTCATACTTGACTACTGTTAATTAGGAAATCATTCTACACAAAAATTTTATTAAGTAAAAAATTAATTACTCTGTGCTTTCAGTTTTCAAGAAAACTTAGCAAAAAACTAAAGTTTGCTTACTAGTATAGTTGCAATGAAAAGAAATTTTGTTCATAAAATTTTAAAGTAATCCCAGATGTTTTTTCAAGAGATGGAAATTTTTAAACTTTTCTGGCACTATATTTTCTCATTGGATAAACAAGAAATATGTAGTTTGAAGACCTCTTGGTACTAGGTAAGTTGTTTTCTTTTTCTACTGTATTCCTTTCATGTCATGGACTTCCTAGTTATATTAGATGATTTTATGAATCATTTGTGAGAATAGACATGGATAAAACTGATTTATATTGATTCCATTGTTAATGATCCCTAGCATGATTTTTATTGTATTTTCGAAATAGTATAAAGGTTGCTGAAATCCCCTGTTTTACTAGATCAGTCAGATTTCGTAAAAGTGTTTTGGGTTGGTTAATCATTATTAAAACTTAAAACTTATGAAAATTTATATGTAGATAGAATGATATGACTACTGTCACTCTGCAAATTTTCGTGATTTATAAATGGGTTTAATTATTATTATAATTTTTGGAGTTGACAAGGGTCAGCATTGGATTTCTGCTGGACAGATTCGGTAAACAAGAAAAGAATGAATTTTTGCTTATTCTAATAATCAGAGATTAATTTCAAACTTTTGCTGTAGATTTTAATACATATCTAGATTATCCATGTCAAAATTTGTAATATTTGGAGCTGTGGATTATTAATTAAAAATCTTGGAGTAGAGAATGGTTAGTTTAGAAAAATCTAGGCCGATGGAATATTGGAAGTCTTTTAAATCAATTAGACTATTTTGGGATGACATTATGATCATATTTTAAATTGTACACTTGGTCATAATATCTTTAGATGTAAAATTAACACAGTTTGAACATTCTTCTGTAGATGAATCACCGCTGCAAAGTGCAAGAGCATAAACTTCATTGGAGTCCTGGCCAATGGTGGCCTTGTAGAAACCCTCAGTTGCATTCAAAGCAAGGGATGAGAGGATTAGATCGCGATTTCTGGCATAGGTACTATTAGCTGTGAAGTTTCCCGTGTCATAACATTTCTCGCCAATGGAAAGACCAATACTTATCATGAGCATATAAGAAAGTAAAAAGAACATTAGATTTGTAAAATTCATTGCAGGATACTGTTCGGACTTTGGGGAATGAACCGATATACAATTTATAAACTGTAATAGGCTGAAGGAAATCTTATATACTTCAATACATTTTCCTCCATGAAATATCTAGGAAAGTCTCTTTCTTAAGATTATTATAACTTAGAAAAAATCAACCTCCATTGAATAGGACTGCACTACCTTTAATTTCCAAAGCACAAATGATATCCATTCAAAGTCCTTTTGGAAAAAAGTCTTTAGAGATTGCAATATTTTCCAGACCTGTTTACATCATATCAAACATCAACGTCCTTTTTCCCTGATTTTAGTCAATAAAATTGAATAACCAACCTTTTGAATATTATATCGATGAAGATGAAGATGTCAAGTCTTCCACGGCTATGACAAATTCACCATTCATTCCCTATGCATTATCTAAACCTGGAATATATTCAAAGTACAAGACACAAAAATTAATTGAGGGTGGACATTTGGGCTATTTCTTATTAATGCAAGGCAAATGGAAAAAGCTTGGAAACTTCCAAGTTTGGCTGCCAAAAATTCTATGGTTCTAAATTTAGACGATACGTGGGTCTAAATTCTAACAAAACAGAGAACCCTTACATGGAATAAAGAAATAATAATATTTACCTACAAAATGAATATCATTTCTTGGACCAAAGAAATGATTGAAATATAGTGAATAGTCCAGGAATTGATAAAAGACATAAGATTAGGCCTGGCCCGTCTGGTTGGCCCAAATTGAACAATGGTCTATAGACTTTAAATTCCAGTTTCGTTGCTGTGAAGAAAAAGGCCCATTTCATAACGGTAGGGATATATTAGGAATTCTACCATGTCAGTGAAAATGGCGGATACTGTTCTTCCTTCAATTCTTTTCCGCCAGATTTCACTCTTTTTTTTCCCCTTCTTAGAAAAATTCATGTAAAAAAGTAGCAAAGAAAAACAGGATCAAATTCGCTAATTATATTGCTTTGGTTTTTGTTATTTTTCAGCTTTTTTATCATTGGTTTTTGTTAGAATTGGTTTGAATATAGTCCAGTGATTGATAAGTTTTTGGTACCCCTTTCATAGTATAAAGAAACAATAATAAAATGCAGAGATAGTAACAAGGATAATTGAACTTTTTGTTGAGAATTGCCTTGAATATTAGTGGTCGATAGACACGTTTGTTGACTTTTAAATTGCACAATTGAGTTTGGTGACCGGTGAGATTTTGTGCGTTATATAAGTTAAAATGCTTATATCAATATTTGGGTTTTATATATTTTGAAATATATATATATTTATATCCTTGCAAAACAAGGATGCAATTAAAATCTAAATATGTTAATATAACATATAATACAATATCAATTCATGTCAAAATAGAGTTTTACATTATCACAGGTATAAAATCGTAAAGCTTATTGAGTGAAAGCTTTCTAAACTTTCAAAAAGAGTTTTACATTATCTATAAATACAAAATTGTAAAACCTAGCTTAATTCATTTGACTCGTTTGAAAGAGCTCTTCTCTTAGAGTGACCAAGAATGACCCAAGGAATGCTCAAATTGACATGCATCTCAGATTGTCAGCACTATGGAAAACAAATTTAAAAAAAAAACACAAAAAACAAAAAACAAAAAAACAAAAAAACATTAACTTCATATTATTACACAATCAATCTAAACTGTATATTTTACCAGCCTAATCACCATCAGAAATTCAACAAACTAAAACCTGACTTCTGTAATATAAATGCTTACTAAAAGTTAAATGTACTATGGACAACTGTAATATAGAGATGGTATTGGATAGCAACATACCTGACTTCTCCATTAACAGTTTTGTGCGGCAGCCTGGAAATCAGACCACAACAGATTGTTGACTAAAGTTAGAAACACAAATGGAGGTCTAACAACAACCGGTCATTGGTAAGATTCGAGCCTCTGATCTAGGAGTTATTTATCCAAGCCCCAAACTCGTCCATTTACCAACTTAGCTACGCATTTACTGGCCAGTGGTGTGTATATTACTTGTACATTATTGCACCTCAAATTTATATGCTGAGAAGAAAAGGAGATCTCGAGGTAACCATGCTAGATTTCAACACTACTCACTAAAATAAATGCACATGTAATAAATTTTATACGTATAAAAATATACCTAAATTCACATAAAATTGTTTAACAAATATGCTGAGTAACTTTCACACATGGGTTTTGCTACTCGTGTTTTCATGATTATTTTTTTATGTCAGTATTTTTAAAAATAAAAAAATAAAAAACCTCTTGTCTTACACATGTCTAAATTTACACGTGTGTCTTGCACGTGCCACTAAACCTAGTAAATGTACACTTTACTATTATTGTCTTGTACATGCCATCAAATCTAGTTTTTTTTTTTTTAATTTACAACAATTGTCAGGATCTGATGAGATAAGACTCTGCTAGTATGGCCCGAAATACTACTCTCATAATTGGGGAAAGAACACCCACACTCAGGATTAATAGCCAAATAGGGACAAATAATATATATATACACATACATGCCAAAGCGTTAAAGTTGTGGTGAAGGCTCATTAGAGAGAGCCGAATCACATTGACAAGAGTCATTGGTCAAACCTAATTTTAATAAAAGACACTGGTGGCGACAAAACTGAAGACATGACAAAAAAGTACAGGTAATTACTAATTAGTAAAAAAAATCCAAACAAAACAAGCACTTTTTTGTGGGGACATCTTGTAAGTTGTACATATTCCACACTCTTATCTACAAATACAAAATGAGAGGACGACATGCCCTGAAACACAATTCATCATCCTCTCTAACAATTCTCAAACTTCATTTTTTTTTTCTCTGATCTAACAATGGAGTCTACCAAACCAGAAATTGACTACGAATTCCTCCCAAGGTTCCGTGTCTACAAAGACGGCCATGTCGAAAGACTCATGTTAACCGACTTTGTCCCTGCAGTATCCAACGACCCCATCACCGGAGTTTCATCAAAAGACATAACCATCGTCCAAGAACCCAACAACATCAATATCTCTGCTCGTCTTTACCTACCAAAACTCACCACCACCACCACAACCCAAAAGTTCCCTCTCTTGGTCTACTTTCACGGTGGCGCCTTCTGCATCTCTTCACCGTTCACTTCTATGCACCACAACTTCGTTAACGCTCTCGTTGCTGAAGCTAATGTCGTTGCTGTCTCGGTGAACTACAGGAAAGCTCCTGAGCATCCAATACCTGCAGCATATGAAGATTCTTTGGCTGCGCTTAAATGGGTTGCTTCTCATTCAAGCAATAACGGAGGTGGTGGTGGACCCGAGTCTTGGTTGAATCACCATGCAGATTTTGAGAGAGTGTTTTTAGCTGGAGACAGTGCTGGTGGAAACATTACTCATAACATGGCAATGGTAGCTGGAAGTGGAGACTCTGAGTTTGGTCTTAACGTGGAGATTTTAGGAATTGCATTGGTTCACCCGTATTTTTGGGGATCGGATCGTATCGGGTCGGAGTCTTTACATCCGCGTAGTGCCGAAGCGGGTCGTTGTTGGCCGTTGATTTGTCCATCAAATCCAGATAACGATGACCCACGGGTGAACCCGGTGGTAGCGGGTGGGCCTAGCTTGGTTGGACTCGGGTGTAGGAGGGCTTTGGTGTGTGTGGCTGAGAATGATGTGTTTAAAGATAGAGGTTGGGTTTACTACGATGCATTAAGTAAGTGTGGGTGGATGGGTGTGGCGGAGATCATCCAGACAGATGGCGAAGATCATGCGTTTCACTTGCATGATTTGCAGTCTGAGAAAGCTAAGGATTTGATCGGACGGTTGGCAGCTTTCTTCAATAGGGACATGCCTCCCTTGCCTTGATCTTGCACTAAGAGGTATGATTATTGTATGGAAAATAATAATAATAATTTAGGATTGTATTCAAGTCAAAAAAATAAAAAATAAATAAATTTACCATGATTGTATTTTTGTAATGTTGAAAGACTAGACGATTATTGTATAATTATATTCCATGATTCTAATATTCGACTAAAGCTTCTTTTTATAAGCTTTATATTTTCCTAATTTTAATATGAAACACATGAACACTTATTGATTATTAAATACTTGTTTAAATGATAATCTTATCAATAATTATCAACATTTGACAAAAATGAAAGCATAAAGTACCAGCACCATCCCCTGCCGCCGTCGAACCCAGCACCGTCACCACCCACACCATCACCAAGACCCAAATCGAAACCATCATCTTCAAACATCATTCAACAAACAAACCAAACCCAGATCTCGAAGACCATCGCGGCTAGCCGTCAGATGAAATAGAGATAGATGAAGAGAGAGATCGACAGTGGGAGGAGCTGGATTGGTTAGGTTCGATCTCCTCGACTGGAGAAGATCGGCTCATCGTAGGGTGGTGGCATCGATTGAGATAGATGGTGGCATCAATCGGCGCATCGATTCCTAGATTTTCTTACCAAAAAAATGAGTGTTTGGACGGTGAGAAACTTCAAGAAGAGCAAAAGAAAAAACAAAGTAAAATGGGTGCATTCAGACCCGGTGTTCTTATAGCATTGATGGGTGCATTCATTAGTTTTTACTATTAAATCTTTAAACTAAATCTTTTATTAGTTTTTATTTTTATTTATTTTTAATTATTTTTAATATTAATCAATATTGAAAATGACTTTATAAATATTCTACCGGACACATTTTTTATATTTTGATAAATATTAGATAAATATCAAGAATCGAGTATTTGAGAATCTTTTAGCTTTATATCATTATTTTGGTTGAAAACAATTTTAATTAGAATTTAAAAACAATCTTTCAATTTCTAAATTAGATACTTTTCTATAAATAAATAAATAAAAAGAGAGTTTTATGGAATTATGGAATCAAATGGTTGTTTTTGGTTTTAAAAAAATAGTACTTTTTTGTAATGTTGGTTTTGGATTATTTTAACTTGGACCCATTAAACAACCATTGAAGAAACATTTACCAAATATTAAAGCATCAATTTTTATTTTATTTTTATTTTTTTGGCTTTTTTGTAAAAATACAAAAAAAATAATAATAATTAATTAATTAATTAATAGAGCTTTCATGAATTGCAAAGGTGTCCACCACCATTAACATGGATGGCTCTATTATAATAATGGGGTTGAAATGGTAGATGGGGAGTGCTTATCATTTTATACAAATCAAATAATATTGAAATCCAAACAATAAAAGACTTAAAATAATGTAATGAAAGCAAAAGAGGCATCTTTATATTATATATATATATATATATATATATATATATATATATATATATTCTTAATTGATTGATTTGAAAATTAAAGAATGGCAAAGCTTGAAAGCAACATCAATGGATCATCATCTCCTTATCAGCTCATTTCTAATTTAGAAGCTAGCTAGCCAAATAAGAATAAAAGTGAAAAGTATAAACGACACGTTAAGCGACTATGTAACGTTACATAACTAGTTATATAACGATAAAGATAATTACATAGATTCCCAATTTTTTTTTTTTTTTTTTTTGGGGGGGGGGGGGAGGTGATATTTTACAAACTGGTTTGCATCAACTAGTTAAGTAACATTACATTATCACTTAAGGTCCAATATACATGATTCAAGTATAGATACCTAATAGGCAACATCCAAAAAGGGTGTATAGAGAAATTGGCAGAGGAGCCAAATGGTTGGCTCAAGCCAATGAAATTGGCTGGACCTCACTGAGCCAAAAGAATGGCCACCGACACTTGAGTCACTCTTACACTCTGTGACTTGTCCTATACAAGTTCATAGATGTATTTTAATGGGTTAACTTAACCTCACTAACCATAGATTCCTCCTTGACTCTTCTCCATGGTTACATCTAAATCTAGACTCTAGAGTCACTATATGGAAGTAATTTCCTCACACTCGAGACTCGAACTCCTGTTACATACGGGAAAGGAGACTACATGAAAGGAGTCTCCCTATATTTTGACATTTGATGGGCAAATATAAAACTCAAATCCTTGTCACAAACCCGGGAAAGAAAATATTTAATCACTTTGTTTAGAGTAGATATGTATTTAACAGAATCTTTTAATATGATCATTGATTAGAATTGAATAATTTTGGTTCAATGAAAATGCATTGTTTATAGAAAGAGTCCAAGAGGCTTCATTATTTTACTGAACACCGTTATTTGTTTATTGTTTAATAATATTCTGAAATCTGAAAGCATGAATTGCAGAGGAATTGAGATCCACAATTATATGACATGGCAGTGGGGGGACACATTTGCATAATTGCATTTAACATTTCAATTGAATAATACAAGTTTATAAGAAATTACATTTGCTATAAAGAAATATATCTTATTAATTAAATCATATGGCTCGGTTGCCGGTTGGTGTGAAAGTGTTAGAGCTTAGTTTGGCATTGTTTCCTGAAGTTCTTTCGGGAGAAGTTACAAAATGTAGCTTCTCATTTTCTCATTTGGGTGAAGCCAAAAATAAATAGAGTGTTTAGTAAAATTCTAGAGAAGTACTTTTGATCATTTGTAACTTCTCCCAAAAACACCTCAAGAAGCAATGTCAAACTAAGCCTTACTCTCATTTAACGTTAATAGTTGGGAGTTCGAGTCTCAACCATTTTATAAGTATGTGTACAATTTTATCACCGATGTTATGGAAGAAATCCAGATTACGTATGTAATGTTTGACCTTGACCGAACCCTTAACACACTTGGTGTCGGATTTCGAAACTAATAAATAAATCATTATTCTATTTAGATATTTGCAGGTAATGGCATCTTCATTTCTCCAAAGACACAAAACACAAGCATGAAGCACACTGGATTTGTATTTCTAATTTGAATGAATTCAAAGAAACATTTATTAGGTTTGACATATTCAAAAAAATAAAAATAAAAACTCTTTATTGTGAGCCAAAAACCCAAGTAAAAAAGTTTTATCTAAAGGGGCCAAATAGACTTCATGAAGACACTTTCTTTTGTCACTCTCACTCATAAAAGAGACAAGCATCCTAATGCCTCTACTGCCTAGGAAGGATATAATACAACAACAAATGAGGACCACACTTAGAATGATTCAAATTTAAAGTTGAAATTAAATTTTCAATACTTTTTATGAAGTGGAAGCAATTATGAAACAAGCACCGCCGCCACCACCACCACTATCAACATTCACTTTACTAATGGAAACTAGGTTCAGAAGCAAACACCACTCAACATGTTTTCCATTGTATTCATATCAATATCTAAGAAGAATTTTCAAGTGTTATGATAGTCATAATTTTTGTCCCATCCTTTGATCTCTTGAGCTTTTAATGGTTTTAGGTGGTGCTATGCAATGGCCTTCTGCATCTGAGGGGACTCAAGGAATTGAAGACTATTCATGCTTCGGATGCACTCGTATTATATCATGACAATGGTAGATCAACTTAGGGTCACGTTCGATATTTACCTCCAATTCGTTTAGTCTCAGGATCTTGTGCTGGATGGGTAGATGTATAATTTGTTATCGACAAGGAGGTAAGGTTCGTCATTTTTTAATCTGTCTGCATTTAACGTCTGCTACAAGATGGCGAATGTGGGGTGCGTACCATTTAACTCTCTCCACATGTTCAACTGTGACTTCCCAACAATGACCTGCAAACAATCACAGGTTGCCTAAGTATCACATTCTCTAGGTTTTTTCTTGTGGGTTAAACATAAGATGCAACATTTTTATTGTATTTTACGAGTGAAGATAATAATAATACCTTCTGATATAGCAATTTCAGATATTGATTTTGAAACGTGGTCAGTCCACAGACCCTCCCCCGAGTCCTTCACATTCCCATGCACGTGTAACATTCCGCCCTCAGTCCTGCATTATCAGTAGCGAGAAGAAAGTGGGCCATAAAAAAATTAGGGACCCTTGAAATGATTTTGAAAAACACAAAAGCAGATCTATATAATGCATATTCAAATTCAGAAATCCATGGTTAGATAAAGCACCTTAATGCTCTTATAGCAGTAACCCAGCTATTCTCACTTGTAGGAATGAGACCAAGACATACTCGATCGGCAACTCCCTGGGATGAAAAACGGAAAATAATTATAGAGAATCAATCACAGATTCCTCATGAATAATGGAATACTGGGAACATACTTTAGGTGCTGTAATCCGGTTATCCCCTTCAAGTACAATACAACGATCGGAGACAGAATTGGCTTGAAGATTATATTTAAGTGCCTCAACAGCATGGGGATTCCATTCACAAGCATAAACCAGCTTTGCTTTGGCCCTGATCAACCACCATGATCATTCAAAAACAACACCAGTAAATTATCAGATTTATCAACCAGTAAGATAGCATGTAGACGATGCACAAGATGAACACGACTACTGTCCAGAATTGTATTAAGAACCTGCACCTGTTGGTTCAGAAAATATCAAATAGCATCAAAGAAAATCTAGTATCGATTATTTTTTTCTCTTCTTTTCCGAGTAATTACCAAATTGTGGTCTTAAATCCAATGCTTTACTAATCCTCATGCTGTACTTATCTTTACGGTTTAATATGAGACTATTCATGATAAACTCCTCATCTATGATTGATAAACCACTCACTCTTACCAGAGAAACGACATTTCATTTTACAAGAGAGATATCTTCTCAGAAACTGCATTCACTAAACCAACTATGCGGACAGAACTTTTTTGTATATGAAAAAGATTCAAGACAACCCTTGATTTAACCAAAGATCAAGGACATAGGCAGTAACGAAGGACTAAGATAATGATGATTATGTTATACCTGACAAGGAATGGCAACACAAAATATCCAATTCCAGCAAACAAGTCGACAATAACCTCATCTGTACAATCTAAACGGGCCATACGAAGCTTCTCAGAGAGATTGCCCCAGGAAAACATGCATTTAGTAGCATTAAATGAATAGAGAATCCCATTCTCACAATGATTGACCCAGCCATTATCTCCGACAAGAATCTCCAAAGTACTATCCCTTGTACCGGTTGGTGCAACATGACCCTTGGGAAATATCAACAGATAAATGTAAGAGTACAGAAGTTTACTGTAAACCAAATATAACCATAGAAGCATGATGAGTGAATTTCAGAAGACTCACTATTGCATACCCTGCCTAAACAAGATTTGTGATTTTCTAGTTATATAGCATGACTCAATTCAAGCCACACGACAGTGAAACAATAGACACACTATTTTAACATGATCATAAATTTACAGCTCACCAGAAATGGAGATACAGGTATATGTGCTACTACCGAAAGCCTCATAAAGTTCCAAAGGAAGTAAAAAATCATTCTGCTTTTTTTTTTTTTTTGAAAAGAAAACATTCTGCTTTTGATCAAAAAGAAGAAGTAAATATGGAAATTCCAAGTTTCCAACATGAACTACTTTTCAACTACTTGGGTACTTCCTAGTATAGATAACAGATGACTGTTAGAATGAAACGATGAGACACTGTATTACTGAAGTTAAATCGCAGAATTTTCATTATTATTTAGTACATGAACATAACTTACTTGACGAGCAAGGCGAGAAGTATTAAGTGACTTGGCAATAATAGGCCAAAGCTCATCCCCCATTGAGTCCCATGCTGGATCCTTGAATGCAGTCACTGGAAGCACAACTATATCCCCAAGTCGTTCCCATCTGAGGAAGCAAAAGAAAGTAACATGGTTGATCCATGATCGGCTTTGCCTCCACATACTAAAACTACAAAATTACAAGAAAATAACAGCACAACTCCTATCTGATGACTTAAGGGATTTCGACACATCCACACAGCTTAAGAGACGTATAGACACTAAAGTAGCAAAGTTGTGAAGAACAAACCTAGAGGGTAGCTGCTCTAGAAGTGTAGCAGATAAACCTTTACGCTGTACCAAAGAGGCTACAGTTTCAGTCATTGTGTTTAAGGGAGATTTAGAAGCTCTTCTGACTTCAACAACTTCATCTGCATGCTTAGTGGCACCACATTCCTTAAGAAGATGCAAGGCTGTTGAAGAAGAGATTTCATTAAGCAAAATGCCTTCTCCTGTAAACGGTTTGGATACGTTAAAAGTATTCAAAGCTTCTGATTTATCTCCAAAGTGGTGCTGCTTTTCATGGAATACAACACAAAAATTTTCAGTGACGGGAAAACAGATATGTGTTCCATCCCCCTGCGGATAAGCCTTCCTCACAAGGTCTAACCATCCAAACTTCTTCAATATGTCCTTCCCCAACTTCGCATATTTTCTATCAAGTTGCACTACCCAGTGCGAAGCAACCATCTGATGCCCATCATTAACACCATTAGGTTCAGCCTTAGAATGAGAATCTTGAGTTGAAGTCTGTGAATTCCCAATCTGCAAACCTTCAAATTTAACATTCATTTCTCCTGTTACCCCTTCATATTGGTCAGTGACAAGCTTTTCTCCAAATTTTGAATGCTCTGAAGGCACATGCCAATCATCTCGAGACATTACTGCAACTGGGAGCAAGTTTATTTTTATTGGTTCACTAAACTTTGTTCCAAAAGCATAGCAAGCTGCACCACCACCGATCATAACAAGATCATCACTGATAACATTGGCTGTACACCGTAGGAACAATTCTTCACTCATGGAATTGAGTTTCACATACTTCCAAACGTGGAGCTGCAGATCAAGTAATGCCAACATCTGGTCATGTTGTCCGACCGGACAACCTCCAATCACTCCAAGATAATTTTTGTAAAGAAACATTGAGTGGGAGAACCTAGCATGTGGACTTTTTCCTGCTACTTCTTCCTTCTTCCATAAACATTTATGAACATCAAAACTGTACAAGTCTCCAAGAATTTTCTCCCCATTGTACCCTCCAAACATGTATATCTGAGACCCATACACCACCATTGAGTGAGAATGGCGGGCACATGGCCATTCCCCACTGACTGATAACTCTTTCCATTGCAGATTATCAGTGTCAAGCACATGCAGAGACGAAGAGACTGCATTGTCGGTAAGTCCACCAAAAACATATATCTTAGATCCTACAACTGCTGCAGCATGCCGATGCCTACGTAGCATACATAGAAATATACATTTAGTCGAGAACTAAAAGGGATAAGTTCATGTTTTTAAATAGAATACTTTCTGCATCTATTACAAGTATATGAAATAATGAAGACTGGTGCAGAAACGAAGAGATTAGTACACCAAATTACCAATCTGCTTCCCATTTGAGTAGTTGTGCGGGTAACATAAAAGTACCTCTTAAAACAATATATGTACATATACAATATGCCAAAATGGCAAACTTAATACAACAGTACAGTCATAAATGCACTAAAGATGTCACCTGGGTGGAAAAGCACTACCAGTACACTCTAACAATCTCCATTCATTCTCAGCTACACTGAAAACCCATACATCACTCAGGATGTTCAAAGGATCACCCCGGCCTCCTATAACAAACATGTGATCTCCAACCAAAGAAGATGTGTGTCCCAAACGCGGCGAGGGAGAGCCCTCCGTGTGAATTGCTTTTAATGTTCCTTGTAATGGATCCAACAGTAGAGTGTCATTTCTACGTGAATGTCTTCCCATACCCCCAAAACCACCAAATATAAGAACCTTATAATCATGATCTGCGTTTCCCAGGGTGCAAGCCGAATGACCCCAAAGGAACAGCTTCTCTACAGGTTCACCGGAAATCGCCATCTGAGTAATGGTTAGACTGCAGCTAGGAACTCCTGCTGGCCCTGCCAATGATTCAAAGACTCAAACTCGCTGTCACATTAAATAGGAAATGTGTCCTGCAATCAGACACATATTAGTATGTAATAGTACTACCTGAGTATCCACACCATAAAATGAACCAAAATTAGCTTAACAGAGACAACTAAGCATCCACATCTTAAGTATACATATTAATTCTCATCCATTTTAGAATTGATTCTCAGATGATACCCCTACGTATCCAGCACTACAATTAATGCTATAAAAACAGTCTTCTTTGGTTGTATTTACATGCGTCACTAATATAATCTTTTGCAGGCGCATTACTTCGCAGTTTACACTAATGTTCGAATGTAAACCAGAGGAGTAAAAAGCTCACTCCATATTATGCTTCGTGCATGTAACTAATATAATCTTTTGCAGACTCATTACATCATAGTTTACACTAAATGTTTGAGCCAAAAGCTCACTCCAATTTATGATTCGTGCTTACATTTTGTAGCTCGTTATTGCTAAATGCTTCAAAGATTTGTCATTCAATTGTTCAACTAATACTCTAATTCATCCTCCAACAAATTACATCAACAATCACAATAACACAATCAAAACAAATAATTCACAACAAAATATCAACAACTAAAGCCAATTTGTTACCATCTACATTCTTCAAATCATCGTCCTTGTTCCCATTTTCGCCATGTCCGCCAGTCAATCCAATTACGGAACTTGCAAAGAACCCATCACTACTCACCAAAGCTTGAAAGAACCCATCAGTCCTCTTCCTGTTAGCTTCCATCTTCTCATTAGCCAAACCCACCAGAAACCTCACGTAGTCCTTCGACACCAGAATGTCACCGCTCTCTCCGAACGGAACCTCCAGCCTTATCGAGCACCGTATCCCGACAATCACACGCTTCTTCACACTCGTCACACCTGACTCTCTCAACCCACTAGCGACCGCGAGAGAAACCAAATGCTGAGCCGACTCGACGTCCCTGCACTCGACCGCCACGATCAGCGGTTCGAACCGGAACACCAGCTGGTCCCGACGGGTCGGGTCGGCGGCGGGGAAGAGGAGGGAGAGGATTGCGTCGGCGTCGGCGAGGTCATGGGTGATGTAGAGCCATGAACCGCCTTTAGGGCGGTTGGTGGGGTGTGAGAAGATGGAGACGCGACCGGAGCAGGAGCTTGTGGTGAAGTAGTCTGGGTGGCTGTTGATGACGTTGATGAGAGGGACGATTGGTTCGTCTAACGTGCCTTTAGGTGATTTGTCTGTGACGGAGGAGGTCAGTGACTCTAGCGTTGCTGCTTTTCGCTGCTCGAACGACATTTTTGTTAAGCTTGTCTTCGTCTTCGTTTTCGTATCTGTGTCTGTGTCCCTTTTTTTTTTTCAAATGCTAAACTGAAACCCTTGTTAAATCTCTCAACTCTCAAGCTCAAGAAGAAAGTCTTGAGGGTAGTATAGATATTTTGCCATCTTAGCCGGGTCGGAGTTATATCGGAACCTGATAAATCAACAACAGATCAACCGATTCGAGCACATTTGAATAGAAATTCTTCACACTATGATTTTATATGGATAAATGTGAGACTTGAATTAAAAGTAATACCGGAAATCTATCTGAAAACAATTTTACCAACAATTAACACTCACCTCTCTACTGTTAGTGTTGACTTTTATATTTAATCGTTTACATTTTTTAAAAGCTAAAATCACGAAAATACCCTAGACACCTATAATTTTATTTTAAATACTAATTAATGAAAAATAAAAAACAATTAAATAGAAAAAAGTAAAATAATAATAATAAATAGAGGAGGTGGAGTCGTGGAGATCTAGATCCATTGATGGATCTCCACCAAGGTTTGTCATATCTCTTCTGAATTAGAGCATCTCCAATGCAATACTAAATTATTGTGTCAATACTATAATTTAGCACAAAGTAAAAAAAGCATGCTCTAAATACAGTGCTAAGACTATCTCCAATGTATATGCTAATGTCAATGCCAAATTTGGCACGAAATATAGTAAAATGTTATATTTAGCACATCATTTTAACATTATACTCCAATGCAAAATTCTATTTAATATGTTATTTTTTATTTTTAATTATTTAAAATTATAAAAGTTAACAAATACAACAAATGTATTCAATGAATGTATTGAATATTCTTTTAGAATTGTTTCAATCTTAATTTTCCCTACCAAATTTATTAAATTTTTATTATTTAAAATTAAAAATCAATAAATACGGCTGCATTTATTGTTGTGCCAAATTTGGCATATACTAAAAACTGTGCCAAATTTGGCAGTTTTTAGCATATACCAAATTTGGCACAGCTTTTATCATTATATTAGAGTTTGCTTTTTTTACTTTGTGCTAAAATATTGCATTGACACAATGATTTAGAATTGCATTGGAGATGCTATAAAATTTGTGTTAAATTTGATATATGCTATACTTTGTGTCAAATTTGGTACGGTATATAGCATATACCAAATTTGGCACAACAATAATTACAGCCGTATTTGTTGACTTTTTTAATTTAAAATAATAAAAATTTAACAAATTTCGTAGGAAAAATTGAGATTAAAACAATTCTAAAAAAATATTCAATGCTTTCATTGAATGCATTAGTTGTATTTATTGACTTTTATAATTTTAAATAATAATAAAAATAGCATATAAAATAAAATTTTGCATTGGAGTACAATACTAAAATGATGTGTCAAATATAACATTTTACTATTTTTTATACCATTAACATTGGCATTAGCATATAAGTATTTCCAAACCAAAAAAAAAAAAAAAAAAAAAAAAAAAATCAACATTAGCTTATATATTGAAGATGGTCTTATCAATTAAAAAATAAATATAAACAATTGCGTAAGCTAGATAAAGCTTGGTCCTCCTTCAAATCCCACCAAATCCCTAACCTTGTCTCCTCCATTCAATCTCTCGATTTCTCTCCCAACCCACCTCATCTCTTCGTCGACGCCCCCTCCGCCTCTCTCACTCTCTTCTCCTCCAAAACCCTCTCAGCACTCTGCCTCTCATTGGAGATCCAGATGGATCTCCCCACCTCTTTTTTGTTTTATTCAATGGTTTTTTTTTTTTTTTTTTTAAATTAATAAACCTCCAGAGATCAATTGTTTTTTAAAATTTAATTTTTTAAAACAATTAATATTTTTTTTAAGAGAATGAATCTCCACCATTCATATATTTGATTGATGGTTGAGATTCATCTTCTTTTTATTTGTCTTTTTTGTTTTAGATTTTTAATTTTTGATTTTAATAAAATAAAAATAAATGTTAAAAAGACAATATTACCCTTTGAAATATCAAAGTTAACAATCAAACTTGTCCAAACCCTAATGGTAGGGGATTATTGATAAAGATGTTTTTAAGTGTCAACTGACAAACCTCAAGTAGGTTTCTAGTAATTACTTCCTTGAATCAATAGCCTAATGAAATCAACGAAAGATCAATTCCTGTTAGTATGCTTCGGACAACAACCCGCTACACACTCTATGATTTAATAATTAAATGCGGGACTTGAATCACTAACATGGATGTAAAAGAAATTCTATTTCTATAGCATTAAAGACAATTTTTATATAATAATTTTGATAAGATTGTTAGTGAAATAAATTCCAACTTTAGGGGCATTTTTGTAATTCTCCCTAATTTATAATCATGAATTAGGGAGAATTACAAATGCGTAATTGAAAACCTTTGTTAAATCTCTCAAGCTCATGAAGAAATTTCTAGGGTATAGTACAGGTATTTTGTCATTTTAATGAGGTCGGAGTTATATCCGAACCTGATAAATCAACGTGAAATCAACCGCTACAAACATGCTTCCAATTGCAATTCGCTCCGCACATTATGATTTTATAGACAAATGTAAGATTTGAATCACTAACACAATGAAATCAGTGATAGATCAATCGATATTAAACTGTTTTGATAGCAAACTTGCCACACACTATGAATTCATAGATAAATGTGGGATTTGAATTACTACCGTGGATATAAAAGAAATTCTATAGCATTAAAGATGATTTTTATCTAATAATTTTGACAAGATTGTTCATGAAATAGAGTCCAACTTTAGGGGAATTTTTGTATTCCTCCCTAATTTATAATCATGAAAAGTAAAGAATATTGAGACTATCAATTAATAATCTTTTGTTCTATGTATATTAGTCAACTAAATGATGTATTATCGTACATTCTTACATCTACTCATAAAATAGTGGTACTTTCCCTTTTATCCTTGTCACAGGTTTAATCACAACGTGGAAGTTGCATTCCAAACCATAATAAGTTAATAATCATTATTTAAACAATATATTATGTATTCTCTTAATTAAGAGACTACAGAAAAACTACACGTATCAATTATGTGTGCAGAAAAATGCTAAATACAGCGGCATATAAATATATGAGGGTTGCTACATACAAACGGGGTCCGGCCCCGTAGTGTAAAAAAATGAAAAAACATATGGGACCCGTATAATTAATATATGGGACCCATGTGTTTTTTTTCTTTTTTTGCATTACGGGCCACGGCGGTGCCATGATCCCGGTTGTATAAAGTCTCTCTCTCTCTCTCTCTCTCTCTCTCTCTCTCTCTCTCTCTCTCTCTCTCTCTCTCTCTCTATATATATATATATATATCAAATAAACCAAACCAGTGGTATATATATGCTAAATTTTTAATAATAAATCTCATATTTATCCATTAAATTACAAAGTGTAGAAAGATACTTCTATTGCAAGAGTTACATTCTAAATCGTACTCGTTAGATTTCAAGAAACATGAAAATTATTAAAACAACTTTATAGAATTACCGTTGATCTGTATCTTAAAACTTGCTACACATCAAATAAGGTTTACGGTGTACGTTATTACATACAGATTAACATATTATCATTCATTATCAAACCATATAAAAACAACCACATAAAATCAATTACAAAATACCGGACAAAATTTGACATTACTCGGTGTTAAAAGCCCCCCATACCTCCACATCAACACGTCGAAGTCGTAGGTTCAACTCGTATATATCCTCCCCTCAAATTCCAAATTAGTACTTAGTACTTACACACAAAAACCCTTACGCACACACACATAAAAACCCCATCGAAGATTTTGAATCAGTCAAGATCTTCCACCTCTTCTTGATGTTGATGAACTGTACTTTGATGTCCAATACTTCTCAACCTCCTCTGCTGTTCTTCCAGGAATCCTTCCGGCAATCAAACCCCACCTGACAACAAAAACAAACAAAAAAAAACAAAAAAAAAAAAAAAACAATGGAATTCAACAACAGTGTAACAGTTATACCACCGACTAATCAGCTTGGCAATTTCCCAGGTTCGAGTTGACGTCATTGCAAAATGGTATATAAAAAAACAAAAATTATTATACAAACCTCTCTCCAACTAAGTTGAACATTCTAGCAACAAGCATCTCTTCATCTTCAGAGAATTCCACCACCTTACTATTATTATTATTATCAGAAACTTGTAGTCTTTTCTGATCGGAAACAGAACCCGAACGATAATTACTGGAGTCTCCCATTGTTGTTTTTAATTTCCTCAAACAATCACAAAAGCAACCTGATCATGCACATTTAAGTACAGTAGTACTTCTGATATGATATTTGCAAGAATAATATTGTATCTACTCAGAATTGAAGCAGTATTTAAACTAAACAGAAATATTAATGGTGGTTGAAAGTTGAAACAAAGAATATATGTATATGACTGGTAGTTCTCAGACTTTGATCAGTCGTTGAGCTTCAACATAGTTGGTTGAGATTGGCTTTTTGCATGTGTCCAAACAAAACACCATTCAGAAGCCTCAAAATCAGTCATTACTGTCTATATTCGTCTGTATCCATTTAATAAATTGATAATTGATTATTCATCACTCAAACGACCCCACGTAAATGGATAGTATATATATTGACATTATCTATAATCTATCCATTTATCTACACATATTTCTTTTGAAACTTTTTTAAGTAGGTTTCGAGCCGCTAACTTGAGACGTTCATCTACCAGCTGAGCTACGACCCTGGGACACGTAAATGTATATTTACAGAGTACTTCTCTAGTCACATTAGAATCATCCCCTTTCGTAAAGTTACAAAAACGTTTCGTTACATGCAAATTCAGGGTCATCATTACTAAAGAATTATTATATATATTATAACCATTAAGGGGTCCAATTTTAAAATTTTTTCAATTTTCCCCATCTTGTTTCTTAATTTTTTTTAATGAAACTAACTTCGACTATATATATAATAATATAATATGGGTTTAACTACAATACTGGAATATATAATTTTCCTAAAGTTTGAAATTTCGAAGGACAATGGTTTTTTTAAGGTTAGAATTAGGATCTCTGCATTTATCTTTTAAGAAGCAACGCTACGTAACCGTAATCCCGAACATAATTAAATCCATAATCCTGAACATATATATATATATATATATATATATGGGATGTCAAAATTACCCATTGGTTCGAGGATCCATGGGGACCCAAACCGTTAGGGGTAGGTTTAACTGTACCAATTAAGTTGTGGTATGGGGCCGGTATTTTTTTTAATACCCGATTTAATTTTGGTATGGTTACAGGATTTCAAGTCCCCGCACCGCCCCGTCCCTGTACCCCGTAATCAATATATATATATATATATATATATATATATATATATATATATATATGAAGCACGTAATTAGTATTGGAATTAACTCTTAAAAAAAAATAATAATAAAAATTAAAAAAAAAATAAAAATAAAAATAAAAAAAAAGTACCATGATTACTGTCTTTAGAAAACATAATTTTCCTTCATTTTTTCCCTCCGACTAACATAATTTTCCCTCCCATTTTTTCCCCTCCATTGAAACAATACTCCATTCCAGATCATTATATATAATATACCCCACACTATTATTTTCATATTATTCAATAATATGTATATGATCTTTATCAAAAAGTCATTAAAAAAAAAATACATTAATGGGATGGGGATGGTATGAGGTAAAAAACCGATCCTCTAATGGGGAATCCCCGTACCCGCACCGTTTCTTTTAAGGCAGGTATTCATAGGGGATAGTATTTCTCATACTAATTGGTATTGGGGATGGTATTGAAAAACCCGTACCATTGACATCCCTAACATATATATATATATATATATATATATATATATATATATATATATATATATATATATATATATTACATAAATTTATGGTTTTTTAGGGTAGGGGAGAATTCAAACCCATAACCTTGTGATACAGATATGGGGGGTTACCAACCTCATTTCGTCGATCTCGAACAGATATTTACTATCTTTGGTGGTGTGACATGAGCTAAGATCCAAGATATTTTATGAAGCTAATGAAATGGATAAGTACGGAATTTTGTGTTTTTACTTTTTGACTCATAAACTGAGAAAATTTATTTTATAATATCATTTTCTAATATCCAGATGTTTGAGTCAGGAAGATAAGATATGTTGTTTGGTTTATTATTTTATTAACTTACGCGTGACAAATGATTGCTCGGATAATATAAAGATATAAATTGAATATGTATATAATTCATGCATGTTGCATCGTATTGATACTTTGATGTATTTTAGACTACCTCGTGGATGTTGATGTGTAATTTTCTAGTTGTACTTATTTATGTTTCTAAATTCGGTAGTCTCTAATATAATAAGAGTATGTTTGGTACGATTTTTCAATTTTATTTTCTTGAAATTAGATATATATAGAATGGATTATGAATTAGTCGGGATCCCGATATCAAATACTACATATCCGGTCTAGACAAACAATCTACTAATTTGAAAGTATTAGAAAAACTATATATCCATATGTATATATACATCTCGGATCTACTTAAAAAGTCATTCAAAATCACAACACATTTACTAACGGCAATGAAAACGAAAGAAAATCAAGTTCCATAATAAGAAAGAGAATCAATAAATGAAATTTGATTCCTTAGGTGTAATTTGATTTGTGTGTGAGATCTACGTAATTGATTTTAGTAAAAAATTTATTAAAAATAAAAAGTGAATACAACGAATTAAGTAAACTGAATCTATTGAAAACACCAAAATGCGTAAATGCAAGTATTGATACTCATTTTTGTACATTTGACGTTTTGACGGATTCAATTTGAAACCAAGTCTATCTAAACTATCATAATGTGTACTTATATTTACATAAAAATTATGTCCTTAGAATATTTTTTACTCATTTTTTCAAACTTACCTTTGAGAACCCAAGTTTTTGACAGATTTGGTTTGAAACTGAATCCGTTGAAACTACCAAAATGGGCAAATGCAAATATATTGTTAACATGATTTCATTTGGTTTTTGTTACAAATATCTGCATAGGGCTAAACATGAGTCCATTGCCGGAAGGGGTAATGGACTTGAAACCAAAACGTGTGATGGAGTGATATATCATCGAGGCATAGAAGAAAGAAGGAAACACGTTACCTAGATCTTTTCAACAAGAACGTTAAGCCCATAGATTTTAGCAGCTCGAGCACTTGCAACTGCTCTAGTATCTCTTCCACCACTAGAGGCCACCATATGTCTCAAAAGGCTTGACGATAAGAATACAGATAGCCTCCAATATAACTCAAACAAAGCTACAAAGAGGGTACATAGGCTTTTAAAAGATTACTTGAGCAGCACCAGCAGTATCATCAGCACTAACTCTGATAATGCCTAACTTGCTTAGTGTCATCTCACATTGCGCAAGTGCCTGATAGAGAGAATTGTGATTAGATGCCCAGAAAACCTTGAGAAAATCTTCAATTTTAACAATTTACACAACGCAGTAAACCATATTACAAATTAAATGAACTTGAAGATCCAAGACAAATATAGTTTATAATATTTACAACTACTAGTATATAATGCTAATACATTAAGTAAATTTTGGAAATGATAGTATTGCAGGCTTTATCGGGTAGACTTCCAACAAAAGAAAGGCCTTCCTGAGGAAACCCCTTCTGAAATGATAGTTTTATGCCCACATTCATAATTATTCGGCATCTCCTCTCTCAGAATATTCAATTCTGTCATACCAACTATCTTTTCTCAAATCAATCATCAATAGTGGGCAAGGAAACTACCACACCATTAATAACATGAAAACTTAAAGAGTTTCCCTGCCGGCAAAATTAATACATTAAGCTTAAGACTATGCACAATAGTTCTTACCCTTTGTCTCATTTTTGCAGCAAAAACAAATAAAATGAAGTAAACAAGTTTTAAAGAGCCAATCGCCCAATCCAAGGTAAAATACACACTTACAGATAAACAGATCAAGTTGGCAATATTAACAAGGTTCATATCACAAACAGCTTTGATACGAGCAAGGAAATAACTTAAATAAGACAAAACAAATGCAGGGTAATCATCACTTAAAAATGATAAAGGACAAAACCTTATTTGGGTTTTTTTTTTTTTTTTTTAAGTTTTGTAATATATGAATTTGCTAGTATTAGGTTTAAAAAACGATAGACCGATGAGTACCCACCCTAAGAATATAGTAGGAGCTACAGATAACAAACTACCAAGAGACATCTTTAACAAACAAGATGACAATATAAATGTGAAAGAAATGAATATACTAACATGCATGTGGATGGCTGAAAACACGTTTTAGTTCCTCAGCTCCTTATGTACACTGGATAATCCCAGAAGGCAATGGTTGACTACTAACTGTACCTCCCCTACTACGTGCAGCTTATGCCGAAGTAGTAAGTCGTAAAAGATTACCTGAGCAGCACCAGCAGTATCATCAGCACTAACTTTGATAATGCCTAACTTGCTTAGTGTCATCTCACATTGCGCAAGTGCCTGCTAGAGAGAATTTTGATTAGATGCCCAGAAAACCTTAAGAACTAAATCTTCAATTTTAACAATTTACCATATTACAAATTAACTGAACCTGAAGATCCAATACAACTAGTCAACTACTAGTATATAATATTTACAACTAGTAAATAATGCTAATGCATCAAGTAAATTTTGGAAATGACAGTATTGTAGGCTTTATCGAGCATATCGACTTCCAACGAAAGAAAGGCCTTCATGAGGAAACCCTTTCTGAAATTGGCTTGGTAGAGATACATAATGTTGTTTTATGCCCACATTCATAAGACGACAGTTTGTTTAAACGGTATTTCGATACTAATAAATCCCTGTCCATCAATGAATTGGTTGCAGTTTTAAGGGAAAGATGGCCTAAGTAGAGTGAAACTGCTTTAACGTTGGCAAATTTGTTAATTGTTTCCAAATTATTTTGCTCCATTGAGGAATTGTTTGGCATACCAGCTTGGATGATTGCTTTGGCGGATGATTTAGAAGCTTTTGAAAATTTTCCGTGGGGGACGCACAACTTCAGTTTGATCCTTCATTGGCTTCAGGTGGCATGTGATAATAATATCGATAGATTTAGAAAAATTGTGAAGAAGAAGAAAAGAATAGGTATCAAGAAAAGAAAAAGAAGAAAGCAAAGGGCAAGGGGAAAGAAGAAGAAAAAGAAAAAAAAGGAAGAAGAATAAAAGAATAGGGATCAAGAACAAAATAAGGATCCATTTAAGTACCACTTATATGGATTGGGTTTAAAAATTAAATAGCACTTTTTGGGGGAGGGCTTGTGCAAATAGCACCACTTTAATAAGTCTTGTTTTAATAGCACCAAAATATGTGGTGAGACCAAAATACCCCCACTTACTCTTTTCCTTTGTATTTTTTTTTCTCGAAAATTCGAGACTTATTTGCAGTTTCGAGACTTATTAGGTTAAATTCGAGACTTATTTTACAAATTCGAGACTTATTCATGAGTTTTCGAGACTTATTAATGCATTTCGAGATTTAATTCAAGTTTGTTCAGGACTTATTCTGTTCGACCTCCATCAATGGTGACAGTGACGATCCGACGGCGGCGTCAGTTGACTCCGGAGATAGTTGGATCTGGAAGATCGAACAACGCTGAGTTGGTTGGCACCATCGTTTTCGCCAGATTTGCGACGGATTGTCATAGATCGGACAATGAAGATTCGTGATGGTTTGGGTTTGGTTTTGTTTCTTTCTCTACACAGCTCGAAAATATAAACGAACACTTTGGTTACAATGATTGGCATTCGACGAACGTTTTCCCGGTGATTTTGCCGGTCAACTCGCTGATCGGCGGTGGCACCTCCATTGAAGCTCCATCAATGGAGGTTTTGGAAAAATGAAGAAGAAAGAAGGTGAAGGACACATAAGAGAAAAGAAAAGAAACTGGGGGGGGGGGGTATTTTTGTCCATATTTCATTTTTTGTGCTATTAAAACAAGAGTTATTAAAGTGAGATAGTTGTACAAGTTAAAATTGAAAAAGTGTTATATACCCCTATTTCCTCTATATGGATTTCCAGTGGCGTTATAGGTATGACTATCTCACATTGTATTCCATTTCATTTTAAACACTTATTACAATATTCATATGTATTTTGTTTACATTTTTGATTGTTTATTAAGGCGTGGGCCATTGAGATTATTCTTGCTTCTATGGTGTCAAAGGTTAATACTTTTCTACCATCATCATTAACTGCTAATGTATAAAGATATATCATTATAACTACGAATATCTTTCATTTTAAAATATATGAAAATTGTGGTGCATTATTCATTTTTCCCCATGCTCAATACATCTTAATCGAATAATTCAACATTTCAAAATTCCTTGACAGTTGAGTCTTAAGGACAATGGCATGTACACTCCTACATAACATCACAACATCATCACCAAACGAGTCAAGATTGTTTTCTAAGAACTTCATCGGATGTTCCAATACTACGTGGTTAGTCTAACTTCCATTGCCAAAATGCTAACATGTTTGGCAACATAATAGCATGTTTCAACATTATTATTACCAAATCTTTGTTTGATACATTGCAAATAGCAATCCATATGGAAAAAAAAAAAAAAAAATGCAGACAGATTAATAGTCTCGAATCTCTTGGATAAGGACATCACCAACATTAGTTAGCACCCGCGGATCATTCAATTCTTTCCCTTTTAAGTAGAATCCGAAGCAAAGAGACGAAACCCTAGTTCTTGTTCTCGTTCTCATGACCTATGTTAAAATTTATGTTGTCATTGTAGCCCATAAATGCAGCATACGATTGCATAAGATTGTTCTTTGACCTGTCCACTTGAGTTGAATATAGCATTTGATAAAAACACTTATGGATAAAAATCTAAGAAAAACGCCTAGCTACATAACAGTCGACTATTCCACCGATCCACCCTCAATTCAGCAGGATTAGCAGCATACAAATTATGAATCCCTCGATATCTTTGGTTGAAATTTCGAAGAAACAGTTGTGGATACATTCCTGTGACAAATGCTTCAGCATTATGGGTAGAAAACATCTCGTCGACGAATGTAAAGTTCCTTGGAGAGAGACCACTGTACAAGTCCAAAACATGAAATTTGAAATAAAATTGTTGACATGTTTTCATTTAATGGTTTTTGTTACATATATTTACATTAATAAACTTGTTATCTTAGTCCAATTTATACTCATTTTTTATACTTAAACTATGGGAACCAGAGTTTCGGTGTTTCAATAGATTCGATTTGAAACTAAATCCGTCTAAATAGTCCTAATGGATACTTATATGCAAGAATTGCAACATTTTTTTTTTTCACTTGATTAAATTATTTCTTATATTACCTTAGAATTGTGTTTTTAGAATATTTTTACTTACTTTTTCAAAATTTCCTTTAAAAGCCCAATTTTTCGGATCAAATCCGTCAAAACCACCAAAACAAGCAAATGTAAGTATATTGTTAACATGTTTTCAAGAAAATGAATCATCCCTACATAGATTTTGATAGTATGCTTTATTTTGTTATTTTCCTTCATCTTATGAAATAACAATAGTCGGCACAAACATAAAAGATGATAACAAATGTGAAACTATCGGGTGCATGACCCACTCCTTATATGGTGTCAAAGGTTAAGACTTCTCTACCATAATCATTAACTGCTAATGTATGAAGATATATCATTATAACTACGAATATATTTTGTTTTAAAATATATGAAAATTGTTGTGCATCATTCATTTTTCCCCAAGCTCAATGAATCTTAATCGAATAATTCAACATTTCAAAATTCCTAGACATCTGGATCATAAGGACAATGGCATGTCTACTCCTACCTAACATCACAACATCATCACCAAACGAGTCAAGATTGTTCGCTAAGAACTTCATCAGATGTTCCATCATTATGTGGTTAGTCTAGCTTCCATTAACATAATGCTATCATTTGTTTCGCAAGTAACATCCTATCAAAATTGATGTATTTTTTTTTAGCATATTAGTCATTACCTTACATACCGGTAAATGTTCGTCCTCTATTACATATAATAATAATATTTATGCATATTAATCAAACCCAGATTTATCATTCGACCTGTAAGAAGCTTTCTGTAATTTATTTATATGAAATGATTTTGACAAAAGCTCATCCTTAAGAAGGTGTGAGTGTCAACATCACATAATGCTAGAGTAAGAAACGAAAAAAATGAAAATTGTTAATAGCATATTCGTTAATGACAAAGAAACACCTACCCATTGATCAAATGTAATGAAATAACATTCGACAATTTCCAATTTTTATTTTTTTTTTTATCAATAGATTCGTCATTGAAACCGAACCTGTCTATCATAATGGGTATTTATATTCGAGTATTGTATCACTTGTTTCATTTTGATCGACTTATTTCTTATATTTACATTACAATTGTGTTTTTAGAATATTTTGTACTTATTTTTTCAAGCTTACCTTTAAGAACCTAAGTTTTCGATGGATTCAGTTTGAAACCGAATCCGTTGAAACCACCAAAACGGGAATGCATGTATTTTTGGCATGTTTTCATTTATTAGTTTATGTTACTTTTATTTACATTAAACTTCTTATCGTATTTCAATTCTACTCATTTTTTGTACTTTAATTTTGTGAACTCGAGTTTTGGTCGTTTAAATGGCTCAGTTTGAAACCAAATACCTCGTAAGTGCAAAATATTGGTTATTATATGCGAATGTTGTAACCATTTTATCTTTTGATCGTTTTAGTTTCCTATATTATGGTAAAATAGCATTTTTAGTGAAATTTATACTCATTTTTTGCAACTTAACTATGATAACCTGAGTTTCGATGGTTTCGTCATATCAGTTTGAATTCGAATGCATTGAAACTACGATATAGGTTCTTTTATGCAAGTATTGTAACAATTTTTTCAATTGATTATTTTTGATACTTTTATTTACATTAAACCTTTTTTTAATCTAAGTTGTACCTTTTTTTTTTTTTTTTTTTTTTTTTTTTTTTTTTTTTTTTGTAGCTTTACTATGTGAATCCAGGTTCTAGTGGTTTCGGTTTGAAAGTAAATCGGTCAAAACCACCAAAGCGGATTATTATATTCAAGTATTTTAGCCATGTTTTCATTTGATCGTTTTTGTTGCTTATAGTTTTAACCGAATTGAACATGAGTTAACATAGGTAGAGGTGTTTCCAATATATATTTCCCAAAAAGCGAATCGGTTGTAATAAAAGTAAAAATTTGGGCCTCTCGTGATTTTCCTAATTCGGTTCGAATACAATTGGATACAAATCGGTTACGGTTATTTGTCGAAACCCGAAACCCGAATGTTAAGGTTTCGTCCAAACGAAAAACACCGTAAATGCGATCTTCAGTTTCTTCAAGGCTTCAAGCCCTCCTGTTCCTGCTCTTCTTCCTCATACAACATCAACAAATACGAAGCTGGGTATGTTCTGTTTCGCTTCATAGATTCAGTTTTACTGGTAACTCACTATTACTTCACCTATCTTTCGTCAATTTCGTTTTTTTTGATTTCTGGGTTCTGTCAAAATCGTTTCTTGACAATGTTTTTATTTTTGTTTCGAGTTAAATATAATCTTTTCGTTTAAATTTTAGGATTTTTGTTGTTGGAAATTGGAATTCAATACAATGCCATGAATTTAGTTTTATTTTTTTTGCTTATGTTGATCAAATGCAGCAGTTAGGGTAGAATTTGAATCAGTTTTAGTTATATTTTATCTAATTTTTAGCATTGTGTTAATTTTTTAGTAGTTTAGTTATTGATTTTATATTTTTGTTTTGTTATCCTTAGAATGGAATTGTAACCCATTTAAATTTTGAACGTTGATTGTTATGGGGCATGTTAACTAGATGTTATGTGGATTACTTGTTAGTTTTTTTCTTGTAATTGATAGTTAGATGAGTGAATTTTCAATGATGGTGTTGTTGATGAGCTGCAAATGCAATTTAGGGCGCATTGCACGTCTGGCATGGATAGTTGCTCCGTGTTTTTTTTTTCTACGAAATTTTTTTGTTAATTTCTGCTTTGATGTGGTTCAGGGTAGCAACTGGTGCTTTGACTTGTCATTGGTGCTTGGATCTGTTCCTATTTACAGCCATCGTTGAGGTTCTTAAGTAACAGGTATTAGTGGATATTATTTGTTCAAAATGTCTTCTAGTGCAAATGAACAAACGACTGAAGTTGGGTGCGTCAGTGGACATGATGCATATGGAGATGTTAATAAAAATGCAATGAAACCTGGGGAGGATGGAAATGATGAAAAGGATGAAGAAGAGGAAGAGGATGAGGAAGAAGATGTAGATTTCAATCCCTTTTTGAAAGAAATTCCTTCACCAGAAGCTTCTTCGAGTCTGAGCTCTGAAATAGTTGGGGATTCTGAGCATGGCGAGGAGGAAATCACCACACAAACTACAGTTTATCCCGAAGGAGGGCTTGAAAAAGAAAATAAACATAGAAAAGATGTTTTAAGAAATACTAAGAAGAGAAAACCTGTTTCAATCTCCCAATCAAAAGCGGACATTGTTCGAGAAAAGGAGAATGGTTCTACAGGCAGTGGGATTGAGGTTAATGAGGGTATGGTAGGAGAGTTGAGTAATACAATACATTTATGGAATCCCATAATGAATTTAGATGACGAGGATGCAATCTGCAGGCGCACTAGGGCTCGCTATTCACTTGAAAGTTTCAAACTTGATGAACTTGAGGCATTTCTTCAGGAAACAGATGATGACGACGGCCTTCAAAATATTGACGATGAAGAAGAGTATAGGAAGTTTCTTGCAGCTGTACTACAAGGTGGAGATTGTGATGTCCAGTCAACTCAAGAGAACGAAAATATTGATGATGAAGATGAGGATAATGATGCAGATTTTGAGATAGAACTTGAAGAGATGCTTGAGAGCGACTATGATGAAGGTACAGTAGACAAGACCAAAAAAGAGGAGATTGTGAGAGCTAGACGACGACCAGAGACTAGGCAGAATAGACGCCAAAAGGCATCTGTACAATATAAAAACAAGCTTCTAGAACAGACAAAGAGGCCATTGCGTCCCCTCTTACCAATTTTGCCAAGTCGACAGCCAGTTGCATCTTTCCCTATTGTCGAAGGGAAAAATTTTACACTTGAGAATGCTCCTAGGTGTCTGTCTTCCACAGCAGAAGATGCTTCAATTAACGGATTCACTCCACATCAAATAGGCCAGTTGCATTGTTTAATACACGAGCATGTGCAACTTCTTATTCAAATATTTTCTCTTTGTATTCTAGAACCTTCTCGGCAGCAAATTGCCTCCCAAGTTCAGGGGTTGATTTTTGAGATGCTTCACAAGCGTGATGAAGTAATATCATGCAGAAGTGAGCCCTATCCTGATACTTACTTCCATCCTCCTTACATTTGCTCATCTGTTCCAGATGCAATCCCCCAAATTTACCCAGGACAAAGAGCCTCTGGATCATCTTCTTCAATTCAAACTGTTGAAGGCTCTTACTGGGTGCCTTCAGTAAGTGGTCCGGTCCTATCAGTTCTGGATGTAGCTCCACTTAATTTAGTCGGAAAATATATGGATGATGTTTATACTGGTATGTCATGTAGAAAAAATAAGTGTATTTGAATTTAGATGCTTTCGAAATCTTCTGCCTGTTGTGAGTTTATCCTTGACATGCTGATCACTGATTCATGATTCTTTTGACAGCTGTCCGAGAGTATCGGCAGCGTCGTGTGGAATCTAGTTCGAATATTCATTTTGAAAGAGAACCTCTTTTCCCATGTCCTTCTTCTCCATCATTGGTTGAAGCTAATGGTGAAGTTTCAAAAGGAAGAAATCTTCCACCTGCCAATATGGTGCCATCTTCTGTCGGTCAACAACCATCAAAAAAGTCACTGGCAGCTGCACTTGTTGAAAGCACCAAAAAGCAGTCTGTTGCGTTAATCCCGAAGGAGATTTCCAAGTTAGCACAAAGGTTTTTTCCAATTTTTAATCCGTCATTGTTTCCACATAAGCCACCCCCTATGGCTGTCGCGAATCGGGTGCTTTTTACTGATGCAGAAGATGAGTAAGTTTTGTGCTATCTTGTCTTTTCCTTAGTTGACTGGCCTGTCCGTTGTTTGGATTGGTGGCCTTATTTTCACTAGGTGTTGTTGTGTGGATAATTATTTTGCATTGAGGTGCTGTACTTTCCATAGTTTCCCCTCCAACACCATATTAGAAAAGAATGGTGTGAAGTTTGAGAGTAGCAACTAAAGTTAATTACAATATCATTTTTACACAATTATTTATGCCACATACAACTTGATAGGTTTTATGAGCCAAATTTAAACATGTAAAGAGGTCGGGATTTCTTTTGAAATCTGACCTGGGATAATTTTGGTGTGATGTCGGCTGCTCTTTACTCATACTTGCATACAGGCAACTGAAATTTTGATTTTACATTTTGGGGATCGAGGCCATTGTAGTTAAAATAATCTGGGTTCAGTAGTTTGGGTTAAATGTGGTGTTTACTTTAAACCATAGGTCATTTACACGAGTGCTGGTTTAATAAATGGTGAAACTGAATCTGCACATCTGTATATATTTGTTATTGTATTTTCTATATAATATATAAATAGAAGTAAACTTTATGAGTTAATCTGTCTCAAGTTTACAAGACTAGACAAAGGTTTTTTGAGTTTCCATGTTCTGGTTTAATCTATGTAGAGGATCTAGGTTCTAAGATTTCATTTTCTTTCCTTGTTACATTCCCTAGGTTTTCTCATTCCATATGGATTGCAATAAAGGACCTCTTGAAACCTCTGTTCTTATAGTCTCGGTTTATGGGCAATTTAAAATTAAGTTTTTCGGCAGTATGGAGAAGAAGATGGTCTTTTGTCACTACACGTAAAGTAGTTTTTATCTCATGTTATGCTATAGTTTCATGCAAAACTATCGAAATGTGCTAGATCAACATGCTTATACAGCATACCTTAAGCATATTGAATATTAGAAAAATATTTTTAGAAGTCTTGGTGTGGAACCTATGGCCATTTCATGCTTTCACTTGATGATATTGGTTTTCTTAGCTGTCTTTTATTTGTACGTTGCTATAATAATGGTGAAGGTTCACACATTTATATTGGAATGCATTTCAGGTTGTTGGCATTGGGCATGATGGAATATAATACAGACTGGAAAGCAATTCAGCAACGCTTTCTTCCATGCAAAAATAAGCATCAGGTAGTTAGTTATATGTAGCTTCTTTATCACAAGTAGAATTCCTGGTTATTGTTGTTTTTCTGTACTGTAAACTTGATATATCATTTGCATGTTTATTGCAATTGTTCATGCACTTTCTGCTGAGTAGAGGAACTGTAGCAGAGAATAGGCAAGTCAGAGCTTTCGCTCTTCACCCTGCACCCCCTTCAAATTGCTCTATTTCCTTAACACTTTTAGTCAATTATAAAGGTGCTTTGGAAAACTTGGTTGGAAATAATTGTGTGGTTGGTGGCTTATGATAAGTAAATATTTGGGTAATTAGCCATGAGATTCTTCTTGGTTGAATTCTTGCAAATTGATTTTCCCGAAATTTGCAAGGCTGTGTAATTACCATCTATTTCTCCATCAAAAGATGTGTTACTTCCCAACCAGGATTAATTTTTCTTGGCACTCATATTGTGCCTGCAAGTTTTGAACAGCAGCATTTACTGAAATAATTAACAGTTACTCTCTTTCTTCCACGTTATTGCTTTGTTTTTTAACAAGTTGAGGATTTGATACCAATGGTATATTTAATGTTGCAAACCATTGGTGAGGTCGCTGATTGTTCTAAATGTTTGATTCTTTGAATGATGGTTCTTTTAAGATACTGCAGTGGTGTCATAATTTAAATAGCTTTCTCTTTGTTAAGTGAGTTAAATAACATTATCTAATTAACTTGGGATTGTTGAATACAACATTGTTCTACAGTGGCACAGTGAACTAGTATTTTTGGTTTTTGCCCTTGCTAATTAATATTTCTTGCTTTTTCATCCGTGTGTGTTTGAGCCTTGAGGTACGCTTGCTTGGTGAGGATACAAAATGTTTTGTTTGGCTTTTTAATTTTAAGATTTTTGTTTTTGTTTTTAATTGATATAGTTAATCACAGTTGCATTTTCCCATTATGCATATGGTTGAACTATGGTTTTGTAGCTTTAAAGTGTCTTTGGTGATTATGAAATGCATAGGCCGTGTTGGCATTTTTCATATAAAAGATAAAATTTGTGGTGATATTAATTACTTGATTCATCAGCATCACAGTCATGAATAAGCAATTAAGTGCCTATCTCTGTGGACTCATGATTTTCGCATTGCAGATTTTTGTTAGGCAGAAAAATCGTTGCTCATCGAAAGCACCAGAGAATTCCATCAAGGTAAGTTAGAAATCTCTAGCTTCTTAATATATTAAGAAATATCCCATTTTATCTCTGTTTGTTTATGTTGTATCATTTACCTGTGGTTACCCCTCTACGTGTTTGTTTCTCTATCATTTCTTATATCTTAAAGAAAGCCATAATGTAAAATTTTTATCATAATTATCATGATCTATCACTCGGACTAGTCTGATTGAATCTGCATGCTTAGCCACTTGAATAATAACAATTTGATTCAATGGCATTTATGTTTCTATGATTATTTGAAATACCAATATTTGTTTTTGGTTATGTTTTGTTGCAAATAGTGGCTTGTTAATTAAATTTTTCTAGTTGAAAAGGTACACCATGTATCGAATGTGGGTTTGTGTATTATATTGCAGTTGGGAAGCATTTTTGATTGTTGAAAATTAATTGAATTTGACTACTGAATGCAGGCAGTTAGGAGGATGAAAACCTCTCCGTTGACTGCAAAAGAGATTGAATGTATTCAGGAGGTAATTTTATCTGGATCTTTCTTGAACTATTAACAGCTGATTGTCATTTAATTTATAGCCATTTGGTTATTAACATAGCTTCAACTATTCTAGGGGTTGAAGGTGTTTAAACTTGATTGGATGTCTGTATGGAAATTTGTTGTCCCACATAGGGATCCAACCTTGTTACGCCGGCAATGGCGCATTGCCCTCGGAACTCAGAAGTCTTATAAACAAGATGCATCTAAAAAGGAGAAGCGACGGATGTATGAATTGAAAAGAAGGTGCAAAACTGCAGATTTGGCTAATTGGCATCTTGATTCTGATAAAGAGGTTTGTTTCCTTTTTGAAGTTAGAAACTGTAAATTTATTTTTAATCCTTAACATCTTTCCATGATGCTCATATAGTTATTTTGATCTCATATAATGTTCCTACGAGTTTTAATAGATGTAACTGTGTTGATTATCTATGCGGCTTGTAACAGTGAAAGACATGCTCACACACCCAAATCTCATATCACAGATGTGTTGGTTGGGCTATAAAGTAGCTGGCCTCTGCCCATCTTGGTTTGAGCTTGATATTAGCTCATCAAATTTTCATGATTTCATGCTCCCAAGTATGTTAGAGCTGGTATATGAAATTAAGTAGCAAGTTTATAAATTATAGATTCCTAAAACTTAAAGATAAAAATACCTTACAGAATATGGGGCATTTAATGAACTATATTGATGTATGGATTACTTGGCTGGGTAATATGAGAATCTTGTGTGTGTACTATGGAATCACCTGCATGAGTCTACAGCATCCATAAACTGTTTCATCAAGCCAACAAAAGAGTTTGGCTTGAGACTTGGGATTGGTTTTGTGTCTCTTATAATTTAGCTAGCTAGTAATTGATATGTCACTGAGGTTTTCATTTTATAGATTTTCATTTAACATAATTTGCTCCTTTTATTGATCTCAGGGTGAAAATATTGGCCGGGAGAATAATAGTGGAGACGAGTACATAGAAAATGCTGATGAAAGTTATGTCCATGAGGGATTTTTAGCAGATTGGAGGCCTGGTGTTTCTGATCATGGTCCTTTTGGGCGTCCTTTCTTAAACCTTGGAGAAAAACATGTTCCTTATGACACACTGTCTCGAGAGGATACTCACATCAGGGGAAAACCAAATAATGGGTCTGGAGAAGCTCAAACCCCTATTAGTAGCATGAATGAGTTTCGTTATTCGTTAAACAATTCACTGCATCCATATCCTTTGTCTAATTTTACTTGTGTTAGACATTGTGTGTCTAACACGTCACAGCCAAACCATCTAGTTTCTAATATGGCATCAAAGACCTCCAAATCTCAGGTCCGTTTGCCACCATATCGGGCTCGTAGAACTTACAATGCACACTTGGTGAAATTAGCACCAGACTTGCCTCCTGTGAATCTTCCACCATCTGTTCGTATTATCTCGCAGTCAGATTTCAGGAGTGATCAGCCTGGAGCATCTAAAAAGGTTTCTGCCAATGGAGGCCGTATTGGTGATTTTAGACAAGAAAATATAGTTCCTCTTGTTGTACAATCGGGAACTCCACATTCAATAAAAACTGGAAAAGATAAAAGGAATCCAGGAGAAGAAAATGTTACAAATCTGAACTCAGAAGATTCTTGTTTTGCCAAGGATAAATGTGTTGATGAAGAAAGAGGCACCGAGTCAGATCTCCAGATGCATCCTTTACTGTTCCAGGCCCCGGAAGATGGACATCTGCCATATTATCCATTGAACTGTAGCACTAATATGTCCAGTTCTTTTAGTTTCTTTTCAGGAAATCAGCCTCAACTAAATCTAAGTCTCTTTCATAATCCTCACCAAGCCAATCGTGTGGTTGATTGTTTTAACAGATTTTTGAAGACCAAGGAATCCAAAGCATCATGTGGCATTGACTTCCATCCACTTCTGACAAGTAACGAGGATGCAAATACTGACTCGATGACTGCACCATCCACTTCTGTTGGCTTGGAAGGCAAATCTGATCAATGTCAAAATTCTTCTGTTGCTGTCCAGAAGGAGTCACTGGTCAGTGGTAGTCCATTAACTACTGGTGGTTTACACACTAGCTCTAATGAAAGAGCTAATGAATTGGACTTGGAGATCCATCTTAGTTCTAGATCTGCAAAGGAGAGAGCTTCTGGAAGCGGGGATGTGATTACTCATAATTCTATGCAGCCAACAGTCAGTGTTGCAAATTCTGGAGACAAAACAGAATATCAAGACACTAACAATATATATGGTCAGTATGGTAAAAATTGCAGCAATGTTGTTTCTGAGGCTCATGTGTCAGTTATGACAAGCACTAGCAACATCAGTGATACCGATGATCATCCCCATCCTGAGATTGTGATGGAACAGGAAGAGTTAAGTGACTCTGATGAAGAAATTGAAGAAGATGTTGAGTTTGAGTGCGAGGAGATGGCTGATTCTGAAGGAGAGGTGGGTTCGGACTCTGAACGAGTTGCTGAGACGCAAGATAAGGTAGCTCAGCTCTTTCTTTCTTTACCTGTATATTAAGTTATGAGAAGCTTGCATTAGCTCTGGCCTTAGTTTTCGTAGATTGCTCTGTCTTTCTTGACCTTTTGGTAAATGCCACATATCTTAGTCTAGCGGAAGAGTTAATACTTTTCTGAAATTTGAGAATGTGTCATATGCTTGTATCTATTTTGTACTTCCTAACTTTCTATCTGTTTCTTGTTGATAGGAGATCCCGAGTCTTGCGACAGAAAAAGTTGCTATAGATGGAGATAGTGATGATCAACAACAATATGAATTAAGGACTCCTAGTCGTGCCCAGGCCAATGTTTGTGATCCCAGAAATGGCACCCCTCCTTTCTTAAAGCTGGGTTTGACAAACAGAGGAAAAGAACATACACGTAATTCATGGTTAAGTTTAAATTCATGTGCACCCAGTCGCCCAACACGCACAAAATCTACGAATGAAGAGGGTTTAATGAGTCAAAACTCTGCTGTTACAAATCTTGCTTCGTGTCGTCCCGACAGATCCTGCAAGACACCTACACCTAACACAAAAAAAATTGCAGCACAGAAGCCTGCCACAGACATGGCAGAACAGCTCAGCCTAGGTCCTCTTGCCATCCGAACAGTGAAGAAACCCAGGAAGCGGACAAGCCGTTCTAATACAAGTCTGAACACCGGAGTGACTACTGAAACCCCCAAAGTTGATGAGAAAGACGATTTAGGTTGATCTAAGCATTGTGAATACTGGCCATCAGATGATTGCCCTGTAACATTACCTTGAGAATTTTCGGATTCAAAGGCCTTGTAACAAAAGGTTAGGTAGAAGTAGAACCGTAGGTCTTCTTTTTCAGTTTTTTCTCTACTGTGAATATGTTTTTTGTGCAATGATATAAGTAAATATGTTGAGTAAGAATCAATGTACAGATACTTTCTTGTATACTATGCATTTAGTCCCATTTTTGGGGCCTGAAATATATTCATCTGGGAGAAATTTTTGGAACTTATTATGTCAGTCAGATACCCAGACTCTTGTAAACAATCTACAAGAAAAATGGCACAGCAGCCTACTTTAATACCTGATTTGGTTACTTTGAGACTGCAAAATCTACTTTTAACACCAGTAAAATCGCAACATCAACAATTCTATTAGGGGGAGTTTACCAATTGAGAATCAAATTCCATCAAAAAGGGAACTTAATTTTTTAGGTGGGACTGTGGGAGACAGATCAATCGGTAACTTAATTCCTAATTTATATGTAGGGTACGAGGGTACGATACAAGTAACTTGAATCTTATAAACACAAATTATGATCAAGTTTTCTTTAACTCGTTAGAATTACGATGAGTAAATATTAAAATATGTCTCAAGGTAAAAGGTGGGCTCAAATTTTGGGCCCAAAAAGGCCCAGCAAAGTGTCACTTGAAAACCTCAGCAGAGGCTCAGTATTTGAACGAGCAAGAAACAAGCAGGAGGCAACATTCAAAGAGGCTGTATTGTTTCTCTCCTCTTTGCAAGTAAGAAACTTTCAAAAGGTAGCATTTTCAGTTTCTCCCTTTCTATATTCTGTTAGTTATCTGATTTTAACTCTATGTTTCGCTTCAAGAATTTAAACTTTTGTGGGTTTTGCTTTACATAAACTAGGGTTATTTTAGTGTACAAATATAAGTTGGTTAACTGGGTTTACTTTCTTCTGATACTTTATTGCAGAAAAGTTTCAATTTTGATGAACTGGGTTGTGAGCAGTCTATGTTTTTATCCTGCTGTTTGTTGAAAAATAGTTTCTTGAGCCGAGCTTTTCATGTGGGTAGACACTTTGCCAACCCAAGTAGAGAAGATATTGTTTTTAGAGCTATTTGTGTTAATTTAAGGCAAAGGAAATGGAAAGTCTTGGAGAAAATGACTCCAAGTCTCACAAATTCATTACTCAGCCGTGTTGTTTGCGAGTTTCGGAAATCTCCAAAGTTAGCTTTGGAGTTTTACAATTGGGTTGGAGAGAGCAAGAGCTTTTCATACACATTGGAATCTTCCTGTGCTATAGTTCATGTAATGACCGATTCAAGGAGATTTGATGATGCTTTATCGATAATGGGGAACTTAATGCGTGCCTATAATATGTCTCCTTTGGAGGTTTTGCAAGGGTTGGTTGATAGTTATGAGTTATGTGAGTCAACTCCCGCTGTGTTTGATGCATTGGTTAGGGCTTGTACTCAAATCGGAGCTACCAAGGGTGCTTATGAAGTGATAAAGAAGTTGAGAGTGGATGGTTGTTGGGTTTCCATTCATGCCTGGAATAATTTCTTAAGTCATCTTGTGCAGTTAAATGATATTGGTAGATTTTGGGAAGTTTACAAGGAAATGGTGTCTTGTGGATATGTTGAAAATGTGAATACTTTTAATTTGGTTATTTACGCTCTTTGTAAGGAATGTAAATTAGTAGAAGCAGTATCAGCATATTATCGGATGTTGAAGAGTGGGATTTGGCCAAATGTTGTTTCTTTCAACATGATGATAGATGGAGCTTGTCGGATGGGTGATCTGGAACTTTCCTTGAAGCTTGTTGGGAAGATGGGAGTGATGTCTAGGGAGAGTGTTTTTTCCGAATTCAGTGACCTACAATTGTATAATTAACTGGCTTTGCAAAATAGGAAAAGTAACGTTTGCTGAAGAAGTTCGTAAGGATATGATTAAGGCTGGCATTGAGTGCAATATAAGGACCTATGCAACTTTGATTGATGGATATGCAAGGAGAGGGAGTTTGGAGGAGGCACTACGGTTGTGTGATGAAATGGTCGAGAGGGGATTGATACCCAACACCGTCATTTACAATTCAATCATTCATTGGCTTTATACAGAAGGAGATGTAGAGGGAGCATCTTCGCTATTGTTAGACATGATTGATAAACGTATAAGCCCTGATCAATTTACCTACTCTATTCTCACCAAAGGGCTTTGTCGAAATGGATTTGTGAAACAAGCTTTGGAATTTTATAATGATGTTCTAGAGAAACACCTTATAGAAGATACATTTTCGTACAATATTCTGATAAACCATCTTTGTAGAAACGGTAATTTGACTGGAGCTAAGCAGCTACTGTGCAGTATGTTTGTTCGTGGTTTGATTCCAGACCTTGTTACTTACGGTACTTTGATTGATGGGTATTGTAAGGAAGGCAACATAGAAAGTGCAGTTCAGGTTTACGAAAACATGATAAAGGTGGAGGAAAAACCCAACTTGGTTATATACAATTCCATTATAAATGGCTTGTGCAAGGAGGCATCTGTAGATGTTGCAAAATGTTTGTTAGACGCGTTACAGAGAATGAAGTTACGTGATGTTATAACCTACAACACTTTGATAAATGGGTATTGCATAAGCGGGAAGTTCACCGAGGCATTTGCTTTGTTTTCAGAAATGAGGAATGTGGGGATTTTGGTTAACAAAGCTAGTTACAATACACTGATCAACTTTTTGTGCAAGACTGGTTGTTATCAACAAGCTAGAGAGCTTATGAAGATGATGATTCTTCGCGGCATGGCTCCTGATGCCATAACATACACAACTCTCATTACCAATTTCAGTAAGAATTGCAGTCCAGAAGAAGTGATTGAATTGCATGACTACATGGTGCTCAAGGGAGTCATTCCTGATAGACAAACATACAGGGCCATTGTCAACCCACTTCTTTAGTATGGCCAATGAGCTCGGTCAGGTACACGACAGGCATATATGGATCACTTGGGTCACCATGATTGATTATTTCAATTATCTGATGATATGTTACCAATTCTTTGATTGAATTGTCCCAGGAAATTATAGGAATTCATATTCATTTTGGTCATTTTATGCTGAAACAGATGCCTGTAACTTACATGTCTATTCTCTTCGATTGACAACCCAACCAATATTTGCAAGTTGTGATTGTGTGTGGTCCTCAATATTTCACTCTCCTTTTGCCCTTCATTTTCCAACTTGTAATTGATTTTTTTTAGTGTTGCTATAGATTTTAAATTCATGAAAGTGACTCAAATGCACAACTATGAAGCATATTCTGTTACCAGTTTTTTACAGTCTCAGAAAATTATGCCAACTTCCAAAGTGAAGATGGAGATGGCTAGGTTGACTAAACTTCACTAGCTAGATTGGAATTTAGATGATGGTTTCAAATATTAAATCACTAAATATCTCTGAAATCAGTAATCTAAAAAGATAATTTCATTGATTCCTTCTCTATTTTGGTACAAAATTATATGGGTGATGTTGATTCCTATTCATTTACCCAAGTTAAAAAAAATTATAGTTCGAAACTGGAGTCCTCACCGAACCCTATAATCTTTGAGAAATTATGTTATTTGGCCATATAAGGTACCCAAGAGCCGATTTTAACCGGAGACTTTATGGGAGCAAACCACAACCTGACCATTCTGCTAAACCCTCGTTGGTTATACATTTGAATTCACTTTTCTTTTTGGTTATGTATTTGAATTCACTTGGTTTTGTGCACCTCCCCTTCTACGTTTGTAATGGGGGGTTTAAATTTCACCTCACGCATTAAACAAAAGTGCGAGGAGATCTCTTTCAGGGTGCTCGATCTCAACGAGTCCTGATTGACCCCTAATCCGCTCAACGCCTTATAGTTGCAGGATCTATTTGGTATGGCATATACCTGTTGGACATGGGAAATTGATCATGTACTCATAAAATCTGGAGTTCCACTCAGATCATACCACATCAGACAGACCCCACCAAAGAAATAAATATCAAAATGTAAAATGAATCATATTCATTCATGCCCCAATCAATCTCCAACGGTCAAAATCCTTATCTATAAACCTCATCCACTCCCTCCCTCTCCCTCTCCCTCCACTCATCAATAGAAGCTCTCAGCTCCAACACATGAAAAAGATAAGCCTTCCCAAACCAAACCAAACCAGACCCACATAAACAAAACCACTCTCTCTCTCACTCTTTTCTCTCTTTTGAGAGTCTTGGTTCTTGTTAGAGATCTCCAAGAATCACCCATCAATCGAAAAAAAAAAAAAAAAAAAAACATGTCTTGCTCAAACTTGACAATGTGGGTGTCTTCCTCTAAACCATCTTTCCCTGACACTTCATCACTCTCTTCTGGTTCATTCATCAACCCATTCAGAGCTCCTTCTCACAATTCAACCATTGTTAGCCCTTCAAGATCCTCCTCTGTCGCTCCGATCCATTGCGGTCTCCGTGAGCTCAGGGAGCGTATTGATTCAGTGAAGAACACACAGAAGATCACAGAGGCTATGAAGCTTGTGGCTGCTGCTAAAGTCAGGAGAGCTCAAGAAGCTGTTGTCAATGGAAGACCTTTCTCTGAAACCCTTGTAGAGGTACTTTACAACATCAATGAACAGCTCCAAACTGAAGACATAGATGTTCCTTTAATCAAGGTCAGACCTGTTAAAAAAGTTGCCTTGGTTGTTGTAACTGGTGATCGTGGTCTCTGTGGTGGTTTCAACAATTATGTCATCAAGAAAGCTGAGAGAAGAATTGCTGAATTGAAAGGTCTTGGAGTTGAATACACAATTATCAGTGTTGGTAAGAAGGGTAATTCATATTTTATGCGTAGGCCTTATATTCCTGTTGATAAATTTATTGAAGGAAATTCATTACCAACTGCAAAAGAAGCTCAAGCTATAGCAGATGATGTCTTTTCACTCTTTGTTAGTGAAGAAGTTGACAAAGTTGAGCTTTTGTACACAAAGTTTGTGTCTTTAGTCAAATCTGATCCTGTGATTCACACTTTGCTTCCTTTGTCACCAAAAGGAGAGATTTGTGACATCAATGGAAATTGTGTTGATGCTGCTGAGGATGAATTGTTCAGATTGTCAACAAAGGAAGGGAAACTGACTGTGGAGAGAGATGTTGTGAGGACTGAAACTGTTCAATTCTCACCAATTTTGCAGTTCGAGCAGGACCCGGTTCAGATACTTGATGCTTTGTTGCCTCTGTATCTAAACAGCCAGATTTTGAGGGCCTTGCAGGAATCATTAGCCAGTGAACTTGCTGCTAGAATGAGTGCAATGAGCAATGCATCGGATAATGCCAGCGAGTTGAAGAAGAACTTATCTACAATCTACAACAGGCAGCGCCAGGCGAAAATCACAGGAGAAATCTTGGAGATTGTTGCTGGTGCTGAGGCTCTAGTGTAGGTAATTTTCAAGGATGTCTCCTTCTTATTCATTCTAATATGCCTGTTTAAGAAAAAAAAAAAACCTATGCAGAATTTACACTTCTTTTTTTCATTGTAATTCTCCATAAACTTTGTGCAAAATGAGAACTTGCAATGTATCTTGAAACAGAAGAGCTGATCTCTCTACTTATATCTTTGTTATTGTTTTGTGCTTTTATACTACTTGTATAATATGGAGATAACATCACTCCATGGTACCCTTAATTTTACTCCATGTTCAGATATATACATATTTGTTATTTACTGTCATATCGTATCATATCATATCCTGTGTGTGCGTGCGCGCGATTCATCTTTGGATTACAAGTTTGAAATGGTTGTGGTGATACATTTTGTGTAGACTAAATGAATTCTCATTGAGACAATGTTGTTAAGAAGAAATTTTATCTTCTGCTTGGATCTAACTTGACTTGTATAAGTTGTTGAGAATGATGTGAGAATTATGTATACCACTGCCTAATTTTGTGAGGAATTAACAAATGCAAGTTCCCTATGCTATTTCATTCTTTTTTGTGAAATCTTGAGTCTGAATGTCTGTATTTTAACGTTCATCCAAACCTTGAATTTCTGGAACTTTGGATATCGAAAACGTTTAGTTTTAATACATAGAGATAGAGAAAAACATTTAGATCCATTTGTGAACAAATTTGTTCTTTTTAGTCTCATATCTGATGCCAAATTGAGCATTGGAAACAACTAACAAGAAGGTAGGTAACTCCAGAATCACACAACAAAGTCACATAAACACTTGACAGCCCAAAAAAAGAAGAAGAAAATTTTATCTAGCAGTTTTCAACTAGAACAATATCAACAACAGGTCATGTATATTATAGCATGTGAACATCAGCAATCATCCATCATTAGACAGTAATTAAGAGCTAATGAGTCTCAGCAAACACAGGCGTAATCGCCACGAGTTTCTTTGTCAGCAGACACTGAGGATGATGGCCTTTGTTGAACCTCAAAGCAAAACATGGGACATTCTCCATTTGATTTGGTAGTAAGGTTTCTCCTTCACTAAGCAAGCACAGAGGCTCTGTGAGTAGTGACTTGAGCAAGCCATTTCTTTGAGACCTTGCAGCAACAGCAATCTTGGTGTCCCTAATATGTGCAAGTGCTCCTGGTTTCAAGCACTTGCACAGCTTCTTGCTTCTCTCTCTCTCTCTTCCTGGCCATTGATTTTCTTCATCATCATCATCCCTCCTCTGCCTGCCTCTTGCTGCTTGCATGGTGATAAAATCTGATGCATATAAAACCTGGTGAGTGGATTGGAAAAAATAGGTTGTGTGATATTCATGTGATGGGGTTGCCAGTTTCAATTACAATTAAGGTAATGTGAAGAGGTCATGGGCTGGTGTCTAGCTAATCTGTGCTTGACACTTGGATAGAATTGAGTCATTTCAGTTATCACACTTTAAATTTAGATAATTTTAAGGATGTTTTTACTGTTAAGAAATTAAAGAAGATTAAGAATCTCAAAAAGTTAATCTGTCAGCTTCCATAAATTATTATTTTTTAAGTAGCACGTCACGTGTAGTGGCAGTAACTTAAACACGTGTATTATCACATTCAACGGTGGTATCAACTTTTATATATAATAGCGGTGACTAGAACACGTGCATTGTCACGTTTAACGGTAGTATCAACTTTCTCTTGCAATGATGATTACTTGAATATGTGTGCATTGCCATATTCAACATTAATATCGACTATCAATCTTCACGTACAATGATGACGACTCGAACACGTCTACTGCCACGATCACCGGTTGTATCAACTTTCATAAACTAAAGTTGTTAACACGACAATTAACATAAAATATCATGTTAACATATCATTATAAAATCATTTTAGAATCTTTCAGAAAAAAATTAAGATTTTACTAAAACAACACGTGGAGGAAACCCATTTCATCAAAACAACAAAAACCAGTTGTACGTACACTTGTCTCTTCCCACAATATTCTTCAAGAAGTCGTGATGACGTGTCACATTCCCATTCGTTGTTGTCAATTCCTGCTATGATTCTACACTCGTAATAATAGCCTTTAAAAGCAAATCATTAAAAAATAAGAAAAAAAATCTCAAGTCGTAATCTGCGACAGCCAAACTCAACAACATCTGATCCAAGCCTGTCTCCACCGTCTGATCTAACATCAAAGTTAGAAACCATCGGTTGATCTGTTGGGTCACATGTTAACTCAGTATGCTAAAGTACACATTGAAGTTGTAGAGTGTAGACACTTATGGCTGAGATTCTAGGACTCTTTTCAAGGTTCATTTTATCAGCCCCATGGGCCATGACACTTCCTGTGTTGTTTTTTTATAAAAAGTATTTTTTTTAGAATGCACAGTTGTAGAGGGAGATGGGGTTTTGTTTGGTTTTGTTTAAAAATAGATCAATGACTTCTTGATTGTGTATTTGCGTGTGAAGAGTTTGAAAGATCAAAACTTTGAACCAACAAACAAACATTCTCTTGTTGTTCTTATTGTAGTAGTGAAGTGACCATCAATGGAGGTGACTATGCAGTTACAGAGACCAGTAAGTGGCAGCAGAAGTGTGTTTCATGGGAGAGGTCTCTTCAAGATCAAACCTTTTATTGGGTCCTTCTCTAATGTCAGAACAACACAGTCTCTGCAAGTAAGTTGGTTTTTTGTTGATTTTTCATTGCTCTTTTTCGATGCTCAAACGTTTCAATGCGCTTACTGATTGAATTCCCATTTGACATGGTTTATTGTGTTGATCGTTTTATATTCTGATTTTTGGTTTACTGTGTTGAATCATTGATTTTATAGTTTTCAATATATATATGTAGTTTGTTTTGTTTTTTTATTGGGTATTTAGACTTGTTTTCTTTTTCTTAGTTTTTACAAGAAGAAGTTGAAAGTTTCAATTTTTGAAATGATTAAAGTTTGATGCTTTTGCTTTCAGTTTATTTCATGGTGCACTGAAAACCCCACAAGAGGATTTTCTCATAGAATCTCTGCTAGTTCAGGTTGGTTACTTTTGTAGTTGTGTTAGAGCTGGTTTGATTTGAAGCTGATAGATACACTTTTTAATGAATTTTGAATTTATACCTTTTTTTTGTTTGTTTCTTTTGTCTTTGAAGATTTCTCAAGGAAGAGACAGAGAAAAGTTTCAACACCAAGGCCTAAAGATTCTGGCTCGAAGGGATTTACGCCAAAAGCACCCGCTGGAACAAACATCCCAAAGAGGGATCAAAAGAAAAAAGGTGAGAGAGAGGGTTCAAGCATGCCCACATTGAGTGAGTATGGAGGGCCCACCAAAAAAACACCTGAAACAAAAGTTGGTATCGAGGAAAAACCGGTTGATGAACTTTCTGAAGATGATAAAATCTTGGAAGAATATATTGATGAAGCTGAAAAAGAAAATGAGAAAGCACTGCAAAAAAGTAAAAGTTTGGCTGTCACTAAAAGCATTCAATTGGTGAAAAATGGAAGTGTAGGCAGAGTCGATGGGGATGTGTCCGTGTTACAGAAGAAAGAAACAACTTCTGAAACTGATATTGAGAATGTAAAAGATGAGTCTGCTTTAGACAGAAACATAGTCGATGATGATGATATCGCTGGGTCACAGAAGAAAGAAACAACTTCTGAAACTGATATTGAGAATGTAAAAGATGAGTCAGCTTTAGACAGAAACATAGTTGATGATGATATCGCTGGGTCACAGAAGAAAGAAACAACTTCTGAAACTGATATTGAGAATGTAAAAGATGAGTCAGCTTTAGACAGAAACATAGTCGATGATGATATCGCTGGGTCACAGAAGAAAGAAACAACTTCCAATATTGAGAATTTGAAAGATGAGTCGTCTTTGGAGGGAAAGGAATTGAACCCAAATAAGAGCAATGACATTGTAAATGATGAAAGTGTTGAGACTGATATAAAAGCATCTGAGGATGCTTCTCTAAAATTGAAGTCTGAAATGGAAGCTAAATTGAAGTTAGAAATGGAAGCTAAATTGAAGTTAGAAATGGAAGCAAAATTGCGTAAACAGGAAATTGAGAGGCTTGCGAAGTTGGAGATGGAAGCAAAATTGCGTGAACAGGAAATTGAGAGGCTTGCGAAGTTGGAGATGGAAGCAAAATTGCGTGAACAGGAAATTGAGAGGCTTGCGAAGTTGGAGATGGAAGCAAAATTGCGTAAACAGGAAATTGAGAGGCTTGCTGATGTGAGCTTTCTGACAGGAAACAAAATGTTTGTCTATCCACAGCTAGTCAAACCTGATCAAGATATAGAATTGTTCCTTAATAGGAGTCTCTCTACTCTAAGTAATGAGCCGGATCTTTTGGTCTTGGGAGCCTTTAATGACTGGCGATGGAAATCTTTCACAGTTAGGTTGAACAAGACCCAACTGAAAGGGGATTGGTGGTCTTGTCTTCTCCATGTTCCTAAGGAAGCATATAAGATCAATTTTGTGTTCTTCAATGGGCAAGACGTTTATGATAACAACGACATGAAAGATTTCTGCATAACTGTAGAAGGTGGGATGGATGTGTTTGCATTTGAAGATTTCTTGCTTGAGGAGAAACGTTTGGAACAAGAGAAACTGGCTAGAGAGCAAGCTGAAAGGGAGAGACAAGAGGAAGAGCGGAGGCGGATAGAAGCAGAGAAGGCAGCAAGTGAAGCTGATAGAGCACAGGCAAAGATGGAGACTGAAAAGAAACGAGAAATGTTGCAACAGTTGATGAAAACGCCTGCAAGATCAGTTGATAATGTTTGGTATATAGAGCCCAAAGAGTTTAAAGGTGAGGACTTGATCAGGTTATATTATAATAAGAGCTCTGGTCCTCTTGCTCATGCTCAGGAACTGTGGATACATGGGGGGCATAATAATTGGAAAGATGGATTATCCATTGTTAGTAAGCTTGACATTTCAGAGAGAACAGATGGTGATTGGTGGTATGCTGAAGGTATGTTCAATATATACCTACCTATTCTCATTCGCCTTTTGTACCTATTTATCTGGAAACAACTCGAAACTACTCGCTGTCATATAACTTGTTGCCTTATGTGCCAATTATTTAACATTTTCTTAACAAATATATTTGTAATAAAGTGAATGCCATGGCTACAGACATGAGTACATAGTACTAATTTTTTGAAAAGACTTCTCTTGTTTAGTGAACCAAATATATTCTCATTTGCAAATTGTTTGAGATTATTGACATAGAGAAAGTTTCATATGTACATGCTCTCAACCTTGCTAAAAATATTTTCATTTGCCTGTGACTCTGCATATTTAGTTTAAATTTAAACCACAGATGCAAGAACTAATGAGCTGAGAATCATTCACATCAAATCATTCTTTTGGTGTTTCCTACATGTCTCTGAAAGAGATGAATTGCAATTTATGCCTTTTCTTTTTCTTTCTTTTGTTTCTTATATTTTATTTTTAAGGAAAAGGTCTCATTTATACTTATGTTTGAGTAGAGCTTAATATTTTCTCATGTGTCTGAGTGTCTCTTAATAGTCTTGGTTGGATATTGGTTTGACTTATATGAGATTACTTCTGTATAATTTAAAAAGTATTCTTTCTGTTAGTACTTGCTCCGATGAGAGCCTTAATTTGCTGATAGCATTGCTTGTTATACATCCTTATTTTTAGAGCAACCACATTTTCTGCAGTTGTTGTACCTGATCGAGCATTTGTTTTGGATTGGGTATTTGCTGATGGACCACCTCAGAAAGCCATTGTGTATGATAATAATCATCGTCAAGATTTTCGTGCTATTGTTCCACAAAGCATTCCTGAAGAACTGTATTGGGTTGAGGAAGAGCACCAGACATACAGGAAACTCCAAGAGGAAAGGAGATTAAGAGAGGAGGCTATTCGTGTCAAGGTCATTTACCTAAACTCTGCTTAAAGATACATGATAAAGATGAATAATTTATACATATGATTTCAATGAAAGCATTCTTAGTCATTATTTTAAACTCTCAATACAAATATATTAGTGTACGGCAAGTAGGTGACCCACGCCCACCAGTCAAGTTTTGATTTGTAGCTCCCTTTTAACAAGTGTGAGGTTTGGGGATGAGTTTTTCAATGCCAAGATGAGTCTTGGAGATCCAGTATTTGCATTTATAGACCGACTTTAACTTTATTTTGACTTCTTTTGATCTGGCTATTATTATTTTCATTCTGGTATCTATTTATAGTTTCTTGCTTTTCTTGCTTAGGCCGAAAAAAACTGCACGGATGAAAGCTGAAACAAAGGAAAAAACATTGAAAAGGTTTCTGTTGTCCAAAAAACATATTGTTTATACTGAGCCTCTTGACGTTCAAGCAGGTAGTACTGTGACGGTTTTTTATAATCCTGCCAACACAGTTCTCAATGGAAAATCTGAAGTTTGGTTCAGATGTTCATTTAATCGTTGGACCCACCGTTTGGGTCCATTGCCACCTCAAAAAATGTTGCCTGTGGATAATGGTTCTCTTGTCAAAGCTACTGGTAAGTTAACAGTTTATATTTGACAAATGGTACGAGATCTATGGGATCTGTTTTTAGTCGTCCTTATCTATCATTCCAAAGGCCTGGGTTTTGTACAAGAGAACAAGCTATATAATTGTTTCAGTTTTTCTTGAATTTTGAAAATCTATCCTAGAAGCTCTGCTTTCAGTCTGGGAGAAATACACAATTAGTTTGATGCATCCTTTCATGAGTTTGTTTGGAACTCAAACAGGTGTTTTTATGTGTCATTGCAGTAAAGGTTCCTTTGGATGCATACATGATGGATTTTGTATTCTCTGAGAGGGAAGATGGGGGAGTTTTTGACAATAATTATGGTATGGATTACCACTTACCTGTCTTTGGAGGAGTTGCAAAGGAGCCACCAATGCATGTTGTGCATATTGCTGTTGAAATGGCTCCCATTGCAAAGGTAAGTTGTATGTGATTAAGTTAATTCATGGTTAGAGTATACGGATCCGTCAACAAACTGTTTGTCCTTCTTTACTTACTTGTGAGTGGCATCTTTGTATTTTAAAACTTTGGCAGCGGTATAGTTTATTTGAGGATTACAGCATCCACTTTATGACATGCTATTGGGGAATCCTAAAAACGAAGTAGAATAATATGAACCACTTAAATGTTTTGAAATTTGAGTGAAGTTAAAAACTTAAGAAGTGATTCAATTCGGCATGGAAGGAGAGAAAAATGAATAGTGATTATTTTGTATCCTTGTGTGTGGAACTCTACTTACATTTCATTTTATTTCTCTTGCAGGTTGGAGGTCTTGGTGATGTCGTCACCAGTCTATCCCGTGCAGTTCAAGATTTAAACCACAACGTAGACATCATTTTTCCAAAGTATGACTGTGTGAACCTTAGCAATGTAAGCTTGCTATTACTTTAGTCCAGATTTTATTTAAATTTTTTTATGTTGAAGATTTGGTTCCAATTCCTAAAGATGAACTTTATTTCCTAAAATAGTTAAAAAATTTGTCCTGTTGCACTTCTCTTTTGTACCTTGACACTTCTATAATATGAGTACACTTCTCTTTTGTACCTTGACACTTCTATAATATGAGTAAAAAACGTTGCAGATGTTTGCTTAACTATACAATTATGTATATTTTGCTATCCCCATACTACTATTAATTGTTTATAGCATTTGGCCTCAGTTATATTATGAAATGTAACACTTGAAGGTATTCATTATAAATAGGTGAAGGACTTTCGGTATAACAGAAGCTATCAATGGGGTGGCACTGAGATAAAGGTTTGGTTCGGAAAAGTGGAAGGCCTTTCAGTCTACTTTTTAGAGCCTCACAATGGGTAATGCTTCATATGAGATCTACATGTGGGATGTTATTATCTATCCAATGTTATTCTTTCAATATTCTCATATTTTTGTTTAAAATGTATTTTGTAGTGAATTAGGTTGCTTTGGGTTGCTTCTCTGTTGGTTCTTTATTTCTTTAATATTATGGTGAAGGTATCTCCTTTTTAGATTTAGTTCATTGAGTTGTATTTGTTTCTGTCACAACTTTGAATTGGTTGTGGCAAAAATTATTTGGTTGTTCCTTACTCCATTTGTACATGAAACAGAAAATGATTTACTACTGTCATATTGCTGAAGAAATCAGTAAACTTATTCATGTTGGCCATGCTAATGATTTTGTTTGTGATGAGTTACTGCATCCCAAGATTACAATGATCAATTATAAGTTGGTTTAATTAATGTTTAAGTCACAACGTGTTGATGATATTGACTTGGATTTGATATATAAAATTTCATCTTTCACTTATTAGGTTTGACCTTCTTGTCTATCTTGCATATTGTATGCCTCAAGCTCATATTCTATTCTGTAATTTTTTTTTTCTAAATATCTTTGTCTTTGTTAATGTCTTACGTACTGTTAGTATTTCTCATTGTACTTTCGTTCTTGTAGATTCTTTGGGATGGGTTGCATATATGGCTGCAGAAATGATGGGGAAAGGTTTGGTTTCTTTTGTCATGCTGCTCTTGAATTTCTACTCCAAGGTGGATTTCATCCTGTAAGTGAATGATATTACTTCAATATAACAGTATTTGTACTTATCATGAGTTGTAAGAACTTTTACATTTCCGTCTTGCTTCACTATCCTCTTCGGTACACAGACGTATGCATATATAAGGAAATATTCTGGTGCATGTGGAGAGAGTGTAGTTTAGGATTTCAGTTATAAGTACCCTTGTTAAGGCCACTTTTTGAGGCCACTTTTTGTAAGGTTTTGTAAGGTTTTGTAAGTGAATGATATTACTTCAATATAACAGTATTTGTACTTATCATGAGTTGTAAGAACTTTTACATTTCCGTCTTGCTTCACTATCCTCTTCGGTACACAGACGTATGCATATATAAGGAAATATTCTGGTGCATGTGGAGAGAGTGTAGTTTAGGATTTCAGTTATAAGTACCCTTGTTAAGGCCACTTTTTGAGGCCACTTTTTGTAAGGTTTTGTTGTTTTTATCGATCCTGTTGGGCGTTCTTGTTTTCTTGTTTTCTTGTTGCACAGAATTGTACACAACTGAGTATCTTTATTAATTGGAACTTTACAATGGGCAGGATATTATCCACTGCCATGATTGGTCTAGTGCTCCTGTTGCCTGGTTGTTTAAGGACTACTATATGCATTACGGCCTTAGTAAAGCTCGGGTTGTCTTCACAATACATAACCTTGAATTTGGGGTGCAAAACATTGGAAAAGCTATGGCATACACAGACAAGGCTACCACTGTGAGCATTTAAAATTTCCCAGATCCTTTAATGTTATTGTTCTTCATGGCAGTTTATGAATTTTCTTTTTTTCTCCTTTATGAAGTTTACTTTTTCTTTTCTACTTTTTAAACTCGTGGTTTGTTTTATTTTGACTAGCTGATAACAGTGTGCATACGGCCATCTTTTTACAGAGAAGTTTAATTGACATGCTTCTCCCTAGTCCCTATCAGTCTATCACTAAAACACCATTTTCCTGTTCATTTTAATTATTTAGATTCATGTTTTACTATAATTTTTATTATTCTTTTGATTGTTTTAGATGTTAGTTTCTAATAAATTTCAAGAAAAATTAAATTAGCTTGCTGAATCAATTGTGTAAGTGCATTACCGAGTCATATATAGATTGCCATTCAAATATTTTATTTAGTTGTATAAAGGTAGTTAGGTACTATCAGATAAGAATAACTTAATTATAAAGGATGGCGCCATTCTTATCAAATTTTAAGGATAAAGTTATGGTTTGCCAACGGAAATGTGGGAAATTGTTCGAAGATAAATATTTGAGATAATTCAGATTCTTGGCTGAATTAGAACAAGTGAACAACATAAGCTCTGTGTTCTTGTCATTTGGTTAGATTAATCCAAACTAAGCAAAAAGCAGTTAGGACCCCTTTGATCCTCACCAAAACTACATAAAGTGAAATGATTTTTCTGGCGGCATTCAAATTACCATTTTATGTTTTCGATTGTATCAATTCTTGAATGATTAAGTCAAGTGCTCATATCAATATGAAGACAAGCTAAAGCTTCTGCAACTTCCTCTCTTTTGTCCTCACTGTGCCATCCTTCTTATCCACGTTTGTCTCTGCAGGTTTCACCTACGTATTCAAAGGAGGTTGCTGGAAATCCTGTGATTGCTCCTCATCTTTACAAATTCCACGGCATAATAAATGGCATTGACCATGATATATGGGACCCATATAACGATAAGTTCATTCCTGTAAGTAAATAGCATTTTTCTTCACTTTTTCTACTTCATTTTTTTTTTTTTTTCCATATTTCTTCTTCCTTTTCCAATTTAAGAGATATGATCTTTGAAACTGAATTCCATACATGGTAGCTGCTACTCTTTATTTTCTGTCATTGATGAATTAACATGCACAACATACTGATTATGTTGCAACTAAAATACAAATGAAAGAATGAACACCTTTTGCTAGCCTGCAAAAAATTTCTTGAATAGTGGCATAGCAAACTGCATCCCCTTAAGACTTTTTGTCTGACTCAACCTTACTTCCTCCTTATTGTTCAATCATATATGGTTTTAGATTTCATCTTTTGTCATTTTTCCTGATTTTGATTGGCATGAAAACATGACATATGCTGATTATGAAGGGGTTTGCCAAAAACTAGTATTTTTGTAATGTTTTGCAATGGAGACTCTCTCACAAGCTGCCACAGCTTCTTGAAACAAATTTATTGTATATTTTCTTGAGGCATTTGAAAATGAAAAGAGAGATATCAATTGGATAAGACAATAAACAAAGGATAAGTAACGTGGTAGGACTGAAATCAGAAAAACTATGTGAAAGACAATAGGGAAAACAATCGATGCACAAGAAAATAATGAAAAAACACATTATTGGATGTGTTTATTCATTATTCTTTTTATACTTGAGCCAACAGATGATAAATACTCGACTATTATTCTCTTAAAATTTTAAACAGTAGCACCCGTATTCATGTCCTCTATGGTGACTTAGAATATCTTAAGCAAACTATAATGTTACTCATTTTTTTTCATTACATATTTCTGCCAGTGAAGTTGTGTCTAATGTTTGATGCATATAGATATCGTACACTTCAGAAAATGTTGTTGAGGGCAAAAGAGCTGCAAAGGAAGCCTTGCAGCAGAGGCTTGGTTTGAAAAAATCTGATCTGCCTTTAGTAGGAATTATTACTCGCTTAACACATCAGAAAGGAATCCGCCTCATCAAGCATGCAATTTGGCGCACCTTAGAACGCAATGGACAGGTTATCTTTCTTCTTTTTCTTTCCTGTATTCTTCTTTTACTTGAACCATGTATTAACACATATATCACCTTATCTTTGATGCCTGACCTCAGACTAGACCCTCCTCTCAGTAGCAGACATCGATGGGACAAAATCAAAGAATATTAACAAGATGATTATCCAACAAAATGCCCCTTAAACTAAACCTTATATCCAACACTAATCTTAATATGATTATGTTCGTATATCTCTGAAATGTATGATAATTTTGGATATAATATATAAATGTAAGAATATTACAATTTAGTGTATAGTCTATCTGTCGCCTTAATAGCTGCATCTTAACAAGTGTATCTTGTTAACAATTTCATGTCTATACTGACCAATTATGTGATTTCAGGTTGTATTGCTTGGCTCAGCTCCAGATCCTCGAATTCAGAATGATTTTGTGGATTTAGCCAATCAGTTGCATTCTTCTCATGCTGACCGAGCTCGCCTTTGTTTGACTTATGATGAACCGCTTTCACACTTGGTATGTTCTCTGTTATTTCAGAACTTCATAATCCTTCCCCGCATTTATTTTAACGTAACCTTTTATATCTGCATGATGGCTGCATTTACTGACTTCTCTGGATTTTATTGTAGATTTATGCTGGAGCAGATTTCATTCTTGTTCCTTCAATTTTTGAGCCATGTGGACTGACACAACTCATAGCTATGAGATATGGGTCAATACCTGTTGTTCGGAAAACTGGAGGTTTGTGCCTGGCTCAAGTCTTTTATTAGCGATACCAGCATTACATATTTGCAGTGAGATCCTATTGGTACTTATCAAAGATGGTATATTTGACAGCGCCTTAATTTTTTTTCTTCTTCTGTAGGACTTTATGACACTGTATTTGATGTTGACCATGATAAAGAGAGAGCCGAAGCAAAAGGTCTTGAACCAAATGGATTTAGTTTTGATGGAGCCGACAGTGCTGGAGTTGATTATGCTCTCAATAGGTGAGTAAATGAATTTCTTGTCCTGAAGTTGAGCCACTAAAAATGGAATCTTTATACGTAAATAGTTCATATGGCCCATTTCGTAACTGTTCTGGCTTCTGGGGTCCCCAACGACAAATTTTTCAATGTACAATAGTTTCCATAGTTTATCCACAGCTGCTGTTGAATACCATGTTCAAATATTTAGTACTATCATATCTCCATCTCTCATGGTCTCTCTCTCTTTCTCACACTTCAGGGCAATTTCTGCTTGGTATGATACTCGGGATTGGTTCAACTCACTACGCAAGAGAGTGATGGAGCAAGACTGGTCTTGGAACCGGCCTGCTCTTGACTACATGGAGCTTTACCATGCAGCACGCAAGTAAAGCACACAGCTCATTCCCAGCTGCAGTTTGTACAGGTTCATCGATACATCTTGTCTATAATTTTCCTCTTTGAAAAGCTTAAGTAGTTGCACATAATTCACCTATTGGAATAATGCAAAGCGACCTGAGTCGTAGAGCCTTGATAGTTCATTAATTTTTGTGTAGCTTACAATAGTAGGCCAGCTTCATATTGTAGCATTCGGTCAATCGTTGTCACAATCAAAATAAATGGAAAATAAATCTCATGTCAACTAGAGTACTTCATCAATCTCTTGATATTGCATACGGCGTAGAGGAGAGTAGAATATTTATTCGTGTTTGGCTCGAGGGGAACATGCTTTCACTCACCTAATTCAGAGATAATGTCGTGGGGAGTTCGATAATGCTCTCGAAAGGGTTTGTTCGATCTTAGATAACGATGTCATAACGATTCTATGTTGATTCTAGTTCTCTTGAGGTTTAAACAATCTCATAATATATGATCATTTTTATTAATATACAGTCTAGTTATACTTCTTTGTAAAACATTTTTTTTTCTATATTTGTTCACTCAAATCAAAGGAGAAATGAAGAATCTTTGTCCAATTTCAAAGATCAAATTTTTAGCAAAGATTTGATGTATAAAAATTCCATTTTCACTTTGGAAATTCTAATGCTAAAAGATGTAAGAAAAATCCCATGGTGGGTTTATTATGCCTCCCACTTTGGTTGATATGATGATATGATATGATACGAAGAAACCTTTCTTTTTCTAATAACCACCAAAAATGCTCTTTTATCTTTGAATGGTATTGAAGTGACAAAAATACATCCGGAAATTATAGATGTGGCAGTGGGAGTACAATTTGAAAAAAGAAAAAAAAAAAAAAAAAAAAAATCCATTCACCTTTTTCGTCTAAAATATATGGTATAAAAATTTGGACACATTTGGACAAATTATACGGTAATTTGATTTGTAACTAGGGGTGGGCAAAAAACCAATAAACCGAACCGAACCGATCTAATCGGGTTTTTTTCCCCTTTTTTTATGTTGGCCGGTTCAGTTCGGTTCATTTTTTAAAAAACCAATTAGATCGGTTTTTTTTCCGGTTAGAACTGGAAAACTGAACTGGGATACAACTTATATATAAAAAAAAACCCTAGTTTAATGTTCAACAATCCATGAAACTATGAAAGTGTGTCACATTATATTTTTTTTCCTTGTTTTTTTTTTTTAATGAATATTATTTTAAACTAGTATTTTCAATTTGTTCAAGATCATAATTTAATCACGTCGAATGCCCAAAAGGATTAAAATATGTGTAATAATTATAACCTATGAATTTGGTCTAGTAGGGCAAAAATCGAAAAAACCGAACCGAACCGAACCGATTTAATTCGGTTGGTTTTTGATCGGTTGACATTTGTAAATTTTATTGGATCGGTTCATAGTTTCAAAAACCGAACTTTATCGTTTTTTTATCGATTCTATTGAAAAATGAACTGATCCATTAAACGTTCACCCCTATTTGTAACTACCACAAGATCAGTATTCGTAATTGATATTGTTACTACTTACTACAAATCAATTTAACGTTTCATTTGAATACAAAATATTTAAACAATATTTTTATTGACCATAAAAATATGGAAACAATTATTGGCGTTTTTTGAGGGTGGAAAATCCAGTCAAGTGGAAACTTTTTGGACGGCAGATAAGGGTTCTTTTATTTTAGCCAATGATTAAAAACTTTTAAATAAGTTTAGTTTTGTCCATTGAAGAAATTATTATTATTGAAAAGCATTGAAGAAATTATTTTATTATTTTCTGTTAATACTATTGATAATAATTAGTGTTTTGATGGCTTGACCACTAATGTGACAGTAATTTAGTGGTAAGAATTTCACACTATGGCCGTGAAGTTATAGTTATAGGTTCGGAATTCGAATCCTAAGAACGATAACTTATATCAAAAATCCATATAAGAGAACCGCCGTAAAATGATAACCATTATTTTTAAATCTTATCCTCAGTCTAATTATCCCAAGCATTTAACTATAATCTTCATAGCAAAGGAAAATATTAAAAGTTAAAAAGCTTGTTAGGATTTATAGTGAATTCTTCATTATTTAGATGAAATTATTAAACATATAATAATTAAGTTCCCCACAAACCCATTTATACATCGATTAATTCTTGTTGACACGTTTCATTTGATGATAATATAAATTAAGTAAAAGTTTTTGTGGTGTCTCCTTCATAGCAGCCAAAACCAAAAAAAAACCACGACTTTTAACTGTTATTTCACCCGCAATGAATGGTTCAAATAGACATTTTAACTTTTTAAAAAATGTATTACACTATTACACAAGTTCAGGGATTTTTTTAGGAGGGGAAACTCGAATCCGTAACCTCGTGGTGTAAATGTAAAGGGACCTCATATCGTAATAGAAATCTCAATTTATATTTCGGTTAATAAGATGTCAATTGATAAATGGATACAAATTAATAAATAGGCTAATTGACACTAATGCCCCCTAAACTCTTCCAAAATATGCACTATGCTCCCTGTATTTTTTTTTTTCGCTACTAAAGCCCCTGAACTCTCACAAATTGGCAACTGCCGGCTGTAGATGATCCCTCACAAGGGGCAAAAAATCCAAGTGTTTGTCAAAAAACGAGTGTTCATGGGGTTTAGTGACGAAAAAAAAAGTATAGGGTCATACTTCATATTTTGGAAGAGTTTAGGGGACATCGGTGCTAATTAGCCTAATGAATATACTAACTTTAGATATTCTTTTATATATATATATAACTTTTTAACACAATCTATGGGGCCGTTCTGTAAGCGTTTTTCGTTTACTGTTTTTTGAAAAGAAAAATGAAAATGAAAATGAAAATGAAAATAATGTTTTTGGTTTTAGTTTTAGTTTCGAAGTCTGAAAACACGTCTTGTAGCATATTTTGAAACCTGTATTCTGAAAATAAAAAAATACTAAAAACATGTCTAATAGATTAACCGAAAAATATCTAAGTTTGATATTAATTCATCCCAAATAATTAAAATATTAAAAATTAATTTTTCCGCCGATCTGGTCTACACACAATCACCTATCAACAATCAATAATAAAATACAAAGACAAATGAAAAATGAACAACTTAACTAAAGATCCAATCTGAATCTTCTCAAACCAATCAACAACAGAACTAAAACCACCATACCCAGCCAGATTCACTTCCATCAAAAACAAACAATTCAAAGAAAAATTGAACATTCCTATTTTCTAGCCCGTTTCGCAGACCAGAACCCAGAAATGTAGTCCAAATCAGCTTCCTAAAAAAAAAAAAAAAAAAAAAATTAGGTTAAAGAGTTGGAAGTACACCAAATTAGTATGCGATTACAACTCCTTTGCATAAAGGCATAAACACAAAACAAAAGCGTTGACCCACAAACTTTGTCATCTTGGGTCATTATCGAAATAGAACCCTTTGATTTGACTTTGAGAAGACCCCTCAACTTGACATGTAATTCTATATAGCCCCTGCCCCTCCACATCTATCAATTTTTCACCATTAGGCCTCTGTCTCTCCCTCTCTTCTCCCATCCTAGAAAATTTTCATTGCAGACTACTGCGTGGTGAACCCAGAATCCGACCACTGAAGATATGATATGTAGTTGATACATTTTTTTTTTGTGACATATATATTTATTTCAGCTCCATATCACATGTTCAGTGGCCGGATGTATCACTCAGTAATACATTGGTTTGAAGATTTTCACCTCCTACCATACTCTAAATTATTGACCTGTCAAATATTGACAGCCACAACAACAAAAATAACAAATCATTTTGGGTTAGGTTTGGACTTTGGACTAAATTAATTTAAATTTTCAACTTCAACATTAAATGTAAATCGTAATGCAATGAATCATCCATCATAAACTATCTTAGCAATTAAGTGCTTTTACTCCAAAAGCACCATCTCCTAGCCTCCTAGGTACGTACAACTTGAAAACAAAACAGTGTGTCATAATTTAGTACACAGTTTCACAGATAGATTGAGAAGAAAGAAAGAGTTGACTGGTGAGGGTGTTGTTTTCAGTCACAGAGAGACTGGCAACGCCGAATGAGAAGATGAGCTGTAGTTGTTAATTGTTATGAGCTGTGGGAATGGATAAATGGATAAGGTTACCAAAATCAATGAGGTTGGACTCCCCAATACTTTCTCTCCACCTTTCCCAATCAAACACAGCTTTCTTCTTTTTCTTTTTTTCATTTATTTATATATATATATAAAGGAAAATGTTATCATATATCATTCAAATACGTGTTAACACGCGTTAAGAATCGTTTAACCATATATTATGAATCGAATAAACGAATAAGGAGGTTTGTTTATTCTTTACAAACACATGAAGTTATGCATTAATGTATTGAAAAAATAAATTTGAATTGTTTATTTAAGTTTTTGATTCTTAAATAGTATCTGGTTCGGGATTCTTTTACACGGGAAATTGATTCTCTAACATTAAAGATACATTCCAATCCATTGAATTATCTCATAAACGATAACATGTGTCGTTCAACCGTATATTAAAAATAGAAAAAATAAATAATAAATAAGTTATATTTATTCTTTCAAGATGAAGTGTGTAGTTGTGCATTAGTATATTTGAAGTTGTATATCAATGTATTAGAAGAATGCTGTTTAAGTAATATTTGGTTCGGGCTCTTTTCATTCGGGAAGTTGATTTTCTAACGTTAAAGATCGGTCTCGTATGGAAATAATAGTTTTAGTACAAATTTGAGTACCTATCATTATAAATTGGAAATTATGTAGCTAGTGGAAATTATGTAGCTAGGACTATGAGCAGCATCAAATCATCTATGCACAATGTGTGTAAGAATTATAAAATCCCATATCAAGAAACCTCTACTATGCAACCCCATATCAAGTATGCTTTGATATTGCCAATTTGCCATCTCTTTCATCATTAGAAAATTGTTTTGACAACTGGAATTTTTATGCATTCAAGTCCAATAATATATATATATATAATCTTGCCATACCTGGTTTTGATTTTTGGTTCAGATCATAAGTGTAAAAATGTGATTTTTTTTTTTCAAAAAAATTCATTTGAGATAATCCTTGAAAAGCTAACTCTACTCTGGTTTGAAAGCAAAGGCAAGGTAGATTCCTGAAATTATTCTCTTACACCACTTTCTCCCTTTTGATTCCCAAGAAAAAAAAAAACTCTTTTCATTTTCTTTTCTCATTAGCAACAATAAAGTTAAAAACTTTTTGCTCTTTCTATTTATATTGATCCCAAGTAACTCCACATAGTAGTCACTCAAATCCTCTTTTTCTTTCTCTCTCTCTTTGGTTTTTCAATCTTTGTTTTGGGATTATTATTTTTTTTGGTCATGGCAGATTGGCAGAGTAGAAGATCAATGAATACTACAAAAGATCATGAAGATTTTGAAGAAGAAGATGTGTGGTGTTTTGTGAATGATCATCATCATCAGCAGCAGCAGCAGCAAAGCTGTGAAGATTCAAGTCCTCACCAAATAAGAAGATTAAAGTCCACAACTAGTACTACTGTTGCTCCAAGAATGATTAGAAGAGCACATGCTCATGAAGCAAACAACGAGGCTCATGTTGTTCAACAGTCTTCAGCTCCTGTGAACATTCCTGATTGGTCAAAGATTTATGGTAATAATTATAAAAATGCAAACTTTCTTGGCTCATCATCAAGAAATGGTTCATGGGTTGTTGGTCATGATCATCAAAATCATGGTCATTGTCATGGTGATGGTGATGGTGATGATGATGACAACAATGAAGATGACATGGTTCCTCCACATGAATGGTTAGCTAAGAAGCTTGCAAGAAGCCAAATTTCTTCTTTCTCAGTGTGTGAAGGGATTGGAAGGACACTCAAAGGAAGAGATCTTAGTAAAGTCAGGAATGCAATTTTGACCAAAACTGGTTTCTTAGAGTAATAGTAGTAGTTCTAATGATGCCTCATCATCATCATCATCAACAGTGGCCTGCATGCATCACTCACTATCATGATCATCATCATAATTGTATGTCATGGATCCCATGTAGTCTTTTTGTTTCTTATTATGTGTAATAACTAATGTACTAGTTTGAGGAACTAGAATTAGAGCCTCTAAAAAAAGTCAAGCTACCCTTTTTAGGTGTTGTTTTTCAAGAAGAGAGAAAGTTCAATATATATATATATATGTGAGCAGTCTCTGAGATTTTGTTTGGTGGGATTTGTGTTTTGGGAAAATGGACTCTGCAGCACCTTGTAAGCTGTTAGTAACCAGAGTATTTGAACCTGAATTTGATAATTACTTGAGTTTTATTTATTTCACTGCATCTATTCTCAATGATCATCTTATGCAATACTCTCCTCTTTTGATTGATTGTAGATGTTATTGACTATTGTGATATATAATAAGATGCTCATCTTTAATGTACAAGTGTTCTTGGTTTGGAAAATTCGAAAACAATTAAAATCAGAAACTCAACATTTTCGTCGAATGTTTATTTAAAACGGGCAATATCTATCCGAGATGAGTTAGTGAGTGCCACCAATGGGATGATGCTTGTCTTGTTAGTAACTTTATTTTTTTCTATTGTTGGCTTCGATAGTGGTTTCATGTTACGAACAGAGTATCGTTATATTTAATGTTTAATGAATAACACGTACGTACAAATTTTATAGTGCTTTTATTAGTAGTAACTAAATAGTTAATACTTTTTTTTTTTTTTTGCTAAAAGAAAATCTCCACCAAGTGGCCCAATTTATCCTTTGCAACATCATCAAACTCACTTTTGTTTTGTCCTAATGATGTTTTTTTGCACTTGATCTTAATCTTCTTGTTAATCAATAATTTTGCTTTCTTTTGGGCTGGCCTAATGGATGTGGCCTAATGTTGGCTCAAAAGAGCAAAACTACAAAAGGGTCACAAATCATACAAAATCCAAAAACCCTTTTTGAATCTGAATAAGGGGCCACCACTATTTGATATATAATAAAGCTAGTTCACACAAGAAGAGAGAATTTTCCTGTTCCTTGTCAAAGGACAGATTCTTGTTTACCTTCCTTGTACATGTAAATTATATCTACAAAAATAACAACACAAACCAAACACTAGTTTTAAGGATCCCATAGCTCCACTAGATGCTTGGTTTAATGTCTTTTTCTGCCATCAAACACAAAAAGTGATCCATTTTAAGTGGATTAATGTATTTTTGCTAATGAGTGAAGTTAAGGATTTATATATAAGTTTTGGTCTCTCTCAACTAAGTAGACGTGTTTTGAGTTACGAGTGATGGATGGTTGCATGAATCTATGGGGGTGAAGGAAGTGTACGTACCATCCAATACAGACAATATCTACTTAATGAGTCTGTGCTGTTACATTATTTATAGTGTTTAATGTGTCCATCACTGTATATTTCTATGTCCTATTTTAATAATGTAACTCTCTTACAATATAAAAGAAAGGGAAAATTGCACAAACTTACCCTAACGTTTCTCATTATGGCATAATATTCAACTAATGCCTTTAATTGCACAAACAACCCCTCCTTTTAGTCAACTTCAGTTAAAAATAGCCATTGACCATGATTTTTTTTTGAAAGCCCAAAATTGCCCTTGCACTTTATTACAAAAAAATCTTAATTACCCTTTAATTAAAACATTATCTACTTTAAATTATTATAATATAAAAAATAAATACTAAACATAATCCTTTTTAAATCAAAAAAAATTCAAAAATAATATATTAAAAACAAAACAATTTAAGAAAATGTTATTTTGAGAAAATACAATTTAATAATATATTAAAAACAAAACAAAACAAAAACGTTATTTTGAGAAAATATAATTTAAAATTATGCAAGTCCAATATGAATAGTGGTAATATGCTACATATTTTTAAAATTTAAAACATTTTTTTTTATTTAAAAAGGATTATGTTTAGTATATTTTTTTTAAATTTTTGAACCAAAATATAATGCGTAATTTATATTGAGTCAAATTATTTTGTCTTATAGAGATGAACATTGAACAAATTTTTGGTGCTACTGTATTTTATTATGACAAATGATTATATTTTTATTTCAAACTCTTGATGATTTTATTTATATTTGTGTTTATAATACTAAACATAATCCTTTTTAAATAAAAAAATTCAAAAATAATATAATAAAAACAAAAAAAAAAAATTCAAAAATATGTAACACATTACCACTATTCATATTGGACTTGCATAATTTTAAATTATATTTTCTCAAAATAACGTTTTTTTTTTGTTGTTTTTTTTAATATATTATTAAATTGTATTTTTTCAAAATAACGTTTTCTTAAATTGTTTTGTTTTTAATATATTATTTTTGAATTTTTTTTTATTTAAAAAGGATTATGTTTAGTATTTATTTTTTATATTATAATAATTTAAAGTAGATAATGTTTTAAATAAAAGGCAATTAAGATTTTTTTGTAATAAAGTGCAGGGGTAATTTTGGGCTTTCAAAAAAAAAATCATGGTCAATGGCTATTTTTAACCAAAGTTGAATAACATGAGGGGTTGTTTGTGCAATTAAAGACATTAGTTGAATATTATACCATAATGGGAAACGTTAGGGTAAGTTTGTGCAATTTTCCCTAAGAGAAATGAAGCACAATCTGTTGTTAGAAGTGCTTTGTACTTTGTGGGTTGCTGGTAAATCATCAAAAAGCACTTCCTTCCTACAAATGAAAAATATATATATATTTTTTTCATTGTTTATAGTTGCTTTCTCTTAATCTGTTAAACCCAAACAAATTCTCAATACATGGATAAAAAGATATATTTGTTTGTTTATTATTATTATTATTATTATTATTTAATGATGCAAGGGTAGCAAAATCAGAATATTCTTGGAATGTATAATGAGGCATTTTATATATGGATTGAGATCCCTTATCTATCTTATTTGTGCTCACCTTCTCAACATCTATTGACATGTGACACTTAAGCAAATGAACGACTATGATTAATTTGTTTTATTTTTTTTTTCTCTCTCCACTTATCAAACGACATCGTATATGAATCCTATCACTCCAAACTTTTTTTTTCTTCTTGTTTGTTTCATAATACTTCATACTCTCTCTCCATTTCCCAGACAGTTGTATACTTGTAATTGCATTTTTTAAATAAATTGATTGATCTCAATACAAGAAAAATAATAATAATAACAATACAAATTAAACGAATTTTAATAAAAAAAAAATGAACAACATCAATCTTTACAATCTCATATTCATCCATCTTCATTTCTTAACAAACCCATATCATTGATCTTCATTTCTTCACAAACACAGATCATTGATCTTCATTTTTCACAAACACAGATTGAATTTCAATACACAAACTAGAAAATAAAATATGTTTCTCCATTGATGAAGATATGAAGATCCATAAATGTTCTTCTTTTTAATTTTTTTTTTGTTTTTTCAATTATTATTTTTTACTTGGATTTCATTTATGGGTTTGTGAAATGGGTTTTTGTTTTGTTCGATTGTTGATAAAATGAAGGAAAGAGAAGGGAAATCCTTATTTATTTATTTATTTATTTATTTTGTTGGTTTTTGGGTGAACATTGATGATCTCCAACAATGTTCATTTTTTCTAAGAAAAAAAAGTCGTGGTAGAAGGGAGGGAACCTCCTAATCTTTTGACAAGATTTCAGGCCTCTTGTTTGGAGATGATTTTCTCTTATTAAACAACTTTGACAGACAATGGACAATGAGAATGTTTTGTTCACTGTAATGTTGATGATAGATGTAATTTTTGGTGGTGTAATGTTGATGATGATGGTGATGTAATTTTTTTTAAAAAAATTATTTATTATCTCCACTATTGTCAATTTGAGAAAAAAAAAAAAAAAAAAATTAGGTTGTTGTTTTTGTTTTTCTTAGAACAAGTGTCAAGAGAGGATTTTTGGATTAAGAAAAAAAAAAAAGTTGTTGTTGTTATCTGCTTAAACGCGTTTGTTAGGAGAAAGAGAGGAAAAAAAATAAAGGAAAATTTAGACGAGGGAAAAGAAATCAGGAGAAAGAGAAAAAATAAATAAAAGAAACTAATCTCAACCATTGTTTTATTTGTCTGTTACGTGTTAACTGATGCTTGAAAGTTGAGCACAAATAAAATGGGTAGAGGATCTTAATCCTTTGTATATATATACTAGTACGAGATCTTTTACGTTTTTTAGTGAGATTCCAAATAGACACCGATGTTAATTGAAAAATTAATTTTGATATCTAACGTACGAGATTCTTGTAACTGATAAATCTTATAGATTCTATAATCTATCTTTAGTATATTTTAATATGGCTACTTTTCTCGTGCACTAACTCACTTGACTGATCCACTTTAAATGTGACTAATACAAAGAATTTTATGTTGAAATGAAGTCTAAGGTCATCTCCGATCCAACTCTAAAATGAAGCAAAGCATTAATTTGAAGTAAAATACCCTCTCCAACCAAACTCCAATTTTCTGCGTCAAAATGGGTTGTTCTACAGTGTTGCGCCAGATCTTGCGCAACACTTGTTCATTTGATGCAAAAATGTGTCTTTTTTATATATTTTTTAAATCCCAATAGTTTAGTAAAATCGTACTTTTACCCTTATTCAATAAAATTTATTCCAATTGTATCCCTTTTTATTATTTAAAAGTTTTGTTTAATCACAATTTTACCCTTATTAAATCAAATTTATTCTAATTTTATCCCTTTTTATTATTTAAAAGTTTTGTTTAAATCACAGTTTTACTCTTATTCAATCAAATTTATTCCAATTTTATCCCTTTTTATTATTTAATGATTTTGTTTAATTTATATTTGTTTTCATAATATACTAATTTAATAATTTCCTAACTTATTGCAATATTATATTAATTATGGAGTGAAACGTTAATTGTTAAGAAATAATAAATAAATAAAACATAAAGAAAGGGAATATTCTTTTTAGTGGTAACATTTTGTGCAATGGGTTGGAGATGAAAAAAATAATTAGTGTAAAAGTTGCACCATTTTAGTGCAAAAGTTGCACCAAATTGGGTTTTTGAGTTAGAGATAGCCTAAAATGGGATCAAAGTTAGAAAACCAACATAGATTTGGGCTATTTTATGCTTCATATATCCTAAAATTTAACATTAAACTATTTTTGTTCTGTTTTTGTTAATTTTTCAAAACTTATAGGTCCTCGTTGTATTTTCACCTAACCTTAGGGATGCCAACAAAACAAAAAAAAAAAATTCTCTAAACAAAAATGTATTAATTACCCTCTAATGCTTAATATAAATTAGAGTAATTGGCACGAATCCCCCTTGGAGTGTATGTGAATTTGCATGTTGCCCCCTAAATTCATGAATTGGCACGAATCCCCCCTGAACTATCGCTTATTGGCAATCCTTTGGATTTTTTCCCCCCCTGAGAGGGGGCATCTTTAGTCTTGTTCTGCCAATAAGCGATAGTTCAGAGGGGATTCGTGCCGATTCACGAATTTAGGGGGCAACATGCAAATTCACATACACTTTAGGGGGGATTCGTGCCAATTACTCTATAAATTAAACCATATATTAATGAAACATCATAAATGCATCTTAATTGGTTTCAGTTTATCAAACAAAATCCTGAACTCCCCCAACTCTCCAACCAAACTCGAAAAAAAAAAAAGAACCTGATGTTTCTGTCATTAACATAAACTCCATGACACTTGGTGTTATAGAAACAAACGTTTGACAAACATAAAACGGTGGATTGAAACCCCAAATCTCCAATAACATATTTAGAAGTAACGTTTTTTTTTTTTTTTTTTTTTTTTTTTGTGAAACAGAGAAGGATGATTCTGTCATTTGGGTGTATATTAAGAGCTACATATAAAGTGGGGTCCTTTGAAATGTTTAGTACACCTCTCTTGCCTCTCTTGTCTGGAGGAAGAGTGGTGAGTGTCTGTGTCTGTGTGCTTTCATAGAACAACAACAACCACAACAGTGTAATATTTGAATCTATATCTTATTGTCAAACTTGTCTCTTTATGGGGTTCTTATTAGTCTTGTTTAATGACTGTTTTTGTTTTCAATTTGTTTTCAGTTGAGAAAATGTCATTCAAGAGAGGAGGAGGAAGTGGAGATTTTTCTTCTTCAAAGAATGTTGTTGTTTTTTCAAGGAACTGGGCTCTTTTCCTTTGTGTTTCTAGCTTCTGTGCAGGAATGTTTTTCACTAACAGGTCAGCTTTTTGTTGTTGTTGTTGTTGTTGTTACATGGAATTTTCCAGAATTAGTGAACTGGGGTTTAGTTGATTTCACAGAATTTTGATTGTAATTGTAAAGTTTTGATTTTTATCTCTTTTTCTGGTTCCATAACACTATATAGATCATGGCTTGACTGGGTTAGAATTCTGTGTGTTTTACTTTTCTTCTGCTTACAATACATCCCACAAAAATGCTATTTTTTCGTTGTTTTTCTTCAATTATGTGCTCAATTATCTTCATTGGTTTCTTATGATTACTGCAAATTGTTCACACATTCCTGCATTTAACAAAAAAATATATTTTTTTTTCCTTGTTGGGGGTCATTTGTCCTCTGCCTCCACCGACACTAAAACTACCCCTATTGAAGGGAGACTGTAGATTAATTTTTACAGGTAAATAACTAATCTATGAATTCTTCTGGTAATCCTATCTATCTAGGCCACTAATTGAAATCGCAATCCTTGTTTCCCACATTTCTCTCTACCACCTTAATATGGTTGTTGCCTGGAAAGAAAAACTGTTGTCTTGATCAGTGAAAGTTTAAAATGCACCTCTACTAAGTCTTAGTTTTGAGTATGCTTGGTCGAGTGGACGTGTTAGTTTTTATGTCTAGATGCGAAAGTCATTAGTATGTTTTCTTCTTCATTGCCTCGAATTGTTGCTGCTTAAATGTTTTATGGGTTCGATTTTATGTTTTTGTTGTTGATTGTCAAGATGGGTCGCTTGTTTTTTGTTAAATGTATGTCATGTAAAACAATAAATGTTTTATCAGGATGTGGATGGAACCGGAAGCTAAAGCTGCTGCGAAGACATCTACACTCGAGGAACGATGGACCAATTTAAAGTCAGAGGATTGCAATAAAAAAATTGTGAGTGTCATGTTTGAATCTCTTTTTCAATAAATGAATATATAATCTCATTTCAACTGAAATCAGCTATTGATGTATATGTTTTAATCTTCTCTTAATTTTACTTTCATTTATAAAAAAAGGTTGAGAAGCGCAACTTCAACAGCAGTATGGGAGAAGCTGTTTCGATGGACCAGCGAGATATTCAGTGAGCAATGCTATAGATGCACTTATAACAAGTACTATGGTCTTTCGAGTTACCTAAATTCGAACTCACATCTTCACGTGGAATGTAGGGAACGGGACAAAGGCATTTCAGACGTAAAGATAAAAATGTCACTTGCTAAAGAGGAGCATCATTCAGTGTCGCACAGCGTTCCTGTAAGAGGAAACATGGAATCCTCCGAATCAGCAGCATTGAAAAGAAAATACTTTATGGTTATAGGAATAAATACAGCTTTCAGTAGTCGAAAACGAAGAGATTCAGTTCGTTCAACTTGGATGCCACAAGGTGCATTGATTGGTTTTATATCTGTTTAAAAAATTTCCCCACTTTATACATGCTTGCTTTTGTTGCTTAAACATCAAATATGTTATAAATGTGGATTGCTACGAAAAACCATCGCCAGGCGAGAAAAGAAGGAAGCTGGAGGAAGAGAAAGGCATTGTCATACGCTTTGTTATTGGTCACAGGTGAGATTTGCTACATTTCCCCCTTCAGTGATTATGTATGAAATAGTAAAAATGAAAATCGTTAATCAATTGGAATCCTGTCACTAGTTCAACATCAGGTGGTATTCTTGATAGAGCTGTTGAAGCCGAGGAAAAGATCCATGGAGATTTCTTAAGGCTGGTAATGTTTTCATCTTGATCTATTAATGCTGCTATGATTAGTGTTCAAGAACATGTTATAAACCTTCTCTTATATTTGTCAATACTATAAAACCAGAATCATATTGAGGGCTACCTGGAATTGTCAGCCAAGACAAAGACGTATTTTGCTACTGCTGTTGCCATGTGGGATGCAGAATTTTATATCAAAGTTGACGACGATATTCATGTAAATCTAGGTAAGACAAGACTTCGAACCTTCGTTTTTTGCTTGAATAATTGCTCAATGTTATTAAGTTCTTTGCATATATTCGTTCCTTCACTGCTTTGTTAGAATGAATTTGATCAAAATCAAATTTGGTTACAAGTATCCATGAATCACTTGAAACGATTATCCATAGTTTTCAAACAAACAGAATGAGAAAGAATTTGATTAAGCTTGTACTGGACTAGATGATTGTCTCTTTTCGTGGTATGCACTGAAGAATAGAGGTGATTACCTGACATTGAGTTAATTTCCTCTTAATTTTCCACAGGAACACTTGGAATGACTCTAGCTGAACATCGTATGAAGCCTCGGGTTTATCTTGGTTGTATGAAGTCTGGCCCTGTCCTTGCCAAAAAGTAAGCAAAATACTTCCTATATTTTCTTAGTTGAAAATTGAGATGTTATAAGAAATTCGGTTGCTTGTGAATATGCTTTCATTGCTTTGTGGTGGCACAGGGGAGTGAAATACCACGAACCAGAATACTGGAAATTCGGTGAGGTTGGAAACAAGTATTTCCGTCATGCTACCGGACAGTTATATGCTATATCAAAAGATTTGGCTACTTACATATCAGAGAACCAGTAAGTTTCGGTTCCCTCTCTTGATCTCTCCGCTCTTTACATTGAAAGAAGCTTTAATCAAGCCTTTTGTGATTAGCTAGACAAGTATATATGTTCTTAATTATTTCTCAGGAACATCCTGCACAAATATGCCAATGAAGATGTTTCGTTGGGAGCTTGGTTCATTGGTTTAGATGTCGAGCATGTGGATAATCGGAGATTATGTTGCGGAACCCCACCTGGTAAATTTCGTAACAATGATATATTTATATTGATAATAATGGTCCACCATATATACAATAGAGTTGATGAAAATGTTAATATGTTTCTGCAGATTGTGATTGGAAGGCACAGCTAGGCAACATCTGTGTTGCTACATTTGATTGGAAATGCAGCGGGATATGCAAGTCTGTCGAAAGGATCAAGCAAGTTCACGAACTCTGTGGCGAGAGCGAGGAGGCTTTATGGCATTCAAGTTTCTGAGAGATCATGCCCATATAATATAGCATTACTTCCATACTCAAGAATGTCATGATATACTTGAGAAACTAACTAGCCGAAACATGGGTACGTTGCGTTTCTTCGGTTTACGCGTTCATGGGCATGGAGAACGCAAGTACACAACAACAACAACAACATAGAACTAGTGTTGAGAGAAGATATATATAGGAGAATAACAATCCATTCTTTAAATGGTTGGAGGGCTCTATTATAAGTTCTCTGCCCATCAATTGATGAGAACAATAATGAGTACTAGTAATTGTGCCTCTACTTGCTTCATTGAAATCAATATATATATAATTTTACAATATCTTTTTTCATGTTCCATCTCACTCTCTTGATGATTTTAAGGTTTGTTAGTTACACTTTGGATGACACCCTTTAGCTCTTGCTCAAGCTTCATTAATTAATTTATTAGTTCAGATCCATTCAAAAATGATGTAAACACGACACAATTATGACATCATATATAATTTGTCATCATGAAAGCGTTTAAAATTTATCAGAAACTTCCTACAAAGTGCTATAGACGTACAATGAACAATCAATCACGTGAATATAAAAAAATATATAAACCGAATCTCGGTTAACCAATAGAAATCTTCAATATGAAGCAATTAGTAAAGAACAAAAAACATATATTATAAGTTTAAGAATGATTTAATAATAATAAAGAGACCCAATAATAAAAAAAGATGTTTAGATTAGGATAATAATACAATTAAAACTAAACACAAGTTGTTGTCTTTAATAATGAGACAATGAAGATGAATCTTTGTCACCTACCAATCACCAACTTTGTCAAAAAAGTGCAATGCCTTTACGTAAAAGTAACTATTGGTACAAAATTATTAACAAAATCAATTTCTTCTCTTCAGTCTTCAACCTTTCCTCACCTAACCACATCAACCATTTTTTCTATCTTTTGGTGTGTGTGACAGATAAGAATATCATGAAAATCTAATAAATTCTCTTGTTAATTTTTAGGTTTAGCGGTTACATAACATCGTATCATAACTATGTTTACCATAAATGGCCGAAGAATTCGGTGGCAAAAATGGCAGCAATGGCATATATACAGGAACCAAGAAACTGAAATACATAATTTAAATCTCAAACACAAAACATATCATGCATGCAACTCATATGAAACACAACTATATATAAAAACACAATATGGGAAAAAGAATTAAGTTAGTATGTATCTGCACGTGATATTGGCACGGCTCAATCAAATAACAGTGCTCGGATTAACATTTCGAGCACTACTCTAAGATTGAACCGCACCAATATCCCGTGCCCTTTTACTCTATTTGTTCAACTCAAAAATAGATGAACTCAGAATGACGGATTTAGCTAACTTACCGCGACACATTAATATATCAACCTTTGGAATATGGTCCTGGTGTACTAGAAATGTATAAGAAACCAACCCTCATCGGGAAGATGATGGAAGGCGTAAAGAGATGATGATCTTCAAACAAAGATGGAAAAGAAGAAGAAGAAGAAGAGAGACAATATAGAGGCTGATGAGAAGGTAGCTGGTAGACAATGGTGTTGTGCAGATGGCCAGTGAAGTAGTGAAAATTGTCCTGTGAGATTCTCATATATTAATGAGAGTGAGAGAGAGAGATAGAGAGAGAGGGGCCTGAAAGATGCTTGGCATTGAATTTGACACCAACCCAACAACGAAAAGGAGGTGGGCATATTAAATATAAAGTGTTTTTTGTGTGTGTAGACAAATGGAAATGCTCAGGAAAATCACCTTCAGCTTTCAATTTTTGTATTTATGATGAGAGGTTGAAGAGAAGAGATGGTATTTATATATATGTGTGTGTGTACTATATGGTGCCAATACCACCACCATTTGAATTTCAAAAAGAAGATCAACTCGGTTGGTGCAACTTAATTTAGGTTTGTGTCTGGCTATAGTTTGATGACATTCTACGAAATCGAAAATTCTTAGTTGTAAAAGCATTTTATTCCTAAAAAAAGAAAAAACATATTTTAAAGTTGATCGATCTGGTTCAGTGGTTAATCCCGCATACAATCAATATATATTCTAGTTACAAAAAGATACAGATTTGATGAATATCGCCCCTTTTATTGTAATAAACATGAATTTGGATCTTGATCTGATATTTTTCTCGACCTCACATAATCTCATGACACATAAACATTACAGTAAATGATGATTAAAATGTAATTAGTTTTTAATCACATACTTTAAAAAGTCAGGAAAATAATTAGATCAGTAGATAATTTAAATCCAATAAACACACATCGATATTGTAGATTCAAATCGTTTCTCTTTTTCCCTGAATTGATGGGTTTACCGTTTACGAGGTGGTTGTTAAATAAAATTGATGTGATGGTAGTATGGTACATACATATATGAACTTGCAAATAATGTGAATCTCTTGACCATGTTTTTTGCATATGTGTGTTTTGACTTTTGAGTTGTCTCTGTGTGTGAATAAAAGGCATATTCTACAGAAAAATATTCTTTGATATATAATTTTATGATTAGAATGATCACCACCAATTAAGATTTTGTTTGCATTAATTGTTGCGGGATTACAAGAAAATTAATTGTTGCACCAAAAGTGGGGTTAGTGCAGCTGCTCCGTACAGGTTTGATTTTAGAACAGAAACTCCATTGAACCTAACAGAGAAAATGACAAAGGAATTTATTAATAAATAATTATGTAAAGAGGATTGATCTATCTTTTCTCAATAAGCAATATTACATAGTGATTCTAGTGATTCTATAATATTTTCAGAGTTGATCCCGCATGAAAAAAAACATACAACAATCCCGTATCTGATTAAAACTTCCATCTCTCTTCCTCTTCATATATATAACGTTACAAAGTGACTCGTACGTACACTCCTCTAAAAGTGACAATTTAGAGAATAAATTATGTAACGTTGCATATACAATAGATTCCGCATGAAAATAACGTTAACAAGGTGATTTTGAGTCAACATTAAAAAGTTTATACAACACAAAAGCAAGCAATTAAAGAAGGAGAAAATGGGACCCTATTAGTAGTAAATGGGATAATGAAATGGACACCAATCAGTATTCACCCATAACGTTAGATGATGGGAAAAAAAAAAATCACTAATTAAATTTCTTTCTTCTTGTCAGAAACCCACCCACGTTCTTCTACAGAAATTAATGCCTTTTCAAGAAGCATGTTTCCTCCTCCTCTCTCATTAAATTTGTGCCTGCACTGACCAAACAAAACTCTCCGGCCATTAATAAACAGCATCAATATCTATATCTAAGTCAGTAGTAATTTAGTATGAAGCTATATATTTTGTAATTAAGATCGAAACCTAGGATTCTCTGTCGATCTGAACTTATTTGAAATTCAAAAACTTGAAAAATTTGTGATTTGATAAGAGTTTGAAAAATTAGGATTCTCTACTGATCTGATACGAGTATCTTTTTACCCTATCGGGTAAATTTTTTGATTGATTGTTTAGAAAGTAAACGGGAATAAATAAATAAATTCTAACCACTTATCATGACTAATAATAGTGTTGTACCACAATATTTATAAAAGTTAGTAAGAATTACATTAAAAAATAAAATAAAATAATAGGTTTTAATATATTTTGATCCTCTCCCCAATGTGAATTAAATGTGTCTTTGTCTTCTTCCTCTTACTTTAAAATAACTGTTTTCACATGAAAACTCTGATATCCTTGATCATCTATCTTTCATCATAACTCTTGAAACCCTAGTATGTATATTGATCAAAACTTGCACTCAAGCAACCATAAAATGACAATCATGAAATAGTTTTTAATCCAATCTAATTCATTCACGTTTTGATATGATCGTTCTAGCAGGCGCTAGACATTGCAGACCGGCACCTAACATAGTAGCACCTAGACTACCTGGGCGGCATCTAGATGGTGAAGCTATATTACCTAAAAAGACCACCCTTTTGAAAAGAAAAAAAAAAATTGTTGGTTGGAGTGTCAATGGCTTTGACTCCGCTTAGACAGACGTCTATATCGCTTAGATTGGTGCCTAAGCACCTAACCTTCTATGAAGACCGATTCAGCCTTCTTCGTAGCAGCCGGGTCCTCTTAAGACCTAAACAGCCGCCTAGACTAATTACTAGAATAATGGAAGGATAAACCATTGACTATTAGATTTCTCATTAAAGTGTGCCCAAAAGGACCGGCCAACATTAAAGAGATACCATAGGACCCATTAATAATTAAGCAGAAATTAACTTGATCTTTGTTGGTTCCCTTAGACATGGCTAACCATGCATGCATGATAATCGATCTTTTCAAAAAAAAAAATTCAACATGCTTGAAGTTGAAGCTTCTTCATATATCCTTTCTTGACTTCTTGTCTTGATGATAATGTTGTTGTTGAAAAACACAGACTCATTTCTCATAATTTCGTGATTGTAATCATTAAAAACCTTGAACATAAAAAAAAAAAAAAGATTCATATAATGCATCTTCTATTCAAATTATGTTACATAAATAAAAAGATACACTGTGTATACAGATCCCGTGATATCGGAGTTATTTAATTCAATGGGCCACTACTATTAGCCCTCTGATCCTTCGGTCTCTTGTTTGTCTCCTCCTATGTGGACCAAACTAATGAAAGTGGGAGAAGAATTTAATGCCATACATTATTTATTTGTAAGAATAACCATTCGGGCCACTTTAATATTATTACGTTAGTAGTTTTCGATCTCAGCAAGTCACGACAAATCTTACAGACCTCTCTAATCGTGCCGTATTATTAGGTTTTTTGGTCTCGACAAGTCTTGATAGATCTTCGATCGAGTGTCGGTATTGGTTTTGAAAAAGATTTTGGGTCTAAACAGCCCAAGCCCAAGCCCATTAACAGAAATGGTGGATACGACGTCGTATAGACAGCGATGTAGAGATTGATTTCTTGTAACGGATGCAATCAAAATCCAACTCGAACTCCAACCCAAAATTTTGAAGTCCCGTAGGTTTCGTGTTAATCGAAACAACAAAAAGAAACCCTAATAAGAAGTTATTATTATTATTATTAGTTTTTGAGTTTCTTCTATCTGCTATATATATACACATTCGAAATCTCATACAATTCTTCTCTGATTCTGACAACCTCTACCCTCTCAATCACTCAAATCCAATTTAATTTTCTCGGTTCCGTGTTGGGTATGTTTTTGTTTCTCAATTTGTTTACGTTATTTGTGTTGTTGGGTGTGATTTTATTATTTAAAAAGATGATCTTTTTTTTGTGTTTTTGTTGTTGGGTGTTTTGTGGGGTTGGGTTCGTGATGTTTCGTTGTTTCAAATTTGCAGATAGTAGCCGAAACGTGAGTCTCGCCATGGCCAAAAGTTCCTTCAAGCTTGAGCAACCATTGGGTTCGTCTTTTCTATATATATATATATATTTATTTATTTATTTTATTTTTTTGTTTTTTTGTTTTTTGTTGAAAAGGAATGATTTTTGTTGAATTGAACTGTTGATGCCATTGTAAGCGTGTAATTTGGTTGATTTTTTCATCGTGTTTTCGATATCTATTGGAAATTTCATAGATTGTATCTTGTTGATAATTGATTTGATTGTAAGATTAGGGTTGTTTCGTAGAGTAGTTTCGTAATTTTGATGATGTTAGGGATTTATATTTGTTCTTAATGAGTGTAAGACCGTAGATTCTTGATTGATAGGTTTATTTGTATGCTGTTGAGTAATTACATGCACAAATTTGTAGAGTTTCTCTAATAGGAAAATAGATTTATCGCTTATGTTTGAGAGACATCCTATGCTTTTTGCCGCTTATTCAAATATCTTGCTCATTGTGTTTTTTTCGTTTAATTGATTATTTCACGTGAATATATAAGTGAGTCCACAATCTCACTTCTCCCATTATTCATTCATATTGTAATATGGAAATGCGATTTGTAGTAATTTTCAATTGTGGAATGAGTATTTTCTTTGCCCAACGAGTTAGGAGAGCAAGGAAGGGATAGTGTTAGGTGTTGTAACTGTATATTCTGTATTCAACCATATGTTCTACCTATTACATTTCCAGATCACATATTAATATTGTTCGGCACTATATCGTGTTAATTTTGCTTACTCTTGCAGTTTCTAATCTTTTGGTTTTTTTTTTACATCTCAGAGAGGAGGCGAGCTGAGTCTGCTCGCATAAGAGAGAAATATGCTGATAGAATACCCGTAAGAATTTGACTGTTAAGAAATTCTATACGGTTTCCATGCATTTAATTGATTTACTTATGTTTTAACTGAATGTGCCATGTAGGTGATTGTGGAGAAGGCTGAGAGGAGCGATGTTCCTGATATTGATAAGAAAAAGTTAGTCATGTCTTCTCTTTCTCTGTTACTAATTTTGCTTTGATTGATGCTATTCAAAGTCATTTTCTTTTGCAAAATGTCGTGTTTTGTTATATATCTGTGAGAAACTGTTTATAGCCTGTATATACCACGTCCCAAAAGATTTTGCGCAGTATGCGAATTGCTTGAAAGTTGAAATACTACAGCATGTTCTATTTCCTTGACTTTTGGAGTATAGTTTATGTTGTCTTGACTTTATGCTTTCAGTCTAATTTCTTTGAATGAAGAAATTGTTTGACCCGATATTCTTCGATTGGCACTGAAGTTTCCTTTCCATCATTTGGTTGTGATGACTGACTGCGCCTGTCTTTATCATGAATGCAGATACTTGGTCCCAGCTGATTTGAATGTGGGTCAATTTGTTTATGTTGTCCGGAAAAGGATTAAGCTCAGTGCGGAAAAGGCTATATTCATCTTCGTCAATAACACTCTACCTCCAAGTGGTGAGCAGCAGCAGTCTTTTACATTTATTAAGTGATTTCTTTCTTCATATATTGTTTCATAGTTTGTTTTTATAACGTGCCTTCTCTTTTTACAGCTGCCTTGATGTCTTCAATTTACGAGGAAAACAAGGACGAAGATGGCTTTCTTTACATGACTTACAGTGGAGAGAACACCTTTGGGTTGTTATTTTGAGTGCAAAATGGTGTAAATACAATTGCAAAAGCTGTACATTCTCAGCTCTTTTTCTCGTTTTCTTTTCAAGTCGATGACTATGACTTTTTACTGGAAGTCTCCATTGATATTAATTGCTGGAAGTCTTTTTCTATTGTTTACCCAACATACAGATTGGAATTAGAATGGAAGCAATTGAAATTTTATCGATTTTTCGATTTTCCAATCACGTTATCGGTATTTTTTATGTTTTGTGCATTTGATGATCACTTGGAGATTGAAAGAGAAGTTATGAAAACTCTATCAAATAAGACTGATATAGGAAATTCAATAAACAACATTCTGGAAAATCCTGTTCTTCATACAAAACTCTGGTATTATTATTTCTTTTTCTGGCATTGATTCTTGACCCATTTGAAGCTATTAGATGCACCACTCTTGATCTTGTGTGCTCCCATCATTGCAGCTGCCTTAGCTTTGTTGAATCCTCCTTTTCCTTCGGTTGCTTTCTTTTTGCTTTCGTTCTTAGCTTTGGTGTCTTCTTCTTCCTCTCCCATGGCACCTATACCCCCAGCTCCCCATTGATCAGCCCAGCTTGGTGCATCAGCTGCCATAACTTTTCTTGCTTTATCTTATTACCTAAACAAAAAACCCAGTTTCAAATATAAGATCTATCCAAGATAAATAACTATGAAAATTGAAAACACAGAGTAGAAAAGCTTAGATCTTGTTAGTTTCTTTCAAGATCTCTCTATAAACTCATGAAAACATTACAGATTCAAGAACCCACTAAATAACAAATCATGAGAACCCATTTGAGAGATATAGAGAGAGAAAAACTTAGAGAGCTTACCTTGAGAAGTTGATGAAAAAAAAGAAAAGAAAGTTGAAGATAACAAATACAACTAAGAAGTGTTGTTATAAGAAGCTTTAATAAAGAAAGAAAGAAAGAAAGAAGAGACAACTTGTATAGATGGGTTATCTTTAACTTCCATTTCCATACTTTTTTTAAAGGACTTGCCAACTCACTTATTTCCATTTTCTGAAGCAAACTTTGTCCTCTATTTTATCTACCATTGTTTTTTTCTCTTTTTTAATTGTATGTATGATCATGAAAGTGGTATACATGTACCAATTTATTATTATTATTATTATTTTAAACCTAATCACTCACATCTATAGAATGATAATATCCTTTTACCTAACGTAATTTATCGTAACGATTTTAAGTTCATCAGAAATCGTTCTTATCTCTTTTACAATTAATTCTATGAGAAAACCTATTCTACTGGGGAAGGTTTGTTATAGTTATAATATCAAAATCATTGGAATATGTTTGTGTTTAGAAGTAGTAGAGTAGGTAAAGATAAAAAAAAAGTAATGAATATGACAGCTAATGAGAACCTAATCATGTTTTATACAAAAAGAAAAATTATCTTTAATAATAGGGTTAATTGCACTAACGTGCCCTGAAATTTTATAATATTACAGCTATATTCAATTTTGCATTTATTAACAAAAACATACCCTTAACCACTTTGACTAACTATAAATTTAACCATTGGCTGTTTTATTCATTCAAAAAGTCTAAAATACCCCCAGTTATTATATTAGCATTTATATATTATCATGACAAATTCAAATTAAATTTATAATTAATTAAATTTAAAAATAAAACTAATTAAATTAATAATTAATAATTAATAAATGTAATAAAATTAAATAAAAACAATTAAAATAATAAAATTAAATTAATATTTTAAAATAAATTTATTATACAAAATGTTTTAATAAAATATTAATACCTTTCCTTATAATAAATATTTAATTTGTTTAAAAATAACAAAAAATTAACTTTTGATTCCACCAAATAAAAAAAAAATCATTTCCAAAAACCACCATTTCCTAATCCAAATTAAAAACCATTAAAAATAACAATAATAACAAAAATAAAAATAAAAATAAAAAAACCCTAACATCTACACCAAAACGTTAAATATTTAATTAGTTTTATTTTAAATTTAATTAATTATAAATTTAATTTGAATTTTTCTTGATAATATATAAATGCTAATATAATAAATGGGGGTATTTTAGACTTTTTGAATGAATAAAACAGCCGATGGTTAAATTTATAGTTAGTCAAAGTGGTCAAGGGTATGTTTTTGTTAATAAATGCAAAAGTTGAATATAGCTGTAATATTGTAAAATGTCAGGGTAAGTTAGTGCAATTAACCCTTAATAATATAAAGATATCCTCACTCCTCACTAACTACATTGGTGTAAATTTTATATATTATTATTATTATTATAGTTAATTTTATTATAAGATAAACCCTCGTAACATTAATCAAGATTACTTAAGAGAATGTATTTTATCTATCAATCAACTTCTTATGATCGATGAAGCTAAACAAGACATTGATTCAATCCCGTCATCAAAACTTCACGAACAATCTTACGATTGGTTACTTCGATTCAACACAAAATCATTTTTAAGACTTGTAAATAATAAGAATCAACCGTACAAAGTGTCCTGACGGTAAAAGGAATCATCAAAGATACACAGTAGTAGTCAACAAAGATTCAATTTCTTTTTGGTGGTCTAAATGTATAGCCAAATCTCCATAGACCAATCATCAACCCAAGAACCCAAAAAGATGGTAAAAAAAAAAAAAAGAAGATATCTACACTGTATTTGCAAACCAAAAAAGCAACAATTCAACAACAGTTAATTGTAACAGTCTATCTAACATTTTGATTCTTCTATCTTTCTTTTTTCTTTTCTTTTTTTTTTCCTTTTTAAATTTTATATCATTTGGAAGATTTTCTAACAGATTTGGACTTCCTCAATTTGCTAGAAGAAGACTTATCTTCAATGCTTGTCCATGTATACCCACTTGGTATTGCAAATGGGTCCTGCTCAAATTGTTGTTGAGCTACCGACGACGCCGACGACTGCTGCTGCTTGCTTGCTGATTGGCTACCGGACCGCCTTAGCCACGATGAAGACGACCACGTCGATGAGGAGGTGGAGGGGAATGATGAATATTGTGTGTCTGATTTTTGATCCTCCTCCGATTGTCCTCCTCTAAGAAAATGTCTTGGACTTGAGAGTGGTGTGTAGAATTGCTCTGTTGATTGTAATTCAACGAATTTTGTGAACGTTATTACTACTCTCACTGTTGGCACCACCGGAATCGCCACCTGCCCCCACCATAAAAAGAAAAAAAAATCAATCATTCAATCACAACCGTTGATCAATTTGAATCAAAATCAAACTTTTGACTGATGAAAAAACAATCACTAAAATCATTCTTCGGTTTCAAAATTCAAACCATACTTTAATCGACCAGTGTATAAAGCAAAAGCCTATGTTTGTCAAAATGGAACTCCAAGGTCCCACATTGGCGTAATCTAGTCAAGAAAATCTTCGGTCAACTTGATGCACCGTACATCCGACCACGGAAATCATGATATACGGTCGTATATGCTACATGTCACGTTTTCAATGACCGACCGATGCTCAATGTACTCAATGCACTACCGATTAATACATCCAGGATCCGATCACAGAAAATATGATATATTATAGTGTAAACTACATATCACGGTCGTCGGTGATCGGTTGTACCACCTATATTTTCTTGTGGGATGATATTATTGGAAGGACACAACATGAAAAGAAACCTCGGACTTTCCGGGTCCCACATCAGTAACACAACCGCGAGATCATAAATAGACCACCTTGATCCTTCCACGTCATATCACAAAACTGGACCCCACATATTTAAAATAACAAATTTGTTTTTTAAAATTTCCGAAAATGACCCTTACCTTAACCGGAAATGTCCCCGGCGGGAATTTAGTAGTCAGCAATTCTCTCAATCTTCTAACGGCCTTCACTTTATTCGCTAAAATGTCAAGTAACGGCAGTAACTCTTCCGTCTTTAACGGAAACTGGTCCGTTAACCAAACTGACGGCCGTAAACTCTTCACGAACTCTTTCTCTTTCGTCTGCGGCGGTGGCATCACTATCGGCGTTGATGCAGACGCCGTAGACCTCCTGTGCATCTGCATCGGCGGCTTAACTATCGGCTCCGATGCCGACGCTGACGCCGTAGACCTTCTGTGCACCTGCATCGGCGGCTTACCTATAGGCTCCGTGACCGATGCTGACGCCGTAGACCTTCTGTGCATCTGCATCGGCGGCTTAACTATTGGCTCCGATGCCGATGCTGACGCCGTAGACATTCTGTGCATCTGCATCGGCGGACGCGACGGCGGCGGCATTGCGGAAGAAGGAATGATGTCGACGCTCTTTCTCCCAACCGTCACCCAATCTCTCTCCTCCCTAACGAAACTACTGTGTCTTCTTCTATCGTTGCTGTTGTTATTCACATTGAAAAAGCTTGGATTTTCGGCTACTAAGAAACCGTCGTCATCCTCGTCGAGTTCTAGCGGCAACACTTGCTCGCTTCCGGCGACGTCGTTTTCGCCATTCGCGACTTTTCTCGACCTGAAACTGAAAACTACATTGTGTAATTCGTAGACTCTAGCTTTCCATTCACCGACGGACTCCGTCTTCTCTTGTCGTCTCCAATTCGTTCTTCCGACTAGCTCGGCTTTAGTGACGTCCATTCCCGGCCTGTAGACACTCGTTTGGGCGTAGAATCCGGCAATGTCGGATTCGCTCATCGGAGCTCCGGCGTTTTCGAAGGCGTCGAATATTTTGCGGTCGTCGCGGTTGAGAACCAGAAGAGAACCTGCTGATACATTGTGCGTTTGATCGCCGTCTCCGAGGAAGAGAAAGCTCTGATCTGCACGCTGGATTTTCAAGCCGTCGAAACCAGCCAGCGAAGTATCGGCTCGGAGATTGCCGTCGCGCTTCCAGATCTTGTAAGTATCAGACGGAGCGATTTTTCCGACGAACGGAATCACCGAACTCTCGAAATGGAAGGAAATTTCCATATAGAAGTCACGCATTCTACGAATAACAGAAATAACCCGCGGCAGGCGGCGGCGCCACTTCGCCCATGCGGATCGGTGGTGGAGCTTAAGCAGTACAAGAGAAATATCAGAATTCCGTCGACAAACAGCCTCCTGAAGCGGATTCCATCCCGCCACATTCTGCAACGACACATCAGCGCCGGCGGCGGCCAGCGTACGTGCTGCGACGACGTCGTTTAATCTTACCGCTAAGTGCAACGGCGTCTCCCTCTGAGGAACATCCCTACGGTCGATAACAGAAGAGATCTGATCCACGACTCGCTCTTGACTCAACGAGTCGGACTCGGTGTGAATTTTCGTCGGATCGGTCAACTTAGGCAGAGTAGATAGAATCCGTGTCAGTGTAGTATGGTCTCCCAAAACGACAGCGTAGTGGACCGGACTGTGAGAGTAATCCTCTGGCTTTATAGCCGCCGTAAACGGCGCCGTCTTGGAGGACGCCGCCGTGGTTGATTTCGACATCTTTGTTTTGTTTTTGTTTTTTTTTTTTACTTGAGTGGTACACTATGGATGAGAAGAAGATGAAGAAAAAGAATGTTTATGGGGGAGAGTGATAGGGGTATTTTGGACTTTTCACAACAAGGATTTTGTTTTTATCGGAGATTGTGTTGTGAGAGGGAGGTGAAGATACACGCAATCAAGGCGCTGCTTTTGGTGATTCTTCGCAGAGACTACTCAGACCAACAATGCTCTCTCTGTAAGGCTTCTTCTTTTGTCTTTAATTTAATCTTTATTTCTCTCTTTTTCTTTTCGAGTTTTTGTTTCGTATTCAGATAGATCCCGACAAACCCTTGATCCATCCAATTAATGAAAAATTAAAGTTAATTAATTATTTACGTTTTCGAATCAATATTAATGTGAGTGATAAATACATAAGTTACCTGTTTTATAACCTCAATAACATTGATTAGGACACATGGTTACCGAGAAAATCCTTCGTGTACCGTTGAATGGTCAACCGGCTACTAAGAATTATACATATGGTGGCCATATGTCTTATCATTGATGGCATTTACCATTCAACAGTGTATCCGGTGCATTGAAGATTTTATCCGTGGTTATTCCTGGATTACGTAAACGAACACTTAAAGTGTGTTATAACAGTAGTGAGTAGTTAATTTTGACTGATTTTGATTTGGAGGAGAATCAGATTGATACGGTGGTAACAAGTGGGGTCCAGTGTGTTTATATAACAAGAATAGAAATGGACTTTTGTAGAATTTAATTTGATTATTTTATCATATTTGTAAATAAATAAAGATGGGAATTTTGATGAGGTGTTATGGAATGATTGGTTTGTGGGGGACAATAATAGAAAAAGAAAAAGTGTTTAGGCAGGGTCAGGTGTGGTCTTCTTCTTCCTTTGTCTACACTGCATATACAAATACAAAGTAATGGAAACCAAACCAACAACACAGTAATTTGTGTCTGCTCTAACCTAGACCAAATCCCCATCAATGAGTTTCTCATTTTCTCACCTTTGATTCTTTGATTCTTCTTCTTTGTACTTCTTCTATTTGTATCTTCTCTTTGTTGTTTCTTCGTTGACCATATGACTACCGTTTAATTTAATTGGTAAGATCTTTTATCTATCGTCGTGATACGATAGATTATGAATTCAAATTCTACTTACGCTACGGTTTTTTTTCAAATTCAATCGTTTTAATTAGGAATTTCTTTATTCAGTACGGTTTATTATACTAAGTCCATTTACCAATGTTCATAATTCATTAAAAAAAAAAACGTTTTCTTCGTGGTAGTTACTAATCGTTGAATCGACTAACCCATAGCTTTCGCTTGTAGGAATATTGAACATGTCCTCCTATACAGTTTCCAGGAACTGTAGAATAAGAATATTTTCAAACAGTCCAAAGATTACAAAAATTTAGTATTAAGCAAGGCATATGATGACCATTTTGACTGCCTATCAAATCTAGACAACACATAATATATATAATTGTTTGACAAACTCAACATATTCTGGTCTTTGTTGAACATTCAAAGTTCAAACTCTCCAGATTTTTGCCACATAAATATTATAAATACATCATACCAATGGTTTCAACGGCTCTGATTCAACCTGACATGTCACCACATATATATATATAAACAGCCACTGGGGTCCTTGATAGCTACTAACATTGTCCAGAATCAGCCCTCCACCAATCTACAGACATTTCCAGGAACTCCTCTGTTGAAATTTTCCTGGAACTTGCCAACAACGCGTGTGTATCTATATATATAAATAGAGGAATTAATAGCAAGAAAATATACTCAAGAATTAAACAAAGCTAATTACCAAATCTTAACAACTTTGAGAGAGCTTGTCAATTGCTGATTTTTCTTCTAATCAATCAATGGCTTTGATATCAAGTTTTCTTGGTTGCTTTTCTCCTGACTCCAGGAAGGTGGTTGCTTGTGAGGCAGAGACTGGCACAGAAAACAGAACCAGGAAACCTGAAGCCGAAACCGAAACCGGAAGCAAATTGAAGAAAGACAAGTCTAAGAAAAGAAGCCCTCCAATTCCTGTCACTTACTTCCCTATTGGATCAAGATTGTCTCTCTTGTAAGAAAAATACTTTTAGTTTTAGTTTAATTAGCTTCAAGGTGCTTGTAGTTTATTTACGAGTCATTCTCTGGTCCAGACGTTCCGTATAGGATGCATCTGGGAATTCTAAGGTTTGATAACTTAAGAATTCTTATATATAAAGTACAATTTCATTAATTCACATTTGTTGTAGTTACTATTTGAATAATTGATGTAATTAATATATTTTTAATGCAATATACTGTTTCTGATAAGGGTATGATTATGAGTTTCTGCTAAATCCATATTGATATTGCTGCTCTTTGTCTGGCCCAAGAAAGGGATATAAATTGGTTGGACCAAGAATACATTTATTGTCCATTTATGTTTGGCTTTTTTACATGGAATCTTTTGTCACTTCAATGATATAACAAAAAACTTGGTAATTCGTTAATATCGACGTAACTCAACTGGTTAATAGATAAACTTGATGTTTGGATAAATGATTATTAGGTCAATGACGTAAATTCTACTAATGATGAAAACTTTAAAAAAAAAAAAAAAAAATCTGATTCCAAATTAATAGCTATTGTCAAAAAAAAAAAACTTGGTAATTCATTGGAACTCAATAGGTTTTTCTTGTGGGACTCCTCGGTTAACATCGGTGTAAAATGTAGAATTTTTCAATTTCACCAGTGCCAATCAGGATTTCGTAAAAGAAAATGTGTTGGACTCATGAACATGATACTTTTCTTAAAAATCACTATCTACCCAAATAGGAAAATTCCCTTATAAGAGTTTAGATGAGAAGATGGAGCCAATGAAAACAGGAAGGAAAAGGATTAAAGTAAATGAATTGATTGTTAAAACACTTTTTTTTTTTTTTTTTAAATTCTTTTTCTATAAATGCAATGTAACTGGTAATATAGGGTCACTCCAAACTTGATATTGTCCAATCACTTTCTTGTAATTTTTCTTTACATCATCATTCTTGTAATCATCATCTTCTGTTAATAAATCTTATTCCATTGAATTTTGCAAGTCAAAAATTATCTCTTTCTCTCTCTCTTTTTCTTTTCAATTATGTGGAATTTTGAATTCTATAAAGAAAGTTGGTGATGTGTGATTTTCCAATTTCCACTAACCATCCTCACCTACCTCACAAAATTCATAAACCTATTCATAAAATAAGAGAATAGAGGTGTTATAAGGGTCGGACCGACCTATACCGATAACGAAATTTATCCTTTTTTGAATAAATCCGGTTGGCCTGGCCGGTCATATCAAGGGCATTTTCGTACTGTAGTGTAGTCCAACTAACTAAGTGACAGCTGACTGGAGTTAATCCTCACCACCTATATGTTGTTGAAGCTTGACAATTCAACCATTGACAAATATTATATATCCTGACCAAGTTGTAATCTACCCCACCTCTCACGTTATAAATTCCTGAACATGGGGTCGGTTATTCCTTGCACCATATCGGGTCTAAAAATGGAAATCCCTTTCGTGTTCTTCCATCCGTCCGTCTCTAAAAATCTATCGTTTTAATCGTTTCTCATATCATTAAGTTTCGGTTTTTATACCACATATAAGTACGTGTACGCTACAATATTCTATTTTGAAGCTTACAATTTAAACATAACAATGTGATATAGCACCTATCCTATAGAGAACCTATGCAAGTACAAGTGTCGTTTAAAGGATTTGAGATCGAAAGTGTCGGACTTTGCCAAATCTACCGATATCAAACACTTGGAAAAAGATTCTCCTTTTCTACTATAAAAATACACACAAAGTCTAAAGTCTTCTCATTTCACCAAACCCACAAAGCAAATTGTCATCTACCACCTCCTCTACTAGTCTAAAATGTTAGGTACTTTTAGTAGTAGTTTGCTGTAAAAATTTTCAACCCACCTAAATTTATTAGCTAAAATTAAACTTGCACAAAAAAAAGAAGTTATATTATGGAATAATTTAGCTTTCAGTACATTATACAAATACATTTATACATTGATCCATCCAAGAAATCAAACTCTTCTTCAAATTTTGCTGTTTCTGTTCCTTTTCCTTACATGACACCAACTCTTTTTTTTTTTTTTTCCTTAAATTTCTCTCGCTCTGTCTCTCTGTTAATAGAATCTGAGAAAACGTGTGGTGGCCATTTTGTTCACCTACTAGTTTCACTACAAGTCTCTCAAACTTATATATATATATATATAATATTTATTTATCAAACTCTAATTAAACAAAGTCTTTGTATCTAAAAATGATCTTCATCACAGATTCACAGTAGAATCCATAAAAGTTTTCATCTTTCAAGTGGGGTCCATCATCCATATCTGAGCTCCCCCCACCATAACTCTCTTCTCTTCTTGACAATGTCATTCTCGGTTTCACCAAACACCTCTTCTTCACCAACCCTTTTCTCTATCTCTCTCATGAATCTCGATTTTGTCTAGAACTAGGACTAGGATAGGACTGCACACATTTTATAAAGTTCGATTCTTTTTCTGTTTTTCATGTCTTTGAAGGCGAATTCCATCTGGGGTTGTTCTAAAGCGCCGCATTTTCATGTGGGTGTGCCGGATTTGGGTTCCAGATTATGCGGGTTGAGGTTTGTGAACAAATGGGAATGTTGTTGTGCGCTTGTTGTTTTGGCTCAGGCTCATAGAGCTATCACTCCTGTTGAAGATGAGAAGCCAAACACTCCTCCTGATCTTGACTCTTCTGGGGCCATTAAACGGTCTCAGAACAACACAGAGTCTTCTGGGTTTCACAAAGATTTGAGTCTTCTTCCTAGTGAGTAGTTGACTCCCTTGCATTTCCTTGGATTGATGATAATTCATGTCTTTTCTCTTGTGTTTTGTATTGTTGTTTGGTGAATTGTTAGTTCAATATTCCATTATTATAAAAAGTTTAATTTTTTTAAATGCATTTGAGATAGATACAGAGATTGGTAGCATACACAATCATGAACAGTTAGAGGCAGTTTAGATTAGTTTTAGCTTCTGTGATGAATGAAATGGCTCTAGAAACGCTAGTTTTGATGTGCAATGTACTTGAATTAGTGTCTGGGGATAATGTAGTTTGAATATGATTTCATTTGGAATTGATGACTTTTTGGATGATTGGAATGAGGATTGATCTCATAGTTATTTCGATGATTCTCTTGTCTTTTATGAAATGGATTATGGAATAATCAATTAGAGCTATAATTTGTGGATTGTTGTTGGTGGTATACATTTCAATCATCATTGTTAGATATAATAGGTGCATAACTTTTGACTTTTGATGAATTGCCAATTCTCGTAGTTCACTAGAGATGTTATCGATCCATCCCTACTGTTTCTGAATGGTAATTAAGGTCTTTCCTCATTGGAAATGATCATTATATTCCGTATCTAGTATGTGTATTACTTTTCGATGACTGAGAGCAAGCCTTCATCATGCCAATGTTTCATTGTTTCTGTTTTTTCTTTTTAATCTGGTGCAACTTCATAACTTGATTACGGTAACAAATTGCAGAACCTTTGTCTGCGACAGAACCTTCATCTTCTATGATGAATGTATGGCTCTAGAAACACTTGTTTTGTTGTGCAATGTACTTGAATTAGTGTCAGGGCATATGTAGTTTGAACATGATTTCATTTGGAATTGATGACTCTTTGGATAACTGGAATGAGGATTGATCACATAGTTATATCAATGAATCTCGTCTTTTATGATATGGATTATGAAATAATCAATTAGAGCTAAAATTTGTGAATTGTTGGTGGTATATATTTCATTCATCATTGTTAGATATCATAGGTGCATAACTTTTGACTTTTGACGAATTGCCAATTATCGTAGTTCACTAGATGTTATTGATCTACTCCTGCTGTTGCTGAATGGTAATTAAGATCTTTCCTTGTTGGAAATGATTATTATATTCCTTATCTAGTATGTGTATTCCTTTTCGATGATTGATAGCACACCTAGCCTTCATCATGCCAACGTTTCTTTGTTGTTTTATTTAAACTGGTGCAGCTTCCTGACTTGATTACGGTTACCAATTGCAGAACCTTTGTCTGTGACAGAACCTTCATCTTCTTCTTCTGATGGTTCTAAAGTTCGTGTTGCTTACCAGGTATAGTAAATTAGTAATCCATCATCCTTTTGGTTTCTGCCAAATATCATTTGTTGCTAGGTGTTGATTGGTTGTGTTTCAATCATAGGGGATACCAGGTGCATATAGTGAGGCTGCCGCACTGAAGGCGTATCCAAAGTCTGAGACTGTCCCATGTGAACAGTTTGAAGCTGCATTCAAGGTTCACTAATTGTTCTTTAGTATTCTGCTGTTCGTCTAAAATATGATTGTTACATTTTTTTTATTCATTGAATTCCATTTAATAGGCGGTTGAACTGTGGTTAGTGGATAAAGCAGTTCTTCCTATCGAGAATTCTGTAGGTGGTAGCATCCACCGTAATTACGACTTACTACTTCGGCATAGGCTGCACATAGTAGGGGAGGTACAGTTGGTAGTCAACCATTGCCTTCTGGGATTACCCGGTGTACAGAAGGAGGAACTAAAACGTGTTTTCAGCCATCCACAGGTTAGTATATTCATTTCTTTAACATTTATATTGTCTTCTTGTTTGTTCAAGAGGACTCTTGGTAGTTTGTTATTTGTAGCTCCTACTATATTCTTGGGGTGGCACTCATCAATCATCACTTTTTAGGCAAAACATTAGCAAATTAATGTACGACAAAACTTATAAAAATTAGTCCTTTATCATTTTAAGTGATGATTACCCTGTATATTTGTTTTGTCTTATTTAATGCTATTTCCTTGCTCTTATCAAGGGTGCCTGTGATATGAACCTTGTTAATATTGCCAACTTGATCTATTTATCTGTAAGTGTGTATTTTATCTCGGATTGGCTCTTTAAAACTTGTTTACTTCATATTATTTGTTTTTGCTGCAAAAATGAGACAAAGGGAAAGAACAATTTTGCATAGTTTTAAGCCTAATGGTATTTCCGGCAAAGAAACACTTAAGTTTTCGTGTTATTAATGGTGTGGTAGTTGCCCTGCCTATTATTGGTGGTTGATTTGAGAAAAGATAGTTGATATGGCAGAATTGAATATTCTGAGAGAGGGGGGAAGATGTGTAATTATGAATGTGGGCATAAAACGGCATTATGCCTCTCTAAGAAGTCCATTTTAGAAAGGGTTTCTTCATGAAGGCCTTTCTTTTGTTGGAAGTCTGCCAAATAAAACCTACAATATTATCATTTTCAAAATTTACTTTATGCTTAGCATATTATATACTAGGAGTTATTTTAAATATTGCCATAGGATTTGTATGGATTACTTTAGCTCTACAACTCTTGGATCCTCAAGTTCATTTAATTTGGTTTATTGTTTACTGTGTTATGTAAATTGCCTTTCTGTTAAAATTGAAGATTTAGTTCTTAAGGTTTTCTGGTCATCTAATCAAAATTCTTGCTAGCAGGCACTTGCTCAATGTGAGATGACACTAAGCAAGTTAGGCATTATCAGAGTTAGTGCTGATGATACTGCTGGTGCTGCTCAGGTAATCTTTGAAAAGCCTATGTACTCTCTTTGTTGGTTTGTTTGAGTTTTATTGGAGGCTGTTTGTATTCTTATTGTCAAGCTTTTTGAGACAGATGGTGGCTTCTAGTGGCGAAAGAGATACCGGAGCAGTTGCAAGTGCTCGAGCTGCTAAAATCTATGGGCTTGACGTTCTTGCTGAAAAGATCCAGGTAACGTTTCTTCTATTCCTTGATGATGTATCACATGTTCATCCAATGATAATCTTCCATTTCTGCCTACCAGCCAAGAGAAGAACATATTGTAAGTAGAATTTTATGTTGTTTATAAAATAAGTGAAGTCATTTTCCCTGTTGTGGTTAGATTGCTGGAAAGTAGGTTTGATTTACTTCTAACAACCGTCGTCCTACATTGTCATATTAACCTAAATGTTTTCCTTCCATTGGGGATCCTGCATCTTTTCCCCATGAATTTTGAACACCATTTATCAACTATGTGCTTGGGGTCTAGAACAGAATACCCTTTGGTTGTTTTAAGTTTTAATCCAATTACGCATTGGAATTACTTTACTTTGAGGATGAAACAATAAAACATTTTTTGCAGAAAATAAATTCAAAATTTTCAAAACTATGTTTGTTAGGGAAACTTTTTCTTTTCAATGTTTGGTGACATTTAAAAGGGAAGTGATATTAACTAAGTTGTGGAGAACCCTATTACTATTTCCAAAAAATGATATATATTTAGAACGCGATGCCAAATATGCTTTGTGCAGTTGATAAAGTGGCTGTAGAAACACTGTGTGTGAAACAAATATACCATTATCTTAATCTCAATTTGAGAAGGTCCATTTAAGCTAAACATCTTATTTGAGTCATAAACTTTTTCCTTATATGCCCTTGTCCAAGTTTCAGGGTTTCATGGTGAATGTCAGATATTCGGTGATATGCCTACATTTAAACATGCAGGTTTCCATGTGATTTTGTGAGATAGTATTTACAGATATATTTGATGGAATGAAATAACAAAAATGGATGTATGCTGCCTGTTGCCAATATTGTCTTCAAGTTCTTTTTTACTGCTCATATCTCTTTTGGTTTGCACTAGAAATTTTAGATGCTGTTTGTGAAAAATCTAATCTGAATCAATCTTGGTTCTCTTGCATTGACCAGGATGATGACGATAATATTACCCGTTTTTTGATACTTGCTAGAGAACCCATAATTGCAGGAACTGACAGGCACTATAAGGTATCTATTGTTCTTAGTCATATATTTTTTAAGTGTTTGAGAAAACAATTTAATAATTGTTTTTTCCTCAGACAAGCATTGTTTTCACTCTAGAGGAAGGTCCTGGTATGCTGTTCAAAGCCTTGGCTGTGTTTGCTTTGAGGAACATTAATTTGACAAAGGTAGCCAAAAGTACGAGTGTAAATCTGTTATCAAATCATTGTATTAATAAGCTTTGATATTATTTTTTTTCCTTTGGAACATTTTTCCAGATAGAGAGCCGCCCACAGAGAAAGCGTCCACTAAGGGTTGTTGATGATTCTAATAAAGGGAGTGCAAAGTGAGTGAAATAGTTTATTGAATTAAGCATTTTGACTATGGAGTCGGAGATATATATATTTTATGTTCTACAAAGATTATGACTAATTTGGTTCTACAAAGAGTATATTACATTTTTGTTTCCACTTAATATTACATCATCAGATTGATAAAACTTAGACCCCTTCTCAATCGAAAGTTTCAATTATTTTGTTGACCTGGTTTTTTTTTATTTCTTGGAAACCAAAATAAGAAGGAACATAAAGTTCATTTCTTTTTTGGTTTGCTTTTCAAGATTGAGTTTTGGTAAATATATGAATGGTATGTAATCTCCTTGTTTATGTTTTTAAAAGATGATAGCATTCTAAAATATAGAAATAGTAAATGTACTATGATATGTTCTAGCCATAGAAGTGATTGATCTCTGGTGGCACTGTGGCAGGTACTTTGACTACCTTTTCTATATCGACTTTGAAGCTTCAATGGCTGATCCTCGTGCCCAATTTGCCTTAGGGCATTTGCAGGTCTGTCTTTTCATCCATCATGACATGTAAAGAAAACTTCTTATGCTTTTGACCCATGATTGTTAGATTTACTTTTTCCACATTAGTCGAGCCGTTGCTAATCTGTGGATTTCATGCTAAAATTTTACATGCCACGATGCTTCTTCCGTGATCTGTTTTAAATGTGTTCATCGGGGATATTTCTGATACCAAAATAGAGAGTTTTGCTTTGGTGACTGAAAGTGAGGTTTATATTTTCTTGGCAGGAATTTGCAGGATTTCTTCGTGTTCTTGGTTGCTATCCTATGGATACAGGTTTATTATAGATGGATACCATCCCTCCACTTTGACCCAACATTGGATTTCTATATCTAGTTGGGTCTGTCAAGATAGACAAATTCAACATCCAATGCTGTACATACTCTTCTTCTAATCCAGCTGAAGCCAATGGTGGGAAAGAGTTTCCGGGTATATACTAAAGGTGGAATATTTCTTCGAGAAATCTTATTTATTGTTCAATCATTTTTTTGTTATCATCTCCTAATGGAGATGTTTCTTGATGTTATTCTAGAGCAACAACAACAGTGATGACGGGGTGCATTTGTGAGGGCATTCCCTCTGATTTTTGGAAATGGATTTAGTGCAAAGATGATCAAATCAGAATAAAATTAAGTTCGGGATGTTAACTTTTATCGTCTTTTATAATATAGCAAATAGTGTAGTAAGTTAATCTCTTGCTGCAAAAGAGGAGGATTCTTTCTCCATCTGTTGCAATTTGTTGATGGTCTGGACTCTAGAAGGCATGACATTTTTGGTAACAGAGGTTTAGTGAAATCCTGCAAATGATGGTTTTAGGACTTAATACAATCTTTGACATGATAGCTGGGCTGAAGCTTTTAAGTGTTGTATAGTTGTACAAGTATGTGGAATTCTGAATCGTATAGAAAAAAGTTAGTGATGAGTGATTTTCCACTAAACTACCTCACCAACCTATAAACTTTCCAGTGATTCATCACCATTCACCATTGATAGTTGAAACTTGCAATTTACCCTGTATCATTACAAGGCAATAAACTCATTCTTTCGTCCGCCCGCTACAAGCATCATGCTACATGTATATTTATTATCAAAAGGTTTTAGGTACACCACATGTTTCAATCATCATAACAATTTTTTTTACGTGGCATGATCGTAGCAGAAGATTCAGAGTGATTAGAGTAAATGCTTTCACATGTTGGAGGAATTATGGGACCAGAGGCAGGAAATGCAATAGAAAATTTGTGCATAAAAAGTAGTAAATGGAAAATGGAAGGAAAAGAGTTGGGCAAGAAATTCAAATTGAATTATGGTGTGAATACTACTTTGCACTGTCTTTAGTCTTCTCTCTTTTGTCTTTACACGCTATTCTTTTTGTTGTGGACCCAGATTATTGATAATGATAATGGCAGGGGATATTTCACAAACACTCCCGAATTGGAGTGTAATCGTATAAATATTAAATGTTTATCTATAATAACACAAAGATTCCCTACCGTTAGTTAATTTCCATCGACTTTATCCGCCGATCACATTCTTAGCACTAAATGACTATAATACCCTTCATATATTCTTGATTTCATCTTTAGCAAAACACAAAATCATTAACCCACAAACATTTTTTTACCATAAAAAAAAAAAAAAAAAAAAAAAAAAAAAACCCAGCTGAGGAGATTGAAGCCCACAAGGTGCAAAAAGGTGAACTCAAAATATCAACCACAACGCACTCTTCAAAAAATATTTTCTGCCTTTCTATCCAATATTAACCCAAAAACACATCCATCAAAGCATAATTTCAAAGAACATTATCCTTCTTTTCTCCTCAATAGTGCTCAAAGTTTTTAACAAAGCTTCCTTTTCCCGGTTAATACGAAGTTGTGAAGACTTGAGAAGAACAAGGTCATTGAAGCAGTTGTATTAATTGTTTTCATAAAAAGAGATTTACTCCATTGCGTAATTATCTACTCCTTATGCGAGCAGATTGGGTTCTCACGCAGAGGAGCATACATGGGAATCTACTTCTCGTTGGAGTTGATTGCTCCTCCACCTGGAGTGGTCTACTCTAGTGAGGAGTTGGAGATGGAGCCATTTTTTGTTGTTGTTAATTATATATGGATAAGATCAAATCTCTTCTATCTATTTTTTTAAATAATATTTCTAATTTATTATTATTTAAATAATTAAAAATTAAAACAGAAAATTTTGTTCCCGAGCTATAAACTTATAACGATGAAAAAATAACAGTAGGGATGTTTGTGAAATGATAGGGAACCGTTGCATATGTAAGAAATTATACCTAAACTTGGGAACGTTTGTACAATTTATCCATAATAATATTACTTTTTCCCCCCACCTCCCCACTAACTCACTTTTTGCTACTTTTCTCTGTAATGGAGAAGAAATAATGAAAAAGTAAAAGAAAAAGAAAAAGAAAAAGAAAAGATTCGGGAAGAAGACAAGTAAATCACTTGAAGACTGACTTTACATAATTGTTGTTTAGTGTTTGATATATCAATCTACCATCGACATTCATTCTCCTGCAACTTTTGCTGCTCAAATTTTTAGTCTTTCAATTGGTCTCCATGGGCAATTCATCATCAACTGCGTCTTCTTCCACCACCACCAACACCAACGGAAAACAGTACGATGTCTTCCTCAGTTTCAGAGGTGAAGACACCCGAGATAGTTTTACTAGTCATCTCTACAAAGCCTTGGACGAAAAACAAATCAAAACTTTCATTGATAATCAACTGGTAAGAGGGGAAGAAATCTCAGCTGGTCTTTTGAGTGTAATCAGAGAATCAAAGATTTCGGTGGTCATTTTCTCGGAGAACTATGCTTCTTCAAAATGGTGCTTGCGTGAGCTTGCAGAGATTATGAAGTGCAGAGAAATGAAGAACCAAATTGTCATTCCTGTTTTCTACTGGGTTGATCCATCTCATGTACGGAAGCAAAGTGGGAGTTACGAGGCTGCTTTTGCTAAGCATGAAAATGAATTACAACAAGAAGAAGAAGTGAAGAAATGGAGAGAAGCTTTGACTCAAGCATCCAATATAAGTGGGTTTGATTCCTCTAAAGCAAGGTAAAAATTTTGTTAATTATTTTCCCTTCTCAGCTTTTTTTAAAATCACATTTAGCCCTTTTTAGTTATATATTTAAGGGGTTTTCTATTTTTAGCCTGAATCAGTGTTTTTATTTTTCTTAGCAAATAACCCTTTTTAGTGTTTTTAATTTATGGGATTGTTGTGTTTAATTTCTTTGGATTGTGGCATGTTTAATTGCTTCACTTGCTAAAAAAGCTCTATAGAGCTTGCTGTTTTTAAAAAATTAATTGCTTCACTTGCATGTATAATTGTTTTGTTTGATGAATTTATTTATTTATTTATTTGGTTTGAAGGGATCTGGATATCCAGATCTCTAAAACAAGGTAAAATTTTGTTCATTATTTCCTCTTTTCCTTTTAAGCAAATCCTAGAAAATGGTCACCTTTACAGTGTTTTTATCACATTTAGTCATTATTAAAAAACAAATTGCATTTATAACTAGATACGGTTTTCAAAATAACTTATAGCCAAGACAGATCTTGAATGTCCCTAAACTGAGGGGCAAGCTCTCATGTTCTCAGAAAACACGTGTGATCCACTTATGCACTCTATGGATTTTACATGATAAAAAAAAAGAGTGTGATTGTATTTTATTGTAGGATATTTTTGTAAAATTGTGTTTTTATTTGTCCTAAAATGTTAAAAAACTATCTTTTTTAAATTACTGGCTATATTTGATTTTTGTAAAGAGGAGTGTTATTCGTAAATCATTAAATATCTTTTTAAATACTATTTTAATTTTAATTTTTTGAAACTAAAATGTAATTGTTTTTGTTAATAACAATTTTAAGCTTAATTAAAATAACTAAAGAGGACAAAAGAGTTCTAATGACACTACACACCCTTTTTTCTTAAATCAAATCTTTTTTTTGGGAATCAATTTTTTCTTTTGTTTTTTAAAACGAATAATTATATTTAGTGTGTATATATGTATAACATATCTTAAATATATATATATATATATATATTTAGAGTAATGCTACATTGCTCAAATGATATGACAACACTATAGACCATTCATTTAAATCATTTAAATCATGCAAATCTAATACCATTTAAATTAATGGTCTCCAGTGTTGCCACATCATTTGGGCACCGGATTTGGGCAATGTAGCATTACTCATATATTTATAGAGTAATGTTAAACGTCCCAAATTTCTTTCCCAAATTCTATCCCAAATGATGTGGCACGTGAAGTGTCAGCATCTTATAAATCATGAGATTATATAGTAATTGATGTGATGTTGACACCTCACGTGCTACATCATTTGAGATAGAATTTGGGAAAGAAATTTGGGACATCTAGCATTACTCATATTTATATATATCTCAAACACACACACACACACACACACACACACACACACACATATATATATATATATATATTTCTTTTTTAAGAAGATTAAGGCTACAAAATCTAAAAAATCTAAAAATCAAAGAAGAGACACGTGTATTGATCTAAACCATTTCTTTTATTTTTTGAAAAGAATAATTATATTTACACACACTAAATATAATTATTCTTTTCAAAAAAAGAAAAAATTGATTTCCAAAAAATATCTAAAATAAATTAATGTTATCTACTTATTTACCAAAATGTCACTCTTTGAAAAAATTCATTTCCAAAAATCATCTAAAATAAATTAATGACATCCCATTATTTATCAAAATGTTATTCATTTGATGGAATTGGATGAAATTGGATGGAATGACCATTAGTGTCACAAAGTTCGTCAAAAATGACTATTTTGGAACAACTTTTCAATTTAGTGACCATTTTGATAGTGTGTCATCAATTCGATGGCCACCGGAGTAATTATCCCTATTTTTTATCTTTAGATATGCTCATATGCACATATGTTAGTTAGTGCAATGTTTTTTTTATTTTCATTCAAGGTGATTTATGCAATTGGGAACTACACGTATGACGTATCTCAATTTATTGTTTATCAAAAAAAAAAAAAAAAAAAAAAAAAAAAAGAAGGAATTTTTGTGTAATTATTGGGAAAGAATATCATTTACAAACTCTTTAATTATTGGGAAAGAATTTAATTAGTCCATTTATTAAAGTTTTGTTTGATCCAATGTGACTGTGGACGGCGGATAATTTATAATGTTTGAAGTGATGGGGAATAATGTGCAACAAGAAACAACAAATTTTGTGTTTAAAAGAATTTTGAACTGTGTTTATTGAAATTTTGTAAGATAAGGTTTAGTATATTTCCAAAAGACAATGTGGTAAAACTTTTTTTTTTTTTGTTTTGTTATAGTATGAGTTAGAATACATGTATCTTTAATTTAACTTCTCATTATATATTCTTAAAAATTTCATTTATTTTAATGAAATTAATATTTATTTTTACATTAAATATAGTTTAAAAGACAAATTTTGAGTTATTGCTTAACATGTGAAAACTCAGTAACAAAGATAAAGATGTTGATCCTATTGCATTTGGATGCATTAAGAATTTCATTGAAATTAATAATGGGTAATATTAAAATAAAATGAAGTGTATTTATAACTTTAATTAATTTTTTTTTTTTAAATGAAGTATCTACATTAGGACTGTCAAAAAGATAAAAAAGATAATTTTCGAACAAAATGAAGTGTATTTAGATTTTTTTCAAAAAAATTAAGTTTTTAGGATAAAGTATCTTTATAAAATGAGTATTAAAAATAAAAAATGTATTATAAGGAGAAAATCTCTTTTTACATTATATTTGGTTAAATTTGCAAATCTCATTTTTTTTTTTTTCCTTTTCAAAACAGAAATCATGTTGTTAATGTTGTCAACAAATTGTGATAAATTATATGGTTTTTATTTGTATTAGTTCAAATTACGTTTAAACAATTTTCTATCATCATCTTTGTAGGAGTAAGTTCAGTTGCTGCTGGTAGCTGATATATGTATATTAGTATGCTTTGGTGTTATGGCCATTTCTACTCATTATTGTTTGGTGTTTTCATTTGGTAGGAATGAGGCCGAATTGGTCTGCGACATTGTCAGAGTTGTTTGGAATAAATTGAATAAGATATCGCCCTCATGTAATTTTGAAGATTTAGTTAAAGGTTTAGTTGGAATAGAAAAACACATTGCGGGAGTTGTTTCAAAATTGTGTCTTGAGGTGCAGGATTTTCGAATTATAGGGATTTGGGGAATGGGTGGCATGGGTAAAACAACTATTGCTGATGCTGTATTCCGTATAATTTCTCATCAATTTGAAAACAGGACCGATTTCACTGCAAGTGTTAGAGCAGAATCAGAAAAAGATAGTAATGGATTGATTCGTCTACGAAACAAAATTCTTTTCAAAGTATTAAATATTAAAAAAAAATATATATCAGGCAGTCCTAATATTCCCCAAGATTTAAAGAAGATGCTCCTCCAAAAAAAATTTCTAATTGTTTTTGATGATGTGGATCGTTTTGAACAATTGGAAACTTTAGTTGGAGATCTTGATCGACTCGGTCCAGGAAGTAGAATCATAGTAACTACTAGAGATAAGCAAGTACTTCGTAACTGCAGAGTGAAAGATCATAACATGTATGAGGTTAAGGGATTGAACGATGATGAAACTTTGAAACTCTTTTGTAAGCATGCCTTTAAGCAGAACCATCCCACCAAAGATTTTGAGGATCTATCAAGAGAGAGGGTAAAAATTGCCACAGACGTTCCATTGGCTATTAGAGTGTTGGGATCATTATTGCATACAAGGAGCAAACAATATTGGGAAGATGCAGTAGATCAATTCCAAGGAATTATGAACCCTACAATTTTTGATAGGTTGAAAATTAGTTATAATGGATTGGATAAGGAAGAGAAAGGTTTATTTCTTGACATAGCATGTTTTGTTGATGTGTTTGCATTTGAAAGATATGAAGAAGACATTAGACCAAAATTATTATCTAATCGTACGTGCTTTCTAGACAACCTCATTGACAAGTCACTAGTAACAGTAGACTGTGGTTATATAAAAATGCATGATTTACTACGGGAAATGGGTATGAAAATTGCTAGTGAAAATCGCAGCAGGTTGTGGAGACAAGAAGATGTTCTTCGCACGCTAGAGCATAATGATGTGAGTCTCTAATCATTTTGTATTGCTCTTACATTCAGATCCCTGAAAATTTGATGAATCTGCTGAATACTACAGTTGCTGCAATTTATCTTTACTTGACTCAATTTGCACTAACCACTACACAACACAAGAAAATTCAATCATTCACTCACTGCACCTTTACTTCTGTTTTCTGTCTCACACGTGACTTACACTACACTGCTATCTACTATGATCCTCAATCTTAATATGTCTTTGGTCTTCCACTCAATTGCTAAAAATGAAACCAGCAAAGCTGTAATTATAAAATTCCAAGAGTTGGTTAAACATTCTTGAATATTCACTGCACCTCTACTTCTTCTGTTATCTCTTATATAGTAGATGAGTTTTTAGAAGATGAAGTTTTGCTATAACTAACATAATTAACCTGCAACATTTCTGAGGATGGCTTTTAGGATAACTTTTACTTTGTTTTTGGCTGTCAGGGGACTGATGCAGTTCAAGGGATCTTCCTAAATATGCTCAAATTAAAGGATGTACATTTGAGTTCTCAAGCCTTTAGGAAAATGTACAATCTTAGAACTCTAATAACAAAATATGAAGACTGTGATGAAAACTGTTCTGAATACTATTGTGAAGACTTCAACTTTGATGAATACTATTGTGAAGACTTTGATGAAGACTTTGATGAAGACTCTGATGAAGTGCATCTCAGCAACTATTTTCTCCCTGATGAGCTAAGATATCTCCATTGGAAAAGGTATCCTTCGGAGATATTGCCATCGGGTTTTAATCCGCTGAATCTTGTTGAACTTGATCTTTCTCATAGTAATATTAAGCAACTTTGGGAAGGAACGACGGTATGATCTAACATTAAAGTATATGTTTCATTGTTTTAATATATTTAATATATAGTTCACAAATTAATTAGATACTTTTTCTAATCATTTCACCATCTTCTGTTACAGTGTGTCCCAAAATTAAAACGGCTGAACCTTTCTTGTTGTCGGAACCTTATCAGGATCCCAGACCTCTCTGACATCCCATCGGCTGAGAGTATAAACCTTAGACGTTGCATAAGCTTGCTTGAAATTCACTCATCAATGGAACGTCAGAAGAACCTTCATTCTCTAGAACTGTCGGGGTGCAAAAATCTTAGTAGATTTCCAAGCAATATACATATAGAAGGTTCGGAATTTAGTCTCGTTGATTGCATTAGTCTCACAAAATTTCCACATATTTCGGGGAATATAAAGCAGTTGGATTTGAGTAGGTCTGGAGTAGAAGAAGTTCCCTCAACGATTCAAAGTCTAAGCAAGCTTGAAAGATTATTTATGATGGATTGTACAAGGCTCAAGCATATTTCAAAGAGCATTTGTAAATTGAAATCTCTTGGTTGGCTAGATATTAGTGGATGCTGCAAACTTGAGAGTTATCAAGATATCTTGGAGGGAATGGAACTGACGACTCTGAATTTAAGTAGACTGGCAACTAAAGAGCTACTCATGGAAATATTTCCTCCTTTATCAGGTTTATGCTCTTTAAAACTACTATGGTTAAATGACAACGATCTAACTGAAATCTCAGAAGATATTGGCTGTTTATCCTCACTGGAAAGTTTATATCTGGAAGGAAACGTTTTTGAGAGACTACCCAAAAGCATCAAGAAACTTTCTAAGTTGCGTCGTCTGTCATTAAGATATTGTGGTATGCTTCGATCATTACCTGAGCTTCCATCAAGTCTACGAGATTTGGAAGCAATGAATTGCAGGGAGTTGATCCAATCATTACCAGATGAATTTGAATTTGAGCTCTGTGCTGATGGCGGTGGATATTTTAATTTCAACTTTATGAATTGCCTAAAGCTTAATCAGAAAGCAGTCAGCAACTTTTTTCGAGACTTGCTATTAAAAATACAGCTTATGGGGACAGAAAAGATTATTTCTCTCTTTGAACAAGATGAAGTTAAAGACGGCATTTTTTGCATTTGTTTACCTGGAAGTGAAATTCCTGAATGGTTCAGCTGCTATAAAAACAATGGATCTTCTATAAATATTCCAGGGCTTCGAAATGATTGTGGTAGGAGTAACTACATCATGGGATTTGCAGTATGCCTGGTTATTGGGTTTGATCAGGACTATTATCATTTTTTTCTTGTTTGTCTTTATGTCTTTTATGATATTCATATTGAAACCAGTGATGGTCATAAGGAAAGATTTTCTGCCGACCTATCGTTTGAGTTGCCAGTGGAAGACAATGGATCTATGGACTCGGATCACATCGTACTAGGGTGCAATTTGTCTCGTAAATGTTATGAATTTTTCCAAGAATTGGATACCCTACTTGCGAATCGCGGTATGAGTGACTATGTGGTTACCTCATTTGAGTTCGATATTATATTTTTTCACTCCGACCATGAGAAAATGGAGAGATGTGGTAAAGTGAAGTATTGTGGAATACAACCGATATATGTACAGGCACAGGTCATGAATTCTGTTTCCATCAATCAAGATACTGGGGATACAAATGAATGTATTGATGCTGCGGAGGAAACATGTGAACCACATCCTTTAAGAATTTGCACTGAAGCAAAAGATTCTGAGGGTTCTATTGACGATAACAGAAATTTCAACAGCAACAACAACTGTAAGGAGACAGCCATTGAAGACCTCGATCCAGAGCTCCGCCTAGGGCACAGTTCTTTTTACGGTGCACGCAAGAAAGACTGTGAAGTGAAGCATTGTGGAATACATCCCGTATATGTACAGTCACAAGTCATGAATTATGTTGCTATCAATCAAGATACTGGGGATACAAGTGGATCTAATGATACTGAGGAAACATGTGAACCACATCATAAAAGAATTTGCACCGAAGCAAATCAATCCTAAAAACATGTTATGCTTCTACGACTAGGACATCAACCTTCAACTGATGGTAAAGACAGGTGATCCTTTTCTATTCAATCAAAAGTTTATTTTATGAAGTTTATTTTATGAATTATATATGTAACTAATTTCAACTCATATGATCCTTTTTATGTCAATAAAGAACATATGCTACATTTTATATAATTAATGATTAATCACTTCTCTATATTCCGTAAGTCTGATTTGTTGTCAATAAATATTATTTTTTCACATGTTTAATTTATGTAATCTGATTTGATAAATTACTTAATTATAATCTGATTCTCAAATAAGGTTTTTGCTTTGTCTCAAGGGACAAAATGAATCTTTTAAGGAAGTAGAATATTTTGTGTAGTTACTTACTGTTGTACCCTCAAGGGTTTTATATTTATTTCTCACTATATTTATACTTTCGCCATCTCATATGAAGCTGCAGGATCGTCGCACACGTATTGGGTGAGGGAAGCCACTGCAGATGCGGCGCCATTGCCTGTTCCCAAAAAGCTTAACCAAAATGAAATCATCTCCAACCAATCGCAGCCCACCGTCCTCGGTTCTGTTTGGAATCGGGTATCTTCTTCTTCTCCAGATCTTTTCGTATTGTTAATGTCTTCTAAAATTTAACATCTGTTAAGTAATTAGTTTGTGTTGACTGTTAAAATCTTTGCTCTTCACTCGCTACATTATTAGTAATTAGTTTTCGATCCCTCTCTCAGTCCAAATGCTTGCTACATTATCAGTAATTAGTTGTTGTCATGAATTGATTTGTTTACTTACTTAATAAAAATCAGTTCTACATATTTGGAGAAACTGGATTGATCTTATAAGTTTAGAAAATAATTGGTAGGATCATTTCTAAATATTATATATTTATTTTTTGTATTTACTTTGAATATACGATTTGGTAATTATAAGTTGAGAAGCTAATTATAAACTACAACCAGACGATTTGCAGTCTTGTTTGTTGGGATATTTTTTTGTCATTGTCATGGTCAAGATTCAAGGGCTGTTTGTGGCAGTCATGAGAATGGGGTTCATAGTGAGGCAGCTTGAGATACTGATTCTTGTGAAACGCAAAAACTTCTCAACAAAAATCTGTTTTTTTTATAAAAAAAGAAACAGATGAATATATTATTGCGGTCTTATATATACAAACTGGCAATAATGAAGTTTATGTTGGCCATATTGTTTTCTCTTTCTGCATTGAAGTAATTATAACATATGCATTACCATTATTGTATTTTTTTTTTCCTTATCACTGTATTATGTAATGTTCTTCATAATTTCTTAATACTGAATTATTGACGAATCAATAGTAATATATGTAAAGATCTGATTAGCTTTGGGGAACATTTGAGCACTAAAGGCCAGGCTGTATTTACTAGATCTATGATAAGTTAATGGCTGAATTTTGATGGCTTGACAATATGGTTGCTTATCTCTGGTTGTATGTTTCGAATTTTGTTTAGGCTGGAACCTGGGTGGAGAAAAACCTTCATAAGTGTGCAAGTGATAGAATAAAGGTCTGTATGTCAACAAACCAGTAAGCCTTTTCTGTTCTTATTACTTTTATCTTTTATTTTTTAAATCTAAGCTATCGGGGCATATTTGTCATTATTAGACATTCACATAATGTCTCTGTTTGATGTGACTGCCATAGATCATTTTGCATTTGTTGCTATACATTCAATAGTTGTTATTGTGATCTTAATTTATTGCTTTCTTGGCAGGAGCTGCTTACATCAGTAGGCTCCATGGAGTTCTCTGGCGGCAAGGCAGAAATAGCTGAAGTGTCTAACTGCTCAGAAGATGTGAGTTCTTGTGGCATATATTTAGTATTTTGAGCATGTTTCTAGATTCCTGTACATGATTATGGCGACGCTGATATTTTTTTTCCTATCATGGAAGATTGATTGTTTATACCTTCTGGATTTCGGCTCCATTTCCCAACTGAATCTTACATGGGATTTTGGAGGTGTAGCTTTTCATTTTCATGCCAAGGAAAATTTAACTGGATAAAAAGTCTATGTTTGTAGCATGTTGAGTGCAGATAGTGATTCAACTTAATTGTGAATTAATTTTCCTTTAATTTTGGTTTCTTTCTCAAGAAAGGAATTAGCTTATATCGGTGCTTGTTAATCGCACATTCGCACCTGCTGCTAACCTTTTTAAGAACAGCAACCTCTTTCTTGTATTCATCATCTTTTGGTTTCTTTAGCTGTGATGGAAATTGTGTTGGGTGAGGTTTTTTAAAGTGGAAGACTGCAACAAAATGTTTTTCTTTTTTGCTACTTATTTGTAAATGATTAATATATATATATATTTTTTTGAAATAGCTTATATTCAATAATCGTCATTCGTCATTCGTCATGTTCAACTCCCTTTCTGTATTATTATCTGATAATCTTTTTTCTTCTTTTCATGTCTTTTTTTTCCAGTTTTACTTAATGTTGTGTCGGGTGAACAGGCATTCTTGGTTACTGTGTGAAACAGGAAACGAGTTGGCTACAATTATGAGTTGACATTGAAAGTCAAAGGTAACTTTTTTGTATGGGTAATGGTTTTCCTTTCGCATTTTCAAATTACATATTTTGTGTTGATTTGACTGGAATGGAAATGGTGTTAGGGGAGTGGGTTATCGGAGGGGAGAAAAAGATGGTCAAAGGCCACATAGATATTCCAGAATTCTCTTTTGGGGAGCTTGATGAGTTGCAGGTACGTTCTATGTGTTGATTTTATTGTGTTAGAAAGTAAAGAAGAGATTGAACCATTGAGGTGATTATTTGGTTACCATGTCTTTGACATATCCTCTTCACATGATTTCAGTTTGTAAAACTGGTCAAGGACTGTGCATATATTATGTTCATCTGAGTGTACAATATCATAAACATAGTGATTATACTGTGGGGCAAGAGGGCCTCTTGTCCTCTTTGCCCTCTTGTAAAGATTCTGTCAGCTAAAAATGTTAAAACTTGTATGAGATGGAGAATTAAATTTAGTGAAATTATTATTATTATTTATTTTTTATTGGTGCCAAACAAAAGAATCTGAGAACTAAAGTACTCGAATTGAACATTTTTTCTTTTGTTGATAGATTGAAAATAGGAGAGAATCTGACTGTAAATGACATAGATACATGTTCTGCTTCTCCTACCGAGACATCAACCTTGCTTCAATTGACGGTAAAGACAGGTGATCCTTTTCTACCGAATCAAAAGTTGATTTTATGAATTATATACGTAACTAATTTCAACTCATATGATTCTTTTTATGTCAATAAATAACATATGCTATGTTTTATATAATTAATGATTAATCACTTCTCAGTAATTGTCTGATTTATTGTCAATAAAGAATATTTTCACATATGTTTAATTTATGTAATCAAAGATAAATTACTTCATTATAATCTGATTCTCAAACAAGATTTTTGCTTTGTCATCAAGGGACAATGAAGCTTCCAAGGAAGTAGAAATGTATAGGCTATCTTCTAGCTCTGCTTCGTTAGTTAGTTGTTCCTTCGTCATGAACATGGTTAGTTAGTTATTCCAAAATGAATAGGTTTAGTATTTTAATGAAATCGAACTTCTGATCATATTTTTTTTATAACGATTTTCAGAGATTATAAAAAAAGAAATCGTACACATGTTGAAGTACTTCAAGATGACCTGACTGGTAATTAGAACTACTAACTGGTTAGTGTTTCAAAAGCAGTTAAGTTTTAAACAAATATGCATCAATTTGTGAGATTTGTCAGCAGCATTTAAACCTTTTTTTGCTTCTTCTCAATCATTTTTTATTTGTTTATTTAGAATAAAAGGAATTCTTTGAGCAGGCTGCAGACTGCATTATATTTGGAACCAATTCATGATCATATTGCTGAGTGCTTGGCTTGCCAGTATGCAACTCTGAAGAAAATCTTCTTAAGTAAGTTTAATGGATGCTATGGCTCATTGTTTGAGTTTCTCTTAGAAACTCACTTCTTTTTTGGTACAATTAGATCTGTCATTATGTAGTAATTTATATTTTTATTGGTTTCTAATGTTGTCCTTGATCTGTCTGGTGTGGTGACCTACTTTTCTGGGCTAGGCTGATAATTTTCATATCTTGACAATTCGGTGCTACTGCTACTGCTGGAAGCTGAGGTTTGGCTGTGCAATAGAATGCAGAAGATTGCGATTTGGTTGGTGGGTCGATGATGCATCTGCATATTGTTTCTGTAATGTAGGATCTTTGTTTCGTTGGTGGTGAGCCATTCAAAGTCCCACATTTGTTAATTAAAATGTAAGATCTCTATCTTTTCTCTGTTATTTTGTTGGGCAAGAAACCAACCCACCCTTTTCTGTTGACTCTGCTTATTCTCTCATAATTTTCATGCTAGAATTAAAAAAGTGAGCTGCTTGGTGCTGATCAATTGAAAGTTGAGAGGACAATCTAGCTGTAAATGTTGCAGAAGCATGCTCTGCTTCTCTCAGCATGCAGACAATGTTGAAGAATGTCTTGAATGTGGTGTTGGGTTGTAAAGTCTGAATCAGTATTGTTACGCTACATAGGTATGGCACGAGGTATAAGTTATATTTTGTGGAGTTACTGTTGTACCCTCAAGGGTTTTAGGGTTTCAGTGTGAGACTGAGAGCCGAAACTGGGTGTGTTTGCTTCACACCCAGAGATACAGACATAAAGTTCATTTTTTTTTATGGTTTGCTTTTGGTAATTATATGAATGGTATGTAATCTTCTTGTTCATGTTTTTAAAAGACGATAGAATTCTAAAATCTAGAAATAGTATGTTTATGCCATAGAAGTAATTGGTCTCTGGTGGCAGGGTACTTTGACTACCTATTTTACATCGACTTTGAAGCTTCAATGGCTGATCCTCATGCCCAATTTACCTTGGGGCATTTTCAAGTCTGTCTTTTCATCCATCATGACATGTAAAGAACAATACAAACTTCTTATGCTTTTGACCTGAGATCATTAAATTTACTTTTTCAACATTAGCCGAGCTATTGTTAATCTATTGATTTCATGCTAAAATTTTACATGCTACAATGCTTCTTCTGTGATCTGTTTTAAATGAGTTTCATTAGTAATATTAAAGATACCGAAATAGAGATGTTTTGCTCTAGTGACAGAAAGTAAGGATTAATCTTTCTAGGTAGGAATTTGCAGGATTTCTTCGTGTTCTTGGTTGCTATCCAATGGTTACATGTTTATTATAGATGGATACCATCCCTCCACTACAACCCAACATTGGATTTCCATATCTAGTTTGGTCTGTCAAGATAGACAAATTCAACTTTCAATGTTGTACATACTCTTCTTCTGATCCAGCCGAAGCCGATGGTGGGAAAGAGTTTCCTGGGATATAAACTAAAGGTGGAAATTTTCTTCGAGAAATCTTATTTATTGTTTGACCAATTTTTTTTTTTTGTTACCTTCCTCCCAATTTTGATGGTATTCTAGAGCAACAACAGTGATGATGGGGTGTATATGTGAGGGCATTCCCTTTGATTTATGGAAAATCATATACCATGGGTTTAGTGCAAATTGAGATGACCAAATTGGAATAAAATTAAGTTCTTGATGTTAACTTTTAACGACTTTTATAATATAGCGTAGTAAGTTAGATCTCTTACCGCAAAACAGGAGGTTTAAGGTTTAAGGATCGATCATTCACCGTCCGCGATTAATGAGGGTTTGGAGTCTAGAAGCTTTGACATTTTTGGTAACAGAGGTTAATGAAATGCCGCAAATGATGCTTTTAGGACTTACAAAGTTTTTGACATGATAGTTGGGCTAAATCTTTAAGCTTTGTATTGTTGTACAAGCATGTGGAATTCTGAATTGTATAAAAAAAGTTGGTTGTGAGTGATTTTCAACAAAGCTTCCTCACCAACTTATAAATTTTTTCTTTACATACACAGATTTTTCTTATGACATAATAAATATAATGTTGGTTTCTTGAGAGTGTTGGTTGAAAGTATTAATGAGACAGGCAGCTAAACTACCTGGAAAACAACCAGAAAGAAAATTCAAATTCAATTATTGTGTGAATACTACGAATTTGTATCGTTTACTAAATCGCCTTCGCTCTCAACACGCTATTATGCTCGTTGTGGTCCTTAATGGACCCAAATGGTTGATAATGATATTAATAGGGGGTATTTCAAAAACACCCTCAAGTTTAAGTACAATTATATAAATATGAAACGTTTACCAATAGTTATACAAACATCCTCTACCGTTAGTTGACTTTCATCAACTTTTTCTGTTGACCACAATTTTAGCATAAAATGACTATAATACCCTTAATTACTTATTTAACTTTTATTTTATCATTTTTCAAATTAATTTTTAAAATAAAAAAGATATACGTTTTTTTTTCTTCTAAATTCCAAAAACTAAATTCATTCATCTTCATCGCCCAAAATCCAACGTATTCCTAACCTTTTTTTTTTTTTTTAATCAAAACAAAAGCATCAAACCACAAGCGATCTTTTATTATCAAACCATAATCAACATAAAAATAATACAAATTTTTAATAAAAAAATAAAAGTAAAACCAATTCTACCGCCCAGTGGTTTATCTTAGATTGTAATTTAATATGCAAGATTTGTTAGCAAGAACATGGGGATGCTTCAAGCAAAGAAATGAATTTCCTCTATATACTAATATGTGGCTTTGGAGATAAAGTCCCTTTTTTTTATGGTATTCTAGAGCAAGAACAACAGTGATGATGGAGTGTATTTGTGAGGACATTCCCTCTCATTTATGGAAATGGATTTAGTGCAAAGATGGCCAAAATGGAATAAAATTAAGTTCATGATGTAAACTTTTAACAGCATTTATAATATAGCTTAGCATGTTAGATCTCTTGCTGCAAAACAGGACGTTTAAGATGTATCGTTCCTTTAATCGTCTATCCGTAATTAATCGAGGGTCTGAACTCTAGAAGCTATGATATTTCTGGTCTGCGAAATCCTGCAAATGATGCTTATAAAGTCTGGACTCATAAAGTCTTTGACATGATAGTTGGGCTGAAGTGAAGTCTTGTATAGTTTTACAAATATAGTTGGGCTGCAGCCCCGTCTATCTATGTATCCACTCACCAATTGACACCTCATGTGCCACATATGTTATGTTGAAATAGTTGTAATAGTGGTTGTGATGTTTAGCATTACTCTTCTTTAATCTCTCTACCCCACTATGAATTTTTTTTAACAATATTGAGACCACATTTATAAGAACTCTCTCTACATACAAGGTAAAATAGTTTATTCTTTTTTATTTACTTATATATTATTTTATTATTTACTTTCTTTTGTTAGTGTTTCTTTATTACATTAAAATTGATTTTAGTATTAGCATGATTTAATTAAATTTGTTTGTGATTTGTTTGTTATTAGAATTATATGGCATATAGATACAATTATTTGTTTGTTAGCTTTGTTGGAATTTTTATTTATTTTTTTACTATTTGGTGATTAAAATTATTTTTTCTTGACTTCAATTTATTTCATTAGAATATACATTTTGAGGGGTTAGATTTATTATATTTCATGACTCATTGTGTATTTACTTTTTATTAATGAAATCCATCTTCCTATTAAGGTTGTTTAAAAAATTTTATTACCAGTATTTAGTTCAGTCCCGCTGAATAAAAAATCCTGGATTCACCCCTAGCCACATGTATATTTATTATTGAAAGTTTCAGTCATCATAATATCTAGGCATGTACACACACTCGTCATTTTATTGAGGTGTATTTAATAGCCTGATAAAAGCCAATTAAGGAAAAATCTTAGGTGCGGTGGGATGCACCTTGCACCAGAGAATTGCACCATGTCATAAATTTGTTTACGTGGACATGACTGTGACAAGAGAAGATGCATGTGCTTTTTGCTGCACAGTAGACATTCTTGCCAACTGGATTCAGAGTGATTTAGAGTAAATGCTTTCACATGTTGGAGGATTTAAGGGACCGGAGGCCTGAAATGCAATAGAAAATTTGTGCATAAAAAGTAGTAATTGGAAAATGGAAGGAAAAGAGTAGTCTATACACGCTTTGCTTTTCTATTCGTTGTCTTCTCTCTTTAGTCTACATGCGCTTTGCTTTTCTATTCGTTGTGGTCCTTGTAGAGTTGTGGGGACCCAAATCGTTGATAATGATAATAATAGAAAATTTGTGCATAAAAAATAGTAATTGGTAAATGGAAGGAAAAGAGGTGGGCAAGAAATTCACATTGAATTATGGTGTGAATAATTCGATTCATAAGCATTGCTTTTCCATGCATTGTGGTCCTTGTGGGGATCCAAATAGTTGATAATGATAATAATAGAGGATATTTTACAAACACCCTCAAGTTTAAGTACATCTGAATATATATGAAACGTTTATCCATAATGTCACAAACATTCCCTATCGTTAGTTGATTTTCGTCAACTTTAGCCTTTGATCATATTTTTAGTACGAAATAACTATAATAACCTTAACATATTCCTAAATTCATCTTTATAAAAAAATCATCAATTCATAAGCAATTTTTAATTATCATACAATCATCAATACAAAAATAAAACAATTTTTTTTTACAAAAATAAATAAAATTAAAACCAACCGAGGACTAAACCCACAAGGATGCAAAAAGGTTAACTCAAAATATCACCCACTAGGCAATCTTCAAAAAATATTTTGTGTTTTTCCATCGTAATAACCCTAAAAAACTGCCATCAAAGCACAATTACAAAAATCATTATCCGTCTATTTTTTTTTTAATTTTTTAATTTATTATGATTTAAATAATTAAAAATTAAAATAGACAATTTTGTTCCTGAGTTGTTTACTTCTAATAGTGGACAAATAACAATTGGGAATGTTTGTGCAGTTATAGAGAAAAGTTGCATATTTAAGAAAGTACACCTAAACTCGAGGATGTTTGTGCAATTTACTTTTACCCACTTTTTTCCTCTGTTTCCTTCACTTTTCTTTGCAATGGGGAAGAAATAATGAAAGAGAAAAACAAAAAAGAAAAGATTCTCTAACGAGGAGGGAAGAAGACAAGTAAGTACCAAATTGACTGACTTTTCAAACTTATTGTTTAGGGTTTGTTACATCGATCTACTATCGACATTCATTCTCCTGTATCTGTATTGTGTCCTGCAATTTTTGCTCTCAAATTTTTAGTCTTTCAATCTGTTCAAAAAAAAAAAATTGGTCTTTCAATTGGTCTCCATGGGCAATTCATCATCAACTGCGTCTTCTTCCACCACCACCACCAACGGAGAACAGTGCGATGTCTTCCTCAGTTTCAGAGGTGAAGACACCCGAGATGGTTTTACTAGTCATCTCTACCATGCCTTGGACGAAAAACAAATCAAAACGTTCATCGATAATCAACTCATAAGAGGGGAAGAAATCTCGGAGGGTCTTTTGAGTGTAATCAGAGAATCAAAGATTTCGGTGGTCATTTTCTCGGAGAACTATGCTTCTTCAAAATGGTGCTTGCGTGAGCTTACAGAGATTATGAAGTACAGGGAAATGAAGAACCAGATCGTCATACCTGTTTTCTACAAGGTTGATCCGTCCCATGTACGGAAACAAATTGGGAGTTATGAGGCTGCTTTTGCTAAGCATGAATTACAACAAGTAGATGAAGTGAAGAAATGGAGAGAAGCTTTGACCGAAGCATCCAATATAAGTGGGTGGGATTCCTCTGAAACAAGGTAAAATTTTGTTCATTATTTCCACTTTTCCTTTTAAGCAAATCCCAGAAAATGGTCACCTTTAGGTGTTTTTATCACATTCAGTTATTATTAAAAAAAAAAAAAAAAAATTGCATTTATAACTAGATACTGTTTTCAAAAATAACTTATTACAGATCTTGAATGCCCCTAAACTGGAGAGCAAGTTCTCATGTTCTCAGGAAAAAACAATGTGTGATCCGTAATCCATTCTCCGTGATTCAAAAATAAAAATAAAAAGAGCTTGATTGTATTTTAATGTAGGATAATTTTGGAAAATTGTGTTTTTATTTGTCATAAAATGTTAAAAGACGATTTTTTTTTTTTTTTAATTGTTGGCAATATTTGATTTTTGTAAAGAGTAGTGTTATTTGTAATTCATTAAATATCTTTTTAAATACCATTTTTTTTAAAACTAAAATGTAATTAATTTTGTTAATAACAATTTTAAGCTTTGGCTGTTTGCTTTGTTTCTATTTGTTGGCGAGTAGGTGGTTGTCTTCAAGTGGGCTGTTTTGGCCTTTTTTGTCTTTGGGCTTGTGTTGTTGTTTGTTGGGGCTTTTTGTATGTGGGCTGCTTTCCCATTCCTGATGTTGGGTCTTGTTTTGTGCTTTCTCTTTTGGTGTATGATCTTGGGCTTTGTTGTCCTATTTAAATAATAATTTACCATTAAAAAAAAAATAAAAAATTTAAGCTTAATTAAAATAACTAGAGATGATAAAAGAGTTCTAATGAGTAATGACACTACATGCCATTTTTTTTTTAAAAAATCTAATGTTATTTCTCTTTGTATCATGTCTTTCACAAACCCTAATTTTTTTTTCCACAAAATTGATGTGCAGTCTTTCAAATGTGTAAATTTGAAATGGACTTTTTCATCGATGCGCTGTAAGTTTATCGACAGTAAAATTTGGTTATGGGCTTCTAGTACAATTTACAGATTTCTTTACCATTCATGAACTTTAATGGGGAAGGATGTCTTGCTCCTTACATTTTTTATTTGTAGATATGCTCATATGCAACGTTTTTTACTTTCATGCAAGGTGATTTATGCAACACTGGGAACTGCATGTATCTCAATTTATTGTTTATCAAAAAAAAAAAAAAAACCAATTAATTGTGTAATTATTTGGAAAGAATATCATTTACAAACTCTTTAATTATTAGGAAAGAATTTAATTAGTCCATTTATTAAAGTTTTGTTTGATCCCGATGTGACTATGGACGGTGGATAATATATAATGTTTGAAGTGATATTGGGGAATAATTGGCAACAAGAAACAACAAATTTTGCGTTTAATCTCAAGAATTTTGAACTATGTGTTTATTGAAATTTTGTAAGATAGGGTTTAGTATATTTCCAAAAGACAATGTGGTAAAACTTACTTATTTATTTATTTATTTTTGGTTAGTATGAGTTAAGAGTACATGTATATTTTATTTAACTTCTCATTCTGTATTCTTAAAAATTTCATTTATTTTAATGGTATTAATATTTATTTTTACATTAAATATAGTTTAAAAGACAAATCTTGAGTTGTTGCTTAACATGTGAAAACTCAATAACAAAGATAAAGATGTTGATGGATTAAGAATTTCATCAAAATTAATAATGGGTAATATTAAAATAAAATGAAGTGTCTTTATAAATTTATTTAATTTTTTTAAAATGAAGTGTCTATATTAGGAGGTGTCAAAAAGATAAAATAAAGTGTATTTAGAATCTTTTTTTAAAATAAATAAATAAAGTTTTTAGGATAGAGTATCTTTAGAAAATGAGTATTAAAAATAAAAAAATGTATTATAAGGAGAGAATCTCTTTTTATATTATATTTAGTTTAACTTGAAAATCTCTTTTTTTTTTTTTCCTTTTCAAAACAGAGAGCAAGTTGTTAATGTTGGATTGTTGTCAACAGATTGTGATAAATTATATGGTTTTTATTTGTAGTAGTTCAAATTACCTTTAAACAATTTTACATCATCATCTTTATAGGAGTAAGTTCAGTTGATGCTGGTAGCTGATATATATTAGTATGGTTTCGTGTTATGGCCATTTCTACTCATTATCGCTTTGTGTTTTCATTTGGTAGGCCTGAGTCCGATTTTGTCCGCAAAATTGTCAGAGATATTTGGAAAAAATTGTATAATATATCGCCCTCATGTGATTTTAAAGGTTTAGTTGGAATAGATAAACACATTGAGCAAGTTGTATCATCATTATGTCTTGGGGTGCCAGATTTTCGAATGATAGGGATTTGGGGAATGGGTGGCATGGGTAAAACAACCGTTGCTGATGCTGTATTCCAACTAGTTTCTCATCAATTTGAAAACAGGACCTATTTCGCTAGATGTGTTAGAGCACAATCAAAAAAAGAAAAAGATAGTAGTGGATTGTTTCGTCTACGGGACAAGATTCTTTCCAAAGTATTAAATAAAAAAAATATAGAATTAGATAGTCCTAGTATTCCCCAATCGATTAAGGAGATGCTCAACAGAACAAAAGTTCTAATTGTTCTTGATGATGTGGATAAATTGGAAATATTGGAAATTTTAGCTGGAGGTCTTGATCGATTCGGTCCCGAAAGTAGAATCATACTAACTACTAGAGATAAACAAGTACTTCGTAATTGTGGAGTGGAAGATCGTAACATGTATGAGGTTAAAGGATTGAACCATGATGAAGCTCTTCAGCTCTTTAGTAATTATGCCTTCAAGCAGAACCATCCCACCAAAGATTTTGAGGTTCTCTCAAGAGAGGTGGTAGAAATTGCCACAAACGTTCCATTAGCTGTTAAAGTGTTAGGTTCGTTATTGTATAAAAAGAGAAAACGAGATTGGGAAAATGCTGTACATAAATTCCAAAGAAGTGTCAACCCCGATGTTCTTAATGTGCTGAAAATTAGTTATGATGGACTGGATGTGGAAGAAAAAGGTTTATTTCTCGATATTGCATGTTTTGTTGAATTTGAATTTAAAATAGATGAAGAAGACTTTGCACCAAACTTATTATCTGATCGTGAGTTCTCTCTAAGCGGCCTCATTGACAAGTCACTAGTAACAGTAGAAGACTGTCATATAAAAATGCATGATTTACTACGAGAAATGGGTAGGGAAATTGCTAGTAAAAATCACAGCAGATTGTGGAGACAAGAAGATATTATTCGCACGATAAAGCATAATGATGTGAGTCTCTAATCATTTTGTATTCATGAATATTAATTATAATTAACTGCACCTTCTTCCGTGATCTCTTAAATGACAGATGATTTTTCGAGAAGATGAAGTTATGCGATAATTAACATAATTAACCTGCAAAATTTATGAGGATGGCTTTTAGTATATTATTTTATAACTTTTACTTTGTTTTTGGCTGTCAGGGGACTGCTGCAGTTCAAGGGATATTCCTAAGTATGCTCAAATGTAAGGATTTACATTTGAGTTCTCAAGCCTTTGAGAAAATGTACGATCTTAGAACTCTCATAATAACATATGGTTCATTTTTTTTTTATGAACACAATGTTAAAGTGCATCTCAGCAATGGTGATCTAGATTATCTGTCTGATGAACTAAGATATCTCCATTGGGAAAGATATCCTTTGGAGGTATTGCCATCAAGTTTTGATCCAATGAATCTTGTTGAACTTGATCTTTCTGGAAGCGATATTAAGCAACTTTGGGAAGAAAGGACGGTACGATCTTACATTAAAGTATATGTTTCATTGTTTTAATATATTTTATGTAGTTCACAAATTAATTAGTTTCTTTTTCTAATCAGTCCACCATCTTTTGTTACAGTGTGTCCCAAAATTAAAGCGGTTGAGACTTTGTCATTGTATGTACCTCATCAAGATCCCAGACCTCTCAGACATCCCATCGGCTGAGAGTATAAATCTAGAATGGTGCAGAAGCTTGCTTGAAATTCACTCATCAAGGGAATGTCCGAAGAACCTTCATTCTCTACAACTGTGGGGGTGCGGAGAACTTAGTAGCTTTCCAAGCAATATACATATAGAAGGTTCGGAATTTAGTCTCTCTTACTGCATTAGTCTCAAAAAATTTCCACATATTTCGGGGAATATAAAGGAGTTGAATTTAAGTGTGTCTGGAGTAGAAGAAGTTCCCTCAACGATTGAGAGTCTAAGCAAGCTTGAAAGTTTAGATATGACAAGTTGTACAGGGCTCAAGCGTATTTCAAAGAGCATTTGTAAATTGAAATGTCTTGATCGGCTAGATCTTAGTCAATGTACGGAACTTGAGAGTTTTCCAGATATCTTGGAGGGAATGGAACTGAAGTATCTGAATTTAAGTAGAACGGCAATTAAAGAGCTACCCCCTTCAATCGGAAACTTGAATCGGCTTGAAGAATTAGATTTGAGTGGTTGCAAAAATCTTAAGACGTTTCCAAGTAGCATCTCTAATTTGAATCTTTTTGGATGCTTCAAACTGGAAAAATTGCATCCTTTATCAGGTTTATGCTCTTTAAAAAAACTAAGGTTAAATAGGTGCAATCTAACTGAAATCTCAGAAGATATTGGCTGTTTATCCTCATTGGAAAGGTTAGAGCTGGAAAGAAACGTTTTTAAGAGACTTCCCAAAAGCATCAAGAAACTTTCTAAGTTGAATTATCTGATAATAAGATATTGTGGTATGCTTCGATCATTACCGGAGCTTCCATAAAGTCTAGAACGTTTGGAAGCAATGGATTGCAAGGAGCTGATCCAATCATTACCAGATGAATCCGAATTTGAGCTCTGCGCTGATGGCAGTGGATCTTTATATTTTAACTTTATGAATTGCCTAAGGCTTAATCAGAAAGCAGTCAGCAACTTCTTTCGAGACTTACTATTAAAAATGCAGCTTATGGGGACAGAAAAGATTATTTCTCTCTTTGAACGAGGTTTAGTTGAAGGCAGCATTTGTTTTCCTGGAAGTGAAATTCCTGAATGGTTCAGCTATAAAAACAAAGGATCTTCTATAAATATTCCAGTGCTTCGAAATGATTGTGGTAGGAGTAGCTACATCATGGGATTTGCAGTATGCCTGGTTTTTGTGTCTTATAGACGTGAGGTAAAAAAAAGATCTGAACCTTCATTTGATGAAGGCGAGCTTAATCTCCTCCTTGATTTTCATTTGCTTGGTCATAAGGAAAGACTTTTTCACAACCCATTTCCATTGTTTCGTATGCCAATTGAAGTCAACAATTTTACTGAGTCGGATCATATCTTACTAGGATACAATTTGTCTTCTAAATGTTATGAATTTTTCCAAGAATTGGATACCCCCCTTGCAAATCACAGTATGAGTGATTATGTGGGTATCTCATTTGAGTTCAAACATATTCGGGATAAGCATGAAGTGAAGTATTGTGGAATACAACCAATATATGTACAGGTATAACTCATGAATTCTGTTGCCATCAATAAAGATAATGGGGATACAAGTGGATCTAATGATACCGAAGAAACATGTGAACCACATAATAAAAGGATTTGCACTGAAGCAAATCGATGCTCCTGATTGATGATCAATTCCATTTTGCATGATACAGATGGCATATGATCTTCGACTACACATGCCGGTAAGCCAATCTAGCAAACTCTATTATTATAATTATTATTTTATCGATTAATGAAATTTAGTATTTACCAGTAATTTATTTGAAATTCGTTATTTAGTATTTACTAGAAATATATAGTGGTACAAATAATTTAGAGTTAAAAATTTATCGTCTCAACTTTGCTATTAACCTTAGTGGAATTATTATTATTTTTTATTTTTCATTAGTAATCGAACTGAACTCTTTTTCTTTTGTTGATAGATTGAAAATAGGAGAGAATCTGACTGCAAATGACATAGAAACATGTTCTGCTTCTCCTACCGGTACATCAACCTAGCTTCAATTGATGGTAAAGACAGGTAATACTTTACTACCGAATCAAAAGTTGATTTTATGAATTATATAAGTAACTAATTTCAACTCATATGCTAAATTTTATATAATTAATGATTAATCACTTCTCTGTTATTGTCTGATTTATTTTCAATAAAGAATATTTTCACATATGTTTAATTTACGTAATCAAAGATAAATTACTTCATTATAATCTGATTCTCAAACAAGGTTTTTGCTTTGTTATCAAGGGACAAAATGAAGCTTTTAAGGAAGTATAAATATATAAGGCTATCTTCTGTCTCATATTCTTTTGTTTATATATGGTGGGTTTCGAATTTGGAAATTTTCGTAATTTGGTTTTACAACACTATCTGTTTACATTTTAGTATTTTTGTTGCATTATTTTTTTTTTTTATTTTTTTATTTTTTTATTTTTTTGCATGTTTTGTATTGCAAAAATTGAATATTTTGAGAATGCCTTGAACATGTTTGATAAAATTCCTCTGTGAGAATTTGATTACAAAAGATTTGTGTTGAATTGTGTACCCATTTGTCATAATTACTGGTTGAGTTCATTTGTCTCCTGAAACGGTTGTAGGCTCCGTATTGTGTGATTATTATTATTATTATTTTTTTTATGGCTGAAATTCACCATTTCTGTTTTCTCTGTTTTACTGCTTGGCAGGATATGTTTGCTTGATGGGTGGATTATATGGCCCATTTTTAGTTTGGATTGCACCACAATTTAATAGAGCAGCTCAAGACCTGGTCCTCCTTCTGGTTCCAGTACACTCCCTAAATTTTATCTTCCTCTTTTAAATTTTGATTATTTGTGTTTTGTTAGTTAGTTGTTCCTTTGTCATGAAACATGGTTAGTTAGTTATTCCCAAATGAAAATCGAACTTCTGATCATATTTTTTTCATTGATTCTCAGAGATTATAAACTAAGAAATTGTACGCTTGTTGAAGTACTTCAAGATGATCATCTGACCGGTAATTAACACTACTAACTGATTAGTGTTTCAAAATCAGTTAAGTTTTAAAAAAGTTGTGAGATTTGTCAGCAACATTTAAACCTTTCTTTGGTTTCTTCTCAATCGTTTTTCTATTAGTTTGTTTAGCATGAGAGGAATTCAAAAAGTGAGCTTCTGAGGAGCTGATAAATTGAAAATGGAGGACAATCTAGCTGCAATTGGTGCAGAAGCAAATCCTCCTTCTCGGTTTTCAATTGTTTTATGCAGACAGGTGAACTTTATTTTATATGTGAATCGGAATGCGCATATGTTAAAATTTTATATAACTAATCCTATTAATTTAGAACTAACTGAATGGAACTAATCATATTTTTTTCATTGCCCAAAATCGTATACTGTGATGCTATATGGTTGTTGAAGTATCTGGACATTATGTAGAAGCTGAAAGGCTTTTTATGATCCAAATGTTTGGTCTGAGCTACTAACTAAAATAACTCATTGGTTTAGTTTTCAAAAACATGAATTAATTAGCTCTAGAGATGTTGTGCACTAATTCTGCCATCAAATTTTAAACATTTTGCTGCCATTTTGATATTTGCTTGGATAGTAAGAGATCATGCAGTGGTATATCCTCAAGAGGCATTGTAAGACACTCTTCTATCAACTTTCGTAACAATATATATTCATTCGACACTCTTCTATTGGAACTGTACTCGAAAAATTGAGGAGCATTCTGAGATATTTGAATATATATATACACACACACACACACACATAGCTCTCCAGGCCTCAAGTGGCTTTGCCACTGCATAGCCTTATGCAAGATTAATTATAGCTATACAATATTAAAAGTTCATAATATTTCAGACCGTTATTATTGCCATAACCATTACTGACTTGTAAATCATAATGGCTTTTAATATTTGCTTGGCAGCAGTTCTCATTTTAAGTGTTTGGTAACTAGTAGAAAAGACTGGATATTTCCTTGCATTTAAGACCAAATCATTAACTTGTTTGTTATTCTTAACTATGTACTCAATAAATTTTCAATGCATTTTGCTTTAGATTTCGTAATTGTCATAAAACATTACCTTATGTCTAACCTTTTATAGATTTGTATCGGTTCCTAGGTTTTGCAAAAAGGGGATAGGTTCACATTGCAGACTCACTTGGGGATTGGCCAAGAGAGAGATTTGGTAAAACTAAAACTTTCTTCTCTTATTACAAAATTATTTTTAAATTTTCCATCATCATATAAATAATATAGAATTACAGTCTACATATGTGCATCTTATGTCCTTCTTTGAGCAGACTGCCTTATATTTGGAACCAATTCATGATTGTATTGCTGAGTGCTTGGCTTGCCGGTCTGCAACTCTGAAGAAAATCTTCTCAAGTAAGTTTAATGGATGCTATGGCTCATTGTTTGAGTTTCATTTAGAAACTCACTTATTTTTTTGGTAAAATTAGCTTTGTCATTATGTTGTAATTTATATTTTTATTTGTTTCTAATGTTGTTCTTGATCAGTCTAGTGTGGTTATGCAATGCATCTGTTGTGGGGACTGTCATTCTCAACATGACAGGTTTACAAAGTGACTGTTTTGTTGGTGGTGAGCCATTCAAAGTCCCACATTGTTAATGGAAACGTAAGATCTCTATCTTTTCTCTGTTATTTTGTTGGGCAAGAAACCAACCCACCCTTTTTTGTTGACTCTGCTTATTCTATCATAATTTTCATGCTAGAATTAAAAAAGTGAGCTGCGTAGGTGCTGATCAATTGAAAGTTTAGAGGACAATCTAGCTGTAAATGTTGTAGAAGCATGCTCTGCTTGTACTACCAAGTCTCAGCTAGCTTTCAGTTGCTTTATGCAGACAGTGTTGAAGAATGCCTTGAATGTGGTGTTGGTTATTGGGTTGTGAAGTCTGAATCAGTATTGTTGGTCTACACAAACGAAACACGAGGTATTAGTTATATTTTGTGGAGTTACTTTATGTTGTACCCTCAAGGTTTTATGCCTTTATGATCGGAACTATGCAGAATTAAATCATAATGTCTGCTCCTGAACTTGTGCTTGTAGGAGGTCCTAATTAGTCTAGACCTTAGTTTGTAGTTTAGTTCCTTATTATTTCTCTATGAAACTCGAACGCTATTGGTTGTTGGTATTGAAAATACACCATCGTATGGAGTTGTGTTGGTTATGTTATTTACCTGATTGGACATCATAGGTTTAATGCTTGTGTGTTCTGATGAGCATATTTTATATCATATTTATTACCCATAATTTGGATTTGTTAGCTACTTGAATTATATATTTTTATTTAATTAATGTTATTTTTGTGTTTTAGGTGAAATAGCATGGACTTATTTGAAGATCCAAGCCCAAATCTAGACCCAGAATTAAAGTCCAAGTTTAAGCCCAAGTCTCTTGCCAGCTAAAATCAGGTTCAAGTCAAAGCAAAGTCAAGTGAAGCCCAAGGCATGTGTTAAGCAAAAAAGAATATGTCATGGTTTGTGGTGTAAAGCAACGTGACATGTGAACATGTGAACATGTGATGTGGACCAATGTAATTTGATGTTGGCTTTAATTATTGGTGGATAAAAATTTACAAAAATAGGAGGAAATATAAGGAATTTGTAGCGTGCAAGGCGGAGCTTCAATGCTATATCATCTGGGTTCTATTTCTATTTTAGTTTCAATGTTTTTCTAATTTTCTTTGTACTAGGGTAGATGATGAAACCCTGTGTTATGGAATAATTTCCAAATATATCTATTGATTCCCAATTATCGTTCTGTAATGTTTATGGTTTTTACTTCAATTGGTTAGGAAATATTAAACTCTTTCATCTTTGATATCATGTATCATTGATAGTTAGGTGTATATATATATATATTTCATCAATGCTTGGTTTCGTAATGTTAATTATAATTTCTTTGATTCGTTGTTTTTCATTAAATTGGATACAGAGAATGCTTAGGGATTATACTTTGAAGCGGAAAAAAAAAAAAAAAAAAAAAAAAAAAAAAACTTATGATTTTGATTAATGTGCATATCATTAAATTCATGGGTAGACAATAAATTGATTTTTAATTATCACTATAATTTAGGGAATTAATAATTATCAGGAAGTTATGAAATTTCACAGTGGTGGATTTTGATACCTTTGTATTATTTTATTGATTGTTTTCGACCGTATTTGGTTTAAGTTTAATTTTAATTTATCACATTTGGTTAACTAGGTTAGGATTATTAGATTAAATATTTTCAAAATTCATCGCATCATGTTCTTCACTTCTTTAGGCTTCGATTACTCTTGACCTCTTGTTGTGTTTTGATAACTCAAATCTTGATACGTTTAATCATTATGTGTTTTTGGCCTCAATTACTCGTGTTGTGTTTAGGTAACTCAAATTTTAGACTTTAATTGGGCCTTGTCAAATCCTTGTTTGTTTTGGGCCTTTCCTCTTCTTATAGAAGTCAAAACTACTTTCTTTACATTCCACCGATGTATGTCATTTGTATCCGGTGATGTCAACCGGACCAGATTTGGATAATCTGAATCCAAATTTTTTGTATTTTTTGACTTACGGATTCGGTCCGAAAAAATACGGACCAGATTTTTAAAAAATATACATTTAAATTCCGATGAAAGTTTTGCTATAGCATGTATATAGATCCAGTAAAATCCATATGACCCAACATAAAATTGAAATAAAGCTAATATGGGCCTAGCCCAATCGAAGGAACGACGCCGTTTTTTGGAAATGTGAAATTGCAGCCACCGCCACCAGTTTCAAAGCTTCTCCATCTCCAAATGCAGCCCTTGTTATTTATTTCTTCTGTTTTATCACCCAAATTCTCTCGACGAAGACTCTGCAATTTGATGGCGTGTCTTTCAATTTATCTCCATGGGAAATTCATCATCAATTCATTCTTCTTCTTCCACCACCACCACCGACGGAGAAAATTACGATGCCTTCCTCAGTTTCAATTGATCTGATGATACTGCTGAGGAAACATCCTAAAAGAATTGGCTTATGCTCTTCAAATACACAGTAGCATCCACCGGAATTATGACTTACTACTTCGGCATAGGCTGCACATAGTAGGGGAGGTACGGTTGGTAGTCAACCATTGCCTTCTGCATATTGTCTTCTTGTTTGTTCAAGAGGACTGGTGTTAGTTTGTTATTTGTAGCCCCTGCTATATTGGTGGGGTGGCTACTTATCGGTCATCACTTTTTAGGCCAAATATTAGCAAATTCATGTATGTACCCCGTATATTTTTTGTATTATTTAATGCTATTTCCCTGCTGCTATCGATGATGCCTGTGATATGAACCTTGCTAATATTTCCAACTTGATCTATTTATCTAAATGTGGGTATTTTATCTAGGAATGGCTCTTTAAAACTTGTTTACTTCATATTATTTGTTTTTGCTGCAAAAATGAGACAAAGGGAAAGAACTATTTTGCATAGTTTTAAGCTTAATGTTATTAATTTTGCCTGCAAAGAAACTCTCAAGTTTTCATGTTGTTAATGGTGTGGTAGTTTCCCTGCCTACTATTGGTGATGGATTTGAGAAAATATAGTTGCTATGGCATAAAACGGCATTATGCCTCTCTAAGAAGCCCATTTCAGAAAGGGTTTCCTCAGAAATGTCTTTCTTTCATTAGTAGTCTACTATTTTACCGTTTCCAAAATTTACTTAATACATTAGCATTATATACAAGTAGTTGTAACTATTGTCATAATGGATTTGTGCAGATTACTTTAGCTTCATGACTCTTGGATCATTTAATTTGGAATATGTTGTACTGTTTTCTGTGTAGTGTAAATTGCTTCTGTTAAAATTGAAGATTTAGTTCTCAAGGTTTTCTGGTCATCTAATCAAAGTTCTCGCTAGCAGGCAGTTGCGCAATGTGAGATGACACTAAGTAAGTTAAGCATTATCAGAGTTAGTGCTGATGATACTGCCAGTGCTGCTCAGGTAATCTTTGAAAAGCCTATGTACCCTCTTTGTAGCTTTGTTTGAGTTATATTGGAGGCTATTTGTATTCTTATATTCAAGCTTTTTGAGACTGATGGTGGCTTCTAGTGGCGAAAGAGATACTGGAGCAGTAGCAAGTGCTCGAACTGCTAAAATCTGTGGGATTGACTTTCTTGCTGAAAAGATCCAGGTAACGTGTTTCCTTCTTTCTTCTATGCTTTGATGATTTATCACTTCAATCTCACATTATTTGAGGATGAGGATTGTTCCAGCTGAATTGAAATTAAATGATATTGGTGCCATTTGTTAATTGATTGACCTGTCATATGTTCATCCAATGATAATCTTCCATTTCTGCCTACCAGCCAAGAGAAGAACAAATTGTCTGCAGAATTTTCTCTTGTTTTTTTTTCTTCTAACAACTGTCTTCCTGCCTGTTAGCTCTTTTGTCAGATTAGCCTAAATGATTTCCTTGCATGTGGGATTGTGCCTATCTTTTCATGAATTTTTGAACACCGTTTAGGCGTTTATAGAATACCCTCCGGTTATTTTGAGTTTTAATCCTGTTACGCATTGGCATTACTATACTTTGATGATGAAACAATATAACCATTTTTTTGCGGATAATAAATTCACATTTTTCAAAACTGTGTTTTTGGTTGTTAGTGAAACTTTTTCTTTTTAATGTTTTAAAAGGGAAGTGACATTAACTACATTGTGGAGAACTCTATTACCATTTCCAAAAAATGAGACATTTTTATAAAGTGATGCCAAAAATGCTTTGTGCATTTGATAAAAAGGCTGCTGTAGAAACAGTGTATGTAAATTGTGAAACGAATATACCATTATCTTAATCGCAGTTTGAGAAGATCATTCAAAGCTAAACATCTTATTTGGAGTCTTAAACTTTTTCCTTATATGTTCTTTTCCATTTTCTTTGATTGAATGAAATAAAAAAATGGATGTCTGCTGCCTGTTGCCAATATTGTCTTCAAGTTCTTGTTTAATGCTCTTATCCTTTTTGTTTTGCTCTAGAAATTTTAGTGATGCCAAAATTGCTTTGTGCATTTTTATAAAGTGATGCCAAAAATGCTCTAGTATCACTTTTTATAAAGTGATGCCAAAAATGCTTTGTGCATTTGATAAAGAGGCTGCTGTAGAAACAGTGTATGTGAAACGAATATATCATTATCTTAATCGCTGTTTGAGAAGATCATTCAAAACTAAACATCTTATTTGGAGTCTTAAACTTTTTCCTTATATGTTCTTTTCCATTTTTTAGGGTGGTTTCATGGTGAATGTTGAATATGCTGTGATATACAGATAATTAAATCTGTGAATCTAATGTATGGCCTGCTAAGCTATTACTTGCAAACACATTCAACCGATTGACATACATAAAATTTTCAAAACTTATTCTACACACTGGACGGTATTCCATGGGATTAGAAACATGCAGGTTTCTGCACGATTTTGTGAGATAGTATTTATAGGCTTCTAGTAGATTTCTTTGATTGAATGAAATAACAAAATGGATGTCTGCTGCCTGTTGCCAATATTGTCTTCAAGTTCTTGTTTAATGCTCTTATCCTTTTGTTTTGCTCTAGAAATTTTAGTTGCAGTTTGTGAAAAATCTAATTTGAATCATTCTTGGTTCACTTGCACTGACCAGGATGATGACAATAATATTACCCGTTTTTCTGATACTTGCTAGAGAATCCATAATTTCAGGAACTGACAGGCCCTATAAATTATCTATGGTTCTTACTGGATCTTTTTTTCTTAAGTCTTTAAGAAAACAATTTAATAATTGTTTTTTTGCCCTAGACAAGCGTTGTTTTCACTCTAGAAGAAGGTCCTGGTATATGCTGTTCAAAGCCTTGGCTGTGTTTGCTTTGAGGAATGTTAATTTGTCAAAGGTAGCCAAAAGTAAGGGCGTAAATCTGTCATCATTTATCAAATCATTGTGTTAATAAGCTCTGATATATTTTTTTTCCCTTTGGAACATTTATCCGGATAGAGAGCCATCCACAACGAAAGCGTCCACTAAGGGTTGTTGATGATTCTAATAAACGGAGTGCAAAGTGAGTGAAGTAGTTTACTGAATTAAGTATTTTAACTATGGAGTTGGAGATATTTATTTTATGTTCGAGAGATTATATATATTAACCTTTGCTAAATTTCATGGATAAAACATGATACATTACTGCCGTAACTCAACCAAAAATGTTAACACTCCTTTGTTGAGTCACCTTCCACACTTATTCTTCTGCAACCTATTTTTCATACCATTCCACAGTTTGAGTGGATTGCTAGACATCCCATTGAATTAGCTTCTCTATTTTTCGTGTTCTAAATAATAGTCAAATTAGTTCGTTTTCTTTTCTAGTAAAATGAAGTGAAACAATGGAAACATAAAGTTCATTTCTTTTTTGGTTTGCTTTTCAAGATTGAGTTTTGGTTATTATATGAATGGTATGTGATCTTTTTGTTCATGTTTTTAAAAGATGATAGCATTTTAAAATTTAGGAATAGTAAATGTTCTATGATATGTTTATGCCATAGAAGTGATTGGTCTCTGGTGGCAAGTACTTTGACTACATATTTTATATCGACTTTGAAGCTTCAATAGTTCAATGGCTGATCCTCTTGCGCAATTTGCCTTGAGGCATTTGTAGGTCTGTCTTTTCATCCATCATGACATGTAAAGAACGATACAAACTTCTTTTGCTTTTGACCTATGATCATTAGATTTTTTTTTTTTTTTTTGAAAGGCAATATATTAAAAAACAGCACAAGACTGGAGAGAAACAACCTGGCCAAGGACCAGCGCAGGCAACACGCCAAACACCAACAGAGAACAAAAACAGAACAACCCAAACCCAAACAGCAAACAGCACAACAAAAGCTAAGCAGGAGGAATAAAATCTGCACTCCACGTTAAGACATCTCCACCACCACCCGAACCTTGTGTAGCCAGTCTGTCTGCATAGGAGTTCGAAGCCCTAGAGCAATAAACCACAGAAGCATGGCCATTACACGAGAGATGATTACGAATATTGTAAATAGTTCGAACATGCTTTTGACCTATGATCATTAGATTTACTTTTTTAACATTAGCTGAGTTGTTGCTAATCTATCTATGGATTTCATTTCATGCTAAACTTTTACATGCTACAATGCCTCTTTTGTGATTTGCTTGATAACGTATCACTATAGGCTAAATCAATGTAACGATTGTATACAAATTAAAGAGAGATGTTTTGCTTTGGTGATTGAAAGTAAGGTTTATTCTTTCGTCAACTTTAATCTTTGATCACATTTTTAGTACGAAATGACTGTAATAACTTTAACATATTCCTAAATTCATCTTTATAAAAAAAAAAAAAAAAATCAATTCATAAGCAATTTTTAATTATCAAACGATCGTCAACACAAAAATAAATAAAATTAAAACCAACGGAGGACTAAATCCCTCAAGGATGCAAAAAGGTGAACTCAAAATATCAACCACCGGGCAATCTTCAAAAAATATTTTGTGCCTTTCCATCGTAATAACCCTAAAAAACTGCCATCAAAGCACAATTCCAAAAAACAATATCCTTCTTTATTCTTTCGGTTTCAACAAGGTTTTCTTCTCGATAGTGGTTAGAGTTTTTAACAAAGTTTCCTTATCCTAGTTAATACCAAGTTGTGAAGACTTCAAAAGAGCAAGATTAATGAAGTAGTCATATTAATAGTTTTTGAAAAAGCGATTGCTCCTTCGTGTGAGCATCGCTCCTTGCTAGAGTTGATTGTTTGCAGTGGATCTGATTGGCTACTCAAGCGGAGGAGTAGACCCTGCTTCTCATCGAAGTAGATCGCTCCTCCACTCGGAGCAATCTACTCTAGAAGGGAGTTAGAGATAGAGACATTTAAAAAAAAAATTACAGATTATGGAATTGAGGTTTGAAAGATTATGAATGGAGCACCACCTACCATTCATCTATGAGTGCAAGAGCAGCTACAAGATAAATCCCTCTGATGTATTGCCAATTGTCATCATACTTGTTTCTTTCTTAAATTTTCCCAGAGTTAAAAAGTGGTTGGTTAAATATTTAGAAATATCAAACTTGAGAAATGATTTGTTGTGCTAATTGATTTAATTGTAACGTGGTTGCATGCGTTCATGAACAATGTGGAGCAGAAATTGGTTTAGTAGATTGGTGCTGTCATTCAGAAACATGTATCCATTCCACTGCTGATTATTACCATTTACTATTAATAAACAAACCAAAGAAAATTTGCCCCTCATAACTCACTTGCAGCAAAAGCATATTTGCACATCAGTTTAAATTATATCCTTCTTTTTCTTGTTATTCTTTGCAAAAAGCAATTTTTTTTTTAGAAAAAGAGAGATGTACACAGCGTATCCACAAGGACGGCCACCTTAAACTTACACCTATTACATCTATTATCTCATCTTCATCAACTTGACAACAAGAAACACACCATCGTTTATGCACCATCACCTGAAAAGATACAAACAAGTGGACCAGATGTACAAGGAATATACCTAAATGAATCAATATATGTTGAAATCGTTTTGACATCAATTCCACGAGCCTGAGCACGCACTTCCAAGACTTCCACATTTTCATGTGGGTGTGCCGGATTTGGGTTCCAGATTATGCGGGTTGAGGTTTGTGAACAAATGGGAATGTTGTTGTGCGCCTGTTGTTTTGGCTCAGGCTCATAGAGCTATCACTCCTGTTGAAGATGAGAAGCCAATCACTCCTTCTCATCTTTGACTCTTCTGGTGCTATTAAACGGTCTCAGAACAACACAGAGTCTTCTGGGTTTCACAAATATTTGAGTCTTCTTCCGAGTGAGTTGACTCCATTACATTTCCTTGGATTGATGATAATTCATGTCTGTTGTTTCTCTAGTGTTTTATATTGGATTGTTGTTTGGTGAATTGTTAGTTCAATACTCCATTATCATAAAAAGTTTAATTTGTTTAAATGCATTTGAGATGGATACAGAGATTGGTAGCATACACAATCATGAACAGTACTGTTGTTGTCAAATTCATTGCATTTCGTAAAAACTCTCAACAACATACATGTGCAAGTTGTCTATTAAGGAGTTGTTAAAAGTATTAGGTGTTTTTACAACTTATAGTGCATGTTGTTAAAAACTTAAAGTTTTACAATTACGAGTGCTTGTTGTTAAAAGTTCATAAAGAACAACTTGCAATGAAAGTTATACAAAACAAGACCTTCGTAAATTCATTATATTTCATTATATATCATCAAAAGACAAAAATTCCTAAAATCAATATTTTGTAAAATAACCAATCAAATTGCAATATAATATTTTCAAATTAAGATAAAATCACAAGTAAACCAAACTTTCGAATTTACGATTTTATAATATATTCTAATATTTCAACTTTGTTTCTATATCATATCCAAACTTATGCTAACTACAATAACCTACAATAACCTAATACAACTTTTAGGTCATGCAATTATACTTCCTACAACTCCACCAAGTGTGCGAGCTTCATCGAATGGTCGAACTAAAATGACTTCCGAATTAAACACCAAATCCACCCACTCTCCAGAAATCTCGCCCAAACGGTACATGATGCACTTTGGTAGGAGGAAGGTGTATGTTGTCAATCACAGATAGTGTGAACCGCTGGGATTTGCACAAGCTAATACTGATGTCCTAGCATTAAGGGACGCAATGATTCCAGCCTTTGCTAATGAAACAGTCTGTTGTTCCATCACCTGGGAGAAGTAAAGTCAAAGAGATCCACAACATGATGCAGCACTAAAATGAAAAATTATGCAGTACAGATTGATGGGATGCAATTTCTGAGGCTATTTGAAAAGTTCTACTTTTATGTCAATCATGGTTTATATCCCCTTGTAGGATAAATTTTGACTCTATAGTTGAAAGAGAAAAAAAACCGCAAACTTATATTGAAAGCTACAATACATGCATGTCGTCAATGTTTTTATCTTCAAAAGTATTTGGGGAAAGAATTAAAGTTGTACATTCATAAATAACACTTACTGTGCATGCAACATATCATACACAAAACTTGAGTAAAATTTTAAATAAAGAATCTTATCAACCTCAAGTAACATGCTCCTCGCATTGTCAGACATTTTGTCAAATTCATCAATGCAGCAGATGCCTCTGTCACTCAGAACCAGTGCACCACTCTCCAGAGTCTGTAGAGTAGTTCATTAATGATCATTTATATCAAACTCAAGTCATAGAAGCTAAATGGAAAGAGTACAAAAGGATTAAAGAAAAATGGGTATCATACAGTTTCAGGATCTCTGGCAACATAAGCTGTCAGGCCAACAGCAGAGCTCCCCTTTCCACTGGTGTGAATGTCACAAGCAGATAGCTTGTGTATGTATTGAAGCAATTGAGACTTGCTGGTACCAGGGTCACCAACAAGAAGGATATTTATATCACCACGAAAGCCAGCACTAGAAGGCAACTTTAAAGCATTCCCACCAAAAAGCTACATTCAATTCAATAAACTAGCAATCAATATCAAAGTGCAGTTATATGAATTAATAGCTACACAGTTCTATGTGTTGGCTCAACTCTGACACTCATAGCCCTGTAAATCCCTGTGACCTATTTGAAAAGAGAAAGAGTAATCAGATAAACAAAAACATCATGATTCTTAATGTGATTGCATAAGATATTCAGGGTTTCACCTCAACTCGATCTCTTGGTTTGCCAGCATCCACCAGCTTGTCATGCATCAACAAGCTCACTGTATGTGGTGTTACACCCTCAAGGAAGTCATCAGGTGTCTCCTGGAGCCTCACAATCTGCTTATCAGCAAACCTGGGTTTTGAAGCAGGAGGACCAAATGAGTATTTTCTTAGGAAAAGGGAGGAGCAGTTGATTATGATATCATAAGTATACTGTAATCCATAAGCTTTTAACCTCAAAATCTACGAGAGCCTTTCTAAGAAAACAAGTATTGTAGTTGATTCAATATAAACTAATAAGTGATGCCCGGACAGTAGCCTTCGACCCCCACCCCCACTCCTCATCTATCTTCAGATGACTGTGCAGTCTAGCTTCGTTTCTGAAAGAAATTTGCATATGATCTGGTCTAAATCCTCTAAAAAGGGTATGAAGCCTATATATCTCAAATATGGGCTTAATTCAGTCCTTACCATTAGTTGAAAAGGGTTTCAACATCTTCAAATAATTTTTGATCATTCATATTTAGCACATAAAATCAACAAATTAATTAGAAGCAATGTTCAGCTTTTTGAAAATGTAGCTCAGAATATTCGAGACAACAGAACAAGGTGATTTCGAGTAGGAGACCCATAAAGTTATCACAATGAGGGTTATGGCAAGAGATCAGTGAGTAGTCTAAAGTAGTTATATCATAGCATATAATCTCTATAATTTGATTGTAGAATAATAAACATCTATCATGCTAACTACATTGCTGACTGTAAACAATCAAGAGATAAAGGAGACTGCATAAATGTTGACTCACTTAACAACTGAAATAAAAATCCAGTAATATATAAAAATAATCCTTTAGGCAACATATAAAAAATCTTAGTTTCATGTAGTTGAAGACATTATAAATTAGTGTCCTAATATCTCCACAAGTTTACTCAAACATTTAGGCGATTAGATGCAAAAACAGAAAGTAAAGCTTTAAAGTACCTGCATCGATTGTGCACCAGTGTCATAGAGTTCTTAGCAAGACAATCTTGCTTCATGGGGGGGTGTGCCAATATGTTCATGAATTTTAAACACCATTGTTTTTTGAAGGTATTTTAGAGCAACAACAACAACAGTGATGATGGGGTGTATTTGTGAGGGCATTCCCTCTGATTTATGGAAAATCATATACCATGGATTTAATGCAAACATGACCAAATCGGAATAAAATTAACTCCATGATATTTACTTTTAATGGCTTTAAACTATAGTGTAGTAAGTTAGATCTCTTGCTGCAAAACAGGTGGTTTAAGGTTTAAGGATGGATCCTTTCACCATCTGTTACTCTGTCCAGCTATGACATTTCTGGTAGCAGAGGTTAGTGAAATCCTGCAAATGATGCTTTGACATGATAGCTTGGCTGAAGCTTTAAGTCTTGCATAGTTGTAAACTTGTACAAGTACGTGGAATTCTGGATTGTATAGAAAAAGTTGGTGATTAGTGATTCATCACCAACCTATAAATTTTCCAGTGAGTCATCACCATTCATCATTCACCATTGATAGATAACGTACCCTTGTAGTTGAAACTTGCAATTTACCATATCTCAGTACATGGCAATAAACTCATTATTTGTCCGCCCAATACAATTTGATTTTTTTTTTTGTTTTGAAAAAGGCACTTTATTAACACAGCCCAACAAAGAGGCAAGGAAGAACACAAAACAATCACGCCCAGCAAAGGGGCAGAAAAACACAACAAGAAACCAAACAGGGGAGAGCAGAACCAAACAAACGAAAGCCACCAACAACCATCTCCCTCCTTGCAATCTGTTCTCCTATTGAAGTCAAACCCCCTCGAATTCAATTCTTCCTCTAAATTCCAGCTCTACCACAACCTCTATCACCTTAGTCACTTCTTCCTCTAAATTCCAGCTCGAATTCGCAATACGCAAGACATCATTCTGCTGGTCCTGCTCACTGTCCACTTGAGAATCCAGCCGACCCCCTCTCTTCATATCCTTGGAAGTGACAATGTGGCCAAGAGCCACTCCCTTTTCAATAACCTTAGTAAACTCCTCCTCTAAGCTCCAATAACGTCTAACAAACTTAGATTTCATAGCCACTTCCATCCTGTCTGCGCCTTCAATTTCGACTGTTAAAGGCACTTCTATAAAGTCTTTCCCTCTAATCTGACCCCCTTGGCCATCCCCTCAAAGGAAGTTGAATTGGCCCTGTCAGAGGTAAATTCACCAATCTCCCATCATTGTCTGAGAAAGACGCCCCCCTCTGTTCCGAATTTCTCACCAAGATTTGCTTAGGACTATCAGAAGAGGACATAAATCTTTTATTGTGAGATTTGTTAATTTGGCCCAGATCCTGTGAAGAAGACTTCGACAGCCCCTGATCACCACTTGAAATGTTCCCCTCTGTCTGCTGTCCATTAGAATCACTAAGGCTATGTTTGGGGTTACTTTGCTTATGAAATAATCCGCTTCGAGCTTAACTTAAGGAATAATCGACTTACAAGATAAGTCGATAGGTGTTTGGTAAATTGACTTTATACATAATCAACTTACGAAAAAATTATGGAAAATGTGTTTGGTAAACTTTAATTGATTATGGAAAATGTCTAAAATGGACATCATTGTTAAAATTTAATATATTATTCAAAAAAAAATTTACTACTTAATTTTTTTTATTTAAATTAAAAATACTTATATATATATAATATAATATAATATTTTTAAAATATTCTACTGAGTCAACTCATTCATCACAATACTAATTTGCTGAGTCAACTCAGTCATCTCATTACAAATCTACTGAGTCAACTCACCCACTCAAGAAGCCATTAATGGATTCTCTGCAACTCAAGCTCCAAATCCGCCACAGTTTCCCGTTCCACCATATTCTCCACCAATGTCGCCGCCATCCGTCATCCCTCACCGTCGACATTGTCTCCCTCGCTGCCAATTCACTTACAAGTTTTGAAATCGTGAGATTTGGTCCCGGATTCGTCGTGAAAATGGAGGAGGAACCTCATCCATTGCCGAAGTAGAACCAGCATCTCGGGCACAACGAAATCGATGATTGACTTCGCCGATGGTAGCTGACCGACAGATTCACGATTTCAATCGCGAAACAGAGGATGCAGCTAGCCATCGACTTCAACAACTTCAACGACTTCGACTTCCTCCGATGACTTTGACGTCGCTGGAGGTAGCCGTCCGGCCTCCGGCCTCTATCGTCGGTGGTGTCCACCACCGGCAAGCAATGGCCTCCACTGTACATTCTGAACAATCTTTTTAGTTTTTTTAATATATTATTAATTCAAAAAAATTCACTGTTAAATGAAAGGTATTATTGTCTTTATATTAAAATAGTAAGGGTATTATAGACATTACAATGATAAGAAGCCAACTTCTCCAAAAATCAACTTCCAAAAGCTACCCCCAACCAACTTCTCAAAAGTTGATTATTGGATGAGCAAATTATGAAATAAGTTGATTATGGAATGTTTACCAAACACCTCATGAGTCTTAAATTATGAAATAAGTAATTATTTCTAAAGTTTAAGCAATCCCAAACATAGCCTAAGCCCATCTTCACTACTATCCAAAAGCCCAATATCCTGTTGCCCTTGAATCAACCCATCAGACTTGAGCCCTTTACCCAAAGATTTGAACTTTGAGCATTACCCTTTAACCAAGCCGAAATCCCTGAATTGCCCTTCTTCGGTTTCCTCATCAGACGATGTTGTCCAACTTTCTGCTCTGCCTTTGACATCTTTCTTCTTTTCTATAACTAACTTGCCATTCACACAAGTAGGATGTGATGTTCTCCTTTTTGAATTCCTGACCAATGCCTATTTCCCTTTGTCAACTGAACCACCCACTTTGAAATTTCGACTAAGAAGGTTTTCTGTGTGGCTGATCTAAACCCCCAACCTGTCGCCTACCTTTTTTCTCTGGCTAGTCACTTTCTGCCCCCTTTCGTTGACTGTTACTTCATCCCCTACTTTCTACCACCCATCGCCTCTACTACCTGATCTGTAACTTACTCCCTGATCTGAAGAGGCCATTGATTCCGGTAGAGGAGTTTCATTCAAGCCTAGAACCTCTGTCACCCAAGCATACTAAACTGGACTATTATCTTGCTCTACAAACACAGAGAGAGAGTTAAATCCATCCACTATCTTCACTTTCTTGGGTCCTTGATCTTGATTCCCTTTAGAGACAAGTATACGGCCTCTATCCAGCCTCCTCTTGTGCACCGTCTCATGTTCAATGTGAAGACACTCCCCTAAGTGATTCCCTATTTGCTGGAAAAAAATGCACATTCCAGAAATTCAAAGGTAGACCTAAGATGTTAACCCAAACCGGCATAGGTTGTGTAGTCATTGACTCCGACCACTTTCTTATAGAGATGAACGAATCATTCCAGAAAAATTTGCTCTTAATGAATCCCTCGCTCTCAAATGCCGATTCAAATTCCCATAATATTGATTTGCCGCCTAAATACTTGATAGTGAATCTGAACCCTCTGTCTAGCAAACGTTTCTTCACACATGAGAAGTTGGAAAATTCTTTGAGAACCCCAAACGCGCACGTGTCCAACCATTGACTGTCTGAAGTGTTCTTGCTCAAGAAAACTAATGTTACTTCCACCTTGTAGACCTCCCCACTCTGTTCCTCCTTCTCCTGAAACTCTTTCACCACTTCCACAAAGGATAGGTTATCTCTCATATTTCCTTTCGCCTCCTGCTCCTCTCACTGATACCTTTTATATGGTCCTTTCTCCTCCTTACTACCTTCCCCTGCTCTTGAGCCCACGGCCTTCCTGCTATTCCACCCTTGCTGTGCCACACTAACTTTGATTGGCCATCCATAGATGTGCATTCCACTTGTCTTTTCCGCCACTAAATTAGCTTCCTCCAAAGTGGCAAACCTAACAAACGTGAATCCAATCTTTCTGGTCTTGTTGGCCGCTGGAAGGTAGATGTCCTTAACTCTACCAAAGCATTTGAACACTCCCCATAGACATTGCGCATCAAAATTCTGGTTCAGGTTGTCTATGAATATGGAGTGCAGATTGCCCCTAAAGTCTGATCTTCTTTCCTGACCATAGGAGTCAGAGCTCCTCACTCTAGAATTCTCTCTCATCATTTTTGATTGACTTTTTGTTATTGTTCTAAGTTGACATATCAGAAATTAGTTAGTTGCTACTAAATTTGGTCACTACAATTTGATATTAACATTGCATTCACCATGCATTCTCCGATACCTGAAATATGAGTGGGAAAATAAAAAATAATATTATTTCCTAAAATAATATTATTATGAAGACTTTCTTTCAAAAAAAAATTATAATGAAGACCGAGTCGACTGACTTTACATAATTGTTGTTTAGTATTTGTTATCCAATTTATTGTGCCCTTCAATTTTTACTAAATCGTCTTCTCTCTTTAGTCTTCACACGCTTTGCGTGATAATGATAATAATAGGGATATTTCACAAACACCCTCGAGTTTAAGTACATTTGCATAAATATGAAACATTATCTATAACGACATAAGTATTCCCTATCGTCAGTTGACTTCTGTCAACTTTAACATTTGATCATATTTTTAGCACAAAATGACTATAATAACCTCAACATATTCCTTAATTCATCTTTATAAAAAAAAAAAAAAAAAAAAAAAAATCAATTCATAAGCAATTTTTAATTATCAAACGATTATCAACACAAAAATAAAACAATTTTTTACAAAAGTAAATAAAATTAAAACCAACTCCGGACTAAATCCTACAAGGATGCAAAAAGGTGAACTCAAAATATCACCCACTAGGCAATCCTCAAAAAATATTTTGTGCATTTCCATCGTAATAACTAATAACCCCAAAAAACTGCTATCAAAGCACAATTCCAAAAAACATTATCCTTCTTTATTCTCTTGGTTTCAACAAAGTTTTCTCCTCGATAGTGTTCAGAGTTTTTAACAAAGTTTCCTTATCCTGGTTAATACCAAGTTGTGAAGACTTCAAAAGAACAAGGTCAATGAAGTAGTTGTATTAATATTTTTTGAAAAAGCGATTGCTCCTACGCATGAGTATTGCTCCTCGCTCGAGTAGATTGGTTACGGTGGAGCTAATTGGCTCGTCAAGTGGAGGAGTAGATGCTGCTTCTCGTCGGATTAGATTGCTCTTCCACTCGAAGCGATCTGCTCTAGAGAGGAGTTGGAGATAGAGACAATTTTTTATATATAAAAAAAAAAAAAAAAAAATTACAGATGGATGAGATCAAATCTCATCTGTCTATTTTTTAATTTTTAATTTATTATTTTTTAAATAATTAAAAATTAAAATAGACAATTTTGTTCCTCTGCTATTAACTTTTAAGAGAGGACAAATAACAATAGGGAATTTTTGTGCAATTATACATAAAAATTACATATTTAAGAAAGTACACCTAAACTCAAGGATGTTTGCGCAATTTAGCCATAATAATATTACTTTTACCCATTTTTTTTCTCTGTTTCCTTTACTTTTCTTTGCAACGGAGAAGAAATAAGGAAAGAGAAAAAACGAAAAAGAAAAGATTCTCTAACGAAGAAGACAAGAAAGTACCTTGAAGATTGGCTTTACATAATTGTTGTTTACGTACTGTTTGTTATATCAATCTACTATCCACATTCATTCTCCGGCAATTTTTTCTGCTCAAAGTTTTAGTCTTGCAATTGGTCTCCATGGGCAATTCATCATCAACTCCTTCTTCTTCCACCACCACCACCACCAACGGAGAACAGTACGATGTCTTCCTCAGTTTCAGAGGTGAAGACACTCGCAATGGTTTTACTAGTCATCTCTACCAAGCCTTACATGAAAAACTAATTAAAACCTTCATCGATAATCAACTCGTAAGAGGGGAAGAAATCTCAGAGGCTCTTTGGAGTGCAATCGGAGAATCAAAGATTTCAGTGATAATTTTCTCCGAAAATTATGCTTTTTCAAAATGGTGCTTGCGTGAGCTTGTAGAGATTATGAAGCACAGGGAAATGAAGAAACAAATCGTCATACCTGTTTTCTACAAGGTTGATCCATCCCATGTACGGAAACAAATTGGGAGTTACGAGGCTGCTTTTGCTAAGCATGAAAATGAATTACAACAAGAAGTGAAGAAATGGAGACAAGCTTTGACCGAAGCATCCAATATAAGTGGGTTTGATTCCTCTATAGCAAGGTAAAAGTTTTATTAATTATTTTTCCTTTTCCCATTTTTTGAGCAAATTCCAGAAAATGGCCACCTTCCCAGCTTTTTTTAAAAAAATCACATTTAGCCCTTATTAGTCATATATTTAAGGGGTTTTCTATTTTTAGCATGAATTAGTGTTTTAATTTTTCTTAGCAAATAACCATTTTTAGTGTTTTTAATTTATGGGATTGTCGTGTTTAATTTCTTGGGATTGTGGCATGTTTAATTGCTTCACTTGCATCTGTAATTGTTTTGTTTGATGATTTTTTTTTTTTGGGGGTTTGAAGGGATCTGGATATCTAGATCTATTCAATTTATTTTTTTTTTTTTTTTTTTTTTTTTGAAGAAGAAGAAGAAGAAGTCTGAAAATTCTTCTAGATTTGAAGAGATCTAAAAATGCTTTTCAATTTCTTTTTTTTTTTTTATTAAAAAAATAAATTTGTTTGAAGAGATCTGGAAAGATCTCTAAAACAAGGTAAAATTTTATTCATTATTTCCTCTTTTCCTTTTAAGCAAATCCCAGAAAATGGTCACCTTTACAGTGTTTTTATCATATTTAGTCATTATTAAAAAAAAAAAAATTTGCATTTATAACTAGATACTGTTTTCAAAAATAACTTATGCCAAGATAGATCTTGAATGCCCCTAAACTGAGGGGCAAGCTCTCATGTTCTCAGAAAAACAACGATTGATCCACTTATGCACTCCATGGATTAAAAAAAAGAGCGTGATTGTTTTTTATTGTAGGATATTTTTGTAAAATTGTGTTTTTATTTGTCATAAAATGTTAAAAAAACAATTTTTTTTTTTAATTACCAGCTATATTTGATTTTTTTGTAAAGAGTAATGTTATTCGTAAATCATTAAATATCTTTTTACATACCATTTAAAAAAAAAAAAAAACTAAAATGTGTAATTATTTTTGTTAATAACAAATTTAAGCTTAATTAAAATAACTAAAGAGGATAAAAGAGTTCTAATGACACTACACCATTTTTTAAATTCTAATGTTATTTCTCTTCGTATCATGTGTTTCATACAACCTAAATTTTTTTCCACAAAATTGATATGCAGTCTTTCAAATGTGTAAATTTGAAATGGACTTGTTCATCTATGCGTTGTAGGTTTGTGGACAGTAAAATTTGGTTATGGGCTTCTAGTACAATTTACAGATTTCTTTATCATTCATGAACTTTAATTTAATGGGGAAGGATGTCTTGTTCCGTACATTTTTTATTTGTAGAAATGCTGATATGCACATATATTAGTTAGTGCAACGTTTTTTACTTTCATGCAAAACTGGGAACTACATGTATAATTATTGGGAAAGAATAATTATACATGTATCTCAATTTATTGTTTATCAAACAAAAAAATTAACCAATTTATTATGTAATTATTGGGAAAGAATATCATTTACAAACTCTTTAATTATTGGGAAATAATTTAATTAGTCCATTTATTAAAGTTTTGTTTGATCCCGATGTGACTATGGCGACCGATAATATATGATGTTTGAAGTGATGGGGAATAATTTGCAATGAGAAACAACAATTTTTGTGTTTAATCTCAAGAATTTTGAACTATGTGTTTATTGAAATTTTGTAAGATATGGTTTAGTATATTTCCAAAAGACAATGTGGTAATACTAATTAACTTTTATATATATATATATATATATATTTTGGTTAGTATGAGTGAAAATTCATGTATCTTTAATTTAACTTCTCATTATGTATTCTTAAAAATTTCATTTATTTTAATGATAATAAATGAAGTGTCTATATCAACATCAGGGAGTGTAAAAAAATAAAAATGATAATTTTGGAACAAAATGAAGTGTATTTAGATTATTATTTTTTTAATTTAAGTTTTTAGAATAGAGTGTCTTTAAAAATAAAAAATGTATTATAAGTAGAAAATCTCATTTTATATTATATTTGGTTAAATTTGCAAATCTCATTTTTGTTCCTTTTCAAAACAGAGACCAAGTTGTTAATGCTGTCAACAAATTGTGATAAATTATGTGGTTTTTCTTTGTAGTAGTTCAAATTACCTTTAAACAATTTTATATCATCATCTTTATAAGAGTCAGTTCAGTTGATGATGGTAGCTGATATATTAGTATGCTTTGGTGTAATGGCCATTTCTACTCATTATTGTTTGATGTTTTCATTTGGTAGGAACGAGGCCGAATTTGTCTGCGACATTGTCAGTGATGTTTGGAATAAATTGAATAATATATGCCCATGTGATTTTAAAGAGTTAGTTAAAGGTTTAGTTGGAATAGAAAAACCCATTGAGCGAGTTGTATCATTATTATGTCTTGGGGTGCCAGATTTTCGAATTATAGGGATTTGGGGAATGGGTGGCATGGGTAAAACAACTATTGCTGATGCTGTATTCCACCTAGTTTCTCATCAATTTGAAAAAACCCATTTTGCTCTGTGTGTTAGAGCAGAATCAGAAAAAGATAGTAGTGGATTGATTCATCTACGAGACGAAATTATTTCCAAAGTATTAAATGAAAAAGATTTAAAAATAGACAGTCTTAGTATTCCCCAATCGATTAAGAGGAGGATCAAACAAAAAAAGGTTTTAATTGTTCTTGATGATGTGGATAAATTGGCGAAATTTGAAATTTTAGCTGGAGGTCTTGATCGATTCGGTCCTGGAAGTAGAATCATACTAACTACTAGAGATAAGCAAGTACTTCATAATTGTGGAGTAGAAGATCATAACATGTATAAGGTCGAGGGATTGAATGATGATGAAGCTCTTCAGCTCTTTTATAACAAGGCCTATAATCAGAACCATCCCACCAAAGATTTTGAGGTTCTCTCAAGAGATGTGGTAAAAATTGCCAAAAACCTTCCATTAGCTGTTAGAGTGTTGGGAGGTTCGTTATTGAATAAAAAGAGCAAACAAGATTGGGAAAATGCAATAGATAAATTCCAAAGATATGTCAACCCTGATGTTTTTGCTGTGTTGAGAATTAGTTATGATGGACTGGATGAGGAAGAAAAAGGTTTATTTCTCGACATTGCATGTTTTGTTGAATTTAAATTTATAATAAATAAAGAAGACTTTGAACCGAACTTATCATCTGATCGTGGGTTCTCGCTAATCGGCCTCATTGACAAGTCACTAGTAACAGTAGAACATGGTCGTATAAAAATGCATGATTTACTACGAGAAATGGGTAGGGAAATTGTTGATAAAGAATCTCCCAACAAGCCAGGCGATCGCAGCAGATTGTGGAGACAAAAAGATGTTCTTCGCGCGTTGAAGCATAATGACGTGAGTCTGTTGAATACTACGGTTGCTACAATTTATCTTTACTAGTCTCACTTTGCACTAACCACTACACAACACAAGAAAATTCAATCATTCACTCACTGCGCTTTCACTTCTTCTGTTTTCTCTCTCACACGTGATTGACACTACACTGCTATCCACCTAGCTCCACTCACCGATCCTCAATCTTAATATATGTTTTTGGTCTTCCACTCAATTGCTAAAAATGAAACCAGAAAAGCTGTAAATAATTATAGGATTCCAATTGTTGGTTAAACATTCGTGAATATTAATTATTATTAATAGCACCTTGACTTCTTCTATGATCTCTTAAATGACAGATGATTTTTCTAGAAGATGAAGTTTTGCTATAATTAACATAATTGCTATAACTTGTACTTTGTTTTTGGCTGTCAGGGGACTGAAGCAGTTCAAGGGATATCCCTAAGCATGTTCATGAATTTCAAGGATGTACAATTGGGTTCTCAAGTCTTTACGAAAATGTACAACCTTAGAACTCTTATAATAAATTGTCGTGGAGTGCATTTCCACAATGGTGGTCTAGCTTTTCTCCCTGATGAACTGAGATATCTGCATTGGGGAAGGTATCCTTTGGAGGTATTGCCATCAAGTTTTAATCCAGAGAATCTTGTTGAACTTGATCTTTTTTATAGCAAAATTAAGCAACTTTGGGAAGGAAGTACGGTACGATTTAACGTTAAAGTATATGTTTCATTGTTTTAACATATTTTATGTAGTTCACAAATTAATTAGTTCCTTTTTCTAATCATTTCACTGTATCTTTTGTTACAGCGTGTCCCAAAATTAAAGTGGCTGAAACTTGATTATTGTGTGAACCTCATCAGTATCCCAGACCTCTCAAACTTCCCATCAGCCGAGATTATAAATCTTAAAAATTGCCATAGCTTGATTGAAATTCACTCATCAAGGGAATGTCCGAAGAACCTTCATTCTCTAAATCTATCGTTCTGCAGAAATCTTAGTAGCTTTCCAAGCAATATTCATCTGTCCGAAGAACCTTCATTCTCTACATCTGTCGTTCTGCACTCATCAAGGGAAGATTCGGAATTTAGTCTCCGTTACTGCTTTAGTCTCACAAAATTTCCAGATATTCCGAGGAACATAAAGAGGTTGGATTTGAGGTATTCTGGAGTAGAAGAAGTTCGCTCAACGATTCAGAGTCTAAGCAAGCTTGAAAGTTTAGATATGTCAAATTGTACAAGGCTCAAGCGTATTTCAGAGAGCATTTGTAAATTGAAATCTCTTGATCGACTAGATCTTAGTGGATGCTGCAAACTTGAGAGTTTTCCAGATATCTTGGAGGGAATGGAACTGAAGCATCTGGATTTAAGTGGAACGGCAATTAAAGAGCTACCCCTTTCAATTGGAAACTTGAATTGGCTTGAAGAATTAGTTTTGAGTGATTCCAAACTGGAAAAATTGCCTCCTTTATCAGGTTTATGCTCTTTATCAGTACTAAAGTTAAATGACTGCAATCTAACTGAAATCTCAGAAGATATTGGCTGTTTATCCTCGTTGGAAATGTTAGATCTGCAAGGGAACCTTAATTTTGAGAGACTACCCAAAAGCATCAAGAAACTTTCTAAGTTGTATCATCTGACATTAAGCAATTGTGGTATGCTTCCATCATTACCAGAGCTTCCATCAATTGTACAATATTTGGATGCAATGAAGTGCGAGGAGCTGATCCATTCATTACCAGATGAATCCGAATTTGAGCTCTGCTCTGATGGCAGTGGATCTTTAGAATTCAACTTTATGAATTGCCTAAAGCTTAATCAGAAAACAGTCAGCAACCTCTTGATATTCTTTCAAGTCTCAGTACAAAAATTGCAGCTTATGGGGACAGAAAAGATTATTTCTCTCTTTAAAGTTAGTCCTCATGAAGTTAAAGGCAGCCTTTGTTTACCTGGAAGTAAAATTCCTGAATGGTTCTGCTATAAAAACCTTGGATCCTCTATACATACAAATATTCCAGTGCTTCGAAATGATTGTGGTAGGAGTAGCTACATCATGGGATTTGCAATATGCCTGGTTATTGGGTTTGAGGACTATAATTTTGATTCGTTTAAACGTGGTTTTGATGTTCGTTATGATTTTCATATTGAAACCAGTGATGGTCATAAGGAACAATTTTTTGGCAATTCAATTCAATTGTCTGGTATGCCAGTTCATCGCTCGAATCACATCATACTAGGGTACAATTTGTCTCGTAAATTTTATGAATTTTTCCAAGAATTGGATACCCGACTTGTGAATCGCGGTATGAGTGACTATGTGGGTACCTTAGTTGTGTTCAATATTCGAAGTATTCACTTTGTTGAAGGGAAGTATTGTGGAATACAACCGATATATGTACAGGCACAAGTCATGAATTCAGTTGCCATCAATCAAGATACTGGGGATATAAATGGATATAATGATACCGTTGAGGAAACATGTGAACCGCATCCTAAAAGAACTTGCACTAAAGCAAATCAATGCTTTACTACACATGGCTTATGATACAGATGGCTTATGATCTTCAACTACATATGCTGGTAAGCCAATCTAGCAAACTCTGTTATTATAATTACTATTTTATCGACCAATGAATTTTAGTATTTACTAGTAATTTATTTGAAATTCATTATTTAGTATTTACTAGTAATGTACGGTGGTAGAAACAATTTAGAGTTAAGAATTTATTGTAGAGACAGCCAGACAGGACTTTTCTATTGCCCTTAGTGGAATTATTATAATTTTTTATTTTTCATTACTGCCAAACAAAAGAATCTGAGACTAGAGTAATCGAATTGACCTCTTTTTCTTTTGTTGATAGATGACATAGATACATGTTTGCTTCTCCTATCGGGGACATCAACCTAGCTTCAATTGATGGTAAAGACAGGTGATCCTTTTCTACTGAATCAAAAGTTGATTTTATGAATTATATATGTATCTAATTTCAACTCATATGATTCTTTTTAGGTCAATAAAGAACATAAGCTAAATTTTATATAATTAATGATTAATCACTTCTCTGTAATTGTCTGATTTATTGTCAATAAAGAATATTTTCACATATGTTTAATTTATGTAATCAATGATAAAACAAGGTTTTTGCTTTGTCATCAAGGGACAAAATGAAGCTTTTAAGGAAGTAGAAATATATAAGGCTATCTTCTAGCTCTGTCTCATATTCTTTTGTTTATATAAGGTAGCTAAAATCTGCTTCTTTTGCATCCGAATCTGCAACACTATCAGCTTTAAATTTTCGTAATTTGGTTTTGCAACACTATCTGTTTACATGTTTAGTGTTTCTGTTGTCATTTTTGCATGTTTTGTATTGCAAAAATTGAATATTTCGAGAATGCCTTGAACATGTTCAATAAAATTCCTCTGTGAGAATTTGATTACAAAAGATTTGTGTTGAATTGTGTACCCATTTTTCATAATTCCTAGTTGAGTTTATTTATCTCCTGAAATGGTTGTAGGCTCCGCATTGTGTGTTTTTTTTTTTTTATGGCTGAAAATTCACCATTTCTGTTTTCTCTATTTTACTGCTTAGCAGGATATGTTTGCTTGATGGGTGGGTTATATGGCCCATTTTTAGTTTGGATCGCACTACAATTTAATAGAGCAGCTCAAGACCTGGTCCTCCTTCTGGTTCCAGTACACTCCCTAAATTTTATCTCCCTCTTTTTTAAATTTTGATTATTTGTGTTTTGTTAGTTAGTTGTTCCTTTGTCATGAAACACGGTTAGTTAGTTAGTTATTCCCAAATGAAAATCGAACTTATGATCATATTTTTTTCATTGATTGTCAGAGATTATAAACTAAGAAATTGTACGCATGTTGAAGTACTTCAAGATGATCATTTGACTGGTAATTAGCACTACTAACTGATTACTGTTTCAAAATCAGTTAAGTTTTAAAAAAGTTGTGAGATTTGTCAGCAACATTTAAACCTTTTTTGGTTTCTTCTCAATCGTTTTTCTATTAGTTTGTTTAGCATGAGAGGAATTCAAAAAGTGAGCTTATGAAGGGCCGATAAATTGAAAATGGATGATAATCTAGCTGCAAATGGTGCAGAAGCAAATCCTCCTTCTCGAGGTTTTCAATTGTTTTATGCAGACAGGTGAACCTCATTTTAGCATATTTTATATGTGAATCGGAATGCACATATGTTAAACTTTTATATAACTGATGTTATTAATTTAGAACATAAGTGGTAAAGTCTGGTTGACATTTTATTATTTTTGTAACTAAATGAAACTTCTTATTATTATTATTTTCACTGCCTAAGATCGTATACTAGGACGTTATATGGTTGTTGAAGTACCTGGACATTATGTAGAAGCTAAAAAGCTTTTTTATGATCCAAATGTTTGGTTTGAGCTAGTAACTAAAATAACTTATTGGTTTAGTTTTCAAAAACATGAATTAATTAGCTCTAGAGATGTTGTGCACTAATTCTGCCATCAAATTTTAAACATTTTGTTGCTATTTAGATATTTGCTTGGATAGTAAGAGATCATGCAGTGTGGTATATCCTCAAGAGGCAATGTAAGACACTCTTCTATCAAGTTTTGTAAAAAAATATTTTCATTCGACACTCTTCTATTGAGGAGCATTCTGAGATATTTGAATATATACATATATATATATATATATATATATATATATCCATAGCCATCCAGGCCTCAAGTGGCTTTGCCACTGCATAGCCTTATGCAAGATTAATTACAGGTATACATTATTAAAAGTTCATAATATTTTGGGACCATTATTATTGCCATAGCCATTACTGACTTGTAAATCATATTGACTAATTAATGTTTGCTTGGCAGCAGTTCTCATTTTAAGTGTTTGGTAACTAGTAGAAAAGATTGGATATTTTCTTGCATTAAAGACAAAATCATTAACTTGTTTGTTATTCTTAACTATGTACTCAATATATTTTCAATGCATTTTGCTTTAGATTTCGTAATTGTCATAAAACATCACCTTCTGTCCAACCTTTTATAGATTTGTATTGGTTCCTAGGTTTTGCAAAAAGCGTTAGGGATAGGTTCACATTGCAGACTCACTTGGGGATTGGCCAAGAGAGAGATTTGGTAAAACTAAGACTTTCTTCTCTTATTACAAAATTATTTTTTTATTTTCCATCATCATATAAATAATATAGAATTACATAATCTATATATGAGCATCTTATGTCCTTTGAGCAGACTGCATTATATTTGGAACCAATTCATGATTGTAGTAATTTATATATTTATTGGTTTCTAATGTTGTCCTTGATCAGTCTAGTGTGGTTATGCGGTGCATCTGTTATGGTGACCGTCATTATATTTGGAACCAATTCATGATTGTAGTAATTTATATATTTATTGGTTTCTAATGTTGTCCTTGATCAGTCTAGTGTGGTTATGCGGTGCATCTGTTATGGTGACCGTCATTCTCAACATGACAGGTTTACAAAGTGACCTACTTTTCTGAAATGTAGGATCTCTGTTTCGTTGGTGGTGAGCCATTCAAAGTTCTACATTGTTAATGGAAATGTAAGATCTCTATCTTTTCTCTGATATTTTGTTGGGCAAGAAACCAACACACCCTTTTTTGTTGACTCTGCTTATTCTCTCATAATTTTCATGCTAGAATTAAAAAAGTGAGCTGCTTAGGTGCTGATCAGTTGAAAGTTTAGAGGACAATCTAGCTGTAAATGCTCTGCTTGTACTACCAAGTCTCAGCTAGCTTTCAGTAGTTTTATACAGACAGTGTTGAAGAATGCCTTGAATGTGGTGTTGGTTGTTGGGTTGTGAAGTCCGAATCAATATTATTGGGCTATACAAACGCAACACGAGGTATATGCTATATTTTGTGGAGTTAGTTACTGTTGTACCCTCAAGGGTTTTATCAGTTATGTATCTCATTACATCACTGAAGTTGATGATGTGGATCGACTCATAAAGGACAGTAAACAGTTGTATCGCTTTTCTTTGGTGGCAGAACTCTCAGTTAACTGTCTTTATGATCGGAACTGTGCAGAATTAAATCGTAATGTATGCTCCTGAACTTGTGCTTGTAGGAGGTCCTAATTAGTCCAGACATTAGTTTGTAGTTTAGTTCCTTATTATTTCTCAGTGAAACTCGAATGCTTTTCGTTGTTGGTATTAAAAATACGCCATCATATATATGGAGTTGTGTTGGTTTTGTTATGCATTACCTTATTTTTACCTGATTTCTACCTGATTGGGCATTGTAGGTTTAATCCTTGTGTGTTCTTCACTTCTTCGGGCTTTGATTACTCTTGTGGTGTTTTTTTAGAACTCAAATCTTGATAATAATAGGAAAAAAAAAAAATTTGTGTGTTTTGCGCTCTGATTACTCATTCTGTGTTTAGGTAAACTCAAATTTTAGACTCTAATTGGGCCAGTGCCCTGTCAAATCCCTTTTTGTTTTGGGCCCTTCCACTTCTTATATGGAAACTTTACAAGTAAAAACCACTACTTTCTAAACATTCCACCGATGTATATGTCATTTGTATCTAGTGATGTCAAACGGACCAGATACGGAAAATCCGAATTCGAATTTTTTGTATTTTTTGGATTTATAGATTTAGTCAGAAAAAATACAAACCAGATTTTAAAAAACATATATCGCCTTCCAATCCGAAATTCGAACCGGATTGGATTCATAAATACAAATTAAATTTTCATATTCGAATCAGGACCAGAATTAGATTGTTTTCTGATTTGGATCAGAATCGGATTTTTGAATCGGATCTATTTCGGAATTTTAAAAAATAATAATTTATATTCGTGGCGTAGGTGTAAGGGGTTTACCATCAAACCAACCGCATATCGTCACCACTCATTATTGATAGGTAACATACTCTGTAGTGAAAACTTGAAATTTACCCTATCTCATTAAATGGCAGTAAACTCATTCTTTTGTCTGCCCTAGCCGTTACATCTTACAAGCATACCGTATTAAATTATGCCACGTATATTTATTATTGAAAGTTTTTATTGTAATCCTTTCCACCATCATAATATTTTAGGTGTGGTGGGAGACGTGGGATGCACTACGGAAGTAATCGTACCACGTGATAATCTTTTTTTCTAGGATATACAACTTTGTTTTGCTTTCTTTCCTAGTTATAATGTTTTGGTTCAAAGTATCATTAATAATTTATTCCAATATAATTAAATAAAAAAGATCGACCATGTATAAATTATAATTATTACATTGCGTTCATGTAAATACAAAGTAATAATATCTATTATCAACCGTTGAATGGTATGGCAAAATTCCAATGAAGGTCTTTGCCGATAAAGAAGGTTTTGCTATTTGTATTTATACAGATCCAGTAAAATCCATATAAACAAACATAAAATTGAAAAAAAGATAATATGGGCCGAGCCCAATTTAATGAACGACGCCGTTTTATGGAAATATGAAAATGCAGCCACCGCCACCAGTTTCAAAGCTTCTCCATCTCCAAACGCAGCCATTGTTATTTATTTCTCTCAATCCAAATTTCTCTGCAATTTGATGGCGTGTCTTTCAATTGATCTCCATGGGCAATTCATCATCAGTTCCTTCTTCTTTTGAAACATATATGCGAACCCCATCCTAAAAGAATTGGCTTATGTTCAGAACCCTTGTCTGCGATGGTTCAAAAGTTCGTGTTGCTTACCGGGTATAGTAAATTAGTAATCCATCGTCCTTTTGGTTTCTGCCAAATATCATTTGTTGCTAGGTGTTGATTGGTTGTATTTCAATCATAGGGGATACCAGGTGCATATAGTGAGGCTGCCGCACTGAAAGCGTGTCCAAAGTCTGAGACTGTCCCATGTGAAAAGTTTCAAGCTGCATTCAAGGTTCAATACTCCGTTCTTTTCTATTCTACTGTTCGTATAACATATGATTGTTACATTTTTTTTATTCATTGAATTCCATTTAATAGGCGGTTGAACTGTGGTTAGTGGATAAATTAAGCAGTTCTTCCTATCGAGAATTCTGTAGGTGGTAGCATCCACCGTAATTACGAATTACTACTTTGGCATAGGCTGCACATAGTAGGGGAGGTACAGTTAGTAGTCAACCATGTTTGCCTTCCTGCAGCTTGGAGTCTTACATGACAGGAGGGTTCTGTTTTTCGTTATTATGGTTTTCTCCTTTGTTCTAGTCTATTCTAAGCGTCCACACAAAGTATTGCACATGAAAACGTTAGTTAGTTTAGTTCACTGGATTTCTACATTATTTAAGAACACATATTTTAATCATAAGTTTTGCTGATACAATCATACAAGAACTTCATTATTATCAGTTCAGTTCCAATCTTCAATTTATCTGTGGCAGTTGCCGCATGTATGTTGACTGTGTTCTTGTTAATCTTTAGCTGAGTTGATCATTTGTGAGTATCTGAAAAAAAAAAAAGATGGTAATGTTTATGTACCGTTACATTCTGTTAATTTTTGCCCATTTATGGCAGTCTGGAAAAACTTAAGGCTCCAAATTAACTCAATTTTAATGGAGATGAAACATCTTTTCTGCGCTGTTCAATATATAGATGTCCTTATCTAATCTAATTTGAGATGTCCCATAAAATTGGAAATATGTCCTTAATTACATCATTAGCTGTGATGCCATTTCTCCATTGTCCTAAGCAGCACCACCTGAGGATCTATTTTTGGTAATGGTGGGTTATATATATTCCCAAGCCATAAGAAAAAAAATCCAAGAATCTTGCACTAAATTTACTAGTGTCACATGGGTGCCGGTTCGAAAAGTTTTATGCATATGGAACTTTTAGCTATAAGCCTATAATTGTAGTTCTCTTTCTCAAAATTAAAGCAGTTTATTCTGTTATGAACTAATGGAATGTGTGCTGACTTGGAACTTCTTGAAGCTTTTAGATGGCTTGTATCATATACATCTACATGGATAGGAAGCTGTCTTTTTGGAAATTGTTAAATATTATTTAGCTGGGATTTCTTTTGATTAGGTTGGTGAAATAAATTGCTTACTTGATGAGTAATCATTCTGTATTTTGTAGTCTAGGGTGCACTTCATAACTTTCATGGCATCCTATGAGAATTATCTCTGTATTATGTTTTAAAATATTTGCATCGGATGTGATACCAATGATGGCTTTCTATGGCCTGCATTATACACTGTCAACAATTTCTATGTCAGCAGCCATGCATTTATTGTGAGAGTTTACCATGATTCTCAATTGAGATTTTTCTATGGGTACTCTCTGTATGATCATGATCAAGCAAATATTTTTATGCATTCTTTCCTACCAATATTACCTTTACAGTTGTGTTTGTTACTGCCTTTTGATAATTTGATAGTCAAAGCTTGATTAACAGTTGTGCCTCATTTTAAACACTTCAGTTTTTTTAATTTCAGAGTAAACCGATTTCATTATGGAAAGCATTTAAATGCTGCATTGAAACTGCAATATTATGTGTAGGTGGGTAAATTGTTTCTTGTGCATGTTATTTTTTCTAACTTGCATCTAAAAACTAAATCTTGATGCTTAACCTTCATGGTCAGATTTTGCATCTAGTTTCCTAGTAGATTATCTAGTAAATATCTGGAATAAAGATGAGAGTTGAGCAGTATAAAAGATGTTTCAATCTGGATTGAACTAGTATTTATTATAGTACTGTCTGAATTGCTTCAAAAACGTTCCCTTGTTACTCGATAATTATAAGTGATGTACTTACCATCTTTTGAATGCAGAGACTAATTAAGAAACTTCAAAAGTTTGTAGGGTTTTTGAATCTCTGTTGTTGTAAAACTGTTGCAGTAGATCCTTTTAAGGACATGTTCTATGCGGATTGTTTCAGTTCTGTGCTTGTCTGCAACTTGGTGCATTGGTGGTATGGTTACTAGAATGAAATTATAGATGTTCACTTATTTCCTTTGATCATTATATTTTTATGTATTTGGAGGATTAGAGATTAATTGCACAGCTTAATAACTATCTTTCAACTAGTTGCTTGACTTGCCATATTTTGTTTTTTGCAAAGTTTTGAAGTTTTAAACAAACTGATGTTCGGTTTTTCTTAGGATTAAGATACTCAGTTGAAATTGCTTTGAGCAGGTTAGAAACAAGTTTGGACATCATTTGAAATTTCTATATTCTTGAATTTTTCATCTTCTGGATCCCTAAACATCAATTGCTTATAATCTATTTTCACAAATATTGTTTTACTGTTGTTATTCAAATAACATAATGGCTGCAACTGTCTTTGCTTTTCGGCTGTCAAAATTTTGGTCTAAGATCCTTTCACACCATATTATTTCATAATCCATAATTGGATTGTATGAAATTTTTCCTCTATTAGGAAGCAAAGAGATATACCATGGATTTAGTGAAAACTGAGAATAACTGGAATAAAATTAAGTTCATGATGTTAACTTTTAATGACTTTAAAATTTAGCATAGTAAGTTAGATCTCTCGCCGCAAAACAGGAGGTTTAAGGTTTAAGGATCGATCCTTTCACTGTCCAGCCGCAATAAGTCAAGGTTCTAGACTCTAGAAGCTTTTGAAATTTCTGGTAACAGAAGTTAGTGAAATCCTGCAAATTATGCTTTTAGGACTTATATATAGTCTTTGACATGATAGCTGGGCTGAAGCTTTAAGTCTTGTATAGTTGTACAAGTATGTGGTATTCTGAATTGTATAGAAAAAGTTGGTGATGACTGATTTTCCACTAACCTTCTTCACCAACCTATAAATTTTCTGGTGATTCATCATTGATAGATAACATACCCTGTAGTTGAAACTTGCAATCTATCCTATCTCATTGCATAGCAATAAACTCATAGTGAGGCTGCCGCACTGAAAGCTTATCCAAAGTCTGAGACTGTCCCATGTGAACGGTTTAAAGCTGCATTCAAGGTTCAATACTCTGTTCTTTTGTATTCTACTGTTCCCAAATGTTATAACATATGATCTTTACCTTTTTTTTTTTATTCATTGAATTCCGTTTAATAGGCAGTTGAACTGTGGTTAGTGAATAAAGCAGTTCTTCCTATCGAGAATTCTGTAGGTGGTAGCATCCACCGTAATTATGACTTACTACTTCGGCATAGGCTGCACATAGTAGGGGAGGTAGTTTTAATTTTGCCAGCAATGAAAGTCTTAAGTTTTCATGTTATTAATGGTGTGGTAGTTGCCCTGCCCACTATTGGTGATTGATTTGAGAAAAGGTAGTTGATGTAGCAGAATTCAATATTCTGAGAAAGGGTTGAATATTGCCTTGTTATTATGAACGTGGGCATAAAACGGTATTATGCCTCTCTATGAAGTGCATTTCAGAAAAGGTTTCCTCAAGAAGGCCTTTCTTTCATTGGAAGTCTGCTTGATAAAGCCTAAAATACTATCATTTCCAAAATTTTGTACATTATCATTATATACAAGTAATTGTAAATATTGTCATAATGGATTTGTGCAGATTACTTTAGCTTCATGACTCTTAGATCCTCAGGTTCATTTAATTTGGAATATATTTTACCGTGTTCAGTGTTCAGTGTCGTGTAAATTGCTTTTCTGTTAAAATTGAAGATTTAGTTCTCAAGGATTTATGGTCATCTAATCAAAATTCTTGCTAGCTGGCACTTGTGCAATGTGAGATGATGTTAAGCAAGTTAGGCATTATCAGAGTTAGTGCTGAACTGCTGTTGATACTGCTGGTGCTGCTTAGGTAATCTTTGAAAAGCCTATGTACCCTCTTTGTAGCTTTGTTTCAGTTCTATTAGAGACTGTTTGTATTCTTATTGTCAAGCCTTTTGAGATAGATGGTTGCTTCTAGCGGTGAAAGAGATACTGGAGCAGTTGCAAGTGCTCGAGCTGCTAAAATATATGGGCTTAACGTTCTTGCTGAGAAGATCAAGGTAACGTGCTTGGTGCTTCCTTCTTCTATGCCTCGATGATACATCACTTCATCACACGTTATTTGAGAATGAGGATTGTTCCAGCTGAATTGAAATTAAATGATGTTGGTGCCATTTGTTAATTGACTGACCTGTCTTATGTTCATCCAATGATAACCTTTAGTTTCTGCCTACCAGCCAAGAGAAGAACAAATTGTCTGCAGAATTTTCTCTTGGTTATGTTGCTGGACAGTCTGTTTGATTTACTTGTAACAATGCATGTTAGCTCTTGTCAGATTAGCTTAAATGATTTCTTTCCATGGAGGCTGTGCCAATCTTTTGTTTTTTGATGATATTTTAGAGCAACAACAACAGTTATGATGGGGTGTATTTGTGAGGGCATTCCCTCTGATTTATGGAAAATCATATACCATGGATTTAGTGCAAACATGACCAAATTGGAATAAAATTAACTTCATGATGTTTACTTTTAACGGCTTTAAACTATAGCGTAGTAAGTTAGATCTCTTGCTGCAAAACAGGTGGTGTAAGGTTTAAGGATGGATCCTTTCACCATCTGTTAATCTATCCAGCTATGACATTTCTGGTAACAGAGGTTAGTGAAATCCTGGGTTTTTGATTGCTTGGAAATCAAAATAAGAGCAAACAGAACATAAAGTTCATTTCTTTTATGGTTTGCTTTTCAAGATTTGAGTTTTGATAATTATATGAATGGTATTTAATTTTTTGTTCATGTTTTTAAAAGATTATAGCATTTAGAAATATTAGTAAATGTTGTATGATATGTTTATGCCATAGAAGTGATTGATCTCTAGTGGCAGGTACTTTGACTACCTTTTCTATATCGACTTTGAAGCTTCAATGGCTGATCCTCGTTCCCAGTTTGCCTTGAGGCATTTGCAGGTCTGTCTTTTGACTTGTGATCATTAGATTTACTTTTTCAACATTATCCAAGCTGTTGCTAATCTATGGATTTCATTTCATGCTATACTTTTACATGCTACAATGCTACTTTTGTGATTTGGTTTAAATGTGTTTCATTGGTAACATAGGACTATAGGCTAAATCAATGTAACAATTGTATACAAATTGAAGAGAGATGTTTTGCTCTGGTGACTGAAAGTAAGGTTTATTCTTTCTTGGCAGGAATATTCAGGATTTCTTTGTGTTCTTGGTTGCTATTCAATGGATACAGGTTTATAATTGATGGATACCATCCCTCCACTCTGACCCGACATCGGATTTCCATATCTAGTTTGGTCTTTCAAGATAGAAAAATTCAACATCCAATGCTGTACATACTCTTCTTCTGATCCAGCTGAAGCTGACGGTGTGAAAGAGTTTCCTGGGATATATACTAAAGGTGGAATTTTTCTTCGAGAAATCTTATTTATTGTTCAATCATTTTTTTTTTGTAACTTTCCTCCTAATGGAGATGTTTTTTTTTTTTTTTTTATGGTATTCTAGAGAAACAGTGATGGGGTGTATTTGTGAGGGCATTCCCTCTGTTGTATGGAAATGGATTTAGTGCAAAGATGACCAGATTGGAATTAAATTAAGTTTGTGATGTTAAATTTTAATGGCTTTTATAATATAGCGTAGTATGTTAGATCTCTTGCCGCAAAACATGACGTTTAAGAAGGATCGATCCTTTACCATCTGCAGTTTTACGAGGGTCTGGATTGTAGAAGCTATGACATTTCCTGGTAATAGAGGTTAGTGAAATCCTGCAAATGATGCTATTAGAACTTATATACGGTCTTTGACATGATAGCTGGGCTGAAGCTTTAAGTCTTGTATACAAGTTTGTGGAATTCTGAATTGTATAAAGTTGGTGATGAGTGATTCTCCACTAAGCTTCCTCACCAACCTATAAATTTTCCGGTGATTCATCACCATTCACCAATGTTGGATAACATACCTTGGAGTTGAAACTTGCAATATACCCTATCTCATTACATGTCAGTAAACTCATTCTTTCGTCTGTCCACTGCAAGCATCATGCCACATGCAGAGGCGAATCTATGTGGGGGCTGCAGCCCCGTCTACAATTTAAAAATAAAAATAAAAAATTGTTTTTTTACTGATATACCAGATTTACACAAACCCAACTGTATTGACAAGTATTGATTATAGTTGACCGGTTTGCTTAACAGTCCAAATCCAATAAATTTAAAAGGCTGGGATCCGACTCTGGTGGATCCTTGTACTTGGTTTCATGTCACTTGTGATTCTGATAATCGGGTCACCCGACTGTAATTACTCTCAAACCTCTCTTTATTTTTTTTTTGTTTCTGCTGTTTTTATTTGAGTTTTATTATTTATTTATATGATTTGATTTGTCCAAACCTTTTTGAACCCACCAAAACAACAATCACTTATAAACTATCATATTATATAATATTATGATTAATTAAATATTTTAAGAGAACTTATGTGGGTTAGATTAAGTGGGATTTGGTTGCTTTAGTTTATAGAAGCTAATTAGCAAAACCAACCCGTGAATCTGATTGGTCAACACCGACAAACAAATCAAGTCAAGCTAGAACTTCTTTTTCATGCATGCATGTGAATTTCATCTTTGGAATTTAAAACTGCTTTGCTCTTTCAAAACTATTTATATATATATATATATATATATATTTAAAACTAATAAAAATTTAAAGTTACGAATCTATAATCCAGAAACACGACTCGAACCAGCAACCTGAACTCGGTTATTATTTGATGTGTGTGCACTGTGCAGAGACCTTGGAAATGGAAAGCTGTCAGGAAAGCTAGTTCCCGAGTTAGGGAAGCTGGAACGTCTACAGTACTTGTAAGCATAGATTTAATTTAATCATAATGACATAATGTAAGATTTCTTTAATTTGCTAGTACTTGTAAGCATAGCTTTTTATATAAATTTAAAATTATCAAATTGACACCGTAGGCCATAACCCACCATGTGTGTTGACTCTCTTGAGTTGCGTGCCCCTTTATTCCCAAATACCACATCCTTTTTCCTTTATTTTCTTCTTTTTCTCTCTATAGATTTCTTTATTCTTTTATAGTTGTATGCATTCTTTAGTGAGTAATGCTATAAATCACAATTATTTCAATACAACAAATGTGGCATATATGTAATAGTTGTATCCACTCACCAATTGACACCTCATGTGCCACATATGTTGACATGTTGTGTTAAAATAGTTGTAATAGTGGTTGTGATGTTTAGCCTTACTCTTCTTTAATCTCTCTACCCCACTATGAATTTTTTTTTAACAATATTGAGACCACATTTATAAGAACTCTCTCTCCATACAAGGTAAAATAGTTTATTCTTTTCTATTTACTTATATATTATTTTATTATTTACTTTTTTTTTTGTTAGTGTTTCTTTATTACATTAAAATTGATTTTAGTATTAGCATGATTTAATTAAATTTGTTTGTGATTTGTTTGTTATTACAATTATATGGCATATAGATACAATTATTTGGTGTATTTGTGAGGGCATTCCCTCTGATTTATGGAAATGGATTTAGTGCAAAGATGACCAAATTGGAATAAAATTAAGTTCGTAATGTTAACTTCTAACGGCTTTATAATATAGCGTAGTATGTTAGATCTCTTGCCGCAAAACAGGACGTTTAAGAAGGATCGATCATTTCACCGTCGGCAGTTTTATGAGGGTCTGGATTCTAGAAGCTACGGTAATAGAGGTTAGTGAAATCCTGCAAATGATGCTTTTAGGACTTATATATAGTCTTCAAGTCTTGTATAGCTGTACAAGTTTGTGGAATTCTGAATTGTATAAAGTTGGTGATGAGTGATTCTCAACTAAGCTTCCTCACCAACCTATAAATTTTCCAGTGATTCATCACCATCCATCAATGTTAGATAACATACCTTGGAGATGAAACTTGCAATTTACCCAAACTCATTACAAACCAATAAACTCATTCTTTCGTCAGCCCACTACAAGCATCATGCCACATGTATATTTATTATCGAAAGTTTTACTCATCATAATATTTAGGTATGTACATACACTCGTCAATTTTTATTTTTTTTTACAACTAAAATTTATTGAAGGCTAAAAAATCAATGAAACAAAGCACCAAACAACAGTCAACTAACAGAGCCAAGAGAAGGCTCGGGACACTCGTCATTTTATTGAGGTGTATTTAATAGCCTAATAAAAGCCAACTAAGGAAAAATCTTAGGTGTGGTGGGATGCACCACGTGATTATGTGGACATGACCGTAACAAGAGAAGATGCATGTGCCTGCTGCACATGTCGGAGGAAATATGGGACCCAAACTGTTGAAGTGTTGATAATGATAATACAGTAATAGGGGATATTTCACAACCGTCCTCGAGTTTAACTACATTTGCATAAATATGAAATGTTTATCTATAATGACACAAACATTCCTTATTGTTAGTTGACTTCCATCAACTTTAAACTTTGATCACATTTTTAGTATGAAATGACTGTAATAACCTTAATATATTCCTAAATTCATCTTTATAAAAAAAAAAATCATCAATTCATAAGTAATTTTTAATTATCAAACGATCATCAACACAAAATAAACCATTTTTTTTTTTTACAAAAGTAAAATAAAATTAAAACCAACCGATGACTAAATCCCACAAGGATGCAAAAAGGTGAACTCAAAATATCACCCACTGGGCAATCTTCAAAAAATATTTTGTGTTTTTCCTTTGTAATAACCCTAAAAAATGCCATCAAAGTATAATTCGAAAAAATATTATCCGTCCATTTTTTTTAAAATTTTTTAAATTTATTTTGATTTAAATAATTAAAAATTATAAAAGACAATTTTGTTCTTGAGTTGTTAACTTTTAATGGAGGACAAATAACGATTGGGAATGTTTGTGCAATTATAGAGAAAAGTTGCATATTTAAGAAAGTACACCTAAACCTGAGGAGGTTTGTGCAATTTAGCTATAATAATTTACTTTTACCTACTTTTTTTTTTGTCTGTTTTCCTCACTTTTCTTTGCAATTGCAGTGAAGAAATAATGAAATAGAAAAACGAAAAAGAAAAGATTCTCTAACGAGGAGGGAAGAAGACAAGTAAGTACCACATTGACTGACTTTTCAAAATTGTTGTTTAGGGTTTGTTATATCGATCTACTATCCACATTCATTCTCCTCCAACTTTTTGCTGCTCAAAGTTTTTGTCTTTCAATTGGTCTCCATGGGCAATTTATCATCAACTCCTTCTTCTTCCACCACCATCACCACCCACGGAGAAAACTACGATGTCTTCCTCAGTTTCAGAGGTGAGACCCGCAATGGTTTTACTAGTTTTCTCTACCGAGCCTTGGACGAAAAACAAATCAAAACCTTCAGAGATGATCAACTCGTGAGAGGGGAAGCAATCTCAGAGGGTCTTTTGAGTGCAATCGGAGAATCAAAGATTTCGGTGATCATTTTCTCCGAAAACTATACTTCTTCAAAATGGTGCTTGCTTGAGCTTGCAGAGATTATGAAGTACAGGGAAATGAAGAAACAAATTGTCATACCTGTTTTCTACAAGGTTGAGCCATCCGATGTACGGAAGAGTTATAAGGCTGCTTTTGCTGAGCATAAAAATGAATGGAAACAGTTTCAAAAAGAAAAAAAAATTGAATGGGGACCAGCTTTGACCGAAGCATCCAATCTTAGTGGGATTGTTGTAACTAAAGGAAGGTAAAAATTTTGTTAATTATTTTCCCTTTTCCCCTTTTTTGAGCAAATTCCAGAAAACGGGATATCCGGATCCCTTTTTAGTGTTTTTAATTTATGGGATTGTCGTGTTTAATTTATTGGGATTGTGGCATGTTTAATTGCTTCACTTGCATGTGTATTTGTTTTGTTTGATTAATTTTTATTTTTATTTTGGTTTAAAGGGATCTGGATATCCAGATCTCTTCAAAAGTTTTTTATTATTTTTTTTTTTTTATTTTGTTTGAAGAAGTCTGAAAATTCTTCTGGATTTGAAGAGATCTAAAAAAGCTTTTCAATTTCCTTAAAAAAAAAAAACTTTTTTTTTTTTTGTTTGAAGATCTGGAAAGATCTCTAAAACAAGGTAAAATTTTGTTCATTATTTCCTCTTTTCCTTTTAAGCAAATCCCAGAAAATGGTCACCTTTATAGTGTTTTTATCACATTTAGTCATTATTAAAAAAAATTGCATTTATAAGTAGATAAGGTTTTCAAAAAAAACTTATATCCAAGACAGATCTTGAATGCCCCTAAACTGAGAGGCAAGCTCTCATGTTCTCAGAAAAACAACGTGTGATCCACTTATGCATTCCATAGATTTTACATGATTAATAAAAAATAGCGTGATTGTTTTTTATTGTAGGATATTTTTGTAAAATTGTCTTTTTATTTGTCTTAAAATGTTAAAAAACGATCTCTTTTAAATTACCGGATATATTTGCTTTTTGTAAAGAGTAGTGTTATTCGTAAATCATTAAATATCTTTTTACATACCATTTTATTTTATTTTATTTTAATACTAAAATGTAATTATTTTTGTTAATAACAATTTTAAGCTTAATTAAAATAATTAAAGAGGATAAAAGAGTTCTAATAACACTACACCATTTTTTTAAAATCTAATGTTATTTCTCTTCATATCATGTGTATCATAAACCCTAAATTTTTTTTTCCACAAAATTGATGTGCAGTCTTTAAAATGTGTAAATTTGAAATGGACTTGTTCATCGATGCGCTGTAGGTTTACCGATAGTAAAATTTGGTTCTGGGCTTCTAGTATAATTTGCAGATTTCTTTATCATTCATGAACTTTAATGGGGAAGGATGTCTCGTTCCTTACATTTTTTTGTTTGTAGATTTGCTATTTTTACTTTTCATGCTAGGTGATTTATGCAAAACTGGGAACTAGATGTATCTCAATTTATTGTTTATCAAAAAAAAAAAAAAAAAAAAACCAATTTATTGTGTAATTATTGGGAAAGAATATGATTTACAAACTCTTTAATTATTGGGAAAGAATTTAATTAGTCCACATATTAAAGTTTTGTTTGATCCCGATAATATATGATGTTTGAAGTGATGGGGAATAATTTGCAATGAGAAACAACAAATTTTGTGTTTAATCTCAAGAATTTTGAACTATGTGTTTATTGAAATTTTGTAAGATAAGGTTTAGTATATTTCAAAAAGAAAATGTGGTAATACTAATTAACTTATATATTTATTTTTTTTTGGTTAGTATGAGTTAGAATACATGTATATTTAATATAGTTTAAAAGACAAATTTTGAGTTTTCGCTTAACATGTGAAAACTCGGTAACAAAGGTAAAGATGTTGATCCTATTGCATTGTGATGCATTAAGAATTTCATCAAAATTAAAATAAATGAAGTGTCTTTATAAATTTAATTATTATTTTTAAATGAAGTGTCTATATTAGGGGGTCTCAAAAAAATAAAAAGGATAATTTTGGAATAAAATAAATTGTATTTAGATTTTTTTTTTAAAAAAAAAAAAATAAGTTTTTAGGATAAAGTGTCTTTAGAAAATGAGTATTAAAAATAAAAAATGTATTATAAAGAGAAAATCTCTTTCTATATTATATATGGTTAAATTTGCAAATTTCATTTTTTTTCTTTTCCTTTTCAAAACAGAGACCAAGTTGTTATTAACGTTGCCAACAAATTGTGATAAATTATATGGTAGTTCAAATTGTGATTTTATTTGTAGTAGTTCAAATTACCTTCAAATAATTTTATATCATCATATTTATAAGAGTCAGTTGATGCTGGTAGCTGATATATTAGTATGCTTTGGTGTTATGGCCATTTCTACTCATTATTGTTTGGTGTTTTCATTTGGTAGGAACGAGGCCGAATTTGTCTGCAACATTGTCAGTGATGTTTGGAATAAATTGAATAATATATGCCCATGTGATTTTAAAGAGTTAGTTAAAGGTTTAGTTGGAATAGAAAAACCCATTGAGCGAGTTGTATCATTATTATGTCTTGGGGTGCCAGATTTTCGAATTATAGGGATTTGGGGAATGGGTGGCATGGGTAAAACAACTATTGCTGATGCTGTATTCCACCTAGTTTCTCATCAATTTGAAAAAACCCATTTTGCTCTGTGTGTTAGAGCAGAATCAGAAAAAGATAGTAGTGGATTGATTCGTCTACGAGACGAAATTATTTCCAAAGTATTAAATGAAAAAGATTTAAAAATAGACAGTCTTAGTATTCCCCAATCGATTAAGAGGAGGCTCAAACAAAAAAAGGTTTTAATTGTTCTTGATGATGTGGATAAATTGGCAAAATTTGAAATTTTAGCTGGAGGTCTTGATCGATTCGGTCCTGGAAGTAGAATCATACTAACTACTAGAAATAAGCAAGTACTTCATAATTGTGGAGTAGAAGATCATAACATGTATAAGGTCGAGGGATTGAATGATGATGAAGCTCTTCAGCTCTTTTATAACAAGGCCTATAATCAGAACCATCCCACCAAAGATTTTGAGGTTCTCTCAAGAAAGGTGGTAAAAATTACCAAAAACGTTCCATTAGCTGTTAGAGTGTTGGGAGGTTCGTTATTGAATAAAAAGAGCAAACGAGATTGGGAAAATGCAGTAGATAAATTCCAAAGAAATGTCAACCCTGATGTTTTTGCTGTGTTGAGAATTAGTTATGATGGACTGGATGAGGAAGAAAAAAGTTTATTTCTCGACATTGCATGTTTTGTTGAATTTAAATTTACAAAAAATAAAAAAGACTTTGAGCCGAACTTATCATCTGATCGTGGGTTCTCTCTAATCGGCCTCATTGACAAGTCACTAGTAACAGTAGAACATGGTCGTATAAAAATGCATGATTTACTACGAGAAATGGGTAGGGAAATTGTTGATAAAGAATCTCCCAACAAGCCAGGCAATCGCAGCAGGTTGTGGAGAGAAGAAGATGTTCTTCACATGTTGAAGCATAATGATGTGAGTCTGTTGAATACTACAGTTGCTACAATTTATCTTTACTAGTCTCACTTTGCACTAACCACTATACAACACAAGAAAATTCAATCATTCACTCACTGCACCTTCACTTCTTCTGTTTTCTCTCTCACACGTGATTGACACTAAACTGCTATCTACCTTAATATATGTTTTTGGTCTTTCACTCAATTGCTAAAAATGAAACCAGAAAAGCTGTAAATAATTATAGGATTCCAATTGTTGGTTAAACATTCGTGAATATTAATTATTATTAATTGCACCTTGACTTCTTCTATGATCTCTTAAATGACAGATGATTTTTCTAGAAGATGAAGTTTTGCTATAATTAACATAATTGCTATAACTTGTACTTTGTTTTTGGCTGTCAGGGGACTGAAGCAGTTCAAGGGATATCCCTAAGCATATTCGAGAATTTAGAGGATGTACAATTGGGTTCTCAAGTCTTTTCGAAAATGTACAACCTTAGAACTCTCATGATAAAGTTTTATCCACTCTTTTATGAAAACGATATTGAAATGTATCTCTGCGTGAAAGATCTAGATTATCTCCCTGATAAACTAAGATATCTGCATTGGAAAAGGTATCCTTTAAAGGTATTGCCATCAAGTTTTAATCCGGAGAATCTTGTTGAACTTGATCTTTCTAATAGCAAAATTAAGCAACTTTGGGAAGGAAGTACGGTACGATTTAACGTTAAAGTATATGTTTCATTGTTTTAACATGTTTTATGTAGTTCACAAATTAATTAGTTCCTTTTTCTAATCATTTCACTGTATCTTTTGTTACAGCGTGTACCAAAATTAAAGTGGCTGAAACTTGATTATTGTGTGAACCTCATCAGTATCCCAGACCTCTCAAACTTCCCATCAGCCGAGATTATAAATCTTAAAAATTGCCATAGCTTGATTGAAATTCACTCATCAAGGGAATGTCCGAAGAACCTTCATTCTCTACAACTGGAGGGATGCGAAAGTCTTAGTAGACTTCCAAGCAATATTCATCTGTCCGAAGAACCTTCATTCTCTACATCTGTCGTTCTGCACTCATCAAGGGAAGGTTCAGAATTTAGTCTCAGTGGCTGCATTAGTCTCACAAAATTTCCACATATTTCGGGGAATATAAAGAGTTTGGATTTAAGTGGAACGGCAATTAAAGAGCTACCCCTTTCAATTGGAAACTTGAATCGGCTTGAAGAATTAGTTTTGAGTGATTCCAAACTGGAAAAATTGCCTCCTTTATCAGGTTTATGCTCTTTATCAGTACTAAAGTTAAATAACTGCAATCTAACTGAAATCTCAGAAGATATTGGCTGTTTATCCTCGTTGGAAATGTTACATCTGCAACGTAACCTTAATTTGGAAAAACTACCCAAAAGCATCAAGAAACTTTCTAAGTTGTATCATCTGAGCATAAACTGTTGTCTTAAGCTTCGATCCTTACCAGAGCTTCCATCAAGTCTACGATATTTGGAAGCAAAGGATTGCAGGGAGCTGATGCAATCATTACCAGATGAATCTGAAATTAAGCTCTGTGCTGATGGCTGTGGATCTTCTATTTTCAACTTTATGAATTGCCTAAAGCTTAATCAGAAAGCAGTCAGAAACCTCTTTCGAGACTCGGTACTAAAAATGCAGCTTATGGGAACAGAAAAGATAATTTCTCTCCTTAAAGTAATTAGTCCACCCCCCTTACCTCCCTCTGCTTTCCGTTATATTAATACACCTCATGATGAAGAAGAAGCTAAATCCATCATTTGTTTACCTGGAAGTGAAATTCCTGAATGGTTCAGCTGCTATAAAAACAATGGATCTTCTATAAATATTCCAGGGCTTCGAAATGATTGTGTTAGGAGTAGCTACATCATGGGATTTGAAGTATGCCTGGTTATTGGGTTTGAAGTAGCTACATCTTCTATAAATATTTATAATTTTTATAAGATGAATACCTTCATTTTTAATATTGATGTCTATTATGATTTTCATATTGAAACCAGTGATGGTCATAAGGAAGGATTTGTTCGCAACTCAATTCAATTGTCTGTAGAGCTATGTCTGTTGTCGGATCACATCTTACTAGGGTACAATTTGTCTCGTAAATGTTATGAATTTTTCCAAGAATTGGATACCCTACTTGCGAATCGCGGTATGAGTGACTATGTGGGTACCTCATTTGAGTTCAATATTCGAAGTAAGGACCCTTCAGGGCATTTTATTGACTTTGAACCTAATTGTAAAGTGAAGTATTGTGGAATACAACCGATATATATAAGTGGATGTAATGATACTGCTGAGGAAACATGTGAACCACATCCTAAAGGAATCTGCACTGAAGCAAAAGATTTTGAGGGATTTATTGACGATAACAGCAATTTCAACAGCAACAACAATAACAACTGCAAGGAGACAGCCATTGAAGACCTCGATCTAGAGCTCCGCATAGGGCACATTTCTTTTTACGACGCTCACATGAATTCTGTTTCCATCAATCAAAATACCGGAGATACAAGTGGATGTAATGATACTGCTGAGGAAACATGTGAACCACATCCTAAAAGAATTTGCACCGAAGCAAATCAATTCTCTTGATTGAGGATCAAGTCCATTTTTGCGTGATACAGGCCGGTAAGTCAGTCCATTTGTAATTAATATTTTATCAATTGATGAATTTTAGTATTTACTAGTAATATATTTGAAATTCATTATTTAGTATTTACTGGTAATTCATTATTCATTATTTAGTATTTTCTCTGTTATTTTGTTGGGCAAGAAAGAAACCAACACACCCTTTTTTGAAATGAAAGCTAATATGGGCCGAGCCCAATCGAAGGAACGACGCCGTTTTTTGGAAATGTGAAAATGGGCAAAGCTTCTCCATCTCCAAACGCAGCCAATTTCGATCCAAATTTCTCTCTCTCTGACGACGACTCTGCAATTTGATGGCGTGTCTTTCCATGGGCAATTCCTTCTTCTTCTGAACCACATCCTAAAAGAATTGGCTTATGTTCTTCGACTACACAGGCTGCCGGTAAGTCAATCCAGCAAACTCCATTATTATAATTAATATTTCTTCGATTGATGAATTTTAGTAATTGCAAGCAATATATTTTCACATATGTTTAATTTATGTAATCAATGATAAATTGCTTCATTATAATTTAATTCTCAAACAAGGTTTAAGGAAGTAGAAATATACATAGGCTATCTTCTACCTCTGCCTCGTATTCTTTTGTTTATATATGTAGTTAGTTAGTTGTTCCTTTGTCATGAACATGCTTAGTTTTAAACAAATATGCATCATGAGAGTTGTCAGCAACATTTCAACCGTATGGAGAAGCAAGTCCATGTTTTTCTATTAATTTGTTAACATGAAAAAAATTCAAAAAGTGAACTTTTGAGGAGCTGATAAATTGAAAATGGAGGACAATCTAGCTGCAAGTGGTGCAGAAGCAAGTCCTCGGTTTTCAATTGCTTTATGCAGACAAGTGAACCTCATTTCATAGAATCTTTTATATGTGAATTGGAATGCATGTCTGTTAAAATTATATATCACGAATACTATTAATTGGAATGCATGTTTGGTAAGTTGTGATATGAGTCTGGTTGACATTTAAATAATGTTGTACCTGAATGGAACTTCTTATCATTTTTTTATCACTATAAGATCATATACATGGACGCTATACGGTTGTTGAAGTACTCGAACATGTTGTAGATGTAGAAAAGCTTTTTTTTTTTTTAATCCAATTGTTTGGTATGCATTGGTTTAGTTTATCAAAAACATGAAATTAGCTCTAGTGATGTTGTGCACTAATTCTGCCATCAAATTTTTAACTGTTATAATATGGCCTTCTTTTTAACCTTTTTATTTCTCCTCTGTTTTTTATGTTATTAGTGCATATATAGGTCAACACTAGTGCAAGTCCGCTTTTAAAGGTATTTAATTATGTGTAGACAGTGGTTTTAATTTTATAATTTTCCCAAATCTACCATTAATTTGATTGTGATCTCTCTGTAAAAAACAATGATGATTTGGGCCTTCTACCTGGCTTTAAAGCCAATACAAGAAAAAAGGCACATTCAACTTCATAACTTGATTACGTTAACAAATTGCAGAACATTTGTCTGCAACAGACCTTCATCTTCTTCTTCTGATGTTTCAAAAGTTCGTGTTGCTTACCAGGTATAGTAATCCATTGTCCTTTTGGTTTTTGCCAAATATCATTTGTTGCATGGTGTTGATTGGTTGTATTTCAATCATAGGGCATACCAGGTGCATATAGTGAGGCTGCCGCACTGAAAGCGTATCTAAAGTCTGAGACTGTCCCATGTGAACAGTTTGAAGCTGCATTCAAGGTTCAATACTCTGTTCTTTTGTATTCTACTGTTCCCAAATGGTATAACATATGATCTTTACCTTTTTTTATTCATTGAATTCCATTTAATAGGCAATTGAACTGTGGTTAGTGGATAAAGCAGTTCTTGATCTATTTATCTATAAGTGTGCATTTTATGTAGGATTGGCTCTTCAAAACTTGTTTACTTCATATTATTTGCTTTTGTTGCAAAAGTGAGACAAAGGGAAAGAACTATTGTGCATAGTTTTAATTTTATCAGCAATGAAACTCTTAAGTTTTCGTGTTAAGTGTTATTAATGGTGTGGTAGTTGCCCTGCCCACTATTGGTGATTGATTTGAGAAAAGATAGTTGATATGGCAGGATTGAATATTCTGAGAGAGGGTTGAGTATTGCCTTGTAATTATGAACGTGGGCATAAAACGGTATTATGCCTCTCTATGAAGTCCATTTCAGAAAGGGTTTCCTCAAGAAGGCCTTTCTTTCATTGGAAGTCTGCTTGATAAAGCCTACAATACAATCATTTCCAAAATTTACTTTATACATTAGCATTATATACAAGTAGTTGTAAATATTATCGTAATAGATTTGTGCAGATTACTTTAGCTTCATGACTCTTAGATCCTCAGGTTCATTTAATTGGAATATGTTTTACTATGTTCAGTGTTCTGTGTCTGTAAATTGCTTTTCTGTTAAAATTGAATATTTAGTTCTCAAGGTTTTATGGTCTTCTAATCAAAATTCTCGCTAGCAGGCACTTGCGCAATGTGAGATGATGCTAAGCAGGTTGGGCATTATCAGAGTTAGTGCTGATGATACTGTTGGTGCTGCTTAGGTAAACTTTGAAAAACCTATGTACCCTCTTTGTAGCTTTGTTTCAGTTCTATTAGAGGGTGTTTGTATTCTTATCGTCAAGCCTTTTGAGACAGATGGTTGCTTCTAGCGATGAAAGAGATACCGGAGCAGTTGCAAGTGCTCGAGCTGCTAAAATCTATGGGCTTAACGTTCTTGCTGAGAAGATCTAGGTAACGTACTTGGTGCTTCCTTCTTCTTCTATGCGTTGATGATACATCACTTCATCACACGTTATTTGAGGATGAGGATTGTTCCAGCTGAATTGCAATTAAATGATGTTGGTGCCATTTGTTAATTGATCGACATGTCATATGTTCATCCAATGATAACCTTTAGTTTCTGCCTACCAGCCAAGAGAAGAACAAATTGTCTGCAGAATTTTCACTCTGTTATGTTCATATGTTGCTGGAAAGTCTGTTTGATTTACTTATAACAACTTTCTTCCTGCATGTTAGCTCTTGTCAGATTAGCTTAAATGATTTCTTTCCATGGGGGGTTGTGCCAATTTGTTCATGAATTTTAAACACCATTTGTTGACTATGTGCTTGGGGTCCAGATCGAATAGAACACCCTTTGGTTATTCTAAGTTTTAATCCAATTGCGCATTGGAATTACTTTTCGTTGAGGATGAAACAATAACACCTTATTGAAAAAAAAAAAAAATTCACATCTTTCAAAACTGTGTTTTGGGTTGTTAGGGAAACTTTTTCTTTTCAATTTTTAGAAGGGATGTGATATTAACTGCGTTGTGGAGAACTGTATTAGTATTTCCAAAAAAAAATTAGACATTTTTTGTAAAGTGATGCCAAAAATCTTTTGTGCATTGATAAAGAGGCTGTAGAAACAATGTATGCGAAACAAATGTACCATTATCTTGATTACAATTTGAGAAGGGCATCAACCTTCAATTGACGATAAAGGCAGGTGATCCTCTGATACTCAATAAGAAGTTGATTTCATGAATTATATACGTAACTAATTTCAACTCATATGATTCTTTTTATTTCGATAAAGAATATATATATATATATATATATGCTAATTTTATATAATTAATTAACGATTAATCACTTCTATGTAAGATTTATTGTCAATAAAGAATATTTTCACATATGTTTAATTTATGTAATCAATGATAAATTACATTATTATAATGAAGCTTTTAAGGAAGTAGAAATATATAGGCTATCTTCTAGCTCTACCTTGTATTCTATTGTTTATATATATGGTTAGTTAGTTGTTCCTTTGTCATGAACATGGTTAGCTAGTTATTCCCAAATGAATAAGTTTAGTATTTTAATGAAATCGAACTTCTGATCATATTTTTTTCATTGATATTGTTAGAGATTATAAACAAAGAAATTGTAGGCTTGTTGAAGTACTTCAAGATGATCTGACTTGTAATTAGCACTACTAACCGGTTAGTGTTTTTGTTTCAAAATCAGTTAAGTTTTAAACAAATATGAATCAAGTTGTGAGATTTGTCAGCAGCATGTAACCTTTCCATGGTTTCTTCTCAATCGTTTTTCTATTAATTTGTTTAGCATGAAAGGAATTCAAAAAGTGAGCTTCTGAGGTGCTGATAAATTGACAGTGGAGGACAATCTAGCTGCAAATGATGCAGAAGAAAGTCCTTCTTGGTTTTCACTTGCTTTATGCAGACAGGTGAACCTCATTTCATATATGTTAAAATTTTATACAACTAAAGTTATAAATTTAGAACATAAGTGGTAAATCGTGATTTGGGTCTGGGGTTGTCATTTAATTGATGCTGTAATTGAATGGAACTTCTTATCATTTCTTTTTTCATTGTCTAAAATCATATACAGGGATGCTATTTGGTTGTTGAAGTACCTGAACATAATGTAGACTCAGTCAAGCTTTTTTTATGATCCAAATGTTTGGTATGAGATAATAACTAAAATGACTTATTTGTTTAGTTTTTCAAAAACATGAATTAATTAGCTCTAGAGATGTTGTGCACTAATGCTGCCATCAAATGTTAAACATTTTGTTGCCATTTATATATTTTCTTGGATAGTAAGAGATCATGCAGTGGTATGTCCTCAAGAAGCATTGTAAGACATTCTTTAATCAACTTTCGTAACAATACATATTCATTTGGTTATTAATATTTGAACTGTAACTGAAAAATTGAGGAGCATTCTGAGATATTTGAATATATATATATATATATATATATATATATCCCTCCTGGCCTCAACATGGCTTCGTCACTATATAGCCTTAATGCTCGATTAATTATATATATAGCTATACATTATTAAAAGTTCATAATATTTCGTACCGTTATTATAATTACCATAGCCATTACTGACTTGTAAATCATATTGACTGTTAATATTTGCTTGGCAGCAGCTCTCATTTTAAGTGTTTGGTAACAAGTAGAAAAGACTGGAGATTTCCATGCATTAAAGACCAAATCATTAACTTGTTTGTTATTCTTAACTATGTAGTCAGTATATTTTCAATGCATTTTGCTTTAGATTTCTTAATTGTCATAAAACATCACCTTCTGTCTAACCTTTTATGGATTTGTATCCGTTCCTAGGTTTTGTAGAAAGCGTTAGGGATAGGTATTGCAGACCCACTTGAGGATTGGCCATGAGAGAGATTTGGTAAAACTAAGACTTTCTTCTCTTATTACAAAAATTATTTTTAAACTTTCCATCATCATATAAATAATGTAGAATTACATATTCTATATATGTGCATCTTATGTCCCTTGAGCAGACTGCATTATATTTGGAACCAATTCATGATCGCTGAGTGCTTGGCTTGCCGGTCTGCAACTCTGAAGAAAATCTTCTCAAGTAAGTTTAATGGATGCTATGGCTCATTGTTTGAGTTTCACTTAGAAACTCACTGTTTTTTTGGTAAAATTAGCTTTGTCATTATGTAGTAATTTATATATTTTTTTGTTTCTAATGTTGTCCTTGATCAGTCTAGTGTGATTATGCAGTGCATCTGTTGTGGTGATTGTCATTCTCAACATGACAAGTTTACAAAGTGACCTACTTTTCTGAAATGTAGGATCTCTGTTTCGTTGGTGGTGAGCCATTCAAAGTTCCACATTATTAATGGAAATGTAAGATCTCTTATCTTTTCTATGTTATTTTGTTGGGCAAGAAAGAAACCAACCCACCCTTTTTTGTTGACTCTGCTTCTCTCATAATTTTCATGCTAGAATTAAAAAGTGAGCTGCTTAGGTGCTGATCAATTGAAAGTTGAGAGGACAATGTAAATGTTGTAGAAGCATGCTCTGCTCTTACTACAAGTCTCAGCTAGCTTTCAGTTGATTTATCGGGACAGTGTTGAAGAATGCCTTGAATGTGGTGTTGGCTGTGGCATTGTGAAGTCTGAATCAGTAATATTGGACTACACAAACACAACACGTGGTATAAGTTATATTTTGTGGAGTTACTGTTGTGCTCTCTAGGGTTTTATCAGTCATGTATTTCATTACATGACTGAAGCTGATAATGTGGATCGACTCGGAAAGAACAGCAAACAGTTGTATCGCCTTTCTTTGGTGGCAGAACTCTCAGTTAACAGGCCTTTATGATCGGAATTGTGTAGAATTAAGTCGTAATGTCTACTGTTGAACTTGTGCTTGTAGCAGGTCCTAATACGTCTAGACCTTAGTTTGTAGTTTAGTTCCTTATTATTTCTTTGTGAAACTTGAATGCTTTTCGTTGTGGGTATTGAAAATACACTATCGTATGGAATTGTGTTGGTTATCTTAAGCATTACCGATTCTTACCTGATTTCTCCCTGATTTGGCATCTTTAATCCTTGTGTGTTCTTCACTTCTTTGGGCTTCGATTACTCATGTTGGGTTTATGTAACTCAAATTTTAGACTCTAATTGGGCCTTGTGCCCTGTCAAATCCTTGTTTGTTTTGGGCCTTTCCATTTCTTATATGGGAACTTTACAAGTCAAAAATACTTTTCAGACATTCCATTGATGTATGTCATTTGTATCTAGTGATGTCAAACATACCAGATTCGGATAAGATTCAGATAATCCGAATCCGAATTTTTTGTATTTACGGATTCAGTCCGAAAAAATATTGACCAGATTTAAAAAATAAAAAATAAATAATGAATTAAATTTTCGGATTCAAATCAAAATTGGAATTGGATTTTTTTTAGATCCAAATCGGATCTATTTTGAAATTTAAAAAAAAAAAAAATTATATTCGTAGTTTTGATGTGAGGTATACCACTGAACTAACCTTATCTCGTCACCATTCACTATAGATAGATAACACACCCTGTAACGGAAACTTGCATTTTACCCTATCTCATTACATGGCAGTAAACTCATTCTTTTGTCCACCCAAACCGTTACAACTTACAAGCATACCGTGTCATCATGTTGTTCTAACTTTTATCATCTAGGTATTAAAGTGGAATTGGTGGAAAATGTCACCTTTTTCAACTGAATTGGTGGGAAAATGAGTGCTTTAATAAGTTAAGTTTAAAAGGCACCTATTATGGTAAACTACCAAAATTGCCCTTAGATAATCATTTATATTATTCTCTTTGTACTTTTCTCTCTCCACACTTCCAACAAATACAAACTCAGTAACTCTCTCTCTCTCTACAAATTTGCCTCGACTTTCTTCCTCAACTTATAAACAAGGGACGTGCTTGAGTACAATAAGGTAATATTTCTTGCAAATACTTCTTTCAATTTGTTCCTTTTTATATGTTATCCGAGTCTTTTGTAAACGTTAAGCCATTGTGAAATTTTTGGATCTCCGAGACTTTGTAAACCTTGTCTGAGCGTTTTAAACTTGTATCCGAGCCTTTTCATTTTTTTAGCATCCGAGCCTTTTGATGTCTTCTCCGAGCCTTTTCATGGCTTCTCCGAGCCTTTTGAATGAATTAGTATTCAAGCCTTATCATGGCTTCTCCGAGCCTTATCATGGCTTCTCCGAGCCTTTTCAATCAATTAGTATTCTAGCCTTTTCATGGCTTCTCTGAGCCTTTTCATTACTTCTTCGAGCCTTTTGAATGAATGACTATTCGAGCCTTATGATGTCTTCTCCGAGCCTTTTCAAGGCTTCTTCGAGCCTTTTCAAGGCTTATCCGAGCCTTTTCATAGCTTATCCGAGCCTTTTGAAGCCTTCCCCGAGCCTTTTCCATATTCTTATCCGAGCCTCTTTGTAAATGTAATTTGTGAAAAAAAATTACTAATGGTTTGTGGTGATTAATTTGACAGCATCATGAATCGGGTCAGAATAGTAATATCTTACAATGGTCAATGGGAGCAGTTACCCGACGAAAGTTAGAGGTTTGTTGGATCCGATAACCAGGGCATGTATGTTTCAAAGAATATGACTTACGAAGAATTGGTGGCGATCGTGCATACCATTGTGAAGTATGATGTAAACAAATTCAATGTTGATCTGTCGTCAATATCAATCAATCCTAGCACTACATGTCGCACATTTATAAGAAATGATAATGATGTTCAGTTTATACTAGGGGAAAATCGAGTTATCCCTCAAGTATGTGTTAGTGTAACTGAGAGGACAATTGAGAATGTGATAGGGAATGATATTCCTCCTCATGAAAATACCCAACAATTTGGATCCTTTAGCGGTAGTAATCAAGTGTTCACACAAAGGAGTGGCACTGAAGGTGGGGAAAACATGTGTGTTGTCCCATCGGTAATGGTCGACCATGCAGCTGTAGTTGAACCTTAATACGGCGATGTGTTTGGTTGTGGAATTGAGATGAATGATCACCAGTACAATGAGCAGTACAATGAGCATGTAGATGATCTACAAAATGTGGAAGAAGAGCCTGCACAAATTCAAACACGTGGAAGACATGTACAAGACTCTGTGACTGCACCGGATATGCCTCGGACTTTCGAGGTTCGGCATAATGTAATTGCATCTGATTCCGATAATTCGACCACGTGGGTTATTCCCGGAGCGGATTCATACTCGTTTGGTATTGGTATTGGTATTGGCAGAAGTAGCACCTTGCCAGCAATGCAAGAACCTAGAACCATGATTTATAAATGTTAATTTTTTCCGAGTAAAAAGGATTTGAAGAGGCTAGTTGGCCATTTTGCAATGCGGCAGAACTTTGAATGGAAGGTGAAAAGATCCAATAAGACAACTTTACATCTGGTTTGCATCATTGACGACTGTACATGGAAATTAAGAGCGGTGAGGAGAGATGAAATGACTTACTTTCAAGTCAAAAGTTTTGTTAATGAACATAGTTGTTCCTTGGAGGAGGTTCACCATCACCACAGACAAGCTAGTGCAGTCACAATCGGAGAAGTCATTACACCTAGACTTCAACAACATGATGGTCGTCTCATGCGTCCAAAGGACGTAATCGTCGATATGAAAACAATGTATGGCATCCAAATCATGTACAGTAAGGCACATGATGCCCTATAATATGCATTGTCATTGACCTATGGAACGCATGAAGAAACTATCCAACTGCTGCCATCTTTTGCATACATTTTGGAACAACAAAATCCTGGCACAATCACTAACTTACAGTGCGTAAACGATGGTAAATTCCTTTACATTTTCATGTCGTTAGGGTCCTCAATTAGAGGTTTTCGGAGGTGTATGCGTCTTGTGATTGCAGTTGATGGTACCCATTTGAAGGGAAGATTCGGGGGTACAATGTTTGTTGCAACTGCATAAGATGGAAACGAATAGGTGTATCCAATTGCTTTTGGGTATGGTGACTCAGAAAACAACCTTTCATGGGAGTGGTTCTTAGAATGCTTGAGGGGTGCCCTTGGTCATATAGATGTTCTGGTTTTCATTTTCGATCGTTATGCAAGCATCGAAGCAAGGATCTCTAAAGTGTTCCCTTATGCAACTCATACCATATGTTCCTGGCATTTTGATGACAATATGAAGAAGCGATTTCACAGAAAGGATGTTGCCGACATAATGGATGACGCAGCTAGGACGCATAATGAATTGGATTATAACCGGTACATGGAGGAGTTACGTAAATTGCACAAGGGTGCATTCGATTATGCCATTGCTGTCAGTCCACACAAGTGGTCCCGCGTACACTGTCCCCAAAGAAAGTACAGGGTGATGACCACAAATGTTGCAGAGTGCATAAACTTATGCCTAAAATTGGCACGGCAACTGCCACTGATGACACTGGCAGAGTTCATTAGGAATGCTACAAAAGTGGTTTCACGATCGTCATGCGGCTGCACGGTCCATGCGTCACCAACTGACCGACGCAGCACATCTTGTGATCCTAAAACGTGTCGAGAAATACAATTATATGACACTAAATCCAATGGACTGGAACATATTCTCTGTGAAACTGAAGGGAAAGCAATGGACGGTTAACTTAGCCCTGAAGACTTGCACATGCAACAAATTCCAAATGGACCTTTTCCCATGTTCTCACGCACTCACAGCAGTAAGGTACAGGAGATGTTATAGTTAACGCTTTATATTACCCAAACGTAAATTGTATTGTTTTGTTTGTTGTAGGGAGTGAAACTTGGATTTCACAACTCTATGTTCGGACTACTACAAGAGGGAGACACTTATTGATGCATACTCAGTTTCTATTATGCATGTTGGTCATCCTTCTTCATGGGTAGTGCCATTCGACATCGCAGCGCATGTGGTTTTAAATCCAAAGTCGAAAAGACAATTGGGTCACCCAATGGAGGGTCGACATGCCTCGTCTTCAGAAAGGACAACCACACAATCGCGTAGAAGATGTGGACAATCAGGACATAATAGCAAGAGGTGTTCCAACCTGCCCATGGTTAATCAAGGTCCCATCACAATTGTTCCCGAGGAATACCGTCACAAGTGCAACATCTGTCGTTCAACTGGGCACAACAAACAAACGTGTCCTCAGAAGGACTATACCATGGAATGAATCGAGCCGTTGAGGAAGGTGATCAAACATAACAAGGCAATACAAGAGGAAGACGAATTGCCACCAGAAAAGCTTATGATTGCTAATATCTTCAAACATCGTTCAGACTTTGGGAACCATGCGATCAAACATAACAAGGCAGTACAAGAGGAAGACGAATTGCCACCAGAAAAGCTTGTGATTGCTAATGTCTTCCAACATCGTTCAGACTTTGGGAACCATGCTCGATACAGTTGTGTTATGCTTTTATGTTGAATAACTTTTATTGATTTTTTGTTCCTTGATTTGAATTTAGTTCTTCGTTTAATGCCATATTGTATTGTTTATAGATTCGAAAGTATGAACTTTTAATTGCAAACACTTAAAATGAAAAAAAATATATATTAAATTTCATTACTCAAATGTTATGTACATCAACTGAAACACTATCTCGAAGACCAGTCGTTCGAGTTGCAAAAAACCTCCACAGTCATCTTCTCCCGAATGGTGGTCATATCATTTTCTGACCAGTCAAAACCATCCCTGTTTGCCACCAGATACTCTATCAACCTCAAAGTATGGGCACCACAGTTAACCCTACAATTCACCACATGAACAACCGTTAGAATGGAATGTTATGAAAATGAATTTGGATAAAATCAGATCTTGAAACAGTCATACCCTATTTCCTGTTGGGGCACACGGTCTGCAGACATATAATAAAAAGTGAATGTCCTAGTAGTCAATGGGTACATCATATCACCCCTCCGTATGTGATCGTGAAAGTCCACCGCTAGCAGCATCAAGGGTAAAAAATACCTTAAGCACGTGAGTTGCATTTTCCTGTGGCGAAATGGAACATCCCGTTTGAACGGGTCCATAAGGTAGATATGTCCTGCTGTGAGGTCGATGCTGGCCATGGCCCAATGTGTACGTCCAAGGTTGCAAGGAATTAGAACCTGCAGATGTTTCAACAAAGTGTGATCAGTGTGACATTTTTTTATTATACAAATGGAAAACATATAAAATAAACACTCACGGAGTCAACATTGTGCCATGGTCTGTTTCCTGGCGGCAGCAACCCCGTAAGGTCTTCTTCCGACCACTTCTGCTTCTGTATAGACCAACCTCTACGGGGTTTCTCAGACCCACTTCCCATCATTCTGTCCCAGCGGGCACATAACCATGACTGTACAAAAACGTTAGGTTACAGATGTATGAAACACATCAATGCACAAGCAAATACCGTACAATTTAAACACTTACATAGAACTGTGAGTCTAGTATATTGATCCTCGCACTGTAGACAGTGGGATATGCTCGCTGACGCTTCCGCCCACTACACAACACAAGAAAATTCAATCAGTCACTCAATGCACTTTCACTTCTTCTGTTTTCTCTCTCACACGTGATTGACACTACACTGCTATCCACCTAGCTCCACTCACCGATCCTCAATCTTAATATATGTTTTTGGTCTTCCACTCAATTGCTAAAAATGAAACCAGAAAAGCTGTAAATAATTATAGGATTCCAATTGTTGGTTAAACATTCGTGAATATTAATTATTATTAATTGCACCTTGACTTCTTCTATGATCTCTTAAATGACAGATGATTTTTCTAGAAGATGAAGTTTTGCTATAATTAACATAATTGCTATAACTTGTACTTTGTTTTTGGCTGTCAGGGGACTGAAGCAGTTCAAGGGATATCCCTAAGCACGTCCAAATTAAAGGATGTACAATTGGGTTTTCAAGCCTTAATGAAAATGAACAATCTTAGAACTCTCATAATGACATATGGTTATTACTACAACGGTGGTCTAGATCATCTCTCTAATGAACTGAGATATCTCCACTGGTCTAATTATCCTTTGGAGGTATTGCCATCAAGTTTTAATCCGGAGAATCTTGTTGAACTTGATCTTTTTTATAGCAAAATTAAGCAACTTTGGGAAGGAAGTACGGTAGTACAGTACGATTTAACGTTAAAGTATATGTTTCATTGTTTTAACATATTTTATGTAGTTCACAAATTAATTAGTTCCTTTTTCTAATCATTTCACTGTATCTTTTGTTACAGCGTGTCCCAAAATTAAAGTGGCTGAAACTTGATTATTGTGTGAACCTCATCAGTATCCCAGACCTCTCAAACTTCCCATCGGCCGAGATTATAAATCTTAAAAATTGCCGTAGCTTGATTGAAATTATCAAGGGAATGTCCGAAGAACCTTCATTCTCTAAATCTATCGTTCTGCAGAAATCTTAGTAGCTTTCCAAGCAATATTCATCTGTCCGAAGAACCTTCATTCTCTACATCTGTCGTTCTGCACTCATCAAGGGAAGATTCGGAATTTAGTCTCCGTTACTGCTTTAGTCTCACAAAATTTCCAGATATTCCGAGGAACATAAAGAGGTTGGATTTGAGGTATTCTGGAGTAGAAGAAGTTCGCTCAACGATTCAGAGTCTAAGCAAGCTTGAAAGTTTAGATATGTCAAATTGTACAAGGCTCAAGTGTATTTCAGAGAGCATTTGTAAATTGAAATCTCTTGATCGACTAGATCTTAGTGGATGCTGCAAACTTGAGAGTTTTCCAGATATCTTGGAGGGAATGGAACTGAAGCATCTGGATTTAAGTGGAACGGCAATTAAAGAGCTACCCCTTTCAATTGGAAACTTGAATCGGCTTGAAGAATTAGTTTTGAGTGATTCCAAACTGGAAAAATTGCCTCCTTTATCAGGTTTATGCTCTTTATCAGTACTAAAGTTAAATAACTGCAATCTAACTGAAATCTCAGAAGATATTGGCTGTTTATCCTCGTTGGAAATGTTAGATCTGCAAGGGAACCTTAATTTTGAGAGACTACCCAAAAGCATCAAGAAACTTTCTAAGTTGTATCATCTGACATTAAGCAATTGTGGTATGCTTCAATCATTACCAGAGCTTCCATCAATTGTACGATATTTGGATGCAATGAAGTGCGAGGAGCTGATCCATTCATTACCAGATGAATCCGAATTTGAGCTCTGCTCTGATGGCAGTGGATCTTTAGAATTCAACTTTATGAATTGCCTAAAGCTTAATCAGAAAACAGTCAGCAACCTCTTGATATTCTTTCAAGTCTCAGTACAAAAATTGCAGCTTATGGGGACAGAAAAGATTATTTCTCTCTTTAAAGTTAGTCCTCATGAAGTTAAAGGCAGCCTTTGTTTACCTGGAAGTAAAATTCCTGAATGGTTCTGCTATAAAAACCTTGGATCCTCTATACATACAAATATTCCAGTGCTTCGAAATGATTGTGGTAGGAGTAGCTACATCATGGGATTTGCAATATGCCTGGTTATTGGGTTTGAGGACTATAATTTTGATTCGTTTAAACGTGGTTTTGATGTTCGTTATGATTTTCATATTGAAACCAGTGATGGTCATAAGGAACAATTTTTTGGCAATTCAATTCAATTGTCTGGTATGCCAGTTCATCGCTCGAATCACATCATACTAGGGTACAATTTGTCTCGTAAATTTTATGAATTTTTCCAAGAATTGGATACCCGACTTGTGAATCGCGGTATGAGTGACTATGTGGGTACCTTAGTTGTGTTCAATATTCGAAGTATTCACTTTGTTGAAGGGAAGTATTGTGGAATACAACCGATATATGTACAGGCACAAGTCATGAATTCAGTTGCCATCAATCAAGATACTGGGGATATAAATGGATATAATGATACCGTTGAGGAAACATGTGAACCGCATCCTAAAAGAACTTGCACTAAAGCAAATCAATGCTTTACTACACATGGCTTATGATACAGATGGCTTATGATCTTCAACTACATATGCTGGTAAGCCAATCTAGCAAACTCTGTTATTATAATTACTATTTTATCGACCAATGAATTTTAGTATTTACTAGTAATTTATTTGAAATTCATTATTTAGTATTTACTAGTAATGTACGGTGGTAGAAACAATTTAGAGTTAAGAATTTATTGTAGAGACAGCCAGACAGGACTTTTCTATTGCCCTTAGTGGAATTATTATAATTTTTTATTTTTCATTGACCTCTTTTTCTTTTGTTGATAGATGACATAGATACATGTTTGCTTCTCCTATCGGGGACATCAACCTAGCTTCAATTGATGGTAAAGACAGGTGATCCTTTTCTACTGAATCAAAAGTTGATTTTATGAATTATATATGTATCTAATTTCAACTCATATGATTCTTTTTAGGTCAATAAAGAACATAAGCTAAATTTTATATAATTAATGATTAATCACTTCTCTGTAATTGTCTGATTTATTGTCAATAAAGAATATTTTCACATATGTTTAATTTATGTAATCAATGATAAAACAAGGTTTTTGCTTTGTCATCAAGGGACAAAATGAAGCTTTTAAGGAAGTAGAAATATATAAGGCTATCTTCTAGCTCTGTCTCATATTATTTTGTTTATATAAGGTAGCTAAAATCTGCTTCTTTTGCATCCGAATCTGCAACACTATCAGCTTTAAATTTTCGTAATTTGGTTTTGCAACACTATCTGTTTACATTTTAGTGTTTCTGTTGTCATTTTTGCATGTTTTGTATTGCAAAAATTGAATATTTCGAGAATGCCTTGAACATGTTCAATAAAATTCCTCTGTGAGAATTTGATTACAAAAGATTTGTGTTGAATTGTGTACCCATTTGTCATAATTCCTAGTTGAGTTTATTTATCTCCTGAGATGGTTGTAGGCTCCGCATTGTGTGTTTTTTTTTTTTATGGCTGAAAATTCACCATTTCTGTTTTCTCTATTTTACTGCTTGGCAGGATATGTTTGCTTGATGGGTGGGTTATATGGCCCATTTTTAGTTTGGATTGCACTACAATTTAATAGAGCAGCTCAAGACCTGGTCCTCCTTCTGGTTCCAGTACACTCCCTAAATTTTATCTCCCTCTTTTTTAAATTTTGATTATTTGTGTTTGTTAGTTAGTTGTTCCGTTGTCATGAAACACGGTTAGTTAGTTAGTTATTCCCAAATGAAAATCGAACTTATGATCATATTTTTTTCATTGATTGTCAGAGATTATAAACTAAGAAATTGTACGCATGTTGAAGTACTTCAAGATGATCATTTGACTGGTAATTAGCACTACTAACTGATTACTGTTTCAAAATCAGTTAAGTTTTAAAAAAGTTGTGAGATTTGTCAGCAACATTTAAACCTTTTTTGGTTTCTTCTCAATCGTTTTTCTATTAGTTTGTTTAGCATGAGAGGAATTCAAAAAGTGAGCTTATGAAGGGCCGATAAATTGAAAATGGATGATAATCTAGCTGCAAATGGTGCAGAAGCAAATCCTCCTTCTCAAGGTTTTCAATTGTTTTATGCAGACAGGTGAACCTCATTTTAGCATATTTTATATGTGAATCGGAATGCACATATGTTAAAATTTTATATAACTGATGTTATTAATTTAGAACATAAGTGGTAAAGTCTGGTTGACATTTTATTATTTTTGTAACTAAATGAAACTTCTTATTATTATTATTTTCACTGCCTAAGATCGTATACTAGGACGTTATATGGTTGTTGAAGTACCTGGACATTATGTAGAAGCTAAAAAGCTTTTTTATGATCCAAATGTTTGGTTTGAGCTAGTAACTAAAATAACTTATTGGTTTAGTTTTCAAAAACATGAATTAATTAGCTCTAGAGATGTTGTGCACTAATTCTATCATCAATTTTTAAACATTTTGTTGCTATTTAGATATTTGCTTGGATAGTAAGAGATCATGCAGTGTGGTATATCCTCAAGAGGCAATGTAAGACACTCTTCTATCAAGTTTTGTAAAAAAATATTTTCATTCGACACTCTTCTATTGAGAAGCATTCTGAGATATTTGAATATATACATATATATATATATATATATATATATATATATATATATCCATAGCCATCCAGGCCTCAAGTGGCTTTGCCACTGCATAGCCTTATGCAAGATTAATTACAGGTATACATTATTAAAAGTTCATAATATTTTGGGACCATTATTATTGCCATAGCCATTACTGACTTGTAAATCATATTGACTAATTAATATTTGCTTGGCAGCAGTTCTCATTTTAAGTGTTTGGTAACTAGTAGAAAAGATTGGATATTTTCTTGCATTAAAGACAAAATCATTAACTTGTTTGTTATTCTTAACTATGTACTCAATATATTTTCAATGCATTTTGCTTTAGATTTCGTAATTGTTATAAAACATCACCTTCTGTCCAACCTTTTATAGATTTGTATTGGTTCCTAGGTTTTGCAAAAAGCGTTAGGGATAGTTTCACATTGCAGACTCACTTGGGGATTGGCCAAGAGAGAGATTTGGTAAAACTAAGACTTTCTTCTCTTATTACAAAATTATTTTTTTATTTTCCATCATCATATAAATAATATAGAATTACATAATCTATATATGAGCATCTTATGTCCTTTGAGCAGACTGCATTATATTTGGAACCAATTCATGATTGTAGTAATTTATATATTTATTGGTTTCTAATGTTGTCCTTGATCAGTCTAGTGTGGTTATGCGGTGCATCTGTTATGGTGACCGACATTCTCAACATGACAGGTTTACAAAGTGACCTACTTTTCTGAAATGTAGGATCTCTGTTTCGTTGGTGGTGAGCCATTCAAAGTTCTACATTGTTAATGGAAATGTAAGATCTCTATCTTTTCTCTGATATTTTGTTGGGCAAGAAACCAACCCACCCTTTTTTGTTGACTCTGCTTATTCTCTCATAATTTTCATGCTAGAATTAAAAAAGTGAGCTGCTTAGGTGCTGATCAGTTGAAAGTTTAGAGGACAATCTAGCTGTAAATGCTCTGCTTGTACTACCAAGTCTCAGCTAGCTTTCAGTAGTTTTATACAGACAGTGTTGAAGAATGCCTTGAATGTGGTGTTGGTTGTTGGGTTGTGAAGTCCGAATCAATATTATTGGGCTATACAAACGCAACACGAGGTATATGCTATATTTTGTGGAGTTAGTTACTGTTGTACCCTCAAGGGTTTTATCAGTTATGTATCTCATTACATCACTGAAGTTGATGATGTGGATCGACTCATAAAGGACAGTAAACAGTTGTATCGCCTTTCTTTGGTGGCAGAACTCTCAGTTAACTGTCTTTATGATCGGAACTGTGCAGAATTAAATCGTAATGTATGCTCCTGAACTTGTGCTTGTAGGAGGTCCTAATTAGTCCAGACATTAGTTTGTAGTTTAGTTCCTTATTATTTCTCAGTGAAACTCGAATGCTTTTCGTTGTTGGTATTGAAAATACGCCATCATATATATGGAGTTGTGTTGGTTTTGTTATGCATTACCTTATTTTTACCTGATTTCTACCTGATTGGGCATTGTAGGTTTAATCCTTGTGTGTTCCTCACTTCTTCGGGCTTTGATTACTCTTGTGGTGTTTTTTTAGAACTCAAATCTTGATAATAATAAGAAGAAAAAAAAATTTGTGTGTTTTGCGCTCTGATTACTCATGCTGTGTTTAGGTAAACTCAAATTTTAGACTCTAATTGGGCCAGTGCCCTGTCAAATCCCTTTTTGTTTTGGGCCCTTCCACTTCTTATATGGAAACTTTACAAGTAAAAACAACTACTTTCTAAACATTCCACCGATGTATATGTCATTTGTATCTAGTGATGTCAAACGGACCAGATACGGAAAATCCGAATTCGAATTTTTTGTATTTTTTGGATTTACAGATTTAGTCAAAAAAAATACAAACCAGATTTTAAAAAACATATATCGCCTTCCAATCCGAAATTCGAACCAGATTGGATTAATAAATACAAATTAAATTTTCATATTCGAATCAGGACCAGAATTAGATTGTTTTCTGATTTGGATCAGAATCGGATTTTTGAATCGGATCTATTTCGGAATTTTAAAAAATAATAATTTATATTCGTGGCATAGGTGTAAGGGGTTTACCACCAAACCAACCGTATATCGTTATAACCATTCATTATTGATAGATAACATACTCTGTAGTGAAAACTTGAAATTTACCCTATCTCATTAAATGGCAGTAAACTCATTCTTTTGTCTGCCCTAGCCGTTACATCTTACAAGCATACCATATCATCATGTTGTTCTAACTTCTAATAACCAGGTATTAAATTATGCCACGTATATTTATTATTGAAAGTTTTTATTTTAATCCTTTCCACCACCATAATATTTTAGGTGTGGTGGGAGACGTGGGATGCACTACGGAAGTAATCGTACCACGTGATAATCTTTTTTTCTAGGATATACAACTTTGTTTTGCTTTCTTTCCTAGTTATAATGTTTTGGTATACTTTGTTTTGTATTTATACAGATCCAGTAAAATCCATATAAACAAACATAAAATTGAAAAAAATATAATATGGGCCGAGCCCAATTTAATGAACGACACCGTTTTATGGAAATGTGAAAACGCAGCCGCCGCCACCAGTTTCAAAGCTTCTCCATCTCCAAACGCAGCCATTGTTATTTATTTCTCTCAATCCAAATTTCTCTGCAATTTGATGGCGTGTCTTTCAATTGATCTCCATGGGCAATTCATCATCAGTTCCTTCTTCTTTTGAAACATATATGCGAACCCCATCCTAAAAGAATTGGCTTATGTTCAGAACCCTTGTCTGCGATGGTTCAAAAGTTCATGTTGCTTACCAGGTATAGTAAATTAGTAATCCATCGTCCTTTTGGTTTCTGCCAAATATCATTTGTTGCTAGGTGTTGATTGGTTGTATTTCAATCATAGGGGTTACCAGGTGCATATAGTGAGGCTGCCGCACTGAAAGCGTATCCAAAGTCTGAGACTGTCCCATGTGAAAAGTTTCAAGCTGCATTCAAGGTTCAATACTCCGTTCTTTTCTATTCTACTGTTCGTATAACATATGATTGTTACATTTTTTTATTCATTGAATTCCATTTAATAGGCGGTTGAACTGTGGTTAGTGGATAAATTAAGCAGTTCTTCCTATCGAGAATTCTGTAGGTGGTAGCATCCACCGTAATTACGAATTACTACTTCAGCATAGGCTGCACATAGTAGGGGAGGTACAGTTAGTAGTCAACCATGTTTGCCTTCCTGCAGCTTGGAGTCTTACATGACAGGAGGGTTCTGTTTTTCGTTATTATGGTTTTCTCCTTTGTTCTAGTCTATTCTAAGCGTCCACACAAAGTATTGCACATAAAAACGTTAGTTAGTTTAGTTCACTGGATTTCTACATTATTTAAGAACACATATTTTAATCATAAGTTTTGCTGATACAATCATACAAGAACTTCATTATTATCAGTTCAGTTCCAATCTTCAATTTATCTGTGGCAGTTGCCGCATGTATGTTGCCTGTGTTCTTGTTAATCTTTAGCTGAGTTGATCATTTGTGAGTATCTGAAAAAAAAAAGATGGTAATGTTTATGTACCGTTACATTCTGTTAATTTTTGCCCATTTATGGCAGTCTGGAAAAACTTAAGGCTCCAAATTAACTCAATTTTAATGGAGATGAAACGTCTTTTCTGCGCTGTTCAATATATAGATGTCCTTATCTAATCTAATTTGAGATGTCCCATAAAATTGGAAATATGTCCTTAATTACATCATTAGCTGTGATGCCATTTCTCCATTGTCCTAAGCAGCACCACCTGAGGATCTATTTTTGGTAATGGTGGGTTATATATATTCCCAAGCCATAAGAAAAAAAATCCAAGAATCTTGCACTAAATTTACTAGTGTCACATGGGTGCCGGTTCGAAAAGTTTTATGCATATGGAACTTTTAGCTATAAGCCTATAATTGTAGTTCTCTTTCTCAAAATTAAAGCAGTTTATTCTGTTATGAACTAATGGAATGTGTGCTGACTTGGAACTTCTTGAAGCTTTTAGATGGCTTGTATCATTTACATCTACATGGATAGGAAGCTGTCTTTTTGGAAATTGTTAAATATTATTTAGCTGGGATTTCTTTTGATTAGGTTGGTGAAATAAATTGCTTACTTGATGAGTAATCATTCTGTATTTTGTAGTCTAGGGTGCACTTCATAACTTTCATGGCATCCTATGAGAATTATCTCTGTATTATGTTTTAAAATATTTGCATCGGATGTGATACCAATGATGGCTTTCTATGGCCTGCATTATACACTGTCAACAATTTCTATGTCAGCAGCCATGCATTTATTGTGAGAGTTTACCATGATTCTCAATTGAGATTTTTCTATGGGTACTCTCTGTATGATCATGATCAAGCAAATATTTTTATGCATGCTTTCCTACCAATATTACCTTTACAGTTGTGTTTGTTACTGCCTTTTGATAATTTGATAGTCAAAGCTTGATTAACAGTTGTGCCTCATTTTAAACACTTCAGTTTTTTTAATTTCAGAGTAAACCGATTTCATTATGGAAAGCATTTAAATGCTGCATTGAAACTGCAATATTATGTGTAGGTGGGTAAATTGTTTCTTGTGCATGTTATTTTTTCTAACTTGCATCTAAAAACTAAATCTTGATGCTTAACCTTCATGGTCAGATTTTGCATCTAGTTTCCTAGTAGATTATCTAGTAAATATCTGGAATAAAGATGAGAGTTGAGCAGTATAAAAGATGTTTCAATCTGGATTGAACTAGTATTTATTATAGTACTGTCTGAATTGCTTCAAAAACGTTCCCTTGTTACTCGATAATTATAAGTGATGTACTTACCATCTTTTGAATGCAGAGACTAATTAAGAAACTTCAAAAGTTTGTAGGGTTTTTGAATCTCTGTTGTTGTAAAACTGTTGCAGTAGATCCTTTTAAGGACATGTTCTATGCGGATTGTTTCAGTTCTGTGCTTGTCTGCAACTTGGTGCATTGGTGGTATGGTTACTAGAATGAAATTATAGATGTTCACTTATTTCCTTTGATCATTATATTTTTATGTATTTGGAGGATTAGAGATTAATTGCACAGCTTAATAACTATCTTTCAACTAGTTGCTTGACTTGCCATATTTTGTTTTTTGCAAAGTTTTGAAGTTTTAAACAAACTGATGTTCGGTTTTTCTTAGGATTAAGATACTCAGTTGAAATTGCTTTGAGCAGGTTAGAAACAAGTTTGGACATCATTTGAAATTTCTATATTCTTGAATTTTTCATCTTCTGGATCCCTAAACATCAATTGCTTATAATCTATTTTCACAAATATTGTTTTACTGTTGTTATTCAAATAACATAATGGCTGCAACTGTCTTTGCTTTTCGGCTGTCAAAATTTTGGTCTAAGATCCTTTCACACCATATTATTTCATAATCCATAATTGGATTGTATGAAATTTTTCCTCTATTAGGAAGCAAAGAGATATACCATGGATTTAGTGAAAACTGAGAATAACTGGAATAAAATTAAGTTCATGATGTTAACTTTTAATGACTTTAAAATTTAGCATAGTAAGTTAGATCTCTCGCCGCAAAACAGGAGATTTAAGGTTTAAGGATCGATCCTTTCACTGTCCAGCCGCAATAAGTCAAGGTTCTAGACTCTAGAAGCTTTTGAAATTTCTGGTAACAGAAGTTAGTGAAATCCTGCAAATTATGCTTTTAGGACTTATATATAGTCTTTGACATGATAGCTGGGCTGAAGCTTTAAGTCTTGTATAGTTGTACAAGTATGTGGTATTCTGAATTGTATAGAAAAAGTTGGTGATGACTGATTTTCCACTAACCTTCTTCACCAACCTATAAATATTCTGGTGATTCATCATTGATAGATAACATACCCTGTAGTTGAAACTTGCAATCTATCCTATCTCATTGCATAGCAATAAACTCATAGTGAGGCTGCCGCACTGAAAGCTTATCCAAAGTCTGAGACTGTCCCATGTGAACGGTTTAAAGCTGCATTCAAGGTTCAATACTCTGTTCTTTTGTATTCTACTGTTCCCAAATGTTATAACATATGATCTTTACCTTTTTTTTTTATTCATTGAATTCCGTTTAATAGGCAGTTGAACTGTGGTTAGTGAATAAAGCAGTTCTTCCTATCGAGAATTCTGTAGGTGGTAGCATCCACCGTAATTATGACTTACTACTTCGGCATAGGCTGCACATAGTAGGGGAGGTAGTTTTAATTTTGCCAGCAATGAAAGTCTTAAGTTTTCATGTTATTAATGGTGTGGTAGTTGCCCTGCCCACTATTGGTGATTGATTTGAGAAAAGGTAGTTGATGTAGCAGAATTCAATATTCTGAGAAAGGGTTGAATATTGCCTTGTTATTATGAACGTGGGCATAAAACGGTATTATGCCTCTCTATGAAGTGCATTTCAGAAAAGGTTTCCTCAAGAAGGCCGTTCTTTCATTGGAAGTCTGCTTGATAAAGCCTAAAATACTATCATTTCCAAAATTTTGTACATTATCATTATATACAAGTAATTGTAAATATTGTCATAATGGATTTGTGCAGATTACTTTAGCTTCATGACTCTTAGATCCTCAGGTTCATTTAATTTGGAATATATTTTACCGTGTTCAGTGTTCAGTGTCGTGTAAATTGCTTTTCTGTTAAAATTGAAGATTTAGTTCTCAAGGATTTATGGTCATCTAATCAAAATTCTTGCTAGCTGGCACTTGTGCAATGTGAGATGATGTTAAGCAAGTTAGGCATTATCAGAGTTAGTGCTGAACTGCTGTTGATACTGCTGGTGCTGCTTAGGTAATCTTTGAAAAGCCTATGTACCCTCTTTGTAGCTTTGTTTCAGTTCTATTAGAGACTGTTTGTATTCTTATTGTCAAGCCTTTTGAGATAGATGGTTGCTTCTAGCGGTGAAAGAGATACTGGAGCAGTTGCAAGTGCTCGAGCTGCTAAAATATATGGGCTTAACGTTCTTGCTGAGAAGATCAAGGTAACGTGCTTGGTGCTTCCTTCTTCTATGCCTCGATGATACATCACTTCATCACACGTTATTTGAGAATGAGGATTGTTCCAGCTGAATTGAAATTAAATGATGTTGGTGCCATTTGTTAATTGACTGACCTGTCTTATGTTCATCCAATGATAACCTTTAGTTTCTGCCTACCAGCCAAGAGAAGAACAAATTGTCTGCAGAATTTTCTCTTGGTTATGTTGCTGGACAGTCTGTTTGATTTACTTGTAACAATGCATGTTAGCTCTTGTCAGATTAGCTTAAATGATTTCTTTCCATGGAGGCTGTGCCAATCTTTTGTTTTTTGATGATATTTTAGAGCAACAACAACAGTTATGATGGGGTGTATTTGTGAGGGCATTCCCTCTGATTTATGGAAAATCATATACCATGGATTTAGTGCAAACATGACCAAATTGGAATAAAATTAACTTCATGATGTTTACTTTTAACGGCTTTAAACTATAGCGTAGTAAGTTAGATCTCTTGCTGCAAAACAGGTGGTGTAAGGTTTAAGGATGGATCCTTTCACCATCTGTTAATCTATCCAGCTATGACATTTCTGGTAACAGAGGTTAGTGAAATCCTGGGTTTTTGATTGCTTGGAAATCAAAATAAGAGCAAACAGAACATAAAGTTCATTTCTTTTATGGTTTGCTTTTCAAGATTTGAGTTTTGATAATTATATGAATGGTATTTAATTTTTTGTTCATGTTTTTAAAAGATTATAGCATTTAGAAATATTAGTAAATGTTGTATGATATGTTTATGCCATAGAAGTGATTGATCTCTAGTGGCAGGTACTTTGACTACCTTTTCTATATCGACTTTGAAGCTTCAATGGCTGATCCTCGTTCCCAGTTTGCCTTGAGGCATTTGCAGGTCTGTCTTTTGACTTGTGATCATTAGATTTACTTTTTCAACATTATCCAAGCTGTTGCTAATCTATGGATTTCATTTCATGCTATACTTTTACATGCTACAATGCTACTTTTGTGATTTGGTTTAAATGTGTTTCATTGGTAACATAGCACTATAGGCTAAATCAATGTAACAATTGTATACAAATTGAAGAGAGATGTTTTGCTCTGGTGACTGAAAGTAAGGTTTATTCTTTCTTGGCAGGAATATTCAGGATTTCTTTGTGTTCTTGGTTGCTATTCAATGGATACAGGTTTATAATTGATGGATACCATCCCTCCACTCTGACCCGACATCGGATTTCCATATCTAGTTTGGTCTTTCAAGATAGAAAAATTCAACATCCAATGCTGTACATACTCTTCTTCTGATCCAGCTGAAGCTGACGGTGTGAAAGAGTTTCCTGGGATATATACTAAAGGTGGAATTTTTCTTCGAGAAATCTTATTTATTGTTCAATCATTTTTTTTTGTAACTTTCCTCCTAATGGAGATGTTTTTTTTTTTTTTTTTATGGTATTCTAGAGAAACAGTGATGGGGTGTATTTGTGAGGGCATTCCCTCTGTTGTATGGAAATGGATTTAGTGCAAAGATGACCAGATTGGAATTAAATTAAGTTTGTGATGTTAAATTTTAATGGCTTTTATAATATAGCGTAGTATGTTAGATCTCTTGCCGCAAAACATGACGTTTAAGAAGGATCGATCCTTTACCATCTGCAGTTTTACGAGGGTCTGGATTGTAGAAGCTATGTCATTTCCTGGTAATAGAGGTTAGTGAAATCCTGCAAATGATGCTATTAGAACTTATATACTGTCTTTGACATGATAGCTGGGCTGAAGCTTTAAGTCTTGTATACAAGTTTGTGGAATTCTGAATTGTATAAAGTTGGTGATGAGTGATTCTCCACTAAGCTTCCTCACCAACCTATAAATTTTCCGGTGATTCATCACCATTCACCAATGTTAGATAACATACCTTGGAGTTGAAACTTGCAATATACCCTATCTCATTACATGCCAGTAAACTCATTCTTTCGTCTGTCCACTGCAAGCATCATGCCACATGCAGAGGCGAATCTATGTGGGGGCTGCAGCCCCGTCTACAATTTAAAAATAAAAATAAAAAATTGTTTTTTTACTGATATACCAGATTTACACAAACCCAACTGTATTGACAAGTATTGATTATAGTTGACCGGTTTGCTTAACAGTCCAAATCCAATAAATTTAAAAGGCTGGGATCCGACTCTGGTGGATCCTTGTACTTGGTTTCATGTCACTTGTGATTCTGATAATCGGGTCACCCGACTGTAATTACTCTCAAACCTCTCTTTATTTTTTTTTGTTTCTGCTGTTTTTATTTGAGTTTTATTATTTATTTATATGATTTGATTTGTCCAAACCTTTTTGAACCCACCAAAACAACAATCACTTATAAACTATCATATTATATAATATTATGATTAATTAAATATTTTAAGAGAACTTATGTGGGTTAGATTAAGTGGGATTTGGTTGCTTTAGTTTATAGAAGCTAATTAGCAAAACCAACCCGTGAATCTGATTGGTCAACACCGACAAACAAATCAAGTCAAGCTAGAACTTCTTTTTCATGCATGCATGTGAATTTCATCTTTGGAATTTAAAACTGCTTTGCTCTTTCAAAACTATTTATATATATATATATATATATTTAAAACTAATAAAAATTTAAAGTTACGAATCCATAATCCAGAAACACGACTCGAACCAGCAACCTGAACTCGGTTATTATTTGATGTGTGTGCACTGTGCAGAGACCTTGGAAATGGAAAGCTGTCAGGAAAGCTAGTTCCCGAGTTAGGGAAGCTGGAACGTCTACAGTACTTGTAAGCATAGATTTAATTTAATCATAATGACATAATGTAAGATTTCTTTAATTTGCTAGTACTTGTAAGCATAGCTTTTTATATAAATTTAAAATTATCAAATTGACACCCGTAGGCCATAACCCACCATGTGTGTTGACTCTCTTGAGTTGCGTGCCCCTTTATTCCCAAATACCACATCCTTTTTCCTTTATTTTCTTCTTTTTCTCTCTATAGATTTCTTTATTCTTTTATAGTTGTATGCATTCTTTAGTGAGTAATGCTATAAATCACAATTATTTCAATACAACAAATGTGGCATATATGTAATAGTTGTATCCACTCACCAATTGACACCTCATGTGCCACATATGTTGACATGTTGTGTTGAAATAGTTGTAATAGTGGTTGTGATGTTTAGCCTTACTCTTCTTTAATCTCTCTACCCCACTATGAATTTTTTTTTAACAATATTGAGACCACATTTATAAGAACTCTCTCTCCATACAAGGTAAAATAGTTTATTCTTTTCTATTTACTTATATATTATTTTATTATTTACTTTTTTTTTTGTTAGTGTTTCTTTATTACATTAAAATTGATTTTAGTATTAGCATGATTTAATTAAATTTGTTTGTGATTTGTTTGTTATTAGAATTATATGGCATATAGATACGATTATTTGGTGTATCTGTGAGGGCATTCCCTCTGATTTATGGAAATGGATTTAGTGCAAAGATGACCAAATTGGAATAAAATTAAGTTCGTAATGTTAACTTCTAACGGCTTTATAATATAGTGTAGTATGTTAGATCTCTTACCGCAAAACAGGACGTTTAAGAAGGATCAATCATTTCACCATCGGCAGTTTTATGAGGGTCTGGATTCTAGAAGCTAAGGTAATAGAGGTTAGTGAAATCCTGCAAATGATGCTTTTAGGACTTATATATAGTCTTCAAGTCTTGTATAGCTGTACAAGTTTGTGGAATTCTGAATTGTATAAAGTTGGTGATGAGTGATTCTCAACCAAGCTTCCTCACCAACCTATAAATTTTCCAGTGATTCATCACCATTCACCAATGTTAGATAACATACCTTGGAGATGAAACTTGCAATTTACCCAAACTCATTACATACCAATAAACTCATTCTTTCGTCAGCCCACTACAAGCATCATGCCACATGTATATTTATTATCGAAAGTTTTAGTCATCATAATATTTAGGTATGTACATACACTCGTCAATTTTTATTTTTTTTTACAACTAAAATTTATTGAAGGCTAAAAAATCAATGAAACAAAGCACCAAACAACAGTCAACTAACAGAGCCAAGAGAAGGCTCGGGACACTCGTCATTTTATTGAGGTGTATTTAATAGCCTAATAAAAGCCAACTAAGGAAAAATCTTAGGTGTGGTGGGATGCACCACGTGATTATGTGGACATGACCGTAACAAGAGAAGATGCATGTGCCTGCTGCACATGTCGGAGGAATTATGGGACCCAAACTGTTGAAGTGTTGATAATGATAATACAGTAATAGGGGATATTTCACAACCGTCCTCGAGTTTAACTACATTTGCATAAATATGAAATGTTTATCTATAATGACACAAACATTCCTTATTGTTAGTTGACTTCCATCAACTTTAAACTTTGATCACATTTCTAGTATGAAATGACTGTAATAACCTTAATATATTCCTAAATTCATCTTTATAAAAAAAAAAATCATCAATTCATAAGTAATTTTTAATTATCAAACGATCATCAACACAAAATAAACCATTTTTTTTTTTACAAAAGTAAAATAAAATTAAAACCAACCGATGACTAAATCCCACAAGGATGCAAAAAGGTGAACTCAAAATATCACCCACTGGGCAATCTTCAAAAAATATTTTGTGTTTTTCCTTTGTAATAACCCTAAAAAATGCCATCAAAGTATAATTCGAAAAAATATTATCCGTCCATTTTTTTTAAAATTTTTTAAATTTATTTTGATTTAAATAATTAAAAATTATAAAAGACAATTTTGTTCTTGAGTTGTTAACTTTTAATGGAGGACAAATAACGATTGGGAATGTTTGTGCAATTATAGAGAAAAGTTGCATATTTAAGAAAGTACACCTAAACCTGAGGAGGTTTGTGCAATTTAGCTATAATAATTTACTTTTACCTACTTTTTTTTTTGTCTGTTTTCCTCACTTTTCTTTGCAATTGCAGTGAAGAAATAATGAAATAGAAAAACGAAAAAGAAAAGATTCTCTAACGAGGAGGGAAGAAGACAAGTAAGTACCACATTGACTGACTTTTCAAAATTGTTGTTTAGGGTTTGTTATATCGATCTACTATCCACATTCATTCTCCTCCAACTTTTTGCTGCTCAAAGTTTTTGTCTTTCAATTGGTCTCCATGGGCAATTTATCATCAACTCCTTCTTCTTCCACCACCATCACCACCCACGGAGAAAACTACGATGTCTTCCTCAGTTTCAGAGGTGAGACCCGCAATGGTTTTACTAGTTTTCTCTACCGAGCCTTGGACGAAAAACAAATCAAAACCTTCAGAGATGATCAACTCGTGAGAGGGGAAGCAATCTCAGAGGGTCTTTTGAGTGCAATCGGAGAATCAAAGATTTCGGTGATCATTTTCTCCGAAAACTATACTTCTTCAAAATGGTGCTTGCTTGAGCTTGCAGAGATTATGAAGTACAGGGAAATGAAGAAACAAATTGTCATACCTGTTTTCTACAAGGTTGAGCCATCCGATGTACGGAAGAGTTATAAGGCTGCTTTTGCTGAGCATAAAAATGAATGGAAACAGTTTCAAAAAGAAAAAAAAATTGAATGGGGACCAGCTTTGACCGAAGCATCCAATCTTAGTGGGATTGTTGTAACTAAAGGAAGGTAAAAATTTTGTTAATTATTTTCCCTTTTCCCCTTTTTTGAGCAAATTCCAGAAAACGGGATATCCGGATCCCTTTTTAGTGTTTTTAATTTATGGGATTGTCGTGTTTAATTTATTGGGATTGTGGCATGTTTAATTGCTTCACTTGCATGTGTATTTGTTTTGTTTGATTAATTTTTATTTTTATTTTGGTTTAAAGGGATCTGGATATCCAGATCTCTTCAAAAGTTTTTTATTATTTTTTTTTTTTTATTTTGTTTGAAGAAGTCTGAAAATTCTTCTGGATTTGAAGAGATCTAAAAAAGCTTTTCAATTTCCTTAAAAAAAAAAAACTTTTTTTTTTTTTGTTTGAAGATCTGGAAAGATCTCTAAAACAAGGTAAAATTTTGTTCATTATTTCCTCTTTTCCTTTTAAGCAAATCCCAGAAAATGGTCACCTTTATAGTGTTTTTATCACATTTAGTCATTATTAAAAAAAATTGCATTTATAAGTAGATAAGGTTTTCAAAAAAAACTTATATCCAAGACAGATCTTGAATGCCCCTAAACTGAGAGGCAAGCTCTCATGTTCTCAGAAAAACAACGTGTGATCCACTTATGCATTCCATAGATTTTACATGATTAATAAAAAATAGCGTGATTGTTTTTTATTGTAGGATATTTTTGTAAAATTGTCTTTTTATTTGTCTTAAAATGTTAAAAAACGATCTCTTTTAAATTACCGGATATATTTGCTTTTTGTAAAGAGTAGTGTTATTCGTAAATCATTAAATATCTTTTTACATACCATTTTATTTTATTTTATTTTAATACTAAAATGTAATTATTTTTGTTAATAACAATTTTAAGCTTAATTAAAATAATTAAAGAGGATAAAAGAGTTCTAATAACACTACACCATTTTTTTAAAATCTAATGTTATTTCTCTTCATATCATGTGTATCATAAACCCTAAATTTTTTTTTCCACAAAATTGATGTGCAGTCTTTAAAATGTGTAAATTTGAAATGGACTTGTTCATCGATGCGCTGTAGGTTTACCGATAGTAAAATTTGGTTCTGGGCTTCTAGTATAATTTGCAGATTTCTTTATCATTCATGAACTTTAATGGGGAAGGATGTCTCGTTCCTTACATTTTTTTGTTTGTAGATTTGCTATTTTTACTTTTCATGCTAGGTGATTTATGCAAAACTGGGAACTAGATGTATCTCAATTTATTGTTTATCAAAAAAAAAAAAAAAAAAAAACCAATTTATTGTGTAATTATTGGGAAAGAATATGATTTACAAACTCTTTAATTATTGGGAAAGAATTTAATTAGTCCACATATTAAAGTTTTGTTTGATCCCGATAATATATGATGTTTGAAGTGATGGGGAATAATTTGCAATGAGAAACAACAAATTTTGTGTTTAATCTCAAGAATTTTGAACTATGTGTTTATTGAAATTTTGTAAGATAAGGTTTAGTATATTTCAAAAAGAAAATGTGGTAATACTAATTAACTTATATATTTATTTTTTTTTGGTTAGTATGAGTTAGAATACATGTATATTTAATATAGTTTAAAAGACAAATTTTGAGTTTTCGCTTAACATGTGAAAACTCGGTAACAAAGGTAAAGATGTTGATCCTATTGCATTGTGATGCATTAAGAATTTCATCAAAATTAAAATAAATGAAGTGTCTTTATAAATTTAATTATTATTTTTAAATGAAGTGTCTATATTAGGGGGTGTCAAAAAAATAAAAAGGATAATTTTGGAACAAAATAAAGTATATTTAGATTATTTTTTTTAAAAAAAAAAATTAAGTTTTTAGGAAAAAGTGTCTTTAGAAAATGAGTATTAAAAATAAAAAACGTATTATAAAGAGAAAATCTCTTTCTATATTATTATTTGGTTAAATTTGCAAATTTCATTTATTTTCTTTTCCTTTTCAAAACAGAGACCAAGTTGTTATTAACGTTGCCAACAAATTGTGATAAATTATATGGTAGTTCAAATTGTGATTTTATTTGTAGTAGTTCAAATTACCTTCAAACAATTTTATATCATCATATTTATAAGAGTCAGTTGATGCTTTTGTGTTATGGCCATTTCTACTCATTATTGTTTGGGTTTTTTCATTTGGTAGGAACGAGGCCGAATTTGTCTGCAACATTGTCAGTGATGTTTGGAATAAATTGAATAATATATGCCCATGTGATTTTAAAGAGTTAGTTAAAGGTTTAGTTGGAATAGAAAAACCCATTGAGCGAGTTGTATCATTATTATGTCTAGGGGTGCCAGATTTTCGAATTATAGGGATTTGGGGAATGGGTGGCATGGGTAAAACAACTATTGCTGATGCTGTATTCCACCTAGTTTCTCATCAATTTGAAAAAACCCATTTTGCTCTGTGTGTTAGAGCAGAATCAGAAAAAGATAGTAGTGGATTGTTTCGTCTACAAGACAAAATTATTTCCAAAGTATTAAGTCAAGAGAATTTAGAAATAGGCAGTCTTAGTATTCCCCAATCGATTAAGAGGAGGCTCAACCAAAAAAAGGTTTTAATTGTTCTTGATAATGTGGATAAATTGGCAAAATTTGAAATTTTAGCTGGAGGTCTTGATCGATTCGGTCCTGGAAGTAGAATCATACTAACTACTAGAGATAAGCAAGTACTTCATAATTGTGGAGTAGAAGATCATAACATGTATAAGGTTGAGGGATTGAATGATGATGAAGCTCTTCAGCTCTTTTATAACAAGGCCTTTAATCAGAACCATCCCACCAAAGATTTTGAGGTTCTCTCAAGAGATGTGGTAAAAATTGCCAAAAACCTTCCATTAGCTGTTAGAGTGTTGGGAGGTTCGTTATTGAATAAAAAGAGCAAACGAGATTGGGAAAATGCAATAGATAAATTCCGAAGATATGCCAACCCTGATGTTTTTGCTTTGTTGAGAATTAGTTATGATGGACTGGATGAGGAAGAAAAAGGTTTATTTCTCGACATTGCATGTTTTGTTGAATTTAAATTTAAAATAAATAAAGAAGACTTTGAACCGAACTTATCATCTGATCGTGGGTTCTCACTAATCGGCCTCATTGACAAGTCACTAGTAACAGTAGAACATGGTTGTATAAAAATGCATGATTTACTACGAGAAATGGGTAGGGAAATTGTTGATAAAGAATCTCCCAACAAGCCAGGCAATCGCAGCAGATTGTGGAGACAAAAAGATGTTCTTCGCGCGTTGAAGCATAATGACGTGAGTCTGTTGAATACTACGGTTGCTACAATTTATCTTTACTAGTCTCACTTTGCACTAACCACTACACAACACAAGAAAATTCAATCATTCACTCACTGCACTTTCACTTCTTCTGTTTTCTCTCTCACACGTGATTGACACTACACTGCTATCTACCTTGCTCCACTCACCGATCCTCAATCTTAATATATGTTTTTGGTCTTCCACTCAATTGCTAAAAATGAAACCAGAAAAGCTGTAAATAATTATAGGATTCCAATTGTTGGTTAAACATTCGTGAATATTAATTATTATTAACTGCACCTTGACTTCTTCTATGATCTCTTAAATGGCAGATGATTTTTCTAGAAGATAAAGTTTTGCTATAATTAACATAATTGCTATAACTTGTACTTTGTTTTTGGCTGTCAGGGGACTGAAGCAGTTCAAGGGATATCCCTAAGCATATTCGAGAATTTAGAGGATGTACAATTGGGTTCTCAAGTCTTTTCGAAAATGTACAACCTTAGAACTCTCATGATAAAGTTTTATCCACTCTTTTATGAAAACGATATTGAAATGTATCTCTGCGTGAAAGATCTAGATTATCTCCCTGATAAACTAAGATATCTGCATTGGAAAAGGTATCCTTTAAAGGTATTGCCATCAAGTTTTAATCCGGAGAATCTTGTTGAACTTGATCTTTCTAATAGCAAAATTAAGCAACTTTGGGAAGGAAGTACGGTACGATTTAACGTTAAAGTATATGTTTCATTGTTTTAACATGTTTTATGTAGTTCACAAATTAATTAGTTCCTTTTTCTAATCATTTCACTGTATCTTTTGTTACAGCGTGTACCAAAATTAAAGTGGCCGAAACTTGATTATTGTGTGAACCTCATCAGTATCCCAGACCTCTCAAACTTCCCATCAGCCGAGATTATAAATCTTAAAAATTGCCATAGCTTGATTGAAATTCACTCATCAAGGGAATGTCCGAAGAACCTTCATTCTCTACAACTGGAGGGATGCGAAAGTCTTAGTAGACTTCCAAGCAATATTCATCTGTCCGAAGAACCTTCATTCTCTACATCTGTCGTTCTGCACTCATCAAGGGAAGGTTCAGAATTTAGTCTCAGTGGCTGCATTAGTCTCACAAAATTTCCACATATTTCGGGGAATATAAAGAGTTTGGATTTAAGTGGAACGGCAATTAAAGAGCTACCCCTTTCAATTGGAAACTTGAATCGGCTTGAAGAATTAGTTTTGAGTGATTCCAAACTGGAAAAATTGCCTCCTTTATCAGGTTTATGCTCTTTATCAGTACTAAAGTTAAATAACTGCAATCTAACTGAAATCTCAGAAGATATTGGCTGTTTATCCTCGTTGGAAATGTTAGATCTGCAAGGGAACCTTAATTTTGAGAGACTACCCAAAAGCATCAAGAAACTTTCTAAGTTGTATCATCTGAGCATAAACTGTTGTCTTAAGCTTCGATCCTTACCAGAGCTTCCATCAAGTCTACGATATTTGGAAGCAATGGATTGCACGGAGCTGATGCAATCATTACCAGATGAATCTGAAATTAAGCTCTGTGCTGATGGCTGTGGATCTTCTATTTTCAACTTTTTGAATTGCCTAAAGCTTAATCAGAAAGCAGTCAGAAACCTCTTTCGAGACTCGGTACTAAAAATGCAGCTTATGGGAACAGAAAAGATAATTTCTCTCCTTAAAGTAATTAGTCCACCCCCCTTACCTCCCTCTGCTTTCCATTATATTAATACACCTCATGATTTAGAAGAAGCTAGATCCATCATTTGTTTACCTGGAAGTGAAATTCCTGAATGGTTCAGCTGCTATAAAAACAATGGATCTTCTATAAATATTCCAGGGCTTCGAAATGATTGTGTTAGGAGTAGCTACATCATGGGATTTGAAGTATGCCTGGTTATTGGGGATTTTAATGTATCTTCTATAAATGTTTTTGAGATGGATACCTTCATTTCTAATATTGATGTCTATTATGATTTTCATATTGAAACCAGTGATGGTCATAAGGAAGGATTTGTTCGCAACTCAATTCAATTGTCTGGTAGGCAATCTGTGAGCTTAGATCACATCTTACTAGGGTACAATTTGTCTCGTAACTGTTATGAATTTTTCCAAGAATTGGATACCCTACTTGCGAATCGTGGTATGAGTGACTATGTGGGTACCTCATTTAAGTTCAATATTCGAAGGAAGGACAGTTGGTCGTCTTTTTTTGACTTTGAACCTCATTTTAAAGTGAAGTATTGTGGAATACAACCGATATATATAAGTGGATGTAATGATACTGCTGAGGAAACATGTGAACCACATCCTAAAGGAATCTGCACTGAAGCAAAAGATTTTGAGGGATTTATTGACGATAACAGCAATTTCAACAGCAACAACAATAACAACTGCAAGGAGACAGCCATTGAAGACCTCGATCTAGAGCTCCACATAGGGCACAGTTCTTTTTACGACGCTCACATGAATTCTGTTTCCATCAATCAAAATACCGGAGATACAAGTGGATGTAATGATATTGCTGAGGAAACATGTGAACCACATCCTAAAAGAATTTGCACCGAAGCAAATCAATTCTCTTGATTGAGGATCAAGTCCATTTTTGCGTGATACAGGCCGGTAAGTCAGTCCATTTGTAATTAATATTTTATCAATTGATGAATTTTAGTATTTACTAGTAATATATTTGAAATTCATTATTTAGTATTTACTGGTAATTCATTATTCATTATTTAGTATTTTCTCTGTTATTTGGTTGGGCAAGAAATAAACCAACACACCCTTTTTTTGAAATAAAGCTAATATGGGCCGAGCCCAATTGAAGGAACGACGCCGTTGTTGGAAATGTGAAAATAGGCAAAGCTTCTCCATCTCCAAACGCAGCCAATTTCGATCCAAATTTCTCTCTCTGACGACGACTCTGCAATTTGATGGCAATTCCTTCTTCTTCTGAACCACATCCTAAAAGAATTGGCTTATGTTCTTCGACTACACAGGCCGCCGGTAAGTCAATCCAGCAAACTCCATTATTATAATTAATATTTCTTCGATTGATGAATTTTAGTAATTGCAAGCAATATATTTTCACATATGTTTAATTTATGTAATCAATGATAAATTGCTTCATTATAATTTAATTCTCAAACAAGGTTTAAGGAGGTAGAAATATACATAGGCTATCTTCTACCTCTGCCTCGTATTCTTTTGTTTATATATGTAGTTAGTTAGTTGTTCCTTTGTCATGAACATGCTTAGTTTTAAACAAATATGCATCATGAGAGTTGTCAGCAACATTTCAACCGTATGGAGAAGCAAGTCCATGTTTTTCTATTAATTTGTTAACATGAAAAAAATTCAAAAAGTGAACTTTTGAGGAGCTGATAAATTGAAAATGGAGGACAATCTAGCTGCAAGTGGTGCAGAAGCAAGTCCTCGGTTTTCAATTGCTTTATGCAGACAAGTGAACCTCATTTCATAGAATCTTTTATATGTGAATTGGAATGCATGTCTGTTAAAATTATATATCACGAATACTATTAATTGGAATGCATGTTTGGTAAGTTGTGATATGAGTCTGGTTGACATTTAAATAATGTTGTACCTGAATGGAACTTCTTATCATTTTTTTATCACTATAAGATCATATACATGGACGCTATACGGTTGTTGAAGTACTCGAACATGTTGTAGACGTAGAAAAGCTTTTTTTTTTTTAATCCAATTGTTTGGAATGCATTGGTTTAGTTTATCAAAAACATGAAATTAGCTCTAGTGATGTTGTGCACTAATTCTGCCATCAAATTTTTAACTGTTATAATATGGCCTTCTTTTTAACCTTTTTATTTCGCCTCTGTTTTTTATGTTATTAGTGCATATATAGGTCAACACTAGTGCAAGTCCGCTTTTAAAGGTATTTAATTATGTGTAGACAGTGGTTTTAATTTTATAATTTTCCCAAATCTACCATTAATTTGATTGTGATCTCTCTGTAAAAAACAATGATGATTTGGGCCTTCTACCCGGCTTTAAAGCCAATACAAGAAAAAAGGCACATTCAACTTCATAACTTGATTACGTTAACAAATTGCAGAACATTTGTCTGCAACAGACCTTCATCTTCTTCTTCTGATGTTTCAAAAGTTCGTGTTGCTTACCAGGTATAGTAATCCATTGTCCTTTTGGTTTTTGCCAAATATCATTTGTTGCATGGTGTTGATTGGTTGTATTTCAATCATAGGGCATACCAGGTGCATATAGTGAGGCTGCCGCACTGAAAGCGTATCTAAAGTCTGAGACACTCCCATGTGAACAGTTTGAAGCTGCATTCAAGGTTCAATACTCTGTTCTTTTGTATTCTACTGTTCCCAAATGGTATAACATATGATCTTTACCTTTTTTTATTCATGGAATTCCATTTAATAGGCAATTGAACTGTGGTTAGTGGATAAAGCAGTTCTTGATCTATTTATCTATAAGTGTGCATTTTATGTAGGATTGGCTCTTCAAAACTTGTTTACTTCATATTATTTGCTTTTGTTGCAAAAGTGAGACAAAGGGAAAGAACTATTGTGCATAGTTTTAATTTTATCAGCAATGAAACTCTTAAGTTTTCATGTTAAGTGTTATTAATGGTGTGGTAGTTGCCCTGCCCACTATTGGTGATTGATTTGAGAAAAGATAGTTGATATGGCAGGATTGAATATTCTGAGAGAGGGTTGAGTATTGCCTTATAATTATGAACGTGGGCATAAAACGGTATTATGCCTCTCTATGAAGTCCATTTCAGAAAGGGTTTCCTCAAGAAGGCCTTTCTTTCATTGGAAGTCTGCTTGATAAAGCCTACAATACAATCATTTCCAAAATTTACTTTATACATTAGCATTATATACAAGTAGTTGTAAATATTATCATAATAGATTTGTGCAGATTACTTTAGCTTCATGACTCTTAGATCCTCAGGTTCATTTAATTGGAATATGTTTTACTATGTTCAGTGTTCTGTGTCTGTAAATTGCTTTTCTGTTAAAATTGAATATTTAGTTCTCAAGGTTTTATGGTCTTCTAATCAAAATTCTCGCTAGCAGGCACTTGCGCAATGTGAGATGATGCTAAGCAGGTTGGGCATTATCAGAGTTAGTGCTGATGATACTGTTGGTGCTGCTTAGGTAAACTTTGAAAAACCTATGTACCCTCTTTGTAGCTTTGTTTCAGTTCTATTAGAGGGTGTTTGTATTCTTATCGTCAAGCCTTTTGAGACAGATGGTTGCTTCTAGCGATGAAAGAGATACCGGAGCAGTTGCAAGTGCTCGAGCTGCTAAAATCTATGGGCTTAACGTTCTTGCTGAGAAGATCTAGGTAACGTACTTGGTGCTTCCTTCTTCTTCTATGCGTTGATGATACATCACTTCATCACATGTTATTTGAGGATGAGGATTGTTCCAGCTGAATTGAAATTAAATGATGTTGGTGCCATTTGTTAATTGATCGACATGTCATATGTTCATCCAATGATAACCTTTAGTTTCTGCCTACCAGCCAAGAGAAGAACAAATTGTCTGCAGAATTTTTTCTCTTTGTTATGTTCATATGTTGCTGGAAAGTCTGTTTGATTTACTTATAACAACTTTCTTCCTGCATGTTAGCTCTTGTCAGATTAGCTTAAATGATTTCTTTCCATGGGGGGTTGTGCCAATTTGTTCATGAATTTTAAACACCATTTGTTGACTATGTGCTTGGGGTCCAGATCGAATAGAACACCCTTTGGTTATTCTAAGTTTTAATCCAATTGCGCATTGGAATTACTTTTCGTTGAGGATGAAACAATAACACCTTATTGAAAAAAAAAAAAAATTCACATCTTTCAAAACTGTGTTTTGGGTTGTTAGGGAAACTTTTTCTTTTCAATTTTTAGAAGGGATGTGATATTAACTGCATTGTGGAGAACTGTATTAGTATTTCCAAAAAAAAATTAGACATTTTTTGTAAAGTGATGCCAAAAATCTTTTGTGCATTGATAAAGAGGCTGTAGAAACAATGTATGCGAAACAAATGTACCATTATCTTGATTACAATTTGAGAAGGGCATCAACCTTCAATTGACGATAAAGGCAGGTGATCCTCTGATACTCAATAAGAAGTTGATTTCATGAATTATATACGTAACTAATTTCAACTCATATGATTCTTTTTATTTCGATAAAGAATATATATATATATATATATATATGCTAATTTTATATAATTAATTAACGATTAATCACTTCTATGTAAGATTTATTGTCAATAAAGAATATTTTCACATATGTTTAATTTATGTAATCAATGATAAATTACATTATTATAATGAAGCTTTTAAGGAAGTAGAAATATATAGGCTATCTTCTAGCTCTGCCTTGTATTCTATTGTTTATATATATGGTTAGTTAGTTGTTCCTTTGTCATGAACATGGTTAGCTAGTTATTCCCAAATGAATAAGTTTAGTATTTTAATGAAATCGAACTTCTGATCATATTTTTTTCATTGATATTGTTAGAGATTATAAACAAAGAAATTGTAGGCTTGTTGAAGTACTTCAAGATGATCTGACTTGTAATTAGCACTACTAACCGGTAAGTGTTTTTGTTTCAAAATCAGTTAAGTTTTAAACAAATATGAATCAAGTTGTGAGATTTGTCAGCAGCATGTAACCTTTCCATGGTTTCTTCTCAATCGTTTTTCTATTAATTTGTTTAGCATGAAAGGAATTCAAAAAGTGAGCTTCTGAGGTGCTGATAAATTGACAGTGGAGGACAATCTAGCTGCAAATGATGCAGAAGAAAGTCCTTCTTGGTTTTCACTTGCTTTATGCAGACAGGTGAACCTCATTTCATATATGTTAAAATTTTATACAACTAAAGTTATAAATTTAGAACATAAGTGGTAAATCGTGATTTGGGTCTGGGGTTGTCATTTAATTGATGCTGTAATTGAATGGAACTTCTTATCATTTCTTTTTTCATTGTCTAAAATCATATACAGGGACGCTATTTGGTTGTTGAAGTACCTGAACATAATGTAGACTCAGTCAAGCTTTTTTTATGATCCAAATGTTTGGTATGAGATAATAACTAAAATGACTTATTTGTTTAGTTTTTCAAAAACATGAATTAATTAGCTCTAGAGATGTTGTGCACTAATGCTGCCATCAAATGTTAAACATTTTGTTGCCATTTATATATTTTCTTGGATAGTAAGAGATCATGCAGTGGTATGTCCTCAAGAAGCATTGTAAGACATTCTTTAATCAACTTTCGTAACAATACATATTCATTTGGTTATTAATATTTGAACTGTAACTGAAAAATTGAGGAGCATTCTGAGATATTTGAATATATATATACATCCCTCCTGGCCTCAACATGGCTTCGTCACTATATAGCCTTAATGCTCGATTAATTATATATATAGCTATACATTATTAAAAGTTCATAATATTTCGTACCGTTATTATAATTACCATAGCCATTACTGACTTGTAAATCATATTGACTGTTAATATTTGCTTGGCAGCAGCTCTCATTTTAAGTGTTTGGTAACAAGTAGAAAAGACCGGAGATTTCCATGCATTAAAGACCAAATCATTAACTTGTTTGTTATTCTTAACTATGTAGTCAGTATATTTTCAATGCATTTTGCTTTAGATTTCTTAATTGTCATAAAACATCACCTTCTGTCTAACCTTTTATGGATTTGTATCCGTTCCTAGGTTTTGTAGAAAGCGTTAGGGATAGGTATTGCAGACCCACTTGAGGATTGGCCATGAGAGAGATTTGGTAAAACTAAGACTTTCTTCTCTTATTACAAAAATTATTTTTAAACTTTCCATCATCATATAAATAATGTAGAATTACATATTCTATATATGTGCATCTTATGTCCCTTGAGCAGACTGCATTATATTTGGAACCAATTCATGATCGCTGAGTGCTTGGCTTGCCGGTCTGCAACTCTGAAGAAAATCTTCTCAAGTAAGTTTAATGGATGCTATGGCTCATTGTTTGAGTTTCACTTAGAAACTCACTGTTTTTTTGGTAAAATTAGCTTTGTCATTATGTAGTAATTTATATATTTTTTTGTTTCTAATGTTGTCCTTGATCAGTCTAGTGTGATTATGCAGTGCATCTGTTGTGGTGATTGTCATTCTCAACATGACAAGTTTACAAAGTGACCTACTTTTCTGAAATGTAGGATCTCTGTTTCGTTGGTGGTGAGCCATTCAAAGTTCCACATTATTAATGGAAATGTAAGATCTCTTATCTTTTCTATGTTATTTTGTTGGGCAAGAAAGAAACCAACCCACCCTTTTTTGTTGACTCTGCTTCTCTCATAATTTTCATGCTAGAATTAAAAAGTGAGCTGCTTAGGTGCTGATCAATTGAAAGTTGAGAGGACAATGTAAATGTTGTAGAAGCATGCTCTGCTCTTACTACAAGTCTCAGCTAGCTTTCAGTTGATTTATCGGGACAGTGTTGAAGAATGCCTTGAATGTGGTGTTGGCTGTGGCATTGTGAAGTCTGAATCAGTAATATTGGACTACACAAACACAACACGTGGTATAAGTTATATTTTGTGGAGTTATTGTTGTGCTCTCTAGGGTTTTATCAGTCATGTATTTCATTACATGACTGAAGCTGATAATGTGGATCGACTCGGAAAGAACAGCAAACAGTTGTATCGCCTTTCTTTGGTGGCAGAACTCTCAGTTAACAGCCTTTATGATCGGAACTGTGTAGAATTAAGTCGTAATGTCTACTGTTGAACTTGTGCTTGTAGCAGGTCCTAATACGTCTAGACCTTAGTTTGTAGTTTAGTTCCTTATTATTTCTTTGTGAAACTTGAATGCTTTTCGTTGTGGGTATTGAAAATACACTATCGTATGGAATTGTGTTGGTTATCTTAAGCATTACCGATTTTTACCTGATTTCTCCCTGATTTGGCATCTTTAATCCTTGTGTGTTCTTCACTTCTTTGGGCTTCGATTACTCATGTTGGGTTTATGTAACTCAAATTTTAGACTCTAATTGGGCCTTGTGCCCTGTCAAATCCTTGTTTGTTTTGGGCCTTTCCATTTCTTATATGGGAACTTTACTAGTCAAAAATACTTTTCAGACATTCCATTGATGTATGTCATTTGTATCTAGTGATGTCAAACATACCAGATTCGGATAAGATTCAGATAATCCGAATCCGAATTTTTTGTATTTACGGATTCGGTCCGAAAAAATATTGACCAGATTTAAAAAATAAAAAATAAATAACGAATTAAATTTTCGGATTCAAATCAAAATTGGAATTGGATTTTTTTTAGATCCAAATCGGATCTATTTTGAAATTAAAAAAAAAAAAAAAATTTATATTCGTAGTTTTGATGTGAGGTATACCACTGAACTAACCTTATCTCGTCACCATTCACTATAGATAGATAACACACCCTGTAACGGAAACTTGCATTTTACCCTATCTCATTACATGTCAGTAAACTCATTCTTTTGTCCACCCAAACCGTTACAACTTACAAGCATACCGTGTCATCATGTTGTTCTAACTTTTATCATCTAGGTATTAAAGTGGAATTGGTGGAAAATGTCACCTTTTTCAACTGAATTGGTGGGAAAATGAGTGCTTTAATAAGTTAAGTTTAAAAGGCACCTATTATGGTAAACTACCAAAATTGCCCTTAGATAATCATTTATATTATTCTCTTTGTACTTTTCTCTCTCCACACTTCCAACAAATACGAACTCAGTAACTCTCTCTCTCTACAAATTTGCCTCGACTTTCTTCCTCAACTTATAAACAAGGGACATGCTTGATTACAATAAGGTAATATTTCTTGCAAATACTTCTTTCAATTTGTTCCTTTTTATATGTTATCCGAGTCTTTTGTAAACGTTAAGCCATTGTGAAATTTTTGGATCTCCGAGACTTTGTAAACCTTGTCTGAGCGTTTTAAACTTGTATCCGAGCCTTTTCATTTTTTGAGCATCCGAGCCTTTTGATGTCTTCTCCGAGCCTTTTCATGGCTTCTCCGAGCCTTTTGAATGAATTAGTATTCAAGCCTTATCATGGCTTCTCCGAGCCTTTTCAATCAATTAGTATTCTAGCCTTTTCATGGCTTCTCTGAGCCTTTTCATTACTTCTTCGAGCCTTTTGAATGAATGACTATTCGAGCCTTATGATGTCTTCTCCGAGCCTTTTCAAGGCTTCTCCGAGCCTTTTCAAGGCTTCTTCGAGCCTTTTCAAGGCTTATCCGAGCCTTTTCATAGCTTATCCGAGCCTTTTGAAGCCTTCCCCGAGCCTTTTCCATATTCTTATCCGAGCCTCTTTGTAAATGTAATTTGTGAAAAAAAAATTACTAATGGTTTGTGATGATTAATTTGACAGCATTATGAATCGGGTCAGAATAGTAATATCTTACAACGGTCGATGGGAGCAGTTACCCGACGAAAGTTAGAGGTTTGTTGGATCCGATAACCAGGGCATGTATGTTTCAAAGAATATGACTTACGAAGAATTGGTGGCGATCGTGCATACCATTGTGAAGTATGATGTAAACAAATTCAATGTTGATCTGTCGTCAATATCAATCGTTCCTAGCACTACATGTCGCACATTTATAAGAAATGACAATGATGTTCAGTTTATACTAGGGGAAAATCGAGTTATCCCTCAAGTATGTGTTAGTGTAACTGAGAGGACAATTGAGAATGTGATAGGGAATGATATTCCTCCTCATGAAAATACCCAACAATTTGGATCCTTTAGTGGTAGTAATCAAGTGTTCACACAAAGGAGTGGCACTGAAGGTGGGGAAAACATGTGTGTTGTCCCATCGGTAGTGGTCGACCATGCAGCTGTAGTTGAACCTTAATACGGCGATGTGTTTGGTTGTGGAATTGAGATGAATGATCACCAGTACAATGAGCAGTACAATGAGCATGTAGATGATCTACAAAATGTGGAAGAAGAGCCTGCACAAATTCAAACACGTGGAAGACATGTACAAGACTCTATGACTGCACCGGATATGCCTCGGACTTTCGAGGTTCGGCATAATGTAATTGCATCTGATTCCGATAATTCGACCACGTGGGTTATTCCCGGAGCGGATTCATACTCGTTTGGTATTGGTATTGGCAGAAGTAGCACCTTGCCAGCAATGTAAGAACCTAGAACCATGATTTATAAATGTCAATTTTTTCCGAGTAAAAAGGATTTGAAGAGGCTAGTTGGCCATTTTGCAATGCGGCAGAACTTTGAATGGAAGGTGAAAAGATCCAATAAGACAACTTTACATCTGGTTTGCATCATTGACGACTGTACATGGAAATTAAGAGCGGTGAGGAGAGATGAAATGACTTACTTTCAAGTCAAAAGTTTTGTCAACGAACATAGTTGTCCCTTGGAGGAGGTTCACCATCACCACAGACAAGCTAGTGCAGTCACAATCGGAGAAGTCATTACACCTAGACTTCAACAACATGATGGTCGTCTCATGCGTCCAAAGGACGTAATCGTCGATATGAAAACAATGTATGGCATCCAAATCATGTACAGTAAGGCACATGATGCCCTATAATATGCATTGTCATTGACCTATGGAACGCATGAAGAAACTATCCAACTGCTGCCATCTTTTGCATACATTTTGGAACAACAAAATCCTGGCACAATCACTGACTTACAGTGCGTAAACGATGGTAAATTCCTTTACATTTTCATGTCGTTAGGGTCCTCAATTAGAGGTTTTCAGAGGTGTATGCGTCTTGTGATTACAGTTGATGGTACCCATTTGAAGGGAAGATTCGGGGGTACAATGTTTGTTGCAACTGCATAAGATGGAAACGAATAGGTGTATCCAATTGCTTTTGGGTATGGTGACTCAGAAAACAACCTTTCATGGGAGTGGTTCTTAGAATGCTTGAGGGGTGCCATTGGTCATATAGATGTTCTGGTTTTCATTTTCGATCGTTATGCAAGCATCGAAGCAAGGATCTCTAAAGTGTTCCCTTATGCAACTCATACCATATGTTGCTGGCATTTTGATGACAATATGAAGAAGCGATTTCACAAAAAGGATGTTGCCGACATAATGGATGACGCAGCTAGGACGCACAATGAATTGGATTATAACCGGTACATGGAGGAGTTACGTAAACTGTACAAGGGTGCATTCGATTATGCCATTGCTGTCGGTCCACACAAGTGGTCCCGCGTACACTGTCCCCAAAGAAAGTACAGGGTGATGACCACAAATGTTGCAGAGTGCATAAACTCATGCCTAAAATTGGCACGGCAACTGCCACTGATGACACTGACAGAGTTCATTAGGAATGCTACAAAAGTGGTTTCACGATCGTCATGCGGCTGCACGGTCCATGCATCACCAACTGACCGACGCAGCACATCTTGTGATCCTGAAACGTGTCGAGAAATACAATTATATGACACTAAATCCAATGGACTGGAACATATTCTCTGTGAAACTGAAGGGAAAGCAATGGACGGTTAACTTAGCCCTGAAGACTTGCACATGCAACAAATTCCAAATGGACCTTTTCCCATGTTCTCACGCACTCACAGCAGTAAGGTACATGAGATGTTACGGTTAACGCTTTATATTACCCAAACGTAAATTGTATTGTTTTGTTTGTTATAGGGAGTGAAACTTGGATTTCACAACTCTATGTTCGGACTACTACAAGAGGGAGACACTTATTGATGCATACTCAGTTTCTATTATGCATGTTGGCCATCCTTCTTCATGGGTAGTGCCATTCGACATCGCAGCGCATGTGGTTTTAAATCCAAAGTCGAAAAGACAATCGGGTCACCCAATGGAGGGTCGACATGCCTCGTCTTCAGAAAGGACAACCACACAATCGTGTAGAAGATGTGGACAATCGGGACATAATAGCAAGAGGTGTTCCAACCTGCCCATGGTTAATCAAGGTCCCATCACAATTGTTCCCGAGGAATACCGTCACAAGTGCAACATCTGTCGTTCAACTGGGCACAACAAACAAACGTGTCCTCAGAAGGACTATACCATGGAATGAATCGAGCCGTTGAGGAAGGTGATCAAACATAACAAGGCAATACAAGAGGAAGACGAATTGCCACCAGAAAAGCTTATGATTGCTAATATCTTCAAACATCGTTCAGTCTTTGGGAACCATGCGATCAAACATAACAAGGCAGTACAAGAGGAAGACGAATTGCCACCAGAAAAGCTTGTGATTGCTAATGTCTTCCAACATCGTTCAGACTTTGGGAACCATGCTCGATACAGTTGTGTTATGCTTTTATGTTGAATAACTTTTATTGATTTTTTGTTCCTTGATTTGAATTTAGTTCTTCGTTTAATGCCATATTGTATTGTTTATAGATTCGAAAGTATGAACTTTTAATTGTAAACACTTAAAATGAAAAAATATATATATTAAATTTCATTACTCAAATGTTATGTACATCAACTGAAACACTATCTCGAAGACCAGTCGTTCGAGTTGCAAAAAACCTCCACAGTCATCTTCTCCCGGATGGTGGTCATATCATTTTCTGACCAGTCAAAACCATCCCTGTTTGCCACCAGATACTCTATCAACCTCAAAGTATGGGCACCACAGTTACCCCTACAATTCACCACATGAACAACCGTTAGAATGAAATGTTATGAAAATGAATTTGGATAAAATCAGATCTTGAAACAGTCATACCCTATTTCCTGTTGGGGCACACGGTCTGCAGACATATAATAAAAAGTGAATGTCCTAGTAGTCAATGGGTACATCATATCACCCCTCCGTCTGTGATCGTGAAAGTCCACCGCTAGCAGCATAAAGGGTAAAAAATACCTTAAGCACGTGAGTTGCATTTTCCTGTGGCGAAATGGAACATCCCGTCTGAACGGGTCCATAAGGTAGATATGTCCTGCTGTGAGGTCGATGCTGGCCATGGCCCAATGTGTACGTCCAAGGTTGCAAGGAATTAGAACCTGCAGATGTTTCAACAAAGTGTGATCAGTGTGACATTTTTTTATTATACAAATGGAAAACATATAAAATAAACACTCACGGAGTCAACATTGTGCCACGGTCTGTTTCCTGGCGGCAGCAACCCCGTAAGGTCTTCTTCCGACCACTTCTGCTTCTGTATAAACCAACCTCTACGGGGTTTCTCAGACCCACTTCCCATCATTCTGTCCCAACGGGCACATAACCATGACTGTACAAAAACGTTAGGTTACAGATGTATGAAACACATCAATGCACAAGCAAATACCGTACAATTTAAACACTTACATAGAACTGTGAGTCCAGTATGTTGATCCTCGCACTGTAGACAGTAGGATATGCTCGCTGACGCTTCCGTAGAATATGCAAGTACGCGTCGATGTGCTGAAAGTTTGAACATTTTTAATTGTTAGGATTGTATAATTTCTGTAACAACTTATACATATATTACGGTTATGAACATACCGAATCCTCCAACTCTATAAAGTTGGTTTGAAACCGCTAAAACCAAAGGACACCGATTGGCACGTGTAGATCCACATCACGCCTGCATAATTGTTGAAGAAGTTAGATAACCAAGTCATTTTACTAAGCTGTTTCAAAATAAATAACGAGATTTTAATATCTATGATTATACTTACAATTCTCCCGTCGGGTTCCTCTTGTACACCTGGTACGTCGCTAGGGGGATCTATCAATTCGTGGGGTGCCCATACATGTGGTGGCTCTGGCATAATCCTCGGCCTCTTCGGCCGACAGGGGTCAGTGTATGGGCTCCGCTGCTGCCAACCTCGCCTGCGAACCCGATCTTGACGCTGAAGGGGTGGGGGAGTCTGATCCAAACCACGGGGATCCACCAAATGGGTGCGATGTGAGGAGAAACTATGTCCCCGTGGATCCCCTACAGGGTGCTCTGTATGGAGGAACTATGTCCCTATAGATCCCTTACAGGGATACGCTGTATGGAGGAACTCTGTCCTCGTCGATCGCCTGCAGGGGTGAGCTCCGCTAGGATAGACCCCATGGGTGTGCCACAAATGAGGGACTCTGTCCCCGTGGAATGAATGGAGGGGTGCGTTGCACTAGGATCAACCAGAGGGGTGCGCGGTATGGAGGCAATATGTCCTAGGTCATGGGAATGAATAGCATGGTCTGGTAAAACCTGATGAGGTACTTGGTCTATCTCCATATGTGCTGTCTCAGTATGGCCAGTACCACCAGTAACCTCCTCTCGTGGTGTCACACCAAGCCCCTGCTGATCAGACACTGTCTACGTAGTGGAGTGCAGCTGACGCTCGGTCTGTGGGTCTGCGGGTCTGCTCCGTCCTGATGACTACTGGTCCAGTCTCTATCACTTAAGTCTCGGTCTTGGTCATCGAACGGCGGGTCATCGAACGGTGGGTCATCGGACCGTCTACCTTCAGTACGTGACTGTGACATCGAACCTTAAAGCCCCAGAATCAAATCCAGTAACTCCTTATGCTGTTGATCTCACTTTTTGTCAGTCCTTTGCATTTCTCCCCGTAACTCTCGAAACGCATCCACTAGTTCAATATACCTATAGTCCTGAAATGAAAAAAAAAAAAAAAAAAAACACGCTGTGAGTACTAAAAGTTTCCAACTGCTTTCAGATTAAATAATGCAGTGCAACTATTTTTACGTACCTCAGGATGCCCTCCAACGCCTCATCGTGAGTCACCTCCATGTCGAAGCTGTATGGGCAACACAAATCGAACCCGCCTATGCCTCACGGGAATCCCACTGCCACCATCTGGGTCAGAACCCACCGTATCACTGGGTCTCGAATACGGACCCTCAGTATCACTGGGTCTGGCAATCGTATGGTGTTCGACATCGGCATCATACAGACTGCCTCCCTCGACAATGCCCTCAAAGTACCGTTCAACCATCTCAGTTGGCGTCGACACCAATTTCACCCTCGCAAACATCTGAAATCAATGTTAGACCATTTGTAATTGCATACATACTATTAATTATTAACGTTAACATAACAGATACTTACCCTTTCAATGAAAATGGAATCCAACTTATCCCCCCTCGGTCACTGACTCAACTCCCATTTTAGAATACGGGGGGATAGCTCGATTTACCTGCGGATCCCACAATCGTTGTTGGCAAGATCGGGGATAACCTCAAAAGTAAATATATGCATAATAGATAAGTACAATAACAATCCAATACATCAATCATATGAAAAAAAAAAAAAATACAATTAAAGTATGGATTCAAATTCTAAATTCTTACCAACAGTGCATAAGTACAATCGTATATGTTGTACGTCTCCACCTTGTGTACTTCAACGCCCTTTTCTCGCTGTCTTTTTTTGAACCGTTCCCGACGACCGTCCAATGCATGCTTGAGGCCAGAAATAGATCACCTATACACGTGCGCACCCCACGGGAATGCATCAAAAGCGTCCAAGTCCTCGATTAGGCGAAACTACCATAATGGAGCTTTGTCTCTCTCGTCCAAACCCATTAGTATCCAGTTAAGCATATACAGTAAGCATAGCTTAACCGTATCGTATTGCTCAGCAAAAACACCAATCTGTAGAACGACTCTCAACTCTCCAAACTCGACCTCATCTCGACCCTCAAAGTACCGCTGGTGTATGCCATTCTCTACCACATCATAGGTCGACGTGTCGAGAAGTTCTTCGAACTTCAATCAAGTGATCAGACAGAACTCAACCTTCGAGAACCGGACCGAATGCTTTCCTAACAGAAATCTCATCTCATCTCATCTCATCTCATCTTTCGGCCCGTCGTGATGCAACTTGCGAATAAGTAATCGATGGACAATGCCAGCTGAAAACTTCATGTTGCGCTGCATCTGAAGGAAATGTCCAAAACACGACTCAGTGTACCGATGTCATTCTTCGACCGCAAGATGTTTAGGTACACTGTTAAGTGCATTGTCAATATCTCTAAGGTATCCGAAATGGTCATACTGAGTTATTTTCCCCGGGTACCTTTCTTCCGCTGGAGTTTTCAGAAAATCTTTTAGCGGATTCCTCATCTACATATTCACATAAAAAAATAAAATTAATATATATAACTTCATGAAAAGGCTCAGAGAGTATATGAAAAGTCTCAAAAACTGAAATAAAAGTCACGGAGACTATATGAAAAGACTCGGATTACTTTAAAAATAAAAAGCTCGAATTATTGTTCAAAACTCTCGAGAACCTTATGAAAAGGCTCGAACAATATATTAAAAGGCTCGGAGACTAAAATTCACAAACATGTAAGTTTAAAAAAAGCTTAGAGTAATGTTCAAAAGTCTCGGAGACTTAATAAAAAGGCTCGGAAAATTATGTAAAAAGCTCAGGTGAAGGTTTTAAAGGCTCGGAGATTCAAATTACAGAAACCTATATCATATTCCTTAAAAGGCTCAGATGAAGATTTAAAAAGCTCGGATGAAGGTTTAAAAGGCTCGGATAAAGTGGTAAAAGGCTCGGAGATGAAAAATTGCAGAAACCCTAATCACATTACTTAAAAGGCTCGGATGAAGGTTTAAAAGGCTCGGAAAAGGCTCAGACGAAGGTTTAAAAGGCTCGGAGAATGTGATATTCATCGTCTTCAACAAAAAATTTTCGGAACTTTAAACCCTAACCTAACCTAATCAAACAAACCTAATGAACAATAAATCAAATTAAACCTAATCTATATGTCTAACCAAACACCAAACATCAAACACACATAAAATTAACAACAACAAAACGCGTGAGAAAGTTCAACTCACCACTGTCGATACACTCTTCTCGTCGAGAGGAGTACTGTAGCACCACCGCCGGTGATTCGCCGTCGATTTTATGCCCGGATTTTTTTGTGCCGATGAGTTCTCTCCCAACTGTTCTCTCTCTCTCAAGTTTTTTCTCTCCACGTTTGAAAACACACAAACTGACAAAATGGGGGTATTTTTGTCTGGTCACAAAAATTGGTGCCTTTTAAACTTAGATTACTAAAGTGGTGATATTCTTACAAAAACCCCTCCAAATGGTGCTATCATATTTTTGAACCCGGTATTAAATTATGTCACATGTATATTTATTATTGAAAGCTTTTATTTTAAACATTTCAATCATCATAGTATTTAGGTGTGCATGCACAAACACAGAAACATCTTAGTTGCAGTGGGATGCACCATGCATTCTCCGAAGTAATATTACCAAGTGATAATTTATTTTTTCTAGGATATACAACTTTGTTTTGCTTTCTTTCCAAGTTATAATGTTTTGGTTCAAAGTATTACCAATAATTTATTCCAATATAAATAAATAAATAAGACCATATATAAATTATAATCATAACATTATATCTATAATTGGATGGTACGGCAAAATTCCGGTGAAGGTTTTGCTAGATCATATTTATACAGATCTAGTAAAATCCATATAAACCAACATAAAATTGAAATAAAGCTAAAATGGGCCAAGCCCAATCGAAGGAACGACGCCGTTTTTTTGGAAATGTGAAAATTCAGCCACCGCCACCAGTTTCAAAGCTTGTCCATCTCCAAACCAGAGCCATTGTTATTTATTTCTCTCGACCATTTTCGATCCAAATTTCTCTCGACGACGACTCTGCAATTTGATGGCGTGTCTTTCAGTTGATCTCATGGGCAAGTCATCATCAATTCCTTCTTCTTCTTCAGTTTCAATTGATCTGCTGAGGAAACATATATGCGAACCATACTTCTAGTTTTTTATTTCCCTCATCAAATTTCTTAATTTTGACATGTTTGCCTTCTTGCAGCTTGGAGTCTTACATGACAGGAGGGTTCTGTTTTTCGTTATTATGGTTTTGTCCTTTGTTCTATAGTCTATTATAAGCGTCCACACAAAGTATTGCACATGAAAACGTTAGTTAATTTAGTTCACTGGATTTCTACATTATTTAAGAACACATATTTTAATCATAAGTTTTGCTGATACAATCATACAAGAACTTCGTTATTATCAGTTCAGTTCCAATCTTCAATTTTTCTGTGGCAGTTGCCGCAAGCATAATGTATGTTGCCTGTGTTCTTGTTAATCTTTAGCTGAGTTGATCATCATTTCTAATTTTAACTCAATTTTAATGGAGATGAAACGTCATTTCTGCACTGTTCAATATATAGATGTCCTTATCTAATCTAATTTGAGATGTCCCATAAAATTGGAAATATGTCCTTAATTAGATAACACTTCCAAGTTTAAGTATAAATATGAAATGATTATTAATAATTAAACAAACATCCCCTACCGTAAGTTAATCACATTTTAGTACGAAATGACTGTAATACCCTTAATTACTTATTTATCTTTTATTTTTTTTTTAAAATTATTATTTAAAAAATAAATAAAGATCCATGATTTTTTTTCTTCCAAAATCCAAAAAATAAGTTCATCACCAACGTCATCCAACTTCATCTTCATCTTTCTCAAAACAAAATCATCAACACACAATTGATCTTTCATCATCAATCCATCATTAACAAAACAATAAAACAATTTTTTTTTTTTTTTAAAGGAAAAAAAAAAAAAAAAAAGTAAAAACAACTGCACCACCTGGTGATTCATCTTAGATTATAATTTAATACACATGATTGTTAGTGAGAAATATGGGGATGCTTCAAGCAAATAAATAAATATACTAATTAACCAGTGGTGTTAGGGATGAAGCTGTTTTTTATTTTTTATTGTTAATTATAGAGAGATCAGATCTTCTTTATCTATTTTTAAAAATTTTAATTTATTATTATTATTTAAATAATTAAAAATTCAAATAGACAATTTTGTCCTTCAGATAGAGGGCAAATAACGGTAGGGAATGTTTATGTAATGATAAGTAAAAGTTGCATCTGTTAGAAATTACACCTAAACTCGGAGACCTTTTTGCAATTTAGCCATAATAATATTCATTCCCACCTCTAATTCGTTACATAACAGAGCAACAACAGAAAAGACAAATGGGAAAAGTTTCCCTACAGCAGCGTGGTCACCAAACGGCGCCGCTTTGAAAGACTCCAGCAAACCCTACGATAGAACAAAACGGCAAGTCGTTTTGTGTAGTTCGTATGACTATAAAAGATGTCGTTTTCAGACAATAGTCCTAAACGCAGCTTCACTTCAACAGTCAACTCTCTCTCTCTCTCTCTCACTCTCTCTTCAAAACTCAACCTTCTCTCTCTAGAAAACTCCATCTATTCTCTGCAGATTTCTTCAAATCTCTACCAAAATAACGAACCTAACACCAACTATCCACATTCATTCTCCTGTATCTGTATTGTGTCCTGCAATTTTTGCTGCTCAAATTTAAATTAGTCTTTCAATTGATCTCCATGGGCAATTCATCATCAACTGCTTCTTCTTCCACTTCCACCACCACCACCACCACCGACAGAGAAAAGTACGATGTCTTCCTCAGTTTCAGAGGTAAAGACACCCGCAATGGTTTTACTAGTCATCTCTACCAAGCCTTGCACGAAAAACGAATTAAAACCTTCATCGATTATCAACTCGTAAGAGGGGAAGAAATCTCACCGGGTCTTTTGAGGGCAATCGGAGAATCAAAGATTTCGGTAATCATTTTCTCGGAGAACTATGCTTCTTCAAAATGGTGCTTGTGCGAGCTTGAGGAGATTATGAAGTACAGGGAAATGAACAACCAAATCGTCATACCTGTTTTCTACGAGGTTGATCCATCCCATGTACGGAAACAAATTGGGAGTTACGAGGCTGCTTTTGCTAAGCATGAAAATGAATTACAACAAGATGATGTGAAGAAATGGAGACGAGCATTGACCGAAGCATCCAATATAAGTGGGTTTGATTTCTCTAAAGCAAGGTAAAAATTTTGTTAATTATTTTTTCTTTTCCCATTTTTTGAGCAAATTCCAGAAAATGACCTCCTTCTCCACTTTTTTTTTTTTTTTTTTTTTTTAAAATCACATTTAGCCCTTATTAAAAAAAAAAAAGTTTTGTTTGAAGGGATCTGGATAACCAGATCGCTTCAAAAGTTTTTTTTTTTTTTTTTTTTTTTTTTTTTTTTTAATTTTATTTGAAGAAGTCTGAAGATTCTTCTAGATTTGAAGAGATCTGGGAAAGCTTTTCAATTTCCATTAAAAAAAAAAAATTTGTTTGAAGATCTGGAAAGATTTCTAAAATGAGGTAAAATTTTGTTCATTATTTCCTCTTTTCCTTTTAAGCAAATCCCAGAAAATGGTCACCTTTACAGTGTTTTTTTTATTAAAAAAAAAATTTGTATTTATAAGTAGATACGGTTTTCAAAAAAAAACTTATAGCCAAGACAGATCTTGAATGCCCCTAAACTTATAGCTGTCATGTTCTCAGAAAAACAACGTGTGATCCACTTATGCACTCCATGGATTTTACATGATTAAAAAAAAGAGCGTGATTGTATTTTATTGTAGGATATTTTTGTAAAATTGTGTTTTTATTTGTCTTACAATGTTAAAAAACGATCTTTTTTAAATTACCGGATATATTTGCTTTTTGTAAAGAGTAGTGTTATTCGTAAATCATTAAATATCTTTTTACATACCATTTAATTTTATTTTATTTTAATACTAAAATGTAATTATTTTTGTTAATAACAATTTTAAGCTTAATTAAAATAATTAAAGAGGATAAAAGAGTTCTAATAACACTACACCATTTTTTTAAAATCTAATGTTATTTCTCTTCATATCATGTGTTTCATAAACCCTAAATTTTTTTTCCACAAAATTGATGTGCAGTCTTTAAAATGTGTAAATTTGAAATGGACTTGTTCATCGATGCGCTGTAGGTTTATCGATAGTAAAATTTGGTTCTGGGCTTCTAGTATAATTTGCAGATTTCTTTATCATTCATGAACTTTAATGGGGAAGGATGTCTCGTTCCTTACATTTTTTTTTTTGTAGATTTGCTATTTTTACTTTTCATGCTAGGTGCTTTATGCAAAACTGGGAACTAGATGTATCCCAATTTATTGTTTATAAAAAAAATAAAATTAAAAAAAAAACCAATTTATTGTGTAATTATTGGGAAAGAATATGATTTACAAACTCTTTAATTATTGGGAAAGAATTTAATTAGTCCACATATTAAAGTTTTGTTTGATCCCGTGACTGATAATATATGATGTTTGAAGTGATGGGGAATAATTTGCAATGAGAAACAACAAATTTTGTGTTTAATCTCAAGAATTTTGAACTATGTGTTTATTGAAATTTTGTAAGATAAGGTTTAGTATATTTCCAAAAGAAAATGTGGTAATACTAATTAACTTATATATTAATTTTTTTTGGTTAGTATGAGTTAGAATACATGTATATTTAATATAGTTTAAAAGACAAATTTTGAGTTTTCGCTTAACATGTGAAAACTCGGTAACAAAGATTAAGATGTTGATCCTATTGCATTGTGATGCATTAAGAATTTCATCAAAATTAAAATAAATGAAGTGTCTTTATCAATTTAATTATTATTTTTAAATGAAGTGTCTATATTAGGGGGTCTCAAAAAAAATAAAAAGGATAATTTTGGAATAAAATAAAGTGTATTTAGATTTTTTTTTTAAAAAAAAAAAAAAAAAGTTTTTAGGATAAAGTGTCTCTAGAAAATGAGTATTAAAAATAAAAAATGTATTATAAAGAGAAAACCTCTTTCTATATTATATTTGGTTAAATTTGCAAATTTCATTTTTTTTCTTTTCCTTTTCAAAACAGAGACCAAGTTGTTATTAACGTTGCCAACAAATTGTGATAAATTATATGGTAGTTCAAATTGTGATTTTATTTGTAGTAGTTCAAATTAACTTCAAACAATTTTATATCATCATATTTATAAGAGTCAGTTGATGCTTTTGTGTTATGGCCATTTCTACTCATTATTGTTTGGGTTTTTTCATTTGGTAGGAACGAGGCCGAATTTGTCTGCGACATTGTCAGTGATGTTTGGAATAAATTGAATAATATATGCCCATGTGATTTTAAAGAGCTAGTTAAAGGTTTAGTTGGAATAGAAAAACCCATTGAGCGAGTTGTGTCATTATTATGTCTTGGGGTGCCAGATTTTCGAATTATAGGGATTTGGGGAATGGGTGGCATAGGTAAAACAACTATTGCTGATGCTGTATTCCACCTAGTTTCTCATCAATTTGAAAAAACCCATTTTGCTCTGTGTGTTAGAGCAGAATCAGAAAAAGATAGTAGTGGATTGATTCGTCTACGAGACGAAATTATTTCCAAAGTATTAAATGAAAAAGATTTAAAAATAGACAGTCTTAGTATTCCCCAATCGATTAAGAGGAGGCTCAAACAAATAAAGGTTTTAATTGTTCTTGATGATGTGGATAAATTGGCGAAATTTGAAATTTTAGCTGGAGGTCTTGATCGATTCGGTCCTGGAAGTAGAATCATACTAACTACTAGAGATAAGCAAGTACTTCATAATTGTGGAGTAGAAGATCATAACATGTATAAGGTCGAGGGATTGAATGATGATGAAGCTCTTCAGCTCTTTTATAACAAGGCCTATAATCAGAACCATCCCACCAAAGATTTTGAGGTTCTCTCAAGAGATGTGGTAAAAATTGCCAAAAACCTTCCATTAGCTGTTAGAGTGTTGGGAGGTTCGTTATTGAATAAAAAGAGCAAACGAGATTGGGAAAATGCAATAGATAAATTCCAAAGATATGTCAACCCTGATGTTTTTGCTGTGTTGAGAATTAGTTATGATGGACTGGATGAGGAAGAAAAAGGTTTATTTCTCGACATTGCATGTTTTGTTGAATTTAAATTTAAAATAAATAAAGAAGACTTTGAACCGAACTTATCATCTGATCGTGGGTTCTCGCTAATCGGCCTCATTGACAAGTCACTAGTAACAGTAGAACATGGTTGTATAAAAATGCATGATTTACTACGAGAAATGGGTAGGGAAATTGTTGATAAAGAATCTCCCAACAAGCCAGGCGATCGCAGCAGATTGTGGAGACAAAAAGATGTTCTTCGCGCGTTGAAGCATAATAACGTGAGTCTGTTGAATACTACGGTTGCTACAATTTATCTTTACTAGTCTCACTTTGCACTAACCACTACACAACACAAGAAAATTCAATCATTCACTCACTGCACTTTCACTTCTTCTGTTTTCTCTCTCACACGTGATTGACACTACACTGCTATCCACCTAGCTCCACTCACCGATCCTCAATCTTAATATATGTTTTTGGTCTTCCACTCAATTGCTAAAAATGAAACCAGCAACTCTGTAAATAATTATAGGATTCCAATTGTTGGTTAAACATTCGTGAATATTAACTATTATTAACTGCACCTTGACTTCTTATGTGATCTCTTAAATGGCAAATGATTTTTCTAGATGATGAAGTTTTGCTATAATTAACATAATTGCTATAACTTGTACTTTGTTTTTGGCTGTCAGGGGACTGAAGCAGTTCAAGGGATATCCATAAGCATGTTCATGAATTTAGAGGATGTACAATTGGGTTCTCAAGTCTTTATGAAAATGTACTACCTTAGAACTCTCATAATACAAATATATGGTGATCAAGTGCATCTCTGCAATGGTGGTCTAGATTATCTCCCTGAGAAACTAAAATATCTGTATTGGGAAAGATATCCTTTGGATGTATTGCCATCAAGTTTTAATCCGAAGAATCTTGTTGAACTTGATCTTTCTCATAGCAAAATTAAGCAACTTTGGGAAGGAAGTACGGTACGATTTAACTTTAAAGTATATGTTTAATTGTTTTAACATGTTTTATGTAGTTCACAAATTAATTAGTTCCTTTTTCTAATCATTTCACCATATCTTTTGTTACAGTGTGTCCCAAAATTAAAGTGGCTGAGACTTGTTTATTGTAGTAACCTCATCAGTATCCCAGACCTCTCAAACATCCCATTGGCTGAGATTATAAATCTTAACGGTTGCCGTAGCTTGATTGAAATTCACTCATCAAGGGAATGTCCGAAGAACCTTCATTCTCTAAATCTATCGTTCTGCAGAAATCTTAGTAGCTTTCCAAGCAATATTCATCTGTCCGAAGAACCTTCATTCTCTGCATCTGTCGTTCTGCACTCATCAAGGGAAGATTCGGAATTTAGTCTCCGTTACTGCTTTAGTCTCACAAAATTTCCAGATATTCCGAGGAACATAAAGAGGTTGGATTTGAGGTATTCTGGAGTAGAAGAAGTTCGCTCAACGATTCAGAGTCTAAGCAAGCTTGAAAGTTTAGATATGTCAAATTGTACAAGGCTCAAGCGTATTTCAGAGAGCATTTGTAAATTGAAATCTCTTGATCGACTAGATCTTAGTGGATGCTGCAAACTTGAGAGTTTTCCAGATATCTTGGAGGGAATGGAACTGAAGCATCTGGATTTAAGTGGAACGGCAATTAAAGAGCTACCCCTTTCAATTGGAAACTTGAATTGGCTTGAAGAATTAGTTTTGAGTGATTCCAAACTGGAAAAATTGCCTCCTTTATCAGGTTTATGCTCTTTATCAGTACTAAAGTTAAATAACTGCAATCTAACTGAAATCTCAGAAGATATTGGCTGTTTATCCTCGTTGGAAATGTTAGATCTGCAAGGGAACCTTAATTTTGAGAGACTACCCAAAAGCATCAAGAAACTTTCTAAGTTGTATCATCTGAGCATAAACTGTTGTCTTAAGCTTCGATCCTTACCAGAGCTTCCATCAAGTCTACGATATTTGGAAGCAATGGATTGCACGGAGCTGATGCAATCATTACCAGATGAATCTGAAATTAAGCTCTGTGCTGATGGCTGTGGATCTTCTATTTTCAACTTTTTGAATTGCCTAAAGCTTAATCAGAAAGCAGTCAGAAACCTCTTTCGAGACTCGGTACTAAAAATGCAGCTTATGGGAACAGAAAAGATAATTTCTCTCCTTAAAGTAATTAGTCCACCCCCCTTACCTCCCTCTGCTTTCCATTATATTAATACACCTCATGATTTAGAAGAAGCTAGATCCATCATTTGTTTACCTGGAAGTGAAATTCCTGAATGGTTCAGCTGCTATAAAAACAATGGATCTTCTATAAATATTCCAGGGCTTCGAAATGATTGTGTTAGGAGTAGCTACATCATGGGATTTGAAGTATGCCTGGTTATTGGGGATTTTAATGTATCTTCTATAAATATTTATGAGACGGATACCTTCATTTCTAATATTGATGTCTATTATGATTTTCATATTGAAACCAGTGATGGTCATAAGGAAGGATTTGTTCGCAACTCAATTCAATTGTCTGGTAGGCAATCTGTGAGCTTAGATCACATCTTACTAGGGTACAATTTGTCTCGTAACTGTTATGAATTTTTCCAAGAATTGGATACCCTACTTGCGAATCGTGGTATGAGTGACTATGTGGGTACCTCATTTAAGTTCAATATTCGAAGGAAGGACAGTTGGTCTTTTATTGGCTTTGAACCTAATTGTAAAGTGAAGTATTGTGGAATACAACCGATATATATAAGTGGATGTAATGATACTGCTGAGGAAACATGTGAACCACATCCTAAAGGAATCTGCACTGAAGCAAAAGATTTTGAGGGATTTATTGACGATAACAGCAATTTCAACAGCAACAACAATAACAACTGCAAGGAGACAGCCATTGAAGACCTCGATCTAGAGCTCCACATAGGGCACAGTTCTTTTTACGACGCTCACATGAATTCTGTTTCCATCAATCAAAATACCGGAGATACAAGTGGATGTAATGATATTGCTGAGGAAACATGTGAACCACATCCTAAAAGAATTTGCACCGAAGCAAATCAATTCTCTTGATTGAGGATCAAGTCCATTTTTGCGTGATACAGGCCGGTAAGTCAGTCCATTTGTAATTAATATTTTATCAATTGATGAATTTTAGTATTTACTATTAATATATTTGAAATTCATTATTTAGTATTTACTGGTAATTCATTATTCATTATTTAGTATTTTCTCTGTTATTTTGTTGGGCAAGAAATAAACCAACACACCCTTTTTTTGAAATAAAGCTAATACGGGCCGAGCCCAATTGAAGGAACGACGCCGTTGTTGGAAATGTGAAAATAGGCAAAGCTTCTCCATCTCCAAACGCAGCCAATTTCGATCCAAATTTCTCTCTCTGACGACGACTCTGCAATTTGATGGCAATTCCTTCTTCTTCTGAACCACATCCTAAAAGAATTGGCTTATGTTCTTCGACTACACAGGCCGCCGGTAAGTCAATCCAGCAAACTCCATTATTATAATTAATATTTCTTCGATTGATGAATTTTAGTAATTGCAAGCAATATATTTTCACATATGTTTAATTTATGTAATCAATGATAAATTTCTTCATTATAATTTAATTCTCAAACAAGGTTTAAGGAAGTAGAAATATACATAGGCTATCTTCTACCTCTGCCTCGTATTCTTTTGTTTATATATGTAGTTAGTTAGTTGTTCCTTTGTCATGAACATGCTTAGTTTTAAACAAATATGCATCATGAGAGTTGTCAGCAACATTTCAACCGTATGGAGAAGCAAGTCCATGTTTTTCTATTAATTTGTTAACATGAAAAAAATTCAAAAAGTGAACTTTTGAGGAGCTGATAAATTGAAAATGGAGGACAATCTAGCTGCAAGTGGTGCAGAAGCAAGTCCTCGGTTTTCAATTGCTTTATGCAGACAAGTGAACCTCATTTCATAGAATCTTTTATATGTGAATTGGAATGCATGTCTGTTAAAATTATATATCACGAATACTATTAATTGGAATGCATGTTTGGTAAGTTGTGATATGAGTCTGGTTGACATTTAAATAATGTTGTACCTGAATGGAACTTCTTATCATTTTTTTATCACTATAAGATCATATACATGGACGCTATACGGTTGTTGAAGTACTCGAACATGTTGTAGACGTAGAAAAGCTTTTTTTTTTTTAATCCAATTGTTTGGAATGCATTGGTTTAGTTTATCAAAAACATGAAATTAGCTCTAGTGATGTTGTGCACTAATTCTGCCATCAAATTTTTAGCTGTTATAATATGGCCTTCTTTTTAACCTTTTTATTTCTCCTCTGTTTTTTATGTTATTAGTGCATATATAGGTCGACACTAGTGCAAGTCCGCTTTTAAAGGTATTTAATTATGTGTAGACAGTGGTTTTAATTTTATAATTTTCCCAAATCTACCATTAATTTGATTGTGATCTCTCTGTAAAAAACAATGATGATTTGGGCCTTCTACCCGGCTTTAAAGCCAATACAAGAAAAAAGGCACATTCAACTTCATAACTTGATTACGTTAACAAATTGCAGAACATTTGTCTGCAACAGACCTTCATCTTCTTCTTCTGATGTTTCAAAAGTTCGTGTTGCTTACCAGGTATAGTAATCCATTGTCCTTTTGGTTTTTGCCAAATATCATTTGTTGCATGGTGTTGATTGGTTGTATTTCAATCATAGGGCATACCAGGTGCATATAGTGAGGCTGCCGCACTGAAAGCGTATCTAAAGTCTGAGACTGTCCCATGTGAACAGTTTGAAGCTGCATTCAAGGTTCAATACTCTGTTCTTTTGTATTCTACTGTTCCCAAATGGTATAACATATGATCTTTACCTTTTTTTATTCATTGAATTCCATTTAATAGGCTTATTGAACTGTGGTTAGTGGATAAAGCAGTTCTTGATCTATTTATCTATAAGTGTGCATTTTATGTAGGATTGGCTCTTCAAAACTTGTTTACTTCATATTATTTGCTTTCGTTGCAAAAGTGAGACAAAGGGAAAGAACTATTGTGCATAGTTTTAATTTTATCAGCAATGAAACTCTTAAGTTTTCGTGTTAAGTGTTATTAATGGTGTGGTAGTTTCCCTGCCCACTATTGGTGATTGATTTGAGAAAAGATAGTTGATATGGCAGGATTGAATATTCTGAGAGAGGGTTGAGTATTGCCTTGTAATTATGAACGTGGGCATAAAATGGTATTATGCCTCTCTATGAAGTCCATTTCAGAAAGGGTTTCCTCAAGAAGGCCTTTCTTTCATTGGAAGTCTGCTTGATAAAGCCTACAATACAATCATTTCCAAAATTTACTTTATACATTAGCATTATATACAAGTAGTTGTAAATATTATCATAATAGATTTGTGCAGATTACTTTAGCTTCATGACTCTTAGATCCTCAGGTTCATTTAATTGGAATATGTTTTACTATGTTCAGTGTTCTGTGTCTGTAAATTGCTTTTCTGTTAAAATTGAATATTTAGTTCTCAAGGTTTTATGGTCTTCTAATCAAAATTCTCGCTAGCAGGCACTTGCGCAATGTGAGATGATGCTAAGCAGGTTGGGCATTATCAGAGTTAGTGCTGATGATACTGTTGGTGCTGCTTAGGTAAACTTTGAAAAACCTATGTACCCTCTTTGTAGCTTTGTTTCAGTTCTATTAGAGGGTGTTTGTATTCTTATCGTCAAGCCTTTTGAGACAGATGGTTGCTTCTAGCGATGAAAGAGATACCGGAGCAGTTGCAAGTGCTCGAGCTGCTAAAATCTATGGGCTTAACGTTCTTGCTGAGAAGATCTAGGTAACGTACTTGGAGCTTCCTTCTTCTTCTATGCGTTGATGATACATCACTTCATCACACGTTATTTGAGGATGAGGATTGTTCCAGCTGAATTGAAATTAAATGATGTTGGTGCCATTTGTTAATTGATCGACATGTCATATGTTCATCCAATGATAACCTTTAGTTTCTGCCTACCAGCCAAGAGAAGAACAAATTGTCTGCAGAATTTTCTCTTTGTTATGTTCATATGTTGCTGGAAAGTCTGTTTGATTTACTTATAACAACTTTCTTCCTGCATGTTAGCTCTTGTCAGATTAGCTTAAATGATTTCTTTCCATGGGGGGTTGTGCCAATTTGTTCATGAATTTTAAACACCATTTGTTGACTATGTGCTTGGGGTCCAGATCGAATAGAACACCCTTTGGTTATTCTAAGTTTTAATCCAATTGCGCATTGGAATTACTTTTCGTTGAGGATGAAACAATAACACCTTATTGAAAAAAAAAAAAAATTCACATCTTTCAAAACTGTGTTTTGGGTTGTTAGGGAAACTTTTTCTTTTCAATTTTTAGAAGGGATGTGATATTAACTGCGTTGTGGAGAACTGTATTAGTATTTCCAAAAAAAAATTAGACATTTTTTGTAAAGTGATGCCAAAAATCTTTTGTGCATTGATAAAGAGGCTGTAGAAACAATGTATGCGAAACAAATGTACCATTATCTTGATTACAATTTGAGAAGGGCATCAACCTTCAATTGACGATAAAGGCAGGTGATCCTCTGATACTCAATACGAAGTTGATTTCATGAATTATATACGTAACTAATTTCAACTCATATGATTCTTTTTATTTCGATAAAGAATATATATATATATATATATATATATATATATATGCTAATTTTATATAATTAATTAACGATTAATCACTTCTATGTAAGATTTATTGTCAATAAAGAATATTTTCACATATGTTTAATTTATGTAATCAATGATAAATTACATTATTATAATGAAGCTTTTAAGGAAGTAGAAATATATAGGCTATCTTCTAGCTCTGCCTTGTATTCTATTGTTTATATATATGGTTAGTTAGTTGTTCCTTTGTCATGAACATGGTTAGCTAGTTATTCCCAAATGAATAAGTTTAGTATTTTAATGAAATCGAACTTCTGATCATATTTTTTTCATTGATATTGTTAGAGATTATAAACAAAGAAATTGTAGGCTTGTTGAAGTACTTCAAGATGATCTGACTTGTAATTAGCACTACTAACCGGTTAGTGTTTTTGTTTCAAAATCAGTTAAGTTTTAAACAAATATGAATCAAGTTGTGAGATTTGTCAGCAGCATGTAACCTTTCCATGGTTTCTTCTCAATCGTTTTTCTATTAATTTGTTTAGCATGAAAGGAATTCAAAAAGTGAGCTTCTGAGGTGCTGATAAATTGACAGTGGAGGACAATCTAGCTGCAAATAATGCAGAAGAAAGTCCTTCTTGGTTTTCACTTGCATTATGCAGACAGGTGAACCTCATTTCATATATGTTAAAATTTTATACAACTAAAGTTATAAATTTAGAACATAAGTGGTAAATCGTGATTTGGGTCTGGGGTTGTCATTTAATTGATGCTGTAATTGAATGGAACTTCTTATCATTTCTTTTTTCATTGTCTAAAATCATATACAGGGACGCTATTTGGTTGTTGAAGTACCTGAACATAATGTAGACTCAGTCAAGCTTTTTTTATGATCCAAATGTTTGGTATGAGATAATAACTAAAATGACTTATTTGTTTAGTTTTTCAAAAACATGAATTAATTAGCTCTAGAGATGTTGTGCACTAATGTTGCCATCAAATGTTAAACATTTTGTTGCCATTTATATATTTTCTTGGATAGTAAGAGATCATGCAGTGGTATGTCCTCAAGAAGCATTGTAAGACATTCTTTAATCAACTTTCGTAACAATACATATTCATTTGGTTATTAATATTTGAACTGTAACTGAAAAATTGAGGAGCATTCTGAGATATTTGAATATATATATATATATATATATATATATATCCCTCCTGGCCTCAACATGGCTTCGTCACTATATAGCCTTAATGCTCGATTAATTATATATATAGCTATACATTATTAAAAGTTCATAATATTTCGTACCGTTATTATAATTACCATAGCCATTACTGACTTGTAAATCATATTGACTGTTAATATTTGCTTGGCAGCAGCTCTCATTTTAAGTGTTTGGTAACAAGTAGAAAAGAATGGAGATTTCCATGCATTAAAGACCAAATCATTAACTTGTTTGTTATTCTAAACTATGTAGTCAGTATATTTTCAATGCATTTTGCTTTAGATTTCTTAATTGTCATAAAACATCACCTTCTGTCTAACCTTTTATGGATTTGTATCCGTTCCTAGGTTTTGTAGAAAGCGTTAGGGATAGGTATTGCAGACCCACTTGAGGATTGGCCATGAGAGAGATTTGGTAAAACTAAGACTTTCTTCTCTTATTACATAAATTATTTTTAAACTTTCCATCATCATATAAATAATGTAGAATTACATATTCTATATATGTGCATCTTATGTCCCTTGAGCAGACTGCATTATATTTGGAACCAATTCATGATCGCTGAGTGCTTGGCTTGCCGGTCTGCAACTCTGAAGAAAATCTTCTCAAGTAAGTTTAATGGATGCTATGGCTCATTGTTTGAGTTTCACTTAGAAACTCACTGTTTTTTTGGTAAAATTAGCTTTGTCATTATGTAGTAATTTATATATTTTTTTGTTTCTAATGTTGTCCTTGATCAGTCTAGTGTGATTATGCAGTGCATCTGTTGTGGTGATTGTCATTCTCAACATGACAAGTTTACAAAGTGACCTACTTTTCTGAAATGTAGGATCTCTGTTTCGTTGGTGGTGAGCCATTCAAAGTTCCACATTATTAATGGAAATGTAAGATCTCTTATCTTTTCTATGTTATTTTGTTGGGCAAGAAAGAAACCAACCCACCCTTTTTTGTTGACTCTGCTTCTCTCATAATTTTCATGCTAGAATTAAAAAGTGAGCTGCTTAGGTGCTGATCAATTGAAAGTTGAGAGGACAATGTAAATGTTGTAGAAGCATGCTCTGCTCTTACTACAAGTCTCAGCTAGCTTTCAGTTGATTTATCGGGACAGTGTTGAAGAATGCCTTGAATGTGGTGTTGGCTGTGGCATTGTGTAGTCTGAATCAGTAATATTGGACTACACAAACACAACACGTGGTATAAGTTATATTTTGTGGAGTTACTGTTGTGCTCTCTAGGGTTTTATCAGTCATGTATTTCATTACATGACTGAAGCTGATAATGTGGATCGACTCGGAAAGAACAGCAAACAGTTGTATCGCCTTTCTTTGGTGGCAGAACTCTCAGTTAACAGCCTTTATGATCGGAATTGTGTAGAATTAAGTCGTAATGTCTACTGTTGAACTTGTGCTTGTAGCAGGTCCTAATACGTCTAGACCTTAGTTTGTTGTTTAGTTCCTTATTATTTCTTTGTGAAACTTGAATGCTTTTCGTTGTGGGTATTGAAAATACACTATCGTATGGAATTGTGTTGGTTATCTTAAGCATTACCGATTTTTACCTGATTTCTCCCTGATTTGGCATCTTTAATCCTTGTGTGTTCTTCACTTCTTTGGGCTTCGATTACTCATGTTGGGTTTATGTAACTCAAATTTTAGACTCTAATTGGGCCTTGTGCCCTGTCAAATCCTTGTTTGTTTTGGGCCTTTCCATTTCTTATATGGGAACTTTACAAGTCAAAAATACTTTTCAGACATTCCATTGATGTATGTCATTTGTATCTAGTGATGTCAAACATACCAGATTCGGATAAGATTCAGATAATCCGAATCCGAATTTTTTGTATTTACGGATTCAGTCCGAAAAAATATTGACCAGATTTAAAAAATAAAAAATAAATAACGAATTAAATTTTCGGATTCAAATCAAAATTGGAATTGGATTTTTTTTAGATCTAAATCGGATCTATTTTGAAATTAAAAAAAAAAAAAAATTATATTCGTAGTTTTGATGTGAGGTATACTACTGAACTAACCTTATGTCCTTATCTCGTCAGCATTCACTATAGATAGATAACACACCCTGTAACGGAAACTTGCATTTTACCCTATCTTATTACATGACAGTAAACTCATTCTTTTGTCCACCCAAACCGTTACAACTTACAAGCATACCATGTCATCATGTTGTTCTAACTTTTATCATCTAGGTATTAAAGTGGAATTGGTGGAAAATGTCACCTTTTTCAACTGAATTGGTGGGAAAATGAGTGCTTTAATAAGTTAAGTTTAAAAGGCACATATTATGGTAAACTACCAAAATTGCCCTTAGATAATCATTTATATTATTCTCTTTGTACTTTTCTCTCTCCACACTTCCAACAAATACGAACTCAGTAACTCTCTCTCTCTACAAATTTGCCTCGACTTTCTTCCTCAACTTATAAACAAGGGACGTGCTTGAGTACAATAAAGTAATATTTCTTGCAAATACTTCTTTCAATTTGTTCACATTTTTATTTGTTCCTTTTTATATGTTATCCGAGTCTTTTGTAAACGTTAAGCCATTGTGAAATTTTTGGATCTCCGAGACTTTGTAAACCTTGTCTGAGCGTTTTAAACTTGTATCCGAGCCTTTTCATTTTTTGAGCATCCGAGCCTTTTGATGTCTTCTCCGAGCCTTTTCATGGCTTCTCCGAGCCTTTTGAATGAATTAGTATTCAAGCCTTATCATGGCTTCTCCGAGCCTTATCATGGCTTCTCCAAGCCTTTTCATGGCTTGTTTGAGCCTTTTCAATCAATTAGTATTCTAGCCTTTTCATGGCTTCTCTGAGCCTTTTCATTACTTCTTCGAGCCTTTTGAATGAATGACTATTCGAGCCTTATGATGTCTTCTCCGAGCCTTTTCAAGGCTTCTTCGAGCCTTTTCAAGGCTTATCCGAGCCTTTTCATAGCTTATCCGAGCCTTTTGAAGCCTTCCCCGAGCCTTTTCCATATTCTTATCCGAGCCTCTTTGTAAATGTAATTTGTGAAAAAAAATTACTAATGGTTTGTGATGATTAATTTGACAGCATCATGAATCAGGTCAGAATAGTAATATCTTACAACGGTCGATGGGAGCAGTTACCCGACGAAAATTAGAGGTTCGTTGGATCCGATAACCAAGGCATGTATGTTTCAAAGAATTTGACTTACGAAGAATTGGTGGCGATCGTGCATACCATTGTGAAGTATGATGTAAACAAATTCAATGTTGATCTGTCGTCAATATTAATCGTTCCTAGCACTACATGTCGCACATTTATAAGAAATGACAATGATGTTCAGTTTATACTAGGGGAAAATCGAGTTATCCCTCAAGTATGTGTTAGTGTAACTGAGAGGACAATTGAGAATGTGATAGGGAATGATATTCCTCCTCATGAAAATACCTAACAATTTGGATCCTTTAGCGGTAGTAATCAAGTGTTCACACAAAGGAGTGGCACTAAAGGTGGGGAAAACATGTGTGTTGTCCCATCGGTAGTGGTCGACCATGCAGCTGTAGTTGAACCTTAATACGGCGATATGTTTGGTTGTGGAATTGAGATGAATGATCACCAGTACAATGAGCAGTACGATGAGCATGTAGATGATCTACAAAATGTGGAAGAAAAGCCTGCACAAATTCAAACACGTGGAAGACATGTACAAGACTCTGTGACTGCACCGGATATGCCTCGGACTTTCGAGGTTCGGCATAATGTAATTGCATCTGATTTCGATAATTCGACCACGTGGGTTATTCCCGGAGCGGATTCATACTCGTTTGGTATTGGTATTGACAGAAGTAGCACCTTGCCAGCAATGCAAGAACCTAGAACCATGATTTATAAATGTCAATTTTTTCGGAGTAAAAAGGATTTGAAGAGGCTAGTTGGCCATTTTGCAATGCGACAGAACTTTGAATGGAAGGTGAAAAGATCCAATAAGACAACTTTACATCTGGTTTGCATCATTGATGACTGTACATGGAAATTAAGAGCGGTGAGGAGAGATGAAATGACTTACTTTCAAGTCAGAAGTTTTGTCAACGAACATAGTTGTCCCTTGGAGGAGGTTCACCATCACCACAGACAAGCTAGTGCAGTCACAATCGGAGAAGTCATTACACCTAGACTTCAACAACATGATGATCGTCTCATGCGTCCAAAGGACGTAATCGTCGATATGAAAACAATGTATGGCATCCAAATCATGTACAGTAAGGCACATGATGCCCTATAATATGCATTGTCATTGACCTATGGAACGCATGAAGAAACTATCCAACTGCTGCCATCTTTTGCATACATTTTGGAACAACAAAATCCTGGCACAATCACTGACTTACAGTGCGTAAACGATGGTAAATTCCTTTACATTTTCATGTCGTTAGGGTCCTCAATTAGAGGTTTTCGGTTGTGATTGCAGTTGATGGTACCCATTTGAAGGGAAGATTCGGGGGTATAATGTTTGTTGCAACTGCATAAGATGGAAACGAATAGGTGTATCCAATTGCTTTTGGGTATGGTGACTCAGAAAACAACCTTTCATGGGAGTGGTTCTTAGAATGCTTGAGGGGTGCCCTTGGTCATATAGATGTTCTGGTTTTCATTTTCTATCGTTATGCAAGCATCGAAGCAAGGATCTCTAAAGTGTTCCCTTATGCAACTCATACCATATGTTGCTGGCATTTTGATGACAATATGAAGAAGCGATTTCACAGAAAGGATGTTGCCGACATAATGAATGACGCAGCTAGGACGCACAATGAATTGGATTATAACCGGTACATGGAGGAGTTACGTAAACTGCACAAGGGTGCATTCGATTATGCCATTGCTGTCGGTCCACACAAGTGGTCCCGCGTACACTGTCTCCAAAGAAAGTACAGGGTGATGACCACAAATGTTGCAGAGTGCATAAACTCATGCCTAAAATTGGCACGGCAACTGCCACTGATGACACTGGCAGAGTTCATTAGGAATGCTACAAAAGTGGTTTCACGATCGTCATGCGACTGCACGGTCCATGCGTCACCAACTGACCGACGCAGCACATCTTGTGATCCTGAAACGTGTCGAGAAATACAATTATATGACAGTAAATCCAATGGATTGGAACATATTCTCTGTGAAACTGAAGGGAAAGCAATGGACGGTTAACTTAGCCCTGAAGACTTGCACATGCAACAAATTCCAAATGGACCTTTTCCCATGTTCTCACGCACTCACAACAGTAAGGTACATGAAATGTTACAGTTAACGCTTTATATTACCCAAACGTAAATTGTATTGTTTTGTTTGTTGTAGGGAGCGAAACTTGGATTTCACAACTCTATGTTCGGACTACTACAAGAGGGAGACACTTATTGATGCATACTCAGTTTCTATTATGCCTGTTGGCCATCCTTCTTCATGGGTAGTGCCATTCGACATTGCAGCGTATGTGGTTTTAAATCCAAAGTCGAAAAGACAATCAGGTCACCCAATGAAGGGTCGACATGCCTCGTCTTCAGAAAGGACAACCACACAATCCTGTAGAAGATGTAGACAATCGGGACATAATAGCAAGAGGTGTTCCAACCTGCCCATGGTTAATCAAGGTCCCATCACAATTGTTCCCGAGGAATACCATCACAAGTGCAACATCTGTCGTTCAACTGGGCACAACAAACAAACGTGTCCTCAGAAGGACTATACCATGGAATGAATCGAGCCGTTGAGGAAGGCGATCAAACATAACAAGGCAATACAAGAGGAAGACGAATTGCCACCAGAAAAGCTTATGATTGCTAATATCTTCAAACATCGTTCAGACTTTGGGAACCATGCTCGATACAGTTGTGTTATGCTTTTATGTTGAATAATTTTTATTGATTTTTTGTTCCTTGATTTGAATTTAGTTCTTCGTTTAATGCCATATTGTATTGTTTATAGATTCGAAAGTATGAACTTTTAATTGCAAACACTTAAAATGAAAAAAAATATATATTAAATTTCATTACTCAAATGTTATGTACATCAACTGAAACACTATCTCGAAGACCAGTCGTTCGAGTTGCAAAAAACCTCCACAGTCATCTTCTCCCGGATGGTGGTCATATCATTTTCTAACCAGTCAAAACCATCCCTGTTTGCCACCAGATACTCTATCAACCTCAAAGTATGGGCACCACAGTTACCCATACAATTCACCACATGAACAACCATTAGAATGGAATGTTATGAAAATGAATTTGGATAAAATCAGATCTTGAAACAGTCATACCCTATTTCCTGTTGGGGCACATGGTCTGCAGACATATAATAAAAAGTGAATGTCCTAGTAGTCAATGGGTACATCATATCGCCCCTCCGTCTGTGATCGTGAAAGTCCACCACTAGCAGCATCGAGGGTAAAAAATATCTTAAGCACGTGAGTTGCATTTTCCTGTGGCGAAATGGAACATCCCGTCTGAACGGGTCCATAAGGTAGATATGTCCTGCTGTGAGGTCGATGCTGGCCATGGCCCAATGTGTACGTCCAAGGTTGTAAGGAATTAGAACCTGCAGATGTTTCAACAAAGTGTGATCAGTGTGACATTTTTTTATTATACAAATGGAAAACATATAAAATAAACACTCACGCAGTCAACATTGTGCCATGGTCTGTTTCCTGGCGGCAGCAACCCATGTACCACCGTAAGGTCTTCTTCCGACCACTTCTGCTTCTGTATAGACCAACCTCTACGGGGTTTCTCAGACCCACTTCCCATCATTCTGTTCCAGCGGGCACATAACCATGACTGTACAAAAACGTTAGGTTACAGATGTATGAAACACATCAATGCACAAGCAAATACCGTACAATTTAAACACTTACATAGAACTGTGAGTCCAGTATGTTGATCCTCGCACTGTAGACAGTGGGATATGCTCGTTGACGCTTCCGCAGAATATGCAAGTACGCGTCGATATGCTGAAAGTTTGAACATTTTTAATTGTTAGGATTGTATAATTTCTATAACAACTTATACATATATTACGGTTATGAACATACCGAATCCTCCAACTCTATGAAGTTGGTTTGAAACTACTAAAACCAAAGGACACCAATTGGCACGTGTAGATCCACATCACGCCTGCATAATTGTTGAAGAAGTTAGATAACCAAGTCATTTTACTAAGCTGTTTCAAAATAAATAACGAGATTTTAATATCTATGATTATACTTACAATTCTCCCGTCGGGTTCCTCTTGTACACCTGGTACGTCGCTAGGGGGATCTATCAATTCGTGGGGTGCCCATACATGTGGTGGCTCTGGCATAATCCTCGGCCTCTTCGGCCGACAAGGGTCAGTGTATGGGCTCCGCTTCTGCCAACCTTGCCTGCGAACCCGATCCTGACGCTGAAGGGGTGGGGGAGTCCGATCCAAACCACGGGGATCCACCAAATGGGTGTGATGTGAGGAGAAACTATGTCCCCGTGGATCCCCTACAGGGTGCTCTGTATGGAGGAACTATGTCCCTGTAGATCCCTTACAGGGATACGCTGTATGGAGGAACTCTGTCCTCGTCGATCGCCTGCAGGGGTGAGCTCCGCTAGGATAGACCCCATGGGTGCGCCGCGACTGAGGGACTCTGTCCCTGTGGGATGAATGGAGGGGTGCGTTGCATTAGGATCAACCAGAGGGGTGCGCGGTATGGAGGCAATATGTCCTAGGTCATGGGAATGAACAGCATGGTCTGGTAAAACCTAATGAGGTACCTGGTCTATCTCCATATGTGCTATCTCAGTATGGCCAGTACCACCAGTAACCTCCTCTCGTGGTGTCACACCAAGCCCCTGCTGGTCAGACACTGTCTACGTAGTGGAGTGCAGCTGACGCTCGGTCTGTGGGTCTGCGGGTCTGCTCCGTCCTGATGACTACTGGTCCAGTCTCTATCACTTAAGTCTCGGTCTTGGTCATCGAACGGCGGGTCATCGAACGGTGGGTCATCGGACCGTCTACCTTCAGTACGTGATTGTGACGTCGAACCTTGAAGCCCCAGAATCAAATCCAGTAACTCCTTATGCTGTTGATCTCACTTTTTGTCAGTCCTTTGCATTTCTCCCCGTAACTCTCGAAACGCATCCACTAGTTCAATATACCTATAGTCCTGAAATGAAAAAAAAAAAAAAAAAAAAAAAAAACACGCTGTAAGTACTAAAAGTTTCCAACTGCTTTCAGATTAAATAATGCAGTGCAACTATTTTTACGTACCTCAGGATGCCCTCCAACGCCTCGTCGTGAGTCACCTCCATGTCGAGGCTGTATGGGCAACACAAATCGAACCCGCCTATGCCTCATGGGAATCCCACTGCCACCATCTGGGTCAGAACCCACCGTATCACTGGGTCTCGAATACGGACCCTCAGTATCACTGGGTCTGGCAATCGTATGGTGTTCGACATCGGCATCATACAGACTGCCTCCCTCGACAATGCCCTCAAAGTACCGTTCAACCATCTCAGTTGGCGTCGACACCAATTTCACCCTCGCAAACATCTGAAATCAATGTTAGACCATTTGTAATTGCATACGTACTATTAATTATTAACGTTAACATAACAGATACTTACCCTTTCAATGAAAATGGAATCCAACTTATCCCCCCTCGGTCACTGACTCAACTCCCATTTTAGAATACGGGGGGATAGCTCGATTTACCTGCGGATCCCACAATCGTTGTTGGCAAAATCGGGGATAACCTCAAAAGTAAATATATGCGTAATAGATAAGTACAATAATAATCCAATACATCAATCATATGAAAAAAAAAAAAAAATTACAATTAAAGTATGGATTCAAATTCTAAATTCTTACCAACAGTGCATAAGTACAATCGTATATGTTGTACGTCTCCACCTTGTGTACTTCAACGCCCTTTTCTCGCTGTCTTTTTTTGAACCGTTCCCGATGACCGTCCAATGCATGCTTGAGGCCAGAAATAGATCGCCTATACACGTGCGCACCCCACAGGAATGCATCAAAAGCGTCCAAGTCCTCGATTAGGCGAAACTACCATAATGGAACTTTGTCTCTCTCGTCCAAACCCATTAGTATCCAGTTAAGAATATACAGTAAGCATAGCTTAACCGTATCGTATTGCTCAGTAAAAACACCAATCTGTAGAACGACTCTCAACTCTCCAAACTCGACCTCATCTCGACCCTCAAAGTACCGCTTGTGTATGTCATTCTCTACCACATCATAGGTCGACGTGTCGAGAAGTTCTTCGAACTTCAATCAAGTGATCAGACAGAACTCAACCTTCGAGAACCGGACCGAATGCTTTCCTAACAGAAATCTCATCTCATCTCATCTCATCTCATCTCATCTTTCGGCCCGTCGTGATGCAACTTGCGAATAAGTAATCGATGGACAATGCCAGCTGAAAACTTCATGTTGCGCTGCATCTGAAGGAAATGTCCAAAACACGACTCAGTGTACCGATGTCATTCTTCGACCGCAAGATGTTTAGGTACACTGTTAAGTGCATTGTCAATATCTCTAAGGTATCCGAAATGGTCATGCTGAGTTATTTTCCCCGGGTACCTTTCTTCCGCTGGAGTTTTCAGAAAATCTTTTAGCGGATTCCTCATCTACATATTCACATAAAAAAATAAAATTAATATATATAACTTCATGAAAAGGCTCGGAGAGTATACGAAAAGTCTCAAAAACTGAAATAAAAGTCACGGAGACTATATGAAAAGACTCGGATTGCTTTAAAAATAAAAAGCTCGAATTATTGTTCAAAACTCTCGAGAACCTTATGAAAAGGCTCGAACAATATATTAAAAGGCTCGGAGACTAAAATTCACAAACATGTAAGTTTAAAAAAAGCTTAGAGTAATGTTCAAAAGTCTCGGAGACTTAATAAAAAGGCTCAGAAAATTATGTAAAAAGCTCAGGTGAAGGTTTAAAAGGCTCGGAGATTCAAATTACAGAAACCTACATCATATTCCTTAAAAGGCTCAGATGAAGATTTAAAAAGCTCGGATGAAGGTTTAAAAGGCTCGAAGATGAAAAATTGCAGAAACCCTAATCACATTACTTAAAAGGCTCGGATGAAGGTTTAAAAGGCTCGGAAAAGGCTCAGACGAAGGTTTAAAAGGCTCGGAGAATGTGATATTCATCGTCTTCAACAAAAAATTTTCGGAACTTTAAACCCTAACCTAACCTAATCAAACAAACCTAATGAACAATAAATCAAATTAAACCTAATCTATATGTCTAACCAAACACCAAACATCAAACACACATAAAATTAACAACAACAAAACGCGTGAGAAAGTTCAACTCACCACTGTCGATACACTCTTCTCGTCGAGAGGAGTACTGTAGCACCACCGCCGGTGATTCGCCGTCGATTTTATGCCCGGATTTCTTGTGTCGATGAGTTCTCTCCCAACTGTTCTCTCTCTCTCAAGTTTTTTCTCTCCACGTTTGAAAACACACAAACTGACAAAATGGGGGTATTTTTGTCTGGTCACAAAAATTGGTGCCTTTTAAACTTAGATTACTAAAGTGGTGATATTCTTACAAAAACCCCTCCAAATGGTGCTATCATATTTTTGAACCCGGTATTAAATTATGTCACATGTATATTTATTATTGAAAGCTTTTATTTTAAACATTTCAATCATCATAGTATTTAGGTGTGCATGCACAAACACAGAAACATCTTAGTTGCAGTGGGATGCACCATGCATTCTCCGAAGTAATATTACCAAGTGATAATTTATTTTTTCTAGGATATACAACTTTGTTTTGCTTTCTTTCCAAGTTATAATGTTTTGGTTCAAAGTATTACCAATAATTTATTCCAATATAAATAAATAAATAAGACCATATATAAATTATAATCATAACATTATATCTATAATTGGATGGTACGGCAAAATTCCGGTGAAGGTTTTGCTAGATCATATTTATACAGATCTAGTAAAATCCATATAAACAAACATAAAATTGAATTAAAGCTAAAGTGGGCCGAGCCCAATCGAAGGAACGACGCTGTTTTTTTGGAAATGTGAAAATTCAGCCACCGCCACCAGTTTCAAAGCTTGTCCATCTCCAAACCAGCTTGTTATTTATTTCTCTCGACCATTTTCGATCCAAATTTCTCTGGACAACGACTCTGCAATTTGATGGCGTGTCTTTCAGTTGATCTCATGGGCAATTCATCATCAATTCCTTCTTCTTCTTCAGTTTCAATTGATCTGCTGAGGAAACATATATGCGAACCATACTTCTAGTTTTTTATTTCCCTCATCAAATTTCTTAATTTTGACATGTTTGCCTTCTTGCAGCTTGGAGTCTTACATGACAGGAGGGTTCTGTTTTTCGTTATTATGGTTTTCTCCTTTGTTCTATAGTCTATTCTAAGCGTCCACACAAAGTATTGCACATGAAAACGTTAGTTAGTTTAATTCACTGGATTTCTACATTATTTAAGAACACATATTTTAATCATAAGTTTTGCTGATACAATCATACAAGAACTTCGTTATTATCAGTTCAGTTCCAATCTTCAATTTATCTGTGGCAGTCGCCGCAAGCATAATGTATGTTGCCTGTGTTCTTGTTAATCTTTAGCTGAGTTGATCATCATTTCTAATTTTAACTCAATTTTAATGGAGATGAAACGTCATTTCTGCACTGTTCAATATATAGATGTCCTTATCTAATCTAATTTGAGATGTCCCATAAAATTGGAAATATGTCCTTAATTAGATAGAGGTGGCACGGTTCCGGTTCGGTTCCGGTTCCGGTTCCGAACCGGCGGTTCCGGTTCCACGGTTTAGTGTAACCGGCGGTTTTGAACCGGATTTTTTTTTTTTTTTAATTTAAACAAAAAAAAAATCTTTCTAAGTTCTAACTTGTAACTTATAAGTTGTAGATTGTAATTGAATAAAATAAAATATATAAATGACAAATTACAAAATAAAATTCATTGAGTTCATAAGTTCATTGGATGTTGGAAGTTAGATCATCGTCATCCGACTATCCGAGTATCCAACCGAAAATAAAATAAAATAAACAAATGACAAATTACAAAATTAAATTAAAATAAAAGTAAACAAAGTTACAATTTACATTTCATTGGGTATTTGGAAATTGAGTCACCCAAATTTCAAAAATAACATAAAATAAATAAATGACAGATTACAAAATTAAATTAAAATAAAATAAAACTAAAAAAAAAAGTAAAGTTACTAGCCTTGCACTTAATTTTTACCACAATTAAGTTGCCTACGTATCCTCTTAGGGGGGTTTAGAGGAATCAAAGGCCACGTAGTTCTCATACCTTTTATTACAGATTTACAGATTTATGGTTCCGCTGCTCAGCTTGCTCCAGAGCTTTCGCCCGCTTCGGGTTCGTCTTCTTTAAAGAAATCATATGTTGGCTCTTGTTGGAGCTCTTGTTGTCTATATTCTGCTTTTGTCCAATCGTCAACACAAACCTGTATCTGTAGTGCTTTTGGAGTCAAGCACGAACGTTTTTCATCCAAAATATTCCCCCCGGCGCTGAACTCTTGTTCCACCGCCACAGTAGAAACCGGTGTTGAAAAAATATTTTTGGCTATCATAGCCAAAATTGGATAGTACTTTGTAGCATCACTCCAATATTTTAAGAGTTCAAATTCTTCAGGAAAGTCACAAGAAGAAGCTAGATAAGATTCAAGCTCGGCATGCGAATCGGAGCTTGATGAAGAACATCTTGGTTTTTTGTTTTTTTTGGAGAACATACTATACCCTAAATTCATAAATCCAGAGGAAGATGATGGAGACTGAGATGCAGTTTTGGTTCGTGTAACATCTACGATCGGAGTACCGGATCCATAAATTGTAACATATTCATCATATAAATCATACAATAATTTCTTAACTCTATCACAACATGCTTCAACATCATATTCAATATTTAAACCATCTTTGCCATAATAACCGTCTAGATAATAAGACAAAGATTGTAATTTGTGTCGTGGATCAAAAACCATACCAATCAAATAAATATTTGGAAAATCCGTATAATAATTTAACCATTTTTGCTTCATAGCACTAACGGCTTCCTTTATTGCTGGGTCAGATTCACAATACAAAAATGCACCAGCAATATTTATACTCTCAATAACAAATAAATGTGTTGTAGGTTTATAAATTTTAGAAAAATTTTGTGTAGCATTATAAAAAACTTTTAACAAATTGAAAACATTGTAACAAGCATCCCAATGAGTTTCAAAAAGTTGAATGCTAGGAACATGAAATTGAATAAAAGTAACTAATAAATCCCTATACTCATAACTTTGAGCAAGCAATTTATAAGTAGAATTCCAACGTGTTGGAACATCACGAGCAAATTTAATGGCACGTCTACCATTTTGTTTACAATATCTTGCCCATGCTTTCATTGTAGAAGGATTTCTCCATAAAAACATTAGGGCTTTTTTAATAGGTTCAATAAAACATTGAAGAGTTTCTAATCCTTTTTGAACACATATATTTAAAACATGGCATGCACATCTTTGATGAAAAAATGTACCACCAAGAAAGGGTTTGCATAAATCAATTAAAAGTGGAATAGCAGCGGTATTGGCAGAAGCATTATCAAAACCAATTGCAAAAATTTTGTTTTCAATATTATACTCTGAAAAAATAATTCTAAGCTGTCTAAAAATATTTTGAGCATTGTGTGAATCATCAAAAACTCTAAAAGCAAGAATTCTTTTTTGGATTGTCCATGCATTATCCATAAAATGGCAAGTGACACCCAAGTATGAATGCGTTTGCCAATGGTCAGTCCATATGTCGGCACATACTGTAACACGACCATTATATTTTTCAAAATATTTTTCTGACTTTTTTTTGTCTGTCACATAAATCTTTTCAAGTGTTTGTGTGAGCGTGGCTCTAGGGACACGGCATGCAGCAGGGTTTAATGCTCGTCGACAATAGTTAATAAAGCCAACCCTCTCACCAAAACTGAATGATAAATGTTCTACTGCTACCATCCTAGCTAATACTTCTCTATTTTGTTCATCATTATAACGAAATAATTGTTGGTTAGGAGTAGCGTACCTGGGAATTTGTGTTTGTGACCTCATTCTGATCACTGCTTCTGGATGTTTGGCTTCAATATGCTTCCAATAAGTGCCATATCCTCCGGATCTGCTCCATTTATATACTTTGTTGCAGTAATTGCAAGCTACTGTAATGCTTCCATCTTCACTCCTAATTTTCTTCATATGTTTGACGAAGAGATCAGATTTGCTCTGCTTCTGTATCAGATCTTCCTCCCTTTCTAGATCCACTTCCGGTGTATCAAAACCAAAATCCGGAGGTGTATCAATATCAGGCATATTTTCTGACTGGCTTGTCAAATTGGGGGTGTTGTCATTGGGATCGGATTTAGAAATTATTAGAGGGGGAGTAGGACAGTTTAGGCCTAGGTCTTCAGCATAGGCCCGACGTTGCAGATATTCATGATAGGTGGAGTCGTTATGACCGAGATTATCGACCATAGGACCCTTACCGTGCATCGAAATCGAACGCCTAGGACCTTCACGGCCGTGACCCCTTCCACTTCCACTTCCACTTGCCATTTAAAAATAAATTTGGGAGACAATTGGAAACTTAGAACTTAGAAGAATAGTTGACTAATTGGAAATTAAATAAATTGGAAATAAGATAAATTGCAAATAAAATAAATTGGAAATAAAATAAATTGAAAATAAAATAAATTACAAATAAAATAAATTGGATATAAAATTAATTGAAAATAAAATATATTGGAATTTGGAAATAAAATAAATTGCAAATAAAATAAATTGGATATAAAATTAATTGAAAATAAAATATATTGGAATTTGGAAATAAAATAAATTGGATATAAAATTAATTGAAAATAAAATAAATTGACAATAAAATAAATTGGAGATTTGAGAGACTTATCACTTGAGAGTTGAGAGTTGAGAGTTGAGAGTGTTGGAGAGAAATTAGAGAGAATTGAGAAGAAATTGGTGTGAGGAAAAATGAAAAGGGGGGGGGGGGGGGGGGGGGGGGGGGGGTATTTATAGAAAAGAAAAAAAAAAAAAAAAATTTGAAAAGTGGGTAGCCGTTGGACCCAACGGCATGCTGACGTCAGCCGACCGTTGGGCCAACGGCACCCAACCCAAAAAAAAAAAAAAAAAAAAAAAAAAAATTTATTCGTGGAACCGGAACCGCTAGTTCCAATCCGGTTCGAACCGGCGGTTCGAACCAACTGACGAACCGGAACCGGAACCGGTCCACCCGGTTTAGGTTCCGGTTCCGGTTTTTCCGGTTCCGGCGGTTCGAACCGGAACCGTGCCAGGTCTATAATTAGATAACACTTCCAAGTTTAAGTATAAATATGAAATGATTATTAATAATTAAACAAACATCCCCTACCGTAAGTTAATCACATTTTAGTATGAAATGACTATAATACCCTTAATTACTTATTTATCTTTTATTTTATCATTTTAAAATTATTATTTAAAATAAATAAATAAAGATCCATGATTTTTTTTTTCTTCCAAAATCCAAAAAATAAGTTCATCACCAACCTCATCCAACTTCATTTTCATCTTTCTCAAAACAAAATCATCAACACACAATTGATCTTTCATCATCTATCCATCATTAACACAACAATAAAACAAATTTATTTTTTTTATATAAAAAGGAAAAAAAAAAAAAAAAAAAAAGTAAAAACAACTGCACCACCTGGTGATTCATCTTAGATTATAATTTAATACACAAGATTGTTAGTGAGAAATATGGGGATGCTTCAAGCAAATAAATGAATATACTAATTAACCAGTGGTGTTAGGGATGAAGCTGTTTTTTATTTTTTATTGTTAATTATAGAGAGATCAGATCTTCTCTATCTATTTTAAAAAATTTTAATTTATTATTATTATTTAAATAATTAAAAATTCAAATAGATAATTTTGTCCCTCAGACGGAGGGTAAATAACGGTAGGGAAACGTTTGTCTAATGATAAGTAAAAGTTGCATCTGTTAGAAAAATGGGAAAAGTTTCCCTACAGCAGCGTGGTCACCAAACGGCGCCGCTTTGAAAGACTCCAGGAAACCCTACGATAGAACAAAACGGCAAGTCGTTTTGTGTTAGTTCGTATGACTATAAAAGATGTCGTTTTCAGACAATAGTCCTAAACGCAGCTTCACTTCAACAGTCAACTCTCTCTCTCTCTCTCACTCTCTCTTCAAAACTCAACCTTCTCTCTCTAGAAAACTCCATCTATTCTCTGCAGATTTCTTCAAATCTCTACCAAAATAACGAACCTAACACCAACTATCCACATTCATTCTCCTGTATCTGGATTGTGTCCTGCAATTTTTGCTGCTCAAATTTAAATTAGTCTTTCAATTGATCTCCATGGGCAATTCATCATCAACTGCTTCTTCTTCCACCACCACCACCACCGACAGAGAAAAGTACGATGTCTTCCTCAGTTTCAGAGGTGAAGACACCCGCAATGGTTTTACTAGTCATCTCTACCAAGCCTTGCACGAAAAACGAATTAAAACCTTCATCGATTATCAACTCGTAAGAGGGGAAGAAATCTCACCGGGTCTTTTGAGTGCAATCGGAGAATCAAAGATTTCGGTAATCATTTTCTCGGAGAACTATGCTTCTTCAAAATGGTGCTTGTGCGAGCTTGAGGAGATTATGAAATACAGGGAAATGAACAACCAAATCGTCATACCTGTTTTCTACGAGGTTGATCCATCCCATGTACGGAAACAAATTGGGAGTTACGAGGCTGCTTTTGCTAAGCATGAAAATGAATTACAACAAGATGATGTGAAGAAATGGAGACGAGCATTGACCGAAGCATCCAATATAAGTGGGTTTGATTTCTCTAAAGCAAGGTAAAAATTTTGTTAATTATTTTTTCTTTTCCCATTTTTTGAGCAAATTCCAGAAAATGACCTCCTTCTCCCCTCTTTTTTATTTTTATTTTTAAAATCACATTTATCCAAGACAGATCTTGAATGCCTCTAAACTGAGGGGCAAGCGCTCATGTTCTCAGAAAAACAACGTGTGATCCACTTATGCACTCCATGGATTTTACAACTTGTGTTTTTATTTGTCTTAAAATGTTAAAAAACGATCTCTTTTAAATTACCTGCTATATTTGCTATTTGTAAAGAGTAGTGTTATTCGTAAATCATTAAATATCTTTTTACATACCATTTAATTTTTTTTTTTTTTTAATACTAAAATGTAATTATTTTTGTTAATAACAATTTTAAGCTTAATTAAAATAATTAAAGAGGATAAAAGAGTTCTAATAACACTACACCATTTTTTTTAAAATCTAATGTTATTTCTCTTCATATCATGTGTATCATAAACCCTAAATTTTTTTTTCCACAAAATTGATGTGCAGTCTTTAAAATGAGTAAATTTGAAATGGACTTGTTCATCGATGCGCTGTAGGTTTATCGATTGTAAAATTTGGTTCTGGGCTTCTAGTATAATTTGCAGATTTCTTTATCATTCATGAACTTTAATGGGGAAGGATGTCTCGTTCCTTACATTTTTTTTTTTGTAGATTTGCTATTTTTACTTTTCATGCTAGGTGCTTTATGCAAAACTGGGAACTAGATGTATCCCAATTTATTGTTTATAAAAAAAAAAAAAAAAAAGGATAATTTTAGAACAAAATAAGTGTATTTAGATTATTTTTTAATAGAAAATGAGTATTAAAAATAAAAAACGTATTATAAAGAGAAAATATCTTTCTATATTATATTTGGTTAAATTTGCAAATTTCATTTATTTTCTTTTCCTTTTCAAAACAGAGACCAAGTTGTTATTAACGTTGCCAACAAATTGTGATAAATTATATGGTAGTTCAAATTGTGATTTTATTTGTAGTAGTTCAAATTAACTTCAAACAATTTTATATCATCATATTTATAAGAGTCAGTTTGATGCTGGTAGCTGATATATTAGTATGCTTTGGTGTTATGGCCATTTCTACTCATTATTGTTTGGTGTTTTCATTTGGTAGGAACGAGGCCGAATTTGTCTGCGACATTGTCAGTGATGTTTGGAATAAATTGAATAATATATGCCCATGTGATTTTAAAGAGTTAGTTAAAGGTTTAGTTGGAATAGAAAATCCCATTGAGCGAGTTGTATCATTATTATGTCTTGGGGTGCCAGATTTTCGAATTATAGGGATTTGGGGAATGGGTGGCATGGGTAAAACAACTATTGCTGATGCTGTATTCCACCTAGTTTCTCATCAATTTGAAAAAACCCATTTTGCTCTGTGTGTTAGAGAAGAATCAGAAAAAGATAGAAGTGGATTGATTCGTCTACGAGACGAAATTATTTCCAAAGTATTAAATGAAAAAGATTTAAAAATAGACAGTCTTAGTATTCCCCAATCGATTAAGAGGAGGCTCAAACAAAAAAGGTTTTAATTGTTCTTGATGATGTGGATAAATTGGCGAAATTTGAAATTTTAGCTGGAGGTCTTGATCGATTCGGTCCTGGAAGTAGAATCATACTAACTACTAGAGATAAGCAAGTACTTCATAATTGTGGAGTAGAAGATCATAACATGTATAAGGTCGAGGGATTGAATGATGATGAAGCTCTTCAGCTCTTTTATAACAAGGCCTATAATCAGAACCATCCCACCAAAGATTTTGAGGTTCTCTCAAGAGATGTGGTAAAAATTGCCAAAAACCTTCCATTAGCTGTTAGAGTGTTGGGAGGTTCGTTATTGAATAAAAAGAGCAAACGAGATTGGGAAAATGCAATAGATAAATTCCGAAGATATGTCAACCCTGATGTTTTTGCTGTGTTGAGAATTAGTTATGATGGACTGGATGAGGAAGAAAAAGGTTTATTTCTCGACATTGCATGTTTTGTTCAATTTAAATTTAAAATAAATAAAGAAGACTTTGAACCGAACTTATCATCTGATCGTGGGTTCTCGCTAATCGGCCTCATTGACAAGTCACTAGTAACAGTAGAACATGGTCGTATAAAAATGCATGATTTACTACGAGAAATGGGTAGGGAAATTGTTGATAAAGAATCTCCCAATAAGCCAGGCGATCGCAGCAGATTGTGGAGACAAAAAGATGTTCTTCGCGCGTTGAAGCATAATGACGTGAGTCTGTTGAATACTACGGTTGCTACAATTTATCTTTACTAGTCTCACTTTGCACTAACCACTTACACAACACAAGAAAATTCAATCATTCACTCACTGCACTTTCACTTCTTCTGTTTTCTCTCTCACACGTGATTGACACTACACTGCTATCCACCTAGCTCCACTCACCGATCCTCAATCTTCATATATGTTTTTGGTCTTCCACTCAATTGCTAAAAATGAAACCAGAAAAGCTGTAAATAATTATAGGATTCCAATTGTTGGTTAAACATTCGTGAATATTAATTATTATTAATTGCACCTTGACTTCTTCTATGATCTCTTAAATGACAGATGATTTTTCTAGAAGATGAAGTTTTGCTATAATTAACATAATTGCTATAACTTGTACTTTGTTTTTGGCTGTCAGGGGACTGAAGCAGTTCAAGGGATATCCCTAAGCACGTCCAAATTAAAGGATGTACAATTGGGTTTTCAAGCCTTAATGAAAATGAACAATCTTAGAACTCTCATAATGACATATGGTTATCACTACAACGGTGGTCTAGATCATCTCTCTAATGAACTGAGATATCTCCACTGGTCTAATTATCCTTTGGAGGTATTGCCATCAAGTTTTAATCCGGAGAATCTTGTTGAACTTGATCTTTTCTATAGCAAAATTAAGCAACTTTGGGAAGGAAGTACGGTACGATTTAACGTTAAAGTATATGTTTCATTGTTTTAACATATTTTATGTAGTTCACAAATTAATTAGTTCCTTTTTCTAATCATTTCACTGTATCTTTTGTTATAGCGTGTCCCAAAATTAAAGTGGCTGAAACTTGATTATTGTGTGAACCTCATCAGTATCCCAGACCTCTCAAACTTCCCATCGGCCGAGATTATAAATCTTAAAAATTGCCATAGCTTGATTGAAATTCACTCATCAAGGGAATGTCCGAAGAACCTTCATTCTCTAAATCTATCGTTCTGCAGAAATCTTAGTAGCTTTCCAAGCAATATTCATCTGTCCGAAGAACCTTCATTCTCTACATCTGTTGTTCTGCACTCATCAAGGGAAGATTCGGAATTTAGTCTCCGTTACTGCTTTAGTCTCACAAAATTTCCAGATATTCCGAGGAACATAAAGAGGTTGGATTTGAGGTATTCTGGAGTAGAAGAAGTTCGCTCAACGATTCAGAGTCTAAGCAAGCTTGAAAGTTTAGATATGTCAAATTGTACAAGGCTCAAGCGTATTTCAGAGAGCATTTGTAAATTGAAATCTCTTGATCGACTAGATCTTAGTGGATGCTGCAAACTTGAGAGTTTTCCAGATATCTTGGAGGGAATGGAACTGAAGCATCTGGATTTAAGTGGAACGGCAATTAAAGAGCTACCCCTTTCAATTGGAAACTTGAATCGGCTTGAAGAATTAGTTTTGAGTGATTCCAAACTGGAAAAATTGCCTCCTTTATCAGGTTTATGCTCTTTATCAGTACTAAAGTTAAATAACTGCAATCTAACTGAAATCTCAGAAGATATTGGCTGTTTATCCTCATTGGAAATGTTAGATCTGCAAGGGAACCTTAATTTTGAGAGACTACCCAAAAGCATCAAGAAACTTTCTAAGTTGTATCATCTGACATTAAGCAATTGTGGTATGCTTCCATCATTACCTGAGCTTCCATCAATTGTACGATATTTGGATGCAATGAAGTGCGAGGAGCTGATCCATTCATTACCAGATGAATCCGAATTTGAGCTCTGCTCTGATGGCAGTGGATCTTTAGAATTCAACTTTATGAATTGCCTAAAGCTTAATCAGAAAACAGTCAGCAACCTCTTGATATTCTTTCAAGTCTCAGTACAAAAATTGCAGCTTATGGGGACAGAAAAGATTATTTCTCTCTTTAAAGTTAGTCCTCATGAAGTTAAAGGCAGCCTTTGTTTACCTGGAAGTAAAATTCCTGAATGGTTCTGCTATAAAAACCTTGGATCCTCTATACATACAAATATTCCAGTGCTTCGAAATGATTGTGGTAGGAGTAGCTACATCATGGGATTTGCAATATGCCTGGTTATTGGGTTTGAGGACTATAATTTTGATTCGTTTAAACGTGGTTTTGATGTTCGTTATGATTTTCATATTGAAACCAGTGATGGTCATAAGGAACAATTTTTTGGCAATTCAATTCAATTGTCTGGTATGCCAGTTCATCGCTCGAATCACATCATACTAGGGTACAATTTGTCTCGTAAATTTTATGAATTTTTCCAAGAATTGGATACCCGACTTGTGAATCGCGGTATGAGTGACTATGTGGGTACCTTAGTTGTGTTCAATATTCGAAGTATTCACTTTGTTGAAGGGAAGTATTGTGGAATACAACCGATATATGTACAGGCACAAGTCATGAATTCAGTTGCCATCAATCAAGATACTGGGGATATAAATGGATATAATGATACCGTTGAGGAAACATGTGAACCGCATCCTAAAAGAACTTGCACTAAAGCAAATCAATGCTTTACTACACATGGCTTATGATACAGATGGCTTATGATCTTCAACTACAAATGCTGGTAAGCCAATCTAGCAAACTCTGTTATTATAATTACTATTTTATCGACCAATGAATTTTAGTATTTACTAGTAATTTATTTGAAATTCATTATTTAGTATTTACTAGTAATGTACGGTGGTAGAAACAATTTAGAGTTAAGAATTTATTGTAGAGACAGCCAGACAGGACTTTTCTATTGCCCTTAGTGGAATTATTATAATTTTTTATTTTTCATTGACCTCTTTTTCTTTTGTTGATAGATGACATAGATACATGTTTGCTTCTCCTATCGGGGACATCAACCTAGCTTCAATTGATGGTAAAGACAGGTGATCCTTTTCTACTGAATCAAAAGTTGATTTTATGAATTATATATGTATCTAATTTCAACTCATATGATTCTTTTTAGGTCAATAAAGAACATAAGCTAAATTTTATATAATTAATGATTAATCACTTCTCTGTAATTGTCTGATTTATTGTCAATAAAGAATATTTTCACATATGTTTAATTTATGTAATCAATGATAAAACAAGGTTTTTGCTTTGTCATCAAGGGACAAAATGAAGCTTTTAAGGAAGTAGAAATATATAAGGCTATCTTCTAGCTCTGTCTCATATTCTTTTGTTTATATAAGGTAGCTAAAATCTGCTTCTTTTGCATCCGAATCTGCAACACTATCAGCTTTAAATTTTCGTAATTTGGTTTTGCAACACTATCTGTTTACATTTTAGTGTTTCTGTTGTCATTTTTGCATGTTTTGTATTGCAAAAATTGAATATTTCGAGAATGCCTTGAACATGTTCAATAAAATTACTCTGTGAGAATTTGATTACAAAAGATTTGTGTTGAATTGTGTACCCATTTGTCATAATTCCTAGTTGAGTTTATTTATCTCCTGAGATGGTTGTAGGCTCCGCATTGTGTGTTTTTTTTTTTTTATGGCTGAAAATTCACCATTTCTGTTTTCTCTATTTACTGCTTGGCAGGATATGTTTGCTTGATGGGTGGGTTATATGGCCCATTTTTAGTTTGGATCGCACTACAATTTAATAGAGCAGCTCAAGACCTGGTCCTCCTTCTGGTTCCAGTACACTCCCTAAATTTTATCTCCCTCTTTTTTAAATTTTGATTATTTGTGTTTGTTAGTTAGTTGTTCCTTTGTCATGAAACACGGTTAGTTAGTTAGTTATTCCCAAATGAAAATCGAACTTATGATCATATTTTTTTCATTGATTGTCAGAGATTATAAACTAAGAAATTGTACGCATGTTGAAGTACTTCAAGATGATCATTTGACTGGTAATTAGCACTACTAACTGATTACTGTTTCAAAATCAGTTAAGTTTTAAAAAAGTTGTGAGATTTGTCAGCAACATTTAAACCTTTTTTGGTTTCTTCTCAATCGTTTTTCTATTAGTTTGTTTAGCATGAGAGGAATTCAAAAAGTGAGCTTATGAAGGGCCGATAAATTGAAAATGGATGATAATCTAGCTGCAAATGGTGCAGAAGCAAATCCTCCTTCTCGAGGTTTTCAATTGTTTTATGCATACAGGTGAACCTCATTTTAGCATATTTTATATGTGAATCGGAATGCACATATGTTAAAATTTTATATAACTGATGTTATTAATTTAGAACATAAGTGGTAAAGTCTGGTTGACATTTTATTATTTTTGTAACTAAATGAAACTTCTTATTATTATTATTTTCACTGCCTAAGATCGTATACTAGGACGTTATATGGTTGTTGAAGTACCTGGACATTATGTAGAAGCTAAAAAGCTTTTTTATGATCCAAATGTTTGGTTTGAGCTAGCAACTAAAATAACTTATTGGTTTAGTTTTCAAAAACATGAATTAATTAGCTCTAGAGATGTTGTGCACTAATTCTGTCATCAAATTTTAAACATTTTGTTGCTATTTAGATATTTGCTTGGATAGTAAGAGATCATGCAGTGTGGTATATCCTCAAGAGGCAATGTAAGACACTCTTCTATCAAGTTTTGTAAAAAAATATTTTCATTCGACACTCTTCTATTGAGGAGCATTCTGAGATATTTGAATATATACATATATATATATATATATATATATATATATATATATCCATAGCCATCCAGGCCTCAAGTGGCTTTGCCACTGCATAGCCTTATGCAAGATTAATTACAGGTATACATTATTAAAAGTTCATAATATTTTGGGACCATTATTATTGCCATAGCCATTACTGACTTGTAAATCATATTGACTAATTAATATTTGCTTGGCAGCAGTTCTCATTATATATATATATATGTATATATCCATAGCCATCCAGGCCTCAAGTGGCTTTGCCACTGCATAGCCTTATGCAAGATTAATTACAGGTATACATTATTAAAAGTTCATAATATTTTGGGACCATTATTATTGCCATAGCCATTACTGACTTGTAAATCATATTGACTAATTAATATTTGCTTGGCAGCAGTTCTCATTTTAAGTGTTTGGTAACTAGTAGAAAAGATTGGATATTTTCTTGCATTAAAGACAAAATCATTAACTTGTTTGTTATTCTTAACTATGTACTCAATATATTTTCAATGCATTTTGCTTTAGATTTCGTAATTGTCATAAAACATCACCTTCTGTCTAACCTTTTATAGATTTGTATTGGTTCCTAGGTTTTGCAAAAAGCGTTAGGGATAGGTTCACATTGCAGACTCACTTGGGGATTGGCCAAGAGAGAGATTTGGTCAAACTAAGACTTTCTTCTCTTATTACAAAATTATTTTTTTATTTTCCATCATCATATAAATAATATAGAATTACATAATCTATATATGAGCATCTTATGTCCTTTGAGCAGACTGCATTATATTTGGAACCAATTCATGATTGTAGTAATTTATATATTTATTGGTTTCTAATGTTGTCCTTGATCAGTCTAGTGTGGTTATGCGGTGCATCTGTTATGGTGACCGTACATTCTCAACATGACAGGTTTACAAAGTGACCTACTTTTCTGAAATGTAGGATCTCTGTTTCGTTGGTGGTGAGCCATTCAAAGTTCTACATTGTTAATGGAAATGTAAGATCTCTATCTTTTCTGTGATATTTTGTTGGGCAAGAAACCAACCCACCCTTTTTTGTTGACTCTGCTTATTCTCTCATAATTTTCATGCTAGAATTAAAAAAGTGAGCTGCTTAGGTGCTGATCAGTTGAAAGTTTAGAGGACAATCTAGCTGTAAATGCTCTGCTTGTACTACCAAGTCTCAGCTAGCTTGCAGTAGTTTTATACAGACAGTGTTGAAGAATGCCTTGAATGTGGTGTTGGTTGTTGGGTTGTGAAGTCCGAATCAATATTATTGGGCTATACAAACGCAACACGAGGTATATGCTATATTTTGTGGAGTTAGTTACTGTTGTACCCTCAAGGGTTTTATCAGTTATGTATCTCATTACATCACTGAAGTTGATGATGTGGATCGACTCATAAAGGACAGTAACAGTTGTATCGCCTTTCTTTGGTGGCAGAACTCTCAGTTAACTGTCTTTATGATCGGAACTGTGCAGAATTAAATCGTAATGTATGCTCCTGAACTTGTGCTTGTAGGAGGTCCTAATTAGTCCAGACATTAGTTTGTAGTTTAGTTCCTTATTATTTCTCAGTGAAACTCGAATGCTTTTCGTTGTTGGTATTGAAAATACGCCATCATATATATGGAGTTGTGTTGGTTTTGTTATGCATTACCTTATTTTTACCTGATTTCTACCTGATTGGGCATTGTAGGTTTAATCCTTGTGTGTTCTTCACTTCTTCGGGCTTTGATTACTCTTGTGGTGTTTTTTTAGAACTCAAATCTTGATAATAATAAGAAAAAAAAAAATTTGTGTGTTTTGCGCTCTGATTACCCATGCTGTGTTTAGGTAAACTCAAATTTTAGACTCTAATTGGGCCAGTGCCCTGTCAAATCCCTTTTTGTTTTGGGCCCTTCCACTTCTTATATGGAAACTTTACAAGTAAAAACCACTACTTTCTAAACATTCCACCGATGTATATGTCATTTGTATCTAGTGATGTCAAACGGACCAGATACGGAAATCCGAATTCGAATTTTTTGTATTTTTTGGATTTACAGATTTATTCAGAAAAAATACAAACCAGATTTTAAAAAACATATATCGCCTTCCAATCCGAAATTCGAACCGGATTGGATTCATAAATACAAATTAAATTTTCATATTCGAATCAGGACCAGAATTAGATTGTTTTCTGATTTGGATCAGAATCGGATTTTTGAATCGGATCTATTTCGGAATTTTAAAAAATAATAATTTATATTCGTGGCATAGGTGTGAGGGGTTTACCACCAAACCAACCGCATATCGTCACCATTCATTATTGATAGATAACATACTCTGTAGTGAAAACTTGAAATTTACCCTATCTCATTAAATGGCAGTAAACTCATTCTTTTGTCTGCCCTAGCCGTTACATCTTACAAGCATACCTTATCATCATGTTGTTCTAACTTCTAATAACCAGGTATTAAATTATGCCACGTATATTTATTATTGAAAGTTTTTATTTTAATCCTTTCCACCATCATAATATTTAGGTGTGGTGGGAGACGTGGGATGCACTACGGAAGTAATCGTACCACGTGATAATCTTTTTTTCTAGGATATACAACTTTGTTTTGCTTTCTTTCCTAGTTGTAATGTTTTGGTTCAAAGTATCATTAATAATTTATTCCAATATAATTAAATAAAAAGATTATAATTATTACATTGCGTTCATGTAAATACAAAAGATTATAATTATCAACCGTTGAATGGTATGGCAAAATTCCAATGAAGGTCTTTGCCGATAAAGAAGGTTTTGCTATTTGTATTTATACAGATCCAGTAAAATCCATATAAACAAACATAAAATTGAAAAAAAGATAATATGGGCCGAGCCCAATTTAATGAACGACACCGTTTTATGGAAATGTGAAAACGCAGCCGCCGCCACCAGTTTCTAAGCTTCTCCATCTCCAAACGCAGCCATTGTTATTTATTTCTCTCAATCCAAATTTCTCTGCAATTTGATGGCGTGTCTTTCAATTGATCTCCATGGGCAATTCATCATCAGTTCCTTCTTCTTCTGAAACATATATGCGAACCCCATCCTAAAAGAATTGGCTTATGTTCAGAACCCTTGTCTGCGATGGTTCAAAAGTTCGTGTTGCTTACCAGGTATAGTAAATTAGTAATCCATCGTCCTTTTGGTTTCTGCCAAATATCATTTGTTGCTAGGTGTTGATTGGTTGTATTTCAATCATAGGGGATACCAGGTGCATATAGTGAGGCTGCCGCACTGAAAGCGTATCCAAAGTCTGAGACTGTCCCATGTGAAAAGTTTCAAGCTGCATTCAAGGTTCAATACTCCGCTCTTTTCTATTCTACTGTTCGTATAACATATGATTGTTACATTTTTTTTATTCATTGAATTCCATTTAATAGGCGGTTGAACTGTGGTTAGTGGATAAATTAAGCAGTTCTTCCTATCGAGAATTCTGTAGGTGGTAGCATCCACCGTAATTACGAATTACTACTTCGGCATAGGCTGCACATAGTAGGGGAGGTACAGTTAGTAGTCAACCATGTTTGCCTTCCTGCAGCTTGGAGTCTTACATGACAGGAGGGTTCTGTTTTTCGTTATTATGGTTTTCTCCTTTGTTCTAGTCTATTCTAAGCGTCCACACAAAGTATTGCACATGAAAACGTTAGTTAGTTTAGTTCACTGGATTTCTACATTATTTAAGAACACATATTTTAATCATAAGTTTTGCTGATACAATCATACAAGAACTTCATTATTATCAGTTCAGTTCCAATCTTCAATTTATCTGTGGCAGTTGCCAGCATGTATGTTGACTGTGTTCTTGTTAATCTTTAGCTGAGTTGATCATTTGTGAGTATCTGAAAAAAAAAAAAAGATGGTAATGTTTATGTACCGTTACATTCTGTTAATTTTTGCCCATTTATGGCAGTCTGGAAAAACTTAAGGCTCCAAATTAACTCAATTTTAATGGAGATGAAACATCTTTTCTGCGCTGTTCAATATATAGATGTCCTTATCTAATCTAATTTGAGATGTCCCATAAAATTGGAAATATGTCCTTAATTACATCATTAGCTGTGATGCCATTTCTCCATTGTCCTAAGCAGCACCACCTGAGGATCTATTTTTGGTAATGGTGGGTTATATATATTCCCAAGCCATAAGAAAAAAAATCCAAGAATCTTGCACTAAATTTACTAGTGTCACATGGGTGCCGGTTCGAAAAGTTTTATGCATATGGAACTTTTAGCTATAAGCCTATAATTGTAGTTCTCTTTCTCAAAATTAAAGCAGTTTATTCTGTTATGAACTAATGGAATGTGTGCTGACTTGGAACTTCTTGAAGCTTTTAGATGGCTTGTATCATTTACATCTACATGGATAGGAAGCTGTCTTTTTGGAAATTGTTAAATATTATTTAGCTGGGATTTCTTTTGATTAGGTTGGTGAAATAAATTGCTTACTTGATGAGTAATCATTCTGTATTTTGTAGTCTAGGGTGCACTTCATAACTTTCATGGCATCCTATGAGAATTATCTCTGTATTATGTTTTAAAATATTTGCATCGGATGTGATACCAATGATGGCTTTCTATGGCCTGCATTATACACTGTCAACAATTTCTATGTCAGCAGCCATGCATTTATTGTGAGATTTTACCATGATTCTCAATTGAGATTTTTCTATGGGTACTCTCTGTATGATCATGATCAAGCAAATATTTTTATGCATTCTTTCCTACCAATATTACCTTTACAGTTGTGTTTGTTACTGCCTTTTGATAATTTGATAGTCAAAGCTTGATTAACAGTTGTGCCTCATTTTAAACACTTCAGTTTTTTTAATTTCAGAGTAAACCGATTTCATTATGGAAAGCATTTAAATGCTGCATTGAAACTGCAATATTATGTGTAGGTGGGTAAATTGTTTCTTGTGCATGTTATTTTTTCTAACTTGCATCTAAAAACTAAATCTTGATGCTTAACCTTCATGGTCAGATTTTGCATCTAGTTTCCTAGTAGATTATCTAGTAAATATCTGGAATAAAGATGAGAGTTGAGCAGTATAAAAGATGTTTCAATCTGGATTGAACTAGTATTTATTATAGTACTGTCTGAATTGCTTCAAAAACGTTCCCTTGTTACTCGATAATTATAAGTGATGTACTTACCATCTTTTGAATGCAGAGACTAATTAAGAAACTTCAAAAGTTTGTAGGGTTTTTGAATCTCTGTTGTTGTAAAACTGTTGCAGTAGATCCTTTTAAGGACATGTTCTATGCGGATTGTTTCAGTTCTGTGCTTGTCTGCAACTTGGTGCATTGGTGGTATGGTTACTAGAATGAAATTATAGATGTTCACTTATTTCCTTTGATCATTATATTTTTATGTATTTGGAGGATTAGAGATTAATTGCACAGCTTAATAACTATCTTTCAACTAGTTGCTTGACTTGCCATATTTTGTTTTTTGCAAAGTTTTGAAGTTTTAAACAAACTGATGTTCGGTTTTTCTTAGGATTAAGATACTCAGTTGAAATTGCTTTGAGCAGGTTAGAAACAAGTTTGGACATCATTTGAAATTTCTATATTCTTGAATTTTTCATCTTCTGGATCCCTAAACATCAATTGCTTATAATCTATTTTCACAAATATTGTTTTACTGTTGTTATTCAAATAACATAATGGCTGCAACTGTCTTTGCTTTTCGGCTGTCAAAATTTTGGTCTAAGATCCTTTCACACCATATTATTTCATAATCCATAATTGGATTGTATGAAATTTTTCCTCTATTAGGAAGCAAAGAGATATACCATGGATTTAGTGAAAACTGAGAATAACTGGAATAAAATTAAGTTCATGATGTTAACTTTTAATGACTTTAAAATTTAGCATAGTAAGTTAGATCTCTCGCCGCAAAACAGGAGGTTTAAGGTTTAAGGATCGATCCTTTCACTGTCCAGGCCGCAATAAGTCAAGGTTCTAGACTCTAGAAGCTTTTGAAATTTCTGGTAACAGAAGTTAGTGAAATCCTGCAAATTATGCTTTTAGGACTTATATATAGTCTTTGACATGATAGCTGGGCTGAAGCTTTAAGTCTTGTATAGTTGTACAAGTATGTGGTATTCTGAATTGTATAGAAAAAGTTGGTGATGACTGATTTTCCACTAACCTTCTTCACCAACCTATAAATTTTCTGGTGATTCATCATTGATAGATAACATACCCTGTAGTTGAAACTTGCAATCTATCCTATCTCATTGCATAGCAATAAACTCATAGTGAGGCTGCCGCACTGAAAGCTTATCCAAAGTCTGAGACTGTCCCATGTGAACGGTTTTAAAGCTGCATTCAAGGTTCAATACTCTGTTCTTTTGTATTCTACTGTTCCCAAATGTTATAACATATGATCTTTACCTTTTTTTTTTATTCATTGAATTCCGTTTAATAGGCAGTTGAACTGTGGTTAGTGAATAAAGCAGTTCTTCCTATCGAGAATTCTGTAGGTGGTAGCATCCACCGTAATTATGACTTACTACTTCGGCATAGGCTGCACATAGTAGGGGAGGTAGTTTTAATTTTGCCAGCAATGAAAGTCTTAAGTTTTCATGTTATTAATGGTGTGGTAGTTGCCCTGCCCACTATTGGTGATTGATTTGAGAAAAGGTAGTTGATGTAGCAGAATTCAATATTCTGAGAAAGGGTTGAATATTGCCTTGTTATTATGAACGTGGGCATAAAACGGTATTATGCCTCTCTATGAAGTGCATTTCAGAAAAGGTTTCCTCAAGAAGGCCTTTCTTTCATTGGAAGTCTGCTTGATAAAGCCTAAAATACTATCATTTCCAAAATTTTGTACATTATCATTATATACAAGTAATTGTAAATATTGTCATAATGGATTTGTGCAGATTACTTTAGCTTCATGACTCTTAGATCCTCAGGTTCATTTAATTTGGAATATATTTTACCGTGTTCAGTGTTCAGTGTCGTGTAAATTGCTTTTCTGTTAAAATTGAAGATTTAGTTCTCAAGGATTTATGGTCATCTAATCAAAATTCTTGCTAGCTGGCACTTGTGCAATGTGAGATGATGTTAAGCAAGTTAGGCATTATCAGAGTTAGTGCTGAACTGCTGTTGATACTGCTGGTGCTGCTTAGGTAATCTTTGAAAAGCCTATGTACCCTCTTTGTAGCTTTGTTTCAGTTCTATTAGAGACTGTTTGTATTCTTATTGTCAAGCCTTTTGAGATAGATGGTTGCTTCTAGCGGTGAAAGAGATACTGGAGCAGTTGCAAGTGCTCGAGCTGCTAAAATATATGGGCTTAACGTTCTTGCTGAGAAGATCAAGGTAACGTGCTTGGTGCTTCCTTCTTCTATGCCTCGATGATACATCACTTCATCACACGTTATTTGAGAATGAGGATTGTTCCAGCTGAATTGAAATTAAATGATGTTGGTGCCATTTGTTAATTGACTGACCTGTCTTATGTTCATCCAATGATAACCTTTAGTTTCTGCCTACCAGCCAAGAGAAGAACAAATTGTCTGCAGAATTTTCTCTTGGTTATGTTGCTGGACAGTCTGTTTGATTTACTTGTAACAATGCATGTTAGCTCTTGTCAGATTAGCTTAAATGATTTCTTTCCATGGAGGCTGTGCCAATCTTTTGTTTTTTGATGATATTTTAGAGCAACAACAACAGTTATGATGGGGTGTATTTGTGAGGGCATTCCCTCTGATTTATGGAAAATCATATACCATGGATTTAGTGCAAACATGACCAAATTGGAATAAAATTAACTTCATGATGTTTACTTTTAACGGCTTTAAACTATAGCGTAGTAAGTTAGATCTCTTGCTGCAAAACAGGTGGTGTAAGGTTTAAGGATGGATCCTTTCACCATCTGTTAATCTATCCGGCTATGACATTTCTGGTAACAGAGGTTAGTGAAATCCTGGGTTTTTGATTGCTTGGAAATCAAAATAAGAGCAAACAGAACATAAAGTTCATTTCTTTTATGGTTTGCTTTTCAAGATTTGAGTTTTGATAATTATATGAATGGTATTTAATTTTTTGTTCATGTTTTTAAAAGATTATAGCATTTAGAAATATTAGTAAATGTTGTATGATATGTTTATGCCATAGAAGTGATTGATCTCTAGTGGCAGGTACTTTGACTACCTTTTCTATATCGACTTTGAAGCTTCAATGGCTGATCCTCGTTCCCAGTTTGCCTTGAGGCATTTGCAGGTCTGTCTTTTGACTTGTGATCATTAGATTTACTTTTTCAACATTATCCAAGCTGTTGCTAATCTATGGATTTCATTTCATGCTATACTTTTACATGCTACAATGCTACTTTTGTGATTTGGTTTAAATGTGTTTCATTGGTAACATAGCACTATAGGCTAAATCAATGTAACAATTGTATACAAATTGAAGAGAGATGTTTTGCTCTGGTGACTGAAAGTAAGGTTTATTCTTTCTTGGCAGGAATATTCAGGATTTCTTTGTGTTCTTGGTTGCTATTCAATGGATACAGGTTTATAATTGATGGATACCATCCCTCCACTCTGACCCGACATCGGATTTCCATATCTAGTTTGGTCTTTCAAGATAGAAAAATTCAACATCCAATGCTGTACATACTCTTCTTCTGATCCAGCTGAAGCTGACGGTGTGAAAGAGTTTCCTAGGATATATACTAAAGGTGGAATTTTTCTTCGAGAAATCTTATTTATTGTTCAATCATTTTTTTTTTGTAACTTTCCTCCTAATGGAGATGTTTTTTTTTTTTTTTTTTTTTTTTTTATGGTATTCTAGAGAAACAGTGATGGGGTGTATTTGTGAGGGCATTCCCTCTGTTGTATGGAAATGGATTTAGTGCAAAGATGACCAGATTGGAATTAAATTAAGTTTGTGATGTTAAATTTTAATGGCTTTTATAATATAGCGTAGTAGGTTAGATCTCTTGCCGCAAAACATGACGTTTAAGAAGGATCGATCCTTTACCATCTGCAGTTTTACGAGGGTCTGGATTGTAGAAGCTATGACATTTCCTGGTAATAGAGGTTAGTGAAATCCTGCAAATGATGCTATTAGAACTTATATACTGTCTTTGACATGATAGCTGGGCTGAAGCTTTAAGTCTTGTATACAAGTTTGTGGAATTCTGAATTGTATAAAGTTGGTGATGAGTGATTCTCCACTAAGCGTCCTCACCAACCTATAAATTTTCCGGTGATTCATCACCATTCACCAATGTTAGATAACATACCTTGGAGTTGAAACTTGCAATATACCCTATCTCATTACATGCCAGTAAACTCATTCTTTCGTCTGTCCACTGCAAGCATCATGCCACATGCAGAGGCGAATCTATGTGGGGGCTGCAGCCCCGTCTACAATTTAAAAATAAAAATAAAAAATTGTTTTTTTACTGATATACCAGATTTACACAAACCCAACTGTATTGACAAGTATTGATTATAGTTGACCGGTTTGCTTAACAGTCCAAATCCAATAAATTTAAAAGGCTGGGATCCGACTCTGGTGGATCCTTGTACTTGGTTTCATGTCACTTGTGATTCTGATAATCGGGTCACCCGACTGTAATTACTCTCAAACCTCTCTTTATTTTTTTTTTGTTTCTGCTGTTTTTATTTGAGTTTTATTATTTATTTATATGATTTGATTTGTCCAAACCTTTTTGAACCCACCAAAACAACAATCACTTATAAACTATCATATTATATAATATTATGATTAATTAAATATTTTAAGAGAACTTATGTGGGTTAGATTAAGTGGGATTTGGTTGCTTTAGTTTATAGAAGCTAATTAGCAAAACCAACCCGTGAATCTGATTGGTCAACACCGACAAACAAATCAAGTCAAGCTAGAACTTCTTTTTCATGCATGCATGTGAATTTCATCTTTGGAATTTAAAACTGCTTTGCTCTTTCAAAACTATTTATATATATATATATATATATATATATATATATTTTTAAAACTAATAAAAATTTAAAGTTACGAATCCATAATCCAGAAACACGACTCGAACCAGCAACCTGAACTCGGTTATTATTTGATGTGTGTGCACTGTGCAGAGACCTTGGAAATGGAAAGCTGTCAGGAAAGCTAGTTCCCGAGTTAGGGAAGCTGGAACGTCTACAGTACTTGTAAGCATAGATTTAATTTAATCATAATGACATAATGTAAGATTTCTTTAATTTGCTAGTACTTGTAAGCATAGCTTTTTATATAAATTTAAAATTATCAAATTGACACCCGTAGGCCATAACCCACCATGTGTGTTGACTCTCTTGAGTTGCGTGCCCCTTTATTCCCAAATACCACATCCTTTTTCCTTTATTTTCTTCTTTTTCTCTCTATAGATTTCTTTATTCTTTTATAGTTGTATGCATTCTTTAGTGAGTAATGCTATAAATCACAATTATTTCAATACAACAAATGTGGCATATATGTAATAGTTGTATCCACTCACCAATTGACACCTCATGTGCCACATATGTTGATATGTTGTGTTGAAATAGTTGTAATAGTGGTTGTGATGTTTAGCCTTACTCTTCTTTAATCTCTCTACCCCACTATGAATTTTTTTTTAACAATATTGAGACCACATTTATAAGAACTCTCTCTCCATACAAGGTAAAATAGTTTATTCTTTTCTATTTACTTATATATTATTTTATTATTTACTTTTTTTTTGTTAGTGTTTCTTTATTACATTAAAATTGATTTTAGTATTAGCATGATTTAATTAAATTTGTTTGTGATTTGTTTGTTATTAGAATTATATGGCATATAGATACAATTATTTGGTGTATTTGTGAGGGCATTCCCTCTGATTTATGGAAATGGATTTAGTGCAAAGATGACCAAATTGGAATAAAATTAAGTTCATAATGTTAACTTCTAACGGCTTTATAATATAGTGTAGTATGTTAGATCTCTTACCGCAAAACAGGACGTTTAAGAAGGATCAATCATTTCACCATCGGCAGTTTTATGAGGGTCTGGATTCTAGAAGCTAAGGTAATAGAGGTTAGTGAAATCCTGCAAATGATGCTTTTAGGACTTATATATAGTCTTCAAGTCTTGTATAGCTGTACAAGTTTGTGGAATTCTGAATTGTATAAAGTTGGTGATGAGTGATTCTCAACTAAGCTTCCTCACCAACCTATAAATTTTCCAGTGATTCATCACCATTCACCAATGTTAGATAACATACCTTGGAGATGAAACTTGCAATTTACCCAAACTCATTACATACCAACAAACTCATTATTTCGTCAGCCCACTACAAGCATCATGCCACATGTATATTTAATATCGAAAGTTTTAGTCATCATAATATTTAGGTATGTACATACACTCGTCAATTTTTATTTTTTTTTACAACTAAAATTTATTGAAGGCTAAAAAATCAATGAAACAAAGCACCAAACAACAGTCAACTAACAGAGCCAAGAGAAGGCTCGGGCCACTCGTCATTTTACTGAGGTGTATTTAATAGCCTAATAAAAGCCAACTAAGGAAAAATCTTAGGTGTGGTGGGATGAACCACGTGATTATGTGGACATGAACGTAACAAGAGAAGATGCATGTGCTTTCTGCTGCAATTGTCGGAGGAATTATGATGGGACCCAAACTGTTGAAGTGCTGTTGATAATGATAATACAGTAATAGGGGATATTTCACAACCGTCCTCGATTTTAACTACATTTTCATAAATATGAAATGTTTATCTATAATGACACAAACATTCTCTATTGTTAGTTGATTTCCATCAACTTTAAACTTTGATCACATTTTTAGTACAAAATGACTGTAATAACCTTAATATATTCCTAAATTCATCTTTATAAAAAAATCATCAATTCATAAGTAATTTTTAATTATCAAACGATCATCAACACAAAATAAACCATTTTTTTTACAAAAATAAAATAAAATTAAAACCAACCGGTGACTAAATCTTACAAGGATGCAAAAAGGTGAACTCAAAATATCACCCACTAGACAATCTTCAAAAAATATTTTATGCCTTTCTATCGTAATAACCCTAAAAAACTACCATCAAAGCACAATTCCAAAAAAATTATCCATCTATTTTTTTAAATTTTTTTAATTTATTATGATTTAAATAATTAAAAATTAAAATAGACAATTTTGTTCCTAAGTTGTTAACTTTTAATAGAGAACAAATAACGATTGAGAATGTTTGTGCAATTATAGAGAAAAGTTGCATATTTAAGAAAGTACACCTAAACTCAAGGATGTTTGTGCAATTTAGCCATAATAATATTACTTTTACGAGGCCGGAAGAAGACAAGTAAGTACCACATTGACTGACTTTTCAAATTTGTTGTTTAGGGTTTGTTATATCGATCTACTATCGACATTCATTCTCCTGTATCTGTATTGTGTCCTGCAATTTTTGCTCTCAAATTTTTAGTCTTTCAATCTGTTAAAAAAAAAAAAAAAAAAATTTGTTCTTTCAATTGGTTTCCATGGGCAATTCATCATCAACTGCGTCTTCTTCCACCACCAACGGAGAACAGTACGATGTCTTCCTCAGTTTCAGAGGTGAAGACACCCGAGATGGTTTTACTAGTCATCTCTGCAAAGCCTTGGACGAAAAACAAATCAAAACTTTCATTGATAATCAACTGGTAAGAGGGGAAGAAATCTCAGCGGGTCTTTTGAGTGTAATCAGAGAATCAAAGATTTCGGTGGTCATTTTCTCGGAGAACTATGCTTCTTCAAATGGTGCTTGCGTGAGCTTGCAGAGATTATGAAGTACAGGGAAATGAAGAACCAAATCGTCATACCTGTTTTCTACAAGGTTGATCCGTCCCATGTACGGAAACAAATTGGGAGTTATGAGGCTGCTTTTGCTAAGCATGAATTACAACAAGTAGATGAAGTGAAGAAATGGAGAGAAGCTTTGACCGAAGCATCCAATATAAGTGGGTGGGATTCCTCTGAAACAAGGTAAAATTTTGTTCATTATTTCCACTTTTCCTTTCAAGCAAATCCCATCAAAATGGTCACCTTTACGGTGTTTTTATCACATTTAGTCATTATTAAAAAAAAAATTGCATTTATAACTAGATACTGTTTTCAAAATAACTTATAGCCAAAACAGATCTTGACCTTTGGCTGTTTTTTTCAAGACCTGTTACTAGATTTTTCCAGATGATGGTTTGCTTTGTTTGTTTTGTTTCCATTTGTGGGCGAGTAGGTGGTTGTCTTCAACTTCAAGTGGGCTGTTTTTGCCTTTTTGTCTTTCGGCTTGTGTTGTTGTTTGTTGGGGCTTTTTGTGTGAGGGCTGTTTTGCCATCCCTGATGTTGGGTCTTGTTTTGGGCTTTCTCTTTTGGTGTATGATCTTGGGCTTTGTTGTCCTATTTAAATAAAAATTTACCGTTAAAAAAAAAAAAACAATTTTAAGCTTAATTAAAATAACTAAAGATGATAAAAGAGTTCTAATGATACTACACACCATTTTTTTTAAACCTAATGTTATTTCTCTTCGTATAATGTATTTCACAAACCCTAAAATTTTTTTCCACAAAATTGATGTGCAGTCTTTCAAATGTGTAAATTTGAAATGGACTTGTACATCGATGCATTTAAGGTTTATCAATAGTAAAAATTGGTTCTAGGCGTCTAGTATAATTTACAGATTTCTTTATCATTCATGAACTTTAATGGGGGAGGATGTCTTGTTCTTTACATTTTTTATTTGTAGATATGCCGATATGCACATATATTAGTTAGTGCAACGTTTTTTACTTTCATTAGAACTATATATATATCTCAATTTATTGTTTATGAAAAATAAAAATAAAAAATTTTCCAATGTATTGTGTAATTATTGGGAAAGAATATCATTTATAAACTCTTTAATTATTGGGAAAGAATTTAATTAATCCATTTATTAAAGTTTTGTTTGATCGAAAGTGACTGTGGACCGCGGATAATATATAATGTTTGAATTGATGGAGAATAATTTACAACAAGAAACAACAATAACGAAGAAACAACAAATTTTGTGTTCAATCTCAATCATTTTGAACTATGTGTTTATTGAAATTTTGTAAAATATTGTTTAGTATATTTCCAAAAGGCTACGTGGTAATACTTAACTTATTATTATTTTTTTGGATAGTGTGAGTTAGAATACATGTATCTTTAATTTAACTTCTCTTTATGTATTCTTAAAATTTTCATTTATTTTAAAGATATTAATATTTATTTTTACATTAAATATAGTTTAAAAGGCAAATTCTGAGTTATCACATAACATGTGAAAAATCAGTAACAAAGATAGAGAGGTTGATCCTATTGCAGTGGAATGCATTAAGAATTTCATCAAAATTAATAATGGGCAATATTAAAATAAAATGAATTGTCTTTGTAAATTTAATTAATTTTTTTTAGATGAAGTGTCTACGGTAGGGGGTGTCAAAAGATAAAAAGGATACTTTTAGAACAAAATGAAGTGTATTTAGATTTTTTTATTTTTTTTTTTTAATTTAAGTTTTTAGGATAGAGTGTTTTTAGAAAATGAGTATTGAAAATAAAAATTGGATTGTAAGGGGAAAATCTATTTTTATATTATATTTGGGTAAATTTTTCAAATCTCATTTTTTTTTTCCTTTTCAAAACAGAGACCAAGTTATTAATTTTGTCAACAAATTGTGATAAATTATATGGTTTTTATTTGTCGTAGTTCAAATTACTACAAATATAAACAGTTTTATATCATTATAGTTTATACAGTTCAGTTGATGCTGTAGCTGATATATTAGTATGCTTTGGTGTTATGGCCATTTCTACTCATTACTGTTTGGTGTTTTCATTTGGTAGGAATGAGTCCGAATTTGTCTACAACATTGTCAGAGATGTTTGGAATAAATTGTATAATATATCGCCCTCATGTGATTTTCCAGATTTGGTTGGAATATATAAACGTATTGAGCGAGTTGTATCATTATTATGTCTTGGGGTGCCGGATTTTCGAATTATAGGGATATGTGGAATGGGTGGCATAGGTAAAACAACCGTTGCTGATGCTATATTCCAACTAGTTTCTCATCAGTTTGAAAATCCCCATTTCGCTCCATGTGTTAGAGCAGAATCAGAAAAAAATAGTAGTGGATTGATTAGTCTACGAGACAAAATTATTTCCAAAGTATTAAATGATAATAATCTACAATTAGGCAGTCCTAGTATTAACCCATTGATTAAGAGGAGGCTCAACCAAAAAAAAGTTTTAATTGTTCTAGATGATGTGGATGAATCAACAAATTTTGGAATTTTAACCGGAGGTCTTGATCGATTCGGTCCTGGAAGTAGAATCATACTAACTACTAGAGATAAGCAAGTACTTCGTAATTGCGGAGTGGAAGATCATGACATGTATGAGGTTAAGGAATTGAACGATGATGAAGCTCTTCAACTCTTTTATAATTGTGCCTTTATGCAGAACCATCCAGAAGATCTTGAGGTTCTCTCAAGAAAGGTTGTAAAAATTGCCAAAAACCTTCCATTAGCTGTTATAGTGTTAGGTTCGTTATTGTATAAAAAGAGCAAACAAGATTGGGAAAATGCAGTAGATAAATTCCAAAGAAATGTCCACCATAGAGTTCTTGATGTGTTGAAAATTAGTTATGATGGACTGGACGAGGAAGAAAAAGGTTTATTTCTCGACATTGCATGTTTCCCTTTATTTCGATGGGGAAATGACTTAAGACCAATCTTATTATCTGATCGTGAGTTCTCTCTAAGCGCCCTCATTGACAAGTCACTAGTAACAATGGAAAACGGTTGGATAAGAATGCATGATTTACTACGAGAAATGGGTAGGGAAATTGCTAGTAAAAATCATAGCAGGTTGTGGAGACAAGAAGATATTATTCGCACGCTAAAGCATAACAATGTGAGTCTCTAATCATTTTATATTGCTTTTACATTTAGATCCCTCAAAATTTGATGAATCTGTTGAATACTACAGTTGCTGCAATTTATCGTTACTAGACTCACTTTGCATTGACCACTACACAACACAAGAAAATTCAATCATTCACTCACTGCACCTTCATTTCTTCTGTTTTCTCTCTCACACGAGACTGACACTACACAGCTATCTACTATGCTCCACTCACTGATCCTCAATCTTAATATATGTCTTCGGTCTTCCACTCAATTGCTAAAAATGAAACCAGCAAAGCTGTAATTAATTATAGGATTCCAAGAGTTGGTTAAACATTCATGAATATTCACTGCACCTTGACTTCTTCTGTGATCTCTTAAATGGCAGATGATTTTTCTAGAAGATGAAGTTTTGCTATAATCAGCATAATCAACATGTAAAAGTTTTGCTATATTAACTTTTACTTTGCTTTTGGCTTTCAGGGGATCGCTAATGCAGTTCAAGGGATATCACTATATGATGACTATTGGGAGGATGACTGTTGGGAGTCCGTATTGCCATTAAGGGATACACATTTGATTTCTCAAGCTATTGAGAAAATGTACAATCTTAGAACTCTCATAATAAGTTATCCATATTCGATTGTTGATCTATATTATCTCCCTGATGGATTGAGATATCTCCACTGGTGTAATTATCCTATGGAGGTATTGCCATTAAGTTTTAATCTGATGAATCTTGTTGAACTTGATCTTTCTGGTAGCAAAATTAAGCAACTTTGGGAAGTAAAGACGGTACGATCTAACATTAAAGTATATGTTTCATTGTTTTAATATATTTAATATATAGTTCACAAATTAAATAATTAGTTACTTTTTCTAATCATTTCACCATCTTTTGTTACAGCATGTCCCAAAATTAAAGCTGCTGAACCTTTCTTTTTGTGAGAACCTCATCAGGATCCCAGACCTCTCAGACATCCCATCGGTTGAGAGTATAAATCTTAAATACTGCAATAGCTTGATTGAAATTCACTCATCAAGGGGATGTCCAAAATTAAAGCAGCTGGACCTTTCTTACTGTAAGAACCTCATCAGGATCCCAGACCTCTCAGACATCCCATTGGCTGAGAGTATAAATCTTAAATCCTGCAGTAGCTTGATTGAAATTCACTCATCAAGGGGATGTCCAAAATTAAAGCAGCTGGACCTTTCTTGTTGTCAGAACCTCATCAGGATCCCAGACCTCTCAGACATCCCATCGGCTGAAAGTATAGATCTTAAATCCTGCAGTAGCTTGATTGAAATTCACTCATCAAGGGGATGTCCAAAATTAAAGCAACTGGACCTTTCTTTTTGTAAGAAACTCATCAGGATCCCAGACCTCTCAGACATCCCATCGGCTGAGAGTATAGATCTTAAATCCTGCAGTAGCTTGCGTGAAATTCACTCATCCAGGGAATGTCCAAAATTAAAGCAGTTGGACCTTTCTTATTGTGAGAACCTCATCAGGATCCCAGACCTCTCAAACATCCCATCGGCTGAGAGTATACATCTTCATTTCTGCAGTAGCTTGATTGAAATTCACTCATCAAGGGGATGTCCAAAATTAAAGCAGCTGGACCTTTCTTGTTGTCAGAACCTCATCAGGATCCCAGACCTCTCAGACATCCCATCGGCTGAGAGTATAGATCTTAAATCCTGCAGTAGCTTGATTGAAATTCACTCATCAAGGGGATGTCCAAAATTAAAGCAACTGGACCTTTCTTTTTGTAAGAAACTCATCAGGATCCCAGACCTCTTAGACATCCCATCGGCTGAGAGTATAAATCTTCAATTATGCGGTAGCTTGATTGAAATTCACTCATCAAGGGGATGTCCAAAATTAAAGCAGTTGGACCTTTCTTCTTGTCAGAACCTCATCAAGATCCCAGATCTCTCAGACATCCCGTCGGCTGAGAGTATAAATCTTCAATTCTGCAGTAGCTTGATTGAAATTCACTCATCAAGGGGATGTCCAAAATTAAAGCAGCTGGACCTTTCTTATTGCAAGAACCTCATCAGGATCCCAAACCTCTCAGACATCCCATCGGCTGAGAGTATAGATCTTAAATCCTGCAGTAGCTTGATTGAAATTAACTCATCAAGGGGATGTCCAAAATTAAAGCAGCTGGACCTTTCTTATTGTAAGAACCTCATCAGGATCCCAGACCTCTCAGACATCCCATCGGCTGAGAGTATAAATCTTAAATCCTGCAGTAGCTTGATTGAAATTCACTCATCAAGGGGATGTCCAAAATTAAAGCAGCTGGACCTTTCTGGTTGTCAGAACCTCATCAGGATCCCAGACCTCTCAGACATCCCATCGGCTGAGAGTATAGATCTTAAATCCTGCAGTAGCTTGATTGAAATTCACTCATCAAGGGGATGTCCAAAATTAAAGCAGCTGGACCTTTCTGGTTGTCAGAACCTCATCAGGATCCCAGACCTCTCAGACATCCCATCGGCTGAGAGTATAGATCTTAAATTCTGCAGTAGCTTGATTGAAATTCACTCATCAAGGGGATGTCCAAAATTAAAGCAGCTGCACCTTTCTTATTGTCAGAACCTCATCAGGATCCCAGACCTCTCAGACATCCCATCGGCTAAGAGTATAGATCTCAAATCCTGCAGTAGCTTGCGTGAAATTTACTCATCCAGGGAATGTCCGAAGAACCTTTATTCTCTAAATCTGTTGGAGTGCAAAGATCTTAGTAGACTTCCAAGCAATATACATATAGAAGGTTCGGAATTTAATCTCGTTAAATGCATTAATCTCACAAAATTTCCACATATTTCGGGGAATATAAGGAGGTTGGAATTGTGTTATTCTGGAGTAGAAGAAGTTCCCTCAACGATTCAAAGTCTAAGCAAGCTTGAAAGTTTAGATATTCATGGGTGTGAAAGTCTCAAGCGTATTTCAAAGAGTATTTGTAAATTGAAATCTCTTGATTGGCTAAATCTTTGTGGATGCTGCAAACTTGAGAGTTTTCCAGATATCATGGAGGGAATGGAACTGAAGTATCTGAATTTAAGTGAAACAGCAATTAAAGAGCTACCCCCTTCAATTGGAAACTTGAATCGGCTTGAAGAATTAGATTTCTGTGGTTGCAAAAATCTTGAGAGATTACCCAAAAGCATCAAGAAACTTTCTAAGTTGTATTCTCTGAAATTAAACGATTGTGGTATGCTTCGATCATTACCAGTGCTTCCGTCCAGTCTACGGCATTTGGAAGCAATAAATTGCAAGCAGCTGATCCAATCATTACCAGATGAATCCGAATTTGAGCAAGCAATAAATCGCAAGCAGCTGATCCAATCATTACCGGATTCACCTTTATATTTTAACTTCATTAATTGCCTAAAGATGAATCAGGAAGCAGTCAGCAACCTCTTGATATTCTTTCGAGACTGCATTATACAAAAAATGCAGCGTATGGGGACAGAAAAGATTATTTCTCTCTTTGAACGTGATGAACGAAAAGAAGTTGAAGGCAGCATTTGTTTACCTGGAAGTGGAATTCCTGAATGGTTCAGCTATAAAAACAATGGATCTTCTATAAATATTCCAGGGCTTCGAAATGATTGTGGTAGGAGTAGCTACATCATGGGATTTGAAGTATGCCTGGTTATTGGGTTTGAGGACTATAATGATGCTTTGAAGTGTGCCTGGTTATATAGTATTGATGTCTATTATGATTTTCACATTGAAACCAGTGATGGTCATAAGGAAGGATTTGTTGGCAACAAATTTCAATTGTCTGGTAGGCTATTTCTGGGCTCAGATCACATCTTACTAGGATACAATTTGTCTCGTAAATGTTATAAATTATTCCAAGAATTGGATACCCTACTTGCGAATCGTGGTATGAGTGGCTATGTGGGTACCTCATTTGAGTTCAATATTCGAAGTACTGACTTTTTTGGGTGTTCTATTAACCTTAGACCTCGTTGTGAAGTGAAGTATTGTGGAATACAACCGATATATGTACAGGCACAGGTCATGAATTCTGTTTCCATCAATCAAGATACTGGGGATACAAGTGGATGTAATGATACTGCTGAGGAAACATGTGAACCACATCCTAAAAGAATTTGCACTTAAGCAAAGCAATGCTCTTTATTGAGGATCATGTCCATCATTCAGGATACGGTTGGCTTATGATCTTCGACTACACAGCCGGTAAGTCAATCCAGCTAACTCTATTATTATAATTATTATTTTGACGAATTTTAGTATTTACTAGTAATATATAGTTGTACAAGTAATTTAGAGTTAAAAATTTATTGTATAGACAGGACTTTTCTATTGCCCTTGGTGGAATTATTAATATTTATTTATATTTTGATCGGTCTAGTGTGGTTATGCAGTGCATCTGTTGTGGTTACTGTCATTTGAAATAAAGCTAATATGGGCCGAGCCCAATCGAAGGAAATGTGAAAATGGAGCCACCGGCCCACCGCCACCAGTTTCAAAGCTTCTCCATCTCCAAACGCAGCCATTGTTATTTAGTTCTCTCGACCATTTTCCATCCAAATTTCTCTCGACGACGACCGACTCTGTGTCCTTCCATGGGCAATTCATCATCGATTCCTTCTCCTTCTTGTTCCACCACCGACGGAGAAAATTACGATGTCGTCCTCTATTTCAATTTATCTGATGATACCGCTGAGGAAACATATATGCGAACCACAGAAACTTCATCTTCTTCTTCTGATGGTTCAAAAGTTGGTGTTGCTTACCAGGTATAGTAATCCATTGTCCTTTTGGTTTTTGTCAAATATCATTTGTTGCTTGGTGTTGATTGGTTGTTTTTCAATCATAGGGCATAACAGTTACCAGGTGCATATAGTGAGGCTGCCGCACTGAAAGCGTATCCAAAATCCGAGACTGTCCCATGTGAACAATTTGAAGCTGCTTTCAAGGTTCAATACTCCGTTCATCTGATCTTTACCTTTATTTATTTATTTATTCATTGAATTCCATTTAATAGCTGTTGAACTGTGGTTAGTGGATAAAGCAGTTCTTGATCTATTTATCTATAAGTGTGCATTTTATGTAGGATTGACTCTTTAAAACTTGTTCATATTATTTGTTTTTGTTGCAAAAGTGAGACAAAGGGAAAGAACTATTGTGCATAGTTTTAATTTTGCAGGCAATGAAACTCTTAAGTTTTTGTGTTATTAATGGTGTGGTAGTTGCCCTGCCCACTATTGGTGCTTGATTTGATAAAAGATAGTTGATATGGCAGGATTCAATATTCTGAGAAAGGGTTGAATATTGCCTTGTAATTATGAACATGGGCATAAAACGGTATTATGCCTCTCTATAAAGTCCATTAAGAAGGGGTTTCCTCAAGAAGGCCTTTCTTTCATTGGAAGTCTGCTTGATAAAGCCACAATACTATCATTTCCAAAATTTAGGTAGTTGTAAATATTGTCATAATGGATTTGTGCAGATTACTTTAGCTTCATGACTCTTAGATCCTCAGGTTCATATAATTTGGAATATGTTTTACTGAGTTCAGTGTTCTGTGTCATGTAAACTGCTTTTCTGTTAAAATAGAAGATTTAGTTTTCAAGGTTTTATGGTCATCTAATCAAAATTCTTGCTAGCAGGCACTTGCGCAATATGAGATGACGCTAAGCAAGTTAGGCATTATCAGAGTTAGTGCTGATGATACTGCTGGTGCTGCTCAGGTAATCTTTGAAAAGCCTATGTACCCTCTTTGTAGCTTTGTTTCAGTTCTATTAGAGGCTGTTTGTATTCTTATCGTCAAGCCTTTTGAGACAGATGGTTGCTTCTAGTGGCAAAAGAGATTCTGGAGCAGTTGCAAGTCCTTGAGCTGCTAAAATCTATGGGATTAACGTTCTTGCTGAGAAGATCCAGGTAACGTGCTTGGTGCTTCCTTCTTCCTCTATGCCTCGATGATACGTCACTTCATCACAAATTATTTGAGGATGAGGATTTTTCCAGCTGAACTGAAATTAAATGATGTTGGTGCCATTTGTTAATTGACCGACATGTCATATGTTTATCCAATGATAACCTTTAGTTTCTGCCTACCAGCCAAGAGAAGAACAAATCGTCTGCAGAATTTTCTCTTTGTTATGTTCATATGTTGCTAGAAAGTCTGTTTGATTTACTTATAACAACTTTCATCCTGCATGTTAACTTGTCAGATGATTTCTTTCCATGGAGGGTTGTGCCAATCTGTTCATGAATTTTAAACACCATTGGTTGACTATGTGCTTGGGGTCTAGATCGAATAGAATACACTTTGGTTATTTTGAGTTTTAATCCAATATACATATTGCCTTTACTTTTCTCCGAGGATGAGACAATAACACCATTATTGCAGAAAATAAATTCACATCTTTCAAAACTGTGTTTTGGGTTGTTAGGGATAACTTTTTATTTTCAAAGTTTTAAAAGGGAAATGATATTAACTACATTGTGGAGAACTGTATTACTATTTCAAAAAAAAAAAATGTTATAAAGTGAAGTGTGCATTTGATAAAAGAGGCTGTAGAATCCGTGTATGTGAAACAAATATACAATTATCTTGATCACAATTTGAGAAGGTCCATTAAAGCTAAACATCCTTATATGTCCTTGCCCAATTTCCAGGGTTTCATGGTGAATGTCGAATATGTTGTGATATACATATAATTAAATATCCAAATCTAAAGTATGTCCTGATTAGCTACTATTTGCAAACACATTCAACTGATTGACCTACATAAAAACGATGCAAAACTTATTCTACATACCGGACGGTATGCCATGGGATTAGAAACATGCAGGTTTCTATGCGATTTTGTGAGATAGTATTTATAGGCCTCTAGTAGTTTTCTTTGATGGAATGAAATAACAAAAATGGATGTATGCTGTCTATTGCCAAATGCTAATATTGTCTTCAGGTTCTTGTTTAATGCTCATATCTCTTTTGTTTTGCACTAGAAATTTTAGTTGCAGTTTGTGAAAAATCCAATCTGAATCAATCTTTGTTCACCTGCATTTACCATGATGATGATGATAATATTACTAGTTTTCTGATACTTGTAAGGGAACCCATAATTGCAGTAGTTGGCATGCCGTATAAGGTATCTATTGTTCATACTCAGTCATATATTTTTGAAATCTTTAAGAAAGAAATTTAATAATTGTTTTTGCCCTAGACAAGCATTGTTTTCACTCTAGAGGAAGGTCTGGGTATGCTGTTCAAAGCCTTGGCTGTGTTTGCTTTGAGGAACATAAATTTGACAAAGGTAGCCAAAAGTAAGAGTGTAAAACTGTTATCAAATTATTGTGTTGATATGCTCTGATATTATTTTTTTCCCCTTTGGAGCATTTTTCTAGATAGAGAGCCACCCACGGTGAAAGCGTCCACTAAGGGTTGTTGATGATTCTAATAAAGGGAGTGCAAAGTGAGTGAAGTAGTTTATTGAATTAAGATGATGGCATTCTAAAATTTGGAAATAGTAAATGTTCTTTGATATGTTTATACCATAGAAGTGATTGGTCTCTGGTGGCAGTACTTTGACTACCTTTTTCATATCGACGTTGAAGCTTCAATGGCTGATCCTCGTGCCCAATTTGCCTTGGGCACTTGCAGGTTTGTCTTTTCATTTATCATGACATGTAAAGAATGATAGAAACTTCTTAGGCTTATGACCCTTGATCATTAGATTTACTTTTTAAACATTAGCCTAGCTGTTGCTAATCTATGGATTTCATTTCATGCTAAACTTTTACATGCTATAACACTTCTTTTGTGATTTGTTTTAAATGTGTTTCATCGGTAACATTTCACTATAGGATAAATCAATGTAACAATTGTATACAAATTAAAGAGAGATTTGCTATGGTGACTGAAAGTATGGTTTATTCTTTATTGGTAGGAATATGCGGGATTTCTTCATGTTCTTGGTTGCTATCCAATGGATAAATGTTTATTATAGATGGATACCATCCCTCCCACTCTGACCCGACATCGGATTTCCATATCAAGTTTGGTCTATCAAGATAGACAAATTCAACATCCAATGCTGTACATACTCTTCTTCTGATCCAGCTGAAAGCCAATGGTGGGAAAGAGTTTACGGGATATATACTAAAGGTGGAATTTTTCTTCGAGAAATCATATTTATTTTTCAATCATTTTTTTACCTTCCTCGTAATGGAGAGGTTTTTTGATGGTATTCTAGAGAAACAGTGATGGGGTGTATTTCTGAGGGCATTCCCTCTGATTTATGGAAACGGATTTAGTGCAAAGATTTCCAAATTCGAATAAAATTAAGTTTGGGATGTTATCTTTTAACAGCTTTTATAATATAGCATAGCAAGTTGGATCTGTTGCTGCACAATAGGAGGTTTAAGGTTTACGGTCTAAGAATCGATCCTTTCACCATCGGTAGCAATTTGTCAATGGTTTGGACTCAAGAAGGCGTGACATCTCTGGTAACAGAGGTTAGTGAAATCCTGCAAATGATGCTTTTAGGACTTATATACAGTCTTTGACAAGGTAGCTGGGCTGAAGTTTAATTCTTTTATAGTTGTACAAGTCTGTGGAATTCTGAATTGTATAGAAAAAGTTGGTGATGAGGGATTTTCTACTAAGCTTCCTTGCCAACCTATAAATTTTCCGGTGATTCATCGTCATTCATCATTGATAGATAACATAATATGTAGTTGAAACTTGCAATTTACCCTATCTCATTTCATGGCAATAAACTCATTCTTTCGTCCTCCCGTTACAAGCATCATGCCACATGTATATTTATTATCAAAAGTTTTCTTTTAATCATTTCAATCATCATAATATTTAGGTATGCATGCACACAATCTCATCATTGAAGTGTGTGTGCATGCATGCTAATAGCTCGAGAAGCCAATAAAGGAAAAAGCTTAGGTGTGATGGGATGCATCATGCATTGTCCGAAGTAATCCTATCACGTGATAAATTTGTTAACAGAAGATGCATATGCATTTTGTTGCATTGTAGACCTTGCCAACTAGATTTAGAGTGATTAGAGTAAATGCTTTCGCATGTTGGAGGAATTATGGGACACCCGAGGCTGAAATGCAATAGAAAATTTGTACATAAAAAGTAGTAATTGGAAATTGGAAGGAAAAGAGTTGGGCAAGAAATTCAAATTGAATTATGGTGTGAATACTACTTTGCAGTTTGCACTGTCTTTAGTCTTCTGTCTTTAGTCTTCTCTCTTTAGTCTTTACACCTACTCTGTTTGTTGTGGACCCAAATTGTTAATAATGATAATAATAGGGGATATTTCACAAACTCCTGTGTTTAAGTGTAATTGTACAAATATTAAGAGAATAATAGCTAGACTTCCAAAATCTCTTTCCCAAATGATATAACATGTGAAGTACTGAAGTGTCACCATCTTGTAAATCATAAGATTATATGGTGAACGATGTGATGTCGATACATCATATGCCCACATCATTTGGTAAAGAATTTGAAAATTTTTTTTTGAAAGTCTAGCATTATTCAATATTAAACGTTTATCCATAATGGCACAGATATTCATTATTGTTGGTTGACTTCTATCAACCTTAATCGTTGATCATATTTTTAACACAAAATTACTATAACACCCTTCATATATTCTTAATTTAATATTTATCAAAATAAAATTATCAACCCACAAACAACTTTTTATCAGCAACGCAAAAGTAAAATAATTTTTTCTAAAAAAAAAATAAAAATAAAACTAAAACCAGCCAAAGAGATTGAAGGTGCAAAAAGGTGAACTCAAAATATCAGTCATCAAAGCATAAATCCAAAGAACATTATCCTTCTTTCTCCTCGATAATGCTCAAAGTTTTAAACAAAGTTTCATTTTCCTAGTTATTACCAAGTTGTGAATACTTGAGAAGAACTAAGGTCATTGAAGCAGTCGTATTAATAGTTTTCGTAAAAACAGATTTTCTCCATTGCATAATTATCCGCTGCTTGTGCGAGCAGATTGGCTCCTCACGCAGAGGAGTAGACGCGAGGATCTGCTTCTCGTCGGAGTAGATCGCTCCTCCAATTGGAGTGGTCTATGATTTTATTCCAATTAATAGTGGTCGATCATCGCTCCACAGAGATGACCAGATCGCTCCTCCAATTAATAGTAAAATCATTCCCTCTGATTTAATGCATCTCTCTCTACAAATTTTTACTTCAGCATAAATCTTCACATACTTGTATTCTTTAATGGAAGAATTATAGAAGAATATAGTAGGTTAATGCATCAGTCCCAAGAACAAGTCCATGTCTTTATGTTCGAGAGAGATGCATTTTGACAAACTAAGGTTGTGCTATTAAAGCCGACCGTGATTTGGATACCCACATGTATCGACATAAAAACTTCACTAGCAATGTTGACAGAATTTCAACTATCAACACCAGTGAAATGCTGCAGATGAAATAAACTAAATGTTAAAAATATTCTACAAGTATGTGGCCATTTTGATTTGTATATTTGTGTTCTTTCAAGTAACTATCCATGTTTGACAGTATGAGGTTGGCCTAGTGGTATGTCATTTACATTTACACCATGAGGTTGTGAGTTCAAGTCTCACCCTCTCTCTCCCCTAAACCTCGAATTATTATAATATTTCAACAACAAAAAAATTAAAGTAAGTACCTATGGAACAAGGATCGATCATTTGTTGAAAACGTTAGAAACGACAGCTAAACTATAGAAGGTTGGAGCTATACCAGTTGCAGTTGCAATTTACCCTACCTCGTTACATGGCGCAATAAACTGATCGGTCTTTTGTCTGCTACAAACATATCATATCGTTCTAACATCTGCTTATTAAATCCTACCACGTTTATATTTATTATCTAAGTGTTTCTTTTAATCAACTGCTTATTAAATCACACCAAGTAGATGAGATGAGATTTGTCCGGTGGTATACCCCTCACACATGCACCACAAGATTATAAGTTTGAGTCATCCCCCTCCCCATAAAATCCCCAAATTCATGTAATACTTCAAACAAACAAAAAATACACCACGTGTATGTTTATTATCAAAAAAAATTTCTTTAAATTAATCATTTCAATCATCATAATATTATTAATCTTTTTCTTTTAATTCTTCCATATTATCTTCAATGCCCTCAACTTCTACATTTTTTAATTTTGAATCTTTTGAATCCCAAAACAACACTTGCTCAAAGTCTATATTCGCAAATATTGTTTTATTGTTATTCAAATAACATAATGGCTGCAAGTATCTGTGCCCTTTTGAGTGAAAATCTATCCAGATTAATCCAAAATTAAATAGGTTGCATTTTGGTTTATACGAACACAAAAGTTGTCACTTGTGGTTACCAGATGAGATAGCAATATACCCTAGCCATTTAGGAAACGGAAGGGGAACGGTCCCCAGTTCATACTCAATTCTCCTATCGTGATCGGGTTGAGATCCGAAAGACTACGATCCATCGGATTGCCATTGCCTTGGTAAACTTATTACATTGTAAGATTTCAGTAGAGGATACAAGGCAATCCCAAAAATGCTCTCAAGATATCCAATAAAATGTAGCAATTAATGTTCAAGCAAAGAAACAACTCTTGATTTTTGTATTTTATTTTAAGTATTTTTTCTAAATATTAATTTTAAGTATTGTTTCATCAGATTCAATCTTGTCATCCATGTATATGGTTATTTTATATCTAAGATATGAAATGATTGAGAAATAATCACTAGAATACAAAATCATAATTGAAGTGTGTGTGGAAAGCACACACGATACATTTTATTTGCCGTTGCAATCATACCATCAAGTGGTAAATTTCCTCAAGGCCTACAATAACATGTAGCAATGTATGAATACTTTCTCAGTGTTCGTTGCAAAGAAGCCACTAAAATACAGACACATATGATATTCTTTCATCGTAAACATCTGATCGAAGAGGAAATCTGTTGCAAAGCCACAGCATTAAGCCACAGCATTGACTGTCTAATATCCTTCTTAAAAATTAGACACAAGATAGGGTTTCAGGATCTACGGTGTAAAGAGATCGAGGAGGAAAAAGTAGTCCAAGTCTCTTCTGGGTTTGAAAATGGCAAATTCACAAACTTAGGGTAAGCTATTAGAATCAACCGTATTTTGGATACACACCTTAATCAACATAGAGATTTTACCGACAATCTTGTCAATATTTCAAGGACAAACATCTCTGGAAGAGTCGGAATGAATGAGTTTTACTTCATGAGTCCCACATCAGCTTTTGTCTAAACGAGGTTTGAAGTTGAAATTTAATCGTGAACTACTAAACTATGGGGTCTATTTCCTTATTTTCTTCGTACATATGGAAAAAAGCCACATCCAAAAATAAAAATAAAAAGTGGGTTAAGATATTTGGATCTTTAGATTTCTTGAGGATGCGATTCCGCAAGATTTTCTGGTCATCTGATCAAAATTCTGGCCAGCAAGCACTTGCTCAATGTGAGATGACACTAAGCAAGTTAGGAGGCGATGGCCAGATACCTGTTTGAAGGGTTTGTTTGAATCACATCAGAGGCGGATTTCTTGTGTGATTTTTCCTAGATGCGTCTCACTAGTAACGAGGTTCTGCTTTATTGGATGGAACTAAGGGGTGTTTCTTTTTCGACAGGAATAGCTGATCTACAATATCAGCCTCCACATTCAACTAGTTTACGCAACAAATGAAGTACCCCAAGTCTAGTTATATAGCAACAGAAGTAATAATAACAGCACACATACTTCGCTTTTCACACTACACACTAACTTATTCATACGAGCTGAGCAGAACTTATGTGCTTAATGCTTCCCAGATAATCCCATCCATTGTAAGATTACTCTTCCTTGGTGTGCAGTTCCTTCAGAAAATCTTCATTGTCGACCAGAACCTACATGCATACACGCACCACAAGTTATTTCTCAACGAACCAAACAAGCAATTTATTAGCAGTAGACGAAAGTAAACCCTACCGTTTTCCAGCCATCAGGGTCTAGAAAAGCAGTAATTTTGGTATTGATTCCGGGAAGAGGTCCTGGTTGTCGAGTTATCTTTCCTCCAAGCTCTTGTGTAACCAGGTTAACAACCTCGGCACTTTTGTACACATCATCGGTGCTAACAGCAATCTACAATAGATACCATTACAATCAGAAACAAGTTTTCAACCGTAGAAGTCACCAAGGCTTCCATGATAAAAAGATACTAGAATTACCTGTGCATATGCATTTCCCTTGGCATATTCAGTCACACCATAATTATAAGTCAACTCCAGAACGGTTGTCTCGTATTCATCAGCATATCCAATCATTGCCAAGGTGTACTGTAAGACAAATGCAGCCAAAAAATAATAAGAAACAAACTCCGAAAGCATTTTCCAAAAATTCATAACTATTATACCTCTTTCTATATATATATATAGATTCATATAAAAATTCTTAAAAGGAACAGAGTTTACCTTGTACTCAGGTCGATCAATCTTCCTTAACAGCTTCATCCCCATGGCCTGCAGAACCAAAACACGTGAACGATTAAGAAAAGTAGATGGCAGACACCTCTTTGACTGATTTACTGAATACTAAAGTTCAGATACTAACAAAGAGAAGCAGCATAGAAATGTTTATGCAATATAAGTAAATGGCAGACACCTCTTTGACTGATTCAACGAATACTGGAGTTCAGACACTAACAAAGAGAAACAGCATAGAAATGTTCGTACAAAGTAACGAAACAAGTATCTACACACTGCTAATTTCATGACACTAGCTGATATGGTATAAAAAGTATTATCAACGAAATATTATATGAATTTGTGCATATACTGCCATTAAAATGGTTTCACCTTCATCACTTTTCTAAGAGAAACTTCAGTCATTCAAGATGCTTCTTGAACAGCTTTAGCCAGTTGGTAATGAATCACTAATCAAAGCCAGTAACTTATAATGAAACTTTCAATATGCCCAATTAGCTAAGTAATTGCTACAACCATCAACCACGTCTAAACCCTCCATATTCACAAATTTTCTTCACTCTTCATTATGAGGATATACTAAAGCTGTTTGCTGGCAAATTATTTTAATGTGTCAAATTCGCAATCATGCAATACACATGCTTAAAAATATCCCCCAATTGCAGCAGGTCTAACACGAAAAGGAGATCCATCATGCATTGGACATACAAATTCAAGTAAAAGATAAACTTTATATTACATTACCTTTTCATAGAACTTAATGGAGCGATCCAGGTCACCAACACGAAGCATTACTTGACAAAGTGGCTCAGGGGTTGGACCTCTTTGGATGAGTTCAAAAGTGTAACCATCAGGATCCTTCACAAAGGCAATGACAGAAGTTCCACCTTTAACGGGACCAGGTTCTCTGGAGACATTGCCACCCAGGGCACGGACTTTTTCAACCATTTTGTAAACCTATAAGTCCATGGTATGCATGGGTCAATTTCAAAACTGAAACAAATTCATGTTGTAAATTATCTCCAAAAATTAGAATGACACTTACATCTTGAGTTGCAATACCAAAATGCCCAAAACCAGCTCCAATATCATATGAAGTTACACCATAATCTGTGGATCATTTAAAAAGTCCATAATTACAAATATATAGTTAAATAAAATTACAAAATCAATAGATAATTGTCTCTCTATAAGTAAAATTAATCCGCTTTGCCAATATCAGTAACTCTTAGCTCTGAGCCTGTTTTCTGATTTTGTAATTTCCTTGAATAAGAGCTACAAGTTTGGCTCACATAAAACTATTGGGAGACTATATCTTAAACAATTCTGACTTGATGAATTACAGGCTGATGTCAATCATAATTTTCCAGATAACCCATGACACAGTTTAAATCAACCAGAATATATTACACAAAATAACTAGAGGGATGATAATTAAAAGAAATACATATCAAAGGACATGAAGCAATAGCTTATAAAACCAAATCTGAATATAACCATTTTATGAACTAACAAGAAGTCAAGAACACAAAGATAAATATTTAAATAGCCCATTGAATAAGAGAAATGTAGAACAACATACTGTATGTTAACTCCACAACAAAGTTAGACTCTTCTGGGCCAAACCCAAGAAAAGCATTGGTGTATTTCTCTTCTGGGATGTCTCTTTGTCTCAACAGCTTCATCCCTAAGCCTTCAGTATAAAACCTGGAAAATTCAGAACAACATGAGAACATTCTAGCGTTCAAAATTATCGATTACACACAAATATCAAGCAATATCAATGTTTTAAAAGCCATACTTGATTGTGCGATCGAGATCACCAACACGATACACAGCATGAAGGAGGCGGCGCTTATCTTTCTTTGGCCATTCCAGAACCTCAGCGTTTGGAGCAACAGGTGCAGCCTCAGCCATCTTGAGATGAAAGCTATTACTCTGTTTCAATCCGCAACATTGCAAATAAAGTTCATAAAGTGTATCAATAGAATACAACCATCATAATATCTTTTACTATCTTATATGTATAGGCAATCAGACGAGGATTCATTTTCAACCGATGGTAATTTGAGGAACAACCGACATTTTCAATTAGAGCAACTACAAATATGCAGAAATCAAATAAAAACTATATAGAACAGATACACCTTTTACTGTCTGCTTTGGCTTTTTTACTTTTTTGCTTTTTAGAAACTGATTTTATCATTTTTGTATTCTATGTATGGTTTTTAAAAGTGGATAAGGTTTGAAATTCCTGAATAGTGCTATAACATTTCAGAAAGTAAAAATTTTACTTTTGAAGCAACAAATTCTTTGCTTTTTATTGAAACACAATTTTATTTTTCTTTTTGCTTCAAAAAAAACACTTATTTTAATTATCGCTCTTGTTCTTCTTTTCAACTTCTTTTATCCTCCAAAAAAATCAAAAACAAAATCTCTCCTTCTACAAACAGATGCTTCAATATCAAACAAGTACAAATTTCCAGCAAAACAGACAAGGATCAGAAAAAATGTAATAGACAAAAAAGCTGTTCTTTGAAATGAAAGTTAAATTAAAACAGACTTGATTAACACAATTAGTCTAATTTTTTTTATTTTATCTGTCAAATTCGAGCAGATCACAAGATAAAACCAAAACAAAGCGTGAAATCAATCAATCAATCAAACGATAACAGCAACAAATCCACACCAACACAGCAAAATCGAAAAGGCAAAAGAGAGACATTCGAGAGCTTACCAGAGTGAGTGAAGTGGAAATCAACAACAGTGTTGAAAATGGCGTTGAACGAGCGTTGCGATCAAATATATATTATTATATTGTTGATTTCGTCTTCGATATGGTGGTGGGGCGTGGAGGGGTGGGTTTTGTTACAGTGACTGTGCTGTTAGTGAATGTTGATGGTGACGGAATTAAGATCAAACGGTGGAAATTGGCCTGTATTGAAGACCGAAGAATCACCACGTGGCGCTAATGTTGAATATCTACGTGGCGCCAATTTATCAAGCCACATGAACCTCGTTTTGTTTTTTATTTTAAAGAGTAAATTTTTTGGCAAGATCCCTAAGGTTTGTCTTTTTACAATTGGAAACTATTTTTTTATTAACTTACAATGACGTACCCAGCCATTAGTCAAAATTGGCTAAACTTAACCGTTAACCGAGTTTGACAAAATGCTCCTAGAATTTTGAATTTTTAAAAAAAATCTGAATTTTAAAAAAAAAAATTACAAGTAAAAATGGAAAAAATTATAGATATCAATTATTATCGATTAGTGAAAATCATATCTTATCGTCAGTTATGGTAGATATATATTTCCACAATGTTTTATATTAATTTTGTTGTCTATTACAACAGAAGCCTATTTATAAGCATACAATATTACATTAAATGAAAATATAAAATAATATGAAAACAATTCAAATTCAAATACAAAAGGTAGCTATATAAAATCTATATAGCATATAATAATTGGAAGAATCAAATATTCAACATTTTCCATCAAAGCCAACTTGAGTTTGCAAATGAAGCCTTATAACGGAAAATATTCAACATTGTTTTAAATTTTTCATACTTATTATAAAAGAAAAAGTTATGCATATATTAATGAAAATATTATCATTAATGTTTTTTTTTTTTTTTTTTTTTTATTTTTAAAGTAATATAGCAAAGAAAAAAGTTAAAGTGAAGATAGAAATATCTATAAACTTTTTTGACACGCATGATAAAGACACATGATGAAAGAAAGATGTTGAGTCAGTGTATGTGGTGAATAAAAAGGTGTGGATACAGAGGGGTCCACTTTTTTGTTTTTTCATTAGCATTTTAATGTTGGGTTAATTGCATAAACATATCCTCTATGTATATAATAAAGCAAATTTTTAAACAAATACCCTATTCAAACACAAACATACCCTGCCATTAAAGCCAAACCGTTATCTTTATCTGTTGACCAGTCAAATCTCTAAAAGGACAAATTTGCCCTTGTCACCTCATCCAACATAAACTTATTTATTATTTATATTTATTTACTAAGAAAAATAAATTAGTTAATTATTTATTTATATTTTATAGAAAAGGCAAAAACCTCATCCTCATCTCTAACATCATCACCAAATCCATCCTCATCACCAGTATCTTGAACCCACCCAAAATTAACTCAACAAATCAACCCAAAAAAAATAATAATAACGAAAAGCTGAGAGAAAAATGGTGGACGAGGAGTATAGCTGATGGAGTCTTACTATTGAGTACATCATCACCAAATCCACCCTCATCACTAGTATCTTGAACCCACCCAAAATTAACTCAACAAATCAACCAAAAAAAATGAAAAGCTGATAAATCAACCCTCCAGTAGACGATGCAAATCTCCGTTTGGAGATCTGCATTGGATATCATTTGATTAGAGGAGATCCGTATTGATCTCCACCAAATAAAGGAGTTCCACATCGACGAACTGGAAATTAATCTGGAGATGAAATGGAACCCGATCTCATACAAATGGAGGATATTGGAGCTCGCCATGGAGGGGGGCCGTTGGGTGGTGATGGGTTTGGTGGGTGGGTATTTCCAATAATGGAGATTTAAGTTTTTGTTTGTGATTTTTCTATTGATTTTTTGTTGGTTTGTTTGAGAATGAAGAAGATGTTGATGATTATTGAGAAGGAAAAAAATGGTATTGACTATGATTGAAGGAGAATAAAATGGAGATTTGGATAAAAAAAAAATTATTTTCTTTCTTTAACTAATGTTGATGATTTGAGGGAAAAAAAAGATGTTCATAATATTGAAGAAGAAGAAGATCATCTAGATCTAGGATCATCAAAAAAAAAATAATAATAAAATAAAATAAAAAATAAAATAAAATCTATTTCTTTAAAAAAAAAAAAAAAAATCTTTATTGAGGTTGTTGATGATTCTTGAAGAGAAAAAGATCGAGAAATTTTTATTTTTTTTGAAAAAAAATTCTCTTTCTTATATTTTCTTTAAAATATTGTGAATGGATATTCCATATCTCCTAAAAAAAATAAATAAAAATAAAAAAATCTTGTATTTTCTCTCTTTTTTTTTTTATCGTGAATGGCTGAATTTTTTTTTTTTAATAAATGAACATAAATATAAGTAATGTGGCAGGGGTAAATTTGTCATTTCATAAATTTGGTTGGTCAACCGTTAAAGATAACGGTTTGACTTTAATGGCAAGGTATGTTTGTGCTCGAATAGGGCATTTGTTTGAAAATTTGCTTTATTAGATAAATAGAGGGTATTTTAGTGCAATTAACCCTTTAATTTTTTGATTGTTTGTGTTTGGAGACACCCTTTGGAATTGGATCCTTCCTCAACAATATTCTTTTCATTTGCATGTGAGATGTGACGAAAGGAATCCAAATGATGTATAAATGGTTATCATATAAATCATGGGATAGTGTGGTAAACCCGTAAATGATTACTCTCCTACGTCATTGCATGAGAGACTATCTTTAACCTAAATTGAAAGTCGAGCATCAAGACTTCATTAGTGAAGAGAAAAGATACAACTAGGCTTTACATCGAACCATAAACATAGACTTATTTGTACAAAGACGAAACTAAAATAAAGCATGAAATCGAACGATATAGACTTATTCGTAAAAGACAAAACTAAAACAAAGCATGAACTCGAATGATAACAGCGAGCCAGTCACGAAAGTAAGATCGAAAAGGTAAAAAGAGAGACTCTTAACAGTCTAACTAGACATTAACTTATTCATACCAGCAGTAGTAGTAGGAACTTATGTGCTTAATGCTTGCTAAATAATGCCATCCATCATGAGATTAATTACTCTTTCTTGTGCAGTTCCTTTAGAAAATCTTCATTGTCGACCAGAACCTATGTACAAGTGCCAGAAGTTAATTTTCAACGAATGAAATAACTATAGTTACCGTGAAGCATGGTGTATAACGATAAAACTGTATGTTTAATTTATTAGCAGTGGAGAAAAACCCTGCCGTTTTCCAGCCATCCGGGTCTAGAAAAGAGGTAATTTTGGTATTGATTCCGGGAAGAGGCCCTGGTTGTCGAGTTATCTTACCTTCGAACTCTTGTGTAACAAGGTTAATAACCTCTGCACTTCTGTACACATCATCTGTGCTGATAGCAATCTACAATATAGATACCATCACAATCAGCCAAAAATAAAATAACGTTTTCAAATGAAGAATTAAGTCACTGAGGCTTCAAGATACTATAATAATTACCTGTGCATATCCATTTCCCTTGGAATATTCAGTCACACCATAATTATAAGTTAACTCCAGAATAGTATTCTGGAATTCATCAGCAAATCCAAGCATCGCTAGGTCGTGCTGTAAAGCAAACGCAGCCAAAAAAAAGATGGAAGTAAATAAACGAAATAAACCACTGGTAGTTATTAAATTAATTACCACATGTACCAATTGAAGATTCCATTCGGGAAATCCTACGCGTGAAAATTTTATATAGATAGATTACGTATAAAAATTCTTAAAAGGAGCAACCATTGTGCTCAGGTCTATTAAACCTCCTTGACAGCTTCATCCCCAGGGCCTGCATGCAGAGCCAAAATCCATGACCAAATAAGAAAAGGTAATTATATATTCATCATCTATATGGATATACCAATTGATGTAGGACACTTTTGACAGGCATTTGGAGAGGTAAACGACATCCGTTTTAGGCCTATAGTGTATCATTGAAACCTTATCGACGAGCCCTACAAAATTAATGGGGATTTACCCCATGATGCATCGTCATTTTCCTAAAAAAAGCCATTTTGACTTCCATTAATTTTTCAGCTTTTCTGTTCTCAGGCATTTTTTAGCAATTTCCCTTTTATTTTTTTTTTATTTTTTTTTTTTTGGTCAAGTTTGTTTAGGAATAGCCTTTTAGGTTTTGGAAATTACTCAAATTTACCTTATCGGGTAAGTTTTGGTCTTTACCTATTTTTGTCAATTTAGGAATCTTGAGTCTTAAAGAAATCGAATCGGGTTTGTTTTTCTCTGTTTAAGCAAGAGCTAGCGGTGAGAATAATTGTTAGTCAGCTAGTTTAGTCAGCTAGTTTTTCTTTGATATTAATAAAATCATTCTTAAGAACAAAATTCTCTCGTGTATTTGAGAACCTATCATTATCACTTTCGTTTTTTCACAAATTCAAACAAAATATAACTTTATATCACTGACATGAAGCATTACATGATCACAAAGTTGCTCAGCGGTTGAAGCTCTTTCGAGGACTTCAAAAGTATAACCATCAGGATCCTTCACAAAGGCAATGATAGCTGTTCCTCCGATGACCGGAGCAGGTTCTCCGGTAACAATGCCACCCATAGAACGGAGTTTTTCAACCATTTTGTACACCTAGAAAAGTCCATGACATATATTTCAAAAATACTGAAAACAAAATCATGTGTGCTGATTAAGAAAATCTCTCCAATAATCAGAATGAGAGACACTTACATCGTCAGTTGCAAGACCAAAATGCCCAAAACCATCTCCAATATCGTATGAAGTTACACCGTAATCTGTGGATCATTTACAAAGTACATAAATTAGAAGATCAATTGATAACTGTTTTCCGATTTTGTAATTTTCTTGAATAAGAGCTACAATTAAGTTTGGCTGACATAAACTTATTGTCTTGTCAGACTCATGAGCTACAATTAAGTTTGGCTGACATAAACTTATTGTCTTGTCAGACTCAAATCAGCTGTCAAATTTTGGTGTCCTAATTTGTGTCAAACCACAACCAAATTGGGACATATGTGCATATTTAAGTCGGACTCAAATCAGCTGTCAAATTTTAGTATCTCAATTTGTGTCTAACCAACCAAATTGGGACATGTGTATACATTTATGGATTTATGTGCACACATATCCCAATTTGATTGGTTGGACACAAATTGGGACACTAAAATTTGACAGTTTATTTGAGTCCTTGTCTAAAACAATTCTGACTGTGTGAATTATAGGGCGATGGACAACCACAATTTTCCTTATGATCCATCAAGGGATGGCGGCCTTCCCCACACCTCTCCTCATTTATTTTTTGTAAAATCATTTTTTCTTAAATCCCCACAATAGATAGAGTGGGATGTGGCGAGGTAGAACGAGGAACCCATTTACCCGTTTATCAAAAGATTCAAAACTACTCATTAGAAAAAAATATATATACATAACACTAACAACTAAACAATAAAGTATTTATAATCATCTCATAATTAAACATTAAAATTAAACAACATAAATCTAACCACTAAACAAGTAAATTTAATTATTTTAAAATAAATTCAGTCACTTAAACATGAAATGTGAAGTAAAAATGTTCAAAATTGTATTGTGTTAATGTAAAAAAAATTAAAAAAATTAAAAAATTAAAGAGATGTAAAGCTGCATTAGGGTTTATATACATATATATTTTTCTGTTTCTTTAAAACTACTTAGTTTAAATATATATATTTCTAAAGAAAGAACAAATAAATAAATAATAATAATATAAAATTTATATTTTAAATAGGGTGGGGAGTATAAAATTCGTCACTGCCTCATACCAATTCCGATTTTATTGTCTATCCCCATCTCCCACAAAATTAAAACTCATTCTCACCCCATAACCGTAGGTCCTCGTGGGGTCGTCCCCATGTGTTATTTTGCTATTCCCATCTTCAATGAAATGGTTTAACTTAACTTTCCAAAAAAAAAAAAAAAAATTGCTTAAATTAACAAGAACCAGAGGACTCTAATCAAAAGGAATACATTTTTTTAAAAAAGTATAACAATATTATATAAATCCGGGGTTTTGCAACCTCGTGATGAAGGTGTGAGGGGTTTACCACTAGTGCTGGCAAAACGGGCCAAGCCCTGGCCTGTTTCGGTCGCGTGCCCGAGCCGGCCCGGCATGCCTGCTTAACAGGCTGTGCCCAAGCCTATTAAGCCGGCGTGCCGTGCTGGGCCCAGGTGGCGCAGCCTGCAGGCAGGCCTGTGGACCTAAATTAAAAAAAAAAAAAAAAAAAAAAAAAAAAAAAGAATTATGGCAGGCCCTAACAGGGCGGCCCGCGTGCCGACCTGTTAGGGCCCGCCATAATTCAAAATTTTAAAATTTGAATTGAGGGGTGGCTTTTGTAATTATTCAGGAGCCGTTGGTGACCGTTAGGGGGTAAAAAAAATATCCAAAACTTTTAAAAATTACATTTTTTAAAATTTTTTCCAATTTTTTCCAATTATACCCTAACCTAACATTTTCCTATAAATACCCCCATCACCCTCACCTCATTCTCTACATTTTCTCTACTTCCCTACTCTCTTATTTTCTCTATTCTCTACAATCTCCAACATCTCTCACTCACTCTTTCAATTATTTTGTAATTTATTTTATTTATTTAATATATTATATACTATATACTATACACTATACATTATATGTTATATAGTATATACCTCCCACTCTCTAGTCTCTACATATTCTAAGGCTCTTACTCTAAGGTATTCCCCCTTTTTTTTTTTTTTTTTTTTTTTAAAAAAAAAATTTACTTTCATTTGTTATTTAATTATTAACTATTATTAATATATTATTCATCGAAAACTAATTAAGTGTTGTATGAAATGAAAAATGTTATATTTCATATTAAAATTATTACATTAATAATTACACAAAATTATTACAATGTATAAAAAATAATATTGTAATAACAAAATAATTGAAAGAGTGAGTGAGAGATGTTGGAGATTGTAGAGAATAGAGAAAATAAGAGAGTAGGGAAGTAGCCCCCCCCCCCCCCCCCCCCCCCCCCCAAAACAGGCTGGCCCAGCACGGCCCATTAAGCTAACGGGCTCGGGCCAGCTTGTTTTGACACCACTATTTACCACCGGACCAACCTTATCTGATCGTAAAAAACTTATAAAACCAAAATATGCATAGAACCATTTCATGAACTGAGTAACAAGAAAACAGATAGAACATCATACTGTGTTAACTCAACAACAAAGTTAGTCTCTTCTGGACCAAACCCAAGAAAGGCATTGGAGTATTTCTCTTCCGGGACGTCTCTTTTTCACAACAACTTCATCCCAAATCCTTCAGTGTAAAACCTGGAAAAATTGGAACAACAATATAAGAACATCCTAAAATTCAAAATTATTCGCTGAAAACAAACAAATATCAAGCAATATATATATATATCAATGTTTCGAAAGGCATACTTGATGGTGCGATCAAGATCGCCAAGGAAACGGTGATTATCAGCATTTGAAGCAGCATTTGAAGCAATCATTTTTTTTGCCTCTTGTTTTCAAACATTGATAGTTGAAAAAACAATAAAAAAGAAATTATAACGTGATTTCATAAATTATAGTTATTGATTGTTATTTGGTTTATTCGGAATCCATTAATATCAACTCAAATAAAAGCAAAACGGGATTACTAATTTGTTTAATTTAAAAAATAAGAAAAAAAATTGTAGATAAAAACATTAATGAAATTTTATATAAAATTACACTCAAGAGTATTTCTGAAAATTTTCAGAATATTTTTACGAAAATGATATTACACCCCATATCGATATAGTACCTTTATGATTCAGGAATATCGAGAATACTATCGAAACGATAACAGTAAAAAGCAATTAAAAATTAGAAAGAGAGAGTTGAAAGCTTACTAATGATGAGAGATTGGAGAGTGGAATATCAACACGACTACACGAGCTTTCAAAAATGGCGAAGAAACTAGTACAGTTGCTGCTGCTATATATTGTCGTCTTCGATTGGGTTTATCTGGAGTGCCAGCTGATCTGTCACTGAAGGCTAATGGTGGAGAAAATCTTACATGTAAAGGTGCATTGCATCGGGTTTATGCAAGATTTTCTCCTAATGGTGATAGCCTGACAAGAGATTAAGATCGGACGGTGGAGATTTACTTGCCTGTTTTTTGTAATCAATCGATTCAAGTCCATTATTTGAACCGTAGTGGGATCTGTCCGTGACTTTATGCCGGACATACTAATTTGGCGCCAAGTTCCACGTTTGTTTTTATTTATTATAAATTAATATCCAATAAATGCTTATAATTTTTTAGTTTAATTACATTCATAATTTTCTACTTAATCATCTTAATTACCAAAATAATTGACAAATTTTTTTCTTAAATATGTATAATAGTGTTTTATAAAATGGGCACAGGATAATGTAACAACATATCATGCCAAACACTTTTTAAAAAAATTTACAATCTATTTTTTTTTAATCTTACACCGAACAGTTCGAGGTTTGGCTGGAGTTTATTGAGAAAAAAAACTTCTCAATTTTATTTGAAAAATGCAAATAGTCGGGCTCCTAACTTATTCAAAGAGTACAAATTAATTGAATCATTTTTAACAGTTTGAATCTAAGTTACTATCAAAGTGATTAAGCATGTTTTATCATCAAGTTATGTCATTAAAAATTCACAATTTTTAAAGTAAAATTTAAAAAAAAAAATTAGTTTTAACAAACACAATCAAGCAAAACATCATTTTGAAAATATAAATTTTATTTTTAAAGGACGACGAATGATGGGTTGAGTACACATTATTTTGTCACATATCGAAACATATCCTATAAGCTTTATTTGGAGAGGGAATGGGGGGACACGTCATATACTCACATGAAAGATGACGTCAGCATCAGTGTCGGTGATAAAAAGTTGTGGATAGCATAGAGCATGTATTGTCTTTTTTCATTAGAAGTTTTAGTTTTCAGATAATTTCAGTGGTGCCCTTATTTTTTTATGATATTGTAAACAGTGACAACTTTTGCCCTTAATTACATGGACATCTTCTAGAATCGGTTAGCTTTGTGAAACTAATGGCTCATTTAATTCAATTTTAGAAGGGAAATTTTGTCTTTTAAAAAAAAAAAAAAAAAGGGATACATTAGGCTTAAATATTGCATTCTCGTGACATTAATTGTACCACACAAAAGGCTCTCAACTTTTGTACCCATTCACTCCGATGTCTGATTTACTCACCACCGCTCGTGAAAGTTCAAAGGCGTCCCAATTGGATCGGAGTCATTGATTAGTTTTGAAATTGTTGAAAATAAATGGAAAAAATAACAACTAGTGTAATTTTGAGAACTAAGAAAGGGGTGGGCACGGATCGGACCGGTTTTGGGGAAAATCGATCCCATGCTGATATTGCATGGGAAATCTGACCAAAACCGAATAGGGTCGATCCGGTTCGTTTCAGGCCAATTTTCTTGGTTTTGAGCCAAGTTGGACCCTTTTGGGCCTGAAAATATTCTAAACCTTTATAAGCCCAATTTAAAATATTTTAACCCATTTTTAGTTATGTTTGGTCTAGCCCATTTTAAATATGTTTGGTTCATATTCTTCAAATTCAATTGCACCTGTTACCTAATTGTACTTTTTAAATTCATATCTTACAAATGTTAATACAATAATGCTAAACATCCCACCTAAAATCCCACATTTTTCATCCTACTACATGTGGCATGTGAGGTGTCAAATTATGAGTGGATACACATTAATGATGATTTATCTCACCTACCCCATGTATCCACTCACAATTTGACACCTCACATGCCACATGTAGTGGGATGAAAAATGCGGGATTTTAAATGGGATGTGTAGCATTACTGATGTTAATAATACACTTGAAAATATTATATACATCCGCTAATTGAATTTTGCACAATATTTAAAAATAAACAATATCTTGCTTGATAAACTTGATTTTCAGAATGGTTTCAAATATAATCCTCAGCCAATATGACCTTATTGACTCCTAAAAAAAACCCAGTACGATCAAGTATTTCATATTTGCGTGTATTACTCACAAAAATACATCATAACTATAAATACGGTTAGGGATGCAATTATCACTATAATTATCACTATAAAGGAGAGGTTTTTTCGTATTTTGCAATTTAACATATAAATGTTAGACTCAAACCCTCGTCACAAACGTGAAAGGGAACTTATAAGTAATTTTGTATACACAACAGTGCAACATGCATGATTTTGCTACATAATTATATATATATATATATATATATATATATATATATACGGTCCTGTTCTGGTTAGTGCATACTGATGTAATTACATCAGTACCAATGTATGTGGACCACTGATTATGGAGAAGTTTTGACAAGTGCATAAAATATATAAATCTAATGGTCCACATCCAACGCACTGATGAAGATATATCAGTATGCACTAACTTGAACATTTCTGTGTGTATATATATATATATATATATATATGAATATGATGTAATTATCAATCACAAATTAAAAAGGATGAAAAAAAAAAAAAAAAAAATGTTTTGAAAGTAAACATGAGGCCGGAAACCAATAAACATTCAATGAATGTGGGTGGTGATTAGTGACAGGAAACTTAGGAAAATTAACTCTTAAATTATTGTTTGATATATGGTTTTTTTTTTTTTTTTTTTTTTTTTTTTTTTTTTTTTTTTTTTTGCCAATTGACCAATTCTTTATAATATGATTACTTTTTTATTGCAAAAGACAATTTGAATCTAGCCACTTTAATTTGTTCATGTTTGGACCACGGTCCCTCTCCCACTTCCTTTTAATTTAACTATATAGTCTAGGAGGAGCCATCCCTTTTGAATCCCAAAGGTCACACAAAAAGTTTGTTTGTCCTTTTAGGGTTTTTGAATATCAATACCCACCTCACTTACATTGATTCCCACTTTCTTTATTGGCTGCTTGATCAATCATATATAGATCATACAAAGGAGAAACCTAATTAGGTGCATTGTATATACATTGAGCAAAATGCTATGAGAGGAAGGAGGATCTATGGATCAACCCCATCGTCTATTTGTCATCTCGATCAACTCAATAGATCGCTCCAAGAACATTTTCAGTATTAAAAGATTGTGGACCAAACGGTAGAATCTTGCTTATTATGTGAAATACACTGTTGGTTTATTCGTAATGTATCATTTTTAAAATCAATTAACTATAAATTTCTATTTTTTCACACTAGTATTATTTAGACAAAAGAGTTGGTCGTAACATTTGAACTCAATATATCACTCCGAAGATATTGCCATTATCCCTAAGATCGCGGACTAAACTATAGAATCTTGCTTAATAAGTGGAATATACTAGTTGTCCACCATCAACTAATCACCTTTTAAAACTATATATCAATTGATGGTTCTCAAAATTAGTATTCTTAAGACAAAAAAAGTTCATGTCTTGAAGTTGGCTTCACAATTTCATAGCTAGTTCATCTGAAATCACACACTAATAGCATCTCATGAATAGAGGTAGACCAGATAATGTTGATCCGGTAGAAAATCTTCCACATCTGCACCATAAGATTATGAAAAAAAAAGAAAAAAAAAAAGAGGTTGCATTTGGTACATCGCTCACTCTACACATTTATGTGTGTATATCAATATATATTAAAATTTGATTTGATAAAATATACATGATTAAAGAAGAGTAAACAAGTCCAAATCAAGGAGTCGAGGCAAACACAAGATTTTTCAAAATCTTACGGTGGCCATGACCTCACATTATTTTATCAAGAAGGTTCGTGGCTTCGTGCAATAAAGTTCTTCTTGCTTTAATGCCGACTTGGACTTAAAATAATTTGTTCCTTCTAGTCTTCTACTAAACAACAATCATGTCTCTTTCCCCGTACTCTTAACTGATTTGAAGGTGATGATATTTTTTTTTTTTTTTTTTTCAAAAAGGACTGATTACAACGAAACACAACACTCCGTCGCAACCAAAGCACCAACACAAGGAGGAAACTCCTCCAGCCAAAACAAATCCTCCACACAAGAGAGGCTGTTTTTAGCTAAGCCATGCGCTACTCGATTAGCCAAACGAGGAATGAAAGTAATAGAACTACACAAGGCCTGGTCACACAACACCCTAATATCTGATATAACGGTCCCAATCTCAGAGCACAGCAGCTTTGAAGAATTGATCCAATCAACCACAACCTTCGCATCGGACTCAAGCTGACACGGAACTAACCCTGTATCTAATGCCAGACGGAGACCACGAAGAATTGCACAACCTTAAATTTTTATGAAGGTGATGATATTCTTATCCATTAGTATACCTATATTTTATTTAAAAAGTTAATTATAAAAATGTTACAATAGAAATTTACGGACAATGATAAATTACTTTAATTAAAAATAAATCAAATACTATGTACATTCATATCTTAAACAATATCTCTTTATTAAAAAAAAAAAAAAAAAAAAAAAAACTTACGATAAACCCTAATTAAACTCTAATTTTATTTTAAGTATTAAACTTTTTCATCATCACATGAGTATCATATAACAAAATACAATAATCCTACTTTGTCTAAATTTGGTGTCCAAATCTAGTGCTCAAATAATGTGACATCACTATAATTCATTTATTTAAATTGTATTAAATTTGTATGATTAAAATGAATGGATTATACTGATGCCACATCATTTGAGAACTAAATTTAGACACCAATTATAGGTAAAGTAGCATTACTCAATAAAATAATAGAAAAATAATTTGCATAGGACTCTAATCATGCAAAAGTAGGTATTTCTTACGGTGGCCATGACCTCACATTATTTTATCAAGAAGGTTCGTGGCTTCGTGCAATAAAGGTCTTCTTTCTTTAATGCCGACTTGGACTTAAAATAATTTGTTCCTTCTAGTTTTCTACGAAACAACACTCATGTCTCTTTCCTAGCACTCTTAATTGATTTGAAGGTGATGATATTGTTATCCATAAAAGTAATCAGTATATCTATATTTTATTAAAAAAAATTAATTATAAAAATATTATAATAGAAATTTACTGACAATGATAAATTACTTTAATTAAAAATAAATCAAATACTATGTATATGTATTAATTACACTCATATCTTTAATGATATCTTTTTATTAAAAAAAAAAAAAATTTACAATAAACCTTAATTAAACGCTAATTTTATTTTAAGTATTAAACTTTTTCATCATTACAGAAGTATCATATAACAAAATACAATAATGCTACTTTATCCAAATTTTGTGCTCAAATCTAGTGCCCAAGCCCAAATGTTGTGTTATTATTATAATCCATTCATTTAAATTGCATTAAATTTACATGATTTAAAATTTAAATGAATGAATTATATTGATGTCACATCATTTGAGCATCAGATTTTGACACCAAGTTTAGGTAAAGTAACATTACTCAACAAAATAATGGAAAAATAATTGTTAGAGGACTCTGATCATACAAAAGTAGATATTTCTTTACTTTTTTTGACTTTCTTTTATATATATAGTTATAAACTTTATCAATAAGCAAAATAATTTTTTTAAGAGATAGTTGTAGATATCAATGAGTTTATTTATTTTTATTTTTTTTAAGATAGTTGCATATATAAGAGAATTTCGGATTGAAAATCTCTTAACCTTAATATATAATCCAGTTCTACATGTTCCCTTTCATAAGGCTCCTACATTTGAGATATTTCCAAAAATAAATTGGACCATCATTAGAAGAGGATTTGATTCCCAAAATAATATGATTTTTATATATAAATTGGGTGTGTTAATAATTTAAGAGGGTTTATAAATAAAATATATTAAAATGAATATATTCATTTCAATAAAGATACTAAAAACATATTAACTCTTTTTTGTTGTTGGATATAATCAGCATAGTAACTTAAATTTGGTCAATTTTGATGTCATTTTATTAAACAATATATATACACATAACGATCAAGGATTTAAGGGTATGTCCGGATCTATCGAGATCAAAAACTATATGTGTGGTCCGAATATCTACTACTATAATCGTGATATAACTATATAAGGGTCTGTGATCTGTCTAGACATGTCGATATCAAACACTATATACATGATCCTAATATCTACTCTTTTGACCGAAAAATATCTGCTCCATAATCGACTTATATTCTTTATAAACTATATGTGCATAGTCTATATATTAGGCATGTTTAAGATAGACAAATTAAATGACTTTTTAAAGTCTAAAATTAATTTTTACATTTTAAATTAATACAAAACAAGTATTGGGGTGGCCTATAGAAAAGGGATCTTTAAGATAGACAAAATTAATAAGTTTTCAAAGTCTAAAATCAATTTTAGAACATCTTAAATACGAAACAATCCTTGGAAGCATAAAATTAGATTTTTATAAAGTATTTATTAAGTAAATTTTTCATAAAGAGTAAAGATAGGCATAAAAAAAAAAATCCATTATATAATTATTATCTTAAATAAAAGTATAACTGATTCATGATTATTGTAGTAGCCAAAAATGGTCCAATGGGCCCAACCTGCCAAAGCCCAATCTTTACTAGCCCATCCCGGGCCCATTATGTTTGGTCGACCCATCATAGCTGCCAGCAACATCTGACTAATTCAAAGCATCAGTTACGAATGGACTTGTAACCGCAGATAACAGTCCACTTATGGAGAGGATATCACTCCACAAATCTCGCCCACAATCAAGTCTCTGAAAAGTGGACGTTGGAGCTATACCTCCTCCTATAAAAAGAAGGGCTCGTTCATTTGAAAGTCTCTCTGATTTTCTCTCAACTAAAGCCTATAAATAGCGTACTGAAATTCTGTCCCTGGGAAGATTCCGACTACCGGCGATCACCAGACTACTACGTCCACAGTAAATTGCTCAGCCCAAGCACACCTAAGGCAAAACGATCCAGACACACCACCTTTGTTTTAGCTGTGCTTTGTTTATCTTATAACTTTTCTTGCAGGTTCTTGAGGAGACGACCTCCGTTCATTCGGCAGACTAACTCTTCTTGCAGGTTCTGGAGCAGACGACATCCCCTCATACGACAAGCTCAACCAAGTTGCCTTGGGCCTAGCACATATCCGACCCGATCCACATCGACCGTAGGTCGACCCCCTACAATTATCATATACATTTTCAAAATTATTTAGTATGTTTCATTTCTATTTTTTTACTGTCTAATTGACAGACCATTAGTTACATATATTATTATTATTTTCATTTTTTTTTTTATCAACTTTATTCAAGAGTACAAATTAATTGAATCATTTTTCAAATCTCTTGGGCTGCTTGATCAATCATATTATTCATATATAGATCATACAATGGAAAAACATAGGTGTATTGTATATACATTGAGCAAAATGCTATTAGATTAGGAAGGAAGAACTATGGATCGAACCCATCGTATACTTGTCATCTCAACTCAATAGATCGCTCCGAGGACATTTTTAGTATCCGAAGATTACAGACCAAACAGTAGAAGAATCTTGCTTATTAAGCGAAATACACTACTGGTACATTCATAATGTATCATCTTTCAAACCAACTATCAATTTCTATTTTTTCATACTTGTATTCTTAAGACAAAAGAGTTTGTTGTGGCATTTCAACTCAATAAATAGATTACTCTCATGCCGTAGCCAGGATTTTGAGTCAGGGAGGGCTAAACTAAAATGGTTAGTCAAAATCAATTTAAGTAAATTCGACGATGACGTGAGTCGTCTTACCCTTTAAAATTCGTATGTTATTACACATATAACTAACATCCAAAAAAAAAAAAAAAAAAATCAGGAGATTTAAATAAATAAAAAATTGCAACTTATTGTTGAGTTCTATGGTTGTTGGGAGGCTTGAAAAAGGTTTTTTTTTTTTTTTTTTGGATAAAATTCGATCGTTAGATATATGGATATAAAAGAAAAACAATAGACATCATTTCTTTTGTAATTTAGAGTTGGGGATAAAAGAAAACTAAACTTTACTGGGTTCTTAATTCTGGTTTATTTGTTTTATGGTGAGCTTAATCTAAATTAATTAACTGTCAATTGAGTTTTACGATAGATTAATATAGTAATTCGAAGTTAAGACTCGTTATTAAATATGTAATTTAATTTTTAATAATATATAATTGGTTTTTTTCCAAAATTTTAGGTTGGGCTACAGCCTGGTCTAGCCTACTACTACCTCCGCCCATAACTCTGAGGACATTTCCAGTATCCGTAAGACTGCAAACCGAACTATAAAATCTTGCTTAATAAGTGGAATAATATACTAGTGGTCCACTCTCAACTAATCACCTTTAAAACTATCAATTGATGGTTCATAAAATTAGTATTCTTAAGACAAAAAAAAGTTAATGGATCATCTGAAATCACACGCTAATAGCATCTCATGAATGGAGGTTGCATTTGGTATATTAAAATTTGACTTGATAAAATATACATGATTAGAGAAGAATAAACAAGTCTAAAGGAGTCGAAGCAAGCACAAGATATATTTTTCAAAATCTTACGGTGGTCATGATCTCATGATCCCATCAACTTGTTATATCAAGAAGGTTCAAAAACTTACGGTGGTCATGGCTCATGATCCCATCAACTTGTTATATCAAGAAAGTTTCAAAATCTTACGGTGGTCATGGCTCATGATCCCATCAACTTGTTATATCAAGAAGTTTTCAAAATCTTACGGTGGTCATGGCTCATGATCCCATCAACTTGTTATATCAAGAAGTTCGTGCGTGCAATAAAGGTCTTCTTGCTTTAATGCCGACTTGGACTAAAAATAATTTGTTCCTTCTACTGAACAACATTCATGTCTCTTTCTTCACACTTTTAATTGATTCCTTCTGCTGTTAGTTGTTCCTTGTTATCTATGATATATATATATAAAATAATAAATAAATAAAAAGATTCGAAAAAAATACATAGTAACTCCATTTTTTGTTGTTGTTGTTTGGTTTTGTGATATAATCAACATAGTAACTTAAATTTGGTCAATTTTGATGTCATTTTATTAAACAACATATATACATAGAAAGGTCAAGGATTTAGGGGTATACCCGGACCTAGGGCTAGCCCTGGGCATATGCTGACGAGGCAACCACCTAGGGCCCTCATTTCCCAAGGGCCCACAAATTCATTTAATATGTATTCTATGTTAGGTCCGAGTAGAGTTTTGTTTTAAAAAAAAAAAAAAAAAAAAAACCCACATGTCAATTATTATTTAAAAGGCCCACCAAAGAAGTATTTATATACGGTCCATATGTTTTTGTTGTTTAAAAAAATGCCCATTAAAGAAACAAAATCATTATGTTTATTTATTTATTTATATTTTTTTTATAGACAAAATCACTATGCTTACCCCACCACGACATATCAAATTGCAAATTGCAATTCATTGTATCAAACATTCGAAATTTTTTAAGGTTCTTTACTTCTTTGGCACTTGGCAGCTCTCAACTCTATTCTTAGCTTCTTACGAAATTGGGAATTAGTGGGAAAGTAATTGTTCTTGGATTGGAATTTGGAAGCTCTCTTCTTGAAATCAATCGTAGTTGTTTTAGAAGGTAATTTAACACATCTTTTCCTTTTTCTTCTTCTTTTAATCCGAAAAACCCCTTTTCGTTTTTCTATTTTAAATTTTGTTAGAATTTTGTATGTTTTATGTATTATGGAACCCAGAGGTAAGGATTTAGGAACCCAACTACCCAATAGAAAATTTTTTTCTTGAATTTGTATGTATGCATTGCTAGAATTGTTCTTGAATTTTGTATATATTATATTAGAATTTCGTTTATTTATTCATTTTAGTTTTGTTAGAATTTTATATGTATTATGTATATGAAACCTGGAAGTCAGGATTTGGGGGCCTCAATTTTTTAGTTCGCCTTGGGCCCCTGAAATCTTAGGACCGGCCGTACCGAGATCAAACATTATATTTATAGTTCGAAAATCTATTTCTATAATTGTGAGATAAGGGTCTGCATAGACCTATCGTGATCAAACACTAAATGCATGATACGAATATTTATTCTTATGACCAAAAGATATCTACTCCCTCGTCAACTTATATTCTTTATAAACCAAATGTGCATATATAGTCTATAGATTAGACATCTTTAAGATAGACAAATTAAAGGGATAATTGTCCTGGTGACCATCAATTTGGATCACTACTATCAAAATGTCTATTAGATAGGGAAATAGTTTTAAAATGGTTATTTTTAACGAACATCATTACACTAACCAATGGCTATTTCATCTAACATTGTTAAATTTATCATTAAATAGGTTGGCATTTTGGTAATTTTCTCTGTCGGTAACAAATTAGCAATCAAACTATTGAATGCAATTACAAATAAAATTTGATAAAATTGCAAAGTAAATTTGACCACGTGCTATTTGCTCATATTTTCAAATCTCTTGACTAATAATAGTTATCGATTTTTGTCGATGGCTATACCTTACCACGGTGGGTCCTCCCAATTATTAGAGCTTGGTGTTGTTTTGCTAGGGAAGAGTCACAGATGTTGAAATAGTTATCGCACATTTTCTCCCAATTTTTTTACAAAATTTCTTAGAGATCAGATTTCAGTAGTTTTTGTCTCCTAAAAGAGGAAAAACATTACTTGCGGCGACATAATTTTTTAAACATCTTAAATACAAAACAATCCTCGGAAGCATAAAATAATATTTTTATAAAGTATTTATTAAGTAATTTTTTCATAAAGAGCAAAGATAGGCAAAAAAATATTCATTATATAATTATATATTATCACATAAAAGTATAAGTGATTCATAATTATCATAAACATTTAAAAAAAAATTGTATTTTTCATTTTTATATTAGTGGAGCGTATAAGTAAGTCTTTTCGCCGCATATTCCTTCTCTAATCCTGAATCATGTGCTCCGTTATAGATTCCTAATCCAGAATCTTGTGGTCCGTTATAAATCCCCAAAAGTTAGCTTGTGGCACCCGTAGGCCATAGTGAAATTCTTGAATCGATCGGATATTGCCATATTGGTAATGTCATATTCAATATTTTCATGTGAAGAGAAATTGTCCAAACAAAAGTAACCCGAAAGTTGGCTTGTGGCCATCCATAGGCCATAGTGAGATTAAATATTTTCATGTGAATAAAAATCATCCAAACAAAGAAACAAAAATAATTATTCGAATATTCCCAATATCCATATTATAGCAAGACCACATAAAAAAATAAAATTTGTCCAATTAAATTTCACAATTTAATCAAAATAATCCAGAGTCACAAAAAATATATTTGGTAACAAAATTAAATTAAAAATGGACGCATATGATTGGTCAATCTATGGGTCCAGATATTCCTACGGTGGACCCGCACCCACAATACAACAAGTCGAGCTCTCAAAAGCTTTCACTCTTGACCACGTCTCTCAAGTCTCAAGTAGCACACCACGTGACGACAGCGATGAGCAACAGATTGACCACTACCCAATCACGTAACGCCACGTCAGCATAACACATTGAGTATAGAATCACGTCCAGGTTCAATGAACCTGGTTACTCCCCTCTTATTTAACCTTGTGTTCTTCATTTTCTCATTCACAGACTCAAAAACAGAAAAAATTTACAAAAATTAAAAACAAAAATCAAAAATCTCCATAGAGGAATTTCAATTATGGCTTTTGCTGTAACTTCTTCTTCTTCAAAAGCGATTTCCGGCTCCGGTTTTGCTTTCTCAAGCTCGTCGAGTGAATCGAAAGGTACTGATTTTGTTTTTATTTATAAAAAAAAAAAATTGAAAACAGAGGAAAAAAATTTCTTAAAATTATTTTTCGTTATGCAGTTTCGCAAATCGGCTCGTTTCGGTTACTGGAGAGGCCTCAGGTAGCATCGACGATTGTGTCGAAACGACGTGTTTCTGTTAAACCGGTGAATGCGGAGCCAAAACGACACGACTCTGTGGTGCCTCTCGCAGCAACTATCGTTGCTCCTGGTAATGTTGAGAGAAATTCTTTACATTTTGGAATAATTTTCATTGTTATTATTATATGTGTTTAATGATTCACGATTGAATTTGTTATTAATGTGATTGTGATTTGATTTTTTTGCAGAATTGGAGGAGAGAGCAGAGGTGGAGGACTTTCAACAGTTGGCGAAAGAGCTTGAACATGCTTCGCCTCTTGAAATCATGGATAAGGCGCTTGAGACATTTGGAAATGACATTGCTATCGCTTTCAGGTGATTTTTTGTTTTTATTTTGTTGTGGAATTTGATTGATTGTATTGTGAATAGTACTAGTTGCCGATAAAATTTGTAATTTTGCTAGATTATGGTAAATTAGACAACATGATTGGAAAATTAGATATAATTAGTTAGCAAGGTAACCTTTTGATGACCTTCGTTGTAGATTTTGAAATTTTATAGACAATTTTGACTGAATCTCGTGATTATGGATTGGTGTCAGTGTTGTTTCATGTTTAGTATCTTAATTCACGAGTGCAGTTCTGGTATTATAATTGAATTGATTATTAAAGGAACATAAATTTTGAAGATTGTTTTATGAAAATGTGTTTGCAAAAGACTTAGATACATTTAGAAGAGCATTGTAGTACAAGTTTGTTGTTTCCATGAGCGCAAAAAGGGTAGGATTGTAACTAAAATCACTTTTCTCAATGTGTAAATGGCTTACATATTAAGTTACCTGGGTGTGGATTTTAAGAATTTTGATGAGTTAAATGTTGCATAGATGTTAGATCAAGGAGTTACTAATATTAATCCGAAAATTTTGTATTTTGCAGTGGTGCTGAAGATGTGGCTTTGATCGAGTACGCACATCTAACTGGACGACCGTTTAGGGTGTTTAGCTTGGATACAGGGAGGCTGAACCCCGAAACATATCAATTATTTGACAAAGTTGAGAAACACTATGGCATACACATTGAGTATATGTTTCCTGATGCTGTTGAAGTTCAGGCATTGGTAAGGAGCAAGGGGCTCTTCTCTTTCTATGAGGATGGGCACCAGGAGTGCTGCCGTGTGAGGAAAGTCAGGCCCCTGAGGAGGGCCTTGAAGGGTTTGCGTGCCTGGATCACTGGTCAAAGGAAAGATCAGTCTCCAGGTACTAGGTCCGAGATCCCTGTAGTTCAAGTGGATCCAGTTTTTGAGGGTTTGGATGGTGGGGCTGGCAGCTTGGTGAAATGGAACCCGGTGGCAAATGTTCAGGGTAGTGACATTTGGAACTTCCTCCGGGCCATGAATGTTCCTGTGAATACTTTGCACTCGCAAGGTTATATCTCAATCGGGTGTGAGCCGTGCACAAGGCCTGTCCTACCAGGGCAACACGAAAGGGAAGGAAGGTGGTGGTGGGAGGATGCCAAGGCTAAGGAATGTGGCCTCCATAAAGGAAACATAAAACAAGAAGACGGTGCCCAACTTAATGGCAACGGAGCTGCACCAGCAGCTGCAGACATCTTCAATTCTCAGAACTTGGTGACTTTGTCCAGGACAGGAATTGAGAATCTGGCAAGATTGGATAACCGACAAGAGCCATGGCTCGTTGTGCTATATGCCCCATGGTGCCAATTCTGCCAGGTAAATTGATATTTTCCAGATTATTCAATGATCAATGTTGGTTTTTGGGGTCGTCTATGTCTTAAACTGGTTTTTGTGTTTGAATTTTGAACAGGCAATGGAAGGATCATATGTTGAGTTGGCCGACAAGTTAGCAGGGTCAGGAGTGAAGGTAGGGAAGTTCAGGGCAGATGGCGATGAGAAGGAATACGCAAAGAGAGAATTGCAACTAGAAAGCTTCCCAACAATACTGTTCTTCCCGAAACACTCTTCTAAGGCGATAAAGTACCCCACGGAAAAGAGAGACGTTGATTCATTGATGGCTTTCGTGAATGCCCTCAGATGATTGAAATTAAATAGGTCAGTTGCAAAATGAGTAATCAAATGAGTCTCATACCTATTCATATATTTATATCATATATAAAGATTGGAGGGGCTCGACAGACAGCATCAGAGCATCTTGGAAAACACACTAGGGCACGAGGGCGTGGAGCTGGGACTTCGCTTGTGTTTGTATGTATATTTGTTGGTATGGTGTTGTGTTCTCTCATGTTCTTGTTGCAAGAGTGTCTTATGGAAGGTGTCTGGTCTGTCCTCGTTGGTTTTACTTTCTTTCTTTTTTTTTTTTTTCCTAGAGTAGAGACATCTCTATTAGTAGAAATCAGTGGTACATTTATTGTGTACCTCTGTTAATATAAAGTTGAGAAAGATTTTTTCCAATAATTAGCTAAGATATTTATATGAACTCTACTTGGATCTTTGTTCATTAACTGATTAAATTTCTGTATTCATTGTTAATTAATGTTGTTGAATTACATACTACTATAATGGACTGGAAGCTTCACTAGTAGCAGCAAAACAGGCTAAAGTTACGGGACCTCAATACACAAATCAAGCACAAATTAGGAATCCTAGTGAGGGAAAGTTACTGGGCTGGAAACTTTCCCTTCCACCTCTTCCTGATCCCCTTTCCAATGTTGATTTCCAAGTTACTGAACTTGTTAAATTTCCTTTCTGGAGGGGGGAATTAAGTTTTCTTTCTAGACGGATTTTAATTTATGATTTATGATTAAAATATATGTGGAAATTGCCAAAAATAACCACTCTAAACATGGAAAATTCGTTTTTAATTGTTAATAACCATGTTTTGAAAAAAAATTCAGTGGGTGTCCATAAATACCCCAAATTAATATTTCTATTTAATTTTCTTATTTTTTACCCTGTCTTTTTTTTTCTTATTTTTTGACTGTATTCTTCCTTCTTCTTTGTTCATTCTTCATCAACGATTTATGATCGTTGTTTCTCTTCCTACAAATCGAACACCAATATGGCTGAACCATTGTTATTCCTGCAAATTGAATAACTAGATGATGGTTTGATTTTAGAATCGTGTTGAAGATTTAAATAAGTGAAAACTTGAAACAAAATTTTGATTTGCTCTAAATCAGTATTTGGTGTGTAAATATCTTTCATTGTTCATTAATTGAGTTGCAAACAGTGATTTTAACATGAGTTTAGCATTATTGCATCACTTTCGTGTGTTTTTGTGAAGAATCAAATTAAATAAAGTTTCAAGTTTTTTCCAGAAGATTTCAAGTTCACTGGTTCGAAAATTTGAAATCTTATGTAAAAACTTGAAATGTTGACAAGTTTCTGGGTAAGATTTCAAGTTTCTGGGTAAGATTTTAATCAAGTTTTTTTCAAAAGATTTCAAGTTTCACTGGTTCGAAGGTCAAGTTTTTTTAGAAGATTTCAAGTTTTATGTTAGAGATTTAAAGCATGATTTCAAGTTTTCGCAAAACATTTCAAGTTTGTTGAAGATTTCACGCTTTCAAGTTTTTTTTTTCAAACCAAACTCCAACATCCGGTCTCAAATCATCCAAAATACCAAACCTTAACTCAATCAACCCCCAAAATTGATACATTTCAACATTTATTATTCCCTAAACATGTTCTTAACATGAAATCACAATAAAAACGTCAAGTGAGAAGGGAATGGTGGGTTTGTCTCCAGGCTGTGACGGCAACCTCTTCTCTTCCGGCTGCTCCAGTGACGACGACGACACCCTCTTCTCTCCCCGCGACATCGCTTCTTTCTCTTTTCTGTCTCGGCAACAATGTCTCTTTATCTCTTTTCTCTCTTTCTAGAATGTTCCAATATTTCTCTTTTAATCTCCACTGCTGTTTTTTGTTTTGTTTTTAGGGTTTATATATATGTGGGTATTGAGGTAATTTCTCAAAAAAATGGTTATTAACAATTATAATTTCAAAAGTGGTTATAAACAAAAGTTTAATGTTTTGGATGGTTACTTTTGGTTTTCTCTCATAAAATATTTACTAACATTAGGAAAAGAAGCCAATTCTCCACTGAATTTTTTAGTAAATATTACAATAACAAATCATGAATTAAGTTCACTTTCCGATGATATCTCCATGAAAGAAGTGGGTTTTTTTACATCTTAAGGTAAAGAAATAGTGGAACTACATTGAATGAGAGTCCAAAGGCCTAAAATCTTTGTCATGAAGCCCAATCTTGAATGAAACAAACAAGTAAGCATGTAGCAACTCCTTTATATCATAAGTATTTTCATGATTTGAAAAAATGCACTAAGTCCAATGAATGAAAGTGTCTCCTAGGATTCCACTTTTCAATTTGTGAGAATCTTACATCTCTTCAATAATTTTGGCCTAATATCGAAAAGCCATCTTTCCTTCTTATTAGTAGTTTCAACAATCAAACAAAAAAGTTACAATGTCTCTCTTTACAGTTTTACCAACCCCAAAAACAATTTTTGCAAAGTACAAAAATAAGCATAAATTTATCTATATATATATATATTTGTGACAAGACAACTAACCAGTAATGTAATCAATGTATTTAAGTAGTTTGTGGGTGTGTGTTTTTTGTTCCTGATCTAATACAGTTGAGCAACCAAGTAGGAGTTGTTGAACACCATATTAGTAAAAGATTATAATCACAACACCCACCACCTACTTTTCTATAATCTATTGTTAAAGAGAGAATTTCCACTTCAAATTCAATTAGTACTTAAATAATTTCTCTTTTCTCCTTTTTGCTTGACATGGACCTTCTTACTCCATCAACATCATCATTACTACTCTTGCTTTCACTAAAACAACCCCAATTTATCGGGGTTGGCTACTATACCCACATAGGTATGGTAGCATCAAAATTTGGAAACCACTTTTTGGTTGATTTTAACGTGAGAGTGGTTCTAAAAAAAAACCCAAGTGGTTTTCAATTTTAACCATGAGTGGTTCCCAGATTTTGATACTTCCGTACCCATATGGGCTAAGTAGCCGAGCCCCATTTTATGACATTGATTTTTGGTTTGCTTTCGCTAAAATTTAACGGATTTTATGTCAACTTAGGGATCGACATTAGGGAAATGGAGATGGATATAGGTCCCCCCATCCCTATCCTCATCCCCATTTCTCAAACCCTTCCCCATCCCTTCCCATTTTCCCTATTTCTCCGTTTTACCTATTCCCCCGATTTCTCTGTTTTACTAAAAATTACATATTAAAAAAAAAAAAAAAAAATCTATTACAAATTCAAATACAAAAATATTAAGAATAGAAATAATAAAAAATTATTAAGAATATATATATATATATATACTTAGTGCTCGTTTGGTTGAGCTTTCTACTGCATTAAAAGGTCTACCAATAAAAGGTCTACCAACGTCTATTTGAGTTTTCTAAAATTGTTTGGTTAGGTTTTTGAGATTGTCTATTTTAAATTGAGTAGATGCTAGTAGAGTTTAAACCCTCTACTAGTCAAAAGCTCATGGAGAGGTGCTTCTCCAAATAAACAATTTTTTTTTTTTTTTAGAAGTCTACTAACCAAACAACTATAATTTTTTTTTTTTTTTTCAAAAACTCTATTTCTAATAGATCCACTGCAAGTAGATCTTTTACTAATAGAGGTTTTTCAAAAACCGAACCAAACAAACTCTTAGTAAGTTGAGGTTAAAAAATATTAAGATATATATATATATATATATATATATATATATATTTAAGTTTTGGGGAAAATAGGGAAATGGGGCCCATCCCCATCCCCATTTCAATTCATTTGTGGGGGGAAATGGGGAATTATCCCCATCCCTATCCCTATCAATTTCTCAGTTTTTCTCTAAAATATTCCCCCACAAGTAGGGATGGGGAAATGGGAATTTGGATATCCGGGATAAATGCGGACGGGGATGGTACAAACTTAACGCGTATACATTTCCGCGGCAAAAAACCAGGAATGGAAATTATAGAAAATCAGGCAATGAAATCTTGTAGTGGTGACCCACGTGTGATGCAGATGTTTTTGTGTTAGTGCTCGTGACTTAGCTTGCTGGTTACTTATTATGGCACAGTGACAGTGGCTCCTCTGTTCTTTTTGTTTTTTTGCTTGATTGAAGTGGCTACAGTAGTACTATTCCTGCTCTGTGTTTTGAAATCTTCTTTTGTCCACAACTCACTCTAATGTTTGTATCATCAATTCATCATCCCTGATATCCACTTCACATCCCTATCAAGGACTCGGCTACTATACGCACGTGCGCATGGTAGTAACAAATTTTGGGAACAACTCTAATATTTAAAAATCACTTTTACATTGGAGTGAATCGTGAAGTTGTTCTCAAAAAGTGGTTAATATCATACCAACACTTTTTCTTACGTACCGTAGCCAATTCCTCCTATCTCTCTCTCTCTCCCTATATATATATACATATAATCATAATATTCATTGATTTGATTTCCCTCTTCTATTTTTGTTCAAATGGGCCTATTAAGATCACAGATTAACTTCATGATTGCTAGATTGATCACTAATAACCAAATTATATGTGATGGATATAGGCAAACTAACAACTTCTCGTGCGATTTTTGATTTTGCAATTTTGTTAAAAAGATTGGAGTCCACATTTACCCGTGATGGATATAGGCAAACTAACAACTTCTCGTGTGATTTTTGATTTTGCAATTTTGTTAAGAAGGTTGGAGTCCCATATTTAACCGTGAAATGCAATTTTGTAGGAGTAATCGGGGTTTATATTTATTCGTTAAATCGTAAAATGTGTTGTATCTTTGTCTCCATCTGGAAAGGACAGCCTGGAATTCAATCAAGAACCATCTGAAAAGTCCAGAACCAGAAGACTAGACTAATAAGTTATTAGTTACCATGTTGTCCTTTTCCCAACTTTTTTTTAACTCAAACTGTACTGTTTTACAATTTAGTCTCAACCACACATTGGTAAAACAAAGTATCTAACATTCTAACAACAAAGAATAAACAACAACCCTGATTTTTCATTTATATATATGTTATTTTTTTTTTCCTCCTTCTGAAATTGAAAGCTTTTACAAGTCACCAACCATGGAAAAAACAGAGAATGAGGTGAAGTTTGTTAACAAACATTAATAAATTAAAAGAATTTGAAGTGTGTGAGCACTTTTATATTATTGTCGGTTCACAAGAATCACAACACAACTCACATGGTCAACAAATCTGTGACCTTTTTTTTTTCCTTGGAGCAAATAAATTGAAATGCAGATGCAAGTAGCAAAGAATCCTGTTTCACCCCAAAAACAAGATTGCTTTTTGATGATTCAAACAACATAAACCAAACTCTCTCTCTCTCTCTCTCTCTCTCTCTCTCTCTGTGCCAAGTAAACCCCACCAAGAATAAAGCCCTAGAAGATAATGCAAGGATTTAGAGCTGAAGAATCAGAAGCAGAGTACAGAGAAGAAGTGAAGAAGCTCAGGTTTGGCTTCAATGGCGAAATCTAAGCTCACCCTTTTCATCTTCTTCTACTTTGCAGTGCTTTACACAGGTAAAACCCCAAAATCCCACTTCAAAAATCCAGTCTTTTCTTCAAAAAATCGAATCTTTAAGCTTATTTTGTATGTTTAAATTTATGCAGTGAAATTAGCAGCAGCAGACCAGAACAATGAACCGTTTGTTGGGGTTAACATAGGCACAGATGTCACGAATCTGCTCTCACCAACTGAGTTGGTTTCGTTCTTGCAAGTCCAGAAGATCACACACGTGCGTCTTTACGATGCAGACCAAGACATACTCAAAGCTCTGTCCAAAACCAAGATCCGGGTCATTATCAGTGTGCCCAACAACCAGCTTCTCGCAATTGGATCCTCCAACACCACTGCAGCCTCTTGGATTGGTCGAAACGTCGTCGCTTACTACCCAGAAACTGTAATCACAGCCATTGCAGTAGGTGATGAGGTTTTAACAACTGTACCCTCTTCAGCTCCTATTTTAATTCCTGCAATTGAGTCTCTTTATAGTGCTTTAGTTGCTGCAAATTTGCATACCCAGATCAAGATTTCGACCCCTCACGCTGCTTCGATTGTTCTTGATCCATTTCCACCTTCTCAAGCTTTCTTTAACCAAAGCTTGACTTCAGTGATGTTGCCTTTACTTCAGTTCTTGTCGAAAACTGGTTCGCCGTTGATGATGAATCTTTATCCTTATTATGTGTTTATGCAAAATAAAGGTGTTGTGCCTCTTGATAATGCGTTGTTCAAGCCATTGACACCATCGAAGGAGATGGTGGATCCTAACACTTTGTTACATTACACGAATGTTATCGATGCAATGATTGATGCTGCTTATTTCTCGATGAAGAACTTGAATGTTACAGATGTTGTGGTTCTTGTCACGGAAAGTGGGTGGCCTTCGAAGGGTGATTCGAAGGAGCCTTATGCTAATATTGACAATGCTGATACGTATAATTCCAATTTGATTAAGCATGTTTTAGACCATGGAGGGACTCCTTTCCACCCGGAAATCACTTCAAGTGTGTATATCTATGAATTGTTCAATGAGGACTTGAGGTCACCACCAGTATCAGAAGCAAATTGGGGGCTGTTTAATGCGAATACAACACCGGTTTATTTGCTTCATGTTTCTGGAAGTGGAACTTTTTTGGCTAACGATACAACAAACCAGACATACTGTATTGCAATGGATGGTGTTGATTCGAAGACATTGCAAGCGGCTTTGGATTGGGCTTGTGGCCCTGGGAGGGCAAATTGTAGTGAGATTCAACCAGGGGAGGCTTGTTATCAGCCTAACAACGTCAAGGGTCACGCTTCTTATGCATTCGATAGCTATTACCAAAAGGAAGGGAGGACTTCCGGGTCTTGTGACTTCAAGGGCGTGGCTATGATCACCACAACTGACCCAAGTAAGTGCTACTAGCAGCATATTACATGATCTACATCATTATTTTACTGATTTTCTATATATAGTTAGTAGTAGTTAGTCCTGATAAGTTTCTAAATAAATTGGATTCAAATTAGGAAACATTGCTCTCTAACTGATTAGATTGGAAAGGCGAAAAAAAAAGAAGTAATAGTTTTGTTAGTTTGCATTTCTTTTTAAAATCATGAAGTGCCCTCTAAGTTCCAAGTAGTCCACAAAGTTAAAGTAGAGTAAAGATGGGCACTCTCCCTTCAATCTCAATCTTCCGGGGATTCCCCGGGCTGACTTCCAAATAGGGATTGGTGTTTGATTCCTTCCTACTTGACAAGAAGCACATGGTTTGTTTAGTGATTGGAGGATCATGGAAATTGGTTTTGAAATGTTACTGCTTGTACCAACTAGGGTGAGGTATCATTTCTTTAAACCATTCGAACGGGCTTTTTTCGTGTGAGCCCCATTACACCACGATAATGCCAAAACATCATGGCCAGGCTAAGATTTTCTCCTTGGAAATTAGCTTGTTTTCTGACATGTACATTATTGCATTTAAATTTCCATTATTTTCCATGGATGCAATGGAAAGAGACCCCAAAAGCCGATATGGATGTGGTCCGGCTATTCGTTATTTTCTGCTGCTAATATGTTCGGACATGTTTTTAGATTACCTGATATGTGGGTTCTATTTGTGGGGTATATTTTTGCAGGCCATGGAAGCTGTGTATTTCCGGGAAGGTGAGGACTACTTGGCTTTTCTTGCTGTTCTGGTTTTTATATAGCATGAATGTGCAATAATCGAAAACCGATCGAAAAATCTTTGTAACAAAGTTATTTTTTATTTTGATTATGATTTTTCAGTAAGAAGGTAAACAACAAGACAAAAGCGATTGCAAACACAACTCAAACAAGTGATGCTGCTGCAGATCACAGGTTAAGAAGAAGATTCATCACTCTCAGAGGCAACCAAATGAGTGCAACAACAAATGCACTATCTTTCTCCATTTTGTTACTCATTATTCCCTTTATGATCATATGTTAAGGTGTACAATAAAAATTCTTTTTTTACTTTCGAAATGTATCTCTATTTTGCTTCAAATTCGTTCGTTCGATAATGATCAAGAGCTGCTGCAACCAGAGATTGCTTTAACGGGTGGTGGTGCTTCATTTTGGAGTGTAGTCTGATAAATTTTAGGTATATCCTTGGTGTAATTAACATGATTTTGATAAGCAGAATTAGCATTCAGTTTGGTGTATATCATTCTTCATTTCTTCTACGCTTAACTCTACAATAATCACTACTCACTTGCCAATCTTTTGATTTAAATGATTTTCAACCCTTCTTTTTGCAACATTATTATAAATTTAGGATTTTGGAAGAGGGACGTAATTCGAACTAACAAATTCAATAGTGTAGATAGGAGTGGGACATATCATTGGATCAATCTTATCGTCAAAAAAAAAAAAAAAAAAGGACTTTAGAAGAAAAAGTGATGGATTTCAAGAAAAAGTTTCAACAAGTGAGAAGTTCAAAGTCGAAACCAAACTGTCCAAACCCATATAGTATATTAATTATGTGGGTCCCATCAAATCCACGTGTACATTCTAAGTGGGCCACTACTTTAAAGTGTTCAAAGAATCCACAACATTGGACTTGAAAAGCGGCAAACAGTTTGACAGAGTTTTAAAATGTTATCGTTCTTGCAAACCACAAAAACATCGTTTCCACTTCCACTTCCACTTCAATCCACAGCAACAACAAACCCTAGAAAACACTTTCGATTTTCTCTTACCACATCTCTCAAAACAACAAAAGAACCGAGACCCAGATCAAAACCAACGATGTCTACATGGGAATGCAAGAAGTGCACGTTCCTCAACTCTCCATCTCAGAAACTGACCTGTCAAATCTGCTTGACCCCATCAGAGACTCAGACTATAATACCATCATCTTCTTCCTCTGCTTCTGCTTCTGCCTCTGATTCTTCAGTCACTAAATGGTCGTGCAAAGCTTGCACCTTTTTGAACCCCTACAACAACTCCAACTGTGAGGTCTGCAACACAAGGGCTCCAGTCTCTTCTCTGTCGAGTTTTGAGGACTTGACTGATACTTCTCTCGATTTTGAGATGAATTCCTCTGTTGGGTCTGTTTTTTTACCCTTGATCAAGCCTTGTAGTAGTAGCAAGAGAAAGATTCTTGATCAAGACAGTGCTCCAGATTGTGGTGATTCTGTTGGGTTTCGAGGTTTCAAGAGCTTGAAAAGTGTGGTGAATGTAAAGGGTGAGCCTTTTTTATTGTTTTTTTTTGATAATTCTGTGATATATGTTAATTGGGGATTTTCAATCTATGTTCATTCTCTGCTTAATTTTTATTTTCTTGTCTGATTTGGAAACAAAAATTGACATTGGTGTTATTGTATTAGTTAGAGAAGAGTTTTTTTTTTTTTTTTGTTTTTTGCTTGTTTGAAGTAGAGACCTTATAGATGACAAAAAGATGTGATCTTTCTATACGTGGCATTTGAATGTTATGAATTGGTTGTTTCTAGCAATTTTGGTTTTGACTGCAAGATAAATTTATGTATTTGTATACACACACACACACACACACATTTTCAAGGCACTTTATATCTGATGCATTGCAGAATTAATTTAGAGATAAGATATTTTGCTTGAATAGTCAAATAAGTCATTTATAATATCTTGAGAAAGATGTCTCTAATTAATCAGTCAAATAAGTGGAGTTTAGGAATATGAAAAGGCTAATAAATGTCATGGAAACCATAAGAGTCATTTATGTATTGTTGCCTTATAAAAGGAGAGGGTTTTAGTCTATGTAATCAGTTTTTCTGCAGAATATATTTGAAGTTTTCTGTTTTCCCTAAGTGTGAATTCTCTGAGTCTAGTTTGGCTCAAGGTGTTCTCTTCAATTGGGACAGCGATTTGTTCTGGTTTTTTTTTTTTTAATTTATTTTTATTTACATCAATATCTATGGCAGAGGACACTATTTCATTGGCAGTCAAAGAGGATGCTAATTCAGGGTCAGGTTTGAGTTCATTGAAGATTTTGAGTTATAATGTTTGGTTTCGAGAAGACCTGGAGATGCATAGGAGGATGAAGGCAATTGGTGACCTTATTCAACTGCATTCACCAGACCTCATTTGTTTTCAGGTTATTGGCCATTATTTCTCCGTGGCATTTGTCAACAGTGTAAAGTGTTGCATTGCAAAGCATCGTATTTATAAACGATAGACGTCTGTTTTGTAGGAGGTTACTCCCGATATATATGACGTACTTTGCAACTCCAGCTGGTGGAAGGTATATCAGTGCTCCGTTTCGAATGAAGTGAAAGATTCAAGGCCATACTTTTGCATGCAGGTAAGCTTTTGATTATCCTCTATTCCTCTTTGTAGGGGCCGTTTTGTTATATTTTTATTGTGATGCAACAATGGTTAGGCTTTGCCGGGTAGATGTTATATGTTGGATACCAAGCACATCCACCAAATGTACACTGTAGTTTATACATGATCTAGATTTACCGAAGAGGGTTCTTATTCAAGCTTTCACATTTCAATAGTATGATGAAGAATTTACTGGTTGGCTTGTCCTTTGATCTTTTGAGGCAATGATACTTTTTTTAATATTCAATATATAATTCATTGTACCATATGCAGTTGAGCAAATTGGCAGTGAAATCCTTCAGTTGTAAGCCCTTCAGAAACTCAAAAATGGGAAGAGAACTTTGCATCACTGAGGTTGAAGTTCAGGGGGACAAGCCATTGGTTGTTGCCACTAGCCATCTTGAGAGTCCCTCCCCGGGCCCACCTAAATGGGATCAGATGTACAGCAAGGAACGCGTAGAACAGGCAAAGGACGCTATCAACCTTCTGGAGAAGAATCCAAATGTGATCTTTTGTGGTGATATGAACTGGGATGACAAGCTGGATGGCCAGTTTCCTTTCCCTGATGGATGGGTCGATGCCTGGATGGAGTTAAGGGCTGGAGAAAATGGCTGGACGTATGATACCAAGTCCAACCCGATGTTGTCAGGTAATCGTACATTGCAAAAGCGACTAGATCGATTTGTTTGCAGTCTGCACGATTTCAAGATTAGTAGAATTGAAATGATTGGAACGGAAGCAATACCAGGTCTATTGTATTGCAAAGAGAAGAAAGTCAGACAAGAGAAGAAGAAGTTGGAGCTCCCTGTGTTGCCTAGTGACCATTATGGCTTGCTTTTAACAATCTGTAGAAAGTAATGTTGGTGAGATCATTACAGGTTGCTCTTAACACGTGAATGATCGATCGGATTGAAGAACTAATGATTCCATTTCAGGGCGCATGTATACTCTACATGCAATTTTGTATAATCGAAAAATGGTATGATGTACAGCGGTTTTAAATCATTTTGCTGTGTATGACGTTACATATTTTGTCTGAATCAATGTGGATGATGGTGATACAATTTCGGATATCACTTCCTAAGCTAAGTTGGTTCTGTTTTTGGGTAGAGGAATCTCCTCTTTGTGTGGAGCAATTTGTTCAGGCTGATTTCATATTAGCTGTTTGTTCCTTTCTTTTGTTTTAATATATGTTCCTTTTAATATATATATATATATAGTTTTTCTATTGTCAGTTCAAACCGATAGAAAATATATCGGTTCCTTACATATGGGTCATTGAATATTTAAAAAAATATATTAAATAATTCAATATGTTTTAACTATATCATGAGAAATGTGAATGATTACTTTTTAAAAATTATTATGGAATTATCTATTATAACATTTATGAAATAGTTTAAAATATCCAAATTATCCTTATAAAATCAAATTAAGAATAACAAAATTTACTTGTAATTTTTAAAATAACAAAATGTTACTTTTAGTCTTATATTTTTTTTTATTAAATTTAGATATGTGTGTATATATATATATTATAATTAATTTTCAGTAAATTTAATAAAAAAGAAAATTGCTAAATAATTTAAATAATTTATTTAAATATTGATTTGATTTGTATTATGAAAAAAAAAAAGAAAAAAAGAAGAAGTTACATAATGTCTTTTTAGTTATTTTTACTAATTACATCTCTTTTGCATTAAATTTACGAAATGTTTATATACTGACTTTGGGTTATACAATTAAATAAAAGCTGGTCTACTTAACTTTACAGTTGATTATTTTTTCGGCATATTTAATTGTAATTATTTTAAAAGCTACAATTAATATTAAACTGACCCTAAGTTGTTGCATTTTGATAATTTAGTGCCCAATGAGAGAAAAAGGAAAAAAGTTGTTCATAAAAAAGGATAAATTGCAATAACATAAGGGCAAAAATGATATTTCCCAAATAATTTATACTCAGCGAGGCTAATTTCGTAAATTCACAGGAAGTTTGGTTTTATAACTCGTCTTTGCTGGTAAAAAAGAAAAAAGAGAAAGGGAACTCACTATGGGGGTTTTACTTTGTTTAGCTAAAACCCACAAAAATGGCTTTGAGTGCAGTGGCGGCTTCGCGCGGTTTGCGACGGTTCTTCTCCACTTCTACTCTTCCTGCTTTCAACCCTCTTACAACCGCCGACGCGGCTCTGCAGAAACCGGAGGCCGAGCCAAGCACCAACCTTTTTATCTCTGGTACGTACATCTCTCGCTATTCTATTTAACATGTTCTTTATATTGATTTTTTTTGTGATGGATTGAGTTTCAATATTTGTTTTTTCCTGTTAATTTTTATTGAAGGTTGAGATATATACAATTTACTTGAACTGGGTGAGATCTTTTATCACTAATGACAAATGACATGTACAAACTCAAATAGATAAGGATTTTAGATGAAATCAAGAACTTAGAATTGGATTGATCAGAGAAATCGAAATAAATCGGAGATTCATTAGCTTAAAAGTTCTCATATCATTCCCTGTCCATTCATCTACATTACATAAAAATTATGCAATTTGCAACTCACCACTGATCCAACTAAAAGCTAACTCTCCACTGACCTATAAGTCTATAACTAATGATATGCTAATGGGCGGTGATTGCCCATTCGAATTGAGCAAAGTAAGGAGGCCATGGTACTAAAGACATGCAACTATGTGAGTAACATGTAGTGTATATATCCTTTTCAAAATAAAATAAAATGTAGTGTATATATGAAGGTTGCACCCTTCTTGTAACTGTACTGGTCTTTGAAGTGAAATGGGTGATACCTTGGCATCCTTCATTTTTTATGGTTCCGAGAGGGTAGGAATGTTACGTGTTCATCCATACCCCCGCCCCCAACCATTTATTAGTATAATGACTCATACACATGTCAATGCGCATTGGCCTACCGAGTCAAGTTCAAGTTCGATTGTCTTTGGTTTTAGTTAGTGGAGATCTGGTTTTTAGTTGAGTCAGTGGTGAATTAGTGTTAATTGGGTGAATTACTGTTTTATGTACGGAGTTGTCAAGTTCAAGTTCGATTGTCTTTGGTTTTAGTTAGTGGAGATCTGGTTTTTAGTTGAGTCAGTGGTGAATTAGTGTTAATTGGGTGAATTACTGTTTTATGTGCCGAGTTGTGGTGAAAAGTTGTGAGTTGGTTAACATCACCAATTCCATACATTGGCTACGCATGGAAATATGCCTTTAATAGACCTGTCATATTCTTTAAAACAGTTGGAAATATACCAGTCTAGTCATAAGTTTTGAATGATACCATAATATATAGTCACTTTAGTGTTTTAAAAGGGAGTTTTCTGGCTGTAAAAAGGAGATTAATTTTATTTTTCTTAATCAGAATTGTATCTTAGTTGAATTGCTGGGTTGGTGAAAAGATGTCAGCTCAAGCATTGGCTTCCATTTTTGTACATGTGAAATTTCTTATTTTACTCGCAATAACATGTTGTTGATGAGGCTCAAGTGTGAATTCTCTGAGTCTATTTTGACTCAAGGTGTTTTCCTAAATTTCTCCTTTAAAGAAATCTAGGCTCTGAAGGTGTTTGGAGTTTTCTCTTCAATTGGGACAGCGATTTGTTCTGGTTTATTTATTTATTTATCTATGGCAGAGGACACTATTTCATTGGCAGTCAAAGAGGATGCTAATTCAGGGTCAGGTTTGAGTTCATTGAAGATTTTGAGTTATAATGTTTGGCTTCGAGAAGACGTGGAGATGCGTAGGAGGATGAAAGCAATCGGTGACCTTATTCAACTGCATTCACCAGACCTCATTTGTTTTCAGGTTATTGGCCATTATTTCTCCGTAGTATTTGTCAATAGTGTAAAGTGTTGCATTGCAAAGCATCATATTTATAAACGATAGACGTGCTGTTTTGTAGGAGGTTACTCCCAATATATATGATATACTTTGCCACTCCAGCTGGTGGAAGGTATATCAGTGCTCTGTTTCGAATGAAGTGAAAGATTCAAGGCCATACTTTTGCATGCAGGTAAGCTTTTGATTATCCTCTATTCCTCTTTGTAGGGGCTGTTTTGTTATATTTTTATTGCGATGCAACAATGGTTAGGCTTTGCCGGGTAGATGTCATATGTTGAATACCAAACACATGCATAAAACTGTTTCATCTGCCAAATGTACACTGTAGTTTATATATGATCTAGAATTACCGAAGAGGGTTCTTATTCAAGCTTTCATGTTTCAATAGTATGATGACTAATTTACTAATTGGCTTGTCCCTTGATCTTTTGAGGCAATGATACTTTTTTTAATACTCCATAGATAATTCATTGTACTGTATGCAGTTGAGCAAATTGGCAGTGAAATCCTTCAGTTGTAAACCCTTCAGAAACTCGAAAATGGGAAGAGAACTTTGCATCGCTGAGGTTGAAGTTCAGGGGGACAGGCCATTGGTTGTTGCCACTAGCCATCTCGAGAGTCCCTGCCCGGGCCCTCCTTTATGGGATCAGATGTTCAGCAAGGAACGTGTAGAACAGGCAAAGGATGCTATCAACCTTCTGGAGAAGAATCCAAATGTGATATTTTGTGGTGATCTGAACTGGGATGACAAGCTGGATGGCCAGTTTCCTTTCCCTGATGGATGGGTCGATGCCTGGACGGAGTTAAGGGCAGGAGAAAATGGCTGGACGTATGATACCAGGTCCAACCAGATGTTGTCAGGTAATGGTACATTGCAAAAGCGACTAGATCGATTTGTTTGCAGTCTACACGATTTCAAGATTAGTAGAATTGAAATGATTGGAACGGAGGCAATACCAGGTCTATTGTATTGCAAAGAGAAGAAAGTCAAACAAGTGATGAGGCAGTTGGAGCTCCCTGTGTTGCCTAGTGATCATTATGGCTTGCTCTTAACAATCTGTAGAAAGTAAAGTTGGTGAGATCATTTCATGTCTCTCTTAACACGTGAATGATCGATCAAATTGAAGAACTAATGATTCCATTCGGGGTGCATGTATACTCTACATGCAATTTTGTATAAACGAAAAATGATATGATGTACAGCAGTTTTAAAGCATTTTGCAGTGTAGGACGTTACATATTTTGTCTGAAGCAATGTGGATGGTGGTGATACAATTTCGGATATCACTTCCGAGTATTTTGAATTGTCATCCATGAATCAACCTTATTGATTTTCCATAATCCTTTTTATTCTTCAATGTGAATCTCAGCTCTCATAGATGGAGACGCAGGAGCTTCTAGCCTTAAATAGTCATAGAGAACTCCGCAAAGTGAATCTCCACCTCTAGCTTGTACAAGAAACATGGAGTTATCTCCCTTGATCAACAATAATGAGGAAACATCGACGATGAAGAACTGGTACAGCCCGTGAATTCCATGCCGGCAAACTGTGTTATCCATCCCCAAGTTCATCTCTTCGAACACCAGGTGATATTGATTTATATAATTGACATAAATCTACAACAAAGATTGAAAAATTAAAGTTGATTAGTATATAATGGTTGTGTCTGTTACTCTGTTAGTGACAAAGTGTGATTTTTTTGCCATCTTTACCATAAGATCGGAACGAGTAGCTGATGCAATGGCCAATCTCAGTTTGTAAACTCCATTGATGATTGAATCAAGGTTAAACTTGATAGTCCATGTTGTTGGGAGATACTTGTTATCTGGTCCCCTCCTGTAAAAGTTCCAAATACATGTCACCAAGCAGATTTATGAAGTTTAAAGATCATGATAGAAAACCCTTGTTTTGTTTTATATGAAAATTATCAGGTGTAGGAATCCCTTGCCAATTGGCACCGGTGTAAAATACAATTGTAATGTGGAAGTTTATCAAATCGCATTAGGCGTTTTCAGCTCTGGAAGGATACAAAGTTCTCGTAAGAAGAAGCAAGACCTGTCGACATGAGCGAAGAACCAGTCTTTCTTCGTGTCACTGATACCGACAGTGAAAACCTGATCGGATTGAGGATGTGTATCAGTATACCTGTCCCAGAGTCCATATTGCCTGTACCTGTACAATGGCAAATAGATATTACACTTGGAAGAGTCCCAACACAATTTAGATGTTTCTTCAGGAATCTAAATTTCATTTTAGTTAATTATATAAGGGATGAAAAATATACTTACTGCTCCGGACAGTTAAGAAATAACTTGTTGACATACATTGGATTCACATCAGGAACATAGAAGCCAATGGCAGTGCGATCAGGGTAGCCGATCTCCCAAACAGTTGGACCGTCTCTGACAGGAACATAGGTTAAATTGCCAAGTTCTGTTTGTGATCCTGAATGATTTTCATAATCGTTATACACTGCACGTTAGATTAGATTAAATGTCTAACGAAAAATAACGACAGGCAAAATACCTGCAGAGATGGTAACAAGTTCTTTGTGAAGGTAATCGCCAATGAAACCCGGAACCCAACCATGGAGTCCATAGACTCCAGGAATAACATTTTCAATGATGAAATTTCCATTAGAATCAGTTTGTACCCAGAACTGGTAATCCTACAAGCAAACAAAACCTCTCAAATGTTGAAATATTATGTCTCCTTTCCTGGAGAAATTAAACAATAGGTCAATTCGAGTTTGTAATTGTGCCTACCTTGCTTTCTGTTTGCCATGCTCCTTCAGTTCTTGCAGACGATAAACCAACGTATGCATTCTTAGCCGGAATCAAAGAACTGGAAACAAACCTGGCATTCGTTCGAATTTTTTCACAATGTGAAATCTGGAAACACAGAGTCTCAGGATGAACAATGCCGTGAAAGAAATGAAATGAAATTTACCTATCCTGACAAAACAATCTTCCTGTAGACGAACCGCGTTCTTTAGCAGTAAGATAATAAGGCGATGACACAAAATCATATGGCCATGCTGCCTCTTCAAGCAACCTCTAGCTCGGGACAACATTGTCAAGAAAAAAAAAAGTACATAAAAGCGTTTTTCGTTTATTTTCAATCAAACACGTACGAGAAAATGCATAAAAGAAACCAAAATGTACCTGTTTTTTTGCATCCATCCATAAGTTGTATGCATTTGAAACCTTAGGGGTTGAATTAAGATATACAAAGAAAGGACCAAAAACTTTTCTCCATGACTCTCCTTCTTGAAAATGAGCTAAGATATCATCCCCAATATAATGTGTTCCATGAAACATCTGTTGCACCAAAAGTCCATGAGATGTAAATAAATCGGAACATGAAATTGAATAAAGTGAGAACATTCATCGATCCACACTTTATATCCTTTGTAGAGTACGAAGCAAACTTGGCAAGAAAATGTGCCACCTGATTCCCGTTTTCAGGAATAAAATGACACAATACACAATCAAAAGTGGATATCTTGTTACTTAATTCAAATCAAATTCTTGATCATTGAATAAAAATTTAGTTCAGGAGAGAACTTACAGCTAGGCAGTTTGGACCAGTGTGAACAGTGAGATTTTGTTTAGTAGGACCACCATTTCGAAACTCATTGCTAGGAAAAATAATCCAGAACCCAATAATTGGACCAGAACTTATCCATCCATGAACTCCACCATCTTTGTTGTCCATGGAATACTGGTACTTGTCATCAACCTGTATCCAATAATTCACAAACTAATCAAGTTCTCTGTAAGGAAAAATTTCATTAAACTCCGTTAATAATTTCCAAGACCTTTCGAACAGGTCATCCTGGTGTTTTTACTAATCAGAAATCCTGATGAGGAGAAGGGAACGTAATTCCCAGTTCCTGATTAGTAAAAACAACCAGACTTAATGTCAGGAGAAGTGAATGAAATTTATCGTTCCTAATAATGTACTCACCTCGCCTTTGAGATCACGATTAATAGGATTTACTAGCAAAACTGATTCAGGCACTATAAGTTGTTTGCCTCTATCTGGAAGTAGGTCATCTGGCATTGGCATGATCCTTTGTTTCTCATCTGTGATTGCCATGTAATGGAACCTGTTCAGATTTTTTGGAAAATTTCAAGTTCACAATACAATCACTGAAATTTTCAATTCAAGTTTGCTAAAGAGAACTTAATTAAAGAACTCACCTGTCTCGCCGCAACTTAAACACCATCCTTGTTTGAGCAAGATCAAAGGCCTGCTTGCTTCCATCAGGACGCTCGTAAATCGAGTAGCAATGAAATCCTGAAACACCACTCCTCAGGATATACCTGAAGATATATGGAAACATATTTTGGTTGAAATTTTTTATTGGATTTTAGTACAAATGAAAGCACAAAAAGGGTTGTCAAAATTTGTCACCTTATGTCAACACTGAGTGGTAATTTGTTGCTTGAATCTGATGGATTGAAAGAATTTTTGAATGAAACCTCTATAACATCATGGCTCATATTAATCACATTGTACTCATCCCCACTGAGTCTGTGTTGTTACAAAATAAGTAGTTAAAATTCATCAAGTTCTATTTTTTATAACTGAAAAATTCACCTTCTTCGAGGTTTGACTAAAATACAAACTCATATGATTTTAAAATTCGTCAGAAACCTCTTAAATCCTGCATTCTGCAAGGAGGTTCCATTTTTTTTTTTTCTCAACGTAAGCGAGTTCGTGGTAATTATGTCAAATTTCGAGAGAAGTGAATTAAATTTATTCTGAAATAAAGCATGATCATAAAAACCATACAACTGGTATCTGTCCTGTCCTCCTGGTAAACTCCAATTGATGTCCCAATATCTGTGTTTAATTAATATACAAAAAAAAAAAAAAAAAAAAAAAAAAAAAAAAAAAAAAAAAAAAAAAAAAAAAAAAAAAAAAAAAACAGTAAACCAATTGCAGAAATCATCTTGTTAATTTAATGTGACAGATTTTGGAGAATACCCTCTACTAGATTTACTAGACTTTAAGTCTAAAATGTTGTCCATTCCTCCATAATTGATACCAATTACACAACCTTGAGGTTTCGATATCGTAACAGCTACCAAACCATTGCCCAATATGATCTGCACAAGCATCAAATGTGATCAAATACGTGTAAAAGATATATATATATATATATATATATATATATAGAGAGAGAGAGAGAGAGAGAGAGAGAGAGAGAGAAAGAGAGAGAGAGAGAGAGAGGGGGGGAGGGGGGGTGGCTTCACTGCCATCGGCAACTCACAAAGGAGCCTTTGGTGATCAACCTCACTTTGTTCTTTGCCATAACAGAGGAATGAATGAATTATCTGCTTAGTTTGTGATTGATGAGCCATTAAAGCTTAATTTGATTGAACAGCTATAGCATAGAGGTCGTTATGTACTAGGAGAATCAATTAATTCTTTATAATAAAAATTTATAACGTATATAATTTATATAGATCCTTGATTTTCTTGTTAATATCTATCAATTAATGGAAATCTTGTAAGTATATGTCTTTGCTTAACAGTACTGAGCTGAGCATTAGCTCTTGATTGAATAATTTTACTTTTTTTTCTTTTTCCTTGAAAACTATGTGCTTACACATTGAGAAACTAATATATAGAGTTACAGTCTTTACTCAGTCATGGATAGAGTCTTCTTATGTTGTAATGGATGAGAATTTACACTGATAAGACATGTGAAGGTGATCCGGTGGTAAGTCTCTTACACCGGTAAATACGAAATTATAGGTTCAAATTATATTCCCTTGTCAACTCTAACTGCTTCAATAATTGTCTTGATTAAAAGTTCTCCCTACCAGGTCCACAACTACTATCTACGTGATTCCGAGAAATGCTTCAATATGTTTATGTGTATACGTTCAACCCATTTATGTTGTGTCATATGACATGAATCTCTGATGTGATTGGTTATTTATATCGTATATCATGATTGGATTGGATTTGACGTATATGTCAGTTTGACCGAAGCATTTCTCATTCATCCACCCCAATCCACCCGAATAAGACCATTAATGTGATAGTGACCAATTGATATTTAATAATACATATACTTTTAAAAGTTTTTCCACACTTCCTAGGACAAGCAGTTGCTTTGCTCTTTGTCATCAGATTCCTCTTTGAAACAACTGTTCATCAACAACACATCTTGATTTCAAGGCAACAACTTTATTCATCAGGTAAGGATTTTAGTATATGTTAGATCCATAATTCTATTCTAATCTTTTTATTATTTATTTATTTATTTATTTATTTTATTTTTTTTAATTAGCTGCTCATATTAAGGTTTTTACAACTGTTTTTATTTTGTCTGTTTTACTTGTCAGTAGTGCCTCTTCTTCGGTTGTTGCTGTCTTTTGTCTTTTAGTTGACTTGGTGTTGTTTTGATTTATGGATCACCAATCCAAAATTCTCAAGTTTGATGGTTCAAATTATTCGTCCTGTTACCTTAGTGAAACGAAAGATTTAAATTATTTTATACGAAATTGAAAATTTAACAAATTTTCAGGTTTACTTTATTATGCTTATGTCGGATATCAATTTGATCTACAAAAATCTCGTTCATAAACGAGATATGTTTTTTTTTCTCCTATAAATGACATAGCAATTTCATAACACTCCATATAGCAAGTCTTTTGCTTATGCATCCTCCAATCATTTTATCAAGGAGGGCATATCTAATGGAGGGGGGCATATCGAATAAAGTGTATTAATTATTTTGGGCACATGTAAATTGTACTATTTTCCTTTTGATCAGGTTTTATCCCATTAGGTTTTTCTGATAAGGTTTTTAATGAGATAATTCTCTGACCACCAAAAAATCTTTTGATCCAGAATATCACCATAAATATTACTTTGATCCAACAGATCATAGTATATATGTTGTCTTGATCAAGAAAATTATCGTAAATATTACTTCGATCCTGCAAATCATCATATATATGTTACCTTGATCCAGAAAATTATCACAAATATTAATTTGATCCGACAGATCAATAGATATCTTTACTCAGGTTTTTATTTCATTGTATTTTTCCTAGCAAAGTATAAATGTGAGCAAAGTTTTGAAGAAAACATTAATCCTAAACATATGTGCACTATACTCTTTTTTCCATTGCTAGGAAAAATAATCCAGAACCCAATAATTGGACCAGAACTTATCCATCCATGAATTCCACCATCTTTGTTGTCCATGGAATACTGGTACTTGTCATCAACCTGTATCCAATAATTCATAAACTAATCAAGTTCTCTTTAAGGAAAAATTTCATTAAACTCCGTTAATAATTTCCAAGACCTTTTGAACAAGTCATCCCGGTGTTTTTACTAATCAGAAATCCTGATGAGGAGAAGGGAACGTAATTCCTAGTTCCTGATTAGTAAAAGCAACCAGACTTAACGTTAGAAGAAGTGAATGAAATTTATCGTTCCTAATAATATACCCACCTCGCCTTTGAGATCGCAATTAATGGGATTTACTAGCAAAACTGATTCAGGCACTATAAGTTGTTTGCCTCTATCTGGAAGTAGATCATCTGGCATTGGCATGATCCTTTGTTTCTCATCTGTGATTGCCATGTAATGGAACCTGTTCAGATTTTTTGGAAAATTTCAAGTTCACAATACAATCACTGAAATTTTCAATTCAAATTTGCGAAAGAGAGAACTTAATTAAAGAACTCACCTGTCTCGCCGCAACTTAAACACCATCCTTGTTTGAGCAAGATCAAGGGCCTTCTTGCTTCCATCAGGACGCTCGTATATCGAGTTGCAATGAAATCCTGAAACACCACTCCTCAGGATATACCTGAAGATATATGGAAACATATTTTGGTTGAAATTTTTTATTGGATTTTAGGACAAATGAAAGCACAAAAAGGGTTATCAAAATTTGTCACCTTATGTCTACACTGAGTGGTAATTTGTTTCTTGAATCTGATGGATTGAAAGAATTTTTGAATGAAACCTCTACAACATCATTGCTCATATTAATCACATTGTACTCATCCCCACTGAGTCTGTGTTGTTACAAAATAAGTAGTTAAAATTCTTCAAGTTCTGTTTTTTGATAACCGAAACATTCGCCTTCCTCAAGGTTTGACTAAAATACAAACTCAGATGATTTTAAAATTCGTCAGAAACCTCTGAAATCCTGCATTCTGCAAGGAGGTTCCATATTTTTTCTCAAAGTAAGCGAGTTCGTGTGTAATTATGTCAAATTTCGAGGGAAGTGAATGAAATTTATTCTGAAATAAAGCATATGATCATAAAAACCATACAACTGGTATATGTCCTGTCCTCCTGGTAAACTCCAATTGATGTCCCAATATCTGTGTTTAATCAATTAAAAAAAAAAAAAAAAGTAAACCAACTGCAGAAATCATCTTGTTAATTTAATGTGACAGATTTTTGGAGATTACCCTCTACTCGATTCACTAGACTTTAAGTCTAAAATGTTTCCCATTCCTCCATATTTGATACCAGTTACACAACCTTGAGGTTTCGATATCGTAACAGTTACCAAACCATTGTCCAATATGACCTGCACAAGCATCAAATGTGATCAAATACATGTAAAAGATATAGAGGGAGGGAGAGAGGGGGCTTTCGTGGCCATCGGCAACTCACATAGGAGCCTTTGGTGATCAACCTCACTTTGTTCTTCGCCATAACAGAGGAATGAATGAATTATCTGCTTTTTCTGTGATTGACGAGCCATTAAAGGCTAATTTGATTGAACAGCTAGCATATAGAGGTCGTTGTGTACTATGAGAATCAATGAATTCTTTATAATAATTTTTTTTAACTTAAATAATATATATAGATCCTTTCTTTTCTTGTTAATATCTATCAATGGAAATCTTGTAAATATATGTCTTTGCTTAACGGTAAGGTTTTTAGTATATGCTAGATCCATAATTCCATCCTAATCTTTTTTTTTTTTTTTTTTTTTTTTACTGCTGATATTAAGGTTTTACAATTGTTTTTATTTTTGCTGTTTTACTTGTCAGTAGTGCCTCTTCTTCAGTTGTTGCTGTCTTTTGTTTTTTGGTTGACTTGGTGTTGTTTTGATTCATGGATCACCAATCCGAAATTCTCAAGTTTGATGGTTCAAATTATTCATCTTGGTCATATCGGATGTACAATTGTGTTTTTAATAAACATCTGTTAGAATTGGTTGATGGGTCTGTATCAAAACCTGGTCTCAATGATCTAAACTTGCTCAAAATTTGGGAAGCCAAAAATGCAGAAGTTCTTTCATTGATCAATGATTTTATAGACCCTGCAATTAAGAAACATTTAGCGGTTTTCAAATCTGCTAAAGAGGCATGGAACTACTTGGCAAGGTTGTATGCTCATTCAACTTTAGCCGAAAATTTTTGCTTAGAGAGGGGCATGAGGGCTATTTCGCAAGGCGATAGGACTATAGAGGAGCTTCGCGATATCTTGGTTGGTTTTTGGGATAAATTGGCCGCGATGGAGCCAAAGGACTTGAGTGGTTTGGATAGTTTCAAGAAGTATCGCGAAGAGCAACGTCTTGTGCAGTTACTTGTAGCTTTACGAGATGATTTTGAACCTTTGAGAAGGTCTGTCCTGCAAAGATCAACATTTCCAAGTGTGCAAGAAGCTGTTGAAGAACTTATAACCGAAGAGAGGAGACTTAAGGAGTTGAATGTTCCTCCACCGCAGGCTCAACTGGAATCGCTGTCAATAAACCCGCGATTTGATCACCAGGTTGCAAAGATTCAATGTATTCACTGTCATCAAACATTGAAAAAGGACAAGAACAAGCTAACTGTCAAAAGTCAATCTAAGTACCACCAGCCTGTCCTGCAGCCATCATCGGAAACTTCTAGGCCTGCAGCATCACACTTGACACCAGATAATGAAGATGATCAACCTATCCTATCTCGTGATATGTTTCTATCTGGGGTAAAGCTGGTAGCTCAAATTCCTCCATTGGAAAGTGCATGTTATTTGTCTGATTCTGATGAGGGTACGTACGATTGATCTTTAGCGTAATTATCAGTATCATTTTCATGTGACATTAACACAAAATTTGACTAATTTTGAATATTAGTGCTGCTACTAACATTGAATGTGTGACAGAGGACTACGATCAGGGCACAGCTTTGAGTACACTAAAAATTTTGAGTTACAATGTTTGGTCCCGGGAAGACGTTGAGTTACACAAGAGGATGGAAAGTATCGGAAACCTTATTCGATTGCATTCTCCGGATGTCATTTGTTTCCAGGAGGTGACTCCAAATATTTTTGACATTTTCAAGCAATCAAATTGGTGGGAGAAGTATACTTGCTCCATTTCGGATGAAATGGCTCGTACACGAAGATATTTCTGCATCCAGGTTAGCTGATCAATTACAAAGAACACTGGTTATATAAGCTATGAATGATTTTCTTATTAGTGACTATATAATCATCGTCTGCAGCTGAGCAAACTCCCGGTGAGATCCTTCCATCGAAAACCATTCAGCAATTCTAGAATGGGGAGAGAACTGTGCACCGCAGAGATTGAAGTGAAGGGAGTACATGATGATCCGTTGATTGTTGCCACTAGCCATTTGAAGAGGCCGGAGCCTGGCCAAATGCAAATGCACAGCGAGGAACGTATAGCTCAAGCTAAGGCGGCCCTGACCCTGCTCGGGAACTCTCCGAACATGATCTTCTGCGGGGACATGAACTGGGACGATGATTTGGACGGGAGGTTTCCTTTGTTTGGTGGGTGGATTGATGCGTGGGAAGAGCTAAGGCGAGGAGAAGATGGTTGGACTTATGACACCAAGTCCAATCCCATGTTGCTTGGTAACAGGCCTCTTCGAAAACGATTAGATCGATTCGTATGCAATCTTAATGATTTCAAGTTGGATGCAATTGAGATGATTGGACTGGAGGCAATACCAGGAGTATCATATAGCGAGAAGGAAATGAGAAAAGGTGCTCGTCCTGTTTTGCCTAGTGATCACTATGGTTTGCTGTTACAGCTTCGCATCTAGTTTAATAGTTAATAGTTGGTGTGCCAATATGGTTGCATTGCTTTTCAAAACATTATCTAGTTGAGAATCCAATATGGTTCTGTGTTGTATTAATTAACTAACTTCTAAAAAGGTTATCTAGTTGCATAACTATTATTAGCAAAGTGGTTGGGTACTTACCCACCTCCGGTGGTGAGAGTTGCATTCTGGGTTGTGCTTGGATACAAGGAGATATGCATTTTGGGCCATGCTATTGATTCAATTGCACAGGTCTGCCATGACCTGGCAGACCCCAGACCTTATTGGAGATTAAAAAAAACGTCGTGTATGTATACAAGGGATTTGAATCAAATCCCTTGTATGTATCCTAGTGTTTTTACTAATCAGAAATCCTGATGAGGGGAAGGGAACTTAATTCCTAATTCCTTCACATTTTCATTCCTGATTAGTAAAAGCAACCAGACTTAACATTAGGAGAAGTGAATGAAATTTATCGTTCCAAATATTATACCCACCTCGCCTTTGAGATCGCGATTAATGGGATTTACTAGCAAAACTGATTCAGGCACTATAAGTTGTTTGCCTCTATCTGGAAATAGATCATCTGGCATTGGCATGATCCTTTGTTTCTCATATGTGATTGCCATGTAATGGAACCTGTTCAGATTTTTGGCAAATTTCATGTTCACAGTACAATCACTAAATTTTTCAATTCAAATTTGCTAAAGAGAGAACTTAATTAAAGAACTCACCTGTCCCGCCGCAACTTAAACACCATCCTTGTTTGAGCAAGATCAAAGGCCTTCTTGCTTCCATCAGGACACTCGTAAATCGAGTAGCAATGAAATCCTGAAACACCACTCCTCAGGACAACACTGAGTGGTAGTTTGTTTCATGAATCTGATGGATTGAAAGAATTTTTGAATGAAACCTCTAAAACATCATTGCTCATATGAATCACATTGTACTCATCCCCACTGAGTCTATGTTGTTACAAAGCAAGTAGATAAAATTCATTAAGTTCTGTTTTTCAATAACCGAAACATTCACCTTCCTCGAGGTTTGACTAAAATACAAACTCCGATGATTTTAAAATTGTCAGAAACCTCTCAAATCCTGCATTCTGCAAGGAGGTTCCATATTTTTTTCTAAAAGTAAGCGAGTTCGTGTGTAATTATGTCAAATTTTGAGGGAGGTGAATGAAATTTATCCTGAAATAAAGCATGATCATAAAAACCATAGAACTGGTATATGTCCTGTCCTCCTGGTAAACTCCAATTGATGTCCCAATATCTGTGTTTAAATTAATATACCAAAAAAAAAAAAAAAACAGTAAACCAATTGCAGAATTCATCATGTACTCATTTTATGTGACAGATTTTGGAGATTACCCTCTACTAGATTCACTAGACTTTAAGTCTAAAATGTTGTCCATTCCTCCATATTTGATACCAGTTACACAACCTTGAGGTTTCGATATCGTAACGGTTACCAAACCATTGTCCAATATGATCTGCACAAGCAACAAATGTGATCAAATACATGTAAAAGATATAGAGAGAGGGAGGGAGGGGGCCTTTGTGGCCATCGGCAACTCACATAGGAGCCTTTGGTGATCAACCTCACTTTGTTCTTTGCCATAACAGAGGAATATTGAATGAATTATCTGCTTTGTTTGTGATTGATGAGCTATTAAAGCTAATTTTGATTGAACAGCTATAGCATAGAGGTCGTTATGTACTATGAGAATCAATTAATTCTCTATAATAAAAATTTCTAACTTATATAAGTTATGTAGATCCTTTCTTTTCTTGTTAATATCTATCAATGGAAATCTTGTAAATATATTTCTTTGCTTAACAGTACTGAGCTGAGCATTAGCTGTTAATTGAATAATTTTACTTTCTTTTTCTTGAAAACTATGTGCTTACACATTGAGAAACTAATAACAGTCTTTATTCAGTCATCGATAGAGTCTTCTTATGTTGTAAACTTGTAATGGATGAGAATTTAGTCATTTACACATGTTGAGGTTATCCGGTGGTAAGTGTCTTATACCCGTAAAAATAAAATTATAGGTTCAAATTGTATTCCCTTCCCAACTCCCACAGCTACAATAATTGTCACGATTAAAAGTTCCCCCTACCAGGTCCACAACTACTATCTATGTGATTCCGAGAAATGCTTTAATACGTTTAGACGTATATGCTCAACCCACTTATATTGTGTCATATGACATGCATTTCTAATGTGATTGGTTATTCATATCATATATCGTGATTTGATTAGATTTGATGTACATGTCAATCGCACCAAAGCATTTCTCGTTCATTCCACACCAATAAGACCACTAATGTGATAGTGACCAATTGATATTTAATAATACACATACTTTTAAAAGTTTGAAGTTGATAGTACTAATCAACTAGGTAGTTTTTCTACACTTCCTAGGACTAGTTGCTTTACTCTTTGTCATCAGATTCCTCTTTGAAACAACTGTTCATCATCAACACATCTTGATTTCAAGGCAACAACTTTCCACATCAGGTAAGGATTTTAGTATATGTTAGACCCATAATTCCATCCTAATCTGTTTTTTTTTTTTTTTTTTTTTTTTTAATTAGCTGCTGATATTAAGGTTTTTACAACTCTGTTACTGGTCAGTAGTGCCTCTTCTTCGGTTGTTGCTGTCTTTTGTTTTTTGGTTGACTTGGTGTTGTTTTGATTCATGGATCACCAATCCAAAATTCTCAAATTATTCATCTTGGTCACATTGGATGTACAATTGTGTTTTTAATAAACATCTGTTAGAATTGGTTGATGGATCTGTATCAAAACCTGGTCTCAAAGATTTTATAGACACTTCAATTAAGAAACGTTTCGCAGTTTTCAAATCTGCTCAAGAGGCATGGAAAGGTTGTATGCTCATTCAACTTTAGCCGAAAATTTTCACTTAGAGATAGAGATGAGAGCTAAATTGGCTGGACAATTTATCCCAAAAACCAACCAAGATACCGCAAAACTCATCTATAGTCCTATCATCTTGTGAAATAGGACTATGGAGAATTTTGGTAGAGCACTTTTATTTTATATTGACGGTGAGGGTTCAATTCCCACTCTTCCTTCAATTTTAATAGTATTTTTAATGTCTTCTTTTATTTTACCCTATTTTCTAATTCCTTTCTCAAATTTTTGTCTTCTTTTACAACAAAATAATTCAATTTCTCTTTCTGGTTATTGTCAATTTCTTATCTACCATTAATTTGTGGTTACTTAATTCAATTTCATTTTATAGTAAATTATCTACTATTATTTTAAATTTGTATTTTTTCCAATAATTTTAGATTGACATACTTAGCACATCCAATCAATAAGCTCTAAAATTTTAAATTTTAATTTTAATTTATTGTATTAAAATAGTTCATCTATTATTATGAATAATTTTATTTTATTCTTTATCTTTTTCTTTATTTCATTGTTTTTTTTTTAAACCTTTATTTTATAGTTTTAATTTATTTAGAAGCAATAGTTTAATAATAATTAGAAGAATAAAAAAAATCAAAAACATGTCTAGTAATATTTATTAATCAATTATTTTTGTATAAATTTAAAGTGAATTCATCATAAATACAAAACAAAATATCTTATTATAAAATTGGATTGTAATTTATTTTTTTAAGAATAAATATTATAAATTTTGATTGTTTAATTTATGTTGTTTTTCTTGTATTATTTATTTTTTAATATTGTGTATTTTGATTTTATTTCTTTTTTAATATAAGATTATTTTGTTCATCTTAAGTAAGTATTCTATTTGTTTTATTTTTATCTAAACTTCATTATACTATCACCTTTTTTTTTTTTTTTAATAAAAAACTCATTTTATTATGAATTTCTTTATTAAAAAAAAATGATCTCCAACCGTCCATTACAGTGACGATTGGAGATGAATTCTAATAAACAATTTTTTTTTTAATTTTTTTTTAACAAAATAGTTTTAATTCACAAATGGTAATTAAATAATTCCTTTTAAAAAATAGTTATAATTCTTTTATTTTTCATAACTCAACTAATTAAGGTTAATTAAAATTATATAATAATTAAAAAGTATCAAAACTTATGTCTTATCTTCAAGTGGAAATGGAATTAGTGAATTATATATTGAAAGGTGAAGTAGAAAAAAAATGTAATTTATTGAGGAAGATCAGGAGACATGTAGATTGAGAAATTGAAAACTGAGAAGTTCAAAAGGAGAAAATCTTCTATGGGTCTGTCCCGAAGGTGATATTGGTGAGACGGACCATTGGAATAGTGCCACATGGTATACTCACTTAAACAAGATTTTCGCTCTCCTTTCCCTATGCTTTCACTTTCAAACGTATAGGTCTGTTATTCTCCCTCACAGGAACAGATGTATCTCCTCCATCATTCAATAATTTCTCTTTTGAAGATTAAAGTGATTTTATGATGAGTTTTGATATTTTTTAGTTATTATATCATTATGGTTAAAATTTTTTTACATAAATTGGACAAAATTTTCTTTAAATCATTATAAAAATTTTAATTGACTATAATACATAATTAGGTGCTTCAAAATTGGTGTGATCTTTGTAGATACATGTTTGCATGCGGAGAAAGTATCATCGAACAATGATTCACTTGTGAGTGAGTCAAAAGAAACCAAAGATGTTTCGAAGAAGAAGTGTTTTTGGTTGTGTACGTAGACCGTAAGAGTAGTAAAAGTAGACCTGCAGGCGAGCTAATATATTTTAAAAGGGTTAGTGATTTCTAAAGTCACTGATTTGGTGAGACAGTCCCTAAATGACCATTAATTTTTCAAAATGGCTTAAATTAACCATTTCATAGAAAGAAAGTATCAATTGTTATCACTTTGATTATTAATTGTTTGAAGTCCGTTTGCTTATGTGATAACCTGTTAGAAGTCTGTTTACTTATGTCATAATTTGCTTATATGATTTTTAATTTAAAAATACTTCTTTTATTTTCTTTATGTTTCTTCAACAAAGCCACAAGATCCCTTATTTCAACTGTTATTCTTGTGTTTCTCTTTCTCTTTCTTGTATCTTAAAGTCTCTTCCTTTTCTATGATCTCTTTAACTCCATTTTTTTTGTCTTATGGCTAGCACCTAGATGTGTTGATTATTATAATAAACCTACGGTACTTCGACAGCTTTTTAGTGAATTATAAGAAAATAGTATGTTGTAATCTATGATTTGTACGAGTGCCTTGTGTGAGCCTTGTCAAGTAAGTGTAAACGATATCTCCATTCAAATGTTTTATAGAGCATCATGATCTTGTATGTGCATCATGAGCAAGCTTGTATGCACACTTTGGAACATCATCTACCAAAAATATGAAATTTTATTTGATTGCTTAAAAAAATGATTAAATAATAAATTAATCAGGAAATATGTTTGATGTCAGCCTAAATTAATCAGGAAATAATAATAAGTTTGATGCATGTCACCCATAAAAAGGAAATATTGCCCATAAAAATAATAAATTAATCAAATCATTATTTTTTTATATATAATTAAATAATCAAAATACATATAATATTGCCCATAAAATTTTTTATATGTGCCATGTCATAGATAACAACAGCTTTCTATTAGATTTTGACAGAATGGCTGCCGATGAACAATGTTTTGTCAAAATGGTGATTTTGGAACAATTTAAATAGTGAATGGCCTTTTTGAGACTCCACCCACCAATTAATGGTGTCTAGTGCTATTTTCTCTATTTAAAAACTAAATTATTAAAAAAAAAAAATGTAATACCGTTTATTCTCATAAATTAATAAATAAAATAAACATAAGTTTTAGGAATCAAAATGACGCTCTTTAAAATCTAAAAAATCATTTATAATCTAATCTATACTCATATTTAATTCTTGTAATTGAGAATCAATTGCAACATAAAATATATACATATCCAATAATACTGTTTAATTATAAAATTATATTGTTACTGGTGAGTTTGACCTCGTATTGCAATGTAGCGAGCATTAATATCTGGAACATCTATTTTGCATGTCTCACAAAATGAACTTACTACTTTAATTAATAATCTATCACATCTAGTATTTCATAATGATCTTGGTTAATAATCTCCATGATATCATTCATTAAATACATTACTAAATAGGAACATATGAATAATTTATTCTTAAAATGATTATGGTCACATGCTCATAGCTGCCGATGCTCCTCATATTAAACTTTCTTAGATATATTGGACTTTAAAGGGTAATAATTATGTTTATAATTTAAAAAATAATATGATGGGTTAGGGATATCTTTACTTATATAACACATTTTGACAATTTTATACATGAATTATATGTTAAAAATATTTTGGTTGGTGGGGTGGGGTGGGGTGGGGTGGGGTGGGGGTCATATGTTAGCGTTATAGTAAATTATAACATCATATTTATATCGGTCATAAGTCTTTTGAACATCAACGGTTTAACAAGAACCAGCCCAAAATATATATCGTTAAAACGCAAAGTACCTTGTTGATACTATTGCAAATGTTGGTGATATTGAAAATTTAATGTTCAATTTGAAATTGAGGTATTCTGTTGATGTATTTGAAAAAAATAACGTAGAGTACCTTGTTGATGTATTTGAAAAAAATAATACAACGTGATAACTCATACTCATTTTGTAAGAGCAACTCCATGTATAACACCAAAATTTAAACCAATTTGATGTTAAAAGAGTATTTTGGGGGAATATGTTTACATCATAATTTTAAAACAACAATCAATTAAAACATGCATGAAGAGAGATTAAGAACATGTATATGCATAACATAGAACACACAACATACAAGAAGTAGATATATGCATGAGTTGTGTGTGTGTGCAACTAAGTCTCTTCAATTGCAAGTAAGCACAAGTGGTTTACCTTTGGAGTGCTTATCACCTTGAGGTCTTAAGAGGGCCTTTGTTGAGCTTGATCACCAACAATTAAATGCCTAAGCTACCCTTACATCACAAACCCCAAATGCAATTTGTCACCGAAATAAGCCGATCAAACTTGAGGAACTTACAGAGATCTATTCGAATATGGAAACTAAGGATCACACTCCAACAAGGAAACAAACATATCTTCTTCAAAGATACTAGAGTCTCAATCAAGCAACAAATTAAGATAACCAATGCCAATCAGGAAAAAATCCTAATCAATCTACTTTACCAGAATCTCAAGTCTCAACAGGATTCCAATTAATGAATCCATTGCTTGTACGACAAGAACTGATCATCAGCAATTTTACGCTTACAAGAGAAATAGAGAGCATAGTCACAAAGCGAAAATTCAAAAGATTTGTTGTCTAAAAAAATCTAAAAAGGAAGAGCATTTGGATCACAACCAATTTTCAAGTTTCAAGCTTTCTTTTTAGTCAACTACATTCTGACACAATACACAAATTACACTCACTCTTTTCGAGTAAACCTGAAACCCATCACGTGATTTCACTCTCTCTCACTCTATCTCTTCTTCAAACTTTGCTGTTTCTGTTCCTTTTCCTTACATGACACCAACTATGTTTTTAATTTTTTTAATTTTTTTTTTCAATTTCTCTCGCTTTGTCTCTCTGTTTCTAGAATCTGAGAAAACGTGTGGTGACACCAACACATGGTTTTCGGGGAGAAGTCCCCACTTCCCCATGCAAACGACAGGCTTCAAACTTCAAGCTTTCAGAGTGTGAGACCTGACTCTGAGTGAGAGATCAAGAAGATTCTTACTTTATAACCAACAACCATCACTCTCACTTTTTTTTTATTTTTTTAATATAAAAGATGGATAAGATGAAACATGAAGTTCTTATGCGGTGGTGTGGGTCGGTTTAATTGTATTAATGTGACAAGAAAAGTTCTTGCATGTAGACTTTATCTCCATTGAAAAGAGAATGTCGTGTTTTGGAACAATACGCGCCAAACCAAGAGCGACACTGTCAGTTGCATGGTTAATAATCTCCATGACACTGTCAGTTGTATCCAGTATTTCTTAGTGATCATGGTTAATAATCTCCATGATACCTGTTCATTAAATACATTATTAAATAGAAATATATGAATAATTTATTCTTAAAACGATTATGGTCACATGCTTATAGCTGCCGATGCTCCTCATATCAAACTTTCTTAGATATATTGGACTTTAAAGGGTAATAATTATGTTTATAATTTAAAAAATAATGTGATGGGTCAGAGATATCTTTACTTATATAACACATTATGACAATTTGATGGTTAATAGTTGAGTAGAGATTAGATCTTCTTTGTGTTGTAGTTCTTTTTCAAAAAAAAAAATGATTTTCGTGTTCTTGTTTGATTTTCTTCTGGTCACACTTTCCTCTTTGTTTCCTCTCATTTATTTCCTTGAAATCCTGAAGAAAACTGTAGAAAAGCTAAATGATGAAGTTACGTCAACTCGTGTCACACAAATCCGAAGACAAACTCAATTTCAAGTTATCCAACTTTATGGCTCATCAGGTATAGAATATTAACATTAAATAGGAACATATGAATAATTTATTCTTAAAATGATTATGGTCACATGCTCATAGCTGCCAATACTCCTCATATCAAACTTTCTTAGATATATTGGACTTTAAAGGGTAATAATTATGTTTATAATTTAAAAAATAATGTGATGGGTCAGAGGTATCTTTACTTATATAACACATTATGACAATTTGATGGTTAATAGTTGAGTAGAGATTAGATCTTCTTTGTGTTGTAGTTCTTTTTCAAAAAAAAAATTGATTTTTGTGTTCTTGTTTGATTTTCTTCCGGTCACACTTTCCTCTTTGTTTCCTCTCATTTATTTCCTTGAAATCCTGAAGAAAACTGCAAAAAAGCTAAATGATGAAGTTACGTCAACTTGTGTCGCACAAATCCGAAGACAAACTCAATTTCAAGTTATCCAACTTTATGGCTCATCATGTATAGAATATTAACATATCTTTGTTTGTTTTATGGCTTCTCACATTTATGATTCACTATAACATGATAATCTCATAAGTCAGAACCTATTGATTTTGTGTCTAAACAAGCGGAAAATCTTTCATGGGTCCGTCCCAAAGGTGATGTTGGTGAGACGGACCACTGGAATATGTATTCAAAAGGTTAAAACATTTCCCCCAAAAAGAAAAAAGGTTGAAACATAACATTTTTCAGATTCGGATTCATATCGAACTCAGACTTAGAGTTGGATATGGAAATTTTCAGATCGTATTCAGACTTATTTCGGATTGGATTTGGACTTGGAGTTGGATATGGAATTTTTGGCTTGGATTTGATTTTTTTTTTAAACAATCTTTGAAAAACAATTTAAATTAAACATTGTCAGTTTTTTTTTTTTTAAATTAAAAAAATGTTCTATATATAAAGTATGTGTGAGTCTTCTTTCAAAATTATTTATTACAATTGCTAACAACCTAATTAATTAAAAAATATATATTTGAACATAAATAAAAGGGATATTATTATTTTCCACCTTGAGTTATGAGGTATTGGTCATTTTGCACCCTCTAGTTTCGGTATTGGCCATTTTCCACCTTCTAATTTTAGTTAATAGTTAAAATACACTCTACTGTTACTGTTCCATTAATAAAATGGAATATTCTGTTATGTAGGTAAGGGTATAATCGTAACTTAATGGAGTATAGTTAAAAATTATTAAAAATAATATATAAAAAATAAAATAAAAAATCAATTCAAACCAAATTTCTTTCCCTCTCCCCAACACTCTTCTTTCTCTTCCTCTCCTACCAGCCACCACTGTCTTCTCTTTCTCTCTCCCTGACACGCTCTCTCTCTCTCTCTCTCCCCGTTTCTTTTCTTTCTCTTCCTCTCCAACACTCTCTTTCTCTAGGTTTGGGTGTTGGGATATGCGTTCGGTGGTGGGTATGGGTGATTGGTGATGGGTTTGGTTTTTGGGATTGGATTGGGGGTGGTGGCTGTGGTTAGGTGATTTCGAATTAGGGTGTGGGTTGTGGTCGGTTGATTTCGATTTAGGGTAGTGGTTGTGGTTGATTTCGATTGGGGGTGGTGGCTGGATTTTGGAGGTGGTTTCATTTTCTGGGTTTGATTTGTATTTCCGGTATGTTTTAGGTGGTTTCATTTTTATTTTTTTTTTAGGTTTCCAGAATAGTATTTTTCTGGGTTTGATTTTTTTTTTTTTTTTTTTTCTGGGTTTGATTTGTATTTCCGGTTTTTTCTTGGGTTTCAGGTTTCGAAATTGGTGTTGCTTCCTGGTGTGGTGTGTTGAAAGTTGATGAATTTATTTTTTCTGGGTTTGGAATATGAAGATATTGAATCTGGAGAAGATGTTATGAATATTTTTTTTTTTTGGGTTTGGACTGGTTTGTGGAGTTTGATGATGGTGATGAAGATTTTGGTGTTTGGGGGCTCGGTTTGTGTTTGTAGTTGTTGAAATCAATTTGATTTGTGTTTAGGGGGCTTGAAATCGGTTTGGTTTGTGTTAGGTTGGTGTTTTTTTAATTTGATTTTTGGAGATGCTGATTTTTGAATCTTTTTAATTTTTTTTTTTAGGTTGAATACTTGAATGTTGATATTTTTTCTGGGTTTGGAATCTCTGGACGATGATGGTGATGAAAGATGATTTTAAAAAAAAAATAATACAAAATTAAAAACTGAAAAAGAGAGGGTGCAAGGGCAACAACGTCATTTGACATTATGCTCATGTCAGGAGAATACTTTTCCATCCAAAACTAACAGTATGGTGGAAAATAGCTAATACCGAAACTAGAGGGTGCAAAATGACCAATACCTCATAACTCAGGGTGGAAAATAATAATATCCCTAAATAAAATATAACTTATTATAAAATTGATAAAAAAAAAAAAATTATAATAATTGGATCGGATTCGGTGTCGGATTCGGATTCGGATTTTTTAGTACTTATATATATATGTCATATCCGAAAATCGGATACGGATACAGACTTTTTTTATTTGATTTTCCAAATCTAATTCGGATCGGATCCAGATATCGGATTCATATTTTTATAAGTCAAGTCCAAGGTGTGTATAACGATGCCGTTTTAATTGCAGCCCAACCAAGTTGGAATCTTATAATTACTACGAGAATCAATGAATTCTTTAACTTATATAATTTGTATAGGTCCTTTCTTTTCTTGTTAATATCTATCGATGGAAATATTGTAAATATATACGTCTTTGCTTAACTGTACTGAGCTGAGCATTAGCTGTTGATCGAATAATTTTACTTTCTTTTTCTTGAAAACTATGTTCTTACACATTGAGAAAGAAATATATAGAGTTACAGCCTTTAATCAATCATGGATAGAATCTTCTTATGTTGTAATGGATGAGAATTTACAGGGATAAGAGATGTTGAGGTTGTCTGGTGATAAGTGTCTTACACCGGTAAAAAAGAAATACATGTTCGAATTATATATCATGATTTGATTGGATTTAATGTATATATGAGTTGCACCGAAGCATTTCTCATTCATTCCACACCAATAAGACCAGTAATGTGATAGTGACCAATTGATATTATATATATAATCTTAAAAGTTTGAAGTTGATAGTCATAGTACTAATCCACTAGGTAGTTTTTCCACACTTCCTAGGACAAGTAGTTGCTTTACTCTTTGTCACCAGATTCCTCTTTGAAACACCTGTTCATCATCAACACCACAGCTTGATTTCTAGGCAACAACTTCACTCATCAGGTAAGATTTTTAGCATATGTTAGATCCATAATTCTATCCTAATCTTTTTTCTTTTTTTTTTTAATTAGCTGCTGATATTAAGGTTTTACAATTGTTTTTATTTTTGCTGTTTTACTTGTCAGTAGTGCCTCTTCTTCAGTTGCTACTTGGTGTTGTTTTGATTCATGGATCACCAATCCAAAATTCTCAAGTTTGACGGTTCTAATTATTCATCTTGGTCACATTGGATGTGCAATTGTGTTTTTGATAAACATATGTTAAAATTGGTTGATGGGTCTGTATCAAAACCTGGTCTCAATGATCTAAACTTGCTTAAAAATTGGGAAGCCAAAAATTCACAAGTTCTTTCATTGATCAATGATTTTATTGACCCTGCAATTAAAAAACGTTTAGCAGTTTTCAAATCTGCTAAAGAGGCATGGAACTACTTGGAAAGGTTGTATGCTCATTCAACTTTAGCAGAAAATTTTCACTTAGAGATGGACATGAGGGCTATTTCGCAAGGCGAAAGGACTATAGAGGAGCTTCAGGTATCTTGGTTGGTTTTTGGGATAAATTGGCTGCGATGGAGCCAAAGGACTTGAGTAGTTTGGATAGTTTCAAGAAGTATCGCGAAGAGCAACGTCTTGTGCAGTTACTCGTAGCTTTACGAGATGATTTTGAAACTTTGAGAAGGTCTATCCTGCAAAGATCAACATTTCCAAGTGTGCAAGATGCTGTTGAAGAACTGATAACCGAGGAGAGGAGACTTTAGAAGTTGAACGTTCCTACACCACAGCCTCAACTGGAATCGCTGTCATTGAACCCGCGATTTGATAACCAGGTTGCAAAGAATCAATGTATTCACTGCCATCAAACAGGACACTCTATGCTCAATTGCCCAGAAAAATTGGAAAATGATCATAAGTTCGGAGAATCTTCATCTTCGACGCTGGATGCTGATGATCAGCCTGTTTCCTTTGATGACATGCAGAGATACTTTATGAGTGTAAATAATCAAGTGCAATGGGACTTGTTCGGTGAATCTCCATTGGAAACCGGGTGCTATCTACCTCCTTCGAAAAATTCTAGTGGTTGTTATCAATCATCAAACACGAAACCTATGCAACGGTCACCATCTAAGTCCCACCAGCCTGTCCTGCAGCCATCATCGGAAACTTCTAGACTTGCAGCATCACACTCGACACCAGATAAAGAAGATGATCAACCTATCCTATCTCGTGATATGTTTCAATCTGCAGTAAAGCTGGTAGCTCAAATTCATTCCGATTTCTTTGGTGAATCTCCATCGGAAAATGCATGTTATTTGTCTGATTCTGATGAGGGTAAGACGATTGATCTTTAGTGTAATGATCAGTATCATTTTCATGTGACATTAACACAAAACTTGACTAATTTTGCTAGAACATATGTTTTGAATATCAGTGCTGCTACTAACATTGAATGTGTGACAGAGGATTACGATCAGGGCACAGCTTTGAGTACACTAAAAATTTTGAGTTACAATGTTTGGTTCCGGGAAGACGTTGAGGTACACAAGAGGATGGAAAGTATCGGAAACCTCATTCGATTGCATTCTCCGGATGTAATTTGTTTCCAGGAGGTGACTCCAAACATTTTTGACATTTTCAAGCAGTCAAATTGGTGGGAGAAGTATACTTGCTCCATTTCGGATGAAATGGCTCATACACGAAGATATTTTTGTATCCAGGTTAGCTGATCAATTACAAAGAACACTGGTTATATAAGCTATGAATGTTTTTCTTATTAGTGACTATATAATCATCGTCTGCAGCTGAGCAAACTCCCGGTGAGATCCTTCGTTCGGAAACCATTCAGCAATTCTAGAATGGGGAGAGAACTGTGCACCACAGAGATTGAAGTGAAGGGAGTTGATGATCCATTGATCGTTGCCACTAGCCATTTGGAGAGCCCAGAGCCTGGCCAAATGCACAGCAAGGAACGTATAGCTCAAGCTAAGGCGGCTCAGAGCCTGCTCGTCAAGAACTCTCCAAACATGATCTTCTGCGGGGACATGAACTGGGACGATGATTTGGACGGGAGGTTTCCTTTGTTTGGTGGGTGGATTGATGTGTGGGAAGAGCTAAGGCGAGGAGAAGATGGTTGGACTTATGACACCAAGTCCAATCCAATGTTGTTTGGTAACAGGCCTCTTCGAAAACGATTAGATCGATTCGTATGCAATCTTAATGATTTCAAATTGGATGCAATTGAGATGATTGGAATGGAGGCAATACCAGGAGTATCATATAGCGAGAAGAAAATGAGAAAAGGGAAGCTTGTTCGTCCTGTTTTGCCTAGTGATCACTATGGTTTGCTGTTACAGCTTTGCATCTAGTTTAATAGTTAATAGTTGGTGTGCCTATATGGTTCTGTGTTGTATTAATTAACCAACTTCTAAGGACTTTGACTGGTTTGCAATTTTGCATTGCTTTTCAAAACATTATCTAGTTGAGAATCCAATATGGTTATGTGTTGTATTAATTAACTAACTTCTAAAAATGTTATCTAGTTGCATAACTACTATTAGCAAAGTGGTTGGGTACTTCCGCACCTCCGGTGGTGAGAGTTGCATCCTGGGTTGTGCTTGGATATAAGGAGATATACATTTTGGGCCGTGCTATTGATTCAATTACATAAGTCTGCCATGACCCGACAGACCCCTAACCTGATTAGAGATTAAAAAAAACGTCATATATGTATACAAGGGAGTTTAATTCCGGGCAGTGTGATTGATTTTAACAAGTACCTATATACTAGGGGTGTTGCATTCCAGACCGTGCGATTGATATCACAGAGTCTGCCCTAACCGTAGATAAAAAAAGGGTTAACAAATTGCACTACGAGATGTACTTGTACTTGGATACATTGGAGAGTTGCATTCTAATCGTATGATTTAACTTGCCGGGTTTCCTCCAATTGGAGATTAAAAAAAAATATATATTGTTAGCACCTTGCCGGGTTTAACAAATTATATTATGATTCTTGGAAAAGGAGTAAATCAAAATTAGGAATGAGGAATCTGCCAAATATAATACTAATCATAATTAGCAACTTCGAAGACATAAAATCATATATTAATTGAGAATCCAACAGAATACTGATTCTAATAGGAAACTTCAACGGACGAAGACTTAAAATCATATATTAAATAAATCAAAATTAGGAAATTACCCGAATGAAATACTAATCATAATTAGCAACTTCCATGGTTGGAGACATAAAATCAAATATTAAATTTATATGTTAATTCACTTGAGTGGTAATTTGTTGCTTGAATCTGATGGATCGAAAGAATTTTTGAATGAAACCATCATTGCTCATATGAATCACCTTGTACTCATCTGATACGATCGTGTTTTTTATATCTAAAATTATTTGCATATTTAGTTGTTAAGAATTTTATAATTTAATTAATTTAATTTAGATAGTCATTAACACCATCTAATCCATAACTTTAGGCTTAATTAGTGGTTATGGGTTGATTACATGAGTAGTGCAATAAAACTGTTCTAGTTTTAGGGAAGTTATGTTCCTAATTTTTTGTTATCAGTTACCTGTAACTTTTCCTATTTATTTGTTAGTTGTACATTTAATAAAATAATTAGAATATTTTTGCTCATTTGAGTTATTGATTTTCTCTTGAAAACCATGTGGAGAGTGGTTCTCTCGAATTAACCATTCTTTTATCTTTCTTTTCGATTGATCATAAATTATAGATTTTAGAATTTTTGTGATCGTATCAATCCTCTGGGTTTGTGTTTACAAAGTAAGCAGATAAAATTCATCAAGTTCCAATTTTCGTTAACCGAAATAAAATCTTAAAATTGTATTCACCATTCTGGAGGTTTGGTCTAAAATACAAATATCAATGATTTTAAAATTCATCAGAAACTTCCAAAGTTAGCCTGTAAATATCAAAACTTTGAGGAAAGTGAATGAAATTTATCCTAATTGGAGATAAAAATAAAAAATAAAAAAAATACATGGAGAGCTGCATTCCGAAGTTCCGAACCATATGAGTTGCATTTTGGACCGTACGATTAATCTTACATGGAGATTAAAAAAATTTATTGCGGTGAACGTGGATCGAACACGTGACCTTCAGATCTTCAGTCTGACGCTCTCCCAACTGAGCTATCCCCGCTTGTTATTTCTGTTTGCAAACTTGATAAATCTATACTGTAAAGTCAAAAAGTGTTGGTGATTAATTCTTGGAGAAGAAGTAAATCAAAATAGGAATTTATACCAAATATAATACTAATTATAATTAAAAAAACAACTTCGAAGACATAAAATCATACAGTAATTGAGAATCCAGCAGAATATAATACTAATTGTAATAGGAAACTTCCATGGATTAAGACTTAAAATCAAATATTAAATAAATCAAAATTAGTAAGTTACCCGAATGAAATACTAATCATAATTAGCAACTTCCATGGTTGGAGACATAAAATCAAATATTAAATTTATATGTTAATCCAGTGATAATTGCAATGATCCTAAGAATACGTTTACAAATAACGAGATGAGGTTGATTCGATGGTTTCGGATTCGAGTCCTCCTTCTCTCCAAAATAACCCCGAATTTGTATAATAGTGTATTACTTAAAAAAAAATGTATTTACTAATTGACAATATAAATAAAAACTAATTAAGTTCCAATAGAAAAACGAATCCGTTTCTTGTTTATGTGAAGGGACCATGTAATAAATATTGTAATTTTTTTTTTTTTTGAAATATTGTAATAATTTGGGGTTTTATGAGGCGGGGGAAGAAACTCGAACCCACAACTTTACCGTATGTACATGTATATACATTCGGGATTTTTTAAATATTGTAATCACAAATCCTTAATGTATTAGGATTTCTGATTAATACAATAATATATAAACATCCCATTACGGCATTACGCCTTAATGTACATAGAATGGCCAATTTTAGTAGAATTCTACCATCAATACGACTAGATATATCCAAAAATAACTTATTTTTCAAATATTCTTATACAAATCAAATTAGTTGGAAACTTTTTTGGTAGGTTACTTGTTTTCTACTAAATTTCCAAATCAAGTTTATTTACTTTCCAAAACTTATCCATTTTTTTTACCAAAAAGCGCAACTTTAGAGTCCGTTTCCTTTGAAGTTTCTCTGTAGTGAACAAAAAAAAAAAAAACAATCATTAAAGTCAGGTCGTGTATGTATATATATATATATATGTTTAGGCTCTCACTGCAGATTGTCTTAGTCTATAAATATATCAACCATAGCAACTAGATCAAGTTTGTATATTAATGCTTATTCGGTCTGATAATATCAATATTATCGTTCTCTATGCAATCACAATGCAACGAAGAAGATGGGATGAGCAGCATGCAATCATGCAACAAAGAAGAAGGAGAAATAATAGCGAATCGCAGCAGCAGCAGCAAGAGACCGAAGGGGACCGGTCGGAAGAAGATCGAAATCAAGGAAATAGAGAACAAATTGAGCCGGAAAGTTGCCTTTTCGAAGCGTCGAAAAGGGTTGTTCAAGAAGGCAGCAGAGATCTGCCAATTATGTGGTTCTCAGATTGCTATAATTGTATTCTCTACCAAGGGAAGGCTGTTTTCTTTCGGTCACCCATCTGTGGAAGACGTTGTGAATCGATTTCTAGGCAAAAATTCGGAAGAGTTGGACGCAGCCCCTTCACCGGAAGAGGCGGCGGAGGAGGAGGAGGAACTGCCGCCGTTAGTGGGCGGTGGCGGCATAGATCAAGAAGGATATTGGTTCGAAGAGTCCATAGATGGTTTGGACTCGGAGAAGCTTCAAGAGTACATGTGTTATTTGGAATGTTTGAGGCAGAATTTGGAGTTGAAAGTGGAGGAAATGATTCTGAGAAGGACTACTGAGATTGATTTCTTGCAAGGATTTGGAGGTTAATTATTTTTCATGTGTGTGATATAGTTATTTATTTTTATTTTATTTTTTAGATTTTTTGTTTAGAAAGGAGATTAATTTAGAGTTGTTGTTGTTTTTTTTTTTTCTTTTTCTTTTTACACGTTAAAAAAGAAATAAAATTTTAATTTAAAGTTGTATACAATATTTAATGAATTTGTTCATGCATCTCATTTTATATATGTTCTTCTATGTCGGTTTCAACAAGTAGCAATGAGAATAGCCTCGGCCATGACATTTATTGTAGTTATGCTCCTCTATTTGGGTTTATGTTCCTCTATTTCGGTCATATAGTTAGGTTCCTATGTTTTGGTTATCGATACGCGATAATGAGAAGAGCTTCGACCATAACGCTATAACATATATAGTAGTTATATTTCTCTATTTCGAGTATCCATACGTGACAATAAGAAGAGTCTCGACCCGTAATATATGTAATAGTTATATTTCTCTATTTTGGTTATTGATATCTAAAAATAAGAAGAGCCTTGAACATAACATATATAATAGTCATGTTTCTCTATTTCGATCATCGATATGTGTGATAATGAGAATAGCATCGACCATAACATATATACTATAGTTATTTTACTCTATTTCGATTATCGATACTCGATAATGAGAAGAGTCACGACATGTAACATATACAATAGTTATGTTTCCTTATTTAGTAATCAATACGTGGCAATGAGAAAAGCCATTACGTTCTGCCATTTCGATTATTGATACATGACAATGAGACCATACCAAATGTAATAATTATGTTACAATGTTTTCAATTATCGATCCATGTCAACGGATTCAATAGGGTCCAAATTCCATCAGAAAAGCAAAAGTGGGATACTGTTAAAACTTTCTGGACAGCACAATCTACAAATTATGGACCCCGATCGGTGGAAATTGCACGTGACAGGGGTTTTTTCAGTAATTTCACTCAAAAAAGAATTCCACCAAATTTCAGTTTTCACTTCTCTCTATTGACTTTACCTCTACAAAGTAATCATGAGCCGTTGATTCTAGTACGACCCACTGGCCCACTTGAATCCAACGGTCTATGATCTGTCTGGACCATACAGGCCACTAGATCTCACACATTTAATTGCAAAATCCAATGACAGCTCATGTGTCTTACAACACAGTACTAAACAGAGCACCAAGCATCTCCGTTTCTGACAGCAACAAAAAAATGGAAAGCAAAAAAGAAGAAGAGAGATAGATTTAGAGAGAGAAAAACAAAAACCCCATTTAATAGATCTATAAAAAGTCTATTAAATTTAGTTACTTTGAGAATTTTTCTTTGAAATCTTTGATAAAGTTCAAGACTTTATCAAGAAAAAAGAAAATGAGAGACTGTAGCAGAGTCCTCTGTTCTTTCATTGCTCTTTTTCTAATTCTTGCTGTCAATGGCGTCCATGGTGATAGTCCTTACAGGTTCTACACTTGGAAAATCACCTATGGCGACATTTACCCACTTGGTGTCAAGCAACAGGTAACTAACTTACTTAACTTTTTTTTTTTTTTTTTTGTTTGTAAGCAAAGAAAGTGTTGAAAACTAAAATGTGGGTTTTTTTTTTGCAGGGGATTTTGATTAATGGGCAGTTTCCAGGACCTCATATTGATGCAATCACTAATGACAACTTGATAATTACTGTTTACAATTATCTAAGAGAACCATTCCTCATCTCTTGGTAAGTATTTTTGTTTTTGTTTTTGTTTTTAATCTGTTTTAGTGTTAGTTTATGAGTTTATGTCCTGCTTGGTTGCCAAGAAAATGTAGGAAAATGAAAGAAAAGAAAGCTATGCTACTTTTTCTCACATTTTCTCAGCAACCAAGCAGGAGTTGATTGATTCAAGAAACTGGGATTTGGATTAAATTGTGTAATGATATTCTATTATCAGATCTGTGTGGATGAAAAAAAAAAATTCCCATCGGTGTAAATATCAGCTTCATTATTCTCTTTTGGGTTTCCAAAATGACAAATCTGTCCATGGAAATTGACACATCAATCCGTCACTCAAGCACCCATGTGTGGTGGAAATGTAGGGTCAATTTAGTAATTACATCACTATTAGTTTTTTACCTACATTATTATAAAATAAAACAAGTACAAAAAAAGTATAGAAAAAGTGGAGACAAAGGCTGGACCTTTGCCTTTCATGTCCACTTAGTTATGTCTCTGACTTAATTAGAGTACTAGTTAATGCTCAAGTGACTCAAGTCTTAGTTTACTTGACATATTTATTCTCTAGATTCTCATTAATAGTGAACTCATCGTCTGCGTTATTCTGCACTAGAGTAAAATATTGTAGTTGTGCAGCTGGCTTGAGTAGTGAATTTCACTCTCCACATGCTAGATCTTTGGATCTAGCATTTGCATTTATTTTAGATGAGTGGTTGGATTATTCTGAGCCAGATTCAATTCCCATCTCTCATTCAATGTGTAATATCTAGACAGATAGGTTGTTTCATGAATCATGAGAATGTGCAAATCTTAAATGTACAGTTAATGTTGTCACCAACTCACCTCTCCCTGGAAATTAGATGTTTGATTCGTGATCCGAAAACGAGTTTTTGAATGTTAATCTGAATCTGTTCAGGGATGGCCTACAGCAGAGAAAGAATTCATGGATGGATGGATTGCCCGGAACAACCTGTCCGATCCCACCTGGGAAAAGCTTCACATATGTTCTCCAAGCGAAAGACCAGATTGGTAGCCATTTCTACTTCCCATCACTTGGATTCCACAAGGCTGCTGGTGCATTTGGTGGCATAAGAATCTGGAGCCGTCCTCGTATTCCTGTACCTTTCCCTCCTCCTGCTTGGGACTTCATTATACTTGCCGGGGACTGGTTCAAGACGAATCACTATGTAATTGCTCTTTAATCTATAATCAGCTTCAATATCTTTCGATGAAATCAAAACTGAACTTTGTAAAATTGGTTTGTTTATGTAGATACTAAGACGTCTATTAGACAGTGGCGGCAACCTTCCCTCTCCCGATGGCCTTCTCATTAATGGCCGTGGATGGAATGGAAACACATTCACAGTTGATCAAGGTAATGATGTTCGTTCCAAATCCCGAAAAGTTTTAATAACTTGAACATACATTTTTGACATGTATTGAGTTATTTACATTTTTGAATTCGGTGTGCAGGCAGGACATACAGATTCAGGATTTCGAATGTGGGAATTGCAACTTCTATTAACTTCAGAATTCAAGGGCACATGATGAAATTGATTGAGGTAGAAGGTTCTCATACCCTACAAAACAGCTATGCCGCCCTTGACATTCATCTCGGGCAATCCTATTCTGTTTTGGTCACAGCAGATCAGCCTGTTAAGGATTACTACATTGTTGTCTCTTCGCGATTCACCTCCCGTGTCCTCACAACAACTTCCATTCTTCACTACAGCAATTCGAAAATAGGAGTCTCTGGTCCAGTCCCTCGTGGTCCTACTACTCAGATTAATTGGTCACTCAACCAGGCCAGATCTATTCGGTAACTTGATTACTTGCAACCTCTTCATAGACTTGTAAAAATTTTCTACATTGTCCTTTGAATTGGAACATTTTCTCATACAAGTACTTTCATTGTCATCACCCAATGCCAGTCGGAATTTGACAGCGAGTGGACCAAGGCCTAATCCGCAAGGCTCATACCATTATGGAATGATCAAGATCAGCCGCACAATTACACTTGCAAACTCTGCTCCTTATATTAATGGCAAGCAGAGGTATGCAATCAATAGTGTCTCATTTATTCCTGGAGACACTCCGTTAAAGCTTGCAGACCACTTCAATATTCCTGGAGTTTTCAGTCTAGGAAGCATTCCTAGCAGTCCCACTTATGGAAATCCGTACCTTGCGACCTCTGTCATGCCTGCTAACTTCCGTGACTTTGTGGAGATTGTGTTCCAGAACTGGGAAGAAACCGTGCAGTCGTATCACATGAATGGTTATAACTTCTTTGTTGTTGGGTAAGCGAAGTGTTTTCGTTTTAATCCTTACATGTTTCAGTGAATGATCTTGTCTTGTATATATTTTTTGTTGTATCTCCCAATTCATTTTTTGAAATTTCTGGACCGATCAGGATGGATGGAGGACAATGGACGCCCGCAAGTAGAGGAAGCTACAATCTGCGAGACACAGTTTCACGATGCACCGTTCAGGTATATGAAAAGTACTTGTGCAAATGAATCAGGATACTTCGTTGATCTGATACCTATTTCTGTTAAATATGTATATGATGAAATGCAGGTGTATCCGAGGGCTTGGACAGCAATCTTCGTAGCTTTGGACAATGTGGGTATGTGGAACATAAGATCCGAGAATTGGGCTAGGCAGTACTTGGGTCAGCAGTTCTATCTCAGGGTTTACTCCCCCGTAAATTCCTGGAGAGACGAATATCCCATTCCGAAGGGCGCTCGTCTCTGTGGACGTGCAAGAGGCCATCGCACCAGACATCTGTGAATTTAGTAGCTTAGACTCAGAATTTGTCACGAAAGGGCGACAAAAAAAAAAAAGAGTCTAATTGTTCCGGTTCCTCCTCAATCGCGGGAAATTATATCGTTGCAAGAGCTCAACTTGAGCTCCGAGTCAGTTTTTTTTTTTTTTTTTAAGTCTTATTTTTCTAGGTCTGGTTTCTGCTTCTGGCATTTATTCATGTATGTGTTAGTTACTTTTCATTCCATATCTAGTGAGTAGAGAAAATATTTCATCAGTTTCAACAAGTCTGGAACTACTTCAATTACTTGGAGAACCAAAAATGTTGAACTAATGGAATATAATTAAATTTATTTGTGATTAATGAATGCAAACGATCTTTTTCGACCATAATCTAACCGTTTAATCCTGTTAAGTACTATATATATATATATTTGCAAACTACTTTACACGTTCTTCACTCTCGTAAATTTATTGTTTCGGACATAGGCTTCACACTAGCATCTTTCGATTATGAACACAAAAGCATATTTTACGTGTATAATATATAAGTATGTAACAATTCAGGTACACATCTGTGGCTCATAATTCCAATTTACATTTATGCACTAAAGAAATTCAAGATTTATATACAGTAGAAAATAGTACCTCACTCGCTAACCACGTGAGATGTCATGTCACCGTGTGCAAACAATGGGGAATATAAATGGGCATTATTAGTGCTTACGAAATCACAACAACACTTGGTCCAAGTTCCTACAAAAACCATCAAAATTCAAAAAGGAATATTTCCCAATTTGAAACTGCCCTCCTCATCTCTCTGCATTTTCCAACTCATAATTCTACTCATGTCAGCAACCCAACATGCAAACTAGTCGGTTCAATTCAAGACTTTGTTGATGAAATCAACCACTACTGTAAACACGACGTTTAAAAAAAAAAAATAGTCTGTAAATTGTAGGACACCAACATGGGTTGGAGAGTGACACTTTGCAATTTGCATGCTTACCTTTTTATCCAAATTTGAAACTGAGACTTTGCAATTTGCATGCTTACCTTTTTTGTTATATATATAAAGAGACTTCACAAAAGCTGACCTAAGAAGAATATTGTGATAACACACCCTATATATGTCCCTATTAAAACAATTAAATAATCTATATTATTTTCAACACCCTAATAACATCACCAACATCATGTGATTTGTGTCCTGAAATATCTAGAGAATTATTATTAGATTATTAACCAACAAGAACTTTTCGGGGGAATATGCCCCTAGAGGCGTAGCTCAGCTGGTAGATTGACGGGTTTAAGGTTTAAGTAAATGACTTCTAAATCAGTGGTTCAAATCCTACCAATGGTAAAAGGTTTTAAAAAAATACATGATCTAGATAATTGGATAGATAGATAGATACCGTCAAAAAAAAAAAAAAAAAATTAGGGGAATAAGATTATTTAACTTTTTACATATCATTTTCACCCAATCATGAAAACACGTTTGAAAATTTTGAAAAAAGAGCACAAAAGTCTGGAATTCCTTGTGGAAATTTTCTCTTTACTAATCGAAACTCCAATGGACTAATTAAAGCTGCTGTAGAGCTGGAAGAAGAAGAAGAAGACAAACACATGTAACATATAGATATAGAGAATATACAGTCTCACTAGTATTTATAAGTATTCTCTTTTCTTTTGGTTAATTTCAAGCAACTCTTACTCTTCCCATTTCAACTATATAAATATAATCACACTCTATAGCTATAGCTATGGATTCCAGTACTATTGAGTTTGGTAATTCACAAATACAATCGCAGTCATCGTCTTCGTTGTCGAATATGATCATAATGGGGGATGGTACTAGGAGAATAATGAGCAGGAAAGTTGTTGATCATGGTAATGATCATCAGAAAGAAGTAGTACTATTGCCCCGTCAGCAGATGAGCTCGAAATCGCCCGTTGTTAGGCCTTACATTCGATCGAAAATACCTCGTCTCCGGTGGACTCCTGACCTACATCGCTGCTTTGTTCATGCTGTTCAACGTTTAGGAGGAGAGGACAGTAAGCTCTCTAGTACATCTTTTTGTATAAAAAAAAAAAAATGCACATTTTTGTTAATCATGATTTAATTATATGGAGTTTTGAATAATTATTAATATTAATGTAGGAGCTACACCAAAGATGGTTTTACAGATAATGGATGTGAAGGGTCTTTCAATATCTCATGTGAAGAGTCATCTTCAGGTAATTTTTATGCAAATTACAAACTCTCTTAATTATAGAGCTGAAATCTTTAATTTTTGAATTATTTTGTTCTTCTAGCTAATTAATTAGTTAAATGGTCATGGATACTTTTGCAATCTTTACAATTAACTTATAAATATCTATCTATTTTTTTTAATTTTTATTTTTTTGGTTTGCTATATGGACAGATGTACAGGAGCATGAAGCATGAACAGAAGATGATACAAGGTACAAAATTTAAGTACATCAATCATATCATTCAAGCATTAATGGTAGCTGAAGACAATATTTATTTTTCTAGTTTATGAATTTCTAAACTGGTAATTAATTTTCAACTATATATATGATATTCATAAAATGTTTTCAATTGCCATTGATGATTCATGATCATCAATGCATTTTCACAAAAAATAAAAAAGAAGAAGAAAAAGAAGACATATAATATTAAAGAATCCAAAGAGTACAACATATATATCAGTCATATCAGAAAAAATTTCAACATGAAATTATACTAATTGTAGCTAGTTGGGTTTCTGACAGTTTTCTGATTATTCTCCAAAAAAAACTTTCTTCATTGACATGATGCATTATTCTTTTGTCTTTTTTTTTTTTTTTTTTTTTTGTTGGTTTAATGTAAATCTTTATATATATATAAAAGAACTTAATTTTTTTATGGTTGCAGAAGTAACAGAGACAGCAGCAAAGAAAAATAATAATGAAGATGATGATAATAAGTTGATAGATCCAATGATTCAATGGCAACAGAATCAATATGATCATCAACTCAAGTATTTCGAGGAGGTGATGATGATGATGAATAATAATAATTCAATACCAATATTAAATCAAGGCTTTGGAACTCATAATTATGTTGATCAAGATCATCATCAACTGCCTCTCAATAATCATACAGCTACTGGCATGCCAAACTACTACAGGTTTGTGAATCTTGTTATATATATAAAAATTCTCTACTCAAGTCAGACCTGAAATTTTTCTACGTACAGGTCCTCAGAATGTTGGAATTCTAAAGACCTATAGTAAAAATTTCAGGTCCGATTTGACTAGAGAAAGACCTTATATATATATATAAATTTTCTATAGTCAGTTCGTCCTGAGAATGAAGAATGTGGACCATTAGATTTACATACTTTAACTCAAAGTGTATGCACTTGTTAAAACTCTAATTTGTGGTCCACATTCTTCGTCATGATATATTTTATATCATATATATATATTTGTTCAATTATATTGTCACAATTAAATTAAAGGAAAACATTAATTTACAATGAATATATAGATAGAGACCTAATTAAATTGCATTTCTATCTGGATTGGATTAAATGATGAAATCAAAATTTTATTAATTATGTCTTATAATTTATATGTACAGGAAAGAAAATCATGATCAGAATATGTGGATTGGAATGGATCATGATCATGATCATCTGCAGAAACCAACTTCTAATTACATTATCTTCAAGGACTTACTCAGTACTGCTGATCAAGTAATTAACAAAACTCTTCTCTCTATATATATAATCTCGAATTAGTAATTATCTTAACGAGAAACATTGTAATTAGAACGTACGTAGTACGTACATGCCCACAGCTCTTACTCTTAAATTGTTTAATTATTTTCGCTTTTTGTAACATTTCAGGTTGTATCATCATCTGAGCAAGAAGAGAAAGAAATATTAACATTTCGCAACGGCGATTCTAAGAGAATGGAAGATTTAGCTGATCATTCTTCATCACTTCCATTGTTAAAGGCTGATCATGATCAGATGAAGTACTACTCAGAAGCGATAAGTGGTGTCTCTCTTGACCTCACTCTTGCTTAAAATTATTATCATGCAAAAACAATGATACAGACAGTTTGGTACTCGATCACAAAGTTTCTCAAGTACTTTTTTTGTTTCACCATATATATATATTTTTTACTATATGCTTTGCGTACAATCATTATTTTGATCTCGAATCCGGTGAAATCCTGATTTCTGATAATGATATATACGTCAGTAACCATTAGATCCAAAAAATTTAATAGTAACCATTAGATCCAAATTCTATTAAAGTTGTTTCAATGGCTCATCATATATAGTATGAAATTATGACAAGTCATGAAAAAGGAAATTATTCCAACGACAAACTGTACTCATCTATTCAAGCTACAAACAAGACATCCTATTTTTATATAAAAACCAACAAACTTATTATTATTGATCAATCCTTTTCAATTTGGTTTTATTATTGGGCATGGACAATTAATTTTGCATAATTCTAATTTGCTTGTAAGAGATTTTCAAGTGAAATTGTATATATACAATTACGTTGCACTTGACCGGCGATGTGTAATTTTAGGTGTTTCATATATTCGAGTCCTTTCACGTAACATAAATCTTTCAAATTAAGGCCTAATTAAGTAGCCATTGCCATGATCAACACACATTTTATCACTTGCAGAGAATAACGTACGTGTGCTTTGTAATTAATTACAAGATCAAATCAAGTTTACTAATTTTATTTTTATTTTTAGATTTTAACGAATTTATACCGATACAAATTCATTGTGATGCAAAACTACCTTAACAGTATTCATATTTCATACTGATGAAGGAATTTAATTTGAGCGCATTTACTAATCATGAATTCTAACAAGGGAAAGAAAACTTAATTCCTGATTTGTGATTAACATGTTTTCTAAAATCAATTGGAAATCAAATTATGTCGCTCAAATCAGAAATTAAATTATGCTGGAAAGGGATCTAAACTTCTCATCCCATATAAGGAATCAAGTTCCCTTTTCTGATTCTCCATCTCGTTAAACTTAATTTCCATTCATTTCGGTTCTGATTAGTAAATTATGCGCCATTCATGTTTGGAAAAAAGAGAGAATGGGAAGTCATTTAATTAGATGCTAGCTGGTCCAACATCGAATAATTGGGATAAAAATGTTTAGCTCTCTTGGTCAGTTGGTTGATTAATTATAATATTGATCAACGTGAGGAGGGTGACATAGTGGGTCTGCTTTTTGGGCAGTGGCAGGCAGATGGATCTATTAACTTTCCATGCACGAGATTGTTGATGATCAATGGACCATAGCCTAGGTCCCTAGGACATGAAAGCTTTAAATTTGCTTAATATTGTGCCTTGTAATTAAATCGTTACAAGTTCTTATTAGTTCGCATCAAACTTCTATATATATTTTTATCATTTCAACTTCATTTTTGCTTCACTCTATATACATTATCTTTCAGTGATAATGTATATATTCTCGGTGCAGTTTTGTGCACCATTAAAATTAATGCTAGGAAGCTTAAACATGGTGGATTTGTTGAGGGGAAAACATTCGATCTTTAGTGGTAATTGGGGGTTTGCCGGGCATGGGTGAAGGTGGAGGATTTGGTGGTGGGCGTGAGGGGTGGCCTTGGTGGTTCTGGTTTTAGGGGAGTATCTGGAGGTGGGTTTGGGTCGATCTGGTATTCGAGGACTTGGCGGTGGAGGTGGTGGAGGTCTTGGGGGCAGCAGTGACAGTGCTTCGTCGGTGGAGGTTCTGGTGGCGGTGGAGGGTTTGGAGGCGGCATGCCATGAGTCAATAAACTATATGAATCCAGCAATATTGATTGTTATATATCTTAATATCTAGCTTTATAAAATTTGCACTATATTTTATTTATGATTATAAGAATTCAAGTTTAATTTGCCATTATATATATATATATATATATATATATATATATATAGTATTTATATTGTCAGTTCATAAACATATCAGGACGAAGAATGTGGACTATAGATTATGGAGAAGTTTTGACAAATGCATACACTTTGAGTTAAAGTATGTAAATCTAGTGGTCCACATTCTTCGTCCTGATATATTTATTGTCAGGACGAACTGATAATAGAAAATCTGTATATATATGTTCTTCAATCACAGCCACATATTCAAATAAAAGGCTGAATTTTTTTTTTTAATAAACATTTGAACATATTTAAATATGTGGCTGTGATTAGTCGTCTTGAAATTATAATTTTATGACAACCTGATGAGAGAACTTCCCTATATATATATAAACTTGATATATTCAATAAAATTAATAAAATTTAATTTTTTATATACAAATTTTAATGACGATTTGAACATAAGATACTAAATAAACGCTCTGACTACTTAAGCATAATCAACGGTGATATAATAAAAACTTACAACTGTAATTTTTTTTTTATATGTGACATAGGAAAGACAAACAAATGTATTTTAGATTTTCTCTTTTCATAGACTATAGAACATGATTAGGCCCATGTATTACTCTGCAGGCCGAGCCCAAATGAATTCCAAGATATTAGAACATGATTAGGCCCATGCATTACTTTTTCATTTTCATATTGATTTTTAAATATCAAAAAAAAAAAAAAAAAAAAAAAAAAAAAAAAAAAAAAAAAAACCGTTCTCTTTTAAAAAACAATAAATGTTAAAATGTTCAATAAAAAAATATTACACTCAAATTAAAATTTCACTATTATAATTTATGATCGACAATTATTTCCCGTGTTATAGATAACTGATAAAATTAGTTTTCTTATAACACATTGATGTAATTTTACTTTGCAGAGCTTTGTATAAATATACATTTAACATAAATTTTTTTCCTAAAAACTCATTAACTGAGCACCAATCATTTATATTATGTCAAGGTTTTTGTTTTTTTTCCTTCTAACATACCCAATAGTATCAAGTAGAAATACTTATGAAAGAACATAAGTAAGAGTTTATACTCTTACAATCTTATTAGCTCAACTCTCCAACTGATTTATATTATGTCATGTGTTTAACATTCCCACGTACTCATATTATATCATGTGAAATGCATAATCAATCACATTAATTTTCATACCACATGTATGAATATTTTACTTCACGGGTCTCATATGACCATCCAACCCAAGTTTTTTTTTTTTTTTTTTCCTTTCCTAACATTCAAATTTGTGATAGAAACCTTGCATGACCATCCACCTTCTAGCGCCTAGGCGATTAGTTGACAATTAATCGGCCGGTAAATTTAAGCCTATTTTTTTATTTTTCTGTATAAAAATCCAATCTCAAACAAATTCCAATTATCAAATCCAAACAAAACTCTTTCCAGGTATTTATAAAGTTGGTCAATTAGGGGTATAAGTGTAATTATTGAAGGAAGATTGAAGTTATTGTGATTTTATAAGAGATGAGGGGGCGTTTCGTAATTTGTAACTCAAATCAGTGAAGAAAGCACATAAGTGAAACGGCTGCGTTTCATTAAAAGGGGGCAATAGGCCAGGCCCAACACATGAGCCCAAATGTTTGCCCAATCTATCTCCTGCGTACACCCCAGACAGTTACTAAATGCACCCCACCTTCCTCCACTTCATCTTCAACCTCACGCTTGCCTCCATTGCCGACCAACCCCAAGCTGTTCCAGTCGCCGGAAACGTGATCCCGATCCTTATTCCTGCTGATTTCCGGTGCAAAAGAACGGCGCCTAGCTCGATTACTCGGCCACGTGTCCGATTACGCAGAGGCCGCCTAATTGGTCCGATTTGCAATTTTCAAGGCGTTTTTTCGGCCGCCTAGCTGTATTGCTCCGACTAATCGGCCTAGGCAGCCGCGTTTTCGAACACTGTTTACAAGACACCATTTCATTGCTTAAAGTTTTAACATTTTTTTAAAAAAATATTAGACGAAGTTAAAGCAATCCCAAATAATTATAGTGGAAAGAAGAAACATATTATTTATTTTAATGATTCTTGCATTTGCTGAGATATCGGAGCAAATTAAACAGACGATTCTATATATACCTTATCCAAAACATCATTGGAGACTTTTAATTTAGTAGTTTAATGTGATTTGCATAATTTATGTCATGTGTTTAACATTCCCACGTACTCATATCATATGATGTGATATGCCTAACCAATCATATTAATTTTCATACCGCATGTATGAATATTTTACTTCACGGGTATCATATGACCATCCAACTCATGTTTGTTTGTTTTTTTTTTTCCCTTTCCTAACATTCAAAATTTGTGATAGAAACATTGCATGAGTTTTCATCTATTATGCATACTTATTAATGATCCGGACCTAGGTATTGTTGTTAAGGAAAAGATTTTGGAATTGGATGGTAGCAAGATCAGGGAGGGAAACCCATGATTTTGGAATTGAAGTTGTTTTCACATCTTAATTATTAATTAATAGGAAGGAAACCCATGGCTTGAAGAACCCCACCACACTTTTCAAGAGCTTCCTTCTTCATGAATCCAAGAGCATTTGCATGGCGGATAGAATCAACCACACCCACGTCTATCGTCAACAGAATCCTCGCCGAGTTCCACCCTTTAACGATCTCATTGCAGTCCTCTCTCGGTGACTTGACTAGGTGCACCTCGCATATCTCTTCCGCATGGTCTCCCTCCACCTCGAACTTGTAGTGACCTGACTTGTCGGTCTCGGCCTCCATTTCCAGCTTAGTCTCTTCACTCACGCGGTCCCTGCAGATCAACTTCACACCAGCACCCTCCACTGCCTCGCTCAGTGAGGTCTCAAACTTGACCCTGCATGTGTCGCAATAGACCTTGCCGTCCACCACCAACTTCTGTTCGGTCGCCTGAGCAACCTCGACAAGGGCTGAGAAACAGAGAACAGCGGTGGCTATGAGAGCCGCAACAGTACTTAAAGTCTTTGCCATTTTTTCTTCTTCTTTTGTTTTTGGTCTTGTGTTTTTTCTCAGTAGTGTTGGGTTTGCGTTTGTGTGCTCTTGGTGCAATTTATAGATGGTGTTTGTTATTATTGTGTGGTGTGGTGTTTGTTTCTGCTTTTTTTAGAGTTTGTTTGGTTAGGGAGGGAGAGAGACTCGGTGCCTCAACATACTTTTTATTCTCTTTCACTGGTTCGTTCATCCATTTTTCAAGGATTTTTTTTTTAAAATTAAAAAAATATATATATATTTTTCAAGGATTAACTTTGAGCACAAATTGGTAAATCGATATGGTTCAATGAAAAATTATTTACACGTTTGCACAAGTTGGTAAATTGATAGTTCTTCTATCTCTTGGAAATTCCAGTATAATTAGCAAGTCTAAAATCATTTTGGACAACCACGTCAAAGATTGTCAGTTGTCACTCACATTGCAAATATCCCATCGAAAATTTTCACATTGCCGTTGGAAATATGAATGAATCTTTTTTTTGCTTATATGCTATGCTTGAGTTTTTCTTGATGGGGATTTTTTCGGGCTTTTTTTTGTTTTTATTTTTATTTTTTTGTATTGTATTTCGTTTGTTAGTGTTCTATTTATTGGGTTTCTTTTTCGTTTATAACATGAGTTTTTGGTTATACGAAATCAAATTGATTGGAAAAGAAGATCCTTCAAACAAAAGCAAAACTAGGTAATCATGATATAGTAATTTGCAAATTTGTAGAAATAGAAATTTGCTCCATTTAGTCTAACTTTTGAAAATTAAGATATTAAATTTGTTCAATAAATAATGTCTCTCATATTATGTTAAGTAACAGCTACACTTGACAATATTATTCATTGGAGGTGTGCTGCGGGACTCCCGGTAGGCTGGAATTGGAGGTGTGCTGTGAGACTGTAACGGAAAGATAAAATGGATAAAATGTGTAGAATATGAGTACACATTTGATATAAATTTGTTCCTAAAAACTCATTAACTGAGCACCAACCATTTATATTATGTCAAGGTGTTTTTTTTTTTTTTTTTTTTTTTTTTTTTTTTTCCTTCTAACATACCCAATAGTATCAACTATCAAGTAGAAATACTTATGAAAGAACATAAGTAAGAGTTTATACTCTTACAATCTTATTAGCTCAACTCTCCAACTGATTTATATTATGTCATGTGTTTAACATTCCCACGTACTCATATTATATCATGTGATATGCATAATCAATCACATTAATCACTACAAGAAAAATGACCTATTGGGACGAAAAATCTATTGAGACGTTTTTTTTTCCGTCCAAATAGGATCTCTATTGGGACGAATTTTGTTCGTCTCAATAGGCACTCTATTGGGATGAATTATATATTTCGTCCCAATAGACATCCTATTGGGACGAAAAAAATAAACGTCCCAATTAACTGTCTATTGGGACGAAAAAAATTTCGTCCCTATAGATTTTCGTCCTAATAGAATGTTTATTGGGACAAATTTTGTCAATGTGGTATGATCTTTAGGGATGAATTTTTTTCGTCCCAATAGGATATCTATTGGGACGAAATAGGATATCTATTGGGACGAAATATATAATTCGTCCCAATAGACTGCCTATTGGGACGAGTGATGTCTATTGGGACGAATTGTTTTCATCCCCAATAGGTCTAAAGGGACGATTTTAGGGCTATTGGGATGAAAAATATCGTCCCAATAGCCCTTTTTTTGTAGTGTTTTTTCAATTAATCCTCAAAAGGCTTAGATGAATGTGAGTGAAGAAAGAAACGTGAAAAAAGTATTAGAAGACGAAAATGAAGAAAATATTACTTTAAGATGAAAGGAGAGAAAATGAGGTAAATAATAGAGGTAAAAAATATATATATTATTTTGATGTGTATAATAGTTATTGTATTTATGGTTATGAGCGCATCTTAACCATTTTTTTTTTTACACAGGATTTGTCACACTTATGTATCCATTAGATCATACTTGTCTGAATGGTCAAGATTTTATGATCATTAATTATCTTAATTGTTTCTCTCTCTCATATTTTTTCTCTTTTCCTAAACATTTTATTTGTTTCTCTCTAGTAATTTATTTCTCTCTTTCCTCTCTTATTACTATTATTTTCTTTTCATCTTATAACATTTCTTATTTCATCTCTTTTTATATTTTTCACTTGGGGCATTCTTTTTTATTTATTGATAGAAATGCTTAAATAAAATAAATACATAGTTGATAAAAATTCTTCAAAGTACTCGAAATTTTTTTTTTGACTGGAATTTTTTTGACATAATCAAAATACTGGAATATATGATATAAAATATGTTATCCATTCAAAAATCAAAAAAAAAAAAAAAAAAAGAACTAATTAATTAATTTCGTTGAAAATTCTTGATTTTTTTTTTAAAGTTTTTCCTTAAAGGTAGATTAATAATTAAATTACCGTATAAATTAGAAAAAAAAATTTTTATTTTTTTTATTTTTTTTTAATTTTTTATTTTTTAATTTCGTCCTTATAGGTTATCTAAGGGGACGAAAATTTATCTAATGGGACGAAATATTTCGTCCCTACAGGTTGTCAAAGAGGACAAACAAAAATCATCCCTATAAGTAGTTTTAAGGGACGAATTTCAATTTTCGTCCCAAAGAAGCTATTGCGACCCACCTGAGGCTACGGAATTTGGGACGAATTTTATTCGTCTCAATAGACCTATTGGGACGATTTTTGGGCTATTGGGACGAAAAAAAAAACGTCCCAATAGTCCTTTTTTTTTTTTTTTTGTAGTGAATTTTCATACCACATGTATGAATATTTTACTTCACGGGTCTCATATGACCATCCAACCCAAGTTTTTTTTTTTTTTTTTTCCCTTTCCTAACATTCAAAATTTGTGATAGAAACCTTGCATGAGTTTTCATCTATTATGCATACTTATTAACGATCCGGAACTAGGTATTGTTGTTAAGGAAAAGATTTTGGAATTGGATGGTAGCAAGACCAGAGAGGGTCTATTGCTACTAGAGGGGTGACTGTTCACTGTCGTTAATGAACATTTATTCTCTTTGAAATGTGCAGAGTACCCGATGTTAATCGATTACTTGAAGGAAAGGCATGGTTGTGAAGATTGGTCACCCAAATTGTTTCAAGCATATCTTCGGTTCCTCTCCTCGTCCAACTGAGTTTCAACAACCAACTATTTGGAAATGACTAGGCTTGACACATGGGCTGCGATGCAATTTACCAAGTGGTTTTTCAACTATGCCGATGTTTCGGTTGGTGCCTCACGAATTTGGACGTCTTCTAATTGGGATGGCAACTTTGAGGTATCTCAAGTCGTCATTTAAAACATCTTCGAAGGCATGGAGTTCATGGCGGAGGACATGGAGGAAATGATGGAGAACAGGGAAATAGAGTACAGGATGAAGGACGTGGAGGAAATGATGGAGTACATGATGAAGGACACGGTATAATAGACGTGATGGTGGACTCTCTGAAGGACATGATGGAGGATTCTATGAAGTGATTATTCTACAATTGTTAAGAACTCAGTAAATAAATATCTAGATAGTTTTCATTAATTGTTCCCTTAAGATGTGTTCCTATTGGAAATTGTACAAGTCGAAACATCTGAAAGACAAATTCAAGTTTTTGAAACCCTATTTCAAATGGAAACTAGAGAAACAAAAAGCCATTTGCACATTTTGCACGAGTTTTCATCTATTATGCATGCTTATTACATGGAAACTAGAGAAACAAAAAGCCCTTTGCACATTTTGCATGACATGATCTTCATTTACAAGACACCATTTCATTGCTTAAAATTTAAATATATATATATATATATTTTAATATTAGATGAAGTTAAAGCATTCACAAATAATTATAGTGGAAAGAAGAAACATATTATTTATTTTAACGATTCTTGCATTTGCTGAGATATTGGAGCAAATTAAATAGGCGATTCTATACCTTATCCAAAATGTCATTGGTGACTTTTAATTTAGTAGTTTAATGTCTCTCTATTTTCCAATAGTTTGATGCATGTTTTGCATAAATTGTTCATTTACATGTAGTTAATTAAGACCCCAACGTTCTATCACTAGATTCATCCATCACTAGATTCGTGATAAAGGGTATCGAAAATTAGATGACCTTATAAATTAATTAGCAATAAAGGTCTAGTTCTAAATCAAACACTTACATGTGTCGACCGACAGTTGCGGACCCAGAAAATTTTACGAGATGGGGCACTTGTACGAAATAATAATTATATAAAAAAATATATTGAAAATTTAAGATCCTAATAAAATCAGTTTTTTTTTTTTTTTTTTTTTTTAATATAAAAAATGATGTTATATGAAGTTTAGATAAAATAAAACAAATAGATTACTTACTCAAGATGAACTAAATAATCTTACATTGAAAAATAAATAAAAACAAGAAACACAACATTAAAAATAAATAATAACAAGAAAAACAACATAAACAATGGAAAATTATAATCTTTATTCTTAAAAAAAAAATTACAATATAATTTTATAATAAGAAATTTAGTTTTGTATTTATAATGAATTTATTTTAAATTTATACAAAAATAATTGATTAATAAATCTAACTAGATATATTTTTAAATTTTTTATATTTTAATTGTTGGTAAATTATTGATTTATTGATTCTAAATAAATTAAAACTATAAAATAAAGAAAAATACCGAGGATAAAATAAAATGAATCGTAATAATAGATGGACTATTTTAATAAAAAATAAGGTAGGGCACGGGCCCCACCTGGTCTAAAGGTGGGTCCGTCCCTATCGACCGATAAAGATCGTTTAATAACATTATTAGAAAACTCAATTATTAATCATTATGATCTTTTTATCCATTTTCTCGAGATTTTTTTTAATCCATGCAAACAAAGAAAAATAAATTTAATAACATCGGTATTTTAACAGCATGCAGATAGAGAAGGCCAACCACTCTCAATTAAATTTATGAAAACCAAAGTGCATCCACTATAGTACTACTACTTTAATTATATATAAAAAAATGTATTATAATGGGCAACAAAGAAATTTTTTATTAGTGATAAAAAGATATGAACTACATTATGGGCAGCAAATTAATTGGCTGAATCCCAAAATGATGCATTTCCTTATTATTCAGAGAACAAGACAATATTCTGCCATTTGCATTCCACTATCTTCTGATCAATACACATGCTATATTTATATTCCATGATCACCACTGTTGTTTTCAACTTTATTTATATATTCATGAAACTTTTGTTCCTCTCTATTAGGAATTTTCTACAAAATATTAGATACCAACCTACAACTCTACAACTCTACAACTTTTTTTTTTTTTTTTTCCATAACTTTGGTATCATATTTAATTTATACAGCTTGGCTATACTACAATATTCATTTTTGTGTGCATATATATATACACGGCAATATTTAGCTGTGCCTTCAGGGACGTAGCTCAGCTGTTACATGGACGAGTTTGGGGTTTGAGCAAATGACTCCCAAATCAGAGCGGTTCACAAAAAATACATGGTCTAGATATCTGGATAGATAGATACTGTTAAATTTTTATTATTATATTTGTAAAAATTATTAATGGTTAATAAAAATGAATCAACGGTTAATAAAAGCTGACAAAAGTTAAAATGAATCGATAGTAAGCTCCTCACACTCATATCAATAAAATTGTGGGTTCGAAATTCTTATAAAATTTATAATGATACCAAAAAAAAAAAAAAAAAAAAAAACATTGTAGAAATTTAAAAGAGAAGATAAATCTTTTATAAAATCTAAATATAACAACATTGGATTTCTTCTATTAATTGCGAGGATTTAAATACATACATACATACGTAATTACGTAATTTTAAATATATAAATTTTTACTTAAATTTTTATTGGTTCTATAATTATGCCAGGAAATAATATAATTCATCTATGTAAGCAGCACATGGACTGGAGTCCACTTTGAGATTTTAAAATTTTAATTTTGAAACCTGTAATTAATTAGCAAATGTATATATATTTATGTAGACATGTAGTGGGAGTAGTTAGTTTTCCATTAATTAGAATTAGAAGGTTCATTAACGAATTATATTCATTAAACTCTCTACAAAGAAGAGGACAGAAGATTATAAAATTGAAGAAAATCTTACAGAAGCTTTGCCTAATAACAAGGAAATATCTTTCAAAAGATTTTCTGTACTCATCAATTTAAATATCTCTGGTTTGGTGAATTCATTCCCCTCTTAGGTAAACACAAATTATATGTAAAAGTATGTGTCCAATACAGATGCAACAACCTGTATGCCCCATGCGATTCGACTATATAATGTATTAATGTTACATATTTAGTAAGTCAGGATCTCAACATTAGAAAGTTGGGATATATATGTGCAAAAGTATGTGTCCAATACGGATACAACAACATATATGCCTCATACGTACGATTCGACTATATAATGCTACATATATAATGAGTCAGGATCAGAAAGTTAGGATATATATATATATATATAACGGTGTTGTAGGGTATTTAATACAGGGAAAAAAAAAGATAAGAATAAATCTTGACCATCCAATTTTAAGGACACTTGTCAACTGATCCTTCAAAGCTCAGTACAGTTCAACATAGAGGGAAATCAGCAGAGGATCCTTGTCCCTCAACATTAGAAAGTTGGTATATATATGTAAAAGTATGTGTTCAATACGGATACAACAACCGAGCTATATGCCCCATACGTACGATTCGACTATATAATGTTACATATATAATGAGTCAGGGTCTCAACATTAGGAAGTTGGGGTAATTAATCGTATGTTAAAGGACGTATTACGTTATCAATCGATATTATATATATAATATATGCCAATGGGCTCTTGTCAATGTGGTGTGACTCTCCCAAAGGAGACTCCACCACCATGGTTCAAACCCCATGGCATGCATGAATTTATGCAAGTTTTCCTAGTCCCACCAATAGTGTGGGTGTTATCGCACCAATGTGTGGTCTCTCTCTCCCCGTTAGGCGGACTGCTTGCAGAGCCCAATCTTGTCGGTCCCGACAGTTGTTGTATAATCACGGAATATATATATATATATATATATATATATATATATATATATAATGAAACATTATCATGAGATTAATGATCACTCACTCGCAACATTTTATTGGAACGATAAGTGTCCAGGTTCCTTTAAAGATTGATGCATGTACACTGTTACAACTTACAAGTGGATTCCAACTTGATAAAGAGTCAAATGACAGACAGGATTCCACGTACGTTGATTACAAAGAATTTTCTCTACGTAGATAATTACATTGATTATCAGTAATCACCTACTCCTCCACAACAATTAATGGAGCTTTTTGGGAGTTTTATAGTATTTCTTGACGGCTGCTACCTGTTGACCCAAACAAGACATTTAATTTAACCTCGACTTTTCTTGACTTATTTATATTTGATGTGTGATGTGTCAATTGTTTCATGTAATATTAATGCCAACGTGGATTGATCGATCGACTAGTGAATTTTTTTTTAAAATTATTATAAGATTTCGAAATTGAAAGAGGAATGTTACTGTAAACGCTACACTTATAAATAAGGGAGAGTATGTTAATAGAAATATCATCATCAGAGCTATGGATTCTAGTAGTGTTAAATGTAATTTCTACGTGGCTCTTCTTCTTTTGAGCGTTGTTTGTGGTTTGATTGGTGTTGGTCGTGGAGGAGATTTTGTAGATGATCAACACAGTGGTTATGGTAGTGGTGGTGGTGGTCCAAGTAGATGGAACAGTGAAGATGATAATGATGATGATTATTGCTCGTATCGAAGTTGGCGAAGTTGTGGAAGCTTTTATAGTAGAGGAGCCGGGAAAGGCGGAGGAGGAGGTGGTGGTGGTGGTGGTGGTGGTGGAGGAGGAGGAGGAGGAAATGGTGGGCATGGTGCTGGTTCTGGTCATGGTGAAGGGTATGGAGCTGGAGCTAGTGTAGGTGATAGTGTTGGTGCTGGTGGAGGTGGTGGAGGTGGCGGTGGAGGAGGAAATGGTGGGGGTGGCGGTGATGGTTCTGGTCATGGTGAAGGGTATGGAGCTGGAGGTGGTGTGGGTGGTAGTGGTGGTGGTGCTGCTGGCGGTGGTGGAGGTGGAGGTGGAGGAGGTGGTGGGGTTGGTGGAGGGTCTGGTCATGGAAGTGGACATGGAGCTGGTGTGGGTGTTGGAGGTGGAGCAGCTGGTGGCGGTGGTGGAGAAGGTGGTGGAGGTGGTGGTGGCAGTGATGAGAGTGGTTCTGGTGAAGGGTCTGGTCACGGTAGTGGATTTGGTGCAGGGGCTGGTATGGGAAATGCAGGAGGTGGTGGTGGCGGTGGAGGTGGTGGTGGAGGCGGCAGTGGTAAAGGTACAAATGGAGGTGGAGGGTACGGTCATGGCAGTGGTTTCGGTGCAGGTGCCGGAGCTGGAGGCGGAGGTGGTGGCGGAGGCGGAGGAGGAGGTGGTGGTGGTGGTGGTGAAGGGTATGGACATGGTGAAGGTAGTGGGTTTGGAGCAGGTGGTGGCGGTTCAAACAGTGGCAGTGGACATGGTAGCAATGACAGAGGTTATGGAGGCAACAACGGCGACGTTAGCGTGGGATTTGGAATGGGTATAGGATTTGGGTTTGGAATCGGCGTCGGAAACGGCGGAGGAGGTGAAGAAGCCGGTGGTGATGCTACCCATGATAAGGGCAATTAGTGGAAGATCATTAACTAGAAAAATAGTTCACAAATTTGCACTCTTATTTTCTTTGTTGCTTCAAATGAAATTAATTTTCATCCAAAAGTGGAAGTGAAAAAACAAGACAAGAGTCTCTATTATTCTTTGTAGTAATGTGATTATATTACATAATGTTTGATTTCTCTCCTAATTGATTTTTTATGTTTAAGAAAAATTTGATTGTAATAGCTTAAGCTTAAGTAGTTGTACACTTCCCGACCACTTTCATATAGAAGAAAATTTGGTGCAATAGAATTGTAGGAACCCATTAGGGTAGAGTAACAAAAACCATTGAATCAAAACATGTTAACAACATTTACATTTTACCGTTTTAGTAGTTTCATAAACTTGGATTCTTATATGTAAAATTGAAAAATTGAGTATAAAATATATTAAAAACACAATTTTAACATAAATATAAGAAATAATTTGATCAAATTAAACAATTGATATAATTCTCGCATATTAAAACCTATTAGGACAATTTAAACAGATTCGGTTTTGAAACACCGAAAATCGGGTTTCATAGTTAAAGTACAAAAAATGAATATAAATTGAATTAAGATAACAATTTTAATGTAAATATAAATAACAAAAACAATCAAATCAAAATTACATGTCAACAATACTTGCATTCGAGCGTTTTAATGATTTTGACTAAATCCGTCGAATTCTCATAAATAAACTTGAAAAAATGAGTATAAAATATACTAAAAACACAATTTAATGTTAATATAATAAATAAGTCAATCAAATTAAACAATATTGTAATGGTTTAAAAAAAATAAGAAATATAAATTAAAAATATTTTTTATAAATACAATTATAAATATTTGTAATGTCTAAATACATATCAGTATTAAACTCAAAAATCATTTTTCAATATTTGAAATTTATGAAAATATACTTAATTATAAGGTTGAAACAAATTTCTTTAAAATTTTAAATTATTAATATAAATTAAAAAAAAAAAAAAAGTTTCCTAACAAAATTAACAAATATGTTGGGCCGGGTAAAGTATTCGGGCCTGGCCCATGGATCCATTTTTTTGAAAACTGAAAAAGAACACAATAAAGCCCTAATCATAGTAGCTTTCTTCGTTTCGTCGTCTCTCTCGCTCTCGCTTGCAGACTCTTCGCGCTTTGTTTACTTTCGTTTCGAGTTTCACTGTGAGTCGACTCAGTCGCCGAAAAAACAATCAACAATGGCGGACGTGGTGCAGTACCGGCTCGAGCGGATGGTGGACGAGCTTGACGACCTGGAGCGGCGCGGTATCTTCACGCGACGGGAAATCAGTGAAATCGTGAAGCAGCGCCGCAAGTTCGAGTACCGGTTGAAGAGGCGGAGCCCGCTTAAGGAGGACTTTTTGGCTTACGTAGAGTACGAGACTCAGCTAGACGCTCTCCGCCGGCTCAGGAAGAAATCGGTCGCTCGTCGCGAGAATGAAAACGACGAGAACGGCGCGACGACGGCGACGAAGAAGAAGAGGTCGAGAAAGTCGATATCGGACTTCGCCGGAGTTGTGCGGATTGTGCAGATTTATAGGTTGGCCGTAACGAGGTTTAAAGGAGACGTGGAGTTGTGGTTTAAGTATTTAGAGTTTTGTAGACAGCGAAAGAATGGAAGAATGAAGAAGGTGAGATTTTTTTTTCCTCTTGGTGCATTTTTGTCTATGTTTGGTTTGTGTGAAAATGAAGGAAAGTTTGAAAAAGATTGAAACTTGTTATAGTATTACTAAAAAAATTGAAACTTTTTTACACTAGGCTGTTTGGTTGCTGATTATATTTGTTACCTGACAATGAAATGTTGAAAAATGAAATGATATTTGTTATTATTAGTCAAGGAGGAATTTAGCATTAGCTTTAAGTAATGTAATTAATCAAAAAACAATATGAAATTTCAAATTCGTTTATTAAATCATTTGCAGATTCTGGCTCAAGTGATTAGGTTTCATCCAAAGGTCCCGGGAGTTTGGATTTATGCTGCAGCTTGGGAATTTGATCATAATTTGAATGTCACCGGAGCTCGTGCTTTAATGCAGAACGGTTTGAGAGTATGCCCGAATTCAGAGGACCTTTGGGTGGAGTATCTCCGAATGGAACTCACGTACCTTAACAAGTTAAAGGCACGAAAAGTTGCTCTTGGAGAGGATGAGGGAACTTTGGTTCGAGATCGAAGAGTTTCTGATCAGAAACAGTGGATAAGTGAAAATAAAGATTTGTTTATGTCCCTTGACGAAGGAACGGGAAATGTGGATGGGTCGAATGTTGAAAACATGGAGCCTGAGAAGAAACTAGATTTGTTTAGAGAACAGGGTTTAAGAGTTCTTCAAACTATCTATGGTGGAGCGATTGAAGCTCTTCCTTCTAGTTTTAGCCTTAGACAACGGTTTTTTTGAGATATTGGATGGAACAGACTTGGCACAATCAGAGGACATGCGTGAAGAGATACTAAGTGACATGAAGAGAGACTTTTCGGAAGATCCAGAATATTGGGACTGGCTTGCGAAGCTTGAAATGACCGATTCTTCTAGTAAGCAGGAGATGAGTGAAGATATCAAGCTTTCCCAAATGCAAAAGGCAGTTCAGGTATGAGTTAAAATTACCGAAAGAAATCGTAAAGCTAGTTAACCCTTTCGTTTGTGCTTTAGGCTGATTTTTTGCTGCTTAACTATATATTGCAAAAATATACACACATTATAAAAGTTTGTGAATTTGTTGTCTAATGATCACCCCGAATACTCTACCTTCTGTAGGTTTATGAGGAGGCCTTGAAAATTGTGCCTTCAACCATGATGTTTAATCGCTATGCAAAGTTTTTGATGGACTTTATTGATCCCCAAGTAGGAGAAAGCAAAGATTTGGAGCCATCCAGTCATATTGAACATTATATAACACATCTCTTGACGGTGTATGAGAAGGCTGAATCAATTGGTTGCTTGACTGAGGATATTGCTTGCAAATATATTTCATTGTATTTGCAACTGGGGAGATTAAATGAAGCCCGAAAACTAGCTGAAAAGCTTTGCAGTGGAAAACTGTCTGATTCTGTACAGTTGTGGCTTCTAAGGGCCTCAATAGAAGTTAGAGATGTTACCCGAAATTCTCCTTCTCCAAGTAAGGCTGATATGCTTTCACTCTTCGAACTCCTACGAAAGATTTTGACTAAAGCCTCAATATCAGAGGCGGAAAGCTTGTGGCTTATGGTATGTTATCAATTCTTCTTATTTCTTACGCTTAAATATGGCTAATCAGTAAACTTAGAAACTGAATCTTATTACGTGTCTTGTTGTTGTAAGGGTAAAACAAGTGAAAATACTATAATATGTGATCAATGAGGCATACTAGCATGAGATGATTATCATATTTCTGTATTTGATTTCTTTGCTTTACTACATACCAAGATTTTCCCTTTTAACTATCCGTGTGTCATGTTTTATTCGTTCTCATTGTTGTAAACAACTAAAATGACAAAGTTTGATGGTGCATCTGCAACACCACTTTTAACATTTTCCTATACCGCAGGCCCTCAAATTATTTGCGAATCAAAAACAATATTTTGAGAAAGTGGTAGACATATCCCTCATTTCGGTGGCTAAAGATGGTGGTGGGGAAAATGGATTTTCCCTCCCTTCTGCTGTCATAAACTTTGTTCTTCAGAAAGATGGAATCCAGCATGCACGAGAGATGTATAAGAGGTATGTTAGTTAATTATGAGCTAGTGAGCATTTTGTTTCATGCGATTTTCTTAAAATTGATTGTTAATCTGCTTGACAGATTTATGTCAATAAATTTGATTATACAGCTTGTTTGCCATTGTATTGGAGATGTTCATATACAAAAAAAGAACGACTTCAAAATTTTATCTCCCTAGTTTGGAGTTTCTAAATCAGATTTGTTTCAATTGCAGGTTTCTTGCTCTACCCCGTCCAGGTCTTGCTTTATATCGAAACTGCATTGAATTGGAATTGAACCTTGCATTTGTTGGCGATAAAGATTGTCTTGCAAATGCCCGGAAGTTGTTTGAAGCTGCACTTGCAACTTATGACCAAAACACGAGCTTGTGGCAGGATTACTATTCTATGGAGACTAAGGTAAATTTTACTCCGCTTTACTTTAATTAAACAAGAACAGACCGTTTAGTTAGCGCTGCTATGTAAACCCCCTGGCCTAACCAACCTATGTGTCGGTTGGTGTAATTTCGACTTGGAAACTACGAGAATTTGAATCTCTTCCTCCCATGAGTTAGTTGTGTATATCTTGAAACTAATTTATATAACTTGATTCAATTTCAAATCCCACCAGCACTTCTTTTAACTGTAATATTTCATTCTGCAGTTGGGAACATCAGAAACGGCTAATGGTGTCTATTGGCGTGCACGGAAGACACTTAGAGACTCTGCTGCATTCACTGCTTTGACAAAGCCATTATAGCTACTCAATTGTACACTAAACACCATCAATTTTGACCACCCTTGTTCACCAATACGCCCCTATTCATTTTCAAGTGTTATCGAAGAGAAAACAGATTATTAAAGGCTGTAATGTTGGTTTCGAGTGTAATCGAAGAGAAAACAGATTAAAGGCTGTAATGTTGATTGGTTTATTTTCGACAGAATAATAGTCTTCTTTGTTTGTTTCCATTCTCTCTGATGATCATATACACAAACGATAGCTTGTTTGTAATCTGCTTTTCGGTTTACAATTAAACCGCGACAGCAATGTTTTCTTGACAGTTGACAGTTGACATGCCTTTGGAAGTACAAAGGGAATTTTGCATAGAAGATTAATGATGTGTTAAACAAATTTACAACTTTCTTCAAATAAGAACCATAAACTCAACTGGAGATTCCAGGAAAACTAGTTTTTCTTTGTATTTGAGCAAACACCGGAGGACTAGACCATCGGCCATTGTGGACTTACTACCTGCACAGCACAAGCCATTGAAAGAACCCATTAAAAGAAAATAACAGTGAAAGTTCATTGTCGGATGGATTTCTCGAATGTGATTCGAAGAATGGTGAAGTTATAGTTCGCTTACCTCTAATGTGCTAAAGACTAATTGCATTCTGCTGGCAACAACCGATGGCTCCTCAGCACGACCCACCACTGCCATTTGCTCCAACTGAAGAGTCTTCACTGGAAGCCTTTGGTAAAAACAGGAGAGAAAAATGGGTACAAGTCATTAGAGTAAACTGACGATGTTTTTATTGATGATGAGTAAAGAAGTTACATATATACGAGCATCAGCAGAGATTGGGAGAAATTTTCATTTTTCCAAAAGCAGCTAACTCACCATGCCATTCCTCGTACATAATATGCATTTGCTATGAGAGCACAGAAGCCTTTCCACCGAAGAAGTATTTCATCTGACACTGGAGGTGTAGATGACCACCGGACTATAGTTGGTTGTGGCGTACACAAGATGGTGATGAATATAATGCTCAACCACAGAATACACTCATCAACCTGTATCACAAAAAGAAAATAGCTATAACACATGCTGGCTGCTGGTAGTTACCCAAATGAGAATTTCGTATTTTCGAACATGTATATTATGCAATCAAGCATCACAGAAGTGACTAAAATACTTAAAAGTTCAGTATATTTGCCCTTAATAACAAGAGATGCAATGTTGAGGAAGCAATCAAAAATGTCCACGGAAAGGGGTCAATTCTTTATTCAAAGACTAAAACCATAACGATTAAATTGTGTCTTGATGGATAAGAGAAAACGAGAAAGTAAAAAAAGGATCACCTCCTCTGAGAAGATCCTGGATTTTAGACTGGTGCCTCCACCGTAGCTTTGCAATGCTTCAATTTCGACACCAGATTCCTTCATAGCAGTCAGTTCTTTTCTCAATCCTTCATCCGTGCAGCCTAGTGCATACGCATTCACTCCTGCGCTAATGAACTCCTGACAAATGTTAAATCAAACACCATTATTCCAAGAAGACAGCAAAGTAACCGTAATACTAGATCAAGCAAACATCTGAATATACTTTTAGGTTGTCACCTCCTCCACGTTCTATGACATTCCTGTATCGCCTGAATAAACTGATTGCTATGTTACGTGATGAACGATACTCATCATCCGGAGAAATAGAATCATGCGATTGGCACTGTACGTAACATTCGAAACTATTAGATTACCTATAGGGTTCTTTGACATAAAACAAACTAAAACTGAATTACCCACAAGGTCGAAACACTGCTTACCAGCCATTTCTTGGAAATCACTCGGTGGTGGTGTGACAAATGATGAAAGTCAAGCTGATTACGGCCTCTCCAAGAAAACGAAGAACTATGAACTACATTACTACTACAATGACCCTGTAATGGGCTAGGAGAAATTGCAATGCTAGTCAAGGAATTAACATGCATAATCTTGCCGGGAGAAGCATCATGCAGCGTGTTATTGCCCGGATATGCCAGGCACTTGCTGATAGCTCCCGGAGAATAGACCGTTAACATTGTAGAACCATTATATAATTACACCTTTAAATCCAACACAACACCAATCCATAAGAGACTTGAAACAGACAAATACTACTCTAGATATAGCAAAATGGCACACAAAAGGATTCATGTAGCTGAATCAGTTCAAACTTTTAAGATTTTCGATAAATTGGGTAAACGAAATTTCGAAACCCTGATCAAAAGTTCATTTCATTCACTCTTCCAAGCACAGTAAAATACTCAATTTTTCTCAGGCAACAAAGCAAAAAGGTATGTTCTTTCTCAGTAATGTAACCCTAATTTTAAAATTATGAGAGTAAACTAAGACCATATTGATATACAAAAACCAATGATTTATATATTCAGCAGCAGAAAATAACAATAACCCAGATATAATCAGTAATCTATCTATCATAATTTATCATGAAATAAGAAAAATAAAGAGATGAATTGTGGACTTACCCTTTTAGTTTACAGAGAAGCTCATGTGGAGAGAACAACCAAGAGAAATATCTGATTGTTATGCTATGAAAACATTGAAGTTGGATTGGAAATTATAATTTATAAAGCAAGAATCTTTAAGGCATTAACTGAAGCCACCAATCTTTTGAATGGCTCCAAAGATTCTATTGATTCCCATAATTCCAATTTTCATTTTTTCTGGCTGATATGAGAGAAAATTAAGAAATGAGACGTGGGGACTTGTCCAATCATAACAAGAAACAACATATTGAAATCTATATAACATTAAAAATCTCAACTTTACATACAACACTGAATTTTGTAAACCAACCAAGGATGCTCATTTCATTCGGCATGACAATGTCCAAAGTTTAGGGACGCTCATTTAACCCGACAATGTCCGAAGTTTATCGAACATGACCAAAAGTGATATTAAAAACCTCAAACTCTTTGATGGGTAAATGTCTTATTCCTCATTGAAACATAAACCCAATAAAAGGAATCAACTTGATGATGCAAAAGATTGTATACAAGTTTCTCATGTCATGTGTGTTACTTTTTGGGCCAAAGATGTTGAGATCCATGTGTCCGTGGTCTTTGAATTGGGCTAAATGAGGGTTGATTGATTGCCTTGGAGGCTTGGATGGACCTCCAACTTAATAGCAGTCAAGAAGATTGACTGATCTCACCAACTTTTATGGAATAAAATATGTTTTCTTTCTTTCCTTTTGTGCTCTCCACAACGATTTATCACCAGCTCAGTGATTTTAAATCTGCTGCACTCACTTCCACCACATCGAATCCTACACCCCATCTAGTGGGGTCCACTCCACATTGAACCTCGGACAAAATCACACACACATGAACACAACAGCTTTGTTTAGATTTTGATACTCAAATGTGTCAGTCTGGCTAATTTGTAGCCGTTTGATATGTGAAGTACATGGGAGATAGAGTGTGAGTCAGCAACACATGAACACAAGATTGGATGATCAAAGTGCAACCACTCACTAACGATGGGGTTTTGTTTTTCTCAGAAAACCCCATCTCCACCAACCACAAACAACACCAACCATCTCTCATTTTCACTATTTTTTAAAACGATTTTTCATTTATTTATTTATTTATTTATATATATATGTATAGATAATTTGTACATTACAGTGATAATTCTCTTACACATATATATAAAGTCCCTTTTTTTTTTTTTATTCTATTTTCTATTTTCTATTTTCTATCCAGTGTTGTGTACACATATGTTATTTTGGGGTCTCAGATTTGCTGGTTTTTGAAACAGACACAACAGCAAGAACAAAACCCATCTCTGTAAGTGCTCTCTCAATCTCATTCTTGCTAGAAAAATTGCATTCAATATCTCTGTTTATTTGATTTATATTGCCATTTGCCAATTGAGGATCTTAGTGGGGTGGCTTGCAAAAAGATCTGATTTTTTTTTTTTTCTTATAAAGGATTGATTTTTAAGGATCTTGACAACCAACTTAAACTTCAATTTGTATTGGTGATTTTTTGTCTATGGAACCAATCTGTTTGATTTAAGTTCAATATGTGTCGTTGTTCATTGCCATAGGAATTATAATGCTCGAAATACCACACACACACTCATTGAGAATTCTTCACTTCAACACACTAAACACACTTAGTCTCAGTGTGTTTTGCTATTTATATTTGAAGAATCATGTATTGTATACACTATAATTTGAGATAATTATAGAACAGGCAATCAATTTTCATTGTAATATAAGGTTATAATTCTTGTAATTTGAAAGATCCCATCTTTAGTTCATTATCATCATCCAAAGATTTTGTTTTTCCTTTAATCAGATCCTTTAATATAAGAAAATGAGAGGAGGGGGTCTTTGGCAACTTGGACAATCGCTCAATCGCCGTCTGGCTCAGGCTGATAAGAAGGTTGTAGGTCGTAGATTCTTTTCCTCGGAGGATAATCTCAAAAAAACTGTTCTTTATGACTTCCACACCGCGAATGGTGGGAAGATGGTTCCATTTGCTGGATGGAGCATGCCCATTCAGTACAAGGACTCGATTATGGAGTCTACCGTGAATTGTCGGGAGAATGGCAGCCTCTTCGATGTTTCCCATATGTGTGGGCTGAGCCTCAAGGGGAAGGACTGTGTTCCTTTTCTTGAAAAGCTTGTGATTGCTGATGTTGCCGCGCTTGCCCCTGGAACGGGTACTCTTACGGTCTTTACGAACGAGAAGGGAGGGGCGATTGATGATTCGGTCATCACAAAGGTGAAGGATGATTGCATATACCTTGTTGTGAATGCCGGGTGTAGGGATAAGGATCTGGCCCACATCGAGAGTCATATGAAGAGTTTCACATCGAAAGGTGGGGATGTCTCTTGGCACATTCATGATGAGAGATCTCTTCTTGCTCTCCAGGTTAATCATCATTGCACTGACATTGTTTTTTTCACTTTCCTTGGATTTCGACATTTCGTTTTTGTTTTCTTGCAATGTTTGGTCTCTCATTGAATTTGTCGAATTTAGTTACTTTAGTTTTCGGGTATGGATCTATGGTGTGTATGAGTGAATTTCTTGCTTTATTTATCTCTGCAAACATTGGCATTTGAATTGCATCATGCTTTGGAAGTGCCAAACTACAAATGATGATGCATAACGCAATACAAATCTTCGGTTTAATTCGATTTACATGACATTTGCTGATACGATTTTCAATTAGAGTTGCTACTTGCTACAATTATTGAAACAAAGCACAAGTTACAAATAGGTTGATGATCGGTGTTTCTTCAACTTGTAAAACACCCCTTTGACAACATCACTTAGAAGTCTCATTGATTTCTCCATTGCAGGGCCCTCTTGCTGCCCCAGTTCTTCAACACCTGACAAAAGATGATTTGAGCAAGCTATACTTTGGCGAGTTCCGCATTTTGGATATCAATGGTGCCACCTGCTTTCTCACCAGGACAGGGTAGTGCTTCTTTTCGGTTTCCTCGTATTGATTGAGAAAATGACTGGAGCAGTGATTGAGCATATTGAATTTGTCAAATGCTTTTCGGTTTAGCCTATGCTTTGTTAATTTTACACAGTTTACATTTTGAGTTCTTTCTTCTGTGATTTCGCTTACTTGTTGATTCGTTTTGATTCCCTTCCGAGATTGTCAGGTACACTGGTGAAGATGGATTTGAAATCTCAGTCCCTTCAGAGAATGCAGTTGATCTTGCCAAAGCAATTCTGGAGAAATCCGAAGGGAAGATAAGGTTGACAGGTCTTGGAGCTCGAGACAGTCTTCGACTTGAGGCTGGCCTGTGTCTATATGGCAATGACATGGAACAGCACGTCTCACCTGTAGAGGCAGGACTTACATGGGCCATAGGAAAGAGGAGAAGGGCAGAAGGTGGCTTTCTAGGTGCTGAGAAAATACTCAAACAACTCGCGGAAGGTCCACCAGTCAGGCGTGTGGGATTCATCTCTTCAGGTCCACCTGCCCGATCCCACAGTAAGGTTCAGGATGACAAAGGGAATTCCATCGGAGAAATCACCAGCGGTGGTTTCAGCCCTTGCCTCAAGAAGAACATAGCCATGGGGTATGTGAAATCCGGAACCCACAAAACAGGCACCAAAGTTAAGATTGAGATACGAGGAAAGGCCTACGATGGAACTATCACGAAAATGCCATTCGTACCCACGAAATATTACAAGCCAACTTAGATCATGTTTGCTCCTTCAACCACCGGATTTCTCTAATTGTTCCTGTTTTTTTTTTTATGTTTATTGAAACACTGGCTGATGAAGAATACTATTTTCCTGTATTTGCAAGAAGTTCTTGCTTTGCATGCATATTCTTATAATTCTTGAATTTTAACAATAATTCAACTTTACTTGCTTGAAGGGAATTTAGAACAAAAATGGAAGAAGAGAATTCATTACATGGAATGAAAAATGAAAACAGGATGTGTTATAATGAATTAATATTCAATAGTGATAGACATTAGACTACCAATTTTACGTTTACTATTCGAGAATGAAATAAAATGAAAAGGAATCAAGTTTTATGAGAAAGAGAATCGGGAGAGGATACTTGATTCCTTAGGTGGGAATGAGGAATCAAGTTCTCTTTATAGCAGGAATGTGATTTGATTTCCAACTGATTTTAGTAAACACAGCAATCGTAAATCAGTAATTGAGTTCTCATTTCCTCGTTAGGATTCCTGAAACAAACTATTTATAAAGATATTTGTTCTTTTAAAAGAATTGACCAGTAAATTAGATTGTCAAAGTGAAGGTCCATTGTAGTAGGTAATAAAAGTATAAAACAATGATGATGATCACCAATTGATTATGTCAAAAGTCAACATTTTCTTGATAATCCAAAATCAAAGCCCTCCAATGCAGACCCTTTCTTCTTTTGTCTAGTTCTACTACACAGTATATATTAGTATTTCAACTTGACTCTTCAACAATTCAACAAAATAAACCAAAAAAATTGTATATAATATTTGTGATACTTGAAAATTGCAGGGTTGACCTGTTTTAACATATAGTTACAATAATTACGTTAATGGCATTTTAAGGTAAACGATAAATCATGTTCAACAAATTAATGAGATTCAAGATATGAATAAAAGAATCGTTAGATATTACTATATTAGTAAAGTCGAAATGGGATTTACATCTTTTCTCGATATTACATGATTGTAGGAAAGAATTTGTTTTGAAAGAATTAAAGAACTTGGGATTTACAATATCTACTCTTAAAACTAAATTAATCTCAGAAAAGTTTGCTTGCAAATTCTTCATTTTGAGTTCCTTCAATGCAAGAATAGCTTGATTTTCTTGCAAGATCTCTGAGCTCTGACAGGCTTCTCCCCAGCTTCAAAGCCACTTCCATTTCAAACATTTCTCCATTTTCTCTCTTCTCCACTTCACTTTGATCAAGTGTTGATTCAATGGATTCCTCCAAAAGTTTAAAGACACCACCACAGTTTCTATACATCTCCAACACCATACCCACTTGTCCACCATGCTCAAAACTGTTGACCACGGCGGCCAATGCTCCGGCAGCCGCCGCCAATGAAGGAGACCCTGAAAACGAGCCAACGGCAGCTATGCCGGTGAGTAATGGACCTGAAATTGCTAGAAACTTGTTAATCTTCAAAACCAAGTTGCCTAATCTCTCATAATCTTCTGTGTCTTTAGTTTTCAAGACTTTAACAATCTCTCTCATTTCCATTTCCATCTCTTCACTCCATCCATTACTCTGTTTTCTACTTTCACGGCGACCATCTCTGTTTTTTCTTTGGTGATGTTGTCTCGATGGCCACCAGGTGGCTGTCTCGAACGTTTTCGGAAACTTTTCGATCATTTTACTGCCCAACAATGGAAGCGGGTATGCTCTATCAAGCGCCAAAACTTTCTCGATTGCTTCTTTAACATCTTCTTCACATGGAACCCTAAGAGCAATTACAGTTTCTATTTCTCTCTGTAACTGCTTGAACAGTCTCACTGCATTTCGTTGCTCTTCAGCTAGCTGTGAAGGTTGGATTTTGTTCACCATAACCATCATCCCCGTAACCGCAGAGAACAATAAAGTAGACGACAACTTCAAACCCAAATGGGAATCGCCGGTGGCTGCGACGCCAGCCATTGTGGAGGCGGTGAGAGTGATCATGTTGATAGAGTTCAAGAGAAGCGTGTTCCAGTTGTTGCGTTGCTCACCGATGTTGTTATGCATCTCTACTCTATCACAAACAGCCTCCAAGATCGCGTAAAGTGCCTTTACGTTGCATTCTTCGTTGCGATCATGTTTTTGAATAGGAACAACAATCTTTTCAATTGGGATTGGATTCGTCAATCCATATAATTCTCTGCTTGGGATCATTTTTGGAGTAGAGAAGCTGATTTTTGGAAGTTTTGGGACAGAAATAGCTGCACTTATAACATTATTGAATCTACGTGAAGAACAACACAATGAAGAAGAAGAAGAAGAAGAAGAAGAAGAAGAAAATATGAGGTTTGAAGCTTGTAAAGAAGCCATGAATGGTTTGAAGCTTATATTATAATGTAATAATATAATGAATGGAATTATTCAAAAAAAAAAAAAGTTGTGGCTTTTTTTTTCTTCTATGTTTTTGAAGGTTTTGATATTGAAAGAGAAACGATGGGTGGGTACTTATACTAACCAACTATAACTGGAAAATATAAATATTTTTAAAAATGTTGACTAATGACACGCTTTGACTCGGTTCATTTTCTGAGATTGACCAGTTCGCCATTAATAAATCAAGATTCAAGAATTCCTCCCATTAATTATCACTTCAAATATGTCTTCCCTTAGTCCAACATGCTATACGTACTTGTAAACTTTACTTGAATGGGTTATTTGTTTGAAGATAGTTTTTGGTCTACCAAATATATTAGAAGATTAAATAGGTACGGAATCCTGTGCGTTTATTGTACATAATTCAAGTATGTAATGTTACAGAATCGAGATTCTATTTGAAAAAAAAAATACAAAATCTTACATCCACAAAATTTATATAAGTAGGAAACTGATCTGGTTGATGCAAAATTTTACATATTTTGTTTATACGAAATTCGAGTCTGTAACGTTATAGAATAAGAATTTCCGTATAAAAAAAACGTATAGAATCTCACATATACTTACATACGTAAATATATACAGAAAAAGACATTCACATTGACCTACACAATCACATGATGCATCTAGATTAATTAAAATTTTTATATATATCATATACAGTGGTGGCGAATCAATAGATTAATCAAATTTTAACATGCAATGTTCAACTTCAATTTATTTTTAATGTCAAATATTTTATGAGTTGCTAGATTTGTATCTTTTTTCTTTATTCAAATATCAAAATATACAACTTTAATTAGTTTTGTTTTTTCTTTCACTCTATCGAGAGAAATTTGATTAAATAAGATACATCAAAAGCCAAATAATTTTTTATGCAATTTAATGCGCAAATAAAGACACCAAAAATCTTGTCTAGGATAAATTAAATTAAAGTTTTCACAAATAATAATTATAGAAAATTAATACTTGATTTTGATTAATAATAAAAATTGCATGAGGGTCCCATCAAAGAAACAGTCTATTATATATATATATCAAATTGCCCACTCAATTATAATTAAAATTGTCAAATATTATATTATTATCTAATAGAACTTAGATATAATGATAGTGATATGATATTAAATTATGAGTAATGCTACTTTGTCCAAATTTAATGCCCAAATGACGTGGCAACACTCTCATCCATTCATTTAAATTGTATTAGATTTACTTGATTTTAATGAATGGATGAGAGTGTTGCCACGTCATTTGGGCACCAGATTTAGACACTAAATTTGGGCAAAGCAGCATTACTCTTAAATTATTGATGTGTATATATATATATATATATATATATACAGTCTTTCTATTATCAGTTCGAACTGACAAAAGTTATATCAGTTCCTTGTATGTGGGCCACTGGATTTAAATACTTTGACTTGGCTGTATGCACTTGTCAGTCAAAGTATTTAAATCCAGTGACCCACATGCAAGGAACTGATATAACTTTTGTCAGTTCGAACTGATAATAGAATTTATATATATATATATATATATATATATATATAATTTCACCTACTAATTTACTAAAGTTAAGAGATCTATTTTGTTGAGAATGAAAATGCTTCATGTAACGGAGCATAGTAATTTAGGTGGGATATAGTTCATAGTTATAACTTGTAACAGTAAATATTAATCGGATTACAATTTACAAATAAAGTTTTTGTGTAATGTTTGACTAGGTTAAACATTTTCTATGATAAGAAAAGTTCATAGTTGGGAAGTGACCACACTGGCTGCTAGGCATGTGTGGTCTATTTATGTTATTGGTGCAACCTGGACTTCTTTTTCATAACTTTATCGAGTCAAAATGGTTATACTTTGACACAACTCTCGGTTATACACCTCTCGGTTATACACCTCTCCTACTAAGTCCACCATACATAAATACCGATTTCTCTATAATGTTATGAAAGTAAATATATTTTCCGTACATTATGTAAGCAATATCCAAACCCCGCAGTTAGTACGTACTTGATTTTGACAAACCTCAAATCTAATATATGTTGATGATCTCAAATTAATGAAACTAAACTTCTTTTACACTAAAGCCTCATTTGTTTGGCCGTATTATATTGTATTAGACAATTAAAATATACTAAAATAATACAATATAAACACTGTATTGTATTATTTTAGTACATTTTAATTATCTAATACAGTAAACATCGTATTAACTAATACATTATATTTAGTGGTATTAGATTGTATTGTATTAGAAAAAACAATTTTTTTTTTTAATGAATATGAAATATCGATAAAATATGTGTTATGTTGTTAATATATATATATATATATTTTTAATTTCAAAATACATAGAAAAGTTTTATTTAAATTTTTTGTTTCAATTAAAATAAATATTTATTGATTTTTTATATAAAAATATTTATTGATTTATTCATGGTAAGGATATTTAAAATTAATTATTAAGTATTTTTTTTTTAAAAATATTAAATTTTTATAATATAATTAAATACAATAAAATCATATATATAAGAATAACCTAATACGATATAATACAGTGCATCACCAAACACAGGTTTGTATTAATGATAATATAGTCCAATATAATACAATACAATCCAATACATCATAATACAATCTAATACGGTATGCTAAACGAGTTAATATCTCCAATTCCGCTTAGAAAAGTTGAAGGGTAAGAAGTTATAATTTTTTTTTTTTTTTTTGTTGAAACCGTAAGAAGTTATAATTTTATTTGTGATTGTTAATTACAAAAAATGTCACTACCCTTATGTCGTCATCTTGGTTTCCGGGTTTTCATTAAATAGCAACCTCAACCGAAGGGAAGTCGAATGGATTGCAACCTCACAGAGAGCGACAAATGGCCAACCACCGATATTTATTAAAACTTTTAAGTTTTCTGATTTTTGGTCAATTTTTGGATGTTGTATACCTTTTTAGGTTTTTGAAATCGTTTAATTACCATCTTTAACCGATGGTAACCGAAACTAAACGACAATAGCTCAAACATATAAGTTTTCTGCTTTTTCGTTGAATTTAGGAAGAGAAACGAACTTCGATTTAACTAATAAATTGTTTATAGTATTTTTCAAACTTCATCTCCAACCTTTATATAACTTCTTCGCTTTTCGAAATCGTTTAACCGATTGTAATCCACAATAATCGACATTTGATAAAACTTATAAGTTTTATTATTTTTGGTTAATTTTTGGATGAAGCTCTTTTCAATTTGGATTATAAATCGCTTATAGAAAAGTTATAACTTCATTTCCAACCTTATATAACACCTTATGTTTTTGAAATCATATAACGGCCCTTAACCGACAATAACACAAACATGTTAGATACTTTATGAAATGAACTTCAATTTAACTTATATTTAAATTTATATAATCAGTAAATCAAAAATTGAGATTTACATTTTCTGTCTATATATTACATGATTCTCTACAAAGAATTTGTTTCGAAAAGAATCTAATAAGAATGAAAGAATGATTATACACGAACTAATTAAAACCTAATTAATCTCAGAAAAGTTTGCTTGCGAATTCTTCATATTGTGTTCCTTCAATGAGGGAATAGCTTGATTTTCTTGCAAGATCTCTGAGTTCCGACAAACTTCTCCCCAACTTCAAAGCCACTTTCATTTCAAACATTTCTCCATTTTCTCTCTTCTCCCCTTCACTTTGATCAAGTGTAGATTCAATGGATTCCTCCAAAAGTTTAAAGAAACCACCACAGTTTCTATACATCTCCAACACCATACCCACTTGCCCACCATGCTCAAAACTGTTGACCACGGCGGCCAATGCTCCGGCAGCCGCCGCCAATGAAGGAGACCCCGAAAACGACCCAACGGCAGCAATGCCGGCGAGTAATGGGCCTGAAATTGCTAGAAACTTGTTAATCTTCAAAACCAAGTTTCCTAATCTCTCATAATCTTCTCCGTCTTTAGTTTTCAAGACTTTAACAATCTCTCTCATTTCCATTTCCATCTCTTCACTCCATCCATTACTCTGTTTTCTACTTTCACGGCGACCATCTCTGTTTTTTCTTTGGAGGTGTTGTCTCGATGGCCACCAGACTGCAGTCCCGAACGTTTTCGGAAACTTTTCGATCATTTTATTGCCCAACAATGGAAGTGGGTATGCTTTATCAAGAGCTAAAACTTTCTCCATTGCTTCTTTAACATCGTCTTCACATGGAACCCTAAGAGCAATTACAGTTTCTATCTCTCTCTGTAACTGCTTGAACAGTCTCACTGCATTTCGTTGCTCTTCAGCTAGCTGTGAAGGTTGGATTTTGTTCACCATAACCATCATCCCCGTAACCGCAGAGAACAATAAAGTAGACGACAACTTCAAACCCAAATGGGAATCGCCGGTGGCTGCGACGCCAGCCATTGTGGCAGCGGTGAGAGTGATCATGTTGATAGAGTTCAAGAGAAGCGTGTTCCAGTTGTTGCGTTGCTCTCCGATGTTGTTATGCATCTCTACTCTATCACAAACAGCTTCCAAGATCGCGTAAAGTGCCTTTACGTTGCATTCTTCGTTGCTATCATGTTTTTGAATAGGAACAACAATCTTTTCAATTGGGATTGGATTCGTCAATCCATATAATTCTCTGCTTGGGATCATTTTTGGAGTAGAGAAGCTGATTTTTGGAAGTTTTGGGACAGAAATAGCTGCACTTATAACATTATTGAATCTACGTGAAGAACAACACAACGAAGAAGAAGAAGAAGAAGAAGAAGAAGAAGAAAATATGAGATTTGAAGCTTGTAAAGAAGCCATGAATGGTGTTTAATTAAGTTGTGATTTTTTTTTTCTTCTATGTTTTTGAAGGTTTTGATATTGAAAGAGAAACGATGGGTGGGTATTTATACTAACCAACTATAACTGAAAAATATAAATATTTTTAAAAGTGTTGACTAATGACACGTTTTGACTCAGTTAACATTTTCTGAGTCTTGACCAGTTCGCTATTAATAAATCAAGATTCAAGAATTCCTCCCATTAATTATCACTTCAAATTTGTCTTCCCTTAGTCTAACATGCATACGTACTTGTAAACTTTGCTTGAATGGGTTATTTGTTAGAAGAGAGTTTTTGGTCTACCAAATATATTAGATGATTGAATAGGTACGGAATCCAGTGCGTTTATCTGTACATGATTCAAATATGTAATGTTACATAATCGAGATTCTATTCGGAAAAAAAAATATACAGAATCTTACATCCACAAAATTTATGCAATAAGTAGGAAACTGATCTGGTTGGTACAAAATTTTACATATTTTTTTATACGAAATTCGATTATGTAACATTATAAAATAAGAATTCCGTAGAAAGAAACATATAGAATCTCACATCTACTTACATACGCAAATATCTATAGAAAAAGACATTCACATTGACCTTCGCAATCACATGATGCATCTAGATTAATTAAAATTTTTATGTACATCATATACGGTGGTGACGACTCGATAGATTAATCAAATTTTAACATGAAATGTTCAACTTCAATTTATTTTTAATGTCAAATATTTTATGAGTTGCTAGATTTGTATCTTCTTTCTTTATTCAAATATCAAAATATACAAACTAAGAAAAGTTCATAGTTTGGAAGTGACCCGACTGGCTGCAACCTGGACTTCTTTTTCATAACTTTATCAAGTCAAAATGGTTATACTTTGACACAACTCTCGGTTATACACCTCTCCTACTAAGTCCACCATACATAAATACCGTTTTCTCTATAATGTTATGAAAGTAAATATATTTTCCGTACATTATGTAAGCAATATACAAACCCCGCAGTTAGTACTTGATTTTGACAAACCTCAAATCTAATATATGTTGATGATCTCAAATTAATGAAACTAAACTTCTTTTACACTAAAGCCTCATTTGTTTGGCCGTATTATATTGTATTAGACAATTAAAATATACTAAAATAATACAATATAAACACTGTATTGTATTATTTTAGTACATTTTAATTATCTAATACAGCAAACATCGTATTAACTAATACATTATATTTAGTGGTATTAGATTGTATTGTATTAGAAAAAACAAATTTTTTTTTTAATGAATATGAAATATTGATAAAATATGTGTTATGTTGTTAATATATATATATATATATATATTTTTAATTTCAAAATACATAAAAAAGTTTTATTTAAATTTTTTGTTTCAATTAAAATAAATATTTATTGATTTTTTTTATAAAAATATTTATTGATTTATTCATAGTAAGGATATTTAAAATTAATTATTAAGTATAGTTTTAAAAAAAAATTAAAATTTTATAATATAATTAAATACAATAAAATCATATATATAAGAATAACCTAATACGATATAATACAGTGCATCACCAAACACAGGTTTGTATTAATGATAATACAGTCCAATACAATACAATACAATCCAATGCATCATAATACAATCTATTACGGTATGCTAAACGAGTTAATATCTCCAATTCCGCTTGGAAAAGTTGAAGGGTAAGAAGTTATAATTTTATTTGTGATTGTTAATTACAAAAAATGTCACTACCCTTATGTCGTCATCTTGGTTTCCAGGTTTTCATTAAATAGCAACCTCAACCGAAGGGAAGTCGAATGGATTGCAACCTCACAGAGAGCGACAAATGGCCAACCACCGATATTTATTAAAACTTATAAGTTTTCTGATTTTTGGTCAATTTTTGGATGTTGTGTACCTTTTTAGGTTTTTGAAATCGTATAATTACCATCTTTAACCGACTGTGACCGAAACTAAATGACAATAGCTCAAACATATAAGTTTTCTGCTTTTTCGTTGAATTTAGGAAGAGAAACGAACTTCGATTTAACTAATAAATTGTTTATAGTATTTTTCAAACTTCATCTCCAACCTTTATATAACTTCTTAGCTTTTTGAAATCGTTTAACCGATTGTAATCCACAATAATCGACATTTGATAAAACTTATAAGTTTTATTTTTTTGGTTAATTTTTGGATGAAGCTCTTTTCAATTTGGATTATAAATCGCTTATAGAAAAGTTATAACTTAATTTCCAACCTTATATAACACCTTATGTTTTTGAAATCATTTAACAGCCCTTAACCGACAATAACACAAACATGTTAGATACTTTATGAAATGAACTTCAATTTAACTTATAATTAAATTTATATAATCAGTAAATCAAAAATTGAGATTTACATTTTCTGTCTATATATTACAAGATTCTCTACAAAGAAATTGTTTCGAAAAGAATCTAATAAGAATGAAAGAATGATTATACACGAACTAATTAAAACCTAATTAATCTCAGAAAAGTTTGCTTGCAAATTCTTCATTTTGAGTTCCTTCAATGCAAGAATAGCTTGATTTTCTTGCAAGATCTCTGAGCTCTGACAGGCTTCTCCCCAACTTCAAAGCCACTTTCATTTCAAACGTTTCTCCATTTTCTCTCTTCTCCACTTCACTTTGATCAAGTGTTGATTCAATGGATTCCTCCAAAAGTTTAAAGAAACCACCACAGTTTCTATACATCTCCAACACCATACCCACTTGCCCACCATGCTCAAAACTGTTGACCACGGCGGCCAATGCTCCGGCAGCAGCCGCCAATGAAGGAGACCCCGAAAACGACCCAACGGCAGCAATGCCGGCGAGTAATGGGCCTGAAATTGCTAGAAACTTGTTAATCTTCAAAACCAAGTTGCCTAATCTCTCATAATCTTCTGTGTCTTTAGTTTTCAAGACTTTAACAATCTCTCTCATTTCCATTTCCATCTCTTCACTCCATCCATTACTCTGTTTTCTACTTCCACGGCGGCCATCTCTGTTTTTTCTTTGGAGGTGTTGTCTCGATGGCCACCAGACTGCAGTCTCGAACGTTTTTGGAAACTTTTCGATCATTTTATCGCCCAACAATGGAAGTGGGTATGCTTTATCAAGAGCTAAAACTTTCTCCATTGCTTCTTTAACATCTTCTTCACATGGAACCCTAAGAGCAATTACAGTTTCTATTTCTCTCTGTAACTGCTTGAACAGTCTCACTGCATTTCGTTGCTCTTCAGCTAGCTGTGAAGGTTGGATTTTGTTCACCATAACCATCATCCCCGTAACCGCAGAGAACAATAAAGTAGACGACAACTTCAAACCCAAATGGGAATCGCCGGTGGCTGCGACGCCAGCCATTGTGGCAGCGGTGAGAGTGATCATGTTGATAGAGTTCAAGAGAAGCGTGTTCCAGTTGTTGCGTTGCTCTCCGATGTTGTTATGCATCTCTACTCTTATCACAAACAGCTTCCAAGATCGCGTAAAGTGCCTTTACGTTGCATTCTTCGTTGCTATCATGTTTTTGAATAGGAACAACAATCTTTTCAATTGGGATTGGATTCGTCAATCCATATAATTCTCTGCTTGGGATCATTTTCGGAGTAGAGAAGCTGATTTTTGGAAGTTTTGGGACAGAAATAGCTGCACTTATAACATTATTGAATCTACGAGAAGAACAACACAATGAAGAAGAAGAAGAAGAAGAAGAAGAAGAAAATATGAGATTTGAAGCTTGTAAAGAAGCCATGAATGGTGTTTAATTAAGTTGTGGTTTTTTTTTTCTTCTATGTTTTTGAAGGTTTTGATATTGAAAGAGAAACGATGGGTGGGTATTTATACTAACCAACTATAACTGAAAAATATAAATATTTTTAAAAATGTTGACTAATGACACGTTTTGACTCGGTTCATTTTCTGAGTCTGACCAGTTCGCTATTAATAAATCAAGATTCAAGAATTCCTCCCATTAATTATCACTTCAAATTTGTCTTCTCTTAGTCTAACATGCTATACGTACTTGTAAACTTTGCTTGAATAGTTGAATGGGTTATTTGTTTGAAGAAAGTTTTTGGTCTACCAAATATATTAGACGACTGAATAGGTACGGAATCCTGTATGTTTATTTGTACATGATTTAGGTATGTAATGTTACAGAATTGAGATTCTATTCGAAAAAAAATATACATTACATCCATAAAATTTATGTAAGTAGGAAACTGATCTGGTTGGTGCAAAATTTTACATATATTTTTTTTTATACGAAATTCGAGTCTGTAACGTTATAGAACAAGAATTATGTATCAAAAAATATGTACATAATCTCACATCTACTTACATATACAAATATCTATAGAGAAAGGCATTTACAATGACCTAAGAGCATTTAGATTAATTAAATTTTTTATATATATCATATACGGTGACGGCGAGTCAATAGATTAATCAAATTTTAACCTGCAATGTTCATCTTCAATTTATTTTTAATGTCAAATATTTTATGAGTTGGTAGATTTGTATCTTCTTTCTTTATTCAAATATCAAAATATACAACTTTAATTAGTTTTATTTTTTCCTTCACTCTATCGAGAGAAATTTGATTAAATAAGATACAGCACAAGCCAAATAATATTCAAAATAAAAAGAATAGAAAGTTGTAGATGATACCTTTTCTGGAGCTTGATTCGTTTTCTAAGTAGGTATGAATTTCAGTCCCCTTCCTCTAACGCCAATATTGGGACAAAAAAATGAGGCACTTCTAAATCCATTTGTCTGAATTTTCTGGAATTGGAATCTCCGTCCGATTGTTCGAATGTAAAAATCAGCTCTCACTCTCTAAGCTTCTCTTCTAGCTTTTCTAGCTTTTCTCGTTCCCCCTCTCAATCTCATTCTAATGTGGTTTTTATAGAGGAGTTTATGTTGAGTAAATCAAAAAACTGAGATTTACATCTTCTGTCTATATATTACAAGATTCTCTACAAAGAAATTGTTTCGAAAAGAATCTAATAAGAATGAAAGAATGAATATATACGAACTAAAACCTAATTAATCTCAGAAAAGTTTGCTTGCAAATTCTTCCTATTGTGTTCCTTCAATGAAAGAATAGCTTGATTTTCTTGCAAGATCTCTGAGTTCCGACAAACTTCTCCCCAACTTCAAAGCCACTTTCATTTCAAACATTTCTCCATTTTCTCTCTTCTCCACTTCACTTTGATCAAGTGTCGATTCAATGGATTCCTCCAAAAGTTTAAAGAAACCACCACAGTTTCTGTACATCTCCAACACCATACCCACTTGCCCGCCATGCTCAAAACTGTTGACCACAGCGGCCAATGCGCCAGCAGCCGCCGCCAATGAAGGAGACCCCGAAAACGAGCCAACGGCAGCAATGCCTGTGAGTGATGGGCCCGAAATTGCTAGAAACTTGTTAATCTCTCATAATCTTCTCTGTCTTTAGTTTTCAAGACTTTAACAATCTCTCTCATTTCAATTTCCATCTCAACATTCCATCCATTACCCTGCTTTGTGGTTTCACCATTTTTGTTAGTGTTTTTTTCTTTGGAGGTGTCTCGATGGCCACCAGACAGCAGGCTCGAACGATTTTGGAAACTTTTCGATCATTTTACTGCCCAACAATGGAAGCGGGTATGCTCTATCAAGCGCCAAAACTTTCTCGATTGCTTCATCAACATCTTCTTCACATGGAACCCTAAGAGCAATTACAGTTTCTATTTCTCTCTGTAACTGTTTGAACAATCTCACTGCATTTCGTTGCTCTTCAGCGAGCTGTGAAGGTTGGATCTTTTTCACCATCACCATCATCCCGTAGCCGCGGAGAACAATAAAGCCACTTTCATTGAAATCCGGAACCCACAAAACGGGCACCAAAGTTAAGATTGAGATACGAGGAAAGGCCTACGATGGAACTATCACGAAAATGCCATTCGTACCCACCAAATATTACAAGCCAACTTAGATCATGTTTGCACCTTCAACCCCTGAATTTCTCTAATTGTTCCTGTTTTTTTACATGTTTATTGAAACACTGGCTGATGAAGAATACTATTTTCCTGTATTTGCAAGAAGTTCTTGCTTTGCATGCATATTCTTATAATTCTTGATTTTAACAATAATTCAACTTTACTTGCTTGAAGGGAATTTAGAACAGAAATGGAAGAAGAGAATTCATGACATGGAATGAAAATTGAAAACAGTATGTGTTATCATGAATCAATATTCAATAGTGACGGACATTAGACTACCAATTTTACGTTTACTATTTGGGAATGAAATGAAATGAAAAGGAATCAAGTTTTATAAAAAGAGAGAATCGGGAGAGGGTACTTGATTCCTTAGGTGGGAAGGAGGAATCAAGTTCCCTTGATTCTCAACTGATTTTAGTAAACACAGCAATCGTAAATCGGTAATTGAGCTCTCATTTCCTCGTTAGGATTCCTGAAACAAACTATTTATAAAGATATTTGTTTTTTTTCAAAGAATTGACCAGTAAATTGGATTGTCAAAGTGAAGGTCTATTGTAGTAGGTAAAAAAGTATAAAACAATGATGATGATCACCAATTGAGTATGTCAAAAGTCAACATTTTCCTCATAATCAAAAATCAAAGCCCTCCAAGGCTCCAATGCAGACCCTTTCTACTTTTGCCTAGTTCTACTACACAGTATATATTAGTATTTCAACTTGACCATTCAACAATCCAACAAAATAAACCAAAAAAATTGTATATAATATTTGTGATACTTGAAAATTGCAGGGTTGACCTGTTTTAACATATAATTGTAACTAATTTGGACTTCACAACCCAACAATAATTACGTTAATACATTTTAGAGTAAATGATAAATTACGTTCAACGAATGAGATTCAAGATATAAATAAAAGAATCGTTAGATATTAATTACTATATTAGTAAAGTAGAAATGGGATTTACATCTTTTCTCTATATTACATGATTGTACAAAAGAATTTGTTTTGAAAGAATTAAAGAATTTGGGATTTACAATATCTACTCTTAAAACTAAATTAATCTCAGAAAAGTTTGCTTGCAAATTCTTCATTTTGAGTTCCTTCAATGCAAGAATAGCTTGATTTTCTTGCAAGATCTCTGAGCTCTGACAGGCTTCTCCCCAACTTCAAAGCCACTTTCATTTCAAACGTTTCTCCATTTTCTCTCTTCTCCAGTTCACTTTGATCAAGTGTTGATTCAATGGATTCCTCCAAAAGTTTAAAGAAACCACCACAGTTTCTATACATCTCCAACACCATACCCACTTGCCCACCATGCTCAAAACTGTTGACCACGGCGGCCAATGATCCGGCAGCCGCCGCCAATGAAGGAGACCCCGAAAATGAGCCAACGGCAGCAATGCCGGTGAGTAATGGACCTGAAATTGCTAGAAACTTGTTAATCTTCAAAACCAAGTTGCCTAATCTCTCATAATCTTCTCCGTCTTTAGTTTTCAAGACTTTAACAATCTCTCTCATTTCCATTTCCATCTCTTCACTCCATCCATTACTCTGTTTTCTACTTTCACGGCGACCATCTCTGTTTTTTCTTTGGAGGTGTTGTCTCGATGGCCACCAGACTGCAGTCCCGAACGTTTTCGGAAACTTTTCGATCATTTTATTGCCCAACAATGGAAGTGGGTATGCTTTATCAAGAGCTAAAACTTTCTCCATTGCTTCTTTAACATCGTCTTCACATGGAACCCTAAGAGCAATTACAGTTTCTATCTCTCTCTGTAACTGCTTGAACAGTCTCACTGCATTTCGTTGCTCTTCAGCTAGCTGTGAAGGTTGGATTTTGTTCACCATAACCATCATCCCCGTAACCGCAGAGAACAATAAAGTAGACGACAACTTCAAACCCAAATGGGAATCGCCGGTGGCTGCGACGCCAGCCATTGTGGAGGCGGTGAGAGTGATCATGTTGATAGAGTTCAAGAGAAGCGTGTTCCAGTTGTTGCGTTGCTCTCCGATGTTGTTATGCATCTCCACCCGATCACTAACAGCCTCCAAGATCGCGTAAAGTGCCTTTACGTTGCATTCTTCGTTGCGATCATTTTTTTGAATAGGAACAACAATCTTTTCAATTGGGATTGGATTCGTCAATCCATATAATTCTCTGCTTGGGATCATTTTCGGAGTGGAGAAGCTGATTTTTGGAAGTTTTGGGACAGAAATAGCTGCACTTATAACATTATTGAATCTACGAGAAGAACAACACAATGAAGAAGAAGAAGAAGAAGAAAATATGAGATTTGAAGCTTGTAAAGAAGCCATGAATGGTGTTTAATTAAGTTGTGATTTTTTTTTTCTTCTATGTTTTTGAAGGTTTTGATATTGAAAGAGAAACGATGGGTGGGTACTTATACTAACCAACTATAACTGAAAAATATAAATATTTTTAAAAATGTTGACTAATGACACGTTTTGACTCGGTTCATTTTCTGAGTCTGACCAGTTCGCTATTAATAAATCAAGATTCAAGAATTCCTCCCATTAATTATCACTTCAAATATGTCTTCCCTTAGTCTAACATGCTATACGTACTTGTAAACTTTGCTTGAATGGGTTATTTGTTTGAAGATAGTTTTTGGTCTACCAAATATATTAGACGATTGAACAGGTGCGGAATCCTGTACGTTTATTCATACATGATTCAGGTATATAATGTTACAAAATTGAGATTCTATTCGAAAAAACATATACATTACATCCACAAAGTTTATGTAAGTAGGAAAGTAGGAAACTGATTTGGTTGGTGCAAAATTTTATATATATATTTTTATACGAAATTCGAGTCTGTAACGTTATTGAATAAGAATTCCGTATAAAAAAAAAAAAAAAAAAACGTACAAAATCTCACAACTACTTACATACGAAAATATCTATAGAGAAAGACATTTACATTGACCTACGTGCATCTAGATTAATTAAATTTTTTATATATATCATATACGGTAGATAAATTAATCAAATTTTAACATGCAATGTTCAACTTCAATTTATTTTTAATGTCAAATATTGTATGAGTTGCTAGATTTGTATCTTCTGTCTTTATTCAAATATCAAAATATACAACTTTAATAAGTTCTATTTTTTTCCTTCACTCTATCGAGAGAAATTTGATTAAATAAGATACATCACAAGCCAAATAATTTTTTATGCAATTTAATGCGCAAATAAAGAAACCGGAAATCTTGTCTAGATAAATTAAATTAAAGTTTTCACAAATAATAATTATAGAAAATTAATACTTGATTAATAATATTATATGTATCCAACATTAGAGCATTTCCAATGCAAAAGTGGAAGAGATTTGTTTCCTATGCGGCATAAAAATAGACTTGATAGACAATCAACTCAAAATTTGGTTTTCAATGCTTCTGTCTAAAACACTTTTTTTTTTTTCTTGTTTTATTTTTTATTTTATTTTCTTACCAAAAATAGATGAAAAATCAATGTCAGTTTTAAATACTTGTTGTGTCAACCGAAAAAATAGATGTGCAACAGACCGTCTGAAAGTAGACGGTCATATTGACAATATCTAATATTATTTTTTTACCACGTCAGCTTGAGGTTGAATATGCACGTTTGCATTAGAGAAAGATTTATTAACAAAATATCTATTAATCTTACATGACATCTCTTTTTTTCACAAGACATTCTTGCATTGAAGATGCTCTTAGTCGCAATTATTCTTGCTGCATTTTTTTGTTTTGGAAAAATTGCATGAGGGTCCCATCAAAGAAACAGTTTATGCATATATATATATATATATATATATATACATCAAATTGCCCACTCAATTATAATTTAGTAGAAATAGAATCTCTTTCCACAAAAAAAATAAAAATAAAATAAAAAAAAATAAAATAAAAAAAAATCATAAAATACATCAAATTGTCAAATATTATATTATTATCTGATACAACTTAGATATAATGATAGTGATATTAAATTATTGATGTGTGTATATATATATATATATATAATTTCACCTACTAATTTACTAAATTTAAGAGATCTATTTTGATTGAGAATGAAAATGCTTCATGTAATGGAGCATAGTAATTTAGGTGGGAATAAGTGGGATATAGTTCATAGTTATAAAGTTTACAAATAAAGTTTTTGTGTATTATTTGACTAGGTTAAACATTTTCTATATGATAAGAAAAGTTCATAGTTGGGAAGTGACCCGACTGGCTGCTAGGCATGTGTGGTCTATTTATGTTATTGGTACAACCTGGACTTCTTTTTCATAACTTTATCGAGTCAAAATGGTTATACTTTGACACAACTCTCGGTTATACACCTCTCCTACTAAGTCCACCATACATAAATATCGATTTCTCTATAATGTTATGAAAGTAAATATATTTTCCGTTCGTTATATATGTAAGCAAATATCCAAACCCCGCAGTTAGTACTTGATTTTGATAAATCTCTAATCTAATATGGGTTGTTGGTCTCAAAATTAATTAAATTAAAATTCTTTTGCACTAAATGATAGTATGATACCTCCCATTTCGCTTGGAAATGTTGAAGTGTAAGAAGTTAATTATATTTTTGTTTGTGATTGTTAATGACAAAAAATGTCACTACCCTGATGTCTGTGAGGTTTCCGGGTTTTCATTAAGTAGCAACCTCAACAGAAGGGAAGACGAATGGATTGCAACCTCACAGACCCTAAATTTATGACTTGAGCGTCACAGAGAGCGACAAATGGCCAACCACCGATATTTGCTAAAGCTTTTAAGTTTTCTGATTTTTGGTCAATTTTTCGATGAAACTCTCTTTAATTTAGATTATAAATTGCTTATAGCAAAGTTATATAACTCAGCAAAGTTATAACTCCATTTCCGACCTTAGATAACTTTTTAGGATTTTGAAATTGTTTAACCACCTTTAACCGACGATAACCTAAACTAAACGACAATATTTTAAACGTTTAAGCTTTCTGCTTTTTCGTTGAATTTAGGACGAAATGAACTTTGATTTAGCTTATAAATTGTTTATAGTACGTATTTTTCAAACTCCATCTCCAACCTTTATATAACTTCTAACTTTTCAAAATCGTTTTACCGATTGTAACCGGCAATAATCGACATTTGATAAAACTTATAAGTTTTATTATTTTTGGTTAATTTTTGGATGAAACTCTTTTCAATTTAGATTATAAATCGCTTATAGAAAAGTTATAACTTCATTTCCAACCTTATATAACACCTTATGTTTTTGAAATCATTTAACAGGCCTTAACCGACAATAACACAAAATAATAAAAATTATAACTTTTATTATAAAAATATCAAATTACCCTTAGTTATTAAAATTTTGAAATCTTTTTATAAAAAATAATTAAATATAATTAATTGAAGACAATACATTCAATGGAATATAAATTACAAAATAATTTTAAAATAGAAAAATAAAATAAAAAAGTATTTTTAAAATTTTAAATTATCTTCATTTTAATAAATTTTTCACTGTTTTTAAAGGTTAGTTATTAAAATTAAAATAACTTAATAAATACTATTTGTTTTTGCTATTTTTAATTTTATATTTTAAAACCATCAAACAACAAATTTAATTTAAAAATGAAGATAATTTTAAAAAATAAAAACATTTTTTTTATTTACTTTAAAATAGTAAAAAAAAAAAAATTAAAAATGAATAGAATTTTAAATTTTAAAAATAGTTTTTTATTTTTCAATTTTAATTTATATTCCATTGAAATGATTATCTTCAATTAATTTAATTTTATTGTTTTCATATAAAAATATTATATTCTTTTTTAAATTTTAATAACTAAGGGCAATTTGATATTTTTATTAGTTTAATTTTAAGAACATGGGAGATTTGAGTAGTTACCTAGATGTATTTATGCCAAACTTCAAGAGTTATCAATTATTCTTGCTGCATTTTATGTTTTGGAAAAATTGCATGATGGTTCCATCAAAGAAAGAGTCTATGCATATACATCCAATTGCCCAAACACTCAATTATAATTTAATAGACATAGAATCATAAAATACATCAAATTGTCAAATATATATTATATTATTATCTAATACAACTTAGTTATAATGATATTAGATTATTGATGTGCGCGTATGTATATATATATATATATATAATTTCACCTACTAAAGTTAAGAGATCTATTTTGATTGAGAATGAAAATCTTCATGTAATCATGTAATTATGAAGCATAGTAATTTCGGTAGGATATAGTTCATAGTTGTAACTTGTAACAGTAAATATTAATCGGATTACAAATAAAGTTTTTGTGTAATGTTTGACTAGGTTAAACATTTTCTATGATAAGAAAAATTCATAGTTGGGAAGTGACCCGATTGGCTGCTAGGCATGTGTGAATTCTGATGTGTCGGGTCCATTTATGTTATTGATGCAACCTGGACTTCTTTTTCATGACTTTATCAATTCAAAATGGCTGCATTAACTAGGTATATTAACACAACTCTTGGATATAATGTGTACAACTCTTCTACCAAGTTCGCGGTGGGGTTAAAGTTCCACCATACATCAATATATACCGATTTCTCCATAATATTGTGGAATTAAATATATTTTTCTTTATGTAAGTAGGTATCCAAATCCCGTGCTTGATTTTGACAAACCACTAATCTAATATATATTTCGTCTATAATATATATATGGGTTGATGGTCTCAAAATTAATTAAACTACTTTTGCACTAAATGATACCTCCCCTTCCGCTTGGAAAAGTTGAATTAAGTGCAAGAAGTTTTTTTTTTTGTTTGTGATCGTTAATGACAAAAAATGTCACTACCCCGATGTCTTCACCCAGGCTTCGGAGTTTTCATTAAGTAGCAACCTCAACAGGATACGGGGTCGAAATATAGCGAAGTCGAAGAGATTGTAACTTCACAGACCTCAAATTCCTAACTTGAGCGTTGGAGAGTGACCACCGACTAATCACTAATATTTGCTAAAACCTTTAACTTTTATGATTTCTGGTTAATTTTTGGATGAAATTAACTCTCTTCAATTTATATTATAAATGCTTATAGCAAAGTTATAACTCTATTTTCAACCCTAAGTAACTTCTTAGGTTTTCGAAATCGTTTAATCGTCCCTAACCGACAATAGCTCAAACGTATACGTTTTTTGCTTTTTCATTGAATTTAGGATGAATGAACTTTAAATTAGCTTATAAATTATTTATAGTATTCTTCAAACTCCATCCAACATTTATATAACTTCTTAGTTTTTTTGAAATCATTGAACCAACTATAATCAGCATTTGCTATAACATATAAGTTTTTTTTTTCTTTTCTTTTTTTTGGTTAATTTTTTTATGAAACTCTCCTCAATTTAGATTATAATAGCTTATAGCAAAGTTATATATAACTCCATTTCCGACTTTATGTTACTTCTTATGTTTTCGAAATCGTTTAACCGTTCCTAACCGAGGCTAACCCACAATAACACATACGAGTAAGTTTTCTGCTTTTTCGTTGAATTTATCACGAAACTAACTACAATTTAAGTTATATTTAAATTTATATGATCAGTAAATCAAAAAATGAGATTTACATCTTCTGTCTATATATTACACGATTCTCAACAAAGAATTTGTTTAAAAAATAATCAAATAAGAATGAAAGAATGATTATATACGAACTAAAATCTAATTCATTTCAGAAAAGTTTGCTTGCAAATTCTTCATTTAGAGTTCCTTCAACGCAAGAATAGCTTGATTTTCTTACAAGATCTCGGAGTTCCGACAGGCTTCTCCCCAACTTCAAAGCCACTTTCATTTCAAACATTTCTCCATTTTCTCTCTTCTCCACTTCACTTAGATCAAGTGTTGATTCAATGGATTCCTCCAAAAGTTTAAAGAAACCACCACAGTTTCTATACATCTCCAACACCATACCCACTTGCCCACCGTGCTCAAAACTGTTTACCACGGCGGCCAATGCGCTGGCAGCCACCGCTAATGAAGGAGAACCTGAAAACGAACCAACGGCAGCAATGCCGGTGAGTAATGGGCCTGAAATTGCTAGAAACTTGTTTATCTTCAAAACCAAGTTGCCTAATCTCTCATAATCTTCTCTGTCCTTAGTTTTCAAGACTTTTACAATCTCTCTCATTTCCATTTCCATCTCAACATTCCATCCATTACCCTGCTTTGTAGTTTCACCATTTTTGTTTGTGTTTTTTCTTTGGAGGTGTCTCGATGGCCACAAGACAGCAGGCTCGAACGTTTTCGGAAACTTCTCGATCATTTTACCACCCAACAATGGAAGCGGGTATGCTCTATCAAGCGCCAAAACTTTCTCGATTGCTTCCTCAACATCTTCTTCACATGGAACCCTAAGAGCAATTACAGTTTCTATTTCTCTCTGTAACTGTTTGAACAATCTTACTGCATTTCGTTGCTCTTCTGCGAGCTGTGAAGGTTGGATCTTGTTCACCATCACCATCATCCCTGTAGCCGCGGAGAACAACAAAGCAGACAACAACTTTAAAGCCAGAAGAGAAGCACCTTCCTCGCCAGTGGCTGCGAAGCCAGACATGGCAGTGGCGGTGAGAGTGATCATGTTGATAGAGTTAAAGAGAAGCGTGTTCCAGTTGTTGCGTTGCTCTCCGATATTGTTATGCATCTCCATCCGATCACAAACAGCCTCCAAGATTGCATAAAGACGTTGTGTCGTGATGTTGTGTTCTCCGTTGCGATCATGTTGGTGATGAATTGTGGTGGTAGGAACTACAAGGCAGGGTAATGGATGGAATGTTGAGATGGAAATGGAAATGAGAGAGATTGTTAAAGTCTTGAAAACTAAGGACAGAGAAGATTATGAGAGATTAGGCAACTTGGTTTTGAAGATAAACAAGTTTCTAGCAATTTCAGGCCCATTAATCACCGGCAATGCTGCCGTTGGTTCGTTTTCGGGTTCTCCTTCATTAGCGGTGGCTGCTGGCGCATTGGCCGCCGTGGTCAACAGTTTCGGGTTCTCGGTTGCAGATGGCCTGGCGAAACAGGGTTCAACTTTGAGTGGCGAAAGTCTTGTTTGGAATGTTCCTGTGTTGTCTTAAGTTCTTTTGAGTTCTGTTTGGAATGTTCTTTTTTTGTTCCTTTGTTTTGGTTTTGGCTGGCCTTTTTTCTCTGTTTGGCTGTGCTTTGTTCTGTTTTGGTTTTGGTGCTGCGCCCGTTTGGGGGTTGTGTTGTTGTTTTGTGCCTCTGGCTTTGGTAATAAAGTTTGCGGGTTCAAAAAAAAAACAATCTTTTCAATCGGGATTGGATTCGTCAATCTGAATAATTCTCTGCTCGGGATTATTTTTGGAGTAAATAAGTCGATTTTGGGAAGTTTTGGTACCGAAATAGCACCAGTAATAACTCTAAGTCGTGAAGAAAAACAATACGAAGAAGAAGAAGAGAACATGAGATTTGAAGCTTGTAAAGAAGCCATGAATGGTGTTGGCGTTGTGATATTGAAAGAGAAATGATGGGTGGTATGTATTTATAGTAACTAACTATAACTGAAAAATATATATTTTTATGAAAATGTTGACTGGATGACACGGATTGACTCGTTCTTTTTCTGAATCTGACCAGTTCGCTTCCCTTCACAAAAATTTTCCTTTCACCCGTTCAAATCAAAAATTCCTCCCATTAATAATTATCCACTTCGGTCTCAATTCAAAAATGTCCTCCAACTCTCCAAGCCCGGAGTCTAACCAATTGGGATCTTTTAATTTTGAGATTTTTTTTTTTTAATTTTTTCCACTTTCATTATATTTAATACAATATATTATTATCTTTTAAGTTTTTAAGGTCAGCACAAAAAAATAGTCTCCGAGTCTAACATGCTATACGTACTTATACACTTTGCTTGAATGGTTATTTGTTTGAAGAGAGTTTTCAGGCTATGAAATATATGCTTAGAGGACTCCTCAAGTGCAGGATCCTGTACATTTTTTGGGGACTCGATTTTGTGTAACATTATAAAGTTATTTAAAGTCACCCTATATACATAAAAATAAAAAATAAAAAACGTATGAAATTCTGCATTCGATAGGGTACGTATATCACATTGAGTCACCACTAATTCACATGATATATACTGCATCAAATTGATGAGTTCAACTTGAATTTATTTTTAATTTCAAATTGATGAGTTGCTCGCTATCTTCTTTCTTTATTCTAATTTCAAAATAAAAAAACTTTAGTTTTTTTTTTTTTCTTTTATTCTATCGGATGAAATTTGATTACACAAAAAAAAAAAAAATAATAAAAAAATATATATATATATGCAATTTAATGCACAAAGAAAGAAACCAAAAAGCTTGTCTAGAAAAAATAAAATTTCCACAAATAATTAATAATTATGATTTTTTTTTTTATAAAAAAAAAGTAAAAATATATATACTTCTTCTAAAGGTTAATAATTCTAGAAAAGTAATACTTAATTTATAAGACTATTTCTATTTAACATTGGTCACAAATTCGCAATTATTCATGCTACATTTTTAATTTTTGAAAAAGTTGCATGATGGTCCCGTCAGAGAATGCATCCATGCATGCATATATACATCAAATTTCCCAAATATTTAATTATAATTTAATCGGAAATTACCCTATCAGTGCATCCTGATAGAATTATATAAGGATATTGAATGTGAGCCATTCGTTTTACATACTTTGACTTGGTATGTATGCACTTATCAAATCACTGTTATAAATGAGTGGCTCACATTCAATATCCTGATAAAGTTATATCAGTGCATCCTGATAGGATCGGGACCGATAATTTAATAGACATAGAATCATAAAAAACACCAAATTGTTAAAGACTAAAAAAAAATAAAAAAAAATCATAGTTGGCAAGTGAGCACCCAATGGCTGCTAGGCATGTGTCGGCTCTATTTATTCAACATTGACCTTTTTTTCTTTTTTGAACAACAGCTTTATTGCAAAACGCCCAAAGGAAGGCAGGAAAAAACAACAAAGCCAGAACACCACAGGGAAAAACCCAGAAACAGCAGCAACCCAAAGCAAAACAAAAACAGGGGCCAGAAAAACAAAAGAAAAGGCAAGACACAGCGCACAACAACACCAGACCAAAATCACCCCGAAAGTAAGACACAGCGCACAACAACATTGACCTTTTTTTCTTGACTTGATCTGAGTCAATTTACTTCTATCTCGTGGAGTCGTGGGTTTTATTTTTCTATTCATAGGAAGAATTATTATTAGTATTATTTACCTATTCTAAATTTGTATTTCAATATGGTCATATGGATGCATTAACAACGTACGTACGTATAGATATTGATTTCTCTGGTTTGTTGTGATTTGTAAAAGTGAAATATCTTTTAGTTGTGTCCGTAGATATTTGGAGTCTAGTAGACAAAACGAAAACGATAAGTTCTCGATGAATCCACAAGTTAATTTTCTTCTAAAGGAACGATTTTTTTTTATTAAAGATGATAAATTTTAACACAACTCTAATATGATTTTGCAACTTTGTGTTTAAATTTTATCAAACAAATTAAATAATAAATTTATAATACTAATTAATATATATAAAAAATGTATACAGTAAAACTTAGCAGAAATTGTTTTACAGGAACTGGATTTATACATCTTCTCTACATATATTGTACATGAATCTCTACAAATTAAGAATTTGTTTCCAAAAGAATCTAATCAGAACGAAAGAATGGTTATTTACTTATATATGAACAAAAACCTAATTATTTTCAGAAAAGTTTGCTTGCAAATTCTTCATTTTGTGTTCCTTCAATGCTAGAATAGCTTGATTTTCTTGCAAGATCTCTGAGTTCCGACAAGCTTCTCCCCAACTTCAAAGCCACTTTCATTTCAAACATTTCTCCATTTTCTCTCTTATCCACCTCACTTTGATCAAGTGTTGATTCAATGGATTCCTCCAAAAGTTTAAAGAAACCACCACAGTTTCTGTACATCTCGAACACCATACCCACTTGCCCACCATGCTCAAAACTGTTGACCACGGCGGCCAATGCGCCGGCTGCCGCCGCCAATGAAGGAGACCCTGAAAACGACCCAACGGCAGCAATGCCGGTGAGTAATGGGCCTGAAATTGCTAGAAACTTGTTAATCTTCAAAACCAAGTTGCCTAATCTCTCATAATCTTCTGTATCTTTAGTTTTCAAGACTTTAACAATCTCTCTCATTTCCATTTCCATCTCAACATTCCATCCATTACCCTGCCTTGTAGTTTCTCCATTTTTGTTAGTGTTTTTTCTTTGGAGGTGTCTCGATGGCCACCAGACAGCAGGCTCGAACGACTTCGGAAACTTCTCGATCATTTTACCGCCCAACAATGGAAGTGGGTATGCTTTATCAAGCGCCAAAACTTTCTCCATTGCTTCTTCAACATCTTCTTCACATGGAACACTAAGAGCAATTACAGTTTCTATTTCTCTCTGCAACTGCTTGAACAATCTCACTGCATTTCGTTGCTCTTCAGCTAGCTGTGAAGGTTGGCTCTTGTTCACCATTACCATCATCCCCGTAGCCGCGGAGAACAACAAAGCAGACGACAACTTCAAAGCCAGAAGAGAAGCACCTTCGCCGCCAGTGACTGCGAAGCCAGACATGGCGGTGGCAGTGAGAGTGATCATGTTGATAGAGTTCAAGAGAAGCGTGTTCCAGTTGTTGCGTTGCTCTCCGAGGTTGTTATGCATCTCTACTCTATCACAAACGGCCTCCAAGATCGCGTAAAGTTGTGCCGTCCTGTTGCATTCTTCATTGCGATCATGTTGGTGAATTGTCGTGCTAGGAACAACAATCTTTTCAATCGGGATTTGATTCATCAATCCCAATAATTCTCTACTCGGGGTTATTTTTGGAGTAAATAAGCTGATTTTAGGAAGTTTTGGTACTGAAATAGCACCAGTAATAACTCTACGTCGCGAAGAACAAGAAGAAGAAGAAGAAAACATGAGACAGCTTGAAGCTTGTAAGGAAGCCATTAAAATGGTGCTAAAATTTGGTTCTGTATTTCTTTAATTTTCTTTGAAGGTTTTGAGAATATGAGAATGTATAGAGTGAAACAATGGCGTTGTATTCTTATGTTTGAAAATTTTGACCGAGACTTAACCCATTTTCTGACCCGTTCGCTATTAATAAAATTCAACATTTCTTCAAAGTTCAAGTAGTCAAGATTTCCTCTCATGACTTAAATTGTTTAAGCCTCTGCTGCCTTCGCCTTAAAAAAAACTTGAGTGCATCTTCCGTTTGAATTTCGAAATTTTGAATGCATCGTAATGTTCGGTGTATCTTTCATTCAAATTTTTTATGCATCGGATTTTGATTTTTATAGCGAAATCTGAACGAAAGATCGACGGTGTATACAATACATTATAATTACCAGGGTGGCTTTGTCAAGTCTAACACACATGCTATGTCGGTAGGGAAACTTGTTGCTCTTGCAAAACTTTGATTGCATGGATCATTGCGTCATATTCAATTTAACTCCAACTTAATTGGGTGGGAGGGATTTTGTTTGTAATTATTGTAATATTTTCTTAAGAAAAATGCAATAATTTTTCAATCGGGATCTAATTAACAATTATAATCCATAACTTCATAAGAATAAATAGATGGCAACTTATTAGTATATATATATATATATATATATAGTTAATTAAACCAGAATAATTTGAAATAAAAGACAATATCAAATTAGTCCATCTACGATTAGGACTATCCCATGGTTTGTACTTTGAGTTCTCCTGTGTTCTAACGAATTTATATATTTGGAAATCCATTTTGAGCAAAGTCGTATGCACTTTTTCATTCACTTCTGTGAGTTTTTACAGCAGTTGATCACATAATATTCTTCTCGGTGTGCAACGATGGAAAGAAATCTCAAGACATCCAAATCTAGTCTTTGATTTCATGCAACGGTTAGATTTAGATATTGAAAAAATATATTAAATATTAGATAAATATATTAAAGAAAAGATAATATATATATAAAAAGATTCTTTGGTTATTTTTTTTACTGTTCGGACAACGTAATTTTTATTTCTTCCCTTTAAAAAAACAACTTATTTTATTCTTAAAAAAAAAAAAAAAACAAAAAAAAAACCAACGCATTTTCTTTTTAAAATCACTGATTTGTTGATCATCACTTGCATGTTTCTGAGTTGAGCATGCATGCTTCCTTATCAGAGTAGTTGTAAACCTACCTCTTTTGGATTTCACTGTCGGTTTAGAAAATAATAATAATAATAAATGAGAACATGCAAGAGAATTACGATTACATAAATGATTAATTACTCGATCTTCTAAATCATTGGACAATCCATCCAGCAGCTTGGTCCAATATGATCCCACAAACAAACACACACACGACAAAACCAAAAGTTGTCTGAAATATTATCTTCTTCGAACCCGAGTGAGTGCCCAATTCACAGACAACCAACTTTGACCAGTACGTAGTTACCGGTGATGTTAGTAGAATCTCAGTAGCCTTTAAATTAAAGCAACTACTTTTAACAAGAAGAGGCTTTGTTAAAGTTAACAAAGTCTCATATGGAAATGGAAATGTGCTTCATATATGTGGTAGCCGAAAATAGCACATATACTTGTGGTAGTAAAAATCTGTCATAAGGCCCAAGGTTATTATGTACTGCATAAAAGAATTTGGCCCAGCTGAAATTCGGCCCAACATGAGATTAACACCGGTTGACAAAAGTCCACTTGGACTTAGACAGAACGTGGAAGCAAGTTGTGATCACCGACTAAGTCAGTGATAAACCCCAAAATCCCAGGATTCGCGAGACACTCCTACAATCTCGCCTTGACGATATCACGATCCCCACGAATCGAATCAAAGGAAAAAACGTTCAGTTGGGGATAGGAGGGGGGAGGAAACGATAAAGAGACAGCTCTGTAAATTGCGCTAGGAGGACTCTGTCTCCAGATAGCCTTTTGTCTCCATATATCCTTGAGATCATTCAACATGGGTTCGGGGGACAAAGGCTAAAATCACCCAGCAATTCATCAAATCAGTATTTGAACACTCCAATATCGACATCAGTGAAGATGCCTTCTCAACTCATTCCCCTTCTTAAACAATTAATTCTTAATTGTTTCTTTGTTAAACCATCATCCACTCCCACTCACATGAGCAATTATTAGTCGACGTATCAACATTCCAAAAGGCTGTGTCTAAGCCTTACATCTGCCATGCATTTGCCAACCTACCTTCACTCTAACTATCATTGATCAACTACTTTGCATTCGACAAACTTCCAAGTATAGAAAATCACTCCTAAATAGATCGACAACGGCCTTGCATCGTTTCCTCTCAGCAATTTAATTTGCTAAACGCTCAGCCCAAGCGTACATAAGGCTCTCCAAATGACACCACCAAGGATTCGATAGTTTTGTTTACGTTTCGATTTATATTTTATTAATTTTTTTGTTGATTCGAAATTATTTTATTTGTTTATAAATTGTCTAACTTGGGTGTCGAGTAGATTCCGACAAGACCCCCATTCCTATAGCTTTGTTCTACAGGGAATCCAAAGCATACGACTAAGCATTGTTCATAGCTTGCCGGTGCCCCGAATACTACAATTTTGACTGAATTTTGACCGTAGGATTTTCTGGTTCTACAGAGCATAATAGTAATTAATTAGGTGGGATATGTGTGTAACTTGTGACAGTAAATAATAATCGGATAACAAATGAAGTGTTTTTTTTTTTTTTTTTTTTGGGAATGTTTGACTAGGTTATATATTTTCTATGATAAAGAAAATTCATAGTTGGCAAGTGATTACCCATTGGCTGCTAGGAATGTGTCGGGTCTTTAAAAATTAATACTTAAAGAAATCTTAAATGGATAATGTATAGTTTTGATAAATTAATAACTATTATCCGATCACTAAATGTATAAGTTTATTAAATTAGTGGCTATTTTCAATATGGGGAATGCTATCTACATTTCTCATTTACCTTTCACACTCATTGTTTGACACGTGTACACTTTTTCATTTAATAAAAAGCTCTCACTTTTTACTACAAAGCTTGTTTACGTCTTTACCCTTCATGACTACTTCTATCATTTCATTAATAATGGGTGCAACCTGGACTTTTTTTTTCATGACTTGATCAGAGTCAGTTTAATTCTATCTTATGGGTTTTATTTTTGATTCATAGGATTTATTATTATTATTTACGTATTCTAAATTACAAATTCAATATATATATATATATATATATATATTATAGAATGGGATCAGGATCCTTTGCTGAACCTTCCCTTTGCTGAACCATGCTGTCATTTTAAGGATCTTGTGACATGTGGCTTTAATAAAAACATGTGGTTGAGATTGCTTTTCTAATTTATTTATTTAAAATGTAAACTTCACGAATAAAAAATTCATGAATCTGTCTCACGAATAAAACTTCATGAATAAAACCGTTTTAAAAACCAAATTGGTGTTAATTCCCCTTGTAACAGGTTTATTTCCTTGTATTTTAGAGTCTGATGCTAAAGTGGTTGTAGACCTTGTTAATTCCAGGAATGTTCCCTGTGCTGAGGTTGGTTTGATAATAGGTGATATATGTAACTTTATTGTTACTCACCCAGGTTGTAAGATTGTTTTTGTTCCCAAGAAAGCTAACATGGTGGCTCATAGTCTTGCTAGGCTTAGCTTGACTTATGAGCATGATATGTTCCTTATGGAAGAGGTTCCATATTGTGTGCTTCCTGTTGTAATGGGCGAATGCCCTGCTTGATTATGGTTTATGAAATTTCTCTTTTCAAAAAAAAAAAAAAACCAAATTGGTGTGTCTTTATCATAATATTCTTTTATCGTCTTCATCTTCTCAAATGCAGCCGACAATCATAGAATTTTGGTGTGTGTCTTCATCTTCTCAATTCTGGTGTTGTGTTTTCATCTTCTTGAATCATCCCAAATCCCTCTCTTAAAACCCCAATAAATATCTCTGTTCATCTTCTCAAATCTGTCAAAAAAAAAAAAAAAAAAAAAATCTGGTGTGTCTTCATCTTTTTGAATCAATCAATATTACAAGTTTACAACATCAGAATAGCAAAATTGCAACACTCATTCTCAAACTAACAAATCGACATCTAATTGTCTAACCAGAATCCAACTTTCTGATTATACCCGATAATTGACAAAGTTGAGAAACGTCTAGCTACTTGGAAGAGAAAATTTTTATCTAGAGGAGGAAGACTTATTCTTATCAAATCAGTGTTATCAAGCATACCCACTTATTTCCTTTCGGTGTTCAAGATGCCCGTGGGCGTTGCTAAAAAGATAGAAAAGCTGCAAAGAAGATTCTTGTGGGGTGATGATGGGAATAAAAGAAAGATGCATGCTGTAAACTGGGATGAGATTTGCAAAAGTAAGGCTGCCGGAGGTCTGGGAATTGGGAAAGTGTTGGATAAAAATAAGGCCTTGCTCTCTAAGTGGATATGGAGATTTGGGCGTGAAGATAAAGCGCTTTGGAGACGTGTTATATGCTCTAACTACAAGATTCAAGATAATTCGCTGTTTTGGGATTGGAACTCGAGAGTTAAAGGTTCCTTTTTTGTTAAGTCCATCGAAAGTTTGTTGAAGCCTGGTTCGACTACTGAGAAGATAATCAGAGAGGGCTTCAGGGTGATTTTAGGTAAGGGGAATAAAGCTGACTTATGGACTGACATTGTCATTGACGGCAAATCCCTGAAGTTGGCTTTTCCTCGCTGCTTTGCCTTGGCTGAGAAGAAAGTTGGGGTGGTTCAGGATTATGGGAGGTGGACAAATGATAGATGGGAGTGGAAGATTGTTTTCAGGCGTCCCTTCTTTGATTGGGAGAAAGAGCAAGAGCGTTGCATGTTCACGTTTTTGAACTGTCTAAAGATTCGAAGTCACATTTCGGATCAAATTGCTTGGTCTCACAGCCCTTCTGGTCTCTTCAAGGTTGGGGATTTTCGGAAATTGCTGGAGGAGAGTTTGCAGGCTGAAGTGACTATTCCTCATTTTTTATGGCAAGGATTCTGTCCTGGAAAGATAGAGATCTTTACGTGGCAGCTGTGGAAAGGAAAGGTCCCAGTGAAGGAGGTTTTACATAGGCATGGGGTGAATTTAGGAGGTGACTTGAGTTGCCCTTTTTGCAAAGAAAAGGAGGAAACAGTTGATCACCTCTTTTTAAACTGTGCTTGGTCGAATTCTCTATGGTCAAGGGGCTTGTCTGTGTGGGAGGTTAATTATTGTATTAACTCTAATGTTAGAAGTTGGCTAGAAGGTTGGGTTGGACTTTGCCCAAATGGAAAGTCTTCCAGAGCATGGTGCTCTCTTTTTATGGCGACGGTGTGGACGATTTGGGAGAATAGAAATCTTCTTGTTTTTGAAGGGAAGGAGCCTAGTGTTGAGAAGGCAGCTGATTTGGTGAGATTTCGAATTGCTTGGTGGTTCAAATATCTGGGAAGAGGGTCCAAGGATCCAGTTGATACTTTGTTTCGAAACTTGAAGGATTTGTGCGTGGAGATCAAGAAAAGGAAGTGCAACAGAGTGGCTGATTGGATTCCGCCTGTCAGGGATGGCTTAAAGTTTAATGTGGATGGTTCCTCCAAAGGTAAACCAGGGCCGGCTGGGATGGGAGGGGTTCTAAGGGATTACAACGGCAAGGTGCTCTGCATCTTCTCGGCGTCTCTGGGGATTCTTGATTCTAATGCTGCTGAAATCTGGGCCATTAAGAAGGCTGTTGATCTGTGTGTCTCTAACCCGAATCTTTGGCACCGGGAGATCATGGTGGTTAGTGACTCCAAAGTGGCTGTCTCTTGGGTCAACTCGAAGGAATTTGGAAGCATTGATCATGTGAACATTATTTACGATATCAGGAGTTCCTTAGAGATTCTAAGTGGAACGAAGGTTGTGTTTGATTCTAGAGTGTTCAATTCTTTTGCGGATAGTTTAGCTAAGATGGGATCGAATGATAGGGGGGATTTTGTCGATTGGAGTGATGTCTAGGGTGGTCTTGCTGTCTTATGTTGGCAGGGGTTGGTTGCCGCTGGTGTGTTTTTGCTGTTTTCCTCTGCTGTGTTCTGTTTTTCTGGTGTTGTTGCTCTTTTTCTGGGCTGTTTGTGCCCCTTAATATATTGCCTTTTCAAAAAAAAAAATAAATCATTATACCACAATTTAATCAGACTAGAACGAAAAACAAATCAGTGAAGAAAAAATATTAAACAATACAATTGAATTACATATAACTAAATATATCATTATAAGATGTCGATTAAAAAAAAATTATTAAGTAGGAATATAACTGACCTCATTTCCTGGGTGGAAGGTGACTTCAGGGCCACCAGTGATCTCAACAGCAACTACACAAGCCAACTACATTCCATCCAATAAGAATAATAATAATAATAATAATAAATAAGTTCAATATCCAAAAATAAAAAATAAAAAAAAATAAAAAAAAAATAAGAAAAATAAAAAAAATCCATCTAAGATAACAAAATAAACCAGAAAATCATGCATAAAAATCGAAAATTCAATATTAAAAAGAAAAGGTACCACTGCATTAATCGATGAAGAAACCACTTATTAATCGATACATGCTAAACAATGAAAAAACATATAAAAAGAAAACCAAATTAAACAAAAAAATCAGAGAAAACTAACCTAATGGGTTGAGAGCTGACGCGTCCACGAACAGAGTCCAAGCGTTAGGTTTTTTTTTTTTTTTTTTTTTTTTTTTTTTTTTTTTTTAACACAGATTTTATTTCCTAAAAGGATAGGACAAGGGTAGTATCGTAAGGGTAGTATCGTTTAGGTAAGTAGTGTAAATAAAAAATAAAAAAATAAAAGAGTAAATCCTACCTAAATAAATTAGAAAAGTAATCTCAACCACATATTTTTATTAAAGCCACATGTCACAAGATCCTTAAAAGAACAACATGGTTTAGGCGTTCAGCCGAGGGAAAGTTCAGCAGAGGATCCTGATCCAATAGAAATATGAGTCTCTAGTGCTAGAAAATAGTGTAATTCAAAAAATAGTTCTTAGTGCTTGAAAAAATCTCAAAAAAATTTGTAGGTAGATTTCAATGAACTTATCATACACAAAAAAATTCATCCTTACCGAAATTAAAATAAGGGATCCCTTATGAGACTCTCTTTCTAAATATATATTTATATACAGTATATATATACTCTTTCTATTGTCAATTCGTCTTGATATAAAATATATCAGGACGAAGAATGTGGACCATAGATTATGAAAAAGTTTTGACAAGTGCATACACTTTGAGTCAAAGTATGTAAATCTAATGGTCCACATTCTTCATCCTAATATATTTTATATCAGAAATTTTATATATATATAGATATATATATATATATAAGAAAAACTTTTGTGAACGGAGGGAACCCATATATGCAGATTGACTCTAATATCTACTTACACAATCAAAATATATTTAATTACTTTCACAACACCATTGAGTAATCATCAGTATTTAGACATGGAAAAACTTTAACTCCTATCACAAATGTTGTAGGAGAGAGGAACTTATTTAATGCATATATATATATATATATATATTTTGACGGCAACTCAAACTTGAGACATTGTCAGATTGTATGAGTACCCTTACCCATTACCATCAAATCACACTTGTTATCTCAAACTTATTACAACAGGGAATTGTAACTTTTTATGCTAAACTTATTACAAATAAATTGTGACAAATTACACCACACTTGTTCCTGTTACATCTAAGTATATTTAGTTATTGTAGGTGGTATAACTACGTGTACGTCAAACGGGTCGGGTTATGCTGGGCTCAGAGCAACTCAGTTGAATTGTTGGTTATATGATGTCGACTGTCGTCTGGCTATGGTCGTCTCAACTTTACTTGTCCTACAAAAGAGTAAAAACTGAGAAATACAGAATAAAAATGAAGAGATGGGGGTTAGAATATTAGCCTTAGGTGTGCTTGGGCTGAGCAATGACTGAGGGCGATCGTGATGATGAAGTTGATTGAACTCCGGTGGCCAAAATCTTCTGGTAGCAGAGTTTCAGTACGCCTTTATAAGTTTTTAGTATCAGAGATTTCAGAGAGCTTTCAGGTGAGGGAGCCCCTTTTATTTATAGTAGAAGAAGTAGTCCCAACGTCCCTTTGGCCATTTGTAGATAATGGGCGATATTTCAAGAGAGATTTCCTCTCTTTTTGATTTAGCAGTTACCAATTTTTGTAACCAATCATAATTGAAGCTGGAACTTTATGACTTGGTCTCTCAAGCCTTATTGGTATAGAGTTTGAGTCGACCTGGGTCAGATGGGCCTGGGATGTTTTTATGAGATTTCTTTGGGCTTCTATTTGCATTTGGACCTATGAGCTATTTTTGGCTACCACAGTTATTAGGTGCGGATATTGCCACCTATAAAACTAATTAATACATCCATGTCTAAAATTTTAAAAATAAATATTACTATAAGTATCCATTTTAATGCCAATAGTACCCTTATTGGAATGAACATATTCATTTTAATACATTTTATTTGTAAATTCTCTTAATTAAATTATTAACACACCCATATATATATATAACATATTGTTTTTGGAATCAAATGATTTTCTAATAATGGTTAAATTTACTTTTGGAAATGTCTCAGGAGCCTTGTGAAAGCTTGAAAGGGAAGATGTAGAACTGGATTGTATATGGGGTCAAAATATTTTCAATTTGTAATTCTTTTATATAATCAACTATCTAAAAAAAAAAACAATAATAATAATAATAAAAAAACTCTAGACATAAAAGAAGACAAACAAAAGTAAATAAATATATACCTCTGTATGATCAAAGTCATCTAATTTTTTTTTAATTATTTTGTTATATGATAATCATGTGATGATGAGAAAGTTTAATACTTAGAATTTAATTAAGTTTATTATAAAAATTAGGATATACTGTGTCATAAGTTTTTTAATTTTTAATTTTTTTATTTTTTTAATAAAGAGATAGTTGCAGATATGAGTGTATATAATATGATTTATTTTAAATTAAAATAATTTGTCCTTATTGATAAATTTCCGTTGAAATAATTTTGTAATCAAAATTTTTAATAAAATATAAGTGGACTAGTATGTTTTATGGGTGACAATATCAACACCTTTAATTATTATATAACAAAAGAAGTAATTATTATAGATAATATTTCCGATATATCTCCAATACTTACCATATTTTGAATACCTTGATATTTTTAGAATATTGTCAATATTTTTTATATTTTCACCAAATTTCTAAATTATATTTACAATCAACATATCCATGTCCTTATTTAACCCCGATTTCTAGTTCTCTCTCAATTTGTCTTCTCATATGTATATATTTTTTTGGAACAGAACAATTATAACTTGTACAGTTGTACTTTGTTTTTGTTCGTATAAATAGAGAGATAAATTGTAATGACGCAAGGATGCATGCAATAGAGAGATAAATTGTATATGACGCAAGGATCCATGCAATCAAAGTTTTGCAAGAGCAACAAGTTTTCCTAGGTCGACCTAGCATGTGCGTTAGACTTAGACCCAGCCACCCAAGTAACATAGAAAATCTTGATTGGTACATAGATGTACCGCTAAGTAGTGCATCTTGTCACAATAAGGATGAGACATATAACAGAAAAAAACTTATATAATGCTTATGTGGCAGTCATATGTCTTATCTTTGATGGTCGGGTATACCACTCTGTACTGAAGATTTCTCTCAGGTGATTTTGTCAAACCATTTCCAGGGAAGGGAATTTCTTGGCTTGTAATCTGGGTATTTCAGCCTTTAAGTCCAGTACAGAGATTCTCTTATTGGATAATAGCTTCTGTTGTATGTTTTCTTCTTCTTTTTAATAATATTATTCAGCCTTTCTCAAAAAAAAAAAAAAAAAAATTGTAATGACGCAAGGATGCATGCAATAGAGAGATAAATTGTATATGACGCAAGGATCCATGCAATCAAAGTTTTGCACGAGCAACAAGTTTTCCTAGGTCGTCCTAGCATGTGCGTTAGACTTAGACCCAGCCACCCAAGTAACATAGAAAAACTTATATGATGCTTATGTGGCAGTCATATGCCTTATCTTTGGTGGTTAGATGTACCAGTCTGTACTGAAGATTTCTTCCAAGTGATAATATATCGATGCTTGTGCATCTTTTGTTATAAAGTCAAAGTCAGATACATAAGAAATTCGAACGAAAGATATACCGTACGTTATGATGCAGTCAAGTTTTCAAAATTCGAAAGGAAGATACACGGTTTATATATTCCGATGCACTCAAGTTTTGTAGACAAAGGCAGCGGAGGTTAAAACAAAAATAGAAGACAGAGGTCATGGTAGGAAATCTTGACTAGAACTTGAACTTGGAAGAAAATAAATTTTGAATTTTATTAATAGCGAACAGGTCAGAAAATGGGCCGAGTCTTTGGTCAAAATTTTCAAACAAATAAACAAACGACCTCTTCTATTTCTCAGTTATGGTTAGTTGGTTACTCTATAAATACAACGCCATTGTTTCTCTCTACTCTCATCTCATATCATCTTCTCAAAACATTCGAAGAGAATTAAAGAAATACAAACAAAATCTTAAACACCATTTTAATGGCTTCCTTACAAGCTACAAGTTGTCTCTTGTTTTCTTCTTCTTCTTGTTCTTCGCGCCGTAAAGTTATTACTGGTGCTATTTCGGTACCAAAACTTCCTAAAATCGGCTTGTTTACTCCAAAAATAATCCCAAGCGGTGGATTGATCACGAATCCAACCCCGATAGAAAAGAATGTTGTTCCTACCACCACAATTCATCAACAACATGATCACAAAGAAGAATGCAACATGACGACGACACAACGTCTTTATGCGATCTTGGAGGCTGTTTGTGATAGAGTGGAGATGCATAACATCATTGGAGAGCAACGGAACAACTGGAACACGCTTCTCTTGAACTCTATCAACATGATCACTCTCGCCGCCGCCACCATGGCTGGCGTTGCAGCCACCGGCGATTCCCATTTGGGTTTGAAGTTGTCGTCTACTTTATTGTTCTCTGCTGCTACGGGAATGATGGTGATTGTGAACAAAATCCAACCTTCACAGCTCGCTGAAGAGCAACGAAATGCAGTGAGACTGTTCAAGCAGTTACAAAGAGAAATCGAAACTGTAATTGCTAGTAGGGTTCCATGTGAAGAAGATGTTGAAGAAGCAATGGAGAAAGTTTTATCTCTTGATAAAGCATACCCACTTCCATTGTTGGGCAGTAAAATGATCGAAAAGTTTCCGAAAACGTTTGAGACAGCCACCTGGTGGCCATCGAGACAACATCACCAAAGAAAAAACAGAGATGGCCACCTTGAAAGTACAAATCAGAGTAATGGATGGAGTGAAGAGATGGAAATGGAAATGAGAGAGATTGTTAAAGTCTTGAAAACTAAAGACACAGAAGATTATGAGAGATTAGGCAACTTGGTTTTGAAGATTAACAAGTTTCTAGCAATTTCAGGCCCATTACTCACCGGCATAGCTGCTGTTGGCTCGTTTTCGGGGTTTCCTTTGTTGGCGGCGGCTGCTGGGGCATTGGCCACCGTGGTCAACAGTTTTGAGCATGGTGCGCAAGTGGGTATGGTGTTGGAGATGTATAGAAACTGTGGTGGTTTCTTTAAACTTTTGGAGGAATCCATTGAATCAACACTTGATGAAAGTGAAGTGGAGAAGAGAGAAAATGGAGAAATGTTTGAAATGAAAGTGGCTTTGAAGTTGGGGAGAAGCCTGTCAGAACTCAGAGATCTTGCAAGAAAATCAAGCTATTCTTGCCTTGAAGGAACACAAAATGAAGAATTTGCAAGCAAACTTTTCTGAAAATAATTAGGTTTTTGTTCATATATAATCATTCTTTCATTCTTATTAGATTCTTTTCGAAACAAATTCTTTGTAGACAATCATGTACAATATATGTAGAGAAGATGTATAAATCTAGTTCCTGCATGTAAAACAATTACTGCTAACTTTACTGTATACATTTTTTGGTTTCTTCATTCTTGCCTATAATAAATTTAAATATATTTTGGATATAAAGTGTGATGTATATATTAAGTATTATAAATTTATTATTTTGTTTAATAAAATTAAAACACAAAGGTGCTAAATGATACTACAGTTGTGTTATATTATTGTTGTTCATTAATGCTGGGCATCACAATTTGTCGGGTATTTAGAGTGACACATCACGACGAGATGAGATTGCCTCGATAATATATCCCTTATATTGATAGTCCGATACCATTGAGGTCGAGTTCGAGTTGTGTCTCCCCTCCCCAAGCCTCAAAGGATTATTATTTTAAGGTTGACATAGTGGTTATATTTCTACCAGAAACACCCAAAAATCAAGGATTAGGCGATGATGGCAGTCCAGGTATTATCTTTCACAAACGAAGACAGACAAAAAGAAAACTTCTCACGCTTCAACTTAGAGTCTTTATCCTATTGGTTCGTTCTAGGAATTTTAATATTATAATGAGACTTATGAGTCATTGATTAAGTATAAAAGACTTTGACTAAGTTAAAGTAGATGAATCTAATGATTGATAATTGAGGAACCGATAAAAAAATAAAATCAGTTTGTCTAGAAGAGAGAAAGACCAATATATAGAGAGTATATGTACCTTGTTAATGCATCCATTTTGAATTTACAAATTTAGAATACATAAATAATAATAACAGTAATGCTACACATCCCACCTAAAATCCCACTTTTTTCATTCCACTACATGTGGCATGTGAGGTGTCAAATTGTGAGTAGATACATGAGGTAGGTGAGATAAATCATCATTAATGTGTATCCACTCACAATTTGACACTTCACATGCCTCATGTAATGGGATAAAAAAGGTGAGATTTTAGGTGGGATGTTAGCATTATTGTAATAATAATAATGAAAATTCTTCATGTGAAATATCCTTAAATTAAATAAAAAAATATAGAGTTAATTAAATTCAGTTGACTCTGATCAAGTCATAGAAAAAAGGTCCAGTTTGCATCAACAACAAAAATAGACCCGACACTGTTTTGAGCCTTGGCTTTTGCCTTTTTTAATATAGCCTTTTCAAAAAAAAAAAAAAAAAATAGACCCGACACAATCCATAATCATAGCAACCACTGTAGTCAAATTTACCAAATTGCCAACTCTGAAAATGTCAAACATTATAAATAAAAGAAAAAACTTTAATTTTTTATTTTATCCCATTACTATATAAAGTTTGTTGTAAAGATAACACTTGTTGTGAAATATGTAACAAATTTGATATCACCGCTCAATCCATTTGGGCTTGGTTGGTAAAGAGTGTTCGTTTAATTTGATAATGTCGATATTTACTTATTATTATATTTTTTTTGATACCTACTTATGATAAACAAAATGTAAGGACTTTGATGTAGTCTTAAGGAATACCTCATCAAACTAATTATAAACTAAAGAGTATTAAATAGCTTAATTAATAAGATTTTGTTTGTAATTATTGTAATTTTTTTTTAAATAAAAAGTCGTGTGATTTGTCAATCGGAATCTAATTAACAATTATAATCCATAAGAATAAAGAGAAGGCAAAAATTAGTATATAGTTAATTAAACCAGAATAATTTGAATTAAAGACAATATCAAACTTGTCCATCTAGGACTTGGACTATCCCATGGTTGAATCGAGTTTTCTTTGTGTTCTAAAGATTTTATATATTGTACATCCACTCTAAACAAAGTGTTTGTGTATTTTTCAATCTCATCGATTACCGATAGTTAATTTTTTAATTTTTTTTTAAATTTTTTTGTACGGAATACTTAATTTTATCTTAATTGAGTGGTGGTAAACGGTAAACCTGCCTCTCTAGTCTCTCCTATGGTGATGGATTTTAAGTTTTATTTTACTTATCACACGCGAATATTTTTTTTTATGCAATTTAATGTACTTGATTAAATTGCAAACATTAATACTTGATTTAATACTTGATTTATAATATTATTTGTATCCAAACATTAGTCACAATTATTCTTGCTGCATTTTTATGTTTTGAAAAAAGTTGCACAATAAGTTTCAAAAAATATATATAATAAATAAAGTTGACCAAATATTCAATTATAATACTAGATATAGAAGCACGTCACCTCATAACGGATATGGTAGTTCATCTCCTTTCTATAGTGATAGTGAGGGGTTCGAGTCCTATCATATACATTTTTAATAAGCATATGTAGGGAATTTTATCCGGGTTTATGGAAATAGTTATTCAAACCATCTACAGTCCAATTGTAAGAGTTGTAATACTTCAAAATAATAATAATAATAATAATACTAGACATAGAATCATAAAATATATCAAATTGTCAAATATTATATTATTACCTAATACAACTTAGAGATGATGATATTAGATTTTTTTTTTTTTTAAACTATTAATGATATTAGATTATTTCTCTCTCTCTCTCTCTCTCTCTCTCTCTCTCTCTCTCTCTCTCTCTCTCTCTCTCTCTATATATATATATATATATATATATATTTACATGACTAAATGCATTGAAATTTTCAAATGAGGACGTCCGCATATAACTTCATAAGGATATTGAATGTGAACCACTATATATATATATATATATTATTTATATTTTTATATAATTTCACCTAATATATATTTTTTTGAAATATGTACCAGGTTAGAGGAATGCTAGGAGCCTAGGATCTATTGATATCAAACACTATATCACGATCCAAATATCTACTTCTATAATTGGAAAAAGTCGACTCCCAAACACTATTAGAAGAGGTCTCTTATGATTTTATGGGTAAATTAAAGAGCAATGGTGAGACAAATAAAGTTATTAAAACTTGAAGCCTTGAACTATGCAAATAGATCGTGAATTCTCCTGCCACTAATGCAAATAGATTTGACATTCAGTGTTTTGATTGAGAATGGAAATGCTTCATACAATGAACCATAGTAATTTTGGTGGGATATAGTTGTACTAACTTATGACGGTAAATAATTATCGGATAACAAATGATTTTTTTTTTTTTTTTTTTTTTCAATTTTTGACTAGGTTAAACATTTTCTTTGATAAAAAAAATTCATAGTTGGGAAGTGACCCACCATTGGCTGCTAGGCAAATTTATGTCGGGTCTATTTATGTTATTGATGCAACCTGGACTTTTTTTTTCATGACTTGATCAGAGTCAATATAATTCTATCTTATGGGTTTTATTTTCGATTCATAGGATTTATTATTATTATTATTTACGTATTCTAAATTTGTAATTCAATATATATATATATATATATATATATGTGATAGAATGGGATTAGGATCCTCTATTGAACTTTCCCTTTACTAAACCATGCTGTCCTTTTAAAGATCTTGTGACGTATGGCTTTAATAAAAACATGCGGTTGAGATTGCTTTTCTAATTTATTTATTTAAAATGTAAACTTCATGAATAAAAAATTCTTGAATCTGTCTCACGAATAAAACTTCATGAATAAAACCGTTATAAAAACCAAATTGGTGTGTCTTCATCGTCTTCATCATAATATTCTTTTATCGTCTTCATCTTCTGAAATGAAGCCGACAATCATAGAATTCTAGTGTATGTCTTCATCTTCTCAATTCTGGTGTTGTATTTTCATCTTCTTGAATCAACCCAAATCCCTCTCTTAAAACCCCAATAAATATCTCTGTTCATCTTCTCAAATCTGTCACATAAGCAAAAAATAAAAATAAAAATAAAATAAAATAATCTGGTGTGTCTTCATCTTCTTGAATCAATCAATATTACAAGTTTACGACATCAGAATAGCAAAATTGCAACACTCATTCTCAAACGCACAAATCGACATCTAATTGTCTAACCAGAATCCAACTTTCTGATTATAAATAAATCATTATACCACAATTTAATCAGACTAGAACGAAAAACAAATCAGTGAAGAAAAAATATTAAACAATACAATAGAATTACATCTAACTAGATATATCATTATAAGACTGACATCAACTGGATTAAAAAAAATTAATAAGTAGAAATATAACTGACCTCTCTTCCTGGGTGGAAGGTGACTTCAGGGCCACCAGTGATCTCAACAGCAACGACACAAGCCAACTACATTCCATCCAATAATAATAATAAATAAGTTCAATATCCAAAAAAACAAAAAATCCATCTAAAACAACAAAATAAACCAGAAACTACTGCATTAATCGATGAAGAAACCACTTATTAATCGATACATGTTAAACAATGAAAAAAACATATAAAAGAAAACCAAATTAAACAAAAAAATCAGAGAAAGCTAACCTAATGGGTTGAGAGCTGAAGCGTCAATGAACCGTAGAACACAACGATGGGAATGATGTTTACAGAGTCCAAGCGTTTTTTTTTATTTTTACACACAGATTTTATTTCCCAAAACGATATCGTTTAGGTAAGTAGTGTAAATAAAAAATAAAAAATAAAAGAGTAAATCCTACCTAAATAAATTAGAAAAGCAATCTCAACCACATGTTTTATTAAAAGCCACATGTCACAAGATCCTTAAAAGGACAGCATAGTTCAGTCGATGGAAAGTTCAGTAGAGGATCCTAATCCGATAGAATAATAGAATGAGTCTCAAGTGCTAGAAAATAGTGTAATTCAAAAAATAGTGCTAGAAAATAGTGTAATTCAAAAAATAGTGCTAGAAAATAGTGTAATTCAAAAATTAGTTCTTAGTTCTTGAAAAAATCTCAAATTTATTTTGTAGGTAGATTTCAATGAACTTATCATGCACAAAAAAATTCATCTTTACTGAAATTAAAATAAGGGATCCCTTATAAGACTCTCCCTCTCTCTCTCTCTCTCTCTATATATATATATATATATAGTCTTTCTATTGTCAGTTCGTCCTGATAATAAATATATATATCAGGACGAAGAATGTAGACCACAAATTATGGAGAAGTTTTGACAAATGCATATATTTTAAGTCAAAGTATGTAAATATAGTGGTTCACATTTTTCGTCCTGATATATTTATTGTCATGACGAACTGATAATAGAAAATATGTGTGTATATATATATATATATATATATATATAGTCTTTCTACTGTCAGTTCGTCCTGATATAAAATATATCCGGACGAAGAATATGGACCATAGATTATGGAGATGTTTTGATAAATGTATACACTTTAAGTCAAAATATGAAAATCTAATGGTCTACATTCTTCATTCCTATATATTTTATATCATGACAAAATGACAATAGAAAAATTATATATATATATATATATATATATATAAAAGAAAAACTTTTTGAGCGGAGGGAACCCATATATGCAGAATGACTCTAATATCTATTTACACAATCAAAATATATTTAATTACTTTCACAACACCGTTGAGTAATCAGTATTTAGACATGGAAGAACTTTAACTCCTATCACAAATGTTGTAGGAGAGAGGAACTTAATTAAATTATTAACACACCCAATATATATATATATATATATATATATATATATATACAGTGGTTCTCTCATAAGGGATCCCTTATTTTAATTTCGGTAAGGACCACCATGAAATCATATCGATTTGAATGAATTTTAATTTGAATTTTTTTGTGGATGATAAGTTCGTTAAAATCTACCTATGAATAAAATTTGAGAATTTTTCAAGCACAAAAACTATTTTTACCGATTTTTTTTAAATATGAAGGCATTAGAAAAATAGGTGAAATATAGGAAATTCAAGAAAAACAGTTTTCGTACTTGAAAAATTCTCAAATTTTATTCATAGGTAGATTTTAACGAACTTATCATCCACAAAAAAATTCAGATTAAAATTTATTCAAATTGATATGATTTCATGGTGGTCCTTATCGAAATTAAAATAAGGGATCCCTTATGAGAGAACCACTGTATATATATATATATATTATTTTTGGAATCAAATCATTTTCTAATAATGGTTAAATTTACTTTTGGAAATGTCTCAGGAGCCTTGTGAAAGCTTGAAAGGGAAGATGTAGAACTAGATTATATATGGGGTCAAAAGATTTTCAATCTGTAATTCTTTTATATATACAACTATCTTAAAAAAAAAAAAAAAACAATAATAATATAAAAACTCATTAATATTTACATCTATCTAAAAAAAAAGGAAACTAGACATAAAAGAAAGACAAATAAAAGTAAAGAAATATATACCTATGTATGATCAAAGTCATCTAAAAATTATTATTTTTTTAATTACTTTGTTATATGATAATCATGTGATGATGAGAAAGTTTAATACTTAAAGTTTAATTAAGGTTTATCATAAAATTTAGGATATACAGTATCATAAGTTAGGGTTTATCATAAGTTTTTTTTTAATATTTTTATTATTATTATTATTTAATGAAGACATATAGTTGAAGATATAAGTGTAATTAATTAGTGTACATAATATTGTTTATTTTAAATTAAAATAATTTGCCCTTATTAGTAAATTTCTGTTGAGATATTTTTGTAATCAAAATTTTTAATAAAATATAAGTATACTAGTAAGTTTTATGGGTGGCAATATCAACACCTTTAATTATTATATAACCAAAGAAGTAATTATTATAGATAATATTTCAGATATATCTCCAATACTTTCCATATTTTGAATAACCTTGATATTTTTAGAATATTGTCTATATTTTATATATATATATATATATATTCAACAAATTTCTAAATTATATTTAGAGAGCTTCTCATTACAATCCACAGATTATCTATTTACACTCCAATTTAATTTTTTTATTAATGATAATTTTAACCTAAATTAAAATTACTAAACAAGGCAAAAAAATTATAAAGACATTCCAAACTAATTAAATTATTAAAAGAAACAAAAAATTCTCTCGTAAATAATTAGATTAAATATTGAGTATTGATTAAATATTACGTATTAAACTCTCTTTCCTAAATTTGTTATTACCATATTAAACACTCTCTCCTAGTTACTCTCTCTCTCTCTCCATTTTTATCATACTTTCTTGATTGATTAATAGTTAAAGAAAAAAAAACTTATGAATATTTTGTTTTTTACTAACAGTAATATATATATTAAAAAGTCAATTTTTTTTAAAAAAAATAGATATATGAAAACCTGATTTGTTGCAACTAAATTCGATTAAATTCATAAACTAATAAAAGAATTAAAGTTTTCTAGGCAATCACATATCTACAAAAGTAACAAAATGCATTTTCTTATTTCGATTTTTTTTTAAAAAGACCAAAGTACTTGTATTTTTTTTTTTTTAATATATACATATATACGGTTTCTAAAAATCAAGTTCATTCATAAGTTTTTTTTTTTTCTTAACTATTAGTCTTACTTGAAAAATAATGGAGATAGAAAATTAGAGATATGTATCGGAGAAGGAAGAGTTTAATATGGTAAGTGTGAGTGGTCGATCAACTTGGTACGTCAAGTGGGTCGGATTTAATCAGGCCCAAAGCAACTAGGCTGGAAAGTTGGTAGATCGAAGTCGGCCGATTGTCTGGATAGGGTCGTCTGAACTTCGTTGAACCTGCAAAACAACTCAAGACAAAAATATGAAATAGAAAGAATAGAATAGTGGGGGTTGGATTCTTAGCCTTAGATATGCTTGGGCTGAGCAACGTGATCGGACAACTGATGAGGTATTCCGGTTGTCGGAATATCTAATAATCAAAGTTTCAATACGTCTTTCGATTAGCTTTTGTTTTTTCCAAATCCGAGAGACTTTTAGTGAGAAGAGGTTCTTATTTATACCCAAAAACCTCTTCTCCAATGTTCACTATCAGTCTTTGATAGTGGGCGTGATTCTTGGAGATCTTCTCTCCTGAATATGGGGTTTGTAACTGACGGTTTTTGAATAAATTTCCTAACGGCAATTTTTAACGGACACCTGTGTTGGGTCGACCCAGCACGATGGGCTTAAGGTCGACCCAATACAGTGGGCTCAGATAAGGCCTATTATGAAAATATGCTTTGTACTTTGTTTGGGCTGGGTCAATGAGCCATTTTTGGCTACCACAGTTTGTCCCCCACTCTCTAAAGAAGTTTTCACTGATTTGGAGAGTGTTTTTCTTTATCTAGTCGTCCATTGACGATCTAGTCGACCGTTGACGTCTTTGAGGGTGCCATGTCGTTCGACGTGGTTGGTGTTTGGAGATTGGTGAGAAGTCAAATCGATTTGAAAGTGATGTTACAGTTTCCCATGCTGATGTCATGTGCATTTATATCATGCACCTTTTTCAAAAAGGTTTCGAATTCAAACCGGTTGGTTTGCAAGCAAATGATGGGAAATGGACACGTGTCATCTAGGTTTTTTAGAAAAATTTGTTTATAAATAACGCCATTACTCACCAATACGGTTTTCAATTCTTCAACTTCTTCTTCTCTAACTTCCTTTTCTTCAACCTTCAACGCTTTTCTGTTCCTGTGGAGTGCCGACATCGCTGGTGGATCTTTCCTTGCAATCTTCACTCGAATCTTCTTCAGGTTAGTAAAATGTTCCCTTCATTACACTTTTCGTTTTGAACTTGTCTTCTTGGATATATAGAAAAAACTTCTGAACTTTTTGGAAAAATATGTTCTTGATTGCTATTCTTGACTGTTTGTCTTTTGATTCGTTTGCCTATTTGACAATACGAATTTTGTTGTTGCTTCTGTGTGTTTATCGAGATGTGTTTATATTATTTAAAGTGTCGAGAGATCGTTCGACCATAGGAAACGATGCCTTTATTGTTTGGGAAATATTGTTTATTTTTGTAAGGCCATAGGTTTTGAACTAGAATCCTTAGGTAATGATTGTAGTCGAGTTTCTGACTTGTGCATTTTGCATTTGTCAGCATTTTGGAGATACAATGTCGAGCGACAAAACAACTTCAGAACATTTTAAGACGCCTAGCGGTGTTGATGTCGACGAGAGAGGAGTCGACAGTGGAACAGCTAGAGTCAATCAAGTGGTTTCTGTGGACAATCCGTTGGAGATAGCTAACGTAGATATGATGGGAATATTGGAAGGTGGAGGCATCCGGGCCATAGCCGGATTAGTTGACTTTCCAGGTCGTGAAGATGTTGCGAAGGCGTCTACATCCGGTCGTTCGATGGGTGTTTTGGATTATAATCCTGTAAGTGTGATTTTGCAAGACCACTTGCCGTTTCTAAGGACGGTTTATGGTATTCCGAAGTTAGTCGAGCTTCGTGCTCCATTGGAACATGAGAGAGCGGATTTGGATATTCCTGATTGGACCTGTTTTTATGAATATACCCTGCGACTAGGTTTTAGATTCCCAGTTCCTGTCTTAGTGTGACGGCTACTAAAGTATTTCGACATCGCTCCTAGCCAGTTGATGCCAAATAGTTGGAGGATTTTGTTGAGTCTAACAGTTCTCCGTGAAAGGTACTAATTTGAATTTGGGTTGGGGTGTGTTTTGCACAATTATTTTCTGAAAGAGCATGTGGGCGACCAAGGTCGCTATATATTGACTCCTAGGGATAAGAAGAATCGACTTATCATTGATACGACTTCGAACGACCGCTATTGGAAAGATATCTTCTTTTTTGCAAAGGGTCCCCTAGTTGACGGTCCTTGGGGGGAATCCATGTACACCTTGCGTCGAGTATGGAATCGGAAAGGTTACCATCGGTCGATTCTCCATTGTCTTGATTTATATTAACATTTATTGTATTTGTAGCTTATTTATAATGTGTTGTGTAGAGATCAAATCGGCAAATAACGACGTGACGAGTGATACTGCACCAGCTCTTACTAAGCAGATTTTGAGTATTCCTGCTGAAGAGAGAAGTTGTAGAACATTGCTTGTGGATGGTAAGCTTTGGCCCAGCAGTTTATGGCGTTGGTCGTCGTTGAATTAGACAAGGAGGCCATATCCGCGTGTGAAAGACTTTGTGTCATATGTTTGGATTAGGAGGAGTTTTGAAATTCTAGGTTATAATAGGATTTTTCTGCCACGTGTTTCTGACGTTGAGCGTCGTTTCGCAGTTACGTCGATGTCGAACGCGAAGATAAATTTACCGGATCATGCTGGCGCTATGAAGCGTTATAAGGATGAGCTCGCAAGAAAGCGGGCGGCTATGGAGGGAAAAAAGCCGGAAGCCAACAAGTCGAAGGAGGAACCAGCCGCTGTCCCCGAGCATGTCTACATCTCCTCCCCCGAGTGCCATCAGAAGCGGAAGAGGCCAAGAAAGGAGTCGGCTAAGGACCGGGGAAAAAGTACCGATACAGGTCCAAGAGATCAGTCAGACGACGTCTTTAAGCCTGACTCGTCTATGACACTCCTTGCGTTGGGTATTTCGTCTTTCAATGATCCGGCGGGCTTCCTTTCATGGTCGGAGGAATTTCTTCTCTCTGCTGATGAAGCTCATCTAAAAAAGCAGAGAACCGAGGAAGTCTTCAATACGACCACGCTGACATTGTTCTAGGTGGATCTGTCTACTTCAAATTTCATAATTCTAGTCCCGTTTGGTATTTTTCGTTTGCTATGATTCTCTTAATTATACTATTGTTTGCAGGCTTTGCAGGGGCATTTACATCTTCATGATAGGTACAAGCTGATCAATGACAAATGCACCGCGCTCAGGAAGTCGAGCGACACTCTCAAAGCTGATAAGGCCATACTTAACACCTCTTTAAAAGAGATGGAGCAGAGGTGTAATGCTCTAGAGCAGGCGCTGAAAGACAAGACAGAAGAGAGTGATCGTCGTCTGGAGGAGTCGACCAAATACAAGGCTGATATTGTTGAGAAGGACAATCATATTACAGCTCTGCAGGATCAGTTGGAGTCGATTGTTGCTGCCGCTATTTGCAAAGCCAGAGCGGAGATTTTCAAGGAGTATATGTCGGGCGACCACGTGAAATGGAATCGCAAAGGGATGCAGGAGGAGATTGACCTTTATGAGGAAATGTGCATGCTAGATGAATCAACCAGTGCTGAGGAGGTCAAAGGGCATGTTGAAGGGAGCCTTGATAAGAGCTCCGGTGAACGACCACAGGATCCCCCAAGTGACGATATTATCGAACCACCATTGAATTGATGGCAATTCTTCAATTTCTTGTCTCATTTGTATTTGATGGATGCTTTTGGTCGGAATGACCTGTTTCAGTTCAGAACATTTGTTTTATTCCCCTTTGAAGTAACCTCTTTATACTTGCTAATGTGTAATCGTGGATAATATATTAGGTATGACTTGTTCGTAAATGAATCTGCTTGAGTTTTTTCTATGTTGATCGACTTGTATTTACTTGCCACTGATTTCATATCGTTTAAAAACGAACGACCATCGTATGACAATGATATGTTGTAATTTGAACGCGATAAGCCTGTAAACTTATGCACGTTCGACATTAAAAAGTTTGCTTTGAAATAATGCTTGTAAATTTATCCGTAGGTCGAAAAATTATCGAATGTCGTACGGAATGGAATTGCTCATGTGCGTTTCTTGAAGCTTGTCGATTTCTTTTTAAGACTCAGTTTGATCGTAAGCGCTATGAGTCGTATGAATCACGTTTAAGCATTTATTGGTCGACAAGACCCCTTTTTTTTTTTTTATTGAATCGAGTACATGTGCTTTCGGTCGACAAGAAATTTTTACATTGAATCGCTTACATGCGTTTTCGGTCGACAAGAAATTTTTACATTGAATCGCGTACATGCGTTTTCGGTTGACAAGAAATTTTTACATTGAATCGCGTACATGCGTTTTCGGTCGACAAGAAATTTTTACATTGAATCGCGTACAAGCGTTTTTTTATTTATTTATTTTATTTCGACATTCTTCGGCATCTGTCCCAGTGCTATTCCCCCAACTCTTAGCATGTGTTTGTCGTGAAAGATTGCTGAGAGTTAGACGCCTGGCTGTAGGTTGCGAGCGTCGTATCTGAATTGAAACAGTGATTGCTTGTCGATGTCGACAGCTAAATTATATATATTTTTGTGAGCTCAGGTTTGCACTTAGTTGCACTAAGTCGTTATCATTGCTCATTAGGGGCGTTTTGTTAATAGGGATTTGTCGATGGAACATTAAAAACACTATTTAAAGAATAAAAATAGCAAGGTTAGAAATGATACTGTTTTAGATGTAGTGCGTTCCAGCTGTTATGCCGCTCCCGACCATCGAGTTCTCGTATTTTGTATGCTCCCCGACCGACGACATCTGTTATTTGATAGGGGTCTTCCCACGTCGGCCCTAGTTTGCCAGCACCTTCCTCTCTTGTGTTTTGGAAGACCCGACGAAGGACCCAGTCATTGACTTTGAAAACTCGAGCACGTACTCTTTTGTTGTAATGTCGTGCGACTTCCTGCTGGTAAGACTGAATTCTTATAGCAACTTGATCCCGGCGCTCGTCTAAATGGTCGAGTTCGAAACGAAGCTCCTGATTGTTTTGTTCTTCGTTTGGGTTTTCACTTCGAGCTGTCGATAGTCGAGTTTCTATTGGGATTACTACTTCAGAACCGTAGACGAGTGAAAAGGGAGTCTCCCCAGTCGACCGTCGCGGAGTCGTCCTGTACGACCATAGAATTTCTGGTAGTTTTTCTGCCCACTGACCTTTCTCTGCCTCCAGTCTCTTCTTTAACGTATTGACAATGGTTTTATTGGTCGACCCTGTTTGTCCGTTGGCTTGAGGATACCGTGGAGTTGAGAAACTCAGTTTTATTCCATATTTGTCACAGAAATTTTTGAAGTCGAACGAAATGAATTGGGATCCATTGTCCGTTACTATCTCTCGTGGTACGCCAAACCTGCAAATTATATTTTTCCATACGAAGTTGCGTACCTCAATGTCACGTATTTGTTGATATGCTCCGACTTCGACCCATTTGGAGAAGTAATCTGTCAAGACCAGCATGTAGACGACGCCACCAGGTGCTGCAGGAAGCTTACCTACAATGTCCATTCCCCATTTCATAAAAGACCAAGGGGCCAAAATTGAATTCAACGTACCTGGGGGAAGATGTGATACGGGTGCAAATCGTTGACATTTGTCACACGACTTCACTTGGTTTTGAGAGTCGGTTCGCATGGTCGGTCAATAATATCCAGCTGTGATGGCTCTGTTCGACAAACTCCGGGCGCCTGAGTGGTTCCCACACTCCTCGTGTTGTAGGCTCTTTAAAACGTCGTATGCCTCTCGGTTGGTGACGCACCTCAGGTGGGTCCTGTGAATGACCTTTTGTAAAGTTTTCCATATAGAATACAGAACTTAGCAGCTTTTGCTTTGAGTCGCCTTGCTTATGTTCTGTCATTCGGAAGGATGTCGGCTTGGAGGTAATTAAATATGGGCTCTATCCAATTTCTTCCCTGGTCAACTGGTGCCAGTACTTCCGCCTCTTGAATTGTCGGAGACATAAGATGTACAATGGGTATTGACTTTGAGTCGCTTGTCGTTGTCGATCCAAGATTTGCCAACGCGTCTGCCCTGGTATTCTCAGATCTGGGTATTTGCTCGATCGTAAACTCGTCGAATGTCGTCTGGAGTTGTTTGGCTTTGAGTAAGTAGGCTGACATTCGCTGATCCCTAGCTTCGTAAGTGCCATTCATTTGTCGGACGACTAGTTGAGAGTCGCTTAGTACTCGGATATCTAATATGTAATATTTAATTTAATGATTTAAGAGAAATAATTTCTTTTTTTAGAATATGAGTGTCAAAAGATAAAAAGGATAATCTTGGAACAAATGGAAGTGTCTTTAGAATTTTTTTAAATTTAAATTTTGAGAAAGAAGTATCATTAGAAAAGAAGTGTAAAAAAAAAAAATTGAATCGTCAAAAGAAACTCTCTTATATTTACAATCATCATATCCATGTCCCTATTTATCCCCGATTTCTAGTCCTCTCTCAATTTGACGTTCTTCTTATAATTTATTTATTTTTTATTTTTGAACAGAACAATTATAACTTGTACTTTGTTTTTGCTCGTGCTAGGAAAGTTTTTGGTGTTTTCAGCAAAGAATCAGGTGTGCTTCTAGCCCTTAGGGATGGCCTTTTACTGGCTCAGTTCCTTGGTGTGCCTGTGTGGGTTGCTGAGATTGATTTTTCCCCGGTTTGTTCCCTTCTTCGTTCCCCTGATTCCTATTTTGGTGATGCTTCTTTTCTCATTCAAGATGTCATCCACTTAATGTCTGTTGTTGGGGTTTCATCTTGTCAAACCATTTCCAGGGAAGGGAATTTCTTGGCTTGTAATCTGGGTATTTCAGTCTATAAGTCCAGTACAGAGATTCTCTTGTTGGATAATAGCTTCTGTTGTATGTTTTCTTCTTCTTTTTAATAATATTATTCAGCCTTTCTCAATTGTAATGACGCAAGGATGCATGCAATAGAGAGATAAATTGTATATGACGCAAGGATCCATGCAATCAAAGTTTTGCATGAGCAACAAGTTTTCCTAGGTCGACCTAGCATGTGCGTTAGACTTAGACCCAGCCACCCAAGTAACATAGAAAAACTTATATGATGCTTATGTGGCAGTCATATTCCTTATCTTTGGTGGTTAGGTGTACCAGTCTGTACTGAAGATTTCTCCCAAGTGATAATATATCGATGCTTGTGCATCTTTTGTTATAAAGTCAAAGTCAGATACATAAGAAATTCGAACGAAAGATATACCGTACGTTATGATGCAGTCAAGTTTTCAAAATTCGAAAGGAAGATACACGGTTTATATATTCCGATGCACTCAAGTTTTGTAGACAAAGGCAGCGGAGGTTAAAACAAAAATAGAAGACAGAGGTCATGGTAGGAAATCTTGACTAGAACTTGAACTTGGAAGAAAATAAATTTTGAATTTTATTAATAGCGAACAGGTCAGAAAATGGGCCGAGTCTTTGGTCAAAATTTTCAAACAAATAAACAAACGACCTCTTCTATTTCTCAGTTATGGTTAGTTGGTTACTCTATAAATACAACGCCATTGTTTCTCTCTACTCTCATCTCATATCATCTTTTCAAAACATTCGAAGAGAATTAAAGAAATACAAACAAAATCTTAAACACCATTTTAATGGCTTCCTTACAAGCTACAAGTTGTCTCTTGTTTTCTTCTTCTTCTTGTTCTTCGCGCCGTAAAGTTATTACTGGTGCTATTTCGGTACCAAAACTTCCTAAAATCGGCTTGTTTACTCCAAAAATAATCCCAAGCGGTGGATTGATCACGAATCCAACCCCGATAGAAAAGAATGTTGTTCCTACCACCACAATTCATCAACAACATGATCACAAAGAAGAATGCAACATGACGACGACACAACGTCTTTATGCGATCTTGGAGGCTGTTTGTGATAGAGTGGAGATGCATAACAACATTGGAGAGCAACGGAACAACTGGAACACACTTCTCTTGAACTCTATCAACATGATCACTCTCACCGCCGCCACCATGGCTGGCGTTGCAGCCACCGGCGATTCCTATTTGGGTTTGAAGTTGTCGTCTACTTTATTGTTCTCTGCGGCTACGGGAATGATGGTGATTGTGAACAAAATCCAACCTTCACAGCTCGCTGAAGAGCAACGAAATGCAGTGAGACTGTTCAAGCAGTTACAAAGAGAAATCGAAACTGTAATTGCTGTTAGGGTTCCATGTGAAGAAGATGTTGAAGAAGCAATGGAGAGAGTTTTAGCTCTTGATAAAGCATACCCACTTCCATTGTTGGGCAGTAAAATGATCGAAAAGTTTCCGAAAACGTTCGAGACAGCCACCTGGTGGCCATCGAGACAACATCACCAAAGAAAAAACAGAGATGGCCGCCTTGAAAGTACAAATCAGAGTAATGGATGGAGTGAAGAGATGGAAATGGAAATGAGAGAGATTGTTAAAGTCCTGAAAACTAAAGACACAGAAGATTATGAGAGATTAGGCAACTTGGTTTTGAAGATTAACAAGTTTCTAGCAATTTCAGGCCCATTACTCACCGGCATAGCTGCTGTTGGCTCGTTTTCGGGGTTTCCTTTGTTGGCGGCGTCTGCTGGGGCATTGGCCACCGTGGTCAACGGTTTTGAGCATGGTGCGCAAGTGGGTATGGTGTTGGAGATGTATAGAAACTGTGGTGGTTTCTTTAAACTTTTGGAGGAATCCATTGAATCAACACTTGATGAAAGTGAAGTGGAGAAGAGAGAAAATGGAGAAATGTTTGAAATGAAAGTGGCTTTGAAGTTGGGGAGAAGCCTGTCAGAACTCAGAGATCTTGCAAGAAAATCAAGCTATTCTTGCCTTGAAGGAACACAAAATGAAGAATTTGCAAGCAAACTTTTCTGAAAATAATTAGGTTTTTGTTCATATATAATCATTCTTTCATTCTTATTAGATTCTTTTCGAAACAAATTCTTTGTAGACAATCATGTACAATATATGTAGAGAAGATGTATAAATCTAGTTCCTGCATGTAAAACAATTACTGCTAACTTTACTGTATACATTTTTTGGTTTCTTCATTCTTGCCTATAATAAATTTAAATATATTTTGGATATAAAGTGTGATGTATATATTAAGTATTATAAATTTATTATTTTGTTTGATAAAATTAAAACACAAAGGTGCTAAATGATACTACAGTTCTGTTATATTATTGTTGTTCATTAATGCTGGGTATCACAATTTGTCGGGTATTTAGAGTGACACATCACGATGAGATGAGATTGCCTCAATAATATATCCCTTATATTGATAGTCCGATACAATTGAGTTCGAGTTGTGTCTCATCTCTCCAAGCCTCAAAGGATTATTATTTTAAGGTTGACATAGTGGTTATATTTCTACCGGAAACACCCAAAAATCAAGGATTAGGCGATGATGGCAGTCTAGGTATTATCTTTCACAAACGAAGACAGACAAAAAGAAAACTTCTCACGCTTCAACTTAGAGTCTTTATCCTATGGGTTTGTTCTAGGAATTTTAATATTATAACGAGACTTATGAGTCATTGATTAAGTATAAAAGACTTTGACTAAGTTGAAGTAGATAATCTAATGTTTGATAATTGAGGAACCGATAAAAAAATATAATCAGTTTGTCCAGAAGAGCTAGAGAAAGACCAATATATAGATGTACACAATTTAACTGGGAGTATATGTACCTTGTTAATGCATCCATTTTGAATTTACAAATTTAGAATACAGAAATAATAATAATAATGAAAATTCTTCCTGTGAAATATCCTTAAATTAAATCAATAATATAGAGTTAATTAAATTCAATTGACTCTGATCAAGTCATAAAAAAAAGGTCCAGTTTGCATCAACAACAAAAATAGACCCGACACAATCCATAATCTAGCAACCACTGTAGTCAAATATACCAAATTGCCAACTCTGAAAATGTCAAACATTATAAATAAAATATATATTTTTTATTTTTTATTTTATCCCATTACTATATAAAATTTGTTGTAAAGATTAAAGATAACACTTGTGGTGAAGTATGTAACAAATTTGATATCACCGTTAAATCCATTGATCTTGGTTGATAAAGAGCGTTCATTCAGTCTGACAATATCGATACCTACTTGTGATAAACAAAATGTAAGGACTTTGATGTAGTCTTAAGGAATACCTCATCAAACTAATTATAAACTAAAGAGTATTAAATAGCTTAATTAATAAGATTTTGTTTGTGATTATTGTAATTTTTTTTTTTTAAATAAAAAAGTCGTGTGATTTGTCAATCGGAATCTAATTAACAATTATAATCCATAAGAATAAAGAGAAGGCAAAAATTAGTATATAGTTAATTAAACCAGAATAATTTGAATTAAAGACAATATCAAACTTGTCCATCTAGTACTTGGACTATCCCATGGTTGAATCGAGTTTTCTTTGTGTTCTAAAGATTTTATATATTGCACATCCAACCTAAACAAAGTGTTTATGTATTTTTCTATCTTATCGGTTACCGATAGCTAAATTAAAATAAAAAAACAAAAAAATTGTACGAAATACTTTATTTTATCTTAATTGAGTGGTGGCAAACGGTAAACCCTGTCTCCCTCCTATGGTGATGGATTTTAAGTTTCATTTTACTTATAAAACCGTAAATGTGAAGAGATTTTTTATTTTTATTTATTTTTTTATTTTTATATTTTTTTTATTGTTTTTTTATTTTAAATAATTATCTTAGGGTTAATATTAAAAACCTCCCCTTATCTTTGAACTATTATTGGATGTATAGTTATAAATACTTTTATTTTAGAAACCTCCCCTAAGAACTGACACCGTTAGTATTCTGTTTGTGTTGACTGAATTTGACTATTGAAAAGTCTAAAATATTCCTATTTAAGCTTTAATTGTTTGAATTGACTATTATACCATCATACTTTTACCACATAAATTAATAAAATGATACAAAATGTGGGAATGTTAACTTGCAAAGAAGAATTTATTTTATGGACAATTTTATCCATAAAAATAACAAAATTATAAATGAACAAAAAACATTGAAAATGAGTATTTGTTTGAATTTATACATATATAAAAAGATAAATAAAAACATATTCTAATTTATTTTCAATGTTTTTGTTTCATTTGTAATTTTGTTATTTTTAGGGATAAAATTTTCCACAAAATAACTTTTCTTTTGCAAGTTAACATTTTCGCCTTTTATATCATTTTATTAATTTATTTGGTAAAAGTATGAGGGTATAATGGTCAATTCATACAATTGAAGCTTAAATAGAACATTTTAGACGTTTTAACGGTCAAACTCAATCAACACAAACGGAATACTAACGGTGTTAATCCATAGGGAAGGTTTATAAAATAAAAGCATTTATAATTATATATCCAATAATAATTTAAATGTGAGGTGAAGTGAGCGGAGGTTTTTAATATTAATCCATTATCTTATCCGAACCACCGCCGGTAGCACTTAATTTCGACAGATTTAACATAACCCTTTCTCCTTGTAAGTGTAGAAAAATAATAATAACAGATGCGAATATGCGAGAGAACCACCGCCGGTAGCACTTAATTTCGACAGATTTAACATAACCCTTTCTCCTTGTAAGCGTAGAAAAATAATAATAACAAATGCGAATATGCGAGAGAATCACGATTCCATAAAATGATTAATTACTGTTCTAAATCTTTGGACAATCCATCAAGCTTGGTCTAACATGGTCCCACAAACACACACACACGTGACACGACACAACAACTAAAAGTTGTCTAAAATCTCCACTAGGTAGATATTTTTATTAAAACCCGAGTGAGTGCTCAATACACAGAGAACCAATTAACTTCGACCAGTTACTGGTGATGTTAGTAGAATCTCGGTAGCCTGTAAAAGCAACAACTTTTTACAAGAATAGCTGAATAGCCTTTGTGTCTCAAGATTGATTGATTGATTGATCGAAAAAGAAGAATAAGAAGAAATTTGTGAAAGAATGGGATCAGTAGCAAAGAGAGGGTTGCAACAGTACTTGTTACAGCTCCAGCAACACCCATTGAGAACCAAGGTCATATTTTTCTCTCTTCTTTTGTTGTTTGATTTCATTTCCGTGATGGGTTTTCTTTATTTTTGCATAATCTGTTTGGTTGGTGGCTGAGAAAGTGAGAGAAAAATCAAAGCTTGAATTTTTGTAAACTTTTGTTGTCATGTTTAATTAATTGGGTTTTTTTTTTTTTTTTTTTTTTGGTTCTGTTAAAGATTTAAATTGGGACTTGAAAATTCTATTGTGCAGGCAATAACTGCTGGGGTTTTGTCAGCAATCAGTGACATAGTTGCTCAGAAACTCTCTGGTATACAGAAACTTCAGTTGAGGAGGCTGCTTCTTAAAGTGGTAATTTTTTTTTTTCTCTTTTTATATTGATTTTTGCTAAAATTAGTTGAAGATAGTTATGGTATATGTACATGATTGTTGTCAATTGGAACATTAGAGCTCTTAGCATCCTCTGATTGCATTGATTCTTAGAGCCCGAACTTAGCTCATCAGTGTAGTAATCTGTCCTAAGACGTTATAGCATGCTGAGTTCATTTTATCTTTTTGTTTGTATTGTGGGTTTTTGATGTTCTCTACAATTATAATTGGTCAATTATCTTGGTTTGGCAATTGATTTCTGTTGTTTCTTTCGCGAATCATCACGCTTAGGTAATTGAATCTTCGAGGATAGAGTGCCGAGTCATTAGCACATGTTTCCTTGTTGGAACTTATATGAAACATATAGGTGCTTTCGAGAACAAGGATGAATTGGATGATGAATTTTGAAATTTTAATGACCAGTCATCTATGATTCTCTGTAGAGCGCCATGTATGTATACACCTCATACACAAATTCTTTCGGAAACTGAGATCAACATTTGAAACACGCAAATTTTTGCAATGTGGTAAAAATTTACCAGCAGGATAATAATGACTATATATTGCCAAGATCAAGGTGATAGCAAGGGCAATTTTTTTTTACTTGTTGCTTTTAGTTCTGTAACGTGCTGTGATTATTTCAAGCCCTGAGTACATGCTGCTCTATACTTGCTGTCAAATTGGCCGCTTTTACTAGCATTTGGGTTGTGTAGTCAATGGACTTCATTTTTGAGTGAACGGTTGCTAACCTTGCTAGATGGAGCTGGAGATGCGGGTAACTATTTTGAGCCTGATATATGGAGGATATGATTAGCTTTCGACACATTCAAGCCTGCCTAAATTACCGTGGTTTTTTAGGATTTGAGCATTTCATTCTGGGAAACTATAACACCACTAGACTCTTTTGGACTTAATTGTTGCAGAAAAAGAATATGCACTTTGGTCACTAAAAGAATTTAATTGCTCCTGGAGTTCGGTTGTATCATAACTTCAAATCTCAATCAAACCTCTTTTAAAGATTGTTTTAGTTAAGAAGTTTGGATTCAGGAGTATCTATTAATCCTCTTTTTGCCTTGTTTGGAAGTATGTATATCGTGATATGCAAAAGGGATCGGCTGAAGAGAAATAAATAGGTTCAGTGAGTATCACTGCTGATGTGTTGATTTGTATGCACGCATATCCTGGCTAAACTGAAATTATTCAGTTCAACTTGTATCGGTGATGAGTTCTTCCTAGGAGCTCGTTTCCTCTGTACATTCTTCTTATTAATGAAACATTTACTTTGATTTCTCAAAAAATGCAGCTTTTTGGAGTTGCTTATCTCGGACCATTTGGACACTTCCTGCACATAATACTTGATAAAATATTCAAGGGAAAGAAGGATACGAAAACCGTTGCCAAGAAGGTAACTTACAAACCTTTTCAGCTTCAGAAGCTGTAAAAATCAAATGAAAATAATGAATAATTTCAATATCGATTATTTAACTTCAAATTAGATATTATTCTGAAACTGCTAAATTATATTGTTTCAGGTGGTGCTAGAAAATTTGACATCTTCTCCTTGGAACAACTTGTTTTTCATGGTTTACTATGGGATGGTGATTGAGGGTATGTTGATACCATGTATATTCCGTGCAGACAACTAAGTAAACCGATGCTTATAGTTTAACTGAAGTTTGAAATGCAGGAAGACCTTGGATGCAAGTGAAAACTAAAATCAAGAAGGATTATCCATCGGTGCAGTACACAGCATGGACGGTAATGCCACCGTTCCCTTTATGAATTATTGTGATTATCGTACATGAACAACATGCATCCCCTTTATATCTTAAATATTCAATATATGAAAATGCAGTTCTGGCCGGTTGTGGGTTGGATAAATCACCAGTACGTGCCTCTGCAGTTTCGTGTCATTTTCACCAGCGCTGTTGCAATGTTTTGGTACGTATGTCTTCTTAAAGTTTCTCCGATCTCATGTTGATACTTTTTTCAAAAATATATTAAAGAGATAATGGTCTTGTCACTATTTTTATCTCAGGGGAATATTTCTCAATTTACGAGCAAGGACCATGGCATTGCCGAAAGCTAAATGAGCGAAAGCTAAGCATCAATATGTCTCAAACCATCAATAATTTCGCCTATGTTCACATTTTATGTAGCTCATGATATCTTTCGATCAATTATGAAACTAGTGTGTTCTCTTCTATCCGAATGCTGAAAAATTAATAAAATAGCTAGATTTCATTAAATTGTTCTCATCTTAGTCTGCTTAACATTACTTGTTCATACCCTTGATTTCTTTTCCGTTCATCTTTGCTCGTTACGTATAAGACAATTGTTGATTGACAAAATAGTGACATGATGATCTTGTTCTACCTTTGCTATGTTTCAAGAACTGTGATTATTGTCGGACTCTAAACCCTGTTAATCAAGAAACTTGCAGAATATTATATATATGGAAGATCATCGACTATGTTGTTTACAATGACCAACTTTCGATGATCTTAATCAGATGGCCGCTATTGATGATCAACATTTGAATGTGCAGCCTAAGTTGATGGTTGAATATTACATTACATGTGACCATTACCATGTGCTCTGACCAATTAGCCTTCAAAAGACTTGTTCTTGGTTGTGTTTGAGCCTGGTTGTGGTTGTAGTCTGGTCACTGGTGGGCAATGACCAAACTTCACACTTGACATGGCTTGCTTGGCTGCCATCTTTGCAATTGCAAGAAGCCAAATAGAATTACAACTTGTGAAAAATGTCTTGGTAGAAGAAGATTGGACATGTGAGGACCCCGCATGTTTTTTCATGCTGGCTTTAAACTTAGCAACATTATGAAATCATTCTGTAACTTTATAACGTTACAAAGTCGGAATATCATACACTGTTTATGTAGGATTTCGCACTTGATAATTATTACTTGGTAAAATATGCATCGACTTTGAACTTTGCAAACTTTACAAATACCACAGTATCATTGAAATATACATCGGATAATTATCTCAAGGGAGCATTTGATTGGGAGGAAGTTTTTGCAAGATATGTTGAAACTTTGTAAGTACTAAAATAATTTCTAAATTCCCCACAGAGAATTATCATTGAAAAAAAAAAAAAAAAAAAAAAGGAAGAAGTAAATATTGTTTTTATCTTCAATGACAAGTACATAGTAGAAGAGTAGGTGTCCCGAGACTGGTTGGGCTGTTTCAAGGGTAGTGTTTTTTTACACGTCAATGACCGTTGAAAGTCAATACATGAAGCCCCAAAAAGAATCAATCAAGAAGAGCACAAACTATTGAAAAGGTCTAGTTTTTAAAAACCATGAATTTCAACAATTAGACCATTTCTACTACCATCAGATTCTGTATATATAAATAAATACCCACCAAAATGAAATCTCAAACTCAAACTCCAATTCACTTCACTCTCTCTAGAGCCTAAAATCATTGAGAAAAGTAGCCAAAAGCATCATTAAACAGAACCCAGCTAGAAGAAAGAAAATTGTGATATGGCAACAATTCAAGCTTCAAGCATTATTATGTTTTCATCATTATCATCATCATCATCATTGTGTTTTAGTAGAGGTAGAGGAAGAGTTAATGCTACAATCAATGCACCAAATAAGATAAATTTCAATCCTCTCATTTCTCTTTCAAAACAACAAGAATATTCATCAATGTCTGGTGGAGGAAGAAGAATATTGTTCACTGAAAATGTTGCTTCTTCTGATCATGATCATGATCCGGAGGTGGCTGCAAAGTTTTACGCGGTAATGAAAGCTGTGGCAGATAGAGTGGAGATGCATAAAAACATTGGAGAACAGAGAAACAATTGGAACAATCTGCTTTTGAATTCCATTAATGCAATGACTCTCTCTGCTACTATGATGACAGGAATGGCAGCAATAGCCACGAATGGAGGAACCCTTTTGGCTCTCAAGCTCTCCTCTGCAGTCCTATATGCATCAGTCACGGTGATGTTGGTGGCGATGAATGTAATTCAGCCATCTCAACTGGCTGAGGAGCAGAGGAATGCTAGTAGACTGTTCAAGCAGCTTCATAGGGAGCTTCAAACAGTTGTAGCTCTCGGAAGCAGCAGCCCTACCGTTTGTGATGTGAACGAGGCCACGGAGAGAGTTTTGGCTCTCGATAAAGCATTCCCGCTTCCTTTACTTGGTGACAAGATGATTGAGAAGTTCCCTAATGTTGTTGAGCCTGCAGTGTGGTGGCCTCAACGAATTATGCGGTCGAAAAAGACAGGGAAGGTGAATGGGAACTATAATAATGGGTGGAATTTGAAGTTGGAGGAGGAAATGAGGAACATTGTTGGGGTTTTGAAGACTAAAGACATGGATGATTACATGAAATTGGGTGAAAAGGCATTGAAATTGAACAAAATGTTGGCCATTTCGGGTCCTATTCTGACTGGCATTGCAGCTATTGGTTCTGCTTTTGTTGGAACTACTAATGGTTCACTGGCTGTGATGGTTGGAGTGATCTGTGGAGCTATGGCTAGTGTTGTCAACACGTTCGAGCATGGTGGACAAGTTGGGATGGTGCTTGAGATGTATAGGAGCAATGCTGGTTTCTTCAAGCTCATGCAAGAGAGTATAGAGTCAAATGTCAATATGAGAGATGTTGAGAGAAGAGAAAATGGACTAGTGTTTCAAACAAAAGTGGCTCTGCAACTTGGAAGGAGTTTATCAGAACTCAGACATCTTGCAGCATCAGCAGCTTCTTCTTCAAGCTCTGATGAAGAAGAGTTTGCAAGCAAGCTCTTTTGATGCTTAATTCAATTTTCTGTACATATTGTTGTATATACTATTAACAAAAACTTTTGTTCAATATTCATAATCAAAAACCATCCAATCATTCAGTTCATGCTGCTCTATACTTGCTGTCAAATTGGCTGCTTTTACTAGTATTTGGGTTGTGTGTAGTCAATGGACTTCATTTTTTTGTGTGGAATGATTCAATTTTGAGTGAATGGTTGTTAACCTTGCTAGATGGAGCTGGAGATACGGGTAACTATTTTGAGTCCGATATATGGAGGATATGATTAGCTTTCGACACATTCAAGCCTGCCTAAATTACCGTGGATTTTTAGGATTTGAGGGGGAAACTTTAACACCACCAGACTCTCTTTTGGACTTAATAGTTGCAGAAAAAGAATATGCACTTTGGTCACTAAAAGAATTTATACAATTGTTCCTGGTGTTTCGGTTGTATCATAACTTCAAATCTCAATCAAACCTCTTTTAAAAATTGTTTTAGTTTATAAGTTTGGGTTCGCGAGTATCTATTAATCCTCTTTTTGCCTTGTTCGGAAGTATGTATATCATGATATGCAAAAGGGATCGGCTGAAGAGAAATAAATAGGGTATGTTGATACCATGTTGATACTTTTTTCAAAAATATATTAAAGAGATAATGGTCTTGTCACTATTTTATCTCAGGGGAATATTTCTCAATTTACGAGCAAGGACCATGGCATTGCCGAAAGCTAAATAAGCGAAAGCTAAGCATCGATATGTTTCAAACCATCAATAATTTAGCTTATGTTCACATTTTATGTAGCTCATGATATCTTTCGATCAATAATAAAACTAGTGTGTTCAATTCTCTTCTTTCCAAATGCTGAAAAATTAATAAAATAGCTAGATTTCTTCATTAAATTATGCTCATCTTAGTCTGCTGAACAATACTTGTTCATACCCTTGATTTCTTTTCTGTTCATCTTTGTTCGTAACGTATAAGACAATCGTTGATTGACGAAATAGTGACATGATGATCTTGTTCTACCTTTGCTATGTTTCAAGAACTGTGATTATTGTCGGACTCTAAACCCTGTTAGTCAAGAAACTCACGGAATATTACATATCTAGAAGATCATCGACTATTCTATTTACAATGACCAACTTTTGATGATGATCTTGATCAGATGGCTGCTATTGATGATCAACGTTTGAATGTGCAGCCTAAGTTGATGGTTGAATATTACATTACATGTGACCATTAGCATGTGCTCTGACCAATTAGCCTTCAAAAGACTTGTTCTTGGTTGTGCTTGAGCCTGGTTAGCCTTCAAAAGACTTTTTCAATGAAATATACATTTGGTTAATTATCTTAAGGGAGCATTAGATTGGAAGGAAGTTTTTGCAATCTCTGTTGAAGTACTAAAATAATTATCATTGAAAAAAAGAAGCAATTATTGTTTTTATCTTCAATGACAAGTACATAAATAGTAGAAGAGTAGGTGTCCCAAGATTGGTTGGGCTGTTTCAAGAGTAGTTTTTTACACGTTAATGGCTGTTGAAAGTCGATGCATGAAGCCCCAATAGGAATCAATCAAGAGCAGAGACAATTGAAAAGGTCTAGTTTTTAAAAACCATGAATTTCAACAATTAGACCATTTCTACTACCATCATATTCTGTATATATAAATAAATACCCACCATGAATTTCAACAATTAGACCATTTCTACTACCATCATATTCTGTATATATAAATAAATACCCACCAAAATGAAATCTCAAACTCAAACCCCAAATTCACTTCACTCTCTATAGAGCCTAAAATCATTGAACAGAACCCACAAGAGAGAAAATTGTGATATGGCAACAATTCAAGCTTCAAGCACTATGTTTTCATCATCATTGTGTTTTAGTAGGTAGAGGAAGAGTTAATGCTACAATCAATGCACCAAAGAAGATAAATTTCAATCCTCTCATTGCTCTTTCAAAACATTAAAGAATATTCATCAATGTCTGGTCGTGGAAGAAGAATATTGTTCACTGAAATTGTTGCTTCTTCTGATCATGATCATGATCCGGAGGTGGCTGCAAAGTTTTATGCGGTAATGGAAGCTGTGGCAGAAAGAGTGGAGATGCATCAAAACATTGGAGAGCAGAGAAACAACTGGAACAATCTGCTTTTGATTTCCATTAATGCAATGACTCTATCTGCTGCTATGATGACAGGAATGGCAGCGATAGCCGCGAATGGAGGAACCCTTTTGTCTCTCAAGCTTTCCTCTGCAGTCCTATATGCATCAGTCACGGCGATGTTGGTGGTGATGAACGTAATTCAGCCATCTCAACTGGCTGAGGAGCATAGGAATGCTAGTAGATTGTTCAAGCAGCTTCATAGGGAGCTTCAAACAGTTGTAGCTCTCGGAAGCAGCAGCCCTACTGTTTGTGATGTGAACGAGGCCACGGAGAGAATTTTGGCTCTCGATAAAGCATTCCCGCTTCCTTTGCTTGGTGACAAGATGATTGAGAAGTTCCCTAATGTTGTTGAGCCTGCAGTGTGGTGGCCTCAACGAATTATGCGGTCCAAAAAAACAGGGAAGGTGAATGGGAACAATAATAATGGGTGGAATTTGAAGTTGGAGGAGGAAATGAGGAATATTGTTGGGGTTTTGAAGACTAAAGACATGGATGATTACATGAAATTGGGTGAAAAGGCATTGAAATTGAACAAAATGTTGGCGATTTCGGGTCCTATTCTGACTGGCATTGCAGCTATTGGTTCTGCTTTTGTGGGTACTACTACTGGTTCTCTGGCTGTGATGGTTGGAGTGATCTGTGGAGCTATGGCTAGTGTTGTCAACATGTTCGAGCACGGTGGACAAGTTGGGATGGTGTTTGAGATGTATAGGATCAATGCTGGTTTCTTCAAGCTCATGCAAGAGACTATAGAGTCAAATGTCAATGAGAGAGATGTTGAGAGAAGAGAAAATGGACAAGTGCTTCAAACAAAAGTGGCTCTGCAACTTGGAAGGAGTTTATCAGAACTCAGACATCTTGCAGCATCAGCAGCTTCTTCTTCAAGCTCTGATGAAGAAGAGTTTGCAAGCAAGCTCTTTTGATGCTTAATTCAATTTTCTGTACAAGAATTAAACTTCTATCAATTGTGGTGACTGAAACCAGTGGAGTGGTAATCATCACATATTCACATGCAAGCTCACTTCATAGTACTAATGAAGATGAAATGTATAACACAACTCATCTACTCTTTGTAATATATATATATATTAATTGTATGTGCTTAATTGCTGATCATATATGGAAGTGATCTTGAACTTTATTTATTGCAAATATTAAGTATATGGGCATCAATTAATTAGTATGAGTTGTCATCATGATCACAAGGAAGTAATAAATACCGGTTTTTGTGAATTGGGTTCTAAATATATGGAAATATCCTCAAAATATAGAGAATATTAATTCGAAGATATATTTGATATCGATATCTTAAAATATGAAAAATTTCATATCATCCATGTTTACTTAATTACTTATTTGATCAAGAATATGTAACTATTGAGCCACGTCAGGCACAATTTGAAATTGATAGTATCCATTATTCCATGCATGGAATGCAAATGTTATCGGGTGATGAATTGGAACTGCTCACATATATAATTCCAAATTACTGGCTCAAGAGATGATTGCACATTAACGTGCTAGTTATTCTCTGATATAAACGTACGTATGTGTTTTTTTTTCACGAAATAATTAACAGCAATTTAATGATTAGTTTTTTATATTTCTTGTACGTTTTAGAAAATAATAAAAAAAGACTCTACACTGATTTCTTGTTGATTTGTATGAACAAATTAACACATGGAGTGCTCTTGTTGGTAAAAAAATTATGTATTGACTAATTAAGATGACTCTTTCAGACCAAGAAAACATCTTGTATTGACTTGGTTAACATGTTTTTATTTATTTATTATTATTATTCAAAACTGAAATTAACATTGTGAGTCTTTTTTTTTTTTTTTTTTTGAAATAAACATTGTGAGTCTTGATGATTCTTACATATGAAATTATTAGCAAGTTCCATAATCCATACAAAAATGAGCAAATCAGCTATTTTGTTTGGTTTATGTACACAAGTCACAACTATTCTAAACAACTCCTAGTCAAAATTCAACATGTATTTTTCTAATGAGAGAAAACCAAAAGTAGCTATTGGAAACATTAAACTTTCGTTAGTAACCACTTTTGAAACTTTAATTGTTAATAACCACTTTTTTTAATATAAAAAAAATCAGTGTATGTCCATAAATTAAAAAAGTACCCCCAAACTTAGTTTATTTTTTAAAAATCTGGAAGTAAACTTGAAATCATGACTAAAATCTAGAACCAAACTTGAAATCACGACTAAAATATGAAACCAAACTTGAAATCATGACTAAGAACTTGATTTATTTTTTAAAAATCTGAAAGCAAACTTGAAATCTTGACTAAAATCTAGAATCAAACTTGAAATCACGACTAAAATCTAGAACCAAACTTGAAATCATGACTAAAATCTTGAATTTTTGAAACTTGAAATCTTGAATAAAAACTTGAAATCCTAAATGTGAAACTTAAAATCATGACCTATTTCCCTTCTTCCCCAAATTCCCCAAATTAGTTTTATTTATTTATTTATTTATTTATTTTTATTTTTATTTTTAGGTTTTCTCCTCTCCATGCCGTCAATCATTGTTGGGTGTCGTCAAGGTGGGCACCAATCATCACCGGAGCATGGAAAATCGGCAATCATCACCAGACGACGTCGGCTGGGCGTCAATCATCTCTAGAAGCACGGTGCCGCTGGTTCGCGCGGAGCCCAAGCAACTCGCTGACAACGTTCGTCGATGATTGACGCCTAGCTAACGTCGTTCGGCAATGATTGGTGGGATGGAGGAAGAAAAGAGAGAGAGAGAGAGAGAGAGAGAGAGAGAGAGAGAGAGAGAGAGAGAGAGAGTTAGTTTTTGGGGATGGTTTTTATATGAGGGCTTTCTAGTAATTTCTCAAAAACATGGTTATTAACAATTAAAATTTCGTTTGTGGTTACAAACAAAATTTGTATGTTGTATGTGGTTATTTTGAGTATTTTCCACTTTTTTTCTAATTAACCAATACAAGATTTATATATTGAGAATTTATATATATTTTATATTGACTTGGTAGAAATATGGTCAATGCAAGAGGGAAAATAATTCATGATAATTCTCCTTGAAAAAATCGTAGTAGTTCCACCTACTCTTGGCATGTCTTTAATTTATTTATGTAAAAATTATGATAACTTTACTGTCTTTAATTAATGTAAAAATATGGTAGTACGTAGTTTCACTTTTATTATTATTATTATTTTTTTATTATTTTTTTTATTTTTATATTTCAACAACTGTCGGGATCCTGTGAGAATTGGACTCTACTAACACATCTCGGACTACTACACAAGAGGAGGGACAAAGAATGAGTATATGTATATATATACAAGCATGCCGGGTATTGAACTGTGGTGGTGGAGTCCCCTATTAGAGAGTCACACCACATTGGTAGGACGTAGTTTCACTTATATTTTTCATTTGTGTTTTTTTTTTTTTTTTTTTTTTTTGAAAGAATCAACCCCCCCCCCCCCCCCCCGGCTCTTGAGTTTGCCATATTAGATAGATTGCCCCCTCTAATTTCATTAACAGCCAGTCTATCCCCTAGAACGCAAAATATTAGGCAACTTACCCCTTACCGTTATGTTTTTGTTAAAAAAAACACTTTGACCGTTAAAAAAACAAATCCTAACAATAAAAATACATCTTTACCCTTAAATAGTAAAGGCTAATGAAAGAAAAATAGATGGATCTCACGGACGGTTGAGATCCATCTATTTTTATTTTCTATTTAATTGTGAATAAATGGATTTGAAAAGAAAATTTTAATAAAAAAGAATATATTTTAACTTAAATGAATCTTCTACCACCATCCATCTCAAAGATTGATGGTGAAGTTTAAAAGATAACTAACATATAAAAAAAAAAGGAAAAAATAATAAATAAATAAAAACAAAAAACAAAAAGAAAAAAAAAATATGGTGGAGATCAGATCTCAATATGGTGGGTTCTGGGTTTTTAAAGGCATTGTAACCTCTCTCTCTCTCTCTCCCTCTCTTCATCAATCCACTTACATGTTACTGTACCTCTACAAACCACAACAAAGCCCCCACCATTCATTATCACTCTCAAGTTCTTTTCTTTACCAAAAAAATAAAAATAAAAATCTCTCTTCGTTAATGGCCAAAAAAACAACCTAGTAAAAAAGATCGAACGATAGAAGAAAAAAAAACAAAGGAAATGGACACAGACAGACCCCCACATCGCTGGACAAGAAGTGGTGGTGGTAGCACAATAAGCAAGCTCTTCATTTGTTTCACTTTGCGTCTCTCTTCTTCTTCCTCCATGAAAATCTCCTCCAAATCCATTCATAGCCCCGGCCGTGCCAGAGACTCCTCTCAAATCTCTCTGTCTACTTCTCTCAGTAGAAGACTAAGAAACAGTGGCAATATTAAAGACGGTCAAGCTTCACCTATGTTTCCGGCAACCAATGGAAAGAAGAGAGGTTGTAATTCCTTTGAAAACCCAGAACCCACCATATTGAGATCCGATCTCCACCATTTTTTTTTTTTTGTTTTATTTTTTTATATGTAAATTACCTTTTAATCTCCACCATCAATCTTTGAGATGGATGGTGGAGATCCATTTAAGTTAAAATATTTTTTTGATTAAAATTTTCTTTTCGAATCCATTTATTCACAATTAAATAGGAAATAATTAGCCTTTACTATTTAAGGGTAAAGATGTCTTTTTAATGTTAGGGTTTGTTTTTTTTAATAGAAAACATAATGGTAAGGGGGAAATTGCCTAATATTTTACGTTCCAAGGGGTAGATTGACTATTAATAAAACTAGAGAGGGCAATCTATTTAATATGGCAAACTTAGGGGTGGGGAATGATTCTTTCCCCTAATAAAAAGCAAAAGCAAAAAAGCAGAAGGGCTTTTTATATTGGCAACTGGTGGAGTTGATAATGAACCTAGTTACAAGTCACCTATATAACTTTTCTCAGATCAAACCAAATTCAGGGTCGGCCCTAGGGGTAGGCCCACGTGACAACTGCCTAGGGCCCTCGTTTTCGAAGGGTTTCAAATTTTAGTTCTAAAATAAACATTGTGTATTTCAGTTTGAAAATAAGTCTAGTGGCCTACGTACAGTTTAAAATAAATTAAAAAACAGCCCATATATCACATTATCACTTAAAGCCAATCTTCTTTTAAATATGTTATATATATATATATATATATATATATATATATATATATATATAAGGCCCACCAAAGAGACACAATTATTATACTTTCCACATCTACAATAGATCAAATTGCATATCAGACATTCGAAAAAACAATTTGAAATCAATTATAGGATTCTTGGAAGCTCTCTTCATATGAAAATCCAAACATGAAATCTCAAGAATTTAGGAAAAATTTGAAATTGAGAGCATCCATTATTCCATGCAAGGAATGCAAATGTTATCGGGTGATGAATTGCAACTGCTCACATATATAGAATTCCAAATTACTGGCTCAAGAGATGATTGCACATTAATGTGTTAGTTATTCTCTGATATAAATGTATGTGTTTTTTTCACGAAATAATTAACCGCAATTTAACGATTAGTTTTTCATATTTCTTATACGTTTTTGAAAAAAACAAAAAAAAGACTCTACACTGATTTCTTGTTGATTTGTATGAACAAATTAAAATGGAGTAATCTTGTTGGTAAAAAAATTATATATTGACTAATTAAGATGACTCTTTCAGACCAAGAAAACATCTTGTATATTATTGACTTGGTTAACATGTGTTTTTATTGTTATTATTAAAAACTGACATTAACATTGTGAGTTTTTTTTTTTTTTTTTTTTTTTTTTTTTTTTTTGAAATAAACATTGTGAGTCTTGATGATTCTTACATATGAAATTATTAGCAAGTTAATTACTTCCACAATCCATACAAAAATAAGCAAATCAGCTATTTTGTTTGGTTTATATACACAATTCACAACTATTCTAAACAACTCCTAGTCAAAATTCAACATGTATTTTAGGGATGGCAAAATGGGCTGGGTTTGAGGGTTTAGCCCTTACCCGCATGATGAGGGCCGGGCTTAAACCCAGACCTCATAATTAAAAAGCCCACAGTAAGCCCTTTATTGTAAGCCCAAATTGATTGCGGGTTGGTTGTGGGTTTTAAATATGGTTCATTTTAAACCCTCAAAAAGCCCACTTCAACCTAAACTTTCTAAATAAACATACCAGCTGTTCTACACTTCTCTTCAAAGAACAAACACCACCGGCTGTCCACCGCCTACATGCCACGCTTCTCTTCAAAAAAACGAACAGCAGCTTGTCATTCGTCTCTTGCCGTCGAGCCGCCGTCGACGCATCACGACTCTCGCCGCTAGTCCCTTCCGGTCGCCACCAATCGCTTCCGAAGAGGCTTCCACCGGTCTCCTTCTCACTTCCGGTCATCTTTAGCGTTTTCGTCATCTGGAATCGCTAATTATTGTTTCTCCATCGAAGCAGATCTACAACTTTCCAGATGGAAGGTTGAAGATCTTCAAATTTCCAAACCTTCAACTTTTTTTTAATTATTTGTTTTAGTATTTGAGTTTTCTTTGTGAAAATTGTTTTTGAAAGAAAAAAATTATGGAAATTTTTTAGATTGGAGGCTGATGATGGCGGTGGATGTGGGATTTTTTTTTTATTAGGTTCTTTGTGAAAATTGTTTTGAAAGAAAAAAATTCTAGAAATTTTTGAGATTGGAGGCTGATGATGGCGGTGGAGAGATAGAGGGGCTGATGATGGCAGTGTGGAGACCGGAGAGATGATGATGAATTGCTGATAATGTTTTTTTTTTTTTTTTTTTTTTTTTCAATTATTTATTTTAAATATTAAAAATACTAATTTAAGGGATAAAAAAAAAATACCTTTATAAAAAAAACATATATTAATTAAATGTGAAATGTAATGCGGGTCAGATCCAAATTCGGGTCATAATATGGGTAATTGTACGGGTCAAATTACAAGTAAAAAATAGATGTAAACAATTCAGGTCGATATTCGGATCTAAATATGGATCACAATGTGTAAGTAACAGTAAGGGTCAAAGGGCGGACTTGGTAAAGCCCTGATTTTTACGGGTTGGGTTCAAACCCTACCCGCATGCATTTTTTTTTTTTTTTTTTTTTTTTTTTTTTTTTGATATTACAACAACTAGATTACAACAGTAACTGGAACTGGATTACAACAACAACCGGGAACCTGCGAGGATAGAGACGCTGACGAGCACGACCCGGAGAGCAACTCCCACAGAAAGGGAGAGAGACACCCACTCGAAAGTAGGACAACCACCCATCCGAAGGTGGGACAAATACCCACACAAGGTGGGACCACATCCACACAACTTGTGGACCAAGGAAAATTGGCATATCTATATGCATGCCTTGGCACTCGAACTTGGATAGTGGAAGGCTCCAAAAGGAGGGTCCAACCATCACGCTGCGAGACCATTGGCAAAAAATTTCTTATTTGGGCAGGGTTTAAGCCCTCTTTAAATTATGCAGGCTTTTTGAGGGTTTGGGTCCAGTGAGGGCCCAATCCCTCAAATTGCCAACCCTAAATTGTATTTTTCTAATTAACCAATAAAAGATTTATATATTGAGAATTTATATATATTTTATATTGACTTGGTCAGAAATATGGTCAATGCAAGAGGGAAAATAATTCATGATAATTCTCCTTGAAAAAATCGTAGTAGTTCCACCTACCCTTGGCATGTCTTAAATTTATTTATGTAAAAATTATGATGACTTTACTGTCTTTAATTAATGTAAAAATATGGTAGTACGTAGTATGCTTTTTTCCCGAATTTGTCTATTTATGAGAAGTGAAAAATGACAAGGGATGATCCATCACAGAATTTGCAATACCAACAAAGTGAAAGATGGGGATAGCTTGAAAAGTAATTAGTAAAAAAAAAAAAAACATTAACATGACAATCATCAGATGTGCGATTCTGTATATTTTTTGTATGAAAACCTAACTCTGTAATATTATAAAGTTACAAAATCAAATATTCATATACCTTATCAGGTCCAGAATCTAGATACATCTAACTCTATGATATATATATATAATTTTATATAATCAATATCTACGTTATGTTTTGTGTTGCCAAAGTAACATGTCTAATAAAAAGCAAAAGCAAAAAAGCAGAAGTGCTTTTTATCTGACCTGTAACTGTTGGAGTTGATAATGGACCTGGTTACAATTACAAGACACCTATATAACTTTTTTCAGATCAAACCAATATTATCTATTGATGTCATACAAGAATAAATAATTACTCTAACTTGTGCTACAATATTATATTTACTTTTTGTTACTTTTATTTTTTGTTACTTTTATTTTTTGTTCAGATGAGAAATTTATACAGTTGGAGATCACTTGCCAGTTGCAACCACCCAATAATTCCCCAATTTCAGCTACTTTTGAGCCAACCATTTTATGAAACATATGTACCATTAGCTTAAACTACCATATGGCAGGGCCGGCCCGACATTTTTAGGGTCCGGGAAGAAAATGTTAAAAATGGAAAAAATGGGTCCCATGACATGTCAAATATGGAATAAAGTATTTTCACAAAATGGTCCTTACGATTTTTTTAAATATATTCTATACACATAATTAAAAATAATAAATTGGGCCCTTCATAGTCACAATGAGTGACATATTTGTACTCCTCTAAAACCGTATGTACATCCCAAAATTTATATATTTTCAAAATTACAGCATTACCCTTAAAATATATTATTAATATTTTAATTCAAAAATATAATAATAATAAAATAAAAATTACCGGAAGTATTAATTCCAATTTTTAACTAAAAATCAAACTATTTTACCTTTTCCAATTTTTAACTAAAAAAATCAAATTAAATAAAACTCAAACCATAAATGTCAGTACTCTTCCCCAATTCAAAACGTACCATTGATTAAAATTTCCAGAATTTTTTTAGCATAGAAACAATGTCAAAAAAACTGGACACCATTTTTTTTCTCCCAAGTTCATCGAGAGTTCATCTCAGAACTTTGTGCTCGGATGTCCGAATTGGGTGATTTTTTTTTTGAAATCGCATAGAATGATGCAAGGAATCCAATGGGAGCAAGTCCAGAGGGCTTGTGCCCACTTTTCCAGCCCCAAAAACCCCTTTTTCATCAAAAAAAAGTGTTTTTAAGTGTTGTGTTTATTTCGAACCTTGTTTAAACCTAGTAAGAAACTTTTCCCTCTCGATCCGACACCACACCCGTGCCCGTCTTGGTCCGGAGAATTACTTTAAAGTCAGGCCTCGTGTAAATGGACACGTTTTAAAATAAATCTTTATACTACTTATAGTTTTTGTTTCAATTATTATACTAGAATTGAATGTGGCTTCATTGGTTAGGGTGTTATCATGGTTCTTTTGCAACCATGGTTCAACAACCCATAAAAACCCATTTTTCTTTTTCTTTTTCTTTTGTCATTTGTAATTTTATTTTATAATTTAATTTAATTTTGTAATTTGTCATTTATATAACCCATAAATTTTCATTTGTAATTTTATTTTATAATTTAATTTTGTAATTTTTCATTTATATATTTTATTTTATTAGAGAAGTCTTTTTTTGTTTGTTTGTAAAAAAAAAAAAAAAAAAAAAAAAAAAAAAGGTTCAAAACCGCCGGTTCCAATGGAACCGGAACCGGAACCGGCGGTTCCGGAACCGGAACCGGAACCGTTTTTCCGGTTCCGGTTCCATCAAACCGCGGAACCGGAACCGCCGGTTCCGAACCGGAACCGGAACCGGAACCGGACCGGAACCGTGTCACCTCTACCTGAAACCTTGATCCATGAGGGTCTAAAATTGATATTTGATCCACACCAAGGATCTAGGAAATATCAATACATATTAATTATTAGTTTTATAATTGTTTTATTTATAATACTTTTTAAAATTTAAAGAAAGGGTATATTCGGTAATATGAGAGGTGTACTTACAAAATTTCATATTTTAAAAATTTATAACGGGGTGTACATACAAAAGGGGTGCACATACAGTTTTTTAAAGGTGTAAATATTGCCACTTTTTTTTTTTATACAGTATATAAATATATTGTATACATATAATTAAAAAAATAAATTGGACTCTTCAAAGTCACAATTCATTTTTCTACGAACTATAACAACTCACAACATGCCCAAATTTATGTACCCAAAACTCAATATTATATATTAGCTTTAATAAATAAATAAATAAATAAATGGGGCCAGGATGGTTGCACTTGGTGCACCACCGACGGACGGGCCACGGCCGGCTCTGCCACTTGGTGATATATAATGGCAATTTCACCTAATTATTTGGTTCTATTTAAAAATACATATATGACATCGAACGGATCATAGATCTATCGAGACCTATGGATATCAAGCATTACATGCACGATCCGGATATCTATTACCCGAACCATCTACCCTCACACCTGAAAGATATCTAGCCTTACAACATTGAGAGAAAACTTTCTGTATATACTTGTAAAAAAAATGATGTACAGTGGAACTCAAACTCTCACCACAATTGTGGAAAACGAGCTACACACCACTTTAGTTAAAAACAGAGGACCGATCAAATAATCAAAAAAAAAAAAAAAAAAACCTTCACCAGAAGTCATGTTTTTTTTTATGATTAACTCTAAATTCTTCAAGCTAGTCTGCAACAAAATCTGATAATGAAAATGTCCTCTTTTCAGTTCTTCATGATCTTTGTGTGTCTGCTCTCTCTTTCAAGCTCTCTGTTCACTTTCACCAGCGCAGCTGACCCAGCATACCGTTGTCATTTTTGCTCAGAAAAAAGCTTCACCAGAAACAGCACTTACCAATCCAACCTCAATCATCTCCTCTCTTCTCTTCTCCGCTACACCAAAAGCGGCTACGACAAAAGATTCTACAGAACAACCGAAGGGCTAGACCCCAACAAAGTCTACGGCCTTTTTCAATGTCGAGGCGATGTCAATACCACCACCTGCCAGGACTGTGTCGCTTTTGCATCCAAAGATATAACTCAACGTTGTCCCACTCAAAATGAAGCTATAGTATGGTATGACGAGTGCTATTTACGTTACTCAAATGTTACTATTTTCTCTATCCCCGTTCGAAACCCCAATGTCGTGATGCATTACCATATTAACGTCACGGTTGAGACAAACCGGTTTCAGAAGCTAGTGTTGAGTCTTCTGAAAGAAGCAACAACTCTGGCCCTGAATGATCCCAAAATGTTTGCAACCAGAAAGGGAAATTTTACAGCCTCTCAATCACTGTATGGTCTTGTACAGTGCGTGGAGGACTTGTTGATTAATGATTGTTCTAACTGTCTCGAAGAAGCTATCTCAAGTTTGGAAACCATAGCTCTAGGAGCAAGGATATTGTTTCCAAGCTGTAATTGCCGGTACGAACTGTACCCTTTTTACAACGAAAACTTGACAACGTCACCTCCAGTGTCACCTACGCCGTTACTTCAGCCTCCTAAACCGAGAGGTAAAGTTCAGTGTCTACTACTTTCAATTTCTTTATATTATTTTAAGTTAACGCTTGATCACTTTTAATTAGAGGGTAGGATATGCTAAGTAATATATCTTTTCAAAGTCATTTGTTGGTTTATGGTCATTAAAGGTAAAACTGGTTTCTAGTTTCTGTACTGATCACCATTTAAGTAACATTTGATGGATATTTCAAAGCAAAGTTTATCTCTAAAATTGAATCCTGAATGGCGAAGCTCTCTCTCTCGATCTCTCTGATTCAGTGTCAGTATTCATTCTGAAACTCTAAGCATAGGGGGATTAAATACTAAAACTCTGGGTAAAACTGTCCCTCGAAAATAAAACAAGAAACCACTCCTTAATAATTCTGGAAACTAAAACTTTGTTAGCTCAATAGATAGATGTGTCAACGTAGCGCAACATTACCGATTTAGTCTTCTCACCCCAACAGAATTTACCGTATCAAATATGAAACATACTGTTTTTTTTAAATCTCAGGAAAAAGTCAAATCTCCTCATCAATAATTATCGCCATTGTTGCTCCAATTACTGTCGCTGCAGTGCTTTTTCTGGCGGGATACTGCTTCCGGACCAGGAAAGCAAGAAAGAAGTACAATACCGCACAGGAAGAATTTGGTAAATTTTGAAAACTATTTTGTTATTAAATCTGAACAAATTTTTTATGTCCCATTGTCATTACTTTTGGGATGAATATCAGATGGTTATGATGATTTCATAAATCATCAAAAACCTTTCGGCTGAAGTTTGTGAGAGAACTCCACTAAAATGTTGCTGCTGTTATACTTATACTAAACCATACGGATTCACTTTTATTCTATCAAAATCTTGGGAGATACTCTTAGCAATGTTTTTCAAGACTGTAATTTACTGTTTGGTTGTGTAGCTGGAAATGACATTTTAACTGCAGAGGCGTTGCTATTTGATTTTGGGACAATCCAAGTAGCCACAAACAGATTCTTGGCCGATAACAAGTTGGGTGCAGGTGGATTTGGTGAGGTTTACAAGGTATAATATTAATTTGTACAATCATCTTTTAATGGTTCAAAAAACTTAATGATGCAGGACATCTTAGAAAGTTTATATAACAAATGTTCTAATGATTCGTTTGTATATATTCTCAGGGTGTACTTCCTAATGGACAAGAGATAGCCGTGAAGAGGTTATCAAAAAGATCCGGACAAGGTGCAGAAGAATTCAAAAATGAGGTTATAGTGGTTGCCAAGCTTCAGCACAGAAATCTGGTTAAGCTACAAGGATTTTGCTTGGAGGGAGAAGAGAAGATACTTGTTTACGAATTTGTGCCCAACAAAAGCCTTGACTACTTTTTATATGGTATCGATCATCTAAATACATTCTCGTGTATTTGAATTCCATTCCTTAATTTAAATTTCAATTTTGATTTTGGTGTGCGCATAGACCCTGCAAAGCAACGACAACTGGATTGGCATACAAGATATAAGATAATTGGAGGAATTGCTCGAGGAATTCTTTATCTTCATGAGGATTCTCGACTTAGAATTATTCACCGTGATCTTAAAGCTAGTAATGTATTGTTAGATGGGGAAATGATCCCAAAATTGCAGATTTTGGCATGGCAAGGATAGTTGGAGTTGATCAAACTCAAGGAAATACAAACAGAATTGTGGGGACATAGTAAGTTTTGATCACTATTACTCATTTTTTCATAATTTGGATTTGATGAACTTGTGTAATAGTGAATACCCTCTGCGCTTTCATCATGATTATAGGACTACAATTTATTCTTGTAAAATCATTAGATTAATTTCCAAAATTCTTTATTGTTTTTATACTAATCAAGTTGCTGGTTTTGTACTAATTTTAAAATTTCTTTATTGTTCCTTAGTGGATACATGGCTCCGGAATATGCTATGCAAGGACAGTTTTCGGTGAAGTCCGATGTGTATAGTTTTGGTGTTCTAGTTCTTGAAATTATAACTGGCAAGAAGAATAGCAGTTTCTATCAAACAGATAGTGTCGGGAACCTCTTAAGCTATGTAAGTTAGAATAAATAGGAAGGAGAAAGAGTAAGAGCATTTTTAGAAGACTCTTCTATTTTCACTCTTCAAATGTCTATTTACTTACCTATGTGGCAATTTGATAAGTGAAAAAAGAGGAACCCTTCTAAAAGACTCTTCAATTAGAAATTGGTTTATATTATTTTAATGAAAGCTCTCAAATTCCTTCCCCCAACAAATATAATTACCCTCCATTTTTTTCAAGTTAGAAATAATAATATGTTATTATTAAATATTCAATATTAGTCTTATTTTAAAGATCTAGATGAAACCTTTCTAATGGTATAATTTTTATGATGACAAAAATTTATAAATTAAAACTTATTATATATTAATTGAATTTAATTAAAAGATAAAAAGATATAAATGTCAAATATTAATGATGATATGATATAAAAAATAATATAATAATAATTGAAGAGTGAGAAGCAAAATCTTATTTGAAGAATCTCATTTGAAGAGTTCGTTAGAGCCAAATATGCTGATATGGCTCGTTTGACTTTAACAAATATTTTATTTGAAGTGTCTTTTGGAGATTCTTTTGAGTTATAATTGCAACTTTTTGATTATAACTTGATGAATTCTTGTAGGCTTGGGAACTTTGGAGAGATGAGACACCAATGCAACTATTGGATTCAAATTTGACAGATTCTTACTCAAGAGATGAAGTCCTGAGATGCATCCATATGGGTTTACTATGTGTCCAAGAAGATCCAGCTGTGAGACCAACAATGGCAACCGTAGTTCACATGCTTAATAGTTACTCTGTTTCTCCTCCCTTACCTCAACAACCTGCATTTTTCATTGGTAATAGAACTGAGCTGAACATGCATATTTCAGATAAGTCCAAGCCATGGTCCGTTGATGATGCTTCAATCACTGAGCTATGCCCTCGTTAAATAGTAATGAGGTGTTCCATCAATGTAGCATATTGATGTTTGAATCTTCTCCACTCATTTTTTTTCTTGTTAAGGAGCTCACTTGGAGAAACTTAATTTAAAAAATAACATAGTTTCGAGAATACCTCACCACACCGATTAATTTAAGCATAAAGTAGTGTATTTTTCACTTAGTAAGACACACAAGTACCATTTGGAAAATTTGTGATTTTTCATTGACAACACCAATATCAGGAAAACAAGTTCTAGACAGCAACATGAACTTGGTCAATAAAGTTAAGCATAAATGGTCTTCTTTTCTTATTTCAATTTGGTTTACTCTTATTCAAAAGTAAACATGAACTTTTTCGAACAGAAATTTGTTTCACTTAGCTACTGATCATTCTCTAAAACAATCCAGATAAAGAAGACTAGTATTGCAAAAAGTAATAAAGGAACTACAAGAGGAGAAAATATGGTAAAGTTTTATGTTAAAAAGTAATGAATCAAGCTTTGAATACCATACCTTTCTGGGGTGTGGTTTTGCATGGTAGCTGGCGGAGGAGGAGATATTATTACTAACCCTTCTTGTGATGTTGGCGGCTGAGGTTTTGGTGAAGGTTGCGTTGGTTTCCCTGCTGGGACGCTGTAGAAATGAACAATCTCGAACCCAAAATTACAACTTGGCGAAACAACTATACCTCCTTGCCTTCCCTGGCAACACGTTGGAAGCAAATCGGTGGCTTAGGATAGGCAGTCGCTGCATTCCTTCTCATAGAACCATCTTGGTAGCTCAAATTCCATGACAAAGTATCAGAATTTCTGATAGAATTTTCTTAATCACAGACTTGAGAAGAATTGGATCTTTAAGTTCTTTTTCATCACAGTTCCACTCATAGTATATATTCTTAGCTTGCTCATTCTTATAAATATTGTCTTTTACAAATTCAAGGCTTGGAGAGTAGCTGTGCTGATGACTATACAGAATGCTACAATGTCAAGAATTCTATATGAAATGAAGCAAAAATATGAATTTTTTTTTTTTTTTTTTTTTTTTTTTATACACCAACCTCCTTCTTCATTATCAAGTCCTACCCAATGAATATGACTTGATGAATTTTTGGTCTGAATATGCTTTGTACTGTGCATTTAGTGTTGATGTGTAAAGCTACTTTTCTTTAACAACTCTTTATATAACATGATTCTTTTGGCTTCTCAGTCCTTAAGATAGCTATGAATCCCAATAACAAGTATTTGTACAACAATACAAAATACAAACACATTAGAGCAGAAAATGATGAAACTTACCATCATGGCATCATCAACCCTAAAATCAAATGCTATGGAGGATGAAGTTCAGTGATCGAAACATCATTTCGTGACAACGGGACAGCTTCAAGTTTGAGTTGCACTGATTTTGTTGACCTAGAATAATGCTATTGGGATGATGATGCCTCAAAAATGACTGAATTCTGCATAAAAAATCCAGGTTTCCGGGATAGCAAGATTCTCAAGAACTGAACACATAACAACCCAATGAGTATGCATTTCATCATATCATCTCTCAAAGTAGGATCTATTACATTTGAAGCTGTCCCTTCAATCCAATTTTTTTAATTCCTGTGAAATTCAAATTGCATGTTACAAATTAAATGCATATACACTACAAAGTTTGGATGGAATCTAGTTCACAAAGAGAAATGCAGATATGAAACTTAATTTCATACTTATTTCTAGTTCATAAATTTCTGATTTGAAGAAATTTGAAAAATATATTCAATAAAAGAAGAAAACTTTTTGGTTGGAAACTTAGAATGGAGTAATCTGAAGATCCAAGAGTGTTGAAAGACATACTCAAATCAAAATGCAGTCACAGATTGACCCATAACAATGTTCTTGTGATGATTGAACTCTGCATAAATCGCAGAAGATGAAGACCCCTCCACTATGGTGTGTGCATGTAGAGTCTAATCTCGCCACCTCCCTCAAATCTCAAATTTGTAAATTTTCTTCTTTGAAAAGCAAAACTATCGTACCTAACCTGTAAAAGAAGCTTCCCGCACCAGAGAAGAGGATTTCCTATGGCCATCCACAGCCGCAACAAAAGAAGCTTAGCATCACCAACTCCAAAGAGTAGTTATCGCGGCTGGAATTCCGTGTATATCATATTGAGAGTGTTTTTTGAGGGTTCGAATACTCTCTGCGAAGAGTTTTGAGTGTTTTATCAAGTGCATTTGTGATTTGTAGAGGTTTTTTTTTTCAACGGTAAAGTTTATTCAAAGCGGCCACGAACGACCCAAAAAGAACAAGCACAAGCACATGCAAAACGAAGAAAACAGAAAACCGTGGCATGGCACAACAGGTGCAGGCCAACTAAACCAAAACAAACTAGAAACAGAGTGGCATAAAGCACTCTGAAACAACACAAACACAAGACGAAAAAACACCAAACAGCCACCAGCAGCTTCCCAAGAAACCACCCTGTCCCATTCGAGTCTAGTCTTTGTCATCATTTTTCCCTCTGGCACTATGATCCTCCAACTCCTCTTCGACCCCATTGAAATTGCAACCGCGAGCCCCACTCCGAGTCTTCATTCTATGGATTCTTGAAGGAAAAAAATCTTTTGTTCCCCGCCTTCTATCAGAAGAACACAAGGAATCAACAACAGCCCCAACCTTCCCATTCCGAGAAAAAGGTTCCAAGCCCCCAAGATCAACAAAAAGATCAATAACTTGACCACTCAAATCACCCCCTACTGAGCTTAAACCAGTCCCTTTGCCTTTTTCAAAATTAATAAATACCACTTGGTCACCCGAAACAGTCACTCCTCCTCTTAACCCATCATTAAAACAAAAGACCCTAATACTGTTAACACTACTCTCCACACTTTCACCACATTAAGCACCCTACTTGTTCTCCTCACCCGAAACAATCCCCTCTCCACTTTCAAATAACCCACCATCATGAACCTTGACCACCCTACCCTTTCTTAACTTGGGGACATGAATCGGGACATTTACCTCTTCCTCCATGACACCCGAAGTCGATCTCAAGTCATCTTCCTTAGACAAGACCTCCTCTGGATTGATGTCTTCAACTTCTCAGGTTTTATCTTCTTCTCTGGTTGATTCTAGTATTCTTTCTTTATCTTCCACTATACCAGACTTTGAGTCATCACAAGCCGTCAGCTTCCTTCCTGATTGGGCTTCCAAGTCTAAACCCGAGTTTGCCTTCACTAAGGCCATCTCCAGATCATTTAGATGGGCTAACAATGGACTTTCCAGAGAGGTGCCAATAGATGGTTCTTGATCGCCTGGTCCATCCAAAGACTAACCCATTTTATTCCTAACTGGGTCATCTACTTGAGCCCAATTAATGATCTCTCCATTGCCCTTTTTGTAAGGTTTTTTTGAACAAATGATCTCTCCATTACCCTTTTTGTAAGGTTTTTTTTTGAACATTTACCCCTTCATTTTCCAAATTTCGAAAAGGACCCCCATCTACAAAACCATCTGACGAAGGAAGGCTATGGCTACTGCTGTCATCTATCATCCCACGTTGACTTTGGTTTTTTCCAATCACTAATTTTCCATTCACCACTTGCCTAGGTCTAGGTTTGATCCTACGAAACAACTTTTCCTTCCCTTTTACTTTCACACCTTTCCATACCTCACATCCCCTACTGACAAGATCTCTGGCACTCTCCCTTTTTTCCACTGAAAACTGCGCCTCTGTTCGCCCTTTCCCTTTTCCCTATGAAGCACTTTAGGAGAGGTTTGATCCAGGCTACTCTTGATTGTGAAGTGCACAAAACAATCAAGAGTAGCCGATCTTCCCAAAAGAATGTATTTTTAATAAATCCTTCCTTCTCCGTTTCCGTCTCGAAGAGCCATAGCACATTTTTATCCCCTAGGTAGTTTGATGAAAAGGAGAATCCCCTGCTACTTAATCTCGCATTGACAGAGGTTACACTAGAGAAAGATTTCAAAATGCCTATTGCACTCCTGTTTAACCATTCCGAATCCCCACTTTTAGGATTCCAGGTCATATTCAGCACCTTCTCATTGTGGTTCTCCCCTTTGACAGATCTCTTGTCTTGATTTCCTACTAAAGCTTCAACAAAAGTTCTCCTCTTGTTGGCACCCACATCTGCCATTACCTCTCTCCTAAGCTTAGCATTCGGCTCCCCCTCTGAAACTCCAACCTGACTCTGTTTACCCACCTGCTGTCTTCTCTCAATCCATCCAACTGACGCTACCTTTGCCAAGATCGGCCCCCCATACACATGCATCCCGTTTGTGGTTCTTGCCACCTTGCCTGCTTCCTCTATTGTCTCAAATCTAATGAAAGCAAAGTTACTCTTCCTTGAGCCGATCTTGGAAGACAAGTAAACATCCCTCACCTTCCCGAAAGGTTTAAAGATCCCCCATAATCCCACAAGATCAACCTTAGGATTTAAATTGTCAATGAAAATTGAGAACAATCTCTTCCTAAAGTCTTCCTTGCCATACAGACTAGCACCCGCAGAGTTCCTCTCTCTAACCATCCTCTGTTCAACCTCCATTGGAGATCTGTTGAACAGACCTCCAATGGAAGCCTTGTCCAGCTACTAGGAGGTTGAAGATTACAACGGATTTTGGGGAAGAAACAAATACAAGTGCAAATTGTTGTTGATGATTGGGAGAAGGGATTCTCTATAATTCCTTAAAAGTCTATCTGAAATTTATTTTTATTTTTGTGATTTGTAAAGTTGATTAGGGTTTGTGATCCTTTAGTGGTAACGGATATAGAACTTGTGAGGTTTCCTGGGTTCGAATACTTACTAATTAGTTTGTATATGTGCCAAAAAATATTGCTTACATAATTAGGATTAGTTCTCCATTTGAAGATGGATTTAATCCCAAAATGATACATAATATCACTTATGAATAACACTTGTACGTGGAGTGAGTAACTCTAATTTTTACGTTTATGATTCTGGTACAGGTGCTGTGAACTAATGTGATGTTATGTTGCTCCTGTTTTTACTTAACTTTTATTATTACTTTTCTTTGTTATTTTGTTATGTAATAAAGCCTAGATGCCGTAGCATTTTGATGTCTGCGTAAGTTACTTATTACTTGAGAAAACACATGTAAATACAAGTTACTGTGCGAAAAAAAGAAAAAGAAAAAAAGGAGCAGCAGGTGTGTGTTGACAGCCCTGCACTTTTATTTTCCTTTCTTCCTCTAAAAAAAAAAACAACATTTTGGTTTAGTTCCTAAGACGTGAGGGGATTTGTAGAGAACTTAGTTGGGCTTTTAGCTTACCGTTTAAGTTTTTGAATCCAATGGTTACTAAAAAATCAAATCACATAAATTCCGAAACAAGTCCATACATATTCACAAGAAAGAAAGAAGCAAGCATATTCAGACATTAAATTTCAGTAATCTGAAAAATTAAAATGCTTATATATATAAAGTAGTATAAAGAACCTTCCATAGCTAGCACAAAACAATATTACAGGTACAGCTTCCATACTTATCCATTATCGAGGTTCTAATTCGGTAATTGAAACCTCATTTATTGAAATTTGGACAAAACTAAAATCATCAGACTTGACTGAGCTTGAACCACACCCCCCCCATGTTTAAGATACTTGGGAGCTATATACCCACCGAATATGTCCAGAAAGTTGAATTAATTAATTTTAATGAAAACAAGCTATTATCTTGGATGGTGAGAGGGGTTTTTTTTTTTTTCCCAGCTTCTTATTTCTACCTATAGTGTCCCAACAATTGTACTTGTATGGCCTTGAATTTGATCCATTTAATAGGATGGAGATTGGAGAAGAATCAAAGTAGTTTTAATTTAATAGGATGGAGATCGGAGAAGGCAAGTCTCGGCCGAGGCCTTATACATGGCAAATGTTTGCATATTTACCACTCAAATAGAACAATAGCACAATTGACTGGTAAGCATTCAAGGGTAACCAGGTAGTCGGCATCTGCGTGTAATTAATTACATGCCATACATATCATTAAATGTAGGATGATGAACATCATTTATTACATTATTTTTAACCTTTGTGAGTTTTTTTTTATTTTTTTTTTAATTTATTTATTTATTTTTTTTTTAATATTACAATAATTCTGAGTTTGAAGAGGGAGAGAGATTGTAGTATTTCAAGATTTTCCATACAAAATTTTCGTTTAAAATCGCCTTATGCATTGAAATGTGAGTCTCATAATTTTCCTACAGAATTTTGTTCATTAACTTGTATAAAAGTGCTGAAACACTTGGGTGAAAAGGCATTGAAATTGAAGTTGAAGGAGGAAATGAGGAACATTGTTGGGGTTTTGAAGACTAAAGACATGGATGGTTACATGAAATTGGGTGAAAAGGCATTGAAATTGAACAAAATGTTCGTGATTTCGGGTCCTATTCTGACTGGCATTGCAGCTATTGGTTCTGCTTTTGTTGGTACTACTAATGGTTCACTGGCTGTGATGGTTGGAGTGATCTGTGGAGCTATGGCTAGTGTTGTCAACACGTTCGAGCACAGGGGACAAGTTGGGATGGTGTTTGAGATGTATAGGAGCGATGCTGGTTTCTTCAAGCTCGTGCAAGAGACTATAGAGTCAAATGTCAATGAGAGAGATGTTGAGAGAAGAGAAAAAGGAGAAGTTTTTCAAACAAAGGTGGCTCTACAACTGTGAAGGAGTTTATCAGAACTCAGACATCTTGCAGCATCAGCAACTTCTTCTTCAAGCTCTGATGAAGAAGAGTTTGCAAGCAAGCTCTTTTGATGCTTAAATCAATTTTCTGTACATTGTTGTATATACTATTAACAAAAACTTTTGTTGAATATTCATAATCAAAAACCATCCAATCATTCAGTTCATTCTTTGATTAATCAGAATTATAGTTGTTAATGTTGGGTTGTGAAAATCGGCGGACCACTTGTTTCTTCACTGTTCGTGGACCAGCTGGGTGTTGTCTGTTTGTATGGGCTGGTGGGACGTGGGAGATGGGCTTTTGTCCTAATGAAACGATAAAGGCTTGGATAGATGGGTGGAGTGATCTTTGTCCTAAGTCTAAGCATTTTCGTGCTTGGCGATCTCTGCTTTATGCAATCGTATGGACTACGTGGGAGACGAGGAACAAGCTGGTTTTCGAAGGAAAGGAGGCGGACAAGGAACATACCATCGATTTGATCAAACTTAGAGTGGTGTGGTGGTTTAAACACATTGGCAAGGGCTCGAAGGATCCTGTCGACTACTTATTGCTGAACATCAAAGATGGTTGTGTGGATCACAAGAAGCAGGTAAAGACAAAAATTCAGAAGTGGATCCCTCTGATTAATAATTGTTTGAAGTTTAATGTTGATGGATCGGTTAGAGGCAAGCCGGGACCGGCTGGTATTGGTGGCATTTTGAGAGATTCGAAAGGCAAAATTGTTTGTATGTTTTCGTCGTTTGTGGGGATTCAAGATTCGAACACGGCTGAATTGTTGGCAATCCAGAAGGCTGTCAACCTTGTGTGGTCTAATCCGAATTTGTGGGAGCAGCACATTTCGGTGGTTAGTGACTCTCAAGTAGTGGTTTCTTGGATTAATAACGTTGGTTTAGGGAACCTCAACCTTGTCAGTTCTATTTATGAGATTCAAAACATTCTAACGGAGCTTGGTGACATTGTGGTCTCCTACGATTCTAGAGTTTTCAATGATTGTGCTGATAATTTGGCTAAACAAACGTCTTGCGATGAGAGGGATATTCTTATTTGGGGAGATGTTTAATTTTTGTTTTGGGTGTTTGCTTTGTGCTGCTTGTTTTTGGCGTTGTTTGTTTGGCTGCTCTGTTCTGGGGCTGTTGTGTTTGTTTCTCTTTTGCTCTGCTTTGTTTCTGTTGTTTGTCTGGTGCTGGGTGTTTCTGGCCTTTGCTTTGTGTACTTTGTTGTTTGTTTCTAGCGCAGCCTGCTTTGGCTTGCCTTTACTTAATAAAATATTGGAATGATTACTCTAGTGACCATCAATTTATGCCACCACTATCAAAATAGTCACTAGATGGAGAAATGGATGGAAATGGCAATTTTTGGCAAACATTGTTACACTAATGACCATTCCATCCAATTTCATCCAATAAGTGGCATTTTAGTAAATATGAGGATGACATTAATTTATTTTAGATATTTTTTGGAAATCAATTTTTTCTTTTGTTCTTTGAAATAAATAATTATATTTAATGTGTACATATACATATAGCATATATCAAACATATATATATATATATATATATATATATATACATATATATATTTCTTTTCAACTTATCTTAAATATATTTTTTAGAATTTTTAGATTTTGTAACCTTAATCTTTTCAAAAAAGAATATATATATATATATATATATCTTTTCAACTTGTCTCAAATATGTTTTTTAGATTTTTTTGATTTTATAGCGTTAATCTTCTCAAAAAAGAATATATATATATATATATATATATATATATATATATATATATTTCTTTTCAACTTATCTCAAATATATATTTTTTAAAATTTTTAGATTTTGTAGCTTTAATGTTCTCAAAAAAGAAATACATATATATACATATATATATATATATATGTGTGTGTGTGTGTGTGTGTGTTTGAGATATGTTATACGTATATACACACTAAATATAATTATTTGTTTCAAAAACAAAAGAAAAAATTGATTTCCAAAAAACATCTAAAATAAATTAATGTCATCCCCTTATTTACCAAAATGTCATTCATTGGATGGAATTGCATGGAATGGCCATTAGTATAACAATGTTTGCCAAAAATGGCTATTTTCCATCAATTTTCCCATTTGGTGACCATTTTGATAGTGGTGGCAAAAGTTGATGGCCACTAGGGTAATTACCCCTAAAATCGTTGTTGTTCAAAAAAAAAATGTTGGGTTGTGAAGTTTGAATTCATAATATTATTGCGCTTAGACCATCTCCAACCCTCAACTCCAATTTGTTGCAACTTTGCTTCAAAATGCAGCAACTTTCACACTTTCACATTCTATCTCCAACCCTCAACTCCAAATCCTACCCTAAAAAGAATATTCCACTCAATATTCCCTTTCAACCAATCAAAACCAATCAAACAATTAAAAAACAATAAAAAGTAGCGCAAGAGCTGTGCTATTTCTCAAAGGGTCGCTAGATCTAGGTGCAAAAAATGGCGCCTCGCTTGGAGAAGAAAAGTTGCGCCATAATAAGATTTGCAGTTCGGTTGGAGATGCCCTTACGCTAATGCATTGGTGGTCGAGCTATATATATACTCTTGTAATTCTAGGGTTTTAGAGTATACAGAAAAGAAAATAAGTTGACGACTAATAGAGAGAGAGTGCTCCACCTCCACTAATGTAAACTCTGATTTGACAGTGGAAGTTTAGTGTTGGTGTGCTCCATGCATGTAAACTTAGGTTGAATCACGTAAATCTCGTGTCTCTTTATTATTTTTTTCCTTTCGTGTGTTTTGATTTTTGCTTTGGGTTGTCATATTTTCGTAACAATTAATTTGGATATAAGTTAATCAACTTATGATCACAAGAATGATCATACAATTAGCTAGCTAGGAGTGCCCTCCATTGACGTACAAGAATTAAACTTCTATCTGTTGTGGTGACTCAAACCAGTGGAGTGGTAATCATCACATATTCACACGCAAGCTCACTTTGTAGTACTAATGAAGATGAAATGTATAACACAACTCAACTACTCTTTGTAATATATATTAATTGTATGTGCTTAATTGCTGATCATATATGGTAGTGATGGATCTTGAACTTTATTTATTGCAAATATTAAGTATATGGTCATCAATTAATTAGTATGAGTTGTCATGATCATGAAGTAATAAATATCGGTTTTTGTGAATTGGGTTCTAAATATACGGAAATATCCTCAAAATATAGAGAATATTAATTCAAGGATATATTTGATATCGGTTTCTATTATCCATGTTTACTTCTTTGATCAAGAAACTAGCAGAATTATCCACTTATCATCAACTATTGAGCCACATCAGGCACAATTTGAAATTGAGAGCATCCATCATCATTCCATGCATAGAATTCCAAATTACTGGCTCAAGAGATGATTGCACATTAACGTGTTAGTTATTCTCTGATGTAAACGTACATATGTGTTTTTTTCACGAAATAATTAACCGCAATTTAACGATTAGTTTTTCATATTTCTTGTACGTTTTCAAAAATAAAAAAAGACTCTACACTGATTTCTTGTTGATTTGTATGAACAAATTAATATGCAATACGTACTCTTATTGGTAAAAAAAAATTATGTACTTACAATCCATATCTCTATGAGAGAATTTCTATATTAAGATGACTCTTTCAGACTAAGAAAACATCTTGTATTGACTTGGTTTATTTTTGAACAGCCAAATTTATTGTATTGACTTGGTAAACATGTGTTTTATTATTATTATTATCATTCAACTGACAGTAACATTGTGAGTCTTTTTTTATTTTATTTTAAATAAACATTGTGAGTCTTGATGATTCTTATATGGCTACAAGCCTACAAATGAAATTATTAGCAAGTTAATTACTTCCATAATCCATACAAAAATGAGCAAATCAGCTATTTTGTTTGGTTTATATACACAAGTCACAACTATTCTAAGTAACTCCTAGTCAAAATTCAACATGTATTTTTCTAATTAACCGATACAAGATTTATATATTGAGAATTTATATATTTTATATTGACTTGGTCAGAAATATGGTCAATAGTCAATACAACAGGGAAAATAATTCATGATAATTCTCCTTGAAAAAATCGTAGTAGTTCCACCTACTCTTGGCATGTCTTTAATTTATTTATGTAAAAATTATTATGACTTTATTGTCTTTAATTAATGTAAAAATAGCCAATAGGGGCGTAGCTCAACTAGTAGATGGACGAGTTTATGGCTTGGGCAAATGACTCCTAAGTCGGCGGCTCGAATCCTACCAATGGCAAAAGTCTTTCAAAAAAAAATACATGGCCCCGAATTAATAGATATTGTCAAAAAAATAATAATAATGTAAATATGGTAGTAGTAGTTCCACTTATATTTGTGTTTTTTTTTCCCGAATTTGTTTATTTATGAGAAGTGAAAGACGACAATCATCAAGGCATGTGATTCTGCATATTTTTCATATGAAACCTAACTCTGTACCATTACAAAGTGAATTTATAAAGTTACAAAATCGAATATTTATATACTTGATCAGGTCCAGAATCTAGATACATCTAACTCTATGTGATATATATATATATATATATATATATATATATATATATATAATTCTATGTAATCAATATCCGCATTATGTTTTGTGTTGCCAAGTAACAATGATATACATGTATTAATCTATCACCATCCTCTCCGTTTCTACTTCTTTACTTATTTATTTATATAAATGTTTATAACATATACTTTGTAGTAACAGTTCTAGAGATGCACATTTGGGGAATGGAGATGGATATAGGTCTCCCCATCCCTATCCCCACTTCCCATTTCCTAGACCCTTCCCCCATCCCCATCCCCCACACCACCCCCTCCTCCCCCTCAATTTCCCCATTTGGGAAAATAGGGGATGGGGAATTTTGGGGGGAGGTATATCCATCCTCAACCTTAGTTCCCTATTTTCCCCGTTTTTCCCCGTTTTCCCTATTTCCCTATTTCCCTATTTCCCCATTTGACTAAAAATTACAAATTAAACTAAAAAAGCAAACATTCCATTACAAATACAAAATAAATTCATTAGTGCATTACAAATGCAAAATAAAGTGTTTCAAATAATTCAAAGTTTCAAACTAAGCCAACTTCACATGTGAAGTAACACAAATTTTTTTATTTAAAAAAAAATAAAAATTCACATAATAGATTAACAGCCAATTCATTACTCAGTACTTTGAAAAATCTCCACCCAATTCACTTTGAAACCTACAAACAACAGTACAATACAAGAAGATGATTATATATTATAAAAAAAACTTAAAGAATAAAAACAAATTAAAGAATATATCTTATAATTATATTTATATATGTTTGAGGGAAATAGGGATGGGGACACGGAGAAATGGGGATCCAGGGGAAAATGTGCAACTCTAAACATGTCTAATAAAAAGCAGAAGTGCTTTTTATCTTGGCAACCGGTGGAGTTGATCAGTTGATAATCGACCTAGTTAGTGGATACAAGTCACCTATATAACTTTTCTCAGTTCAAACCAATATTATCTATTGATGTCATACAAGAATAAATAATTACTCTAATTTGTGCTACAATATTATATTTAGGGGGTGTATTGAATTAGGATTCTCGAGAACATTTAAAGACTTTATAAATCCTGATGTATTCAATTCGGATATTTCAAGACTTTAAAAGAGTCTACATTAATCCAGTAGTATTCAATTCAGATTTCTATGGACTTATAAAAATATCATGGATTTTCTTAATTAGGTCTTGGATTTTGATGGACTTGGATTTGTACTGCTGGAATCATAGGAACTTTCATGAAAACCGGAGTATTACCCAGTTTCATGACCAGAATTCAAAGGATATGAATGAAAGGAAAGTGAAGAACAGGCCCTAAACGCGCTTATCTGATCTTGGTTCACATGAATTCGAATTTGTTGGTCCGAATTGGGAAGTGGGTAGTGCGAGAAAACCCTACATAACGGCACAAGAGCGGAGATTTCCTGAGTGAGAGTTACAGGGTTTACCACCATTTTTTTATTTTTTAAAAATTCGGATTTGAATGAAAAGGATGGGGTTTTAGCCTTTTTAGCATAAGAAGATATATGGGGTTTTGTGGGGGGTTTTGGCATTTGTGTACAAGTATATGCTCAACAGCTCAAGTGTGGTAAATTCGCTGATTTCAATGCTAAAAAAATATTTTTAAATTGTTAGATGATTTGATATTATCTTTATTATATCTTATGGATAATTACTGTGAGAGGTTTTGGCCTGTATTAGTATTTCATTCTAGGCAGCTTCTCTGTCTTTGTTCTCATATCAATTATATGTCTTTCAATATAAACAATACAATTCTCCCTTTTGTTACCCGTTTTTTTTTAATAACATTGATAGTGTTGTAAAACATTGAAGCAAGCCAGAGTGTTTAAAGTTTTGATCAATTTAAAAAACTTGCAATGTCTGAATGTATATACTTGCAAGAGAAAGTGGTATAATTAGAAAACATAGAGAAAGTGACAGCAAAATTACCGACCAATTTGATCAAAAACACAAAGATTGTTGTTAGTACTGCAAATTATATTAATGGATCATATTGGTTGAGTGTAAAGATTGTGTTATTGGGCCATAGACTAGTATAATTCATCCATCTATAATAGAAGTCTAAATGAATTCATAAAAGTCTGAGATAATGTCTAAACAAATCAATGAAAGTCTAGGATAGATGTCTAAATAAATCTATAAAAGTCTGTGATAAATGTCTAAACAAATCAATGAAAGTCCATATGGATTTATAAAAATATGTAGAAATCCATGAAAATATGTCACTTAAAAAATGTCTTTAAATTTCCTCAAGAATCCTAATTGAATACACCCTCGACTTTTTGTTACTTTTATTTTTGGTTCAGATGAGAAATTTATACGGTGGGAGATCATTTGCCAGTTGCCACCACCTAATAATTCCCCAATTTCAGCTACTTTTGAGCCAACCATTTTATGAAACATATGTACCATTAGCTTCAGCTACCACACGATAGGACTGGCCCCGACATTTTTGGGGTCCAAGGTGAAAATGTAAAAAATAGAAAAAATGGGCCCCATGACATATCAAATGAGAAAAAAGAATCGTCACCAAATGGGTCTCACGACTTTTTTAATATATTCTATACATATAATTAAAAAAATAAATAAAAAATTGGGTCCTTTAGAGTCACAATGAGTGACAATATTTGCAATCCTCTAAATACGTATGTATACCCCAAAATTTATATATTTTCAAAATTACAGCATTACCCTTAAAATAAATTATTAATATTTTAATTCAAAAATATAATAATAATAAAATAAAAATTACCGGAAGTATTAAAATGAATCAAACTATATTACTTTTTCCAATTTTTAACTAAAAAAAATCAAACTATTTTACCTTTTCCAATTTTTAACTAAAAAAAATCAAATTAAATAAAACTCAAATCAGAAATGTCACTAATCTTCAAAAAAAAAAAAAAAATGAAGGCATTGGGAGGAGTGCGACTCTTCCCAAATTCAAATGTACCATTGATTAAAATTTCCAAATTTTTTTTTTTTTTTTTTTTTTTTTTTTTTTTTTTTTTTTTTTTTAGCATAGAAACAGTGCTAAAAAACTGGACACCATTTTTTCTCTCCTAAGCTCATCGAGAGTTCATCTCGGAATTACCGGAATAAAGCATGTTTGATGACCAGTGTATAATAAAGCACCATTAATGACCATAAATCTTTCAAAGAACAACATAAAAAAGATGATGATGATGGACCAGATGGGTAGAGAGAGAGAGACGACCTGAAACCTTGATTCAATGAGGGTCTGAAATTGATATTTGATCCACGTAAAGGATCTAGGAAATATCAATATATATTAATTATTTGTTTTATAATTGTTTTATTTATAATACATTTTAAAAATTTAAAGAAAATGCATATTCGGTAATAGGAGAGGTGTGCTTACAAAATTTCATATTTCAAAATTTTATAACGGGGTGTATGTACAAAATGGGTGCACATACAGTATTTTAAGAGTGCAAATATCGTCACCATTTTTTAAAATATATCTATACATATAATTAAAAAAAAAAAAAAAATGAATTGAGACTTCAAAGTCACAATTCTTTTTTCTATAGACTATAACAAATCACAACAGGCCCAAACTTATGTACCCTAAACACAATACTACATATTAGCTTTAATAAAGGGTTAATTGCAATAACTTACCCTGAGGTTTTCCAAAAAGGCTTAATATTCGACTAATTACCTTAATTGCTGCAGACCCCCTCTATCAACAGTTACTTCCATCATATTTAACAGTTGACTGAGGTTTGACTGGAAAATATCAAAAATGCCCATACATTTTATTTTAAAAAGTCTTAATCTCTCTTTACTCTTAAAATAATCAATTTTATACTAATAAATAATAAAAGTAATAGATAAACTTAAAAATAAAAAAAATAAAAAAATAAAAAAAATAAAAATTGAATAGATTAAAAATTTTAACAAAAAAAAAAAAAACTAAAACAAAAAATTTCAATGTTCCAAATTCTTACGAAGTAAGGAAACAAATATATATATACACTCGGTTCCCAGATCTCCAATTTTTTCCAATTATGCTTTTTACTTTTTGTTGTCATTCATGTGATAAAACTCTCAATACACTGATCCACTTGTGATTTTTGCCTCTTGATGCGTGGTAGATCAACATTCTTGTTTTCTCCTCTTTGACCCATCATTGATTTTATATTTGTTAATGTTAGGAAGAGTATTTACTCCGGGATGAAGTAATTGTTGGATCGCAGTGACAGAAGATTTGAAAATTTGTGGTTCATCAGGTTATGAAGAAAAGCCTGAAAGTGTTGCTTTTCCGCTGAAAGTGTTGGGAGGTGGTGAGGCCAACAACTGACGGCATGCTTTCTACCTCAGGCCTCAATAGTTGAGGATCCTTTATACGAATGCAAAGCAGTGGATATGACATGTTTTTGTTTTTAAATTTTTGCGATTTTGGCCTTAATAGATGGCCAAGTTATCTTTGCAGCTGTCCTTGATTGCTTTTAATGGAGAGAACCAGATCTCCATTATCAGATCCGATTACCCATTTTTGGAGAAGGAGATCGATCTCCATTCATAGGAGAACCAGATCTGGTTCAATCTCCATTATTGAGATGATTCCTCAATATTTATTTTTTGGTTAGTTTTTAATTAAAAAATAAATTATTATTTTATTATTATATTTCTGCCAAAAAAAAAAAAAAAACACTGAATCTCAATGACAATTTTACCGCTAAGAAACCAGTCAACCCTTATCTCTAATGGAGATTGACTAACGGCTAGGGAGGCTGCAACAATTAATTCAACTAGTCGAATATGAAGTCTTTATTCAAAAACTCTAAGGTATATTATTGCAATAAACCCTTTAATAAAAAATAAAAAATGGGGCCCAAGATAGGTTACACTTGGTGCACCACCCCGGGGCCGGCTCTGCCACTTGGTGATATATAATGGCAATTTCTCCTAATTATTTTGTTCTATTAAAAATATATAAATGACACCGAACGGATCATAGATCTATCAAGACTTATGGATATTAAGCATTATATTCATGGCCCGAATATCTACTACCCTAACTATCTACCCTCACATGCCTCAGCTGAAAGATAACTACCCTTATAACATCGAGAGAAAACTTTCCGTAAATACTTGAAAAAAAAATGATGTATGGTAGAACTCAAACTCTCACCACAATCATGGAAAACGACCTACACACCACTTTAGTTAACGGTCAAATAATAATAAAAAAAATAAATAAATAAAATAAAATAATTCACCGGAAGTCATTTTTTTTATGATTAACTCTAAATTCTTCAAGCTAGTCTGCAACAAAATCTGATAATCAAAATGTCCTCTTTTCAGTTCTTCATGATTTTTGTGTGTCTGCTCTCTCTTTCAAGCTCTCTGTTCACTTTCACCAGCGCAGATGACGGAACACGAGAATATTCTTGCTATACAAGCCCCTCCATAAACAACACTTACCTATCCAACTTCAATCATCTCCTCTCTTCTCTTCGCCGCTACACCGAAAGCGGCTACGACAAAAGATTCTACAGAACAATCGAAGGGCAAGACCCCAACATAGTCTACGGCCTTTTTCAATGTCGAGGCGATGTCAATACCACCACCTGCCAGGACTGTGTCGCTTCTGCATCCACATATATAACTCAACGTTGTCCCGCTCAAAAAGAAGCTTTTGTATGGTATGATGCGTGCTATTTACGTTACTCAGATGTTACTACTTTCTCTATCCCTGTTCTAAATCCCAGACTCGTGTCCTATAACCCAATTAACATCACGGTAGAGACAAACCGGTTTAAGAAGCTAGTCTCGAGTCTTCTGAAAGAAGCAACAACTCAGGCCGCGAATGATCCCAAAAAATTCGCAACCAGAAAGGGATATTTTACAACCTCTCAAACACTGTATTCTCTTGTACAGTGCGCGGAGGACCTGAGGAATAATGATTGTTCTAACTGTCTCAAAGAAGCTATCTCAAGTTTGGAAACCATAGCTATAGGAGCATCGATATTGTTTCCAAGCTGCAATTGCCGGTATGAATTGTACGCTTTTTACAACGAAAACTTGACAACGTCACCTCCAATGTCACCTACGCCGTTACTTCAGCCTCCTAAACCGAGAGGTAAAGTTCAGTGGCTACTACTTTCAATTTCTTTATATTATTTTAAGTTAACGCTTGATCACGTTCAATTAGAGGGTAGGATATGCTAAGTAATATATCTTTTCAAAGTCATTTGTGGGTGTATGGTCAATGAAGGTAAATCTGGTTTCTAGTTTCTGTACTGATCACCATTTAAGTAACACATTTGATGGATATTTCGAAGCAAAATTTATCTCTAAAATTGAATCCTGAATGGCGAAGCTCTCTCTCTCTCTCTCTCTCTGATTCAGTGTCAGTATTCATTCTGAAACTCCAAGCATAGAAGAGATTAAATACTAAAACTCTGGGTAAAACTGTCCCTCCAAAATAAAACAGGAAACCACTCCTCAATAATTCTGGAAACTAAAACTTTGTTAGCTCGATAGATGTGTCAACGTAGCGCAACATTACTGATTTAGTCTTCACGCTCCAACGGAATTTACCATATCAAATATGAAACATACTGTTTTTTTTTTAATCTCAGGAAAAAGCCGAATCTCCTCATCAATAATTATCGCCATTGTTGTTCCAATTACTGTCGCTGCAGTGCTTTTTCTGGCGGGATACTGCTTCCTGACCAGGAGAGCAAGAAAGAAGTACAATACCGCACAGGAAGAATTTGGTAAATTTTGAAAACTATGTGGTTATTAAATCTGAACAATTTTTTTATGTCCCATTGTCATTACTTTTGGGATGAATATCAGATGGTTATGATGATTTCATAAATCATCAAAAACCATTCAGCTGAAGTTTGTGAGAGAACTCCACTAAAATGTTCCTGCTGTTATGCTTATGCTAAAACCATTCACTTTTATTCTAGGACTAATTGCACACACTACCCCTGAGTTTTGGTCTAATTACAGTTAGAAGGCCTTTTAGTTGAAATTATAGAAACCTCCCCTACCATAAGTCGACTTCCGTTAAACTTAACTATTGACAAAAATTTTAGGGTTAAATGATTTGAATGCCCCCATTTGTATTATTTTATTACATAAAATAAATAATTAAACAAATATTATTTAATATATAATAAAAATTTAAAAATTTAATAAAAATTATGAGGATAATGTTGTTATTTTATTTTTTTCGATATTTATCACCCATTTTTCATAAAAATCCTTAATGGACCTTTTTTTTTTAATGGGTGATGAATCTTGAAAAAAAAAATAAGCTCAACTGTGAATGATTATTTTTCTTTTGTTGAAAATGGGTGTTGAATATAGAAAAAATAAAAATAAAAAAACTCGAATGATGATGATTTTCTCTTTAGTTGAAAATGGGTGGTGATAGATGTCGACAAAAAAGAAAAGTTCACCATTTTTTTTTTTCTCCTCAGAAAAATGGGTGATAAATATCGAAAAAAAATAACAACATTATCCTCATCTTTTAAAAAAAATGAAATAAATTTTTATGGGAAATTATCATTCTCCTCCCTGTAGTTTGCCGTATTCTCCAGTCTCCCCCCTCTAGTTTCAAAATTCTCGAATTTCGCCCCTCCCATGCACAAATACAACCAATCTCACCATATAAAAATAGGCATGGGAGGGGGGAAATTGGAGAATTTTGAAACTAAAGGGGGGAGACTGGAGAATACAGAAAACTACAGGGGGGAATGATAATTGCCCAATTTTTATTATATATTAGATAATATTTGTTTAAATATTTATTTTAGGTAATAAAATAATACAAATGGGGGCATTCAAGTCATTTAACCCTAAAAGTTTGGTCAATGGTTAAGTTTAACATAAGTCAACTTATGGTAGGGGAGGTTTGTGTAATTTCGAGCAACAGGTCCATCTAGCTACAATTAGACCTAAACTCAGGGGAGGTTTGTGCAATCAGTCCTTTATTCTATCAAAATCTTTGGAGATACTCTTAGCAATGTTTTTCAAGACTGTAATTTACTGTTTGGTTGTGTAGCTGGAAATGACATTTTAACTGCAGAGGCATTGCAATTTGATTTTGGGACAATCCAAGTAGCCACGAACAGATTCTTGACCGATAACAAGTTGGGTGCAGGTGGATTTGGTGAGGTTTACAAGGTATAATATTAATATGTACAATCATCTCTTAGCGGTTCAAAAAACTTACTGATGCAGGGCATCAGAAAGTTGATGTAACAAATGTTCTAATGATTCGTTTGTATATATTCTCAGGGTGTACTTCCTAATGGACAAGAGATAGCAGTGAAGAGGTTATCAAAAAGATCCGGACAAGGTGTAGAAGAATTCAAGAATGAGGTTGTAGTGGTTGCCAAGCTTCAACACAGAAATCTGGTTAGGCTACAAGGATTTTGCTTGGAGGGAGAAGAGAAGATACTTGTCTATGAATTTGTTCCCAACAAAAGCCTTGACTACTTCTTATTTGGTATCGATCATCTAAATAGATTCTCGAGCATTTGAATTCCATTCCTTAATTTCAATTTCAATTTTGATTTTGGTGTGTGCACAGACCTTGAAAAGCAACGACAACTTGATTGGAATACAAGATACAAGATAATTGGAGGAATTGCTCGAGGAATTCTTTATCTTCATGAGGATTCTCGACTTAGAATTATTCACCGTGATCTTAAAGCTAGCAACGTATTGTTAGATGGGGATATGAACCCAAAAATTGCAGATTTTGGCATGGCGAGGATATTTGGAGTTGATCAAACTCAAGGAAATACGAATAGAATTGTGGGGACATAGTAAGTTTTGATCACTATTACTTATTTTAGCATAATCTGGATTTGATGGTTCAGTTTTGCATCCTAGATGCTGTGTAATAGTGATTACCCTCTTTACTTTCATCATGATTAGTTGCTGGTTTGGTACTGATTTTAAAAATTGTTTATTGTTCCTTAGTGGATATATGGCTCCAGAATATGCTATGCAAGGACAATTTTCTGTAAAATCCGATGTGTATAGTTTTGGTGTTCTAGTTCTTGAGATTATAACCGGTAAGAAGAATAACAGTTTCTATCGAACAGACGGCAGTTGAGAACCTCTTGAGCTACGTAAGTTGGAATAAATAATAAGGAGAAAGAGAGGAGTTAGAATTGCAACTTTCTGATTATAACTTAATGAATTCTTACAGGCTTGGGAACTTTGGAGAGATGAGACACCAATGCAACTATTGGATTCAAATTTGACAGATTCTTACTCAAGAGATGAAGTCCTGAGATGCATCCATATGGGTTTACTATGCGTCCAGGAAGATCCAGCCGTGAGACCAACAATGGCAACCGTAGTTCGTATGCTTAATAGTTACTCTGTTTCACCTCCCTTACCTCAACAACCTGCATTTTTCTTTGGTAATAGAACAGAGCAGAACATGCATATACCGGATAAGTCCAAGCCATGGTCTGTTGATGCTGCTTCAATCACTGAGCTATGCCCTCGTTAAATAGTAATGAGGTGTTCCATCAATGTAGCAAATTGATGTTTGAATATTCTCCACTCATTTTTTTTCTTGTAAAGGAGCTCACTTGGAGAAAATTATTGTAAAACAATAACTTGGTTTCGAGACTACCACAGCGCACCAATTAATTTAAATATAAAGTTGTGTATTTTTCACTTAGTAAGACACACAAGTATCATTTGGAAAATTTGTGATTTTTCATTGATAACACCAATATCAGGAGAAAGAACAAGTGCCAGACAGCAACATGAACTTGGTCAATAAGTTAAGCATAAATGGTCTTCTTTTCTTATTTCAATTTGGTTCACTCTAATTAAAAAGTAAACATGAACTTTTTCAAACAGAAATTTGTTTCACTTAGCTATTGATTCTCTAAAACAATCCTGACAAAGAAGACAAGTATTGCAAAAGTAACAAAGGAACTATGAGGAGAAAAGCTCCGGATTTTCTATTCTCCTTTCCTCCAATGCTAGAAATACAATTTGATTAGAACTTAATTAAAATCCACCAAATATGGTAAAGTTTTATGTTCAAAAGTTATGAATCAAGCATTGAATAAGATACCTTTCTGGGGTGCGGTATTGGTAGCCGGTGGAGGAGGAGATACTATTACGAATCCTTCTTGTGATGTTGGCAATTGAGGTTTTGGTGAAGGTTGCATTGGCGTTGGTGCATTCCCTGCAGGGCCGCTGTAGAAATGAACAATCTTGTACCTAAAATTACAACTTGGCGAAACAACTCTACCTCCTTGCCTTCCCTGGCAGCATATTAGGAGCAAAACCCAGTGGCTTTGGATAGGCAGTCGCTGCATTCCTTGTCATAGAACGATCTTGTAGCTCAAATTCCATGACAAAGTATCAGAATTTCTAATAGAATTTTCTTTAATCACAGACTTGAGAAGAATTGGATCTATAATTTCTTTCTCGTCAAGCATCCTCACAGTTCCACTCATAGTATATATATTCTTAGCCTGCTCATTCTTATAAATATTGTCTTTTACAAATTCAAGGCTTGGAGGAGTGTCCTTTCAGAGAGTAGCTGTGCTGATGACTACACATATTGCTACAATGTCAAGAATTCTATATGAAATGTGAAAGATAGAGGCGATATTGGTGTAGAATTTTCACACACATTTTTATTGATTGATACTTTAATATATACTACATCAGATAGGAGTATTGACAAAACTGAAAACCCTACTAAAGATAAGTTATACCTCTAAGATAACTATACAACTTTAAATACAAATATACAACCTAAAGATATTAACATTAGCAGTGGTTTATAGTAGCTGAAACACTAGATACCCAATATGCCCCCTCAAGATAGGCCACGACATGAGTGGCCAATCTTGTCTTTGAGTGTCTGAAAGAGCGGACGAGATAGAGGCTTTGTGAGCGCATCCGCTAGTTGATCTTTGGAGGCAATACTGAGGACAAGCCGTACGGTTGTGGGTTTAATTACAGGACTGAAAGTCTCGAAGTAATCCACACCCGGTCTTTGATTGAAGCCCTTGACAACCAAACGTGCCTTAAACTTGTCTATTGAACCATCGATTTTCCGTTTTATCCGAAAAATCCATTTGCACCCAACAATATTAGAAGCCATTTTTGACGGAACCAGCTCCCAAGTGCCATTTTGAATTAGTGCATTGCACTCCTACGACATGGCTTGTCGCCAATTTGGATCCTTTAATGCCTGAGTCACTATTGTTGGTTCAAAGTCAGATGAAGGCTGTAAGTGAGTGTGAAGATTCAGTTTCTGGAGTGGTTTATGAATGTTGTTCTTGGCCCGTGTGGTCATGTGATGTTCGTTCAACGGATGGGATACTGCCGTGGAGGGTGGAACCACTAATTTGGCAGTTGCACTTGCAGTTGGTGGAGAAGAAATTGGTGTCCAGTGAGGCTGTTGTGTGTGACCCAAAACATGAGGATCAGCAGTGGGGACCAGCGTAGGGATGGCAATTAAACCCAAATCTTTGGGATCCGCCCGAACCCAACCCACTTAAAGAGGGTTTGGATTGGGATAAGTGTACCCGTGGGCAGGTTTGGGTTTGAAAATTGTACCCGTCACGGGTTCGGGTTCGGGTATGGATTTGGAAAAAAATCCATACCCAAACCCGCGACCCGCGAACAATAAAAATTATATAATATTTTATTATTTAAAATATTATAAATTTAAAATCCAATAATTTTTTTTAATTATCTAGAGAATAAAATGTAAACATTCCAATCTATTAAGTGTTTTTATTCTTTAAAATTATAATATTTCATATATTTAAATAATATAGAAATAATTTTTTTTTAAAAAAAATTGGTGGGATCGTGGGTTTTACCCATGGACCCGCTTGTTTCACAGGTTCGTGGGCGGGTTTGGGCGTCCCCTAAACCCGCAGGTAAAACCCGAACCCAAACCCATTTATTTTCGTGGGTTCGTGGGCGGGTTTGGTAGACACAAAATTTCACGGGTTTGGGTTTAGATTTTGCCAAACCCGCCCCATTGCCATTCCTAAACCAGCGCGACTGACCCAGAGGCTGTTGTGGCAGCTGGCAGAGGTGGAGTTGGCGACCCCAACGATGCAGCAACAACAGGTGGAGCTGAATCCGTAACAGCAATGGCAATGGGCAATGTGAACTGCCGAGTTTCAGCTTGCATCATGAAGGAGGAAGTATCACACGGTAGCAGTCCTTGAGAGATCACAGCGGAGGATGGCGTTGATGATGTCCAACACATACTTGGGACAGGCGGTACCCAAGAGGTGATGGTGGTAGAGGTTGGATGGTCTAGAGAGGTGTTTAGCGACCTGTAGGGAAAAACTGACTCCACAAACTGAACGTGACAAGAAACAAATATTTTGGAGGACGACAGATCAAAGCAAAGATATGCACTTTGCGACAACGAATACCCAAGAAATACACAAGAGGTGGACCGTTTATCAAGGTTGTGAGATGAATATGGCCTAAGCCACGGATAACACAGTCAACCAAAAATTTTCAGTTTTGAGTAGTTAGGTGATGTGCAAAAAATCTTTTCATAGGGTGACGAAAGACTGAGTGTAAGGGTTGGCATTCTGTTTATAAGGTAGACAGCTGTGGCAAACGCATGAGACCAAAAATGTAATGGAAGAGAAGCATGAGTGAGTAATGTAAGAACTGTCTCAACAATGTGACGATGTCTCCTTTCCAAGTACCCATTATGTTCAGGTGTGTGAGGCGGGGTTGTGAGATGGGAAATGCCATTCGTGGCAAGGTAGTCTTTGAGTAACATGTATTCCCCACCATTGTCAAAATATAATGTGATGATTTTGTGCTTAAAGTAATTTTCAACAATGGCTCTAAACCAAATGAAATTTTCTTTAACTTCTGATTTTCTTTTTAGCGGATAGAACCAAATGTACTTGGTGAAGTGGTCAACAAAAATTACATAATATTTAAAACCATCATAAGAGATGATAGGAGACGTCCACACATTAGAGAATATATATTCAAGGGGATGAGACGAGACAATAGACGACTGAGAACTTTTATTGCAATGACAAGAATGACATAGAAAATGATAAATCTAAACTAAAATTGGAAACAATATGTTGTAAAATAGGAAAAGCTGGATGACCTAGCCTATGGTGCCGGTTTGAGGACGAGGTTTTGACGCCCGAAAATGCTAAGACTAGTGAAGACACGAACTTGGAAGTCGGCCATTCATATACGCCATCCTTGGTTATGCCCCTCAGAAGGATTGCCCCCGTACGAATATCCTTCACATGAAAAGAGGGTGATAAGAACTCAACAGAAACAACATTAGTAGCACAAAATTACGAAATTGAAATTAGGTTCTTTTTCATATTAGGAACACAGAGAACATCATTCAATGTAAAAGTGTTATTAGAAGAGCAAAGGGATGTTGAACCAGTATTTGTAATTGAAAGACCTGTGCCATCACCAATCATCACATCATCAGAGCCACTGTAAGGTGCATGAAGGGATAAATTGTTCAAGTCTGTTGTCACATGGTGCGAAGCCCCACTGCCAAGCAGCCAGGTGGGGTTGGTGGAAAAGGCAGCAGCAACATAATGGGCTCTTGACTGCCACGGCATTGGTGAAGTGACATGAGGTGGTGTAGAGCTTGAACCCGGTGACGAAATTGGTACCATTTGAAAAGGACACCGCTTGGCCGAATGACCCTGAACACCACAAACCTGACAACGATCGAGATACGGACGTGGAGCCTAAGAATTGCCATGGTTAGGAGCACCTGAGTTGTTGGACGACAGCCGATTGGTGGGAGAGAAGGGCTAACACCAGCCAGTGTTCGTGGGAAAAGCTGGACGCCAGTTGGTGGTCTACTATTGTGGACGCCAATTTGAGCCAGACCGATATGTTGGGTTTGCCGTGGCCGGAAAAGAAGGTGTCTCCTTCTTGGTGTTCTGAAGCGAGGCTTTAAAGGACAGAAGTTTTTCATGTAGCTCATCAAAGGATATGGGAGAATCCCGAGCTTGAACGGCACGAACCAATTCTTTGAAATCATCATCAAGTTCATTAAGTATCCGTTCGGTGAGGTCTTCATCATCCATTGGAGCACCAAGTAACGCAAGTTCATCTGCATGGGCTTTAACAGAGTGAAGAAAATCTATGAAAGATTACGTACCTTTCGTTGAATTTTTGAGAATAGCCTTGACTTGCTAAGTACGGCCACGAGATGGTTTGGCGTAGGTGTTGGCAAGGGTTGTCCATGCCTTCATTGATGTTTTGGCTCTAGCAACAAAGGAGATGAGCGGCGGTGACAAGGAGCCAACAATTGCATTGAGAATAAGCTGGTCTTGACGAACCCAAAGACTATATGCTGGATTCGGAGTGGCGATGTCGCTCACAGTCAGAGTGGCTGGCAGACAGGGCTTGGAACCATCGATGAAACCAAGAAGATCATATCCCGTGAAGAGAGTCTGGAACTGTATTTTCCAGGACATATAATTGCTGGTGGTAAGTTTGAGAGGAGCCTGAGTGGAGATGTTGATGGTGATTAGGTGAAATTCATTTGAACGAAGAGCCGTTGATGCCGCTAGAGTGACATGGACAATTGTGGGGTCAGTGGAAGAACTGTTTGCAGGAGAGGAACTTGAGTTTAACGTTGTCAAAGGTTGATTTGGGAGAAGAAAAGAGAATAGAGGGAAGAGAAGAAAAGAAAAAAAAAAAAATTAGAAAAAGATTGACAGCTCTGATACCATGAAAGATAGAGGCGATATTGGTGTAGAATTTTCATACACGTTTTTATTGATTGATACTTTAATATATACTACATCAGATAGGAGTATTGACAGAACTGAAAACCCTACTAAAGATAAGTTATACCTCTAAGATAACTATACAACTTTAAATACAAATATACAACCTGAAGATATTAACATTAGCAGTGGTTTATAGTAGCTGAAACACTAGATACCCAATAAAATGAAGCAAAAATATGGTTTTTTCATACGTACACCAACCTCCTTCTTCATTATCATGTCCTAGCATATGAATATGACTTGATGAATTTTTGGTCTGAATATGCTTTGTAGTTTGTACTGTGTATTTAGTGTTGATGTGTAAAGCTACTTCTCTTTAACAACTCTTTATATATAACATGAAATTGGTACAACTACTTTTCTTTTGGCTTCCTCGGTTCTTAAGATAGCTATGAATCCTAATTACAAGTATTTGTACAACAATACAAAATACAAACACATTAGAGCAGAAAATGATGAAACTTACCATCATGGCATCATCAACCCTCAAATCAAATGCTATGGAGGATGAAGTTCAATAATCGAAACATCATTTTGTGACAATGGGACAGCTTCAAGTTTGAGTTGCACCGATTTTGTTGACCCAGAATAATGCTATTGGGATGATGATGCCTCAAGAATGACTGAATTCTGCATAAAAAAAATCCAGGTTTCTGGGATAGCGAGATTCTCAAGAACTGAACACATAGCAACCCAATGAGTATGCATTTCATCATCTCATCTCTCAAAGTAGGATCTTTTACATTTGAAGCTGTCCCTTCAATCCAATTTTTCCCATTCCTGTGAAATTAAAATTGTAACAAATTAAATGCATATACACTACAAAGTTTGGATGGAATCTAGTTCACAAAGAGAAATACAGATATGAAACTTTATTTCATACTTATTTCTAGTTCATAAATTTCTGATTTGAAGAAATTTGAAAAATATTCAATAAAAGAAGGAAACTTTTTGGTTGGAAACTTAGAATGGAGTAATTTGAATATCCAAAAGTGTTGAAAGACATACACAAATCAAAATGCAGTCACAGATTGACCCAGAACAATGTTCTTGTGATGATTGAACTCTCCATAAATCGCAGAAGATGAAGACCCCTCCACTACGGTGTGTGCATGTAGAATCAAATCTCAAATTTGCAAATTTTGTACTTTGAAAAACAAAACTATCATACCTAACCTGTAAAAGAAGCTTCCCGCACCAGAGAAGAGGTTTCCTTTGGCCATCCACAGCCGCAACAAAAGAATCTCAGCATCGCCAGCTCCAAACAGTAGTTGTCGCGGTTGGAATTCCGGGTATGTGCCAAAATACATGGTTTCTTATTAGTTTGTATATGTTGTTAGCCCATCATGAAGTATTTTGGAGACCCAAACCAGAAGCCCAGTGAAGCCCAAGTTCTCTGATCTACAGCTTGGTCTAACCTCTTTCCTCTACGTTTCAATACGGTGCCGTTTAGCTCATTATCTGATTAATTCAGATAAGGTGATGATGTCACAATTTCGGTGCTTAGATGGCAAGGCTTGATTGGTTGAGTGTGTGTATAGCATATTGAGGGTTTGAATACTCGGTGCTTAGATGGCGAAGAGTTTGATTGTTGCATCAAGTGTATTTGTGATTTGTAGAGTTGATTAGGGTTTGTGATCCTTTAGTGGTAACGGATATAGAACTTGTGAGGTTTCCTGGGTTCGAATACTTTCTTATTAGTTTGTATATGTGCCAAAAAATGTTGCTTACATAACAAGGATTAGTTCTCCATTTGAAGTTGGATTTAATCCCAAATGATACATAATATCACTTATGAATAACACTTTTACGTTGAGTGAGTAACTCTAATTTTTACGTTGAGTGTGAACTAATGTGATGTTATCTTATGTTAACGTTGCTTCTGTTTTTACTTCACTTTTATTATTACTTTTCTTTGTTATTTTGTCATGTAATAAGCTATAAGCCTAGATGCCGTAGCATTTTGATTTCTATGTGTAAGCTACTTATTACTTGAGAAAACACATGTAAATGCAAGTTACTGTGCGGAAATATTGAAAAAAAAAAAAAAAAAAAAAAAACCAGGAACAGCAGGTGTGTGTTGACAGCCCTGCACTTTTATATTCCTTTCTTCCTCTCAAAATCCAAAGTTGAAACCTTGCCCAAACTACATTTTATGCACTAAAATCACTAAAAAAATAAATAAATAAAAAAACATTTTGGTTTAGTTCCTAAGACGTGAGGGGTTTTGTAGAGAACATAGTTGGGCTTTTAGCTTTTGAATCCAGTGATTACTAAAAAAACAAATCACATAAATTCCAAAACAAGTCCATAAATGTACACAAGAAAGAAAGAAGCAAGCATATTCAGACATTAAATTTCAGTAATCTGAAAATTTAAAATGCTTATATATATAAAGTAGTATAAAGAACCTTCCATAGCTAGCACAAAACAAGATTACAGATACAGCGTCCATGCTTAACCATTATCAAGGCTCTAATTCAGTAATTGAAACCTCAAAGAAAACTAAAATTTGGACAAAACTAAAATCCACAGACTTGACTGAGAATTTGAGAATTAGAGATTACTTGTCACTATTTGCAAACAAGGTTGTCAAAATTATTTTTCAATTAGTCTCTTGGAAAGTCACTAGCGTGACATCGAACTGGTTTTTAAATATATATCTTGGTACATCATGAATATGTGTGTTTTTTAAATACCACATGCGCTGACTTGGGACATTGTCAGACTGATTAAGCGCTCATCAAACCACATAGGACGGTGGTATAAAAATCATGTCTCGGACCGAAGAAATAATTAAATCTAGTACAGGGAAGAATTATTGTTTGGAACTCTTTGATGGCAACATTCTATCATTTCTGTCTCCATCAATGTAGTTTTCATCTCACTTTCTTGGATAGTGGATACAATACAACTGGGATACCTGTTCTTTTCAATTATAATAATCAAGGCAGAAAAATCAAAGCCGTTTTTATTTAATAAGATGGAAAAGTCCAAGTCTCTAGCCCCAACAAATTGATGTTTGAATCTTCACCATTAATTTCTGTTCCTATAGTCTTAAGAAAGCGCGTACAACAACACCCCTCTTGAGTTCATTTAGTAATTTCGTCAAACATCTTGTAGGCAAAACCATAACTACCACAAATTCATTCTAAGACCTTGTTTGAATGGACTAATAAGAAACAAAAGTAATACAAGCAACCAGGAAACACAAATATAATATAATATTTATATTATATCATATCATATTATATTTTGGAGTAATGTTAGACTTCCTAAAAAATTTCACAAATTCCTTCCCAACTGGTATTGACATGTGAGGTGTCAACATTACATCACTCACCATATAATCTCATGATTTACAAGTTGTTGACACATCACATGCCAACATTATTTGGAAAACCTAGCATTACTCTTTATTTTTTGTTACTTATACTTTTGGTTGAGATGAGAAATTTATACCGTGGAAGATCACTTGCCACCACCTAATAATTCCCCATTTTATGAAACATATGTACCATTAGCTTAAGCTACCACACGGTGATATATAATGGTAATTTCACCTAATTATTTGGTTCTATCTAAAATATATATATATATATATATATATATATATATATATATGACACCGAACGGATCATAGATCTATCGAGACCTATGGATATCAAGCATTACATGCACGGTCCGGATATCTACTACCCAAACCATCTACCCTTACAGCTGAAAGATATCTACCCGAACCATGATGAACTCTAAATTCTTCAAGCTAGTCTGCAACAAAATCTGATAATCAAAATGTCCTCTTTTCAGTTCTTCATGATCTTTGTGTGTCTGCTCTCTCTTTCAAGCTCTCTGTTCACTTTCACCAGCGCAGCTGACCCAACATACATTCATTTTTGCTCAGACAAAAACTTCTCCAGAAACGGCATTTACCAATCCAACCTCAATGATCTCCTCTTTTCTTTTCTCCGCTACACCAAAAGCGGCTACGTCAAAGGATTCTACAATACAACCGAAGGGCTATACCCCAACAGAGTCTACGGCCTTTTTCAATGTCGAGGCGATGTCAATACCACCACCTGCCAGGACTGTGTCGATTTTGCATCCACATATATAACTCAACGTTGTCGCACTGAAAGAGAAGCTTTAGTATGGTATGACGAGTGCTATTTACGTTACTCAGATGTCAATATTTTCCATATCAGTGTTCAAAATCCCGGTGGCATGATTTATAACTCAACTAAAGTCACGGTAGAACCAAGCCGGTTTCAGAAGCTAGTGTTAAGTCTTCTGAAAGAAGCAACAACTAAGGCCGTGAATGATCCCAAAAAATTCGCAACCGGAAAGGGAAATTCTACAACCTCTCAAACACTGTATGGTCTTGTACAATGCGCAGAGGACCTGTCGAACGATGATTGTTCTAACTGTCTCGTGTTAGAAAATTTTGGTCGCGGAAGCGTTGCCGAATAGAACACAAACAAGCACAATAACAAAGAAAAGATAAGATGAAGAGAAGTAATTTAAATCCAAACACACACAACACAAGAATTTACGTGGAAACCCAAATCAGGGAAAAAAAACACGGCTGTCAGGACGACAAGAGAAAGTTCCAATATGTAGTAAATTGTTACAACCACACACTCAGGTTCTCTCTCTAAATTATACCCCAAACCCAATTACACCCAATGCTCACTTTGAGATCTCTCTAGTATTTGCTCTTTTGCTCCACCACTCTCAGGTGTTTTTCACACACTAATAACCTAGTTATTATGGTCTATTTATATGTATTACAGGGAGTTTAAATTAACAAGGAAATCTATCTCCTAGTCATACAAGAATACTTGTTCCATATAAATACTATTTCCTATTTAAGACAAGTCTTCTTTCAAGGAGAAATCCTTTTCCTATTCGAACTTTAAGAAGCAACCTATTTCCTCTTCCAAGAATATTTCCTTATTCGACGCATGCTTGTGATTAACTATGATTCAAGTTGCAGTTGGCCACCCGCTTCCTAAACCGTGTTGAACTTGACCACTCAGAAAACCGTGATCACTATGCGCCTCATCTCGTCGACCGCTGCCGGTACCGCTGCCATGACCACAGCGGTCACGCAGCGGTACAAACTGGAGTTGGACCGCTGCCGTAGCGCTGCCAAACAATTGGCAGCGGTGTCCTACCGCTGCCGTTACCGCTGCCGAAGCCACAGCGGCTTGGCAGCGGTTTTGGCTGCTCTTCGCTTCTTCAGTTCATCTCGTCTTTCAAGCCTCCCTCAAACATAACCTCATACTCCCAAACGCTCTCACGTCTCCAGGAAGTCTTCACATTGCTAAATCGGGTTTGGTATCCATTTGTAATTCAAGCCATATCCAACATCTCGAAGAAGCTATCTCAAGTTTGGAAACCAGAGCCACAGGAGGAAGGATATTGCTTCCAAGTTGTAATTGCCGGTACGAATTGTACCCTTTTTACAACGAAAACTTGACACTGTTACCTGTAACAAGACCGAAAGGTAAAGTTCAGTGTCTACTACTTTCAATTTCTTTATATTATTTTAAGTTAACGCTTGATCACTTTCAATTAGAGTGTAGGATATGCCAAGTAATATATCTTTTCAAAGTCATTTGTGGGTGTATGGTCAATGAAGGTAAAACTGGTTTCTAGTTTCTGGACTGATCACCATTTAAGTAACATTTGATGGATATTTCAAAACAAAGTTTATCTCTAAAATTGAATCCTGAATGGCGAAGCTCTCTCTCTCTCTCTCTCTCTCTCTCTCTCTCTCTCTCTCTCTAATTCAGTGTCAGTATTCATTCTGAAACCCTAAGCATAGAAGGGATTAAACACTAAAACTCTGGGTAAAACTGTCCCGGCCTCCAAAATAAAACAGGAAACCACTCCTTAATAATTCTGGAAACTAAAACTTTGTTAGCTCGATAGATAGATGTGTTAACGTAGCGCAACATTACTGATTTAGTCTTCACACCCCAACAGAATTTACCATATCAAATATGGAACATTGTTTTTTTTAATCTCAGGAAAAAGCCGAATCTCCTCATCGATAATTATCGCCATTGTTGCTCCAATTACCGTCGCTGCAGTGCTTTTTCTGGCGAGATACTGCTTCCTGACCAGGAGAGCAAGAAAGAAGTACTATACCGCACAGGAAGAATTTGGTAAATTTTGAAAACTATTTCGTTATTAAATCTGAATAATTTTTTTATGTCCCATTGTCATTACTTTTGGGATGAATATCAGATGATTATGATGATTTCATAAATCATCAAAAACCTTTCAGCTGAAGTTTGTGAGAGAACTCCACTAAAATGTTGCTGCTGTTATACTTATGCTAAACCATACGAATTCACTTTTATTCTTCCAAAATCTTGAGAGATATTCTTAGCAATGTTTTTCAAGACTGTAATTTACTATTTGGTTGTGTAGCTGGAAATGACATTTTAACTGCAGAGACCTTGCAATTTGATTTTGGGACAATCCAAGTAGCCACAAACAGATTCTTGACCGATAACAAGTTGGGTGCAGGTGGATTTGGTGAGGTTTACAAGGTATAATATTAATTTGTACAATCATCTCTTAGCGGTTCAAAAAACTTACTAATGCAGGACATCAGAAAGTTGATGTAACAAATGTTCTAATGATTCGTTTGTATATATTCTCAGGGTGTACTTCCTAATGGACAAGAGATAGCTGTGAAGAGGTTATCAAAAAGATCCGGACAAGGTGTAGAAGAATTCAAGAACGAGGTTGTAGTGGTTGCCAAGCTTCAGCACAGAAATTTGGTTAAGCTACAAGGATTTTGCTTGGAGGGAGAAGAGAAGATACTTGTTTACGAATTTGTACCCAACAAAAGCCTTGACTACTTTTTATATGGTATTGATCATCTAAATACAATCCCGTGCATTTGAATTCCATTCCTTAATTTAAATTTCAATTTTGATTTTGTTGTGCGCATAGACCCTGAAAAGCAACGACGGCTGGATTGGCATACAAGATATAAGATAATTGGAGGAATTGCTCGAGGAATTCTTTATCTTCATGGGGATTCTCGACTTAGAATTATTCACCGTGATCTTAAAGCTAGCAACGTACTGTTAGATGGGGAAATGATCCCAAAAATTGCAGATTTTGGCATGGCAAGGATAGTTGGAGTTGATCAAACTCAAGGAAATACAAACAGAATTGTGGGGACATAGTAAGTTTTGATCACTATTACTCGTTTTTGCATAATCTGGATTTGATGAACTTGTGTAATAGTGAATACCCTCTGTACTTTCATCATGATTATAGGACTACAATTTATTCTTATAAAATCATTAGATTAATTTCTAAAATTCTTTATTGTTTCTATACTAATCAAGTTGCTGGTTTTGTACTAATTTTAAAATTTCTTTATTGTTCCTTAGTGGATACATGGCTCCGGAATATGCTATGAAAGGACAGTTTTCGGTGAAGTCCGATGTGTATAGTTTTGGTGTTCTAGTTCTTGAAATTATAACTGGCAAGAAGAATAGCAGTTTCTATCAAACAGATAGTGTCGGGAACCTCTTAAGCTATGTAAGTTAGAATAAACAATAAGGAGAAAAAGTGAGTTAGAATTGCTACTTTTTGATTATAACTTGATGAATTATTGCAGGCTTGGGAACTTTGGAGAGATGAGACACCAATGCAACTATTGGATTCAAATTTGACAAATTGTTACTCAAGAGATGAAGTCCTGAGATGCATCCATATGGGTTTACTATGCGTCCAAGAAGATCCAGTCGTGAGACCAACAATGGCAACCATAGTTCGCATGCTTAATAGTTACTCTGTTTCTCCTCCCTTACCTCAACAACCTGCATTTTTCATTGGTAAGATAACCGAGCTGAACATGCATATTTTAGATCAGTCCAAGCCACAGTCCGTTGATGCTGCTTCAACCACTGAGCTATGCCCTCGTTAAATAGTAATGAGGTGTTCCATCAATGTAGCAAATTGATGTTTGAATCTTCTCCATTCATTTTTTTTTTCTTGTTAAGGAGCTCACTTGGAGAAACTTAATTTAATAAATAACTTGGTTTCGAGAATACCTAATCACACCGATTAATTTAAACATAAAGTTGTGTATTTTTCACTTAGTAAGACACACAAGTACCATTTGGAAAATTTGTGATTTTTCATTGACAACACCAATATCAGGAAAACAAGTTCGAGACAGCAACATGAACTAGGTCAATAAAGTTAAGCATAAATGGTCTTCTTTTCTTGTTTGAATTTGGTTTACTCTTATTCAAAAGTAAACATGAACTTTTTCAAACAGAAATTTGTTTTACTTAGCTACTGATTCTCTAAAACAATCCAGATAAAGAAGACAAGTATTGCAAAAAGTAATAAAGGAACTACAAGAGGAGAAAATATGGTAAAGTTTTATGTTAAAAAGTAATGGATCAAGCTTTGAATACCATACCTTTCTGGGGTGTGTGGTATTGGTAGCCGGCGGAGGAAGAGATACTATTACTAATCCTTCTTGTGATGTTGGCGGCTGAGGTTTTGGTGAAGGTTGCGTTGGTTTCCCTTCTGGGACGCCATAGAAATGAACAATCTCGAACCCAAAATTACAACTTGGCAAAACAACTCTACCTCCTTGCCTCCCCTGGCAACACGTTGGAAGCAAATCGATAGCTTAGGATAGGCAGTCGCTGCATTCCTCCTCATAGAACCATCTTGGTAGCTCAAATTCCATGACAAAGTATCAGAATTTCTGATAGAATTTTCTTAATCACAGACTTGAGAAGAATTGGATCTTTCTTTTTCATCACAATTCCACTCATAGTATATATTCTTAGCTTGCTCATTCTTATAAATATTGTCTTTTACAAATTCAAGGCTTGGAGAGTAGCTGTGCTGATGACTATACAGAATGCTACAATGTCAAGAATTCTATATGAAATGAAGCAAAAATATGATTTTTATTTTTATACACCCACCTCCTTCTTCATTATCAAGTCCTACCAGTGTCGTCAACCGGGAAAATGAATATGACTAGATGAATTTTTGGTCTGAATATGCTTTGTATTGTGTATTTAGTGTTGACGTGTACAACTACTTTTCTTTAACAACTCTTTATATAACATGAAATTGGTACAACTACTTTTCTTTAACAACTCTTTATATAAAATGAAATTGGTACAACTACTTTTCTTTTGGCTTCTCAGTCCGGAAGAAGCTTTCTTTTGGTACAACTACATTGACCCGGAACAATGTTCTTGTGATGATTGAACTCTGCATAAATCGCAGAAGATGAAGACCCCTCCACTACAGTGTGTGCATGTAGAGTCTAATCTCGCCACTCCCTCAAATCTCAAAATTGTAAATCTTGTTCTTTGAAACACAAAAATATCATACCTAACCAGTAAAAGAAGCTTCCCGCACCAGATAAGAGGATTCCTTTGGCCATCCACAGCCACAACAAAAGAAGCTCAGCATTGCCAGCTCCAAAGAGTAGTTGTCGCGGCTGGAATTCCATTTCCAGGTATGTGACAAAATACATGATTTCTTATTAGTTTGTATACGTTGATGTTGTTATTGTTAGATTTTGCTCGTATTCTCGAATGAAACGAATGTTAACCAAACAAGACTCAACTGCTGTAAAGCTTCTTGGAGACGTGGGATACATTTGGAAGTTGGATTAGGTGTTTGAGGGAATGTTTGAAGACGAAAGCATAAGAAAGAAGAAAACCGCTCTCCCTACAATTTTGGCTTTGTCAGCGGTTGTGTGAGCGGTCAAAGAATGGTTCGCAAAGAATTGAAGGACCGATGTGCCTTGCGTTGTGGATTGCATAACAATCGACATCCAGTGGTTTTCGCTGTGGGAAACATTGTACTGCAGACAGCGGTACCCACAACAGTTCGACGGAAATTTGCACGGATCAGGAAATCTTCGATGGAAAAGGAAAAAGAGTTTGTCTTCATGCGGAATGGGAAGTCTTTGTGCTTGAAGGAAAAATGAATACTCTTTATAATAAGACTTGTCATAAAAGGAAATAGTATTTATATGAAACAAGTAAGTCTTGTTCGTTTAGAAGTAGTATTTCCTTTTATCTTAAACTCCTTGTAACTAGTATAAATAATACCTAATATCTACGTTATTATATTTAAGGTCGTGGAGCGAAAAGAACACCATGTAACATCAGAAAGACTGTGGTGAGATTCGGGGAGACCCAGTGGGAATATCTGAGGAGGGATCCAAGAGAATATCGGTGGATCAAGTTAGAGATCCGTGGGTGATATTTAGGGGAGACCTAGGGGATATTGGGGGTACTCGGTGAGGATCGTGTGAGTGTGATTTGGGGTTGAGGTGAGAGAGAGAATCATAGTGTAAGGAATTTGATTAATACCGAATCTAACATGCATAGGCACATAATTAATCCAAATCTCAACCTAAACATGTTTCTATATCATGCTTAATCAAACCCTAGATTCATGTTACTAACCCATGTCAATTCAAGAGAAAAGGGAGATAAGAGACTGCGAAAGCATACCTGAATCCATTGCCGGAGGTTGGTGAACGGGTTGTGATCTTCCAAATTATCACGATCTCAGCGAACCCTAAAGTGTTCTCTCTTGTTCTGTTGATGGGGATACAGACAAGCCAAAAGTTATCGTGTAATTTAGGGACCATAACCTCAATATATAATAATGAGATTATTATATATTTTGCTATTTCTAATTCGGCTCATCAAATTAGATATAACACTCTGGTATCTACACATTAATTCCATGACAATTATACCCTTAAGCCTTAAAACTTTAAATCTTATTTAGATAACTTTAATTTAGGTTTAGCCAAAAGATAACATAACACATTTAATATTTACATGTGTGACCCCACATGATGGAATTTTCCAACAATCTCCCACTGGGCCACATATGTAACTTTACAAATGTGTATGACTTTATGAGCTCCAAAATTTTGCTGTCACAATTTTAGAGTATATCCGAACAATCTCGTCCATTGATTATGTCGTTATAGGATCAAAGTGGTTTTCGTCACATTTAGAGTGACTAAACCCATCAATGATCACATACACCAACATAACCAAATGACATAGATCAATCATGGATGCGTAGCATGGAAATTACATGCAATGTGATCTATACATGTCTATTTCCAACTGGTCATACTTTATTCCATATTGAGATCAATACTTAACACAATGTAACATAGTGAAATGAACTGAATACTTTATTTCTGATCAGAAAAATATTCAAATACATAAATCCATAAGTATGTTCAAAATCAAACATAAAGCAATAAAATATAAAATGATACAAACTCCCACTATAATGTGATATCCTCACACAAAATAACACTCATATGAGCAGTGTGCTCATGAAAGACCTTGGGTGGTAATCCCTTTGTAAACGGATCCACTATCATGGAGTTTGTCCCAATGTGCTCTATAGATATTTGTCCACTCTGCGCTCTCTTTTTCACAACTAGGAACTTAATGTCAATATACTTTGATCTAGATGAACTCCTGTTGTTGTTGAAATATAGCACTGCTGACTTATTGTCACAATATAGTTTTAGTGGTCTTTCAATACCCTCTAGAATGGGCAGCCCAGTGACAAAATTCTGCGGCCATAATTTCATGGTTGGATACCTCATAGCATGCTACAAACTCTATTGCTGTGGCATCTAGCATAATCGAAGTCAGAATACCCTATGATCTCCAATTGATCAGATCTCCTATATGTGAGCATGTGATCTTTTGTTCTCTGTAAATATCTAATAACCCGCTTGGCTACTTTCCAATGATCCATCCTAGGGTTACTTAAATATCTGCCTAACATATCAACAATGTACGCATTATATGGACGCGTACACACCTAAGCACACATTAGACTCCCTACAGCTGATACATAGGGAATCTTCGACACTTCCTTAACTTCAAGGTTATTTTTAGGGCACTGATTGAGACTAAACTTGTCTCTCTTAACGACAGGGGTGTCACCTAGTTTGCTGTCCTGCATGCCAAACATTTTGAGCACTTTATCGATATAGCTCCTTTATGATAATCCAAGAATACCCCGAGAGCGATCTTGTTGTATCTGGATCCCTAATACAAAGGCGGCGTCACTAAGATCTTTCATCTCAAAATTCTTTGATAGAAATCTCTTGGTTTCGTGCAACATACCTAAATCATTTGTGGTAAGAAGTATGTCATCGACATATAAAACCAGGAATATGTGCCTACTCCCATTGAATTTGTGAGACAAATAATTATCAACAGCGTTTATCTTAAAACCAAACGAGATAATCACTTGATGAAACTTGTGATACCACTGACGGGAAGCTTGCTTGAGTCCATAGATGGACTTTGTCAATTTGCAGACCATATTCTTTGGGTCTCCTGACTCAAAGTTTTCTGGTTGCACCATATAAATTGTTTCATCAATGTCACCATTGAGAAACGCTTTATTGACATCCATCTGATGAAGCTCAAGGTCAAAATGTGCAACAAGTGCCATGATTGTCATAAAAGAGTCTTTCGTTGAAACCGAAGAGAAAGTCTCTTTAAAGTCAATCCCTTCCTTTTGGGTAAAGCCTTTAGCTACAAGACGAGATTTATACCTCTCCATATTACCTTTCGAATCCCTTTTGGTTTTAAAAATCCATTTACAACCAATGGGCTTCGCACCTTCTGGTAATGGGATAAGTTCCCAAACCTTATTGTCTTGCATAGACTTATACTCCTCATTCATGGCATCAATCCACTTTTGAGAGTTGGAACCTTGCATGGCTTGATGGAGGTTGATTGGATCATCTTCCATCATTCCAATGTCTTCCTCATGTTCCTAAAGAAATACGATAAAATAGTCCGGAATAGCATTTCTCTAGTGGATCGCCTTAATGGCACTAGTTCTTGAGGTTGTGGAGTTTGTTCCTCAGGAACAATTACCTCATCTTGAATAGGAGGTTGATCAACATTGTCTGGTTGAGGATCCGAATTTGCTTCTCGATCAATGACAGATACAGAAACCTACACATTATCAAAAGCGATAATGGGAATCGAAACCGATTCCTTCTCAAATACAATGTCTCTAACCTTATTTCTCCCCCTAAACTCAACATCCTCAAAAAATGTTGCAATTCCAGTCTTAAAATTGACCTAAGTGTGGGATCATAAAACTTATAGCCCCTAGATCGCTCAGAGTAGCCAATGAAGTAACTGCTCACAATTTTGGAGTCCAATTTCTTTTCATGTGGCCTGTAAGGCTTTACCTCAGCTGGACATCCCCAAATGTGATGTCCAAAGCTCATAATCATAAGGTGTTTTTGCAGCTGCTTTAGTTGGCAATCGGTTCAAAATACAAGCTGTTGTTTTGAGCGCTTCATTATTCTTCCTCTTTTTTCCCTTGTCCTTAAAAGTGCTAGACAAATGAGTACTTTATATTCTGTCTTGCTTCAATCTCTCTTCCTCTTGTACACAGTAAAAAATGAGCTCATTAAAGAGTCCATTTCTCCTTTTGACGGTTGTAACTAACCTTAAACTGATTGTATTGTGCAGGACATGATATTAATACTAAACGCATGAGCAAGTCGTCAGACAGCTCGAGTTTCAGTGCCTTAAGCTTATAAGCATTATAAGACATTTCCATAATGTACTCCCCTATGTTCCCCTTGCCTTTGTACTTTTGCAAAATCGTGCTTATTTCTGCCTTATCGTTTTTCACAAAACAATTTTCAATTTCAGTTAGGAACTCTTTGGCTTTGATTATCTTTTCAGATACCACACCTCTAAATGCTCTGGAATGCCGCGCTTGATGATCATCATAAGACTCATGTGATTTGAGCGATCCCACTTCTCAAAGTTCTTCTTGTCATTAGGAGAACTTGCATCCGTAAGAGAAGTGGGCTGCTCATTCCGAAGTGCAAGGTCCAGATCCATGCAGTCGAGAACAATAAGTATGTTTTCCTTCCAATCCTTAAAGTCGGTCCCATTAAGCATGGATATAGAGTTGATATTAGCAGATATAGTAGAAACACTAGCCGTAAAGAGAACAGAACAAACAAATAAACATGATCACATTAATAACCAAATACAATAATCAACAAATTCAAGTAATGGTAAGTCCCATCTCAAGATACCTAGCACAACATTAATATTAAGTCTTTGGACAGTAATATTAATTGTAAATGGTACTCTTGTTGAAGTGATCAAACACTAACAATAATTCATGTCAAATAACAAATCTATCTTTGGATTGACTTATTATTTACATGTAAAACTTTATAATTGTCACATGTTTACCACCACATGTGTGTGTGCAATTCGGCCAAGTATTAACCTTCCTTTAGACCGGCTAATACCTGCATGAATTTATATACACAATATTAACTGTAAGTGGTACTCTTGTTGTAGTGATCAATCATTGACAATAATTCATATCAAATAATAAATCTATGTTTGGATCAACTTATTATTCATATGTAAAACCTTATAATTGTCACATGTCAGGTGTGTGTACAATTCGGTCAAGTATTAACCTTCCTTTGGGCCGGCTAATACCCGTATGAATTTACACACACACAAACATCCAACATCCCTTATGAACAATCTACATAAGAGAAGTCACTTTAGTGACATCTTGTTTCAATTAGCCCATTTAGAATGATGAACTACTTTATTTAACCATAAAAGATATATCAAAAAAAAATATTTGAATTTGAGTTTATTCTTTAATTATTATTTTTTAATCAAAATTACAAAACTGCCCCTGATTTTGGAAAATTACAAAAAGACCCCTCAAGTTTCAATAATTATAAATCGGCCCCAATGTTTTATAAAAATTACAAACTAGCGCAGTAATTTTCAATAATTATAAATTGGCCCCAAAACTTTTGAAAATTACAAAATGACCCAAAAAACTTTCAGTAATTATAATTCGGCCCCAAAACCTTTCGAAATTGTAAACTAGCCTAATAAGTTTTGTAGTCAGAAATTGGCTATGAAACTTTATAAAAATTACACAATGGCCTAGAATAATTACAAAACAGTCCAAAACTTATTCAAATTCTCAAAAGGTGGCCCATACAAAACAATCCAAGAAACACAAGAAATCTCTTCATTATATGGGCGGGCTTGGACATTTGAGTCATAAGCCTCTGGTCATGGCCTCTCTTTCTTTCTAAAACCATCACAAATAGAGAATAAACAAGTGAATTGAATTTTCTACGGTTTATATTACATTTTTTTTTTTTTTTTTTGATGGAAAGGGCACCTGAAAATCTGGACAACCAGATCCAGGGCAAGGTTACAACCATAACTAGGACTCAACAAATAAAGCTAATCAAGCACAAGCCCATAACAGAGTCCCACAACAGGGAGAAAAAATCCCAAACACAAGATGGGATCACAACAAACAAATCACACAGAAAACCACAAAAAAACCAACCAACAGGACTCCAATAATCTGGAGAAGGACCACCCAAGCCGCCGAAAAAGACCCACCAGAACTCCGCCGATGCCGATCAAAATTCCTCGCCACCTGCCTAGTAAACCTCCACCAAGAACCGAAGTCCTTCGCCGTAAAACAACTAAAAAACGGACTGAAAACTAACTGAAAACAACTGAAAACAAACTAATAGAAACTAAACCGACTAAACCAAACACCACTCAGAGGAGAGGACTCCGTTGACTGCCGGCGAGAGCACCGGAGGAGAGGATCTGCCCAGACGCACCGTCATGGCTACAGTCACAACCTCACACCGAACTCACTCTCTAGATCTGGCCATATCCGAGGGGATCGGTCGATCTAACCGCTGCCGGCGATGATCGGACAAAACACCCGCCCGAAGGCTCGAGAGGGTTGTCCGTCGAACGCCAAGGCCGTCGTAGCAACCACCGGAGACACCCATCTGAGCAGATCGGCCTAGCTAGAAGAAGAAGATCATCGTCACCGGACCCGTAGCCACACCGAGCAGCCGGCGATGGACTGAGAGACTGAAGGAGCTGGAGGCGGTTGAGTTAGAGAGAGGTCAGAGCAAAACCTAGGAGAGAGAGGCTGTTTTTCGTTTTTTGTATCTTTACGGTTTATATACATGTGTAGAATATTCACCATATATATGTCTTGTAAAAATCAATATGGTATTGTATAGATCACGAAGTCAACATGCAAGTATCAGACAGTAGGTCCAAATAATAAAAATAAAAATCCACAAAACGCAAACAATTTTTTTAAAAAAATTTAAAAATTAATCGGAAACTTATTGATTTTTATCTCAAAAACTCAAACAAATTTCACATAATAAGATCAAAACCCTAAAATATACATACTAACTGCAGAAATATTATTTCAGAAATATATTAAAACCTAAAATACAAATTTCAAATCTCCAAAATTCCTCAAGAATGATCATGGGTGGCTCTGATACCACTTGTAAGGAATTTGATTAATACCGAATCTAACATGCATAGGCACATAATTAATCTGAATCTCAACATAAACATGTTTCTATATCATGCTTAATCAAACCCTAGATTCATGTTACTAACCCATGTCAATTCAAGAGAAAAGAGAGATAAGAGAATACGGAAGCGTACCTGAATCCATTGTTAGAGGTTGGTGGACGGGTTGTGATCTTCCAAATTATCACGATCTCAGTGAACCCTAAAGTGTTCTCTCTTGTTCTGTTGATGGAGATACAAACAAACCAAAAGTTATCGTGTAATTTGGGGACCATAACCCTAATATATAATAATGAGATTATTATATGTTTCGCTATTTCTAATTCGGCCCCTCATCAAATTAGATATAGCACTCTGGTATCTACACATTAATTCCATAGCAATTATACCCTTAAGCCTTAAAACTTTAAATCTTATTTAGATCACTTTAATTTAGGCTTAGCCAAAAGATAGCATAACACATTTAATATTTACATGTGTGACCCCACTTGATGGAATTTTCCAACACATAGAATATATGGTTGTAACAATTTATCATGTAGTGGAATTTTCTATGTTGTCCTGACGGCCCGTGGTTTTTTACCCGATTTGGGTTTTCCATGTATATCTTGTGTTGTGATTGGTTTATTTTCTCTCATCTATTTTTTGTTGTGTTGACATTATTAATTGCTATGAGCTATGGGCGAGTATTAGACACGACGTTTTCGCGTTCATCGGTTCAAAATCCCCAACAGTTAGCCCATCATGAAGTATTTTGGAGACTCAAACCAGAAGCCCAGTGAAGCCCAAGTACTTTGATCTTCAGCTTGGTCTAATCTCTTTCCTCTACTTATCAATACGGTGCAGTTTAGCTCATTATCCGATTAATTTAGATAAGGTGATGATATCACGATTTCGATGCTTAGATGGCAAGGCTTGATTGGTTGAGTGTGTATAGCATATTGAGAGTGTTTTTTGAGGGTTCGAATACTCTCTGCGAAGAGTTTGAGTGTTGTATCAAGTGTATTTGTGATTTGTAGAGTTGATTAGGGTTTGTGATCCTTTAGTGGTAACAAATATAGAACTTGTGAGGTTTTCTGGGTTCGAATACTTTCTTATTAGTTTGTATATGTGCCAAAAAATGTTGCTTACATAAGGATTAGTTCTCCATTTGAAGTTGGATTTAATCCCAAAATGATATATAATATCACTTTTGAATAACCGTTTAAGTTGTTGAATCCGCCGGTTACTAAAAAACAAATCACATAAATTCCAAAACAAGTCCATACATGTACACAAGAAGAAAGAAGCAAGAATATTCAGACATTAAATTTCAGTAATCTGAAAAATTAAATTGCTTATATATATATAAAGTAGTATAAAGAACCTTCCATTAGTTCCATAGCTAGCACAAAACAAGATTACAGATACAGCTTCCATACTTAACCATTATCAAGGCTCTAATTCAGTAATTGAAACCTCATTTATTGAAATTTGGACAAAACTAAAATCATCAGACTTGACTGAGAACTGCCCATGTTTAAGATAATTAGGAGCTAAGGGGCTGTCCGGTATTGTTTTGCAGCCCCCATTTTCATTTTCATTTTCCAAATCCAATTTCGAATACACATTCGTTATCGTTTTCCATTTTGTTTTCCATTTTATTTGCAAAACAAAAACAACATCAGTGTTAAAAGTGAAAAATTTCCAAAACAACTTTTTGATGTTTTTCATTTTGTTTTTCATTTTGTTTTTCAATCTACATAAAAAACTAATTTTTTTTCCTTTTTTTTTTTTCTTCTTCCTTCTTGCTCGATAGAGAGCTTCTTCTTCTTCTTCTTCTTCTTCTTTTCTTCTTGCTCGACAGCCTCATCTTCTTCTACTGGCCGAAATCTTCTTCTTCTTCTTGTTCAGAGGCTGAAACCACCATAGATTGGATCCTCAGAGGCCGATCTACAAAACCCAGGTGGCGTCGCCGCTGAACGACGCCGGAATCAGCCGCACATGCCGCACGTGCTGACCGAGCCACCATCTTCTTCTTCTTCCCCGACGGCTGTTTCTTCTTCCTTCCACCGATCCACCCACCGCCGGCCCTTTTCGCCACCAGCCCAAGCCGTCGCACATCTCGGCGACCTCACCGGCACCATCGACTTGGCCGAGCTGCGGTGGCGTAGACCTGGTTCAGTCAGTTGCAAAGACTGACCCGAAAAAAAAAATTAAATTAAATCAATTTTTTATAATTTTTTATATATTTTGGATAACCTACCGAATGCGTTTTTTACATTTTCATATTCGGAATACAACTTCCAGGATTTGCTACCAGACGCGTATTTGGATTTCGAAACTGAAACCAAAAACACTGTTTTCATTCTCATTTTCATTTTCGAAATCTAAAAACAAAAACACCTTTGAAAAATGTTACAGGACGGGCCCTAATATACCCATTGAAAATATCCAAAAAGTTGAATTAATTAATTTTAATGAAAACAAGCTATTATCTAGGATGATGAGAGGGTTTTTTTTTTTTTCCCTTCTTATTTCTACCTAGAGTGTCCCAACAATTATGTGTTTTTTTTCACGAAATAATTAACCGCAATTTAACTATTAGTTTTTCATATTTCTTGTATGTTTCCGAAAATAAAAAAAGACTACACTGATTTCGTGTTGATTTGTATGAACAAATTAACATGCAGTACGTACTCTTATTGGTAAAAAAAAATTATGTACTTGGAATCCATATCTCTATGAGAGAATTTCTATATTAAGATGACTCTTTCGGACCAAGAAAACATCTCGTATTGACTTGGTTAACATGTGTTATTATTATTATTATTATTATTATTATTATTCAAAACTGACATTAACATTGTGAGTCTTTTTTTTTTTTTTTTTTTTGAAATAAACATTGTGAGTCTTGATGATTCTTACATAAGAAATTATTAGCAAGTTAATTACTTCCATAATCCAGACAAAAATGAGCTAAATCAGCTATTTTGTTTGGTTTATAATTTATATACACAAGTCATTCGTTTGGTTCTCTGTTGCTTTGGTTTGAGTGGTTTGCATCTCTAGTCTCGGGTTGTGGTTTTGCTTGTTTGTCTGCGTTTTGGGGCCTCTGTTTTGCTCCTTTTCTGCGTTTTGTTTTGTTTTGGCTCCTGGTCTTGTTGTGGCTTTTGTTGCCTTGTTGTGTTTTGGTGGCCTCTTGTCTGCTATTGTATTGCCCAGGTGGCTTAATAAAGCTTGCCTTTCCAAAAAAAAAAAAAAAAAAAAGGTCATGCCAAGTTGCCAGCTATTCTAAACAACTCCTAGTCAAAATTCAACATGTATTTTTCTAATTAACCAATACAACATATATATATATTGAGAATTTAGAGAGAAATTCGAAAGTAGCCATGTGAAACATTAAACTTTTGTTAATAACCACTTTTGAAATTTTAATTGTTAATAACCACTTTTTTTAAAAAAATTCAGTGTAGTACCATAAATTACCAGAATACCCCTGAAAATAGTGTTTTTTAAACCTCGAAGCAAACTTGAAATCACGACTAAATTGAAATGTCCAAACGTGAAATCATGACTAAATTGAAATGTTCAAACTTAAAATCATGCCTAAATTGAAATATTCAAAACTTGAAATCTGGACTAAAATAAAATTTTCCCCTTCTTCTTCTTCTTCTTCTTCCTTAGGTTTAGGTTTTTTTTTTTTTTCTTTTTTGTTGCAGATCACAAAGGCTGATCGATCGTCGGTGAACCAGCGAACGATCGCCGACACTCGCCATCGTCATCCCGTCGCCATCCCATCGCCAACGAAGGAGCAACGAACCGGCGAAGCTGCAGCGAACCAGCGATCCAGTTGGGCGTGAAGGACTGCCGCGACGCCCAAAAGCTCGTAGAAGCTCGGCGAGAGAGAGAGAGAGAGAGAGAGAGAGAGAGAAGAGAGAGAGAGAGAGAGAGAGAGAGAGGCTGATCGTGAGAGAGAGTAAAGGAGAGAGAAAGAAAAAAAGAGAAAAAGAGAGAGAGAAAGAAAAAAAGAGAAAAAGAGAGAGTGAGAGCTGATTGGGATGCTTTTATATGGGGTATTCAAGTAATTTTACAAAAACATGGTTATTAATAAATAAAATTTCGTTTGTGGTTAAAAACAAATTTCCCATAATATATGTGGTCAGTTTTGACAATTTTCACGAGAATTTATATATATTTTATATTGACTTGGTCAGAAATATGGTCAATGCAAGAGGGAAAATAATTCATGATAATTCTCCTAGACAAAATTGTAGTAGTTCCACCTACTCTTGGCATGTCTTTAATTTATTTATGTAAAAATTATGATGACTTTACTGTATTTAATTAATGAAAAAATATGGTCGTACGTAGTTCCACTTATATTTGTGTTTTTTTTTTTTTCCCGAATTTGTTTATTTATGAGAAGTGAAAAATGACAAGGGTTGATCCATCACAGAATTTGCAATAGCAACAAAGTGAAAATCGGGAATAGCTTGACAATTAGTATATAAAAAAATAAAAATAAAAAAAGCGACAATCATCATGTATGTGATTCTTTACACATTTTTCATATGAAAACCTAATTTTGTAATATTATAAAATGAGTTTATAAAGTTACAAAATCAAATATTACTATACGTGATCAGATCCAGAATCTAGATACATCTAACTCTATAATATGAATATATATATATATATACAATTTTTCTATTATCAGTTCGAACTGATATAAAATATATCAGTTCTTTATATACGAGTCATTGGATTTAAAAGATACTTTGATAAGTGCATACAGTCAAGTCAAAGTATTTAAATCCAATGGCTCACATGAAAAGAACTGATATGTCTTTTGTCAGTTCGAATTAACAATAGAAAAACTGTATATATATATATATATAATTTTATGTAATCAATATCCACGTTATGTTTTGTGTTGCCAAAGTAACAATGATATACATATATTAATCAATCACCGTCCTCTCCTTTTATACTTCTTTGCTTATTTATTTATATAAATGGTTATAACATATACTTTGTAGTAACATGTCTAATAAAAAGCAAAAGCAAATTAAAAAGCAGAAGTGCTTTTCATCTTGGCAACTGGTGGAGTTGATAATGGACCTGGTTACAATTACAAGTCACCTATATAACTTTTCTCAGATCAAATCAATATTATCTATTGATGTCATACAAGAATAAATAATTACTCTTAACTTCTGCTACAATATTATATTTACTTTTTGTTACTTTTATTTTTGGTTCAGATGAGAAATTTATACAGTGGGACTGTGGGAGATCACTTGCCACCACCTAATAATTCCCCAATTTCAGCTACTTTTGAGCCATTTTATGAAACATATGTACCTTTAGCTTAAGCTACCACATGGGCACATGGTGATATATAATGGCAATTTCACCTAATTATTTGGTTCTATTTTAAAAATATATATAACACACACTGAACAGATTATAAATTTATTGAGACCTATGGATATCAAGCATTACATGTACGGTACAGATATCTACTACCCAAACCATCTGCCCTCACAGCTAAAAGATATCTACCTTTACAACATCGAGAGAAAACTTTCCATATATACTTGTAAAAAAAATGAGTATAGTGGGACTCAAACTCTCACCACAATTGTGGAAAAATGAGCTACACACCACTTTAGCTAAGTGTAGATGTGTCTGAATTTTTTTATTTTGATTTCTTTAATTAATTGAAGTAAAGAGGTTAAATTTTATAATTAATAAAAAAAAAATCTTTTATTTATTTATATTATTATATTTCACTATTTAATACTTTTGTATAATTATAGAAGTGTTAACTTCCAAAATAAAATTTTATTAACTAATGATTTAATTTTTAGAATTATTACTAGTATATTTACTATATAATTAATGATTTCATCATTCATAATTAGATTATGCAATCCTGATTTGTGACACTAATTATTACACTGATTATTGTGTTAACTAAAAGTCTTTAGTAATTATATAGTAATTGCATATAAACCCTCAAATAACCTATTAATTTAAAACAACCCAAATAATTTTAAAACCAAAGGAAATACAACCCCGCACACAGACACACCTTTCTCCTTCCTCTGTTCTTCAACATTTTTTTTTCTCTCAGGTCTAAACACACTGATCACATTGTCACGATCCCGAGAATCATATAAGAATTCCCATTTTTATATTTTTTCAATTACCCAATCTAGAAATTTGTTTCTTTTCGCTGAAGTTTTCGTTTTTTTTTTTTTTCAAGTAATAGAATTGTATAAATAATAGTCCTTATCGATCTTTTTCTCAGCCAATCAATAATACAAAAGCTTTTAGAAATTGGAAACACAAATTGACTCACATCCGCTTGAAAAAAGTTAAAAAGTTTAGATTTTTATTTTTTTGAAAGTTTTGTGATCCAAACGAGGAATAAGAGAAAAAAAAAAAAAATGCAGCAGGTATTGTTTGTGGTGATATTTTCAGAGATGGTATTGATAATGGTGTTGTTGTTCAAGACCCCTTTGAGGAAGCTAGTGATCATGGGGATTGACCGGGTCAAGCGCGGCCGCGGGCCGGTGGTGGTGAAGGCGGTGGCGGGAACGATGTCTGTGGTGTTGGGTTCGAGTGTCTACAGTGTGTTGAATATCCAGAAGCGTTGGATCGATGACGGTCTGGTCAATCCAACAGACCAGGTCTTGATGGCCAAGCACCTCCTTGAAGCGACTCTGATGGGTAATTCTTGATTTCTCCAATTATTGGATGATTTATGATTTGTGATTGGAAAGTTATTGATTTGGTGTTTTAGGAGGTGGGTTGTGTTTGCATTTTGCTTCTTTGATTGGTTTTGATTGGATTGTCGACGATGATACTGTGAATTTTGTTACAATGAAATTGAAATCATTTTGAATCTTGTTCTGTTTTGAGGACATTAATATCAGTTGTCATTGTTGTGAATTTATCATACATATTTCTGCATCATTAGAAATTAAAGTTTAGGTCTTTTTTTATTTGGTTTCATTGAATACAAGCTCCTGTGCTTGTTAGTGCAAAGCTTATACTGTTTCATCGGTTTATCGCTACAATGGGAATTTCAACTATAAGAAAACTGATTTTTAGGCCTAAAACTGGTGTGATCAATGAGGTAAACATTTGTCTAGGCCATCTAAAGCATCAGAATTCACATTGGCCGATGACATTCGGACCTGAATATAACAATGCCGGATTTCCGTTGGTGTATTGTGTATCATTTTGGATTGACATAGTGGTTTTCTTTACAGTGAAATAGTTATGTGTAAACATTAATATAAGAGTCGTCTTTAGTCTTGACTATAAACATGTGCCCTGAATCTGATATTTACTTCTCTCTGCACCTAGCTACGATACAATCAAAGAAACCTACTTCTGAATTTATATATCATAACAAGTATCCCTTTGTTCTCTTTAGAGTTGCAAAACATAAAGACATGCATCCTAGCCTATCTAAGAATATCGCGGTGACATTGATTGTTGTGAGACTTGTTGACCTGCACATATAGTGGAACATCTTCTCCACTGTTTTTTTTAACTTACGAATGGAGTTCTTCAATTTAGCAGTTCAGTTGTTCCATTTATCCTCTTTTCTTCCCCATGTTGAGTTGATTCGAAATATGAAGTTGACCATTTTGGTATATAGGTTGGTGATTGCAAAATTTTGTTACATGGAATGTGTGTTAGAATGGCACTTTCTGTCTACTTGTATATCGGGACATGTTTTGTAATTCTATTTATACAAGATTGAAGATTGCGTTAAAATGTAGGATGGATTCTGTACCGTTTTCACAATCTTTTTCTTTCTTTTAAATCGAGAAAAGAAAAACCCCGTTTGATGATGTATTATCCTTTTGGAATCCGATTGCTTCCTTTCTGTTATTCAAATGGATATCCTCACTTATTGATCGTAAGAGTACTCCTACCTAAAGAAGAAAAAGAAATTCCATGTAAGAGTACTACTATGCATCGCATTCCTTCCTTGGAGCCGTCATATTTCCCTTTTTAAGATATGGCATTCAAGTGAAAGAACCCATTTAGTTGTCGTTCAATCCTTGTTATCTTTTGTTATGAACTCGAGTTTTCATGTTTAAGATTTGGCTTTTCATTTCTGTTTGAATTTGCAGTTGCTGTTAACTTTATTTTTTCCCCTTGAAATGGTATTAAACATGGAATAATTATCTGCAGGAGCCTCGCTTTTCCTCGCACTAATGATAGACAGGCTACATCATTATCTTAGAGAACTCCGCATACTAAGGAAGAGCATGGAGGCGGTAAAGAAGCAAACTCGAAGTTTGGAGGATGGGAAAGCTGCCGGTTCATTAGAGGAAATCAAAGTCTTAGAAGAAGAGGTCACAACACTGCTGGAAAAATCTAAGAAACTGGAAAAAGAAATTGAGACAAAGAAGAAAGAAGTCAATGTTGCAGAACTCAGTGCTGTTGCTTTAAGGAAGCAATCTGAAGGATTCCTTCTTGAGTATGACCGTTTGCTCGAGGAGAACCAAAACCTCCGAAGTTCGTTACAGTCTTTGGACTGGAGAGCATCACATTCAAAGAGCAAGAAGAATACATAAGAAATCAAACAACTTTTGACAAATACTTTCCTGTTTCCCATTCGTTTTTCATACTCTTTGTCTTGGAGTTTGATGGTGGTTTTTTCAGTTACATTTGTCACGTGTGCAATGTTGTAATTCTTTTTTTTTGGGGAGAAAAATTTCAGGCAAAAGTAAAACAGGAAGAAAAAGTATATTGTTTTTCTTTGTGTTCAATTGAGTAGATTATAGAATGGCTAAATCTTTCCCTGACAAATTGTAATACATTATAATGCTCGATTACAGAAAATTCTTTTTTCCTGCCGATTTGTACAACTATCTTCGATGGGTTGTGATTATATTTAACCATAGCTGCATAATTCCTCTTATTTTGCAGCAGAACTTTTCGATTTCGAATTATTAACAAAATTCAGTATAGGGTCATCTTCATACAAGAGCTTATTGGTGTTGGCTGCTGTGAACAGCATCAAGCCAAGGAAAACTAGAACCGAGAGTGCCGATAACACAAGCATCAATCCAGGAGCTGCATGAGTACCTTTCTGCTCTTGTGCATATCCAGCCGAGGCTAGAGCAAGGAACGTCAGCGAAAACGAGTAAGCCCACCATGCCACATTGAATTTCCTCATTGATTTCTTGAAAAGAACTGGTCTACAAGCCTGTTATAGCAAATCAGACAGAGATACAATTAGTTAAAATGTTTGTTTAAATTTTGTGGTTGTGTAGAAAGTGTTCTAGTTTTTGATGTGAAATTAATTACCAGAGATGTGAAGAGGAAGAGAGACAGGAAGAAAAGCATCTTGGATGTGGTATCAAAAGCTCCTGAAATGGAGTTCCAAGCTAAGCTACCCATGCTTGGTGCCGCGATGAACAAGAAGAATGCTGGCCTCAGTATGGAAGGAAACCGGTGGCTGCCTGATAGCCGCTGATAAAGGGTAATGAAGAGTACTAAATAGTGAACCATACCGAGAGAGAACATGCAAACTGCAGTCTCTTTCCACCCCATCTTTGCCGCTGCTTGTGCAACCACGAAGTTAGCTATGACTGATATCTGGCTTGTCGGGTTTGCAAATATGGACAGAAACCGCTTCTCTGTTGTGAACCACTGTCCATAAATCTTTAAATCAAGGAAGATGACAGGAATGGCAAATACCCAACAGAGAACCAGATACGAAACACTATTCGAAAGGGTCACCGGAGATGATTGAAGCAAGAGAAGGAATGAAATCCAAGGAGCATACAAGTAGTTCACTCCTACATGGTGCAAGAACTCTGCTTTCACCATGTGGAAGTGATGGAAACATTTGAGTACATAGAGAAGAGAGAACGAGGCTTGTGTTATGACGGCAAGCCACCATAGAAGGTGAAAAACTGTGGAAGGAAGCACACCAGCTTGTGAGTCTCTCTTGGACTCACTCAAAATCTTCCATAGTAAAGCTTGGCAACCAAGTGAGATGCTTATTCTGAAATAGCCTGCATGAAGCCTGGTTAAGATGGAAGAAGAGTGATGTGGACATGGCTTCGAAACATGGTCATCAATGATTATCGGTTGGTCGAATTTTTCATTGTCGGTAGCAACATCAATTGCTATCTGATGATCAAGTGGGGATTTGCATTCCACAACTCCCATTAGTTTAAGTTTATAAGATGATTAGCATTTCATATGTAACATTAGTGGGTGCTTTTATATATATATATATATATATACAAGGAGAGAAAAGTGGTGGTAAACAACAATTTTTTTTAAATTCTGTAGTTGTCTTGAGAGAACTAACACTAATTAGTGTACGTTTGGAAGAGCTTCTCAAGTCGATCTTTTTGCAGTAGATCTTTTAGAAGTAGAGCTTTTAAATGAAAGTCATTAGTTGTTTGGTTGTCAATTAAAAAAAAGCTTTTTTAATTATAGAATTACTAAAAATACTCTAGCAAATATTAAATTATAGGGTTATATCGGAGATTTTAATGTTATTAAAAAACTCCAAAAGATCTACTTGGAAAAGTTTTAAATTTGGGCTTCTCCAAGTAGACATAAAACAGTTTTTTTAATCATCCAAAAGCTCTACTGAGTGACAACCAAACGATACAAAAAAAATTGAAAAGAACTCTTTTAGCTAGTAGACAAACTCTTCCAAACTGACACATATGGTCTAATGGTTAAAGTACAAGATCTTATATGATTCTGATAGCAAATTAATGTAAGACAGATGTGTGTGCTTGTGACAAATCATATTCAGAAACCATATATCAAATTAAATGAGACACAAATCAATAAATCATCATGAAGGATCAGAAGCAAGAGTGCAATCCCAGCCAATAGAATTTGTTGTTAAACTATCAAAGCTTTTGGGAAGCTGATCAAAGTTGGAAGACTCTTTCTCCTTCTTTTGTCTTCTTATATATATATCTATCTGTAAAGTCTGCACATGATTCGACAACTTCTGGTGGACTTTTAAAGACGCTAAAAATATCACCATTAGCACTAAATCAAGTCAAGTTTGACGGCCTATAAATTTCAACAAAATGTAGAATATATAACTATACAGTAACTTTCAGGCGGGATTCCAATTTTGCAAGCCTTAAAAATGAGGTACTCAACTTGAGCTAGAGCAATCACTTCTGCCATTCATATATTTTTGGTACAAAACCAATTCTTGGGGGAAGAACTTTGTATGGGTAAGGTCAAGGTCGATTCTAAAAAAAGAAAAGAAAAAATTAGGATCGAAATTATATACAGATCCACAATATTACGAAACTAGAGGTTTAGTTACGTTACTATATAGTTGAAATGAGATCAAGGCATGTTTTTCATGTGGGTGTGTTGATGATTATTATAATTGTTTTGATTGAAGATGTAGAAGACAACCTATACAGTGTATACCCAACAAATGGTGGAGTGGCATGCCTAGCTAGCTTTACCAATAAAATAAAGATATTGTGAAGTGCATTGTGAGTGGGACAAAGATACGGTGAATCTCATTTTAGATACGGTGGGTGGGTTCCACTGATCAGGAATTCTAATAAGAGAAATATAATTTATTCATGATTCATGATTATAATATTTATTAAAATTAATTGAGAATCAAATTATGTACGTAGATCTAACAAACAAATCAAAAATTAAGTTTCATTTCATAATTCCTTGTCCGGTGGAATTTTTTTTTTTTTTTTTGGAAGGAAATTCATTCATAGAAAAAGGTTACAAAGAACCCAAGTAATCGCTCAAGACAAGACCCCCATAGACAGGGAGCAGTCTTCCAGTCAAACAAACTTACCCTTATAATCAAGGGATAACTTAGCCAAACTATGGGCTACTTTATTACCTAGCCTAGGCACAAACGAAATAGAAGAAAAACAATGATTTTGCAAAAGAAGTAAAATGTCCTGTGGAAGTTAATTCTTCATTTCAATCCTCATTAATAAACATGGAAAAAATTGGATTAGTGGGTTTGAACCGATTGTAGTGGTTTAGTCATATTTTAGGTTTGTTTACCACTTTACCGTACAAAGCCTTCCTTAGACCCACCACCAAAATTGACGGCTCTTAGAAAAGTTTAAGGGTGGACTGCGAACTATTAAGCAATTAAAGAGCCATGTGGAAATGATGGAAACATTTGAGTACATAGAGAAGAGAGAGTGAGGTTCGAGTTATGACAGCAAGCCGCCATAGAAGGTGAAAAACTGTGGAAGGAAGCATATTAAGCAATTAAAGAGCCATGTGGAAATGATGGAAACATGTGAGTACATAGAGAAGAGAGAGTGAGGCTTGAGTTATGACAGCAAGCCGCCATAGAAGATGAAAAACTGTGGAAGGAATCACATTGAAGGTGTGTTAGGGATGACTTTTCAACTAAAACTTCTAGAGTAGATTTTTTACAAATAGAGTTTTTATTGAGTAGAACTTTTAACGAAAAACAGTATGTTATTTGGTATTCACTTAAAAAAACACTTTTAAGTTAGTTGATTTTTTTGCAAAATATCTCTAAAAAGTTGTTGTCATTAAAAAGTACACTAACAAAGTATTTGTAATATAAATATATAACGGTATATGGTGAAATATATAAAGTTCATACGAGGTAATTGAGACTATTTATCTTTTAATCTTTTTTAAAAAAAAAAACTCAAAAAGAGCTTCTTGGGAGAAGTTCAAATTTTGGGCTTCTCTCAAAAGATATAAAATAGTTTTTTTTTTTAATATCAAAAAAAGCAATTCTCTAGTTTTCCCAAACAACAACAAAAAAAAAAAACCATCTAAATGGTTTTTAACATTAAAGAAACACTTTTAACCTCTAGAAAAGTCATACCAAACACATACTAAGTTCATGATGCCAGACAGCTTGTAATTGTAAGTCTCTCTTGGATTCACTCAAAATCTTCCATATATAGTAAAGCTTATTGGCCGCCAAGTGAGAGTGATGTAGGAGATTTATTGGTAATTGTTGTTTTTCTTATTTGTAGTATTGATTGTATTGGACTTGTAAAAGTGTTCTATTTGGGCTTGTAAGTGGATTATATATACCACTATATAGCTTATTGTAAAAGGCAGTAAAGATGTTGATATTATTTTGATAAAATTGGTTATCAGATTGTTGTTTCCTTGATTGATTCCAGTTAGCCATGGATTTGGCTTAAACCTTCCATTTCCGCTGCGTCAGAGAGACTTATTCTGAAATAGCCTGCGCGAAGCCATGTTAAGATGGAAGAAGAGTGATGTTGTGACGTGACTATGACCAGGGCCAACCCTAGGGGGGGGGGGGGCCAAATGAGGCAACCGCATAGGACCCCCAAAAAAGAAGGCCCCAAATTTTTATTTTTATTTTTAAACATTAGATTTACAGTATATCTATCAGTTGGGTCAGTCCACATATATGTTTGATTAGAAAAGGCCCATATTCTTTCTTTATTTAAAAAAAGAGTGGCGATATTAGCACCCCTCAAAATCTATATGTACACCCCCTTTCGTAAGTACACCCCTAAAATATTTTAAAAATCTTTGATTTGTAAATAAACCCCACTTAATGCCAAAAATAATCTTTCTTTAATTTTATTGTATTCTATTATCTAATCAGATTTATTTAAAATTTTATTATTTCATATCTTTTTATTCAAATAAATGATTTCTCCAATATATATATATATATATATATATATATATATATATAACTCCTGCAAAAATAAATAAATAATAATAATAATAATAATTTGAAGTCACTAAAAAAAAAAATGTTTGAAAAAAATTTCTTTTTATTGCATAATTTTTTTTAAGCTCAAAATTCTCCAATTCCACTGAATTGAAAAAGTACTTTCTATAACCATATCTGGGGCATGTGTTGCTATAGCTCTTTTAGTTCCTTAATTTTTGTTTTTTTTTTTTAAATTTAAAATCCATCAATAGAAAACAGCAATTACACCAACCAAGAAGAAGGGTCATATGTAAAAAGAGGCTATCAGTACACAACAGTTTATTTCGATTCCTATTTTCCAAGAAAGTTAAAAAAAAAAAAAAAAAAAAAATTATTCATAAGAAATTTTATTGTTGGAATTGACTTTTGTTTTACTCAATTATAGCATTAAATTGTCCGTTAACTCAATCAATTTGTATTCCTTTTAAGAAATTGAAAGTAGTATTTAAAATAGAAGTTAGGGCCTCACTTTCTATACTTCGCCTCAGGTCCTGAAAATCCCACGTCGGCCCGGCGGTGATGATGGACCTAGCTTCGAAACATCATCATCTATTATTATCATTGGTTGTGTTGGGTGTGCAACCAAAGTCCCATATTGGCTAGACATGGGGAGGATCTTGGATATATAAGTATGGTAATAACCTGCATTGCATTGGTATCTTGTTTTAAGTACAGAACCTATATTTTCTACATTAGTATGATATTGTTCGCGATTTGCTGTTGGTACACTTACCAAAAAAACCCCATACCAATGGAGATTATTTCCATACTTAAAATCATCCCCTGTCTAACCAATGTGGGACTTTTGTTGCACACCCAACAGGTTGGGCGAACTTTTCGTTGTTTGAAGCAACATCAATTGTTATATGACGATCAAGAGGGGATTTGCATTCCACAACTCCCATTAGTGTAAAAGTTTATAAGATAATTAGTATTGTTTGTGGTGATATTTTCAGAGATGGTATTGATAATGGTGTTGTTGTTTAAGACCCCTTGGAGAAAGCTAGTGATCATGGGGATTGACAGGGTCAGCGCGGCCGCGGGCCGGTGGTGGTGAAGACGGTGGCGGGAACGATATCTGTGGTGTTGGGTTCGAGTGTCTACAGTGTGTTGAATATCCAGAAGCGTTGGATCGATGAGGGTCTGGTCAATCCAACGGACCAGGTCTTGATGGCCAAGCACCTCCTTGAAGCCACTCTGATGGGTAAATCTCAATTTCTCCAATTATTGGATGATTTATGATTTGTGATTGGAATGTTATTGATTTGGTGTTTTAGGAGGTGGGTTGTGTTTGGATCTTGCTTCTTTGATTGGTTTTGATTGGATTGTCGACGATGATACTGTGAATTTTGTTACAATTATATTGAAATCATTTTGAATCTTGTTCTGTTTTGAGGACATTAATATCAGTTGTCATTGTTGTGAATTTATCATACATATTTCTGCATCATTAGAAATTAAAGTTTAGGTCTTTTTTTATTTGGTTTCATTGAATACAAGCTCCTGTGCTTGTTAGTGCAAAGCTTATACTGTTTCATCGGTTTATCGCTACAATGGGAATTTCAACTATAAGAAAACTGATTTTTAGGCCTAAAACTGGTGTGATCAATGAGGTAAACATTTGTCTAGGCTATCTAAAGCATCAGAATTCACATTGGCCGATGATATTCGGACCTGAATATAACAAAGCCAGATTTCCGTTGGTGTATTGTGTATCATTTTGGATTGACATAGTGGTTTTCTTTACAGTGAAATAGTTATGTGTATACATTAATATAAGAGTCGTCTTGACTATAAACATGTGCCCTGAATCTGATATTTTTACTTCTCACTGCTACGATACAATCAAAGAAACCTACTTCTGAATTTATACATCATAACAAGTATCCCTTTGTTCTCTTTAGAGTTGCAAAACATAAAGACATGCATCCTAGCCTATCTAAGAATATCGCGATGACATTGATTGTTATGAGACTAGTTGACCTTTACATATGGTGGGACATCTTTTCCACAGTTTTTAACTTACGAATGGAGTTATTCAATTAAGCAGTCTAGTTGTTCTGTTTATCCTCTTTTCTTCCCCATGTTGAGTAGATTCGAAATATGAAGTTGACCATTTTGGTATATAGGTTGGTGATTGCAAAATTTTGTTACATGGAATGTGTGTTAGAATGGCACTTTCTGTCTACTTGTATATTGGGACATGTTTTGTAATTCTATTTATACAAGATTGAAGATTGCATTAAAATGTAGGATGGATTCTGTACTGTTTTCACAATCTTTTTCTTTCTTTTAAAATGAGAAAAGAAAAACCCTGTTTGATGATGTATTATCTTTTTGGAGTCCAATTGCTTCCTTTCTGTTATTCCAATGGATATCCTCACTAATTGATCGGAAGAGTACTCCTACCTAAAGAAGAAAAAGGAATTCCACGTAAGAGTACTACTATGCATCGCATTCCTTCCTTGGAGCTGTCATATTCCCTTTTTTAAGATATGGCATTCAAGTGAAAGAACCCATTTAGTTGTCGGTCAATCCTTGTTTTCTTTTGTTATGAACTCGAGTTTTCATGTTTAAGATTTGGCTTTTCATTTCTGTTTGAATTTGCAGTTGCTGTTAACTTTATTTTTTCTCCTTGAATTGGTATTAAACATGGAATAATTATCTGCAGGAGCCTCGCTTTTCCTCGCACTAATGATAGACAGGCTACATCATTATCTTAGAGAACTCCGCATACTAAGGAAGAGCATGGAGGCTGTAAAGAAGCAAACTCGAAGTTTGGAGGATGGGAAAGCTGCCGGTTCATTAGAGGAAATCAAAGTCTTGGAAGAAGAGGTCACAACACTGCTGGAAAAATCTAAGAAACTGTAAAAAGAAATTGAGACAAAGAAGAAAGAAGTCAATGTTGCAGAAGTCAGTGCAGTTGCTTTAAGGAAGCAATCTGAAGGATTCCTTCTTGAGTATGACCGTTTGCTCGAGGAGAACCAAAACCTCCGAAGTTCGTTACAGTCTTTGGACTGGAGAGCGTCACGTTCAAAGAGCAAGAAGAATACATAAGAAATCAAACAACTTTTGACAAATACTTTCCTGTTTCCCATTTGTTTTTCATACTCTTTGTCTTGGAGTTTGATGGTGGTTTTTTCGGTTACATTTGTCACGTGTGCAATGTTGTAATTCTTTTTTTTCGGAGAAAAATTTCAGGCAAAAGTAAAAAAGGAAGAAAAAGTAGATTGTTTTTCTTTGTGTTCAATTGAGTAGATTATAGAATGGATAAATCTTTCCCTGACAAATTGTAATACATTATAATGCTTGATTACAGAAAATTCTTTAACTGCTGATTTGTACAACTATCTTTGATGGATTGTGATTATATATAACCATAGCTGCATAATTCCTCTTATTTTGCAGCAGATCTTTTCGACTTCGAATTATTAACAAAATTCATTATAGGATCATCTTCATACAAGAGCTTATGGTTGGCTGCTGTGAACAGCATCAAGCCAAGGAAAACTAGAACCGAGAGTGCCGATAACACAAGCATCAATCCAGGAGCTGCACAAGTACCATTCACCTCTTGTGCATATCCAGCTGAGGCCAGAGCAAGGAACGTCATAGAAAACGAGTAAGCCCACCATGCCACATTGAATTTCCTCATTGATTTCTTGAAAAGAACTGGTCTACAAGCCTGTTATAGCAAATCAGACACAGAGACAATTAGTTAAAATGTTTGCTTAAATTTTGGTTTAGTGTAGAAAGTGTTCTAGTTTTTGATGTGAAATTAATTTACCAGAGATGTGAAGAGGAAGAGAGACAAGAAGAAAAGCATCTTCGATGTGGTATCAAAAGCTCCTGAAATGGAGTTCCAAGCTAAGCTGCCCATGCTTGGTGCCGCGATGAACAAGAAGAACGCCGGCCTCAGTATGGAAGGAAACTGGTTGCTGCCTGATAGCCGCTGATAAAGGGTAATGAAGAGTACTAAATAGTGAACCATACCGAGAGAGAACATGCAAACTGCAGTCTCTTTCCACCCCATCTTCGCCGCTGTTTGTGCAACCACGAAGTTAGCTATGACTGATATCTGGCTTGTCGGGTTTGCAAATATGGACAGAAACCGCTTCTCTGTTGTGAACCACTGTCCATAAATCTTTATATCAAGGAAGATGACAGGAATGGAAAATACCCAACAGAGAACCAAATACGAAACACTATTCGAAAGGATCACCGGAGATGATTGAAGCAAGAGAAGAAATGAAATCCAAGGAGCATACAAGTAGTTGACTCCTACATGGTGCAAGAACTCTACTTTCACCATGTGGAAGTGATGGTAACATTTGAGTACATAGAGAAGAGAGAGCGAGGCTTGAGTTATGACGGCAAGCCACCATAGAAGGTGAAAAACTGTGGAAGGAAGCACACCAGCTTGTGAGTCTCTCTTGGACTCCCTCAAAATCTTCCATAGTAAAGCTTGGCAACCAAGTGAGATGCTTATTCTGAAATAGCCTGCATGAAGCCTGGTTAAGATGGAAGAAGAGTGATGTGGACATGGCTTCGAAACATGGTCATCGAGGATTATCGGTTGATCGAATTTTTCATTGTTGGAAGCAACATCAATTGCTATCTGATGATCAAGTGGGGATTTGCATTCCAGAACTCCCATTAGTTTAAGTTTATAAGATGATTAGCATTTCATGTAACAGTGGGTGCGTATATAAGGAGAGAAAAGTGATGGTGAACAACAATTTTTTTTTAGGACCAATTGCACAAACGTCCCCGATTTTAGGCATAATTGTATATATATGGAATTTCTACCCATAATTACACAAACATCCCCTGTAATTAGTTGACTTTGTTAAATCTAACCATTGACCATAATTTTAACCAAAAATGACTAAAGTGCCCCTAGTTACCTATTTTATAATTAATTATATATATACTTTCTTTTGACAATTTATATATATACTTAAAAAAATAATTATATATATATTTAAAAAAATAATTACATATATACTTAAAAATAATAATTATATATAATACTTAATTTATTTATTTAAAAAAAATGGATTATGAAAATGTAAAAAATGGATTATAAAAATTGTTAAATAAATAAATTAAGTATTGTATATAATTATTATGTTAAGTATATATATAAATTGTCAAAAAAAAAAAGTATATATATAATTAATAATAAAATAGGTAACTAGGGGCACTTTGGTCATTTTTTGGTTAAAATTGTGGTCAATTGTTAGATTTAACGAAGTCAACTAATTACAGGGGATGTTTGTGTAATTATGGGTAAAAATTCCATATACATGCAATTATGCCTAAACTCAAGGGACGTTTGTGCAATTAGTCCTTTTTTTTAATTCTTTAGTTGACTTGAGAGAACTAAAACTAATTAATGTTGTCTTCCTCAAATCCGGAGTTATACCGTCTAATGGTTCAAGTACGAGACCTTATGATTCTAATAACAAATTGATATAAGACATATGTGTCATATGACACAAATCATCGTCACGGATCAGAAGCAAGAGTGCAATCCCCGCTATTAGAATTTGTTGTTAAACTATCTATGCTTTTAGGAGCTGATCGAAGTGGTTCTCTAGTAAGGACGTCCAACCACAACCACACATTCATAATGGGTATGAGTATTTGTTAATGTGGGGCTGTGGGTCCATTGTAAAATTGTGGTTGTGGTTGGATGTCCTATAAATTATAAAATCATGTGTGTGTGTAAAGTCTGCACATGATTTGACAATTTCTAGTGTTCTGTTGAAGATCCTAAAAATATCACCATTTGCACTTTTGCAGTATATGATCAAGTGCTATAAATTTCAACAAGATGTAGAATATATAACTTTATAGTAACTTTGAGGTGTGAAATTTCCCGTACGAAATTTCAAATAGTTACCGGTATCTATTGAATTAACACGACTAGCTATTGGGGATTTCGCATGGGAAAGGAGAGATATATAGTTAGTGATCTGCATTCATTTTCCATCCAATCTTGCTATAGTTTTATTAGGTTATGGAGATTGATAGTGTTTCAAGAGGAAAGCCGACAGAAAATAATATTTTCATTATATTATTAACATAGTGCATGGCTCAAAATTAATTAAACCCATTGGTCCTAATCAATGTTTTCCAAGTTCTTTACTGAATTACCACGCGAATGAAATAGAAGAGCGATTGGATGGTGTTAGATAATTAAGCAAAAGATAAAACAGATATAAAGCAATGGTATATATTGACCTAATAAGTTGGATAATGACTGACTAAGAAAAGATTTTTCATGTTTACTTGGTTTCCCAAATTTCAATTTAGGTTGTTGTGGATTCCACTTAATGTTTATATATAAATATGATCTTCTTGCAAAATGATTCCTTTGTCCTTACTCGTAGAATATAACATATCTCGATGGATAATAATTCTCTAATCATTCGTTCAAAAAAAAAAAAAATTCTCTAATCATGTCTTTTCAAAATCGAAATTACTTGAGCGTGGTGGAACTTTAAGGCTGAAATTTTATTTCAAGACTGACTTGATCAGAGAAAAACCCTCTAGGTGTCATGTACAACACTTTTTCAGTCCCCTTCATTTGTGTACATAACACTTTTTGACATTGGAAACGGATCATTTACATAGTTTAGATTAATTTCCAGAAAAATGACCAATGAAAGTAGGACTGAAATTCAATCGAATGAGAGGCATTTCCATAGTTTTATAAGTGAGAAAAATCTAACTTTTAACAATTAGAACAAGATTCTTGCATGTTCTAATTTGGAATTTTGTAAAGCTCTCTCTAGTCAGATTTTGATTTGCAAGCCTTAAAATGAGGCACTAGCCCAACTTGAGCTAGAGCAAGCACATCTGCCATTCATATATTTTTGGTACAAAACCAATTCTTGGGGGAAGAACTTTTTGGGGGAATATATAGTTGAAAAGAGATCAAGGCATGTTTTTCATTTGGAGGGTTGTCATGTTGATGATTATTATAATTGTTTTGATTGAAGATGCAGAAGACAGCCTATACAGTGTATACCCAATAAAGATGTTGTGAAGTGCATAGTGAGAGGGACAAAGAATTGGATTGTGCTTTTAACAAGGAATTTATTTGTTGGGCACTGGATCTCATTTTAGATTGGGTGGGTGGGTCAAACTAATCAGGAATCCTAATAAGAGAAATAGAATTAATTCATAATTCGTGATTACAATTTTTACTAAAATTAATTGGGAATCAAATTATGTACATAAATCCAATTCACAAATCAGGAATTAAGATCCACTTCATGATTCCTTGTCCCGTGGAACTTAATTTTTTTTCATTTCAATCCTGATTAGTAAACACGGCAAAAATTGGATTAGTGGGTTGAACCAATTATTGTGGTTTGGTCATATTCTAGGTTTGTTTACCATACAAAGCCTTCCTTATTTTACCTTTAAGACCCACCTACCAAAATTGACGGCTCTTAGAGAAGTTCAATTAATGGTGGACAAAGAAACCAAAAAAAATGGTGATAATTGGGAACTATTAAACAATTCGAGAGCCATGTGGAAATGATGGAAACATTTGAGTACATAGAGAAGAGAGAGTGAGGCTTGAGTTATGACAGCAAGCCACCATAGAAGGTGAAAAACTGTGGAAGGCTTATTCTGAAATAGCCAGCGTGAAGCCTAGTTGAAGAGTGCTGCTGTGACTGTGACTGTGACTGTGATGATGGACATGTCTTCGAAACATCGTCATCATCGATTATTATCATTGGTTGGTCGAATTTTTCGTTGTTTGAAGCAACATCAATTGCTATATGATGATCAAGACTCAAGAGGGGATTTACATTCCACAACTCCCATTAGTGCAAGTTTATAAGATGATTAGCATTTCATGTAACGTTAGTGGCCTAGTGGGTGCTTATATGTAAGGAGAGAAAAGTTCTGGTCATGAACCACAATCTTTAAAAATTCTTTAGTTGACTTGGGAGAACTTTATATAACTTTATTCTTAGATATATATATAATTAATGATCTTCATGCATTTCCCATCCAATCTTGCTATTTTTATTAGGTTATTGAGATTGATAGGTTAATACATGGCTCCAGGAAAAGCTAGCTCATGCCAAATTGAATCCAGTGGTTCTGATCAATGTTTCTCCAAGTAATTCACTGGATTACCATGCAAAAGAAAAAGAATATATAATTAAATGGATGGTGTACGTCAGATAAGCAAAAGAGAAAGAGATAAAGCAATGGTATTGGCTCTTGAGGCTCAGGAATGAAATGAAAGGGAATCAAGTAACATGGGAAAGATAATCGAAAAAGGGAACTTGATTCCTTATGTTGGAGGGGGAAACTTAATTACTATTTGTGTGTGTGGCCCACATAATTTGATTTTCAACTATTTTTAGTAAACACAAATTAGGAAACAAGAATTAAGTTTCCTTCCCCTTATTATGATTCATGATTAATAAATGCACTCATAATGTATATTAGCCTAATAAGTTGGATATCAGAGGCGCTACTTGGTTTATCTTTCTTTGATGGAAATCTTTGTTTCCCGTATTTATGGAAAAGGTAACCAGGTTACAAATAGTTTAATCTCTCATGGTCTTTCCTTTGCTCAGGATACATGGTGGTTTACTTCCCGACCTTTTTGTAATTCTTTTTAGAGATTTATCTCTATTGCTTTTTTATCGTTTTAGATGATTTAATTTTTGGGGTTTGGATCTTGTCCCCCCTATTGTTTATATATTTATTTATTTAAATTTTTTTCTTCAATAAATATTTTCCTCTTAAGAGGTCACAGGCATGGCATTGGATTTATTTTGGGGTGCCAACCTAGTTGGGATTCTTGAAGTTTTCTTTGATGTTTTCCCCTCTTGTTGGATTTTGCTTTAAAAAAAAAAGTTGGATATTGGCTGATAAGAAAAGAATTTTCCTATCTTTTTTTTCTTTGGTTTTCCAAATTTCAAGTTAGGTTGTTGTGGATTCCACGATTCCACTTCATTATACATATTTGTTCTCCTTTAAAAAAGTTTATTTATTTATTTTTTGTAGTACTCTAGTACCTATATAGCTTAGTGAATACAAATTCACATGCCCCCTTAGGGCTCAATATGTATATGATGTTGCAAAATGATTCATTTGTTCTCACACGTAGAATATAACATATCCAGATTGATAATAATTTTTTAGTCAAGTCAGTTCTGAAATTCTTTTTGGGTTCCACCATATTACATAACTTCAACATAGATATTTTATTTCAGGACTGATCACCTGACCAGAGAAGGACCCTCTAGATGAATGTGCAACTCTTTTTCGACTCCCATAACACTTTTTGACGTAGAAAACTGATCATTCTCATAGCTTTGATTAATTTCTAGAAAAAGTACTTAGAAAAATGACCATTGGAAGTGGGGGCTGAAATTTGATCGAATGAGAGGCATTTGCACGGTTTGTAGGTGAGAAAAAAAAAAAAGACTTTAAGCATAGACCATCAATTTAAGAATAAACTTAGAGCAAGATGCCTGCACGGCTGCACGTACGTTTTAGGTAGGAATTTTGTAATTAAGCACATCTGCCATTCATTACTTTTGGTACAAAAACAATTCTTGGGGAAGAACTTTTTATGGGTCAGGTCCGTTCTAAAGTTGTATAACGTCAACGTTACGAAACTAGATGTTTAGTTATATAAAATTGGGTTCAAAAATTAAATAGCACCGCTTTAATAAGTCTTGTTTTAATAGCACCAAAATATGTGGTGAGACCAAAATACCCCCACTTACTCTTTTTCTTTTTATTTATTTTTCTCGAAAATTCAAGACTTATTTGCAGTTTCCAGACTTATTAGGTTAAATTCGAGACTTATTTTACAAATTCGACTTATTCATGAGTTTTCGAGACTTATGAATGCGTTTCGAGACTTAATTCAAGTTTGTTCGGGACTTATTCTGTTCGACCTCCATCAATGGTGACAGTGACAATCCGACGACGGCGTCGGTTGACTCCGGAGATAGTTGGATCTGGAAGATCGAACGACGCTGAGTTCGTTGGCACCATCGTTTTAGTCAGATTTGCGACGGATCGTCATAGATCGGACAATGAAGATTCACGACGGTTTGGGTTTGGCTTCGTTTCTCTCTCTACACAGCTCGAAAATGTAAACGAACACTTCGGTACAATGATTGGCACTCGACGAACGTTTTCCCGGTAGTTTTGCCAGTCAAGTCGCCGATCGGCGGTGACACCTCCATTGAAGCTCCATCAATGGAGGTTTTGGAAAAAGGAAGAAGAAAGAAGGTGAAGGATACATAAGAGAAAAGAGAAGAAGCTGGGGGGTATTTTTGTTCAAATTCCATTTTTGGTGCTATTAAACAAGAGTTATTAAAGTATGATAGTTGTACAAGTCAAAATTGAAAATGTGCTATTTACCCCTATTTCCTCTATTATCTTTACATATAGTTGAAAAGAGAAGCAAAGCTCATGAAGCAACAGTTATTAGGCTGAGGCCTTTCTCACAAATGTGTGAGTACTTTCTAATAAACATCACCTACCCAAGCGACTCACTCACCCTTCTCGCCTGGTTGAGGTCTGAAACCTGAAACGTAAAACCTAAGAAAATTAAAAATATCATAAGGGTATTTCACTCCATTAAAACAATTCATTCCATCCCACTCATGCAGACCAATCTACCTTTCATAATATTTTTGTCATTTTCCAAGGTCAAAAACGTAAGAACATGCTTTGATGTCTAGCTATGTGTAATTGAGTCATTTTACACCTTTACATAGTAGATGTTTAGACTTAATAGATTTTGACCAACGGTGAGGAGGTCAATGCCAATTAATGAAAAAAAAAATTTGTTTACGGTTATAAAAAATCAAACCTCATGGAGTTTTGGTGTAATTTGCTCTACAGTAAAACCCCTATAAAATAATATCGTTGGAACCGGGGGAAATTATTATTTTAGAGGGGTTATTTATTTATCGATAAATTAATAATTTATTAATTTAATTTAAAAAGAGTTTTATGTTTTTATTATTTTTTTTTTATAAGTTTTATATTTTTTACTTTTACATGTATTATACATATTTTCGAACAAGATACATATGTACATAGAAATTAATAAGTACTTACATATGTGTATACATAAATATTAATAAGTGAGGGATGTTGATCACCTTTTGAATTATCCAAGTGAAAATGATATAGTGTTGGAATCGTCTACTGATGAAGAAATTATTCAAGGGGTAATGAATACCCCTACCGATGATTATGATCCAGATGATAGCATTGTTTTACCAAATGTTTTTTCAAAAGATGTCTTTCAAGCAGTAGTAACAATAAATAACTTCTTGCTACCAAAATATATATATATATATATATATATATATACCAAATATGGTGTATGATTTGCAAAAAATTAAGGATCAGATTGAGTTCGGTTTCAATACAAATAGAAGTTGTTAAGTTGTTTTTTTTTTTTTTTTTTTTTTTTTTTTTTTTTTTTTTTTTTTAATTTTTTTTTTTAAAGGAAGTTGTTAAGTTAAACGTTTAGTGATATGTATTATGAATTTTTATGTGTTATATTTTGTATATATTTAATGAATTATTAATTTATATATTCGTTGGGACCTAAGGGACTTCAAAAAAATATATTATCTTATGCATTTAGCGAGATTATTAATTTAGTACATAGGCCCGAGTCAGGATCGGAAGATTTTATTATTTAAGCATGGTTATTAATTTATCAAACATTCGTTTATCGGGGTTTTACTGTATATGTTTTTATGGAAGAGAGGCTTTTGAAAAATTATTCAGATCAAGAATCAAAGTATTCAGACCGCAACTGCTAATTTAAAAAAAAAAAAAAAAAAAATGGTTTCTGATTTCTTGTATTGAGAAGAGAAGCAGAAACAGCTGAGGAGACACGCAAAGAGAGGAAAAAATCAGGATAGAATTTTTAATTTTTCCTCTTTCACACTTTTTTTCCGTACCATTTACGGTGGTAGTAACTCAAACTTGAAACATTACTAAACTGAAAGAGCATTCTTACCACCAAGACACATATGAGGATGATCTCACTCGCAATCTTTTATCCATCTAATATAATAATAATACTAAATCACGATAGGGTAACTCGAACTTGAAATATTACTAAACTGAAAGAGCACTCTTACCACAAAGACACTGTGGATATTTTTTAGTCCACCTTAAGTTCATCAGCAGGCCCAATGTGGTGCCCAGATACAAGTCCTGATTCAGCCCAAACCGAAGCCCAGAATGAAGCCCAAATCAGACCCAACTTGTTGCTGTTACAGAAGCTATTAAAGAAGCCATTTGGCTTCAAGGTCTCCTAAGTGAAATAGGTGTGTTCAGGGGCAAAGCTGTCATTTTTACAGACAGTCAAAGTGCTTTGCACTTGTGTAAAAATCCTGTCTTTCATGAAAGGACTAAGCACATAGAGGTTAAGTACCATTTTATTAGAGATAAAATCTCTGAAGGTACTATTGAGGTGGAAAAAGTCTCCACTGAAGAAAATCCAGCTGATATGGGGACTAAAGTTGTTCCCTATAGCAAGCTTAAGCATTGCTTGAACTTGCTGAAAATTGGTGAGTATGGTTAACTGTTTGTATGTGTTTTTTGAGCGAGGTTAGAGGAGCTTACTTTGCTATATGAACTTAAGATGAACTAAGGTGGAATTTATGGATATTTTTTAGTCCACCTTAAGTTCATCAGCAGGCCCAATGTGGTACCCAGATACAAGTCCTGATTCAGCCCAAACCGAAGCCCAGAATGAAGCCCAAATCAGACCCAACTTGTTGCTGCAGTCAAACCAGGTCAACCTTCTAAAGTCGGTGCATGTGTTGATTGATATCAGAATTGTGGAGATAAGGGCTGAGTCATGAATTGCGGAGCTGATGTGGCGTGTTCCTATTGGTCTCAACAGATTACACTTACACCTGTACTGATAAGGCTATAAAAGGAATAAGATGGAGAGAGAAGGTTCAGTTTTCAGATCAGATTTTTCTCCTAAGTTTCAAAAGGCTCTCTCTCTCCCGAAAGTTTATCATCTTCTCCTCTCTTGTGATCGATCTGATTTTCTTGTGAGGGATTTGTAATTTCTTAAGGGATCTGATAGTTCTGTGAGTGAGGAATACGTGATTGCTGTTGTATTCTTGATTGAGAGGGGTTTGAGGTCTGTTTGTACTCACTGAAAGTGAGAGGGTTTTAGGGTTTGTAAGATTGGTTCTTGACCAATCGGGGTTCTTGTGATTTCTGAGTTTCGTGTGGTTGTTTGTGGCTTGTAATCGATACTCATATAGTGGAAGTGAGCCCCTCTGGTTGGCTCAACGTGGATGTAGGCTAGTTATAGCCGAACCACGATAAAATCCTCTGTGTTCTCCCTTCTCTTCTTCTCTGTTCTGCTTTTACTGTTATCTGCTCTTTTCTTGTCTATATTTACTTGTCAGATTACCTTGCTAGTCTGATTAGTGTATTCTGACCTAGGTAATAGGTTCAGATGTCTTCTTGATCAGTCTTTACTGATTCGTGAGACTGTAACAGCAGATAGTGTTCATTTAAGTTGATTATTGGAGTTATTGTGTATCTCGGTTACTGCTATTGGGAGGTGTATACCGTTTCAGATCCTATCAAGTTTGATAGTTAAATTTGTTGCATGCTGTGTGAATTATTGTTGTTGGTTAATACTTTTATTTCCGCTTGTTTTCTTTGTGTAAGTGATTCTTACAGCTTCTTTGAGGATTGACAGCAGGTGTTATAGGTGCTGTTAGGTACCTTAAACCTAACAGTGGTATCAGAGCCTCGGAACAGTACCAACGGCGACCTTGGAAGCTGAAGATCCTCCAGTTGTGGAGTCTTCAGCAGAAGACACAGCTGGAGAAGAAGAAGGAACCAGCAGTGCAATTGCTAGCACTAGCAAAGTGGTAACAAATTCCGATTTCTCTAATTTCAATAATTCTTTTAAACCTGTTATGAGCATGAAATTCGATATTGATAAATTCGATGGCACTGGGGATTTCAGAATTTGGAGAAGGAAGGTGAAAGCCTTACTTTCTCAACAGAAAATCCTCAAGGCCATTGAAGGTCTGGATAAATTGCCTGTTAGTCTGAATGATGAACAGAAATCTGATATGTTAGAAATGGCCCTAGGAACCATAATACTGAATCTTTCTGATAATGTATTAAGGGAAGTGAATGATGAAACTACTGCCTATGGTGTATGGAATAAACTGGAAAGCCTTTACATGACTAAGTCACTCACTAATAAAATATATCTGAAAGAAAGACTTTTTGGTTTTAAAATGAACCCTTGTAAAGGCCTAGGTCAAAATCTTGATGAATTCAAGAAAATGACCATTGAGTTGGTCAATGCAGGAGAAAAAGAGAAACTAAGTGATGAAAATGAAGCCATAATACTTCTTAATTCTTTTCCTGACTCTTTTAAAGATGTTAAGGCTGCTATAAAATATGGCAGAACTTCTTTAAGTCTTGAAGAGTGTATTTCTGCCCTTAAATCTAAAGAACTTGAATTAAAAATTGAAAAGAAAGATAATGGGGAAAACTTGTTTGCTAGAGGCAGGCAGCCTGTTAAAAACTATAACAACAACTCTAATAATAAGTATAAAGGCAGAAGTAAGACTCCTAACCATAGATCCCAATCTAGAAATAGAAATGGCTCTAGGAAGTGTTACTTCTGTGGTAAAGAGGGTCATATTAAAAAATATTGTTATGAGTTTAAGAAAAAGATGCAAGAAAAGACCCAATCGAATGGTGATGCTGCTGTAGCGTCTAAATCCTATGAACCTAGTGAGGTTTTGGCTGTTAGCACTGAGGATAGGAGTTCTGAATGGATCCTTGACTCAGGCTGTTCTTTCCACATGTGTCCTAAAAGGGAAATGTTCACTGAGTTCCAAGAACTCAACAGTGACAGTGTTTTGATGGGTAATAATCAACAATGTAATGTGGAAGGTATAGGGTCTGTTGCTTTGAGAATGTATGATGGTATGATTAGAGTCTTTAGGGATGTGAGATATGTGCCAAACCTTAAGAGAAATCTAATTTCTCTAGGTACCTTAGATGAGGAAGGTTATTCCTATAAGGCTGAAAGAGGTGTTCTAAAAGCCTCTAAGGGTTCTCTTGTTATTCTTAAGGGTGACAAGAAGAATGGCCTATATGTTCTTAGAGGTGGAGCTGTCACTAATGATACTGCCTGTATAGCCTCTAAAATCAGTGACAAGGGCATCCTTTGGCACATGAGATTAGGCCATATGAGTGAGAGAGGTATTCTTGAGTTGAGCAAAAGAAATCTCCTAAATGGGGATCAAGTGAATAAGCTGGATTTTTGTGAGTGTTGTGTCCTAGGAAAACAACATAGGATCAGCTTTAACACTGCTCAACATACCTCAAAACAGATTTTAGAATATGTCCATTCTGATTTGTGGGGGCCTTCTAAGGTACCTACACATGGTGGAAACAGATATTTCCTATCTTTAATAGATGATCACTCAAGGAAAGTCTGGATATATCTTCTAAAATCCAAAGATCAAGCTTTTGAGAGTTTCAAAGCTTGGAAGAGGTTGGCTGAAAACCAAACCTCTAAGAAATTGAAAGTCTTAAGGACTGACAATGGGTTGGAATTCTGCAATATGGAATTCAACAGCTTCTGTGATGATCAAGGCATTTTAAGACATAGAACTGTTAGGCATACTCCACAACAAAATGGGGTGGCTGAGAGAATGAATAAGACCATCTTAGACAAGGTTAGGTGTCTGCTTATAGGCTCTGGTTTGAGCCAGAATTTTTGAGGGGAAGCTGCTGCTACTGCTACCTATCTGATCAATAAGTCTCCCTCCACTGCCATATCCCTTAAAACACCTGAAGAAATTTGGACTGGGAGGCCTCCTAGTCTGAACCACTTGAGAGTTTTTGGGTGTGCTGCCTATGCTCACCAAAATGAAGGGAAACTAGAACCTAGGTCCTTAAAAGGTGTGTTTCTAGGTTATCCCTTAGGTGTCAAGGGTTATAGAGTTTGGCTGAGAGACCAAACTGGTTTTAAGGTGATAATAAGCAGAGATGTCATTTTTGATGAGTCCAAAATGCCTTGTAAAATTCTGGACCAGCCCATTGAATCTAAAACAGATCCTTTAAAGGATGATGCTAATACAATTCAGGTGGAAGTTAGCAGCCCACTTCATAGTCCAGATACTGTAGAAGAAAATCCCATTGAGGATGATGGGGCTGCCCATTCTGATGATATACATCAGGTGGAAGAGAGTCATAAACAGCCAGAGGTCCTTAATCCTCTAGCTGATTATGAACTGGTTAGGGATAGGGCTAAAAGAATCAGTAAACCTAACAGTAAATTTTCTTATGCTGATGTTGTTTCATTTGCTCTATGTACTGGCCAAGAAATTGAAAATTATGAACCTAGAACCTTCAGTGAAGCTGTCAATTGCATTGACAAGCTGAAATGGCAGCAAGCCATGCTAGAAGAGATGAACTCTATAGAGAAAAACCAGACCTGGACCTTAGTAAGAAAACCTGAAAAACAAAAGGTTGTGGCTTGTAAATGGCTGTACAAAATCAACGACAGCCTAGAGCAAAATGTTTCTCCTAGATACAAGGCTAGATTAGTGGCTAAGGGTTTTACACAAAGGGAGGGAATTGATTATAATGAGATATTCTCCCCTGTTGTGAAATATAAAACCATTAGGATTATTCTAGCCTTAGTGAGCTATTTTGACATGGAATTAGAAAAATTGGATGTCAAAACAGCCTTTTTGCATGGGGACTTAGATGAGACTATCTATATGTCCCAACCGAAGGGTTTTGAATCTAAATCTAAACCCTCACATGTTTGCCTTCTTAAAAAGTCCTTATATGGGCTTAAACAAGCACCTAGACAATGGAATAAGAAATTTGATAGTTTTATGACTAGCATAGGTTTTCACAAAAGCAACTTTGATGCATGTTTATATTTCAGTAGTGAAAATATTGATAATTCTGTCTATCTGCTTTTGTATGTTGATGATATGCTAATTGCTAGTAAAGAAATGTCTAGGATTATTGATTTAAAGGAGAAACTGAAATCTGAATTTGAAATGAAAGATTTAGGTAATGCAAAAATGATTTTGGGAATGGAAATTGTGAGAATAAGAAAAGAAAACAGTTTGTGTAGAAAACAGTTTGTGTTTAAAACAGACCAATTATTTGAATAAGCTGGTGGACAGATTTGCAATGAGAAATTGCAAGCCTGCCAATGTTCCTCTATGTGCTAGTTTTATGTTGTCTGCTGCCCTATCACCTAGGTCCTTAGAGGAAAGTAGATATATGGAAGAAATTCCCTATTCTAGTGCTGTTGGGTCTGTAATGTACTCTATAATTAGCACTAGGCCTGATTTAGCACAGGCCATTAGTGTGCTATCAAGGTACATGGCCAATCCCGGGAAAGGCCATTGGAATGCCATGAAATGGCTTCTAAGGTATATCAGCTCTACCACTGAAGTGGGGCTGAATTATGACTGTTCTAATACAGTGTTAGACTTAATTGGCTATGTGGATTCTGACTATGCTGGTGATAGGGATAAAAGGAGGTCCACTTCCTCCTATTTTTTCACTATTGCTGGCTGTTGTGTTAGTTGGAAAAGCCAACTACAATCAGTGGTTGCTTTATCTACTACTGAGGCAGAATATATAGCTGTTACAGAAGCTATTAAAGAAGCCATTTGGCTTCAAGGTCTCCTAAGTGAAATAGGTGTGTTCAGGGGCAAAGCTGTCATTTTTACAGACAGTCAAAGTGCTTTGCACTTGTGTAAAAATCCTGTCTTTCATGAAAGGACTAAGCACATAGAGGTTAAGTACCATTTTATTAGAGATAAAATCTCTGAAGGTACTATTGAGGTGGAAAAAGTCTCCACTGAAGAAAATCCAGCTGATATGGGGACTAAAGTTGTTCCCTATAGCAAGCTTAAGCATTGCTTGAACTTGCTGAAAATTGGTGAGTATGGTTAACTGTTTGTATGTGTTTTTTGAGCGAGGTTAGAGGAGCTTACTTTGCTATATGAACTTAAGATGAACTAAGGTGGAATTTATGGATATTTTTTAGTCCACCTTAAGTTCATCAGCAGGCCCAATGTGGTACCCAGATACAAGTCCTGATTCAGCCCAAACCGAAGCCCAGAATGAAGCCCAAATCAGACCCAACTTGTTGCTGCAGTCAAACTAGGTCAACCTTCTAAAGTCGGTGCATGTGTTGATTGATATCAGAATTGTGGAGATAAGGGCTGAGTCATGAATTGCGGAGCTGATGTGGCGTGTTCCTATTGGTCTCAACAGATTACACTTACACCTGTACTGATAAGGCTATAAAAGGAATAAGATGGAGAGAGAAGGTTCAGTTTTCAGATCAGATTTTTCTCCTAAGTTTCAAAAGGCTCTCTCTCTCCCGAAAGTTTATCATCTTCTCCTCTCTTGTGATCGATCTGATTTTCTTGTGAGGGATTTGTAATTTCTTAAGGGATCTGATAGTTCTGTGAGTGAGGAATACGTGATTGCTGTTGTATTCTTGATTGAGAGGGGTTTGAGGTCTGTTTGTACTCACTGAAAGTGAGAGGGTTTTAGGGTTTGTAAGATTGGTTCTTGACCAATCGGGGTTCTTGTGATTTCTGAGTTTCGTGTGGTTGTTTGTGGCTTGTAATCGATACTCATATAGTGGAAGTGAGCCCCTCTGGTTGGCTCAACGTGGATGTAGGCTAGTTATAGCCGAACCACGATAAAATCCTCTGTGTTCTCCCTTCTCTTCTTCTCTGTTCTGCTTTTACTGTTATCTGCTCTTTTCTTGTCTATATTTACTTGTCAGATTACCTTGCTAGTCTGATTAGTGTATTCTGACCTAGGTAATAGGTTCAGATGTCTTCTTGATCAGTCTTTACTGATTCGTGAGACTGTTACAGCAGATAGTGTTCATTTAAGTTGATTATTGGAGTTATTGTGTATCTCGGTTACTGCTATTGGGAGGTGTATACCGTTTCAGATCCTATCAAGTTTGATAGTTAAATTTGTTGCATGATGTGTGAATTATTGTTGTTGGTTAATACTTTTATTTCCGCTTGTTTTCTTTGTGTAAGTGAATCTTATAGCTTCTTTGAGGATTGACAGCAGGTGTTATAGGTGTTGTTTAGGTACCTTAAACCTAACAGACACATTTGAGAATCGGATGATCTCACTCACAATCTTTTATATACCCATCTAATATAATAATACTAAACTATTACCACTATGTTTTCATATTCGTATATGATGTATCTATCGAAACTCGAGGAAATTCTAGCTGCTTCTAGGAGGGACAAAGAAAAAAACAAAACAAAACAAAAAAAAAAAAACAAAAAAAGGTTTTTCAAAGATTCGTTTCACTTTTTTTTTAGATTAATCTTTGTTAGTGCTTACTCTTGATATTTTTGTTTCACTTTTTATTAATAAATAATAAATAAATAATAAATCGTTGTTAGTGGTTACTCTTGATATTTTTATTTCACTTTTTTTTTTTTAAGATTAATCTTTGTTAGTGTTTACTCTTGATATTTTTATTTCACTTTTTTTTTTTTTAAGATTAATCTTTGTTAGTGCTTACTCTTGATATTTTTATGTGTTTATCTTTCTAGAAAATCAAGTATGGAATGAGAGATATTGAAAAACAAAAAAAAAAAAAAAAAAAAAAAAAAAGGTAATATAACTAAACAGTTTCTTATTGAATTATCCTTCTAATTTCAACATTCACTTTTATTTGCTAATTTTTTTTTTTTTTTTTTTGAATTATTTAGAATGGAGTCGGTCATTTATGGGTTTATAAAGTATTTTAAACTACTTTTAATATTTGACGAAATAATAGTTTTTAAAATATGCTTGGTTTTATGGTATTTGTACGTGATCCCTCAATTTATTTAAAAAAAAAAAACATCGAATAGATATATTCTTAGTCAACCATTAGTCAAATTTTGATAAAAAAAAAAATTAAAATAACACATATACAAATTAATTTAATAAAATTAATATATGATTATAAATTTTAAAAAAAAAAACACATTTTAAAAAAGAAAATGAATATAAAAAGTAAAAATCATATAAAATAGAATATATTTTTTTCAAAAAGAACAATAGAGAAATTAAATATATTTTTTTTTAAAGATCAGTCCCCGGTTGATTTTTGCTTGAGTGAATTAAATCATTGGATAAAATGTGAACCACCAAGAAAATTTGATCTATTTGCACAGCACCACTGGACAAAATAGTATTGAACAACAGCATTTTTGGACAAATTTAAGGGTGAAACTAGAAAGGAAAAAAAAAAAATCAAATATTTGATTTGGAGAAACAGTAAAGTGAAAATCATAGGCATTTTTTTTTTTTTTAATTGATGTATTGTGAAATGTTAATGGGTTACTGGGCCTATTAAGCCAACATTATGGGCCTTTTCGATGGATTAAAGCCCAACAAACTCAAATATATACTTTGTCCAATATAAAAATTCAACTGACCGGATTACAATAAGTTGTAATTGAAAATGGACAATGCTTGAAAAAGTGATTTTGCAAGAGTAGCACATAAAGTGGAAATACTGTTGTTTGGTTATCTATTTTAGGTTTGTTTTATAGTTTTTGAAGAAACTCCTGGCTCAAATATAGAAGCGCTTATTCAGTCTAGCAATGTCTCAAGTTTGAGTAATCTCCATTGTAAATGGTGTATCAGAAAATAAAGTTTTCGAAGAAAAGTAACCTAGCTAACAAAATTGATGGCTCTTAGAGAAGCTCAAAGGATGGGCAAAAAATAAAAACAATTGGGAACTCCAAGCAATTCAAGAGCTGTGATTGTAAAACTAGAAACCAAATTTTTATTATTCCTTGAAAAAATAAGATCTCTACACATTAAATGATTAGCACATTTACATGCCAATGTTATCACTAAGCTTTTGATATCATGACTACTGCTGCCATTGCTTACACTGCTAATGTTACAAGTATTTATCTCACTAATTTTTATGGACTCTTGAGGACTATCCAAGTCACTAGCTCTTTTCACTTTACCGGCCCATAACATGTTGCGGTTTTGGTTGTGGTCGTGGTTGATATTGAGCGGAGGCAGTCCCCGCTCTTCTTCGCTGCCATTGGTCCTCACCGTCACCCAAGTTTCGTCAAATTCCCAATTGAGCATTGAGTTTTTTGAGTTCTCTCCACTCAATTGTCGAATTCTCTCCAATGGAGAACTCGAACAACTTGAACGATTCTCCTCATGCCTTGAATTCCATGTCGTCTCTAAAAATCCATCCTCCATCAAATTCCAGAAGCCTTGATTCAACACACTTGTCGGAGTTTTCGAAATATAATCATCAATCTCTCTCGAAAACGAACCAGGTTCATTGACGAATTCGTGTTTAAGTAGTTCACTAGCTGACCACCTCTCTCTGGGGTCTTTTATCAAACACTTAGCTACAAAATCCTTAGCTTGCTTTGAACAAAAATTAGGAATCTCCGGTACATCGCCTGAGAACCCGATCCGGTAAAGAGCAGTAACCGGGTCGGATAACCCGACCCACGGCGGCCGTCCGGTGGCCATCTCGATGACAGTACACCCAAGAGCCCACACGTCAGCAGGAAACGACTGTTCCTCACCACGCGCCACCTCCGGCGCCATGTACAGCGGTGTACCCATGATTTGCAGCTCCCAATCATCGCTCGACACGTCATCACCGACCCGCTTCGCGCAACCAAAGTCCGCGATTTTCGCGCCATCTCCGGCGACCAAAACGTTTTGACTCTTGATGTCGCAATGCGCTACTCCATTGCAGTGAAGGTACTCCAGCCCCAACAGCATCGCGCGAGTGTACGACCGGACAATTCCGTCGTCAAGTCCGCCGTCTCCGCCGCGCTTGCGAATTTCGTCCGCCACCGTTCCGCCGTGCGCGTATTCCAGGAACAGATTGTACATAGACCCGCCGTTTTCCGACGAAATTCCACAGCCTTTGTAAGCTACAATGTGAGGAGACGTCAATGTGGAGAGAATTCTCTGTTCCCTTTGAAGAAATTCTGAATTTGAGAGCTGAGTTGACTTGACTGCAAACACCTGACCCGACCCGTTATCCGTAGCAATAGAGACGACGGCCGTCGAGCCACGGCCGATGGTTTGTCCTCGAGTCCATCCCATTCTTCAAAGCTCTCAAAAGGGTGTCGAAAAACAACACGAGTCTGGGGTTTGTTGTGTCTGTTAAGTTTGGTGGGTGTGTTCTGTGTTCCAGTGTTTGTGTGTGCGTATATATATTGAAGAATGCAGGCCATGTGTTTGTTGTTTGGTTTGCTTGGATTTAATGCAAAGAAGCTGTGTTTTTTTAAAGACAAAAAGTTGTCTTTTCGTCACTCTTTTTATCACTTGGCCTTTGGACGGCCGCCGTTTCTCTCTCTCACTTTCTCTCTCTAAAGGTGAGAGCTCCACGTGGTGGAAAGAGAGTGATGGAAAATTTTGGCCGATGGGGGCGGCGGAGAGATAGCTTAGCTTGATCATTAATTATATACTCTTACATGTGGCGGCACGTGCTCATGAAGGACGTCTCTTTTCCCTTTTAATAACGGAAAAGGCATAGAATACAATGAATTGGGGAATTTAAAATAGGATATTCCAAGATTCATATTGTAATTTCGGAAGCACATCACCGCTAAGCACAGGTTAATAGTTATATCGGGAGAGATTTGAGTCTCATTATACGCATTTTTAAAATATATGTAAAGGGTTTTTTTTTTTCTTTTATATTGTTGAAGTTAAAATACCTTTTAATATATTTGATTTCGATAAGTACTGACAGACGCATGACCCATTTACGGATTTCAAAAAAGAAAATGATTTAAGAGTGTTTGACTTTTTTTTTTTTTTTTTTTGGAAGGTTTAATTAATTAAGATAATCAAGTGGTAAGGATTTAATTAAGGTGATACTTTGAACTTGAAAGTTTGAGATGTGATCAATTCAATTGTATATATAGAGTCAATTAATCTTTAATATCAAATGGGGATGCGTGATTATATCCTAGAGCTAGATTCTTCTTTTTTATCTTGTAATTCCTTTACACGCCGCAATAAAAAAGCTATATATGTATAAAAAAATATATTAAAAAAAAGTGGTACTTTTTTTTAGTGATGTTCAAAGCACTTTCAATGCTGATATTTTATCAAAGGAAGAACCAATCAAATACAAGAACCTCAATGATCAATAGTTGGGTTTTCTTGGATTGTAGGTGAAGTTTACAAGGAAAAAGAAATACAAAACAAAGAAGACAAAAGAAAAGAAGTGGTGGCATTACATTGTTTAGTTGTAACAATATCCAAAAAAGCAAAGCATATCTTAGAAGTGGACATGAGGAATTTAGTTGTGGAAGGCATGTAAAGTTAGAAGCACCAAAATAAACCAACCAACCAAGTAACAACCTACCTCCCTCCAACTCACATTCTCATACCAACCCTTTTCTTGGTCTAGATCATTTCTATCTTATTATTCGGTCACACTCTTTACTTTCGTATCCAAAAAAAAAAAAAAAAAAAAAAATCTCGAATACAAACGTCCAGCATATTAGTAATAGATAGACTAAAAAACTTAAACCGTTAGGAAAAAGTACAACGATAACTCTAACAGACTATCTCATCAACAAGACATGATGTAGATCACTTCTGGAAGCAAGCCCGCAAAAGGGCAAATGATGTCGGATTTTGTCCTATAATATATCGTTAGAATCATCCAAATTCAATCGTTTCGACTTCTGTTTTTGTGTTTTATCCATTATAAACAGTATTTTTGGATCTTAATAAGTTTTAATCGGGATTATCGGTGATTTTGTTGTTCTATTTCATCACACACAATTCGAATAAAGTAATAAAATGTGAAATATGAGGTAGAGAATGTATTGTTGAATACTCTTTTATGGTTTAGAGTATATAGAGAAGATGGAAGAAGTCCCTTTCAAGCAAAACCGAATCAAGTGCCAACCAGTCGCCAATGCTTTGGCTTTTTTCATGCTTCAGCTTTCGGTTAAAGTCTTTTAAAAGGTCATCCTCTGTGGTGGGTGTCAACTGTTTGAGAAAACTTAACTAACTCAACCAACCAACCAATCCCTTACCTCAGAAGCATCAACCCTTCAATTATTATCATGTGAATCTTCAAAATGTATACAATAAATTTATTATTATTCTAAAAGTTATAGATTCACGAACCCCCAAGGGTGTAACCCAGCTAGTAGATAGACGAATTGGGGCTTGAACAAATGACTCCCAAATCAATGGCTCAAATCCCACCAATAGCAAAAACTTCAAAAAAAAATATCTGATCTAGATAGGTGGATAAATAGATACCGTAAAAAAAATATATGGGTCGGACAGAACAAATCGGGCTTGATGATCAAGTAGTCCAGCCTTATCCATAAATTCTATTCAAGGCCGGTTTGTCCATGTGGGCTTTGGTAGCCTGCCGGACTTTAACTTTCTTTGAGTCCGACTCTACGTTCAGGCTCAACCCTATGGACTCACAGCCCCCAAAAGTTGAGTCAGACCAGACCATTAATTTGAGTGCCAGGCTCGGACCACCGGCCCATTTGACATGTCTACATAAGCACGAGGATCCCTTATTAAGATTCCAGATTAATATAGGTGCATTAGACAAAGAACAGCAAATTAACAACAACAACAACGACAACAACAAAAAAAAAACATTTTTCAAGCCAAAACCTGAAGCAAACAGTTGCTTTTATACTTTATAAACAAGCAAGCAAACATGTAATTGATTTTTGTTGGGGTCAACACCTTCATGTAATTATTTGTACAACTCTACTCCATTTATCTTTACAAGCATTACAGAACTTAATAGCAGAAAAAATATGGATGATATAAAAGGAGAGACCCCAGAGACGACGAGTTTTTTCGACTGTTTTTACGCTGCGTCTGCGAAGCCAACTCTCAGTTTTCCGAAATCGAACACTGTGTGGTAACGGCCCATGAAGATATCTCCCAAGATCCTGCATTTACAACAAAAGGCCAATTTTGAGAACTGAACTGATAGACCTGAGAGCACGAGGAGGAAAGATTAAATGAGACGGGATAGGATTACCAGAGAGGTCCTCTAGGAGGAGGAATGTCCAAGGCGGTGAAACCACTAATGCACTGAGCTTCAGGACCCTCACCCACCTTGAGAATGTACTGAACATACCAACCGGAAAGAAAAGAACGAGGAATTGAATTAAAATAGTCACCGCAATACCACCAACACGAAAAGAAAGTCAAAGCATAGTAGCGATTTTTATCTTGATTTGCCTAAATTTGGTTCACATTAACATAACAAGAGAAAATGTTGCAATGGCATCATACCTCCTGTGGAGTGAGTTTAAAAATTCTGCCACCAATAGTGAATGAAATAGGAGGCATTGAAGAAATATGTCCACAATCGACAGATGATTGTTCCAATGGATTTGGCATTCGGTCACAGAGCTGCAAAAGAGGGTAATGGATGTAATAAGCATAGGAAGCGTTGCCCCAATAAAATACGGAACTAATATCTTGTCGTATCTCACCCCATCGAGGTAGTTCATAATACGTTCTTGAGTCTGATTCTGCTGCAATTGGTTTTCCGCCCATACAACAACCATCTCACAAGCAGTGCACATAGCATCATGAATAATAGCAGAGGACTTGACATTGCTCTCATCCACCACATTCTCAATGCCCATACTGCACAAACACGTTATATATTATGACAACAACGAAAAATATAGCACTAGAAGTTTTTCCCAAAACACATCGATGACAGCAATGTAAATTAGAACAACGAAGGCCTGACCTAACACCTCGACTTCCATCAAAGGTGCACAATTCCATCAGAGAGCAGATCTTCTTCGGATTTGCCTGACACAGTTTAGAGAGCACAAAAAGCAAGACATGAATTTATGCATCCAACGATATCTATAAACAATGGATCAATATTATTAAAAATCAAGACATGAATTTATGCATCCAACGATATCTGTAGCCAATGGATCGATATAATAAAATCAAGTATCTACCTCATTTATAAGTAGATCCAAAATGGTTGGTCCATATTGTTCAACAACCGCCTTGCACTCCTTGTTAACAACTCCTGAGGCTCCAATGGCCTGATTTATCATGGCAATCAGAGTCTGCAAATAGAGAGAGATTTTTCATTCAGTGACAAACCATCATCCAATTACATGACTGAGAAATCAAGCAAGCAGTAACAACTCGGGTATTCGTCTTCTAGTCTTATTTTCTCACTTTTGGAATTTTATTAACTCTCATACTTCTGTAAATTTCATCCAAATGTGACAGAATTTGAAGCATTTATTCATACCGTTGGACCTGTCAGCAAAGAAGTCCCGGAATCTGCAATCGCTTTACAACCAGCAGCACAATATCCTGGAAAAGAGTATGCTTGAATCAGAACAAAAGTAGTAGAATATATTCAAATCTTCTTGCCGAGGACTGTAGTTCTTAAAAAGAACATACCAGTTGGTTTTCCATTAATGAGAACATCACCCATGTCAAACTATCAAACACAAAATATAACGAAACGAATGAGAACATGTTTAAGAAACATATATCAAACATTTACCAAGAATGCTAAAAATTTAAAATTTCCAATGACTAACCTGCCAGTACCCTTTCTGGGTCACAGGGACGTATGTGTGCTGGCCCTTGAAATGTTTCGGATCGAGCCCACCAAACACAATTTCACCACCTTCAGCTTCCTTTTCATTGCGGTTAAGCCAAAACGAAAATACCGGGTCCTTAATAAGACCTTGTTTAACCATGTTGTACCTGTAAGTGGCACACATGCATTATCAGAAACATGGAACCCTATTATATGAAAAATATTTTTAGAAATCAACAAATGCCATTGACAATGCAAACACACGCTCACACACATACCAGACTGGAACCGCATTTCCAACTGAAATCTCTTGGAACCCAAGTCCTAATATACCATCAAACTTGGCCATCAAAAATGTCATACCGGGCTCACTAGTTGCCTCGATAAATTCCTGAAGATTAAAAAACAAAAAACATATCAACTACGCGATTCTCTTAACAAAGTAGCAGACTCTATGTGCGTATAGCGCACAGAAGAAGCCTAAATTTACCTGATCTTTCACAACCAGGTCACCAACTTTGACACTGTCATAACTAAAGAAGCCAGAGATAGATCCAGAACCATACTGAATAGCAGCAGATTCACCTGTGTCATGGATGACAAAATACAATTCTTAGAATATAAAGTTGATTGGTGTACAATTCGAGAACCCTCTAAGAGTGTCGATACAGAAAACGAACCGTTCTTCTTGTAGGTGCTTGATTGGCTTGATTTGTACTTGGAATGAAAGAAACAAGCAGGCTAGAGCAACAACAGAGAAAACAAATTAACCAAAAATCATATGAATCACCAAAAATCCAACCAATTATAATATCAAACACATTGTAAACACTCAAAACAGTCACCAATGTACGAAAAATCTCACCGAGAAATAGCATTGGGAGGAAGGCACCCACAAATTGGAGCTACCAGTATCAAAGATGACAGTGAATTTCTGCGGCGGAGTACCAATACCAATCTCACCATAGTACTGAGCATCCATGTAGTTCTTCAACCCAACAATGTCAATATCTCCATTGTCTCCAAGACTATTACTATTGCGGAAACGATGATACTTCTTCACAAAACCATTCAAAGAATCTCCTTTTATGGACTCAAGCTGGGCAGCAATCCGGTTGTTTTTATCCATTTTCATCTTCTTTAAACCAATCCTAATGATTCCATCATCTGATTCAGACCCAGCAGCCGCCATCACCAAAGCAAACAAAAGGGTCCATAGAAACAATAACAACACTTTGATTTCGATACCCATTTTCACCTATAACATCATACACATTCAAAATTCAAGCTCAGAGAAAGCAAAAAAAAATTAAAATTAAAATTAAAAATTCAAACTTTATTCTTCTAAACCAATAACCCATGTGGGAGCAAGAAAACATAAACCAAAAACATTACAAGTTGTCAAGTTGATAAATTTCACTTCACAGAACCCATTTTCACCTATAACGTACACATTCAAAATTAAAGCTCAGAGAAAGCAAAAAGAATGAAAATGAAAAGAAAACGATAAATTTCACTTCACAGAACCTTGACATGCAAACAGAGACGATCAAATACGTAAAAAAAAAAACAACATTGAAATGAGAAACAACAACAATAATCAGAGAGACAGCGATAAAAGATTTGAAACTGGGAATTCAAGAAAATTAAAATAAAGTGATTGCTCACAGAAATTGCAGATACTGAGACTTGAAGCGAAAGAGAATGAAAATATGAGAGAAGAGAAGCGAGAGCGAACTGATTTATAAAGCTTTCACCTGATGGGGCCCACCAAAATCTGCTAAGTTGGCATTTGTATTTTATTTTAAATCTCAGCCGTTGGATCTGCATCAAGTGAATAAAATGCCTTTTAACCGTCGATTCAGGGGGTTCTCACGATATGCTCGTTTTGGTGGATTGGGCTGGACTCCAAAATCCAAATGTAGCAAAAGGTAAGAAAAAGATGATTATCATGAGATTGTGTGTAGTATGAAGACGATCATGGCCGTTGGATTTGAACGGACGGTGATTAAAGGGGTGGACACGAGATAGTGTGGTGGGGATGCGATGTAGTGGTGGATTTTGATGGGTTGGTTGGATAATGACTAGACTGATTCTATGGAAAGTTTTGCATTTGTTTTGGTAGCTTAAGACGAGATAGAAACTTTTTTGGGTGTTTTTTTTTTGTCATTTGAAGAATGTCTTTTCACTTTTTGTGTTTTTTTTTTTTAGTGTGTGCACCTTGAGTTTTTATTTTTTAGTGTGACGGATCATGTGTCATGTAACGTTCCAGAATTTGGGGTTTGAGGAAAAGTATACGGCTTGAATCCACAACTTTATATCGCGTTTATTAACCATAAATCATAATAGAGGAAGAGACCTTAATTACCGTTTTATAATTATTTTCATTTGAAGAATGTCTTTTCACTTTTTGTGTTTTTTGTTTTAGTGTGCATCTTGAGTTTTTAGTGTGGTAGATTATGTGTCATGTAACATTACAGAATTTGAGGTTTGAGGAAAAGTACACGGTTTGGATCCAATTTTATAATGCGTTTACTAATCAAAAATCCTAACCGTAAAAAGAGAAATCAATTACTAGTTTATAATTAAAGTGTTTAATAAAATCGGTTGAAAATCAAATTATACTGGAAAAGGGAACTTAATTACCCATCCTACCAAATGAATCAAGTTCTCTTTTCTGGTTACCTTTCACATGGAAATTTATTCTCTTTCATTTTATTTATGATTAGTAAACGCATCCTTAATGATATAGGTGTGAATGGTATACTACTGAGTTAAACTTATCCTATTTACAAAACGCTTTCTTGTTTGTTCTGTCCCATTTATCAAAATCTATTGGTATACATGATATTAATCATGACAAGTACTGGAAGGTTTTGAAAGGAAGATGTTGCGAAGAAGCAAGTTCAATTGTAGCTTTGGGTGCTCAATTAATATATTCTGTAATACGCAAGAAAGCTCAATCAAAGCAAACTGACGTTTTGAGTGCAAGAAAGCAAATTGCTACCAACACACCAACTTCAAACAAAGAGTTTTTTTCATGGTTGAGTGTGACCACCCATGACTATTTGCTAACACCGTTAATTCAATTTCAACATGAAAAACAACCGTCGGGTGTTTGATAAGTCACATTTCAAACTTTTTTCCCATTATTGAATGGTTTAAAAATGGGTGAAAAATAATAAGGTTGCTAAAGGAAATTATTGGAAGGAAAATATCGTTGGTGGAAGTTGAGGAGACTCAACTATAAATCTCTCAAATCACCGTCAATGAGATTGTAAATTCGAATCATGTCTCCCCCCTTCAAATCTCAAATTATATATTCACAAAACATATTACATATTAAATGAAATATATAAGTAGAAAAGAGATAGAAAGGGAAAAGCTAGCTAAGATTGGGCTAGTTTGAGCTTCAAATACCCAACTAGGTTCCAGCCCATCAAAATCACAAATGGGCCCATGACCCCTTCCCTGTAGTGGTACCTGCATTCCGAGTCATGTTTGTAGTGGTTGATTGCGGTAAATCCCTATAGATTTATGACCCTTTCGGTGTTAGACTTAAGAGGTGGAGTTAGTTTGGGCTAAACATATTGAAATACTATGCAAAGTTGCAGCCCATCAACATCTCAAATGGGCCTTAAAAAAAGTTTAAAAATTCAAGCGTGTAAACATATTGTTCACTCCATTTCCTTATCTTAATGTTATCTCTACCATCCAAATTGGCTGCTTCTTTCTTTTTCACCTAACAAAAGTCAAAATTCTAAAGCATGAATTCATGCATGCATGGCTTTTTAACTTTAAATTTTCAACTCCAATATTCAAACAAATACACATATTTCATGTGATAGATTAGCCAAAGATAAGACCAACTGGTTCATTCTATCTTCAAAATAACGAAAATCATTTATTAGGCGGCTACTTACCCTTCTTGCATGTGATGCATAAATGTTCTCTATGGATTTCAAAATTCGAGATCCTGTTAAAGATGATATACAGCTATATGAATATATTTCAACTTGTACCGACATGATGTAAGTTAGCTAAGCTAAGCTCAAGTAAATATCGTTATTTTGAGCGAAATATTTTCGATATTATCCATTTAGAGGATTGATATTACCCGATATTTTAAAGATATTAGTGATAATTCTGATATTTTGATCCAAATTTTCAAAAATTTAGACTCCCGAATTTTAAACAAAATTGATATTTGCTTCTAATCCCATATAATATGTTTAAATAGTAATTCAAATAGATTCTTACACGTTACTTACTCCTTTTGTTATTCATAAATACTCTCTATGGATTTCAAAATTTAAGATCTTGTCAAAGATAATTTATAGCTACATGAATATAAGTCAATATATACCAATTTAAGTTAGTTAAATCCAAAAAAGTAAATATCAATATTTTGGTCCAAATATCTTTGATATTATTCATTTGGGGATCAATATCCAAAATTTCTTAAAATATTTATGATATTTTAATTGGAAATTCAAAATTTTGTGATTTTCCACCAAATCCTATATTTACTTCTAATCTTTATCATTGAATTTCTTGTACACACCATTGATTAGCTTCAGCCCACAGGAAGAAAAAAAAAAAAAAAAAACGAAGAAAAAAAGATTGAAAAATCATGCAAAGTCCATTTATTCATTCATGTAAATCACGTGCAACCATGTGCCCATAAAACCCTGATAATCCCACGATAAAATCCATGTAGAAATGAGAATGTACGGTGGATATATAACTATACAAGTACGGTACGAGTGACCCACCAAGTTCCACGTTGTATTATTATGATTGGCTGTTTCATGAATGATGACGTCATCCATGTCAATCAATCAATCAATCCAAAAAATAAAAACACTGCATTGAAAGTCGATAAAAATAAGGGAAATTATTATTCTCTTCCCTGTAGTTTGCCGTATTTTCCAGTCTCCTTCTCTAGTTTTAAAATTCTTCAATTTTCCTCCTTCCATGTCTATTTATATAGAGTGATTCTATGTGCAACTGGGGTTGTGCAACCTTTGCGGCCCCGTAGTGCAATTTTTGTAAAAAACATATGGGGTCTGTGCATTTAACACGTGGGACCCACATTTTTTTTTTTTTTCAAAAATGTACTATGGGGCCACAAAGGATGCACGACTCCGGTTGTTCAAATCATTTCTCATTTTTATATGATGAGATTGGTTGTATTTGTACATTGGAGGGGGGAAATTAAAGAATTTTAAAACTAGAGAGGGGAGACTAGAGAATACAGAAAACTACAGGGACAAGAATGATAATTTCCCTAAAAATAAAACGTATCTGACTTTGTCCAATAAAATAACCCCACGTCCCCACCTCATCACACGTTCCTCGAAGCTACTCACTAAATTATAGTAATTACTTTCTCTCACCAGTCAGTCACCACCCGACATTGGTTTTTAATTGCACGAATTGGACCACCACAGAACTTGACCAAACAACGTACGTAAGTAGTAGTTTCCTAGAAGTCTCTGCTAAGTCTTACAAGTTAAAACATTAACATGAGGAACACGTACACATCATAACATAGTTTACGTGTCAAATAGTAATAGCCGTATTTTCTTGACCAATGAGAAATCAACGGGTTGGATTTTATGATTTTGTTCGGTTTGTCTTACTTTAGCATACTTTGAATTCTGTCTTTTTCTATATTCATTTCTTTGTTTATCAATATTGATTTGGAAACTCTAAGAAAAAGTCTTATACAATAGTGTGGATAACACGCCAATTGGGTGGTAAAGGACTCTCATTTAGTCCATTAATATCACGGGTCACCGTCATTAGAGACGAGTAAAAAAATCAAGTTTAAAGGACCATAGTGTATAATACAGACCATAAGAATTTATGGTCCGTATTATATTAAGAATATGGACCATAAGAAATTTAAAGATTCAAATAAATGTTAAAAATACAGTTGTATTTACGGAAAAAAAAAATTGAAATAAATTATTCATATGATGTAACAATTAACAAGAAAGAATGAAATTTATGTTCCTGCTAACCCACCCCACAATAATTAAGGTTTAAAACAAAAAAAAATTATGAACAAGTAATCTCATTCTCATCCCGAAAAAGAAAAAAGAAAAAAGAAATTAAAATTATACTGATTGAAAAACAAAAAAACAAAAAAACGAAAAGTGCAGCCTATGATCTGTCTCTAGTTTCCTGAGAAGCTGCCGATTTTATTGCTAGTGTTTGTGGTGTTGTTGGAGTTGTTGTTGTTGTAAGGGTTATTTGCACCACCAATAATGGAGGTGATGGCGGCGGCGAGAGCAGCTGTGAAGTTGGGATCAGCGGTGATGGCGGCGGTTGCGGCGCTGACGGTGTCAGCAAATGAGGAAGACTGCGGTGGGTGCAACGACGGAGGAGGAGGTGGTGTAAATTGGTGGCCACCCAATTGATGTGAAATAGGTCCCATGATGTCTTGTGACAATTGAAGACCAGAGAACTTTGACTGATTGTAGAGTGTTTGACCAAAAATCTGAGGCAATTGTTGACTCGTCGACACGTTGCTGCCGCCGCTAACGCCACCACCAAACGGGACCTGGAATTGGGTCTGTTGTGATGGTCTTTGCTGGAACTGTAGAGGGTTCGGTGAGTGAGTGAGGTCTAATGTGACAGTTGGAAATGGAGCTGAAGCTGAGATTGTTGCCATGCTTGATGAACAAGGAAGAATTGCTCTGGCTAGTAAATTAGGGTTCATTATCCCGTCAGCGCTTGACATTGACCCGGAAAGTAGCATGCTTGCGGCGGCCGTGGTGGTCGATGCCATCGCCATGGCGGCTGGCGGAAGAGGATGGTTGTGATTCCCTTCGTAGGTTGTTATTAGAATTGTCCTGTCATCGGCACAACGTTGAACCTGTTTACGAACCGGGCAGCCTACCGCCATGGTGCACCGATAATAAGCCCGTGGACATGGGTTTCCTTTCGCCATTTTCTGTCCATACTTGCGCCATTGGCATCCATCGGTGATCTGTATATATAAAAACGAAAATTATCAGATACGGAATCATACATGAATGTTACTCTATAAAAAATAAAAAATAAAACATTTGTAACTCGAATAGTTTTTGATTGTTAACTCAATTACCATGGGAGCTTCCGATCGAGCACGAACTGAAACACGAGCTTTTCTCATAGTTGCTTCCGCGGAAGATTGATCGATACTTTTAGCAGGTGCCACCGCGGCCGTAGAATTGTTCAATTTCTGTGCCTTGTTTGGACCCCAGTTACCACCTTGAGTTTCAGATTCCGGACTCTCTTCTCTATTAATTCTCTTTCCATCTCTGATACTAGAATTATCCTGATCCAATGAAACAATATCAGTTTTATTCGGAGGAGTTCCGGATTGAGTTCTCTCTTCCGATGATGAAATATTATTCGATACTTCATGATCGATCTCCGCTGCGGCAGCAGATGGGCCTAGATCCAAGAACTGTCTAGGCACCATTGATTCAGGCTTCTTGTCATCGGATAATTTACCTCCTTCAACAATCTTCATAATAATAAAATCAAAAACAAAAGTCAGTCAATTACAGATCAATAAAAGCACTTCTGTGTTAATTAAAAGTGCTTATATATCATTCAGTGATTAATTAATTAATTAATTACCTGATTTTGCTGTTGGTGTTGCATTAGAGCTACAAGGTGCATTTGTAAAGCATGGTAATTGCTTGTCACTTGACTCAACATTTCTTTCAACTTCTGATTCTCTAAATTCATTTTTTGCAGGTCCACTTGCAATTGTGACAACTAATGAAAAAAAAAAAAAAAAAAAACCTTTAATATATTTATTTTCCCGTAAAATTAATCACTTTCTAGGGAAAATTTATTAATTTTCTCACCTCAGTAGTACTAGTCTTGCCTCTCTTATCTTCCATGTCAGATGAAACCCCATCATCCACCGTTGATTGATCACTTCCGGTGTTAGCAGTGAGAAGGTGCAATCCAATCTATATATTTATAAAAATAAAAATAAAAAGTTAAATATAATAAATAACTTGCAGTTATCAGGTGTGAAAACCCAGAAGAACTTTTCGATCACTGTTCTCAACGGTAGGAATTAGTGTAAAATTTTTTACACTAATTCCAAAAAAAAAAAAAATACTGGGTGGGAATCAGTGATCCCGATTCCCGCATGAACAATAATTCCTAAATAAATAATTAACTGATAAAAATAAATAATAATAATAATAATTAAAGTAGAGTTATTTACATTTACATTCAAAGCTTCTTCATGAGAATTCTCCTTCTTGATATTAACACTATTGGTCGTCGTCTTCTGATGACGATCGGAGAAAAAGTCAACCTCATCAACCGCCACCCGATTATCATTATCATTATCATTATTATCACCACCGTGATCGGGCGGCGGCGAGGGAGGCGCAGCCTGGAACATCCTGAAAGAGGAAGAGGAGGAGGATCGGTCACCACCACCCACCATCAAGTCACGACCGGCGCTGTTAGCGTTACTGTTAACGGGCTTAAACCTGGAAGTGAAAGACTTGGGAGAGAAGAAACTTATTGGGTTGCGATCAGAACCGAGAGCGAGTGCACCCCATCCTCTGTCCATAAATGTTTTTGCTTTCTTTAAGAAACTTGAAGCTTTAGGGAGAAAAGGTGAAAGAGAGGTGTTTTGAAGAGGAAGTGAAGAGAGAGAGAGGGAGAGGGAGAGGGAGAGAGAGAGAGAGAGAAGGAAGAAGAAGTCTGTGAAGTCTTCAACCGGTGCAATGGGCTCGGCTATAAAAAGGGTTTGGACGAAGACCAACAACAAGAAAAAAGTTTGATTAGATGGATAGGTTTGGATTCTGTGAGAAATATTTGGGATATTTATTTATTTTTTATATTTTTTTTCTTCTTTCCCATGTGTTTACGTCAGACGGTGCGTCAGATTACCAGCTGGCACTGGTCCCTCTATCACCATGACTTGGAGCTAGAGAGAGAGAGAATTAATCGGGTCAACAATTGGGTGGGTTACACTCAGTCACTCACTAACACCCATTTCAATTAAGCTTGCATTTTCAGATTTTCTAATGACATCAAGAAATTGACTGCGGTGGCCAGTGAGGTTTGATTGTTTGAATCCCAATTCCCATGTGTTTAAGAATGTGTAGGAAGTCTTTTCTTCCATTGTCATAGAGGTAGATATTTGAATAGTACATGTAATGCTTTTATAAAAATATATGGAAAGGGATAAATAAGAGGACTACATAAATAGTATTTAATCTTGATAGATACTTTACAATATCGTAGAAGTAAATGTTGGGATCACGACAGATACTCTAGATATTGTACGAGTAAACATCATGATCTCAACAAATATTCTTTGATATGGTATAAGTAGATATTTTGACCGTATATATCGTGTTTAATTTCGGTAACTTTACACATTAGATAGTTTCTCTTTCAATCAAATCACATTGGACGATTCTAAAGTTATCCTTAGTTTAAAAATATTTGATTAGCATTAAACTATACGTAGTGTTAACAATACAATAAATGTTGTAGTTGACTTTCCTTCTATGTTCTTAACATGTGCCCCTTAACCACTATCCATAAAGGGATTTAATTTTCTAGTAATTAAAATTCAAAGTTGTTCGATTTGCAAAATTAATTCATTAATAAATTATTAGTTCGGGTTATCCGGATCCATATTAAAAAAAAATGGAGCAAGGTTGAAGTGTTGAAAATCTATAGAGAGAGAAAGAGAAAAGAGAGGTTTCGTCTACATTTCGTCAAGAAAGATTTTGACTAGTTCACAAATCAAAAAAGAAAAAAATAAATTGATTAATTGAAGAAGAAATAAATAAATCTCACCGCCCCGAATGGTGCGGCGCGTTCCACGTGAGGAAAAAAGAAAAAACAAAAAAGATTTTTGGGGCAAAAAAAAAGAGGAAAAAGAAAAGTCAACGAATTTGACGGCCCGGCTCTTTCTGGTGACTGAAGACCGGGATAGGGAGTAACCAAGTCTCTTCTGGGCTCCACACCATGACATGAGTGAGAAAGAGAGAGAAAAAGAGAAAGAGACACGTTTTGGATCTCCGCCCCCGGGAACTTTGTTGACTGTTTACCCGTGAGACCGAGTCACTTGCTTTGACTTTTTGGACTCCCTATCTTTTTCTTTTATGTATATTTTTATTTTTTATTTTTTGTAAGTTTTGCCTGCATCTTTGAGTTTAGATCTTATTATACAATCCATTTGTTCTTCTATGGTTTAATTATATGCTTTTCAAAGTACTTTAATATCCTATAAGATTTTCACAATTTCATTTCATGTTAGCACAAATGGTATAAACCTCCATTAGTCGAGGGTTCGAGTCTCTTGTGCATATTGTGGTTAATATCGATAAATCTTTATCATTCTATAGATATGTAGTTGCGAATGTAGATATTTGAGCCTAGTATGTAATGTTTGATCTTGAATACCAAGGCCATGCATGTAGTGTTTGATTTCGGATATCCGTGCTTGATCTGGACAAGTTTTTACATACCTTTAACACCGGCAAGTCCCGATAGACTTCTGACTCAATCAGTATCGGATGAAAAAAAAAAATGTATATGAGATTCTTCTCTAACTAGGACAATCTCTAGAAAAACTTTCAAGACCGTTCTCTTATAACGTTACAAATATATAAGTATGTAACATTACAAATAAAATAAAAAAAAAGGTTTCAGGACCAGAGAATTATTACTACTTTACAAACATGTACAATTGCCATAGAGTGCACAGGGTGTGTAAGGTTTGATTATATAGATTATAGACTATAGTTTAAGCCTTCGAAATTTGGGAAAGCTAACAAAACATAATGAAAACAAAATATATAAATATATATATATGTCACACAATCTCAACTGCAAAGTGGGTGTGCAAATTGTTTTTTTTTTTTTTTTAAAAAAAATTTAAATGTTAAATTTGATTCAATTACTTTTGATTCTTTTCAAAGCACACATTTTTTCAACATCTTGTGACAATCTTTCGCTTTAACTTCTTTAATAACATTTATGGGTTTCTTTTGAAAAAAATTACCCAATCAAATTTGACAACAAAAGGTACGTACTGACTTGAATCACATCCAAACTTAGAAAAACAAACATTTCCCACCTATATATTAACTTCCTTCTTTCACTCACCTTTGACCAATTAACAAAACAACATTAATTTTCTTTCAAAAATTTCAACATCAAACTTTAGAACGTATTTCATCACTTAGAAATTAGGATGGGATCCACACGTCTGTCCAAATTTGACAAATTTAAAAATAAAATATATATATTATTATAAGGTCCGAGATCCCATACTTTTTTTAGCTATTCAGACCCTGTATCGTTATATGATCAAATATTGCACAGAAAAACGTACAATATTCCACGCTTGATCAATCATTTAACTTAACCAGTTGACTCTCTAAAGTTATAAAATCTATAATGTTACAAAATCGAATCTCATACTTAAAAACGGATGAGATCCCGCACCTGATTTCGTCGGACTTAAAATCAATTTTTTACTATCAATACAGTCATATAATAGGATGCCGTACGGCAATGAATGTATTATCCAATTTCCTCACTTCTTCACCCTATTAAACTTCTTGGGCATGAGTGTATGACTTGGAATTCTAAGAAAATAAAAAACGAAAAGTATTTTGTTCAAACGGACGGCGCCCAAAGTAAGAAAATTTGAAGAGAATAACAGGTAATATTCCCAAATTAGGTTCCATTCAAATTCATTTGAAAAAAGGGTTTGATATTATAAGAAGAAAAAAATTAATTTTCTTGATCATTTACAACAAGTTTATTCAAAACAACATGTTTTTAACGTCGTGTACACAATGGATTTTTGAAGACTTTCTTTGAAACAAATCTGAAGTGATATATTGGTTTTTTATATCTATTTGTTTTATATACGTATACAACTCTGGGAAATCCGGTTCATTTTTTTCTCTATTTATTAATTGGCAAAAACTATATTAATAATTTTATTTTCAAGTTATTCAAAGTAATAGGTAGGGGGTACCTATTAGATGGAAAAAAGTAAAACCTAAAGAAAAAAAAGACTCATATTATATCTCCAAACGTGTGCATAGAAAAAAGACTGAAATCACCGACTGGAAATTAGTCAATGTAATGTCGACACCGTCTAGAAATACGTAAAAGTAAAAAAAACTATGACCATACTTTTTCATATTGGGAATTTTGTGTGAATTGATGTTTTAATCATTAAACTTTTTACCTCAAGTGGCATACATCTTGTGTAAATATGTCAAATTCATAATATAATATGAATATGATAATATAATATGATAAATTTTCTTTAGTGGAGGGAGATTCGAGTCCTATTATATTCATTTTATAAATATATTTGAAGAGTTTTATCTCAGTATTTGTGGAGTGAATATTTGATTCGTATATCTTTAATCTTTTAGTAGTCAGATTTAAATAAAAGTCAAGATTCGACACGTTAATATACCATCACACACACGACTAATTAGTCATTTATTAACGTGAAATAAGGGTTTCTTTATCAAGATGTTTAAACTCACTAATTAGTTTGCTAGACACATTTAATAAACAAAGTTGAATTGTGTTGAGATAATGATTGAAAAACTGAATATATCTTTATATTCAATCTTTAAACACAAATTAAATTGTGTAAACTAATACATTATTGAAAGAATAAATAATATAAACTATTATTTTTGCTATTAGAAACCTTTAGGATTCTTAACGTGTATCCTTAAAACTTTATTATTTGTTACATCTCCATTTCAATTCCAATAACAGGCTCAATGTGAACAAAAATACTCATTTGGTCCAAAAAGCTTGCTAGCTAGATGTGCGTCTTCTTCATCCAAATTCCAAACCTACTTGACTAATTAACCTGGATTAAGCAAGCATACACACGATCCCACATAAATAAATAAGAAATAAAAAATAATGCAAATAAGGAAAACCATATATTGATTTTTTTTTTATAGAACATGTAGAGTGATGTAATGTATTTGGTTGATAGGTCAAAACATTATTGCTTCCAAGTCCAAGAAATATGAATGGGAAATTGTTTATAATTGGCTGCAGTCAACTGATGCAGGTAACAAATTACAAACTTTTAATCAAATATTTATTTTATTATTTATTTATTTAAGCTCCTGTCATCATCATTATCAACTCTTTCAAACATCAACGACACCCCATGTTTTTTTTTTTTCTGTCCAATTTCATGACTTTTATTGGTCTTCCATTGCTGCTATATATGTATTTATTATTAGCTATATCACAGCTTCTTCTTTGTTGTACATTTTAATGCATCTTATCATCCCTTTAATTTTGGGTTCTTGATCACATTGCTTTGTTTGTTTTTTCTTCTTCTTTTTCTTGATATTACCTAATAGATATGGTAAGAGCATCATTACAATAATAGTAATTATGATGTGAGTGGGATTTGATATATTTCAAAGTAGTTATCAATAATTTATGTTACTATACACAACCTAGCTAGTTTTATTTTTCTTATCCTATCATTTTTTTTATAAATAATTTATAATTTTTGATATATTAGACTTAAATTAATAAATTAAATATTAACTATTCAACAACGTTATTAAACCATATAATAACAAGAAGGTATATCAAATAATAGAAATTTTACAAGACTAAAGAATCAATACATTATTTTTGTGCATGACACCGGAAGAGTTGCAAAAGGAACCTTTTTTCTAACATATCCATGCTCATAAAAGCTAGCCTCGGAAAAAATGCTCTAAGGAATGAGATATTTTAGGGAAGGGCTATTCTCAATCTTTATAGACAACCTTAATCCTAAAATAGATTTAGTGAGTTTATGGGGATTTTTTAAAATCTTATGGGATGGTTAGAGATGTGTTCTTGTTGACCAAGAATAGCTCCGGGAGAAGCATTTTTGCCTTTGTTCGGTTTGCTACAATGGAGGAAGTTATAAGAGTGGTTGGAATGACGGATGGGAGGATCATCAATGAGTGGAAGGTTAGGGTGAATGTTGCTAAGTATGGCTAGAATAGTCGGTGGACTAATGGGTTGAGTGGGTATAGCTCGAGGCTTCATGAAAAGGGAGTTAAGGTTGAAGAAGGTTGTTCCTTCACTGGTGTGGTTAAAGGCAGCCGGATGAAGATTTGGGACAGTAGAGAGGATGGGGATATGCTGGAGAATCTACAGGTGGGTAAAAGGTCTCAAGTTGAAGAAAGCTGGAGTTCAAAACGGACAGTAGGAAAGTCGACGGAGATGAATAAACTGGTCTAGGAAAGGAATCAAGCTTATGAGTGTTGGATTTCAAAATGTGCAGTGGGCACTATGAGGGAGCTCATGAACATCTCAAGTGTGAACTGTCGACTGTCCAGCAAAGGATTATTGTTTTCTTCTTCGTATTTGGGTGACATGAAAGTTCTGTGGAGCTTTAATAATGATCAAAAATGCTCAAGGTTCATCAAAAATCGTTTTTATTTGGATGATTGCTTTACTTCGATGGGGAAATGGTCACCTTCGGACACAGTCAAGTCAAGACTGGTGTGGATTGATTTCTTAGGAGTTCCTTTGAACTGTTGGAATGAAGCTTTTTTCTTCAAACTTGGAGAGATTATAGGAGAGCCAGTGGTTGTAGAAGAGGACACTAAACAAAGGAACATGTTAGACAAAGGTAAGGTTTTGGTTTTGATTCCTTTTGGCTACCAAATTCCAAACAACATCAATGTCGTGGAATATGAGAGCGAGTTCTCTATAGTGGTGGAGGAGGAGGACTGTTTTATGTGACAAGGCCATGGTTGGAAGGGTTCTTGGGTTGTCTACGGTGGCTTAAATCGATGGTGGGGATGTTTTTCCAGTTATGGAAAAAGGTGATCTGTTGGTGGAAAAAAAGGAGGGAGATTTCCTTTCTAGAGACATATTTCATATGAAGTTTGATAAGGCTAGTGAAAGGGTCAGAGTGTAGCTTTTTGGTTAAGATTTGGACCAAAGAATCCTAGCAGAAGGGCAATACTTTTGGGAGATAAGGAAAGGTTCAGAAGTTAGGAGAAAAATGAGAGTCAACCTTTCCCTTATTAAGCTTAATCCTGAAAATATGACTAGCTTGCCATGTGATGTTGGGACTAGCAAATATTTGCCTAATTCAGATTGTAGGGAGAGGACGTTTTTCAAAGCTCAAATTTTAAGGGGTGAAAACTCTAATAAGGTGAAAGGGGATAAAACTTTTTTAGGGCAGGAATACAGGATGAGGTTTCAAAGGAGACAAAGTTAGGAAGCCGATCTGAAAATGTTAAGTTCGGTTTCAAGGTTGGTGTAATTGCTGATGCTAGACCAACTTCAGGTTCTTCTAAAGGGATGTTAGGTAGTTCTTTAGCTCTCGAAAGGGGCAACCTGAGAGGTCCATCTGAACCTCTTCTAGCTGTAAGTGGGTTCTTTAGCTCATCAGACTCTCCAATGGTAAATTGGAATAGTAAAAAAAGGAGCATAGATGGGCGTTTTTTAGGCAGAGAGCTGGTCCATAATTTAGCAGCAGTTTCTTCAAGCATATCGAAAAAAAGAAGATGAAGGGCAAGTTCTAACTTGATAAGGATCCACAACATGAAAACTATAAGCATCAATGTTGAAGAGAAAGTTTAATCAGTAGAGAGAATGGGGATGGTTGGCGAATCAAGGCTGCATCAAAAGCTTGAAGAGAAGAATAATGAGGTGTGGAACCTTGAGGATGAGATTGTGAAGGTGTTTGAGAGAGGTTTGGCCCTTGGTCTTTATTTCAATGGTAGAAAGAAGGAGATTTCATAGCTAATTGCCATAAGGGATGTCAAAAATGACAATAGATTTCGTATGCTAGTGAAAACTTTGGTGGCTAATCATAAATTTCATCAAAGTTGAAGTTGTCTTAGGCTGTGATTTTAATGGAAGAGAAAAGGTTATGGTTGAAGAGATTGTTAGGAGGTGTAATGCTGGTACATTTGGTAAGTTGGAGGGGTTTCGACCTTGTAGTATCAATTAGTGTGTCTTTTGCTTTGTGCTTGCTAAGAGGGGCTCTTCCATGAGTTGCAACTTCTTCAATTGAGGGGTTTCGCTATCGGTGTGTGGGGTGTGTCTGTGTTTGTGTTTTCTAGTTGTTTTCGGTTGTGCTCCCAGTTTTTGGTTTGTTTTAGTTTGGGTTGTGCTTTTGTTCTCTTCGGGTTGCTTTTGTTTCTGTCATGTTTTGGTCTGTTTTGTTTTGGGCGGTTTTGCTTTGTTTTTGCTTTGTTTCTAAGGGCATCGTTTTGGTCTATTGGCCTCTTGGATTGTAGTTCGTTTGTTTTCCCCTTACTTAGCTCTCGAATAAAGCTTGCCGTTAAAAATAAAATAAATTTAAAAAAAAATTGCCGTTAAAAAAAAAAAATTAAAAAAAAAAAGGTATTATATAAACTTGAATGGATAGATTTAACAATTTACATATATTGTTATATATACTACTTGATTTTAGGTGATAAAAAATTATATTAGACTCTATACTTTAAATAAATTACATTTTTCTTGCATCAATGGGAGGATATTATTTTTTATTAAAAAAAAAATGGTTTCTCTTGAGTGAAAATTAAGTATTGCAATGAATGATGATTGATGACATATCATCAAATCAAAATTGGGATGTGTTTATAATTAAGAAATGTATATATAATAGTGATTATCTTATAATAATTATGTAAAAAAATATTAATTAAGAGATCAATCAAGGAGGGATATTTTGAGAAAAATCTGTGTATTGTTGTGTGTGTGGTTGGAGAAGCAGCCAAGAGAGTGCATCGAAGGAGCATTTAATTAAAAAATAAAATATAAAAAATGTCAATACATTACTCTCATTAATTTCTCACCTCTTGATTAAATATTATAATATTAAACAATCCAAAAATCATAAATTTCAAACCAAACAGAAAATAAAATCAAAACCAACGACAGAGTTGACTGAGATTCATGTTGACCATTGTGATAATACCCACGTGGCTCACCTTTCATGACGTAGAAATTTGGTGGTTGGTGGTTGATTAATTATACACTCAAGCAATTTGCATATACTTTTCACACTATAACACAACCATTAATGATCCCTATTTTAACATTAATCTGATTTTGAATTCTCAACCGTTAGATGTAGTAAACGAATTCACATTTTATTTTTGTATAAGTAAACGGATTTAACTGGTATTAAGGAACTTTAACAATTTTGGTTTTGATTTTTAAGTGGTCAAATATAGTAAACGAATTCATATTTTGTTTCTATATAAATAAACGGATTTAACTAATATAAAATAACTAACGTGTATATATATATATATATTAAACAAACATGTATAATTACTATTCTTGTATAGTAAAATAGATCTCTTCGTTGTGAGATATCTAAAACCAAATGACATGGGGACATTGGAACTTATAGAAAATGATTTTTAGTTTTACCCTAATTAATCATCGTCTGGTTCAGATGTTTGAAATGCATTAATTCATATTTTCATGTGGATCAAAGTTTTATCCGAACCTGCTGATACCAAATATCTACCAGATGAGAGGTGGACATCATTTAAGTTAATATGAGATATTTAAACTCGCAATACAACTTTGGAACATAGACTAGAAAACGGATTCTTTTACCTTGATTGATCATCTTTTTCTTTTTCTTATCACTTTCCACATACTTGCTTTATTTTTATGTGAGTTCAAACGTATTTCTCTTAAAATTTCAAAGTCCAAAACTACTTTTAAATACATAGACAGATCGACAGACAATAGGGAAAAAGCCATGGTAATCATATATGTATAGATGGCCATACTTGTTGACAAAAGCTTCAAACGCATTTCCCAATATCTTTCATTGTCAAGAAAACAACAAACTTGATCATCTGGTTTTTAGTCCACTTTCTGGTTGTATTAATTTATAAAAATATTTTAAGACAGAAAAAATACCTGCTTTTGATGCTACATGCTTGTTTTTTTATAATTCTATGACGTATAGCAACTTGGATTTTCTCATATAGTAAATGGGGTTTGGGTTTTTTTTTTTTTTAATTAATTGAGGAGTTGTTGATAGTTATATAATTAGTAATTATTTTACAAAATTAAGGTTAGAGTTTGGTGTGGCTTTATAACAACAAAGAGATGTTTTGATTTATTTTTGGGGTTGATTTGATTTTGATGACATAATCATAATTGTTGAGTAATTGTTAATATATTTAAGCAGCAAAGAGTAAAAAAAAAAAAAAAAAAAAAAAAAAAAGAAAAGAGTGGACTAACACTTGATGTTGAGGGGATCAAATCCCACTATGCTCAATTATTTGTGGGAAGATTCTCCCCGGTGTTTGTAGGAGTAGAAATCTCTATGTTACGGGAGTAGATTTCAAAACCGCTAATGTAATGCTTAATCTCAATATATGGTTGCTATAGTAATAAACATCTTCCAGTTATGGGGGTAGATTGTTATAGGATCGAGTAGATTTTCAAGCAATTTATGTAATATTTAATCTTGACAGATCCCGATAGATCACTATCCCGTTCGATATCATATTTTATTTTAAAGAAAAAATTACTAGTAGTAAAGACTTATTAGCTTGGGATATACTTAAGATTAAGTAATTAAAGTCATTTTCGTTATCTTAATTTGATACCAATTGAAAATGATGTTTAATTTCTTTTCAAATTATTGTGTCATAGAGTTTGAATTAGATACTCATTCAAGATAAAAACTAGATACCAAACTATTAATAGTTAAAAATCTGAATAATTTTTTCCACGATAAAGACGCATCTAACGACCGAAAATTCAAGTTTCCAACGTGGCTAAGATTAAGATCATTCCGACTCAAAAATTTGTATATGTATCAAATAGGATCCTGCGATAATATGAAATCTTTAACTATATATATATATATAATATTTCTATTGTCAGTTCGTCCTGACAATAAATATATTAGGACGAAGAATGTGGACCACAGATTATAGAGAAGTTTTGACAAGTACATATACTTTGAGTCAAAGTATGTAAATCTAATGATCCACATTCTTCGTCCTGATACGATGAAGTGATAATAGAAAATATATATATATATATATATATATATATGTGTGTGTGTGTGTGTGGTAATAGATATTTTTAACTTTTCTTTCTAAAAGTTTTTTGAATTGTATAATATTAGATAGTAAGCAGCAGATCCCAAAAGCATTGGATAAGTTTGAAAATGTGTAATTAATTTAAGAAGTTGAGATGACTGATAATTAATTTATTAATTATAAATTATAATAATAAAATTTTGGGAGTTTTAGTGGTCAAAATTGAAGACAGTTTCCACAGACAATTTGGCAAATCTAATGACTTTAAAGAAAAGTTTCTTGGGATGGGTCTCCCATCAAAACATGTTTGGTTGGATCATCATGAATTCATGACCGAATTCATAGTATTCACCTTTCAAAGACTGAAGAAATTGTGTGGAAATGCTTTTGCTTTTCCACGAATTTGGATCATTGTTTTTTTTAGTATCTTTACATGCCAATTAGTAAGCAACCACAGCTGAAGATTGTGCTGTATGTTCACAACTATCAAGTGATCAGGTGTGACGCGATGGTTCGAAATTCAATTTTAAAACGTTATAGAGTCTATAGATTCACTACTTTTTAACGTTACATCAGGTCAGGCGTTATGTCATCATGAGATATTCGGCTTTGAAACGTTTTGGAGTTTACAAAGTCACTCGGCTCAAACTTATTTTTCGAGAGTTTAATAAAAAAAATGGCAGGCTAAATCATATTAAATTTGTAACTTAAAATTTTGATTTCCACTCTTGTGCTTTTAATCTAATGGTTAAGATTTAAATGCATTAACAACTTTTGAATTAAAAGCACATCGGTGATTGTATGAGTGGACCCACATTAAGACCAGGTGGGGCACATGCCCTACCTCAAATTTAAAAGTTAAAAAAAAATTGATTTTGTTTTTTATATAAATATATATTAAATAATACTTAGTGCATAAAAATTACTCTATACACAGGTGGTAAAACATCTTCATTTTACACTGATTGTGCTGGGTTCGACTCCCACCTCTTACATTTTGACAAATGATTAAATATTCAATTTAGTCTAATAATTTTTTTAATATATATTTTATTTTACACTCTTTTTCAATTTATTTATCAAATTTTCATAAACCTCTTCACTGCTCTCAATTTGTGATTACTTAATTCAATTTTATTTTATATTAAAATATCTATTACTATTTTAAACTTTTCTTATTTCTAATAATTTTAAAATGATATAACTAACACATCCAATTAATAAACCCTAAAATCTTAAATTTTAATTTATTTTTTTTAAAATAGTCCATATATTATTATGATTCATTTTATTTTATCCTTAGTATCTTTATTTATTTTATAATTTTAATTTATTTAGAATCAATAATTAGAAGAATAAAAAATTCAAAAACATGTCTAGTAATATTATTAATCAATTATTTTGTATAAATCTAAAATGAATTCATTATAAATACAAAACCAAATTTCTTATTATAAAATTAGATTGTAATTTATTTATTTTAGAATAAATATTGTAATTTTTCATTATTTGTGTTGTTTTACTTGTTACTATTTATTTTTGTAATATTGTGTTTCTTGTTTTTATTTCTTTTTAATGTAAGATTATTTAGTTCATTTTGAGTAAATGTTCTATTTGTTTTATTTTATCTAAACTTTATTATACCATTAATTTTTCCTTATATGAAATAAAAACTCATTTTACTATGATCTTAAATTTTTAGTATATTTTTTTATATAGTTGTTATTTTGTTTGAGTGCCCTATCTCGTTAAAATTTTAGAGTCCGCCACTGGGTGGTTAGGATGTTGAAATCAACATTTTAAATCACAAATTTAAGTTGGTTCAACCTAACCTCATAAAAAAAATAAAAACTTTTTTAATAGAGAAAATTTCTAAAACTACATGATATTTGTTCAAAATAAAAAATAACAGTATTGTTTCAATTATTACAATTAATTCAAGGTTTGGAAAAGAGGGGTATGACTTGAGCACACAATTTAATTGGTGTAGGTATGAGATACATACCACAAGATCAACATCATCTTATCACAACCATATTGTTTTGATATTAAGTAAAAAAGTAACCCTCTGGAAGAGCTTTTAGCTATCGACTGGATTGTTTATAGGGTTTTGTTTAATTTCGGTCAAATTTCAAAGGTTTTTACAACTTAAAATGTACTCTTTGACTAAGAAGATTTTGTAAAGATTTTGTTGTAATTTGTAAACTTCTTCTTCTTCTTCCTTTTCTTCAAAAAAAAAAAAAAGAAGCTATTTGTTGATGTTTTTGTATTTATGCGGTACTCAAATTAAGACTCAAAGTTGTTGTTAACCTAAATTGTCAAGGAGAGGATTCTGACTCCAAATGGAAATCTTGACCGTCCATATTTATTTAAGTGGGTTATGATGAGGAATAGTAGACAATTTATTATTTTTAGTATTAATTATATCAGATTAGGGGTTGAACAAGTTAATACAATTAATTGGAATTCAACACATTATGTATTTTGATGGGTTTGAACTTTTATTTTTTAAATCGAAATCCCATATCAAATTTGTTTAATTTTCAACTTTCTATGTCAGCTATAGCTTTGACAATTTTTAGTATACAAACTCCAAAAACTATGCAATTAAGGTTGGCTGGCTCAAGCATTTACACTAGTGGGAGTTTTAAGAAACTGTGAGCTGCTTTGTGTGGGGGTTGCTTTCCTCTGTTTTGGGTTTGGCTGTGGTGTTTCTTTTGTCTTGGTGGCTGTTGAGTTTCTGTTGTTTTGTTCAGTTTTTTTGGCCTTTGTTAATAAATTTTTCTGTTTCAGAAAAAAAAAAAAAAAAAAAAAAAAAAAAAAAAAAAAAAAAAAAAAAAAAAAAAAAAAAAAAAACCTGTGAGGATGCATTTAGGGACTTAGTCCAGTTTAGGCCCATTTTGAACTCTATTATTGGGCCTGAAGGCCTGCAAATAGGCCCAAATTGGGCCCATCAGATTAAGAATTGGGCTTGTGGTTTGTATAATGGTAGACATTGAATTGGAGCAATGTACTACAAGAAAATGTGTGACATGTGTCATGTGTCTATAGAACCTTAGGGACCAAATATATATTCGCTCTCAAATAAGAGAAAATCTTTAATTTGACGGTTTCATTGCCATTTGGTGAGACAATGAGATTGTACCAAATTATAATTTAATAATATATATTTATATTTTCGAAATAAATGATGCAATCTCATTAGGACGGTCTCAATGATTAAGCATATGAATGAAATTTGTAAGTATGGGTTATTTCCCATCCTCTCTCAGCTCCCAAATTTGTTATAGTTCGAAAAAAAAAAAAAAAAAAAAAAAAAAAAGCCTTGAAAAATATCAAATTGGTTAAAAACATCAAAGTCCTCCACACTTGATGATCTACTTGAAATTAATTTAACCTCAATATATTTATTTAATTGAATAAAATAAGTTGTACAACTAAATGAAGAATACAGAGAATCCACGTTCCCATCAATCATTACTTATATGCTGTTCTCCACAGTCTTCTAATTAAAACCATGTCGTATAAAGCAAAAGCTATCCAAGCCAAAAACAAAAGTGCAAACAATATGTAAAAAGAACACTAAAGAAAAAGAGAATTAAAGACTTGAAAAAAAAAGGGAACAGACTCTCAAGATTCTTTAATTAATTTATAAGCATATTTTTCATCAACAATCCATAAGTAGGTTTCGGATGTAGGATTTTCGTTTATTATTTCATATAGTATCGATCGACTTTGTAATATTTACATAATCGATCCTAAGAGAAAAACAATACGTAAATCTCACACCTCATAATTATTAAATAGTCTGCTTTACTCTTCTTAGTGCTTTTGATGATCTTTTCCTTAAGAAATCACCATACATTGCAACCAATTAACTAATAATTCTCTCACCATCTCTCTAATGGATTCTTTCTTCACCAACAAATCTTCTTCATCTTCATCTTCATCTTCATCTTCATCTTCTTTATGTTTCTTGATTATTCTACTTGTGATCAACCTCACAACAACAACAACAATTCATGCAAGCAGCCTCTGTCGAGACTCCTGTGGTGGCATTCCAATCAACTACCCTTTCGGCATTGACGATGGCTGTGGCAGCCCTTACTACAGACATATGCTCGTCTGCTCCGACTACGGAAAGCTCGATCTGCGGACACCTTCCGGCCGGTACCCTGTCCGGAGCATAAGCTACACAGACCCTCACATTCTCCTGACCGACCCCTTCATGTGGAATTGTCAGGACGGCGACAACTTTCGTCCAACGAGACCCTTCAGTCTCGATACAAGCACACATTTCTCACTCTCCTCTCAAAACGACTATCTCTTCTTCAATTGCAGCGAAGAAAACGTCATCATAGAGCCCAAACCCATCTTCTGTGAGCGGTTCCCAGACCGATGTGACTCGTCATGTGACAGCTCTAGTTATCTCTGTAGGCATCTGCCGGAATGCGGTTCTGGTTTGCATAAAAGTTCTTGTTGTTCGTATTATCCGAAAGCCACTGAATCATTGAGGTTGATGCTCAAGTACTGTGCTTCTTATACTAGTATTTACTGGAGAAATACAGGGACTAGTCCTCCTTATGATCAGGTGGCGGAGTACGGTATCCGAGTAGATTTCGATATTCCAGTGACTACACGGTGCTTGCAATGCCAGGACATGACAAAGGGAGGTGGGACTTGTGGGTTTGATACAGCAACTCAGAATTTCATGTGTTTGTGTCCGAAGGGAAATGTCACCACTTCTTGTAAAGGTACGCCGATTCAAGACGTTCTGATTTAAATTCTATCCTAACCTAGTTGCATCGGTCAGACGTTCTGATTTAAATTCCATCCTGACCCAGTTACCGTTTGCAGTTATCTAGGTCAAAAACTAATAATAGGTTATTATATATAATTTTGCAGATCATGAGATTTCCAAGCATGGAAAGGCAGGAGTCATTGCAGGTGATGAGACATAATATTGATGAATTCATTTATTTTTTGTGTACAAAATTTCAAAGATTTGTGAAATTTGATCTTTTGTTTAATGTTATTTTTTCCAGGGACAGTGACTGGAGTAGCAGCAGCTGGAGCAGTAGGAATTGGAGCTGGTGTTTGGTATATGAGAAAAGTGAGAGCTAAAGCACCAGTGACATGTGGGGTTCAAAGCAATGAGAATAGGCTTTTCTAAAAACAATCTTTAATATCAACTAAAGTGAATGAATTGCAACAGTGACACTGCTATTTAGTTTTTCTTTCTTTTGCTTTTCATTATAATTATTCTTTGAATACATTACTTTAAATTTACTACTTTAACAATTCTCTTTGAAGATCACCACCAATGTGATTTTTTTTGGCAAATGATGATCATTCAATCTGCCAATATCCTAAATTTGAGTCATCGAACTGCAGTTATGTTACATATTTAATTATGCTAGCTACAAGAGGATCAGTAATACTCCTCTGCAATATTAACTCAAAAGAAGTGATTCAGAGAACTAAAATAGAGCTAATAAGCACTTTCCCAGAACCAACAAAAAGAGAGAAAATGATAATTTAAGAGATCATGATCATTACAAGAAAAATTAAGAGTGATCAAACATGCAGGTTTACATTCACATAGGTAATTTTTTTTTTTTTTTTTTAATGTTTTTAATTAAAATGATCATATGATATGATCGATATGATGATCAATTGATCATCAACATGGTTTCCCCACAACACATCTTAGAGGACCTGCGTTAGCTGTTAAAGCAGGAACCAAAGCTCCTGGTGCAACTGGAAATGACTGTGTGCCTGAGTAGTTTGGTGCACAGCTTCCATACCCAGATGGAACAAAATAAGCTCCATTCAAGAACACATCCTTTGAAGTCCTCCATTTCCAGTTTTTCCAACCACCATTAGTCTCTCTTTTCGTAACCTGTGTTCATTACGTACACCAAGTAATTAAAAATGTTAAATATATTGTATCAGGAATTCTCAATCGTTAGATGTATGTAGTAATCACTCGATGGACATTAAACTGACGTACGTATGTATGTACATTAGAATTATTATTCAAATATTATTGTGTAAGTTCTTGTAATAATTTAAAAAACAAACCTGTTTATGATTAGAATTTGCAGCTAGGAAGTAGTTGCCTTCACTTAAAATGGTTGGATTGGCACTTCCACCAATTGCATACATCCTCCAGTGGTCGTATCTATTGTTGGCAACATGAGCATAGCCAAACCTGACCCTGTATATAAATGCATATACTTTTTTATATACGAAGAAAGGTCTCTACGTAAATCTACGAACCTGATCAGGAGAGACAAATGAAATTTAATTAACGATATAATTTTTCTCCTTAATTAGTTACCTTGGCATCCTCTCAATAAGACCTTCCCCAAAACTATTGAATGCTATTGTAACTTTCATGACTTTATCAGCAGAGTATTGATCATTGTGTCCAAGCAACATCACCTGTAATTTAAATCAATACAACTTTATAATTAGAACCCTAATTAATTAAACACTTGTATATTTGTATATATGTATATACAAAATATAATTAATTATATTTTTGCCTACCTTGTCATGTTGTGTGAAGTAATTGTTTGAAATCGTGATGCCGGTCGAAGCATGAATGACATCAATAAGGCCATCAGTGCAACGGGCAAGAGAGCAATGATCAATCCAAATATTTGAAGAAGCAAAGATGGAAATGCCGTCTCCGTCAGCGCCATTACGGTGCCCTACGTGCGTGGGGCTGCTCCGGACAAGTCCGCTTTTCGAGGGCTTACAGTCATGAATGCTGATTCCATGTATAATAACATGACTAACACCTTGTATAGTAATGCACGGTCCATTTGCAATTTCTACTTCGACTCCTCTCCCATCTATGGTCTTGAAACTATTCACTATAAGCTCATTTTTTAGTGTAATAACCATGTCCTTAGTGAAAACTATCCAAAGTGGCTTGCTTTGAATGACACCGTACCTTAACATGCCCGGTTTAGGGTTTACGGGGTCATCGCTAGGGTTTGTGACGGTGTAAATTCCCCCGTATTTGCCTCCCATGGCACCTTTCCCAAACCCCACCACACAATTCGCCAGCGCCTGCCGGTTTTTAGCCCAGTTGGCGTTGGTCCTCCAACACGAATCTACAACATTCATGAGTACTTTCTTCGGTGTTGTGGGTGCATTATAGCCCTCTAGTGACAATGCATGGAGGACTGAAATGAAATTCGCCAAGAGACATGAAAGTAACAAGAGATTATTAGTGTTGTAGGAGGCCATGGATTTGGATGTGAGACATATGTGGTGATTGATTATATATAGAAAATGAGAAGGTTGTAGTGGTGGTGGACACGATTTAGGGTTCTAATTAATTTGGTAGGATTTTTTTGGGGTGACATAGAAATAAAACGTGGTTGCACGAGCTATATGGTGTGTATGGGTTGATTAATTAGTTGACTTATAAAATTAAAATTCTAAGTATAGGGGATGAATGTCTTTTAGATGCATAGAAATCATAAGAGAATATTAAATATATACAGAGAAACTAAAAAGTATCTTATGATTCTTTTGTGGAAGTCGTAGTACTACTATATAGTCAATGGTTATATATATGGATGTGGTCGGTTAGTTGGAGAGAAGAATTAATGTTCAGATTATTTAACAATTTATGTATGAAAAAATATTTGATAAAAGTTCTAAAATTGATTATGTAATAATTTGAGTTGAATTTATAGTGTAATTTTGAGAAGTATATGAGAGGTTAATTCTAGAAAGAAATTATGAAATAATCTACAGTGAGATTTACTAAATCTTTTTAAAATGTGGTCCTGTTCTGGTCAATGCACACTGATGTAATTACATCAGTACCAATGCATGTGGACCACTGATTATGGAGAAGTTTTGATAAGTGCATACATTTTGAGTCAAAGTATGTAAATCTAATGATCCTTATCCAACGTACTGATAAAGTTATATCAATACGCACTGACTTAAACATTTATATATATATATATATATGTTAGGAATCTAAGAATAAAAGATGTAGAAAATATGATGACAATATAAAACCCAAAGAAAACAATCAAAGAACACAAGAATTATACTGGTTCAGTTCACAATGAATGTGAACCTACATCCAGTTGCTGGTGAAGACAAATTCACTATGAAGTAATCAGATTACAAGAGGATGATCAAGATACAAAATATAGAAGAGAAAATGGATTACAGATGAAAACACTCAAGCTCTCTCTTACATGAACTTTCTCACTGTTTTCTCTATTCACACGCACTCTCCTCTCAGTATCTTTTCTCTCTTTCTATTTTTCCACACCTCTCTTTCTAACTTTGCAGCAGATATACCAAGGCAATCCAGAATGTAGAAGCTACTGCTAGCTTGCCAGTTGTAGCCAATAACAGCTAAGAAGCTTCTAAAAAAAAAACTTCCAGCTAAGCAACTCCATGTCAGCAATATTAGACTCAAGTTGGGTCATCTTCATCAATATAGTATAAAATCACATTGATTTTTATGATTTTTTTTTTTTCATAGTCTGTCGTGAGATTTACTAAATCTTTTTAATAATATTACTTGCAGTGATGATGACTCGAATATAAGACATTGATAGGTTTATTGAGCACGCCCTTATTTTCCTTAGTTATATTAACATTAATTCTTCTCTCCAATCAACCGACCACATCCATACATATCCATTGAATAGTACTACTACTATTTCTCATATAAGCCTTTCAGCATTTCTAACATTTTATCCTAGAGACCAAGTCCCATATTACTACTATTTCCCAAATAAAAAAGGAAAGAAAAAGTAGTCGATTATACCGATTTGTAGGTAGAGTTTGAAACAATTGTAAATAGTGAGCTGCCTAACAATTAAATAATTTTTTTAAAAAAATTAATGAGTTGTTAATCTTAGAATTAGAGGCAAGGGTGTGTCATGAATCATGACTGCAAAAAGCTCTAGAATTATTGTACATGCTCCGAACAAATTAGAATAATGTATTTACTTAGTAATTAATTAATTGTCATGGCATGGCTACTGGGCCAAGTCTTATAGGCCTGTAACCAATTGGGGTATGGGCTACCCGTGACTTCCACCCCAAGTGAAGGGGGAGCCAATACTTGGTTGTGAATCTCAAGACCCAGAATAAAGGTATGGGCCATGAATGAGAGCTCATCCTCGCTTGCTGACAGACAGCAAGGCATGGAAGCAGAGAGGATTTCCGGTGTTGGACCCAAACGTGTAACATTCGGTAGACATAATCATATAATATACACACACAAATAGCATAACACATAATAATGCGTATACCGCACATACACGTAAAACATGCATAAAATCTATAAATAGCCTCCTCTATAACAAAGAGAGGGGGGCTTTTCAATTGATTCAGAAATGGCTGGGTGGGTGGGTGGCCATAAATCCAAAAGGCTCTGAAAGCATCATTTGACTCATTTTTGGTCTCAACATCCGGGATCCGTCAATAGCAAAACATGTGGGAGTCTCGGTCCATCAATAGTTTTCTTCCGGTTTGTAGGAGTAGATATTTGGGTTATGATATTGGTAGGTCCTGGCAGTCCTATTGAACTAGTTGTAATACTTCAATATATATATAATCAACAATATACTCAATTGATTATAGTTCTTGCAAAGAAATTAGCAAAACCCTAGCCTCTTTAAATTACTTGGACCAATCGAAAACCTTTATCATTTGTAACTAACCAACAAATTAAGAATAATATATTCATCATGAATACACATATATTACACACACCTACACATGAATTTTTTATATATACCACCGCGGCACCATCTGTGGTGCGACAACTTGAATCTGTGACATTTCCAAACCGAAGGAGCCACATCAGACTGCTGTATAAGTACACATGAATTAATTGAAAGAATAATCAAACTCTACTAGCAAACCCCACTAGAGCTATCTAGCTAGCTGATGAACAAATCAAATTTTGCTACACTATACTAATTTTTGCATGCCCAAGAATATTTAGCTTGAAATCAGCCACCAATTATTTCTAGGCATAGCTGCACATCCCGTACACACAATAGCTCCCTTTCTTGCCACACTTGTTGTTGCAAACCCCACAATGCTTTTTGTTGTACATTGGATTCACACACTCACCTTTGCAGCAAATCTCTGAGTACTTGCATTTCCTACCACACTTGCCGCAGTTGAGCCTGTCTGTATTCATATTCACACACTTCTTCTTGCAGCAATCCCTCCCCGGGCTTCCCTTAGTGCGACAAACCCTAGGGTACTTGTCGCATGTCGCCTTCACTGCAATAACCCTAGTTCTTCTCGAAGCAAGAAAACGACTCGCTCTGTGAAGGGAAGTTGTTAGAGTATCATCATCGTCATGATCATCATCGTGATAAGCCAATGATGGTTCTTGATCGTCGTCGGAAGATGGTGTTGCCGTGGAAAGAGCAGTGGTGGTGATAGCCAAGAGCATTATTGCTAGCACAAGAAATAATATTACTTGAAGGGACTTCATTGTGATCAGTTTGTGTTGAGGAAAAAGAATGAATGTTTTTGAATGTGAAGAAGAAATGGAGGGGTTGTGGACGTATTTATAGTGAAAAATAATGGAGGCTGTTTAATTGATTTAATTAAATGAAATTAAAGTATGTACGTGGTCAATTTGCATGGACTTGATTCAAACTCTGTGTACTGTTAGTGGAGTGGTCCAATTAAGAGAGCAGAGAAAATTGAATTAATAAGTAAACAAAAGTTAGGCTTTTGGAGAAATATAATAATCTAAATTAGGTACAAAATTAGGGAACATACACCCAAATTAGATATGTATAGCAGATGCTTAACTAAGGCCATATATATATTCTTTTGTGTTAACTGAGTTTGACCGTTAAAAAGTCTAAAATGCCTATATTTAAACTTCAAAATAATTTTTCATTTGCAAGTTAACATTCTCGTACTCTTTTGTATCATTTTATTAATTTTTATTTGGTAAACGTATGAGGGTATAATGGTCAGACATTTTAGACTTTTTAATAGTCAAACTGAGTTAAAACAAACGGAATGCTAACGGTGTTAGTTCATATAGGAGGTTTCTTAAATAAAAGCATTTATAACTATATATCCGATAATATCCAATAATAGTTTAAATGTGAGTGAAGATTTTTAAACCCTAATAATAATTACCAACTTAAGCAATATTTATTTAATTTAATTTTCTTTATTTTGTAGGTGATCCCACCTAGGGATGGGTGTGGGGGCCCAATGGGGCGGGGAGGGTACCCCTACCCCCACCCCCCAAACCCATTTCTCCCATATATATTTTTTTAATTTTAATTCTAAACTTCCAATTTTCAATCTGAAAATCAGAGTTTAAAATTTGGAATCCGAACATTCCAATCTTTAATTTGACATTGTTAAAATATTCAATCTAAAAAGTAATAATAATATAATATAAAATACAATACAAAATCCAAAATCTATATACTTGTTAAAATATATATATATAAATAACAATAAAAATAAAAATAATATATATATATATTAGGGAAATGGGGTTTTAGGTTCGGAGAGAGATACCCCCACCACCTCCCTAAAAATCTATTTGAAAGCAAAAATTGCCCTCAAAACCCCATGGGCCCATCGACCTGGCACGGTTCCGGTTGGAACCGTCGGAACCAAAACCGGAACCGGAACCTGAACCGGAGTGGACCGGTTTCGGTTTTGGTTTCGGTTCCGGTTCAGGTTCATTAGTTTGGTCAAACCGCCTTTTCGAACCGTATTGGAACCGACGGTTCCACGAATAAAAAAATAATTTTTTTTTTGTTGGGCTACCGTTGGAGCCCAACGGTTGGCTGACATCAGCCGACCGTTTGGCCCAACGGTCTGCTGACGTCAGCAGGCCGTTGGGGTCCAACGGCTACCCCTTTTTTCAATTATTATTATTATTTTTTTTCTATAAATAACCCCCCCACCCCCCCCCCCCCCCCCCCCCCCCCCCCCCCCCCCCCCCCCCCTTTCATTTTTCCTCACACCAATTTCTTCTCAATCCTCTCTAATTTCTCTCCAACACTCTCAACTCTCAAGTCTCAAGTGATAAGTCTCTCAATCTCCAAGTTTCCAAGGTTTTTAATATTTATTTCATTTTTTAATTATTTATTTGAAATTAATTTTATTTCCAATTTGCAATTTATTTTATTCCCAATATATTTTATTTTCAATTAATTTTATATCCAATTTATTTTATTTCCAAATTCCAATATATTTTATTTTCAATTAATTTTATATCCAATTTATTTTATTTGTAATTTATTTTATTTTCAATTTATTTTATTTCCAATTTATTTTATTTGCAATTTATCTTATTTCCAATTTATTTAATTTCCAATTAGTTAATTATTCTTCTAAGTTCTAAGTTTCCAATTCTCTCCTAAATTTATTTTTAAATGGCAAGTGGAAGTGGAAGGGGTCACGGCCGTGAAGGTCCTAGGCGTTCGATTTCGATGAAAGGTAAGGGTCCTATGGTCGATAATCTCGGTCATAACGACTCCACCTATCACGAATATCTGCAACGTCGGGCCTATGCTGAAGACCTAGGCCTAAACTGTCCTACTCCCCCTCTAATAATTTCTGAACCCGATCCCAATAACAACACCCCCAATTTGACAAGCCAGTCAGAAAATATGCCTGATATTGATACACCTCCGGATTTTGGTTTTGATACACCGGAAGTGGATCTAGAAAGGGAGGAAGATCTGATACAGAAGCAGAGCAAATCTGATCTCTTCGTCAAACATATGAAGAAAATTAGGAGTGAATATGGAAGCATTACAGTAGCTTGCAATTACTGCAACAAAGTATATAAATGGAGCAGATCCGGAGGATATGGCACTTATTGGAAGCATATTGAAGCCAAACATCCAGAAGCAGTGATCAGAATGAGGTCACAAACACAAATTCCCAGGTACGCTACTCCTAACCAACAATTATTTCGTTATAATGATGAACAAAATAGAGAAGAATTAGCTAGGATGGTAGCAGTAGAACATTTATCATTCAGTTTTGGTGAGAGTGTTGGCTTTATTAACTATTGTCGACGAGCATTAAACCCTGCTGCATGCCGTGTCCCTAAATCCACGCTCACACAAACACTTGAAAAGATTTATGTGAGAGACAAAAAAAAGTTAGAAAAATATTTTGAAAAATATAATGGTCGTGTTACCGTATGTGCCGACATATGGACTGACCATTGGTAATCGCATTCATACTTGGGTGTCACTTGCCATTTTATGGATAATGCATGGACAATCCAAAAAAGAATTCTTGCTTTTAAAGTTTTTGATGATTCACACAATGCTCAAAATATTTTTAGACAGTTTAGAATTATTTTTTCAGAGTATAATATTGAAAACAAAATTTTTGCAATTGGTTTTGATAATGCTTCTGCCAATACCGCTGCTATTCCACTTTTAATTGATTTATGCAAACCCTTTCTTGGTGGTACATTTTTTCATCAAAGATGTGCATGCCATGTTTTAAATATATATGTTCAAAAAGGATTAGAAACTCTTCAATGTTTTATTGAACCTATTAAAAAAGCCCTAATGTTTTTATGGATAAATCCTTCTACAATGAAAGCATGGGCAAGATATTGTAAACAAAATGGTAGACGTGCCATTAAATTTGCTCGTGATGTTCCAACACGTTGGAATTCTACTTATAAATTGCTTGCTCAAAGTTATGAGTATAGGGATTTATTAGTTTCTTTTATTCAATTTCATGTTCCTAACATTCAACTTTTTGAAGCTCATTGGGATGCTTGTTACAATGTTTTCAATTTGTTAAAAGTTTTTTATAATGCTACACAAAATTTTTCTAAAATTTATTTTTCTACAACACATTTATTTGTTATTGAGAGTATTAATATTGCTGGTGCATTTTTTTAGTGTGAATCTGACCCAGCAATAAAGGAAGCGGTTAGTGCTATAAAGCAAAAATGGTTAAATTATTATACGGATTTTCCAAATATTTATTTGATTGGTATGGTTTTTGATCCACGACACAAATTACAATCTTTGTCTTATTATCTAGACGGTTATTATGGCAAAGAAGGTTTAAATATTGAATATAATGTTGAAGCATGTTGTGATGGAGTTAAGAAATTATTGTATGATTTATATGATGAATATGTTACATTTTATGGATCCGGTACTCCGAATGTAGATGTTACACGAACAAAAACTGCATCTCAGCCTCCATCATCTTCCTCTGGATTTATGAATTTAGGGTATAGTATGTTCTCCAAAAAAAACAAAAAACCAAGATGTTCTTCATCAAGCTCCGATTCGCATGCCGAGCTTGAATCTTATCTTGCTTCTTCTTGTGACTTTCCTGAAGAATTTGACCTCTTAAAATATTGGAGTGACGCTACAAAGTACTATCCAATTATGGCTATGATAGCCAAAAATATTTTTTCAACACCGGTTTCTACTGTGGCGGTGGGACAAGAGTTCAGCGCCGGGGGGAATATTTTGGATGAAAAACGTTCGTGCTTGACTCCAAAAGCACTACAGATACAGGTTTGTGTTGACGATTGGACAAAAGCAGAATATAGACAACAAGAAATCCAACAAGAGCCAACATATGATTTCTTTAAAGAAGACGAACCCGAAGCGGGCGAAGGCTCTAGAGCAAGCTGAGCAGCGGAACCATAAATTTGTAAATCTGTAATAAAAGATATGAGAACTACGTGGCCTTTGATTCCTCTAAACCCCCCTAAGAGGATACGTAGGCAACTTAATTGTGGTAAAAATTAAGTGCAAGGCTAATAACTTTACATTTTTTTTTAGTTTTATTTTATTTTAATTTAATTTTGTAATTTGTCATTTATTTATTTTATGTTATTTTTGAAATTTGGGTGACTCAATTTCCAAATACCCAATGAAATGTAAATTGTAATTTTGTTTACTTTTATTTTAATTTAATTTTGTAATTTGTAATTTGTTTATTTTATTTTATTTTATTTTCGGTTGGATACTCGGATAGTCGGATGACGATGATCTAACTTCCAACATCCAATGAACTTATGAACCCAATGAATTTTATTTTGTAATTTGTCATTTATATATTTTATTTTATTCAATTACAATCTACAACTTATAAGATACAAGTTAGAACTTAGAAAGATTTTTTTTTTGTTTGTTAAAAAAAAATAAATAAAAAATAAATAAATAAATAAAATCCGGTTCAAAACCGCCGGTTTTGATTCCACTAAACCGTGGAACCGGAACCGCTGATTCCGAACCAAAACCAGAACCGGACCGGAACCGTGCCACCTATAGGCCCATGAAGAAACGCTCATCCCTCATACCACCATTTTAAGTTCACACTATGTTGTATTCTCCTTGTTCAATTTTTTCAGACAAAAAGTCACAAAAATCTTCTCTCTTTTTTTCTCAATTCTTTCTCTTGTTATTATTACATTATAGAAAACCGTTATAAAAGCACTCAATATATAGTTTGACTTTTAGTTTTTCTTTTCTTTTCTATTTGACTTTTGTTATTCTATTTTATTATCTCATCCCTAGAGTTGACCATAATTAAACATTAACTAAAAAATGTAAATCCAGCTTGGCCGGGGATCAATGGTTTGGTGGACGTCGTCGTGTTCAATTTAATTAATATGCACTGACTTTTAAAAAATACGAACCTTAATTTTACAGAATTTTAAATTCACCGATGGTTTTTTGTAATATAGTAAATTTGAAACCCTTCAAAGGATAATTTCTATGGATATGAATACAATTCACTTAAAAATAAATCGAATCATTGATGAATTTATTTTTTGCATTAGTTAGAAAACTATTTGGTGATCAAAATGTTAATATTTTGATCTGCCTAACAAATTAAATAAATAAAAATTAAAGAGTTGTTAATCTTAGAATTAGAGGCAAGGATGTGTCATGACTGCAAAAAGCTCCTGAATTATTGTACATGCTCCGTACAAATTAGAATAATGTATTTACTTAGAAATTTAAGTAATTGTCACAGCTGGCATGGCTACTTCAGCATATATATAAATATATATATATATATATATATATATATATATATACATACACACGAGATGAGGTTGTTCTGTTGGTAAAACCTCTCACACCTGCACACATGGTTGAAGGTTCGATTATTCGAGTCCTTCCCCTTCCCAAAAAGCCTTGAAGTTATATAATACTTCAAATAATAATAATAATAATAATATATAAAAATCAACAATATATTCAATTGATGATTATAGTTCTTGCAACGAAATTAGTCAGTCCCTCTTTAAGTTACTTGTACCAATCGAAAACCTTTATAACGTGTAACTATAATCAACAAATTAAGAATAATATATTAAACATGAATACATATATACCACAAACTACACATGAATTTTTTTCATATACCACCACCAGCAGTGCAGCGACTCGAATCTAGGATATTGCTTGGACAGTGATACGTACATATGAATTAATTGAAAGAATAATCAAATTAACTCTACTGGCAACCCCCACCAGAACTAGCTAGCTAGTTGATGAGCGTACAAATCAAATTTTGCTATACTCTTACTAATTTTTTCATTCCCCCAAGATTATATAGCTTGAAATCAGCCACCAATTTCTAGGCATAGCTGCACATCCCATACACACAATAGCTTCCTTTCTTGCCACACTTGCTGTTGCAACCTCCACAATGCTTCTTGTTGATCATTGGATTCACACACTCACCTTTGCAGCAAATCTCTGAGTACTTGCATTTCCTCCCACACTTGCCACAGTTGAGCTTGTCTGTGCTCACATTCACACACTTCTTCTTGCAGCAATCCCTCCCGGCGCTCCCCTTGACACGACAAACCCTTGGGTACTTGTCGCATGTAGCTGTCACCGGATTAACCCTAGTTCTTCTCGAAGTGAGAAATCGGCTCGCTCTGCGAAGCGAAGTTGTTAGAGTCTCATCATCATCATAAGTCGATGGTTCTCTATTGTCGTTGTCCGAAGACGGTGTCGACGCAGAAAGAGCAGCGGTGGTGATAGCCAAGAGCACTACTGCTAGCATAAGAAATAATATTTGAAGGGACTTCATATTGGTGAGTTTATTTGTTGAGAAAAGAATGAATGTTTTTGAATTTGAAGAAGAAATGGAGGGGTTTGTAGAGGTATTTATAGCGAAAAATGGAGGCTAGCTGTTTAATTGATCAATTTGCATGGATTTGATTCAAGCCGTGTGTTCCGGTAGTGGAGTGGTCCAATTCAGAGAGCAGAGAAAATTGAATTAATAAGTAAACAAAAGTTAGGCTTTCGGAGAAATATTATAATATAAATTAGGTACAAAATAAGAGAACATATCCCAAATTTGATATGTATAACTATGACCAAATATATCAATCTCCGTAAATAATAATTTCATAGTCATGACGTACGATCCTAAAAAAGAAAATAATTTGGGCTCTTTCTTTTATAACGTTACTTTATTTTTCTTTGTCATGTTATAAAAGGATATTGAGCGAGCACATGATCGGTTTTTGATCGAATAATAGCCGTGCACTCATTCAATATTGGTGATGGTAGTTCAAGTTATAATAAACAAGCAAGTGTCGTAGAGATTTCTAATTTCCAGTATTGTGAGAGTAATAATTATTATATGAACAATTCTAGTAGTACTTGATCTCAATTATAAATATTGAATAATGTTTGGGTACTGATCAATCAGTATACAGAATACTGACCTTACCAATGGGAGTGTAGAATGTGGTTTTTTATTTTTTTATTTTTTATTTTTATTTTTTATTTTTATATATTTATCTCACAAATTGGGCCACGTGCTATACTATCATTGGTGGAGTCAGTATTTTGGTATTGACGTGACCGGTCAGTACCCAAGCATTGTTCTTATAATTTTGACATATTCGATATTGTTGCATTAGCTTCTGTTTTTATATTTGATAGTGCATCTCCCTTCCATATAAGTGGTGAGGGGTTCAAATTCCACCATCCGCACTTTACAAGCATGTGTGAGGAGTTGTCTTCCTAGATTAAGGGGAATAGTTATCTCCCATTATGCGAGTAAATATCCGAACAGTACATGTATTGTTTGATCTCAACAACAAGTCCCAACAGTTTTATTGTAATAGTTCATCTAACAAAATTGGTCGGTGGGGGTTAATAATAATTACCACCTTAAGCAATATTTATTAAACACCCCTCTATAAATAAGCGTATGCCATTATAAGCGGTAAGCACACGTTATTCTTTAGTAAAAGTTAAAAGAATTGTTTGCTTTGTGTTCACCGTACCGTACAGCTCCGTAATGATATAGTTTTTAAGTTCACACTATATTATATTCTTCCTGTTCAATTTTTAAGTTCACACTATATTATATTCTTCCTGTTCAATTTTTTCAGACAAAAAGTCACAAAAATCTTCTTCTTTTTTTCCCAATTATTTCTCTTTGTTATTATTACATCATAGAAAACTGTTATAAAAGCACTCAATATATAGTTTGACTTATAGTTTTTCTTTTCTTTTCTATTTGACTTTTGTTAATATTATTTTATTATCCCATCCCTAGAGTTGACCATAATTAAACATTAACTAAAAAAATGTAAATCCAGTTTGGGGATCAAGGGTCTGGTGGACGTAGTCGTTTTCTCTTTAATTAATATTTAGACTTAATATCACGATTGTCCCCTGAATTGTTTGTGAATAGCATATGTGTCCTCTAAATTCTTAAAATGGTCATTAAACCCCTTGAACTATCATTTTCTTTACACCACTCTTATGTAGATGATCTTTCAGGGGTGCAATAAAACAAGCTGGTGTAAAAAAAAAAAAAAAAAGAGTTAAGAGGGTTTAGTGATTATTTTAAGAATTCAGGGGGCACATTTGTAATTCATAAACAATTCAGGGGCCAATCTTACCATTAAATCTAATATTTAATATGCACTGACTTTAAAAAAATACGAACCTTAATTTCAAAGAATTTTAAATTCACTTTTAAAATAATCACTGACTAAAATTATTCACTTTTATTAAAATAATTCACTTTTAACCTGAATTTTATTCACTGACTTTTTTTTTATTTTTTTTTATATAAAATTATTTTTTTAGTTCAAGAGTAAATATATAACAGTATAACACAAATCAAAGCCGCGTGAAACATAAATATTATAAAATAAATCCATTAATTACTATCAGAATCCTCAACAATAAAATAGCCATGCATGGCTTTGTTGGTCCAACAATAAAATTCTTATTCTAAACATGCATAAATGTTCTCTAACAGACAAACCTACGGCCATCTGCATTTTATTTATATTCGGATATTAAATCTCAACCAGTGAATATAATCTAACGGTCGATTAAAAAAACAAATTGCTTATTTTAAAGATTTACGCAAACATTCGAACTCGAAAATTAATAATTAGCATAGCTGCACATCCCATAAGCACAAGAACTTCCCTTCTTGCAAGAGTTGTTGCAGCGGCCACAATGTTTCGCATTGACTGAGGTGTTCACACACTTGCCTTGGCAACACATTTGTGAGTAGTTGCACTTGCTGCCACATTTACCGCAGTTGAGTTTGTCGGTCGACACATCCACACATTTTTGTTTGCAGCAATTTGGCCCGAAGCTGCCCTTGGCACGACAGACTCTAGGGTACTTGTCACAAGCCACTGTAGCAGTAGCTCGGGGATCGTCTGCAAGGAAGCGGCGGAGAATGTTATTATTCAAGTAGGGATGATCCTCGCTTTCGGGCAAGGGAGTTTCATTGGAGTACAAGATGAGTACTCCATTGTATGAGAGATATACAGAGAAATTTTATTTTTATGTAGAATTAATGCAATGCTTGGTTGAAGAAAATGTTGTATAATGAACAAGATTTTTTTTTTTTCATAAATGAAGGTCTTTACTTTATCAAGTAAATCAATGGAAGTTAGGGTCAATTTGATCAATCACATGTCAAAAAATAAATCGGGAAAAAGGAGAAGAACCAAAATATATAATAAATAATTCCTCGAATATATAATAATAATAATTATTATTATTATCCAATAAGGACTTTTGCAATGCACAATTTAAGCATCTTTGATGAAATTACATGAAATATATTGAATCTTGATTTTATTTTTTGTATGCATCCTAAGAAAATTAAAATACACATTTAGTAAAAATTTGGAATTTTTTTGGATTTAAGAACTATTTTTTCTTATATTTCCCTATTTTTAAATGTTTTATCTTCAAAAAATCGGAAAAAATTAGTTCTTGCACCCGATTTTTTTTTTTTTTTTAATTTCCATAAATGTATTTCATTGTTTCATCATCCATATAAAAAATCAAATCAAGATTCAATATATTTCATACAATTTCATCAAAGGGACTTAAAATGTGAATCGTAAAAAGTCCTTATTAGAAAATTATATATATATATATATATATATATATACCATAGATTATAGAGAAGTTTTGACAAGTGCATACACTTTGAGTCAAAGTATGTAAATCTAGTGGTCCACATTCTTCGTCCTGATACATTTATTGTCAGTTCGAATTGATAACAAAAAATCTGTATATGTATATATAAAAGAATCAATTATATTTCAGTTTACTCATTGAAAATGCACATGTAATTTCCTTATTAGAAAACTTGACTCATACAGAATTTATCATCAATTAATCGAATTTTTAACTTTTAACTTATTAATTCAGTGTTTCAAAAAACAAAAAGCACACATTAAATTCTACAATTTCTCAGGTTCGACTCATAGACACTGTATATGGTTTTATATATATATAGGTCCACCTTTGATTTGGTCTCAATGTTATATATACAATTTTTCTATTATCAGTTCGAACTGACAAAAGATATATCGGTTCCTTGTATGTGGGTCATTGGATATAAATACTTTGACTTGGCTGCATGCACTTGTCAAAGCATTTTTTAAATCTAATGACCCACATGTAAGGAACTGATATATTTTATATCAGTTCAAACTGATAATAGAAAGACTGGTTATATATATATATATATATATAGGTCCACCTTTGATTTGGTCTCAATGTTATATATATATATATATATAGTCTTTTTATTTTCGGTTCGTCCTGACAATAAATATATCAGAACGAAGAATGTGGACCACAAATTATGGAGAAGTTTTGACAAGTGCATACACTCTGAGTCAAAGTATGTAAATCTAATGGTCCACATTTTTCGTCCTGATATATTTATTATCAGGACGAACTGATAATAAAAAATCTGTATATATATATATATATATATATACAGTCTTTCTATTATCAGTTCGAACTGACAAAAGTTATATCAGTTCCTTGTATGTGGGCCATTGGATTTAAATACTTTGACTAATGCGTACAGCCAAGTCAAAGTATTTAAATCTAGTGGCCCACATGCAAGGAACTGATATAACTTTTGTCAGTTCGAACTGATAATAGAATTTCTGTATATATATATATATATATATTTCAAATAATTCAATAAAAAGAAAAGATACTTGAAAATATAAAATTTGTTGAGTCATGTCAAAGAAAGGATACGTTGGCTAGCTTTCTTTTCAATGTTTTTCCTCTTGAATTTGGTTTGAAATCAGTTAGGGCCTGTCCTGTAACGTTTTTCAAAGCTGTTTTTGTTTTTGTTTTTGTTTTTCGAAAATAAAAATGAAAATGAAAACAATGTTTTTTGTTTCAGTTTCGAAATTCAAAAACGCGTCTGGTAACGTATCCTGGAAGTTGTATTCCGAATATGAAAACGTAAAAAACGCGTCCGGTAGGTTATCCAAAATATATCAAAAATTATTGATTCCCAAAGAAATTCAATGAGTGGTTTTGAACCCCAACCAAGAAACTTTTTTTTTTTTTTTTTTTGAGAAAACATAAACAGCAGCATCACTGCACAAAGACACAAACAAACGCCCAGAATACAACAAACAACAAGGGGAAAACAGCCCACACAAACATTACCCAGGTTTCTCAGACTCAATAATCCTTCTAATGCAAACATTACCCAGGTTTCTCAGACTCAAACAACCCACTCAAATCTACTTACTAATGCCCAAAGACTGAAAATCCACAAAAAACTTCTCACTCCAACCAATGACATCCGACATATCCTCAATATTAGTATTATGAACACAAGAATTTCGTATGAACCATATTCTCCAAAGAATAATGCAAAATAATTCCTTTTTGACCACAAGAATCTTAGAGAGATAATCAAAAAAGAAATCAAAGAAATTATTCGAACCCACACCAATAGCCAGATTCGAAGACAGCCATTCATTGCGAATATACTTTCCAACTTCCAGGTCAACTCAAGTAATCCAACTAATTGCTCCAAAATAGGTTGCTCATGATTCTAATTTTGTAAATTAACCATTAAAAACATAAACAGGGAATATTGTAAATTTTGGAAATGGATTGAAATAGTTACAGGTAGAAGAAATTAAGAAAAGAAAACCCTAACTTAGAAATTAGAATTAGTTGTTGAGTTGAGAATTGATAGCAGTAGCGGTAACGAGCACATGCCTCCGGCTTCTCCCACGTGCCTCTGGCGGTGGCTGGGTCAGCGGAAGGAAGATTCCGACGATCTTGTGGAAGGAAGATTCCGGCGATCGGAAAAGAAGAAGAAGAAGAAGAAGAGAGAAGCAGAGGAAGAAAAAGAACAACAGTGATGGAGATCAGAGATTCGAAGAAGAAGAAGAGTGACAATGAAGAAGAAAGAAAGAGAGGAAGAGGAAGAAGAAGAACATCGGTCTGAGAGTCGAAGAAAGAAGAAGAAAAAAGAAAAAAGAAAAGAGTTTTTTATTTAGAGCGAAAAACAAAACGAAAAACATCACAAAGTTGTATTGGAAATTTTTCACTTTTAACACTGTTGTTGTTTTTGTTTTTGTTTTTGTTTTGAAAATAAAATGAAAAACAAAATGGAAAACGTAAACGAACACGTATTCGAGATTGGATTTGGAAAACAAAAACAAAAACACCCTTTGAAAAACAGTACCGGACAGGGCCTTAAAGACGCACTTTTATTTTTTGATATATACAAAAGCACTTTTATTAATTCTCTTGAAGATATATGTACTGTGTATAGATAACACATAACATGTGGTAGCTTCTTGAATTTTGCCTTCACAATCACGTCTCTCTCTCTCTCTCTCTCTCTGTTGTATTGTATATGTTTTGACTTTTTATTTTTAATGATAATGTTAATTACCTGTTGTACAAGTTAGAATATTATTAGTTTATTACTTCGGCCAAGGTTTGGCTATCCTGCATTAATGCATCCTTTGACAAGGTCCAAAGCAAATTCCGCTAATTACGGTTGATTTTTGGATCAAGAGTTACGATTTTGCACACTATCTCTTAAAAATCTATGTTTTGATGATCATGTTTGTATTTGCCGTGTTCAGATTACAGATAAATAAATAAATAAATATTGAAAATTTTCAAGTGCGGAAAATCTTGTACGGAATCGTCAATAGCTACCGATAGCTATTGGATTATAGTAATTCAATAAATATTGGTAGTAATCCAATAGCTTCCGGTAACTATCGACAATCACATACGGAATTTTTCATACCGAAAAGTTACTATATATATATTTATTTATTTATATATAAGTGTGAAATGGATCGGACTGGACCGTAACTTTAAAGTGTCAAACGGTACACTAAAAGTGTCAAGCGGATCGGACTGGACAGTAACTTTAAAGCCCAATTGGATTTGAAGGCTGGGTACGAAACCAAACATTAAATTATTTTGTGAGGTCATCCCTTGTCCATTAGCCTTGTTTATAGCGGGCTTGCCGGATCCGTCAAGCTTTAATTTGATTTGTTAATACTATTAATTTGTTTTTCATTCTTTAAAACCCGACTCTGCTCTCAAGTCTGACCCATTGGATTCATGTGATTTGAATCATTTGATAGTCAAACCCGACCCATCCGACCACGAGGATTGAATGCAATCCTACCCCTCGATTTGACGGCCGTGCTCAGGCCGCTTGACCCATTTAACACCTCTAATATACCCCATATTATATATATATATATATATATATATATATATAATTAAAGAAAAAAAAAAAAAGGAGTAGAAGTAATTCATGTATTTAATTGTTGGATTGCATTTTGCTAGATGAAGCAACAATTTTGATGCTATGTACCTTCCCTATAATTGATAAGCACATGTTGTGGTTTGACCTAGCTACATATATACTAGGAGGGTATTCAGGACATTAATGCATTGAATTTCACTTGCTTATGGATTGTTGATAAAGTACCATTGCTCAATGTGGGATGTTGGTGGTAAATGACGTTAATTCAAACAGATAATAGTAATAATAATAATAATAATTTGATAAAATCGACACATATCATCAACTTTTAATAGAGTTGTTTGCGTACCTCTATATCCATCTTGATCTTGGCAAGAAAGATTAATTAGCATCAAATAAATTTGGTGAGTCTCTTTATTGTTTATTGCTTGTTAAAGTAGCTATCTGACATATATTGTTTGATTTTGATAAATCCTAAACAAAAGATCGACATATACTTAATGTATAATTTAAAAAATTATATATATTTTTTGAAAGCTTAGGACTAATGAAAACTAATTATTTGTTGTCTTATTGTTGCTCAAACCAAATTGGAGTTAGATTTAATTTGGCCCCATAAATTTCAAGACAGTGGCGTTATTAATAAAAGTAGGACAATAGTTCATATATAAATGCATGATTTTATTGAATGTCAATCTAAATTATGTGGTATTTGTCCCATTAAAACTTATTTCATATGATATTACCCTACTGAAAATTGAAACGGAACAAATAAATGCACATATTGTTTGAGTTACTATTGCATATTAATTATATATATATATATATATATATATACATAATAATTGATATATGTTAACAAATTGTGTCAATGAAACCATGAAATTTCATGCATAATTGCACATTCCATAAACACAAAACTCTCCTTTTTTGCACTTCTTGTTGCACCCACCACAGCTTGATTTATCAAACGAAGCATTCACACACTTGCCTTTGCAACATATTTCAGTGTACTTGCACTTGTACCCACACATTCCACAGTTGAGTCGATCGGTATTCACATTAACACATTTCTTCTTGCAGCAATCCGGCACCGGCGGGCTTCTTTTCACCTGCCGGCAAACGCGTGGGAACTTGTCACATGTCATGTTCGCTATCAAGTTTTGCTGCGCTAGCAACCGGCTCACCCCTCTCAAAGAAGTAGTAGTACTAGTAGTCATTGATTCCTCCTTACCCATATCCAGCTCGTTTCGCGAATTCGAGTTATTGTCGTAAATAACGACGTTCAGGCTTACAGCTGCCGAAAATGCCATTGTTAGTGCAAAGAGGAGTGTTAGTGTTAGCATCTTCATGAAGAGTTGATCAATAATATTATTGATATGGGGATATGATTTTTGATTGGAGATTTTGGTTAAATATATATAGGGAATTGTTGGCATCAGAGAGAGTTGACTAATTGTGATGGAAAATTTGAATTAATGTACAAGTTATAATATGCTTTTTGTTTGTGTTGTCTTAATTCAATAGACTACTTAGAAATCAATGAATTTCTATAATTTTAAGAAGAAATATCAATTGATTAGAAGTGAAGAAAAGTTGGGTTCTCCTTCTCCACAATGGATTCTGTATCTCAACTGTACAGTGTAATAGACATTAATGAATCATAGCTTGGATCTTGTCACCAGTACTCCTTGAATGGGAATTCCAATGGGCTTGCTAGCTAGTGTGTTGAGGGAAAGAAATAGAAAATTTAAGAGTGGGAAATGAAATATTGAATTCGATTTTTACTAAATTCATGTAAATCATATTCACTTATAGTTTGAACGGTTAGGCACTTTTACATTCGTAATAGGGTTTCAAGTCTCATCTTTATCTATAAAATCACAAAGTGTAGAGAGACCCTCATCTGTAATGGAGTAATGGGATAGAGTTATAACGGTTGATTTCGCTGGATTCCACAAACTCCGGACCCGACTGACTTAAAAAAATAATAATCCGAAAGCAAAATTATAAGAAGGAACATAATAAAAATGCTTTTGTAATTACTAGATTGTAGATGTATGAAGAAGGGTTATTTTTTATTTTTTTTTATTTTTTTTTTATTTTTTTGTGGGTAATTATATTACATTTTGGTTTTGAATATCACACACATCAATATGAGAGGTTTGAGTTATATAATTATATTTAATGAAAATTTTCTAAATTTTCTTTAATTGGGTTTAGAATAAAAACATTGATGGTCCCCTAAATCATCCAAATTTTACATGAATGATGATCTTATATATCAATCAACCTTTTTATATATACTCCTTTAACCTATACATGACTTATAATTAGCTAAGATCTAGTGTGAATAGCACACAAATTATTGATTTTTTTTGTAATATAGTAAATTTGAAACCCTTCAAAGGATAATTTCTATGGATATGAATACACTTCACTTAAAATTAAATCGAATCATTAATGAATTTATTTTTTGTATTAGTTAGAAAACTATTTGGTGATCAAAATGTTAATATTTTTCTTGGTCTAATCAAGATTTAAAACTTGATTAAAATGAATATGACATTATTAAAATGAATAGAGATGATCTTTTTTTAGATGAAGAGTACATATATAACATTATAACATGATTTTCTATGTCTATACTCATTAAGGAGAGAGTTATAGTCAAAGAATCTTTATCAATGTAACTCATTCATCATTGACTCATTGTTGTCTACCACGATTTTGAACAAAATTATATAAATCAGCATCCTAACTTGTCGCACTAACATCCAATGGCGTAGCCAGGATTTCTGACCGGGGGGGGGCTTGACTAAAAACTTTCCACGTCTTGTGGTCGAAACCGCCGTCATCGCCGCAGCTGTTAACAAGGTTGCAGAGAGGATTTAGGGAACCACAAGGTGGTTGCCTTGGTGGTCCAAGGCTTGGGATGAAAATCCCAATTCCTTGGTTATACTCTTGGTAATTACATTGTGGCCAGTCATCAGGGCGCTAGCTCAATTGGTGGAAGAACGAGCTTGGGGCACAAGTAACTCCCAGGTCAGCTGTTCGAATCCTACCCAGGTGAATGTAAGTTTTGATTTACCCATAATACAGCCGGAAAAATCAAAACATTCCAAGACATATGTTGCTAAAACATATGTGGTTACCATAGTTGGTCGATAGCTCTATCCTATGATGTAAAAAAATTTTAAGGCTTGCTTACCATAATCGGTTAATAACTTTGTTCTATGGTATAATTTTTTTTAAGGCTTGCTTAGCCAATCCATTAACATCCTTAAATGATTTATGATATTGAAGAAGTGGTTCTTGAATAAGAACATCCTTAATGCCATAACAGTAAGCAACCAAAATCTGAATTCAAACAATTCATGCCTATTTAGCATACACTAAATCTATAAAAAAAAAAAAAAAATTAAAAAAAAAATAGACTACTCAAATGGAAAACCAGAGAAAAGTGAAAACATTTCAATTTCACACCCAACACAGCCGGAAAAATCAAAACATTCCAAGACATGTAGCTACAAGCATATATAATCATATTATGGAGTAGAAAAATCAAAACTTTGTTATTTTTCTTTGTTTTCCTCAAAAAAAAAATACAATAATAATAATAATAATAATAATAATAATAATAAGAAGAAGAAGAAGAAGAAGAAGAAGAAGAAGAAGAAGAAAAATCAAAACTTTCTTTATTTTTCTACATTTTCCTCCATAAAAAACAAACAAAATCAGAAAACTCATCCAACAAAACAATAAAAATCAAAATTTTTTTATTTTCTTTTACAAACAAAATGCAATAAAAATAGAGAAAAGCTCACCAATTTTACCGACTTTCTTGATCTAGATGTTTTCCTCTGCACTTAGATTGTTAATTACATAATAATAATAATAATAATAATAATAATAATAAGCTTTTAATTGTAAGAGATAAAATCAAAAATAAAAAGATACAAAACTTACATATTTTGAAGCTATCATTCTAGTCTCAAGCTAGTTTTTTTTGTTGCTCTTTGCATGAAGTGTTTTATACCGATAAAGAGTTGGATCTTTATGGTTACGGGTTTCAACTTCTCTTTTTTTTTAATCGTATAACATATAAATTTGTGAAATGACTATTTTATTCCTATGGTTTTTAAATGTTGATGTTTTGGGTCGGAAGTGAAGTCTAGTCACATATTTATTAAAGATTATGAACAAAAAATTGTTTTTTTTTTTTTTAATGGATGACCAAAAAAAATTTGTTACAAAAGAAAATTAAAGATAAATTAATTATTAATCTCCCTTAAAGTGCTCAACCTAAATATGAAAACTTATAGATAAGAAAATTGAAAAAATCCATTGGTCAGCTTCTAGTAAACATATATGGTTACCATAGTGAGTTGGTAGCTCTGTCCTATAGTGTAAAAAAAATTTAAGGCTTGCTTACCATAATGGGTTTGATAGCTTAGTTCTATGGTGTAAATTTTTTTTAAGGTTTGTTCAGCCAATACACTAACACACAAAGCAGTTGTAAAAAAACATAATCACAACTGTTAAAGCTAATCCCTAGAAAGATATATGATATCAAATCTAATAAAAAAAAAATCATCACGTATTGCACACAGAAAATGTTTGCATTTTCTGTACATGCCAAATGTCAATGCAAAAGAGAAGAGAATTCAACATAAAGTTTAATCTAATCCCTAAGAAGGTAGATAATATCAAATAAAGTTTTCAGCAACTTACGAAGAAGAGAGACTCCATGTTTAAAGAGTTCACTGATCATCAAGAACATGTTTTTGAAGAATTCCAAAACTTGATGGAACTTTGATGATCCTCTTGGGTTGTTGATCGCCCTCACCTTAGGGTTTGGGATGATCTCCCTCCCCGTAGAGTTTGGGATGATAATATAGTCTCCCAAAACGCTTGAAAAAAAATAAATAGAAATTATGATTAAAAATGAATAAAATTAAAAACAATGGTAATAGTAGAAGATGAAGAGAAAGGTTATTCTGAATGGGATGTACCATCCGCATGGCTATGCCTTGAAGATTCAACAATCATATCTCCCATTTCTAAATTTGTGTCATTCCATTGTCTATTCCTTTAAAAAGTTCACATCAATTTTTCGTAACACGGAGCAGAAAGTTAAAACGAAATAAAATTTGGTGTAGAAGCAAACCTTCCATTTCCTATCAGTGTTAGACAGTGAATTTTAAGATGTAAAAACCAGGAGAAAAAAGTTGCAAACATGAGTAAAAATGAGAGGGATGATCCTATAACATGTTAAAAACACCATTAAAAAACTGATAGGTAACGCGGCGGAAAAATATTGCTTAAGCTCTAACAACTATCAATATTCAATATAGTGACATTGTTTATTTCTTAAGCATGGTACATCTATAATATATAAAACCATTTATTAGAGAAACTAAAAAAAAGTATTGTTGGATATATTTGTGAGTCCACCAGACCTCCGAATTCCTCAGCCTCGTAACGGTACATATCCGATTATATCTTCGGAACAACCCTCCGGATCACATGCTCTTTCGCCGGTGACTCTATCCACCGTATCTACACTCCAGGAACTGGTTCGGAGGACATTTTGTCAGACCCAACCGTATCTAGCAATGCAAAGACAACTGTCTCTGCCAACCAATTAGCGTTAGGCACGTGTCCCAAAACACCAGAATCGAGACTATAAAAAGCCCCATTTCTACCACGATGGGGACACTTTTTTTTTTACTTTTCTAGGAAATTAGTACATCTTAATAAAGTAATTTAAAAAGTCAAAACTACCGCACATATCACATCTGTCTTAATGACAGTGGTATGAAGACCATAAAAATAAAAATAAAAAAAATAAAAAAAAATTAATTACTTAGACCATCAAAGTATCAAACAACAATAGAAAAATCAAATATTTTTTTAGAAAAAGAACTACAACACAAAGATAGCATATGATCCCTACTCAATGGTGACCATCAAACAAAAAAAAAAATCAAAACTTTGTTTTTTTTTTTTTTTTTTTGAAGTACAACACAGACAATTACGACTGTCGGGACCAGCGAGAGATAGGCCCTACAAGCTCAGTCCGGACTGCTGCTCCCACGGATGAGGAGAGAGAGCACCCACATATAGTGGGACAAGAACCACCCAATTGGGAAAATTTACACATATATAGTGCCTACACTCAGCCTTGAACTCGGGTGGTGGGGAGTTCCCATGGGAAGGCCCACCACCATGGCAAGGCACTAGGTGTAATCAAAACTTTGTTTGAAAAATGTCATTTACAAATGTTTTCAAAAAAATAAATAAAAGCTTTTAGTTTTAACATCAACAAAAAATACAAAAATCAATAAAATAAAATAAAAACAACTACAACCAAGATTTACCACCCGTCCTACAATAAAACGTACAAGAAACAAAAAAAAAGAAAAAAGAAAAAAGAAAAATGTTTAAAACATATGTTGTTACCATAGTTGGTTAAGGCTTGCTTATCATAGTGTCATGATATAAAAATTTTCAAGGTAAATTACTCTATATATATACGGTCTCGTTCTGGTCGGTGCACACTGATGTAACTACATCAGTACTAATGCATGTGGACCATTGATTATGGAGAAACTTTAACAAGTGCATACATTTTGAGTTAAAGTATGTAAATCTAATAGTTCACATCCAGCCCACTGATGAAATTATATTAGTACGCACTGACTTGAACATATATATATATATATATATATATATATATGAAATTACATCGATTTTTATGATTTTTTTTTTTTAATGATACCACTTACAGTGACGATGACTCGAATATAAGACGTTGATAGGTTTATTGAGCACGCCCTTATTTTCCTTAGTTATATTCTATATTATATATAATTCCTATATATCCCTTAGTTATATATATGAACATTAATTCTTCTCTCCAAGCAACCGACCACATCCATACATATCCATCGAATAATATTACTATTTCCCATATAAGCCTTTCAGCATTTCTAACATTTTATCCTAGAGACCAAGTCCTAGCTAGCTAGTTAATTAATTTAATTAATTTAATCCCATATAATTTTTTCTTCAATATATACTGATCAGCAAATAAAAAAGGAAAGAAAAAGTAGTCGATTATACCGATTTTTTGGTAGAGTTTGAAACAATTGTAAATAGTGAGCTGCCTAACAAATTAAATAAATTTTTTTAAAAAAATTAAAGAGTTGTTAATCTTAGAATTAGAGCCTTAAGGCAAGGGTGTGTCATGAGTCTTGACTGCAAAAAGCTCTTGAATTATTGTACATGCTCCGAACAAATTAGAATAATGTATTTACTTAGTAATTTAATTAATTGTCATAGATATTTAATATATATAATCAACATACTGGGCCAAGTCTTGTTGGCCTGCAACCAATTGGGGTATGAGTCCACCCCAAGTGAAGGGGGAGCCCATACTAATGGTGGTTGTGAATCTCAAGACCCAGAAACCATGAATGAGAGTTCATCCTCGCTTGCTGACAGACAGCAAGGCATGGAAGCAGAGAGGATTTCCGGAATCCGTCAATAGCTAGGGCTAAACATGTGGGAGTCTCGTTTCGTCAATAGTTTTCTTCCGATTTGTAGGAGTAGATATCCGGGGTTATGATATTGGTGGTAGGCTCTGGCAGTCCTATTGTACTATTTGTAATACTTCAATATATATATATAATCAACAATATACTCAATTGATTATAGTTCTTGCAAAGAAATTAGTAAATCGCTCTTTAAATTACTTGGACCAATCGAAAACTTTTATCATTTGTAACTAATCAACAAATTAAGAATAATATATTCATCATGAATACACGTATACTACACACACTTACACATGTTTTTTTTTTTTTTTTTTTTTTAAATTTTTTTTTTATATATATATACCACCGCCTGTGGTACAACAACTTAAATTTATGACATTTCCAAATCGAAGGAGCCGCATCAGACTGCTGTATAAGTACAAATGAATTAATTGAAAGAATAATCAAACTCTACTAGCAAACCCCACCAGAACTATCTAGCTAGCTAATGAACAAATCAAATTTTGCTATACTATACTAATTTTTGCATGCCCAAGAATATTTAGCTTGAAATCAGCCACCAGTTATTTCTAGGCATAGCTGCACATCCCATACACACAATAGCTCCCTTTCTTGCCACACTTGTTGTTGCAACCCCCACAATGCTTTTTGTTGTACATTGGATTCACACACTCACCTTTGCAGCAAATCTCTGAGTACTTGCATTTCCTACCACACTTGCCACAGTTGAGCCTGTCTGTATTCACATTCACACACTTCTTCTTGCAGCAATCCCTCCCCGGGCTTCCCTTGGTGCGACAAACCCTAGGGTACTTGTCGCATGTCGCCTTCACCGCATTAACCCTAGTTCTTCTCGAAGCGAGAAAACGACTCGCTCCGAGGAGGGAATTTGTTAGAGTATCATTATCGTCATGATCATCATTGTGATAAGCCAATGATGGTTCTTGATCATAGTCGGAAGATAGTGTTGCCGTGGAAAGAGCAGTTGTGGTGATAGCCAAGAGCATTATTGCTAGCACAAGAAATAATATTACTTGACGGGACTTCATTGTGATCAGTTTGTGTTGAGGAAAAAGAATGAATGTATTTGAACATGAAGAAGAAATGGAGGGGTTGTGGAGGTATTTACAGGAAGTAATTATTGGAAACCTACCTGAGATTTGCCAATCGACACTCAAAAACAACTTTATAATAGATTGACACTAACCTCCCCTATCATTAAAGTTTAACCAAATTTGACTGTTAACTTTGACACTTCAATGGGTATTTTCGTCTTTTAACCTTACAAAATAATAAAAAAAATGGATCTCACGGTGGAGATCAAAAGAAATTATCAGTAAAACAAACAAAATCTGAAAGAGGCAAAACATATGGGTGGCGATTTGGATCTCCACAGTCACTATCTCCAATGAAGATCTCAGACATGAGATTCCCATTGGCGATAGAGATCCGAGAATCATGAGGGAGATCTTATTGCCAGGATCCCATCACGGAGATCGATCAACAGAGAAAACGGTGTAGGCGAAGGCGGTGGAGAAGACGGTATTCAATGTGAAGCTGGAGAAGTTCGACACTGTGTACTTGATTTCTGCTGTTCGGTTTTGTTTTCGCGGTTGATTATGACAGAAATGATGAGTAATTTTAATATGTCCGTGTTTCTAATTCAACCGTGACCGATAAAACTTTCCAAATCTCTGATCTTCTTCTCATCATTATGTATTTTTTTTTTTTAATTTTTCGAAAATAAATAAATTAGTAATGGCTCTGTGATTACATGCCTAATTACAGGCAATTACGCTATTCCGATTTCAGATATGAGCTGACGTTTTTGGAAATCTGATGAGAACCTCAATTTTTACTTTTTTTTGTTGTTGATATTTTTTGTATTAATTTGCTTTGAAATAAGGTGATTTGATTTGGTTTTGATGCCTGTTGAGTAGAAAAAAAATAAATATGAACAGTTGTATTTTATTAGATTTAAACAAAATATGAGAATGAAATCTGATGAAACTGTTGAATAAAATTGAAATCTATTGAATCTGATTTTTAGTAGTAGCTTTGTTTATGGCTTCTTCTTTCTTCTTCTTCAAATCCTCAAGCGCTTCAATGAGACTATTTAAACAAGTCTCCACCACATATACATCCGATATTGTGATGGTTTGGGTGGTTGCAAGAAGAGAAGAAATTGTTTGATGTTTGGGTTCGGTGGTTGGGTGTAGAATGTGGATTTGGTGGTGATTTGGGTTGATGTTCTGGGAAGGAAATTGAAGATGAGTGTCAATTTATTATAATTTTGTTGAATGAGAAGTTGGATGGAGATGAAGATGGAGATTGAGTTGATTGTTGGATTTTGTGAATGAAAATTGTTGATCGGATTTGTGTGAGAAGTTGGTTAAAGATGAATTGAAGTTAATTGTGGGAAATTTTTCCGTATCTTTTTTCTTTCCGGATCTCTGAATTTGTTTCCGGATTTCATCCTTCTTTACAAAATAATTAAGATATATATTTTTTAAAAAACTTTTTGATTTTCGTTAAATTAGCTTTTTTTTTAATTTTTTTTTTTTAAAATTATAGGTGTCAAGGGTAGTTTCGTATTTTTAGGCTTTTTAAAAAATAAACAGTTAAATATAACGGCTAACACTAACGGTAGGGGAGGTGAGTGTCAATTGTTGATAAAATTGTTTTTGAGCGTCAATTAGCAAACCTCAGTTAGGTTTCCAGTAATTACTTCTATTTATAGTGAAAAATAATGGAGGCATGTTTAATTGATTTAATTAAATGAAATTAAAGTATGTACGTGATCAATTTGCATGGATTTGATTCAAACTCTGTGGACTGTTAGTGGAGTGGTCCAATTCGGAGAGCAGAGAAAATTGAATTAATAATTAAACAAAAGTTAGGCTTTTGGAGAAATATTATAATCTAAATTAGGAGCAAAATTAGGGAACATACACCCAAACAAGCAAGTGTCGGAGAGACCTCTTTCCAGCATCGTGAGAGTAATTTTTTTTTTTTTTTTGAACAGCGAAAGTTTATTCATCGACCGGAAGGCCGGAAAGGAAAACGAAAGAAGAACGCACAAAGCAACAGGAAACAACACAAGCCCTCCGCACAAAGCACACAGAGCAAAACCAAAAAACAGAACACCCACCAACCAAACACCACAAGAACAGCGCACACCAGAAAACCAAACGCAGCAACACCATACCGACAGCAACCACAACAACAACGCACATTACACACACCAACCTTCATGATTAGAGCAAACAACTCCCCCACAAGACATATACGGCCCAAAGAGTTTCTATAACCCTGGTGATTTCTTCCTCCGCATTCCACATCGCTGTTTCCGGAGCATCTTGGGACTGACTGTCAATCCCAGACTCAGAATTGTTGCCTTTCTCTTCGCCGGCTTGATCATTCGTGGCAATCGCCTGAACCTCAGTTACTCGATATTCCCTATCCTGAAGGTTGGTAGCAATACCAGGTAGAGAAGGGGCGTACTGTAATTGGGGAACTTCTTGGGTCATAACCTCTGGCTCTCTTGACCCTTTGCGCCGGTGAGCCAAATTCCTAACCAGACTAGATCAATATGAGAGTAATTAATTATCTGAACAACGCTGGTTTTTATTTTTTCTACTGAAAAAAAATTAAAAATATTAAGTAAAGGCATATTTCAAGTATACTATATCAACTGTTTTCTATTAAATCAATTCTTTAGAAAGAAAACAATACTCTTAAAAGTATTAATTCTAAATTTCTAACAATGCGGATGGGGGTTAATAATAAGGATTAATATTAAAAACATCCCTTCACCTTTAAACTATTATTGAATGTATAGTTATAAATGCTTTTATTTTAATAACATCCTCTATAGACTAATATCGTTAGCATTCCGTTTGTGTTGACTGAGTTTGACGTTAAAAAGTCTAAAATATCTATATTTAAACTTCAATTATATGAATTGACCATTAAAACCCCATACGTTTACTAAATAAAATTAATAAAATGATACAAAAGACGGGAATGTTAACTTGTAAACAATAAGTTATTTTGAAGCTTAAATATAGATATTTTAGACTTTTTAATGGTCAAACTCAGTTAACATAAACAAATTAAATACTAATGGTATTAATTCATATGGGAGGTTTCTTAAATAAAAGCATTTGTAACTTATATCCAACAATAGTTCAAATGTGAGGGAATATTTTTAATATTAACCCTAATAATAATTACCAATTTAAGCAATATTAATTTAATCCACCATTTTAAGTTCACACTATGTTATATTCTTCATGTTCAATTTTTTCAGACAAAAAGTCACAAAAATCTTCTCTCTTTTTTTCCCAATTCTTTCTCTGGTTATTATTAACATTATAGAAAACCGTTATAAAAGCACTCAATATATAGTTTGACTTTTAGTTTTTCTTTTCTTTTCTATTTGACTTTTGTTATGCTATTTTATTATCTCATCCCTAGAGTTGACCATAATTAAACATTAACTAAAAAATGTAAATCCAGCTTGGGGATCAATGATTTGGTCATTGGTGGACGTCGTCGTGTTCAATTTAATTAATATGCACTGACTTTAAAAAATACGAACCTTAATTTCAAAGAATTTTAAATTCAATGATGGTTTTTTGTAATATAGTAAATTTGAAACCCTTCAAAGGATAATTTCTATGGATATGAATACAATTCACTTAAAAATAAATCGAATCATTAATGAATTTATTTTTTGTATTAGTTAGAAAACTATTTGGTGATCAAAACGTTAATATTTTGATCTGCCTAACAAATTAAATAAATAAAAATTAAAGAGTTGTTAATCTTAGAATTAGAGGCAAGGGTGTATCATGACTGCAAAATGCTCCTGAATTATTGTACATGCTCCGTACAAATTAGAATAATGTGTTTACTTAGAAATTTAATTAATTGTCGCAGCTGGCATGGCTACTTTAGCACATATATATATATATATATATATATATATACACACACACACACGAGATGAGGTTGTTTTGATGGTAAAACCCCTCACATCTGCACAAGGAGTTAAAGGTTCGAGTCCTTTCCCTTCTCAAAAAACCTTGAATTTATATAATACTTCAAATAATAATAATAATAATAATATATAAAATCAACAATATATTCGGTTGATTATAGTTCTTGCAATGAAATTAGTCAATCCCTCTTTAAATCAACGAAAACCTTTATAATGTGTAACTATAATCAACAAATTAAGAATAATATATTAAACATGAATACACATCACAAACTACACATGAATTTTTTTCATATACTACCAGCAGCAGTGCAACGACTCGAATCTAGGATATTGCTTGGACGGTGATACGTACAGATGAATTAATTGAAAGAATAATCAAATTAACTCTACTGGCAAACCCCACCAGAACTAGCTAGCTAGTTGATGAACGTACAAATCAAATTTTGCTATACTTTACTAATTTTTGCATTCCCCCAAGACTATATAGCTTGAAATCAGCCACCAATTTCTAGGCATAGCTGCACATCCCATACACACAATAGCTCCCTTTCTTGCCACACTTGCTGTTGCAACCTCCACAATGCTTCTTGTTGATCATTGGATTCACACACTCACCTTTGCAGCAAATCTCTGAGTACTTGCATTTCCTCCCACACTTGCCACAGTTGAGCTTATCTGTGCTCACATTCACACACTTCTTCTTGCAGCAATCCCTCCCGGCGCTCCCCTTGACACGACAAACCCTAGGGTACTTGTCGCATGTAGCTGTCACCGGATTAACCCTAGTTCTGCTAGAAGCAAGAAATCGGCTCGCTCCGCGAAGCGAAGTTGTTAGAGTCTCATCATCATCATAAGTCAATGGTTCTCGATTATCGTTGTCCGAAGACGGTGTTGACGCAGAAAGAGCAGCGGTGGTGATAGCCAAGAGCACTACTGCTAGCACAAAAGATAATATTTGAAGGGACTTCATATTGGTGAATTAATGTGTTGAGAAAACAATGAATGTTTTTGAATTTGAATAAGAAATGGAGGGGTTTGTAGAGGTATTTATAGCAAAAAATGGAGGCTAGCTGTTTAATTGATCAATTTGCATGGATTTGATTCAAACCGCGTGTTCTGTTAGTGGAGTGGTCCAATTCTGAGAGCAGAGAAAATTGAATTAATAAGTAAACAAAAGTTAGGCTTTCGGAGAAATATTATAATCTAAATTAGGTACAAAATCTGAGAACATATCCCAAATTAGGTATGTACTATGTTGCTTTGTCATGTTATAAAAGGATATTGAGCAAGAACATGATCGGTTTTTTATCGAATAATAGCCGTGCACTCATTCAAAATTCGTGATGGAAGTTCAAGTTATAATAAACAAGCAAGTGTTGTAGACATTTTTAAATTCCAGTATAGTAAGAGTAATTAATTATATGAACAATTATAGTAGTACTTGATCTCAGTTATAAATTGAATAATGCTTGAGTACTGATCAGTCAGTATCCAAAATACTGACCCCATCAATGAGAGTGTGACACGTTGCTTTTTTTCTTTTACTTTTTACATTTATCTCACAAATTGGGCCACGTGCTACACTCTAATTGGTGAAGTCAGTATTTTGGGTATTGATGTGACTGGTTAGTAGACAATCATTGTTCTTATAATTTTGACATATTCGATATTGTCGCATTAGCTTCTATTTTTATATTCGATAGTGTACCTCCCTTCCATATATGGTGAAGAGTTCAAATCCTACCATCCGCATTTTACAAGTATGTGTAGGGAGTTGCCTTCCTAGATTACGGGGAATAGTTATCTCTCGTTATACGAATAAATATCCGAGCAGCACATATATGGTTTGATCTCGACCACAACTCCTGACAATCTTATTGTAATAGTTTATCTAACAAAATTGGTCGGCGGGGGTTAATAATGATTACAAGCTTAAGCAATATTTATTTAATACCCCTCTAAAAATAAGCGGTAAACACGCGTTATTCTTTAGTAAAAGGTGAAAGAATTGTTCTCTTTGTGCTCACCGTACGGCTCCGTAATGATCCCATCATTTTAATTTTTAAGTTCACACTATATTTATTCTTCTTGTTCAATTTTTTCAGACAAAAAGTCACAAAAATCTTCTTCTTTTTTTTCCCAATTATTTCTCTTGTTATTATTACATCATAGAAAACCGTCATAAAAGCACTCTATATATAGTTTGACTTTTAGTTTGTCTTTTCTTTTCTATTTGACTTTTGTTAATATATTTTATTATCCCATCCCTAGAGTTGACCATAATTAAACATTAACTAAAAAAAATGTAAATCCAGCTTGGGGATCAAGGGTCTGGTGGACGTAGTCGTTTTCTCTTTAATTTATATTTAGACTTAATATCACGATTGTCCCCTGGATTATTCGTGAATTATAGATGTACCCCATGATTCTTAAAATAGTCATTAAACCCTCTAAACTCTCCTTTTCTTTGCACTACACCTATGTAGATGTCCCCTCATGGGGACAATAAACAAGTTGGTGCAAAGAAAAGGAGAGTTCAGGAGGTTTAGTGACTATTTTAAGAATTTATAGGGCACATCTATAATTTGTAAACAATTCAAGGGACAATCTTACTGTTAAGTCTAATATAGTAATATTTAATATGCACCGACTTTTAAAAAATACGAACCTTAATTTCAAAGAATTTTAAATTCACTTATGATTTTTTGTAATATAGTAAATTTGAAACCCTTCAAATGATAATTTCTATGGATGTGAATACACTTCACTTAAAAATAAATCGAATCATTAATGAACTTATTTTTTGTATTAGTTAGAAAACTATTTGGTGATCAAAATGTTAATATTTTTCTGGGTCCAATACTCCAATCAAGATTTATAACTTGATTTAAATGAATATGATAAGATTAAAATGAACAGAGGTTTTTTTATTTTATTTATAGAATTAATTTTTTTAGATCAAGAGTAAATATATAACAGTATAAAACAAATCAAAGCCGCGTAAAATTTTATGATAACATAAAACAATAATTTATTAATAAAATAGTGACATAAATATTATAAAATAAATCCATTAATTACTATCAGAATCCTCAACAATAAAATAGCCATGCATGGCTTTGTTGGTCCAATAATAAAATTCTTATTTTAAGCATAAGTGTTCTCTAGCAGACAAATCTGCATTTTATTTATATTCAGATATTAAATCTCAACCAGTGAATATAATCTAACGGTCGATACAAAAACAAATCGCTTATTTTAAAGATTTATGCAAACATTCGAACTCGAAAATTAACTAATAATTAATTAGCATAGCTGCACATCCCATAAGCACAAGAACTTCCCTTCTTGCAAGAGTTGTTGCAGCGGCCACAATGTTTCGCATTGACTGAGGTGTTCACACACTTGCCTTGGCAACACATTTGTGAGTAGTTGCACTTGCTGCCACATTTACCGCAGTTGAGTTTGTCGGTCGACACATCCACACATTTTTTTTTGCAGCAATTTGGCCCGGAGCTGCCCTTGGCACGACAGACTCTAGGGTACTTGTCACAAGCCACCGTAGCAGTAGTTCGGGGATCGTCTGCAAGGAAACGGCGGAGAATGTTATTATTCGAGTAGGGATGATCCTCGCTTTCGGGCAAGGGAGTTTCATTGGAGTACACTGAAATGGCAAATGCCATTAACAGTGTTGCAATGAATATGATATTTAGGGTTTTAGATGAGTTCTCCATTGTATGAGAGATATATAGAGAAATTTTTTTCTTATGAAGAATTAATGCAATGCTTGGTTGAAGAAAATGTTGTATAATGAGAAGGTATTTATAGAAATTAAATGGAGAAAAAAACGAACACGATTTTTTTTTCTTCCCATAAATGAAGGTCTTTACTTTATCAAGTAAATCAAAGGAAGTTAGGCTCAATTTGATCAATCGCATGTCAAAAAATAAATCGGGAAAAAGGAGAAGAACCAAAATATATAATAAATAATTCCTCAAATATATATATATATATATAAAGTCTTTCTATTATCAGTTCGAACTGATAAAAGTTATATCAGTTCCTTGTACGTGGGCCACTGGATTTAAATACTTTGACTGCCAAGTGCATACAGCCAAGTCAAAGTATTTAAATCCAGTGGCCCACATGCAAGGAACTGATATAACTTTTGTCAGTTCGAACTGATAATAGAATTTCTGTATATATATATATATATATATATATATATATATATATATATATATATATAGTGGTTCTCTTATTTTAATTTCGGTAAGGACCTTCATGAAATTGAGTCGATTTATATGAATTTTGATCTGAATTTCTTTGTGGATGATGAGTTTAATGAAATCTACCTATCAATAAAATTTAAGAATTTTCTAATGCAAATATGCATTTTTGAGTTTCTAAATAGTGCCACATCAACATTTCTATTTATTATGGGCCCACTTTTGAATTTTTTTTAGAGAAATGCATATTCACATCTCCAATATAATTATTTAAAGTCAAATATGCGTCCATTTTATGTCCAATCATAATAAAACAATTATTACACTCTCTCCTCTTTTATTTTACAATTAAATAAGGTTTAATCTTATTGGTAGAAAGAGTTGAAAGCTTTAATCTTATTGGTGGAAAGAGTTAGAAATCCTAGTTAGCATTTCTAGAAGAGTTTCTAGAATTAGAAACCCAACTCCATATTCTTTAACTTTTTTTTTTTGCCATATCATCACCATATTCAAATTAGATAATAGCATTGGAGAGAGTTTTTCTAACTTTTTTAATATCTATCCTATGTGACACTCCATTTTCTCCAAATGTATAATAGCATTGGAGATGCTCTAATAATCAATTATATTTTAGGTTACTCATTGAAAATACAAATGTGAGAATAATGTGAGGTATCAATCCATCAAGTTATCATCAATTAATCGAGTTTTTAAGTTTTAACTTATTAATTCCATATTTCAAAAAAAACAAAAAGCACACATTAAATTCTACAATTTCCCAGGTTCAAGTCATCGACACGTAAATGGTGTATATATATATATAAAGAGAGTAATTTTTCATTGAAGACTTTTACAATGCACATTTTAAGCATATTTTGATGAAATTGTATGTAATCAAATGTTTTTCGATGAGATTTTTTGTATGGATAGTTAAAACATTGAAATACATTTATGGAATTTTTTTAAAAAAAAATCGGGTGCATGAACTAATTTTTTCTGATTTTTTTGAAGATAAAACATTTAAAAATAGGGAAATATAAGAAAAAAAATAGTTCTCAAATCCAAAAAATTTCCAAAATTTTACCAAATGTGTATTTTAATTTTCTTAGGATGTGTACAAAAAATCTCATTAAAAAACATTTGATTACATGCAATTTCATCAAAATGTGTTTAAAGTGTGCATTGTAAAAGTCCTCATTGGAAAAAAAAAATATATATATATATATATATGTATGTACATTTTTATCTCAATAGGTCCACCTTTGATTTGGTCTCAATGTTATATTTTTTTCCTTCAAATAATTCAATAAAAAGAAAACATACTGAAAATTAAAAATTTGTTGAGTCATGTCGAAGAAAGGATACGTTGGCTAGCTTTTTCTTCAATGTTTTTCCTCTTGAATTTGGTTTGAAATCAGTTACAGACGCACTTTTATTTTTTGATATATACAAAAGCACTTTTATTATTTCTCTCGAAGATATATATATACAGCTGGCAGCTTCTTGAATCTTGCCTTTACGTCTCTCTGTTGTATTGTATTTGTTTTGACTTTTTATTTTTTTTAATAATAATGTTAATTACCTTTTGTACAAGTTAGAATATTATTACGTACAGCTTCGGCCAAGGTTTGGCTATCCTCCATTAATGCATCCTTTGACAAGATCCGAAGCAAATTCCGCTAATTACGGTTGATTTTTGGATCTAGAGTTACGATTTTGCACACTATCTCTCAAAAATCTATGTTTTGATGATCATGTTTGTATTTGCCGCGTTCAGATTACAAATAATTAAATATACATATATTGAAAATTTTCAAGTGCAAAAAATCCCATACAGAATTGTCGATAGCTACCGGTAGCTATTGGATTGTAGTAATCCAATACAATCCAATAGCTACCGGTAACTATCGATGATCACCTACGGAATTTCCTGTACCGAAAATTATATTTATATATATATATATATATATATATATATATATACACACAATTTTTCTATTGTCAGTTCGTCCTGATATAAAATATATCATAATGAAGAATATGGACTATTAGATTTACACACTTTGACTCAAAGTGTATGCACTTGTCAAAACTTTTCCATAATTTGTGGTCCACATTCTTCGTCCTGATGTATTTTATATCAAAATAAACTGACAGTAGAAAAACTATATATATATATATATATATATATAAATTTTCAAGTCAGTGCGCACTGATATAAATTCATGAGGATATTGAATATGGGCCACTAGTTTTACATGCTTTGACTCAAGTGTGTATACACTTGTCAAAACTTCTCCATAATGAGTAGCTCACATTTAATATCCTTATAAAGATATATCAGTGCGCACTTATCAAATCGGGACTATATATATATTTATATATAAGTGTCAAATGGATCGGACTGGGCCGTAAATTTAAAGTGTCAAGCGGATCAGACTGGACAATAACTTTTAAGCCCAATTGGATTTGAAGGCTGGGTACGAACCAAACATTAAATTATTTTGTGTCCATTAGCCTTATTTATAGCGGGCTTCCCAGACCCGTCAAGCTTTAATTTGATTTGTTAATACTATTAATTTGTTTTTCATTCTTTAAAACCCGACTCTGCTCTCAACTCTGACCCATTGGATTCATGTGATTTGATAGTCAAAATCGACCCATCCGACTACGAAGGTAGAAGTAATTAATGTATTAATTGTTTGATTGTATTTTGCTAGATGAAGCAACAATTTTGATGCCATGTACCTACCCCATAATTGATGAGTACATGTTGTGGTTTGACCTAGCTACATATATACTAGGAGGGTATTCCAAGGATCAAGGAAATTAATGCATTGAATTGAATGAATCAATGGACATTGAATTTCACTTGCTGGATTGCTGATAAAGTACCATTGCTCAACGTGGGATGTTGGCGGTAAATGACGTTAATTTAAACCGATAATATTCTAGATATGAGTCGTTGTAATCGTAAATAATATATATAAATAATAATAAAGGTAGTGTTATGATACAGCTTAACAACTAAAAGATATCCAAAAAAGAAAATATTACCCTAATAATAATAATTTGATAAAACCGACACATAACACCACCTTTTAATTGAGTTGTTTGCGTACCTCTATCTCCATCCTGATCTTAGCAAGAAAGATTAATTAACGTTAAATAAATTTGGTGAGTCTCTTTATTGTTTATTGTTTGTTAAAGCAACTTTCTGGCTTATATTGTTTGATTTTGGTAGGTCCCAAACAAAAGATCAACATATACTTAATGTATAATTTAAAAAATTATATATTTTTTTGAAAGCTTAGGACTAATGAAAACTAATTATTTGTTGTCTTATTAGTTGCTCAAACCACATTGGAGTTAGATTTAATTTGGCCCCATAAATTTCAAGAAAGTGGTGTTATTAATAAAAGTAGGACAATAGTTCATATGTAAATGCATGATTTTATTTAATGTCAATCAAAACTATGTGGTATGTTCGTCCCGTTAAAACTTATTTCATATGATATTACCCTACTGAAAAACGAAACGAAACAAATTAGATATGAGCTTTCAAAAAAATATATAATTTTTTAAATTATATATTAAAAACAAATTAGATCAACAAATTCAGTGATTTCATATGATTTCATATAATAATTGATATATGTTTAACAAATTGTGTCAATGGAACCATGAAATTTCATGCATAATTGCACATTCCATAAACACAAAAATCTCCTTTTTTGCACTTCTTGTTGCACCCACCACAGTTTGATTTATCAAACGAAGCATTCACACACTTGCCTTTGCAACATATTTCAGTGTACTTGCACTTGTACCCACACATTCCACAGTTAAGTCGATCGGTATTCACATTAACACATTTCTTCTTGCAGCAATCCGGCACCGGTGGGCTTCTCTTCACCTGCCGGCAAACGCGTGGGAACTTGTCACATGTCATGTTTGCTATCAAGTTTTGCTGCGCTAGCAACCGGCTCACCCCTCTCAAAGAAGTAGTAGTAGTAGTCATTGATTCCTCATGACCCATTTCCAGCTCGCTTCGTGAATTCGAGTTTTTATCGTATACAACGATGTTCGGGCTTACGGCTGCCAAAAATGCCATTGTTAGTGCAAAGAGGAGTGTTAGTGTTAGCATCTTCATGAAGAGTTGATCAATAATATTATTGATATGGGGATATGATTTTTGATTGGAGATTTTGGTTAAATATATATAGGGAATTGTTGGCATTGGAGAGAGTTGACTAATTGTAATGGAAAATTTGAATTAATGTACAAGTTATAATATGCTTTTTGTTTGTGTGGTCTTGATTCAATAGGCTACTTAGAAATCACTGAATTTCTATAATTTTAAGAAGAAATTATAGGGAATTGATTAGAAGTGAAGAAAAGTTGGGTTCTCCTTCTCCACAACGGATTCTGTATCTCAACTGTAAAGTGTAATAGACATTAATGAATCATGGCTTGGATCTTGGTACCTAAATCACCGGTACTCCTTGAATGGGGGTTTCAATTGATGACTTTGCTAGCTAGTGTGTTGAGGGAAGGAAATAGAAAATTTAAGAGTGGGAAATGAAACATTGAATTCGATTTTTACTATCTCGTGTAGATTGTTAGCGAACAAACCTTTCACTAATACGCGCGGAAGCGTTGCCGGATAGAACACAAAACAAACAATCACAAAGAAAAGATAAGATGAAGAGAAATTTAAATCCAAACACACACAACGCAAGAATTTACGTGGAAACCCAAATCAGGGAAAAAACCACGGCTGTCAGGACGACAAGAGAAAGTTCAAATATGTAGTAAATTGTTACAACCACACACTCAAGTTCTCTCTCTAAATAATACCCCAATCCCAATTACACCCAATACTCACTTTGAGATCTCTCTAGTATTTGCTATTCTGCTCCACCACTCTCAGGTGTTTTTCACACACTAATAACCTAGTTATTATAGTCTATTTATATGTATTACAGGGAGTTTAAATTAACAAGGAAATCTATCTCCTAGTCATACAAGAATACTTGTTCCACATAAATACTATTTCCTATTTAAGACAAGCCTTCTTTCAAGGAGAAATCCTTTTCCTATTCGAACTTCAAGAAGCAACATATTTCCTCTTCCATAAATATTTCCTGATTTAACGCATGCTTATGATTAACTACGATTCAAGTTGCAGTTGGCCACCCGCTTCCTAAACCGTGTTGAACTTGACCACTCAGAAGACCGTGATCCATACGCCATGTCACCTAAGATTAATCACGACCGCTGCCAGTACCGTTGCCATGACCACAGCGGTACAAACTGGAATGAGACCGCTGCCGTAGCGCTGTCAAACAATTGGCAGCAGTGTCCCTACCACTGCCATGACCGCTGCCAAGCTATAGCGGCTTGGCAGCGGTTTTAGCTGGTGTCCGCTTCTTCAGTTCGTTTCGCCTCCAAGCCTCCCTCAAACATAACCTCATACTCCCAAACGTTCTCACGTCTCCAAGAAGTCTCCGCATTGCTAAATCGGGTTTGGTATCCATTGGTAATTCAAGTCATATCCAACAATCCTCCCTTATGGCGAGAATTCCCAAAACTTGTCCTCAGCTACGATCCTATCATCAAGAATCAACATACCCACCACTAGGTATAAACACTTAGAAAACAACCATCCCAAGATTTCACCGGCATATGTCGAAATTTATCTTGCTGAAATTGTGGTACAACTCCTCACGTTAGGTTCCTCACGTTAGGTTCCCAGGGAGTTCGCTCAGCCATCGACATCCTTTGTCCACCACACACCTTGCATCACCTCCTAACCAATGCCCGTGTGCAATTGTGGACCCACTATCAGCTACATCCTTTTCACGGCAACTAGCGGTCATGCCATGAGGATGTTTATGCCCCCCTTTAGAGGACATAGCTGTAGTCGTCAAACTCAAGAGAGGTGATTGCCGGATCACCCTCTTTGAAGCCCTTAGCCACACTTGTTTTCTTCTTTTGACAATCCTTCCTTATGTGTCCAAACTGTCCACATCCCTAACAAGTGACTTTCCCTTTGGAGTTCCCCTTTTTCCTGTCAACCAAAAGAACAAAGTTATCAGAAGATTTACCTTCACTCTTTAGCCTTCGTTCCTCAGAGATAAGTTGTTCGCTACATCTCCAAAGCATATGGTTGAACTCCCATGCATCAAGATTGGCTTCATGTGCGCATAGGACGATGGCAGGGACCAGATGAGTCTGAGACCTTTGTCTTCTTCATCAATCTTTACTCCAATCGACTCTAATTCTAAAACTATTCCATTGAGCACTCCCAGATGATCAGAAATTTTCGTACCTTCAGTCATCTGCAGCATGTGAAACTGCTCATTTAGGTAGAACCGGTTGCAGACGCTATTTAATTGATACAATTCTTCAAGCCTCTCCCAAAGTTCTTTCACTGAATATGTTCCATGGATATTTGCAAGAACGTTCTTGGCTAGGTTCAATCGTATCGCACTCGCAGCCCTTTCATCCAACTCCTCTCAATCATCATTGCTCATCTTAGGTTTTTCATAAGTAGTACTAGTCGTTCCTTTGTTAGAATCTCCAGAGCCTTCAGGGTTCACAGGGGTTGACTTGCCCTTCAACGCCTTGTGTAAACCGTATTGGATTAATAGGTCTTTAACTTGAACTTGCCACAAGCCAAAATTAATCTGTCCGTCGAACTTCTCAATATCGAATCTCATCATCCTTGCCATAAAGTTGTTAAGACCACTACCAAGCAACCGGGGCTCTGATACCAATTGTTAGCGAACAAACCTTTCACTAATACGCGCGGAAGCGTTGCCAGATAGAACACAAAACAAACAATCACAAAGAAAAGATAAGATGAAGAGAAATTTAAATCCAAACACACACAACGCAAGCATTTACGTGGAAACCCAAATCAGGGAAAAAACCACGGCTGTCAGGACGACAAGAGAAAGTTCCAATATGTAGTAAATTGTTATAACCACACACTCAGGTTCTCTCTTTAAATAATACCCCAAACCCAATTACACCCAATGCTCACTTTGAGATCTCTCTAGTATTTGCTATTTTGCTCCACCACTCTCAAGTGTTTTTCATACACTAATAACCTAGTTATTATGGTCTATTTATATGTATTACAGGGAGTTTAAATTAACAAGGAAATCTATCTCCTAGTCATACAAGAATACTTGTTCCACATAAATACTATTTCCTATTTAAGACAAGCCTTCTTTCAATGAGAAATCCTTTTCCTATTCGAACTTCAAGAAGCAACATATTTTCTCTTTCATGAATATTTCCTGATTCAACACATACTTATAATTAACTACGATTCAAGTTGCAGTTGGCCACCTGCTTCCTAAACCGTGTTGAACTTGACCACTCAGAAGACCGTAATCCATACGCCATGTCACCTAAGATTCATCACGACCGCTGCCATGACCACAGCGGTCACCGCAGCGGTACAAACTGAAATGAGACCGCTGCCATAGCGCTGTCAAACAATTGGCAACGGTGTCCTACCACTGCCATGACCGCTGCCAAAGCCACAGCGGTTTTAGCTGGTGTCCGCTTCTTTAGTTCGTTTCGCCTCCAAGCCTCTTTCAAACATAACCTCATACTCCCAAATGTTCTCTCGTCTCCAGGAAGTTTCCGCATTGCTAAATCGGGTTTGGTATCCATTGGTAATTCAAGCCATATCCAACATAGATCACATTCACTTATTATTCGAATGGTTAGGCACTTTTACATTTATAATAGGGCTTCGAGTCTCATCTTTATCTATAAAATCATAAAGTGTGGAGAGACTCTCCTCTGTAATGAGACTTATTTTCTAAATTGTACTTATAGAGTTATAACGGTTGATTTCATTGGATTTCACAAACTCCAGACCCGACCGACTTAAAAAAATAATAATCCGAAAACAAAATTATAAGCAGAAGCATAATAAAAATGCATTTGTAATTACTGGTTTTGTTAAATTTTTGTGTGTGTGCGCGCGCGTAATTATATTACATTTTGGCTTTGAATATCACACACATCAATATGAGAGGTTTGATTTATATAATTATATTTAATGAAAATTTACTTTAATTGGGTTTAGATCTAGTGTGAATAGCACACAAATTATTGATTAATTAAATCGTATTATAATTATCAAAAGGAAGAGAAAAAAAAAAAGCTGCAGGTCCAGTAATTATGAAAAAGAAAAAAGCTAAAGATAATCAGAATAATATCTGATCGTACAAATTTAATACCATCAAAGCAAGACATACTATATGACTCAAAAAAAAAAAAAAAAAAAAAAAAAAAAAAAAAAAAGAAAAGAAAAGAAAAAATGAGCCTGACAAGATTCCCCAGTTAATTAGTTTGATAAGAAAAGCACATATTCTCTTGTCGATATATATATATATATATATCTTTTTAAAGGCTCAGGTCAGCATTTAGAGTACAGCTTACGTAAGGTTACGTAGTCAATTTTTTTTTTTTTTTTTGACATTATCTATCTATCAACCTATCTAGGTTATTCTTTTTTTTTATTTTTATTTTTTTTTTATTTTAATTTTTGTCATTAATAGGATTCGAACCGTTGATTTGGGAATCATTTACTTAAAAACTCGTTCATCTACCAGCTGAACTACACCCCTAGGGACACGCTACATAGTCAATTAACGTGTGCTCTTAACACAATTCATATTCTTTAAAAGTAGTTAGAAAATAAATTTTGAGTTTTAGAATCTCTATGAAAACTAGCTAGTCTAGGTTTCTGTTGCATCAAAAACCTCCTGAAAAGTTAAATATCACAATCACATTTCTCTGTTTTTTTTTTTTTTTTTTTTTTTTTTTTCTGTAACTATAAAGCAAATTATAAATCAACTGTTGGATCACATTGGAATAGAATCGACATTGTTTTTACTCTGAAATTATAAGATATATCATGACTTGTCATGATCATTATTGTCTTATAATCCTCATCAGTTTGATCTGGCCTCTCCCATCTGTTATTATTGCTGTCTCTTCTTCATCATCATCACCACTCAATACTCATGATCATGATGATCATCAAGAGGCTGTTTCTCTCATGAAAATGACAAGAAAAGTTAACACTACAACTTCTCTTGAAAGCACTGACACTGGAGTTGCAACAGCAAATCCAAGACCATGGAAGGGCCAGACCCTGCTCAGCCATCACAAACATCGTCTGATTAGAAGCGTAAGTTCCAACGTACATTACGTATGTATATTTTGATTAATGAAATCGATACATATGAATTTTATGTTTTGATAACGTGACAACGTTGTTTTCAATAGGCTCATGGGATTCTAAACATCATAGGATGGGGGACTCTCTTGCCGGTCGGGGCGATCATTGCAAGATACTTGAGAAAATTCCCATTGGAATTACATGATGAATGGTACCCTCTTCACATTTTGTGTCAAAGTTCAGGATATCTTCTTGGTACACTTGGTTGGGTCATTGGATTGTGGCTTGGAAACTCTTCCAAGCAATACACTCTCAAAACACATCGCATCCTCGGCATCTTTGTATTCACATTCTCAACTGTACAAGTAAGTCTACTAATCCGTTTAAAGAACCCATAGTACTGTTCGATTTTATCTGTATCGATTGATCGAATATTACCCTTTTCGTGTTATTTAGATGTTAGCAGTTTTCGTGTACCCGAGGATAAAAGACGAATTCCGCAGGTGTTGGGAGATATACCATCAAATCATGGGGTATGCATTGATTGCTCTAATCATAGCAAATATATTCCAAGGAGCTACACATCAAAACCATGCTGAAAGATGGAAATGGGTTTATGTAGGAGTATTAGCAATTTTAGCTTTAATTGCTCTAGCATTAGAGGTTTTTAGATGGATCATGAAGTATAGAATTCAACATTAATAATATGAACAATTTTATTTTCATTTAATTATTTGTTTATGGACTAATTAAATTATCGATTTGATTGATATAATAAATTGATAGTTTTTTTTCTCTCTATATTTCCAATAATGTATATAATATGTACAATGATGTAGACAAGATTTCACAAAATTATATAAAAAAAATTGAATAATATAATATTATTATTCATCAAATTATAAATAAATAAATAAAACGCACCGTTTTGACACTGAAAACGAGCGGTTCGAGTAGTTAAGTGAATAATCTGGAACCAGAAAGAAGAGAAGAAGAAACAGAAAACCATGGCAGGTTCCTCCGCCGTCACAGACGGCGTCGCAGCGGCGGCGCTCCGTTCCGTCATCCAGAGAGTCCACGAAGCTGCCGAGAGATCGGGTCGTGCGTCTGACCGGATCCGCATCGTTGCTGTCAGCAAGACCAAGCCGGTCTCTCTCATCCGCCAAGTCTACGACGCCGGCCACCGATCTTTCGGCGAAAATTACGTCCAGGAAATCGTCGAGAAAGCTCCTCAAGTAACCCCCTTTTTTTCTATTTTCAATAAAAATTTCATTTTTATATATATGGAGAATTTTTGATTGTGTGAGGTGGGTTTTGAAAGTGCAGCTTCCAGAGGATATTGAATGGAGTTTTATTGGGAATTTACAGAGCAATAAAGTAAAACCTTTACTGGGTAATAATACTGAGCTCCTTTTTTTTTTTTTTTTTTTTTTTTTTTTTTTTTTCTCTTTTTCTCATTCGATTTCACAATCATAATTTAGTTGATTGACAATCCTTTTGGTTTGTCCACATTTGACATGGCATTTGAGCAGCTGTTTTCGCGAAAAAGAATGAATTTTTAACTGCTTTTCAGAAATGTAACAAGTTGGTTATTCTCTGTTGAGTAAATTGTGTGCAATTAGAGAGATGGAAGCAAATTTATCCGTTCTTGTAATTGAAATCAGTAGTTACTATCAGGATTGACAAGCTTTTTCCACATTTGACATGGAATTTGGGCAACTAATATCATGAAAGAAAATGAATTTTTAACAATTTGTCAGAAATGTAACAAGTTGGTTATTCTCTGTTGAGTAAATTGTATGCAATTAGAGAGATGGAAGCGAATTTATCCGTTCTTGTAATTGAAACCAGTAGTTATGAATTACGATTAGGATTTTTCGCGTTAGTTTGGATTGAATTTACTCCTCCCTTATGGTGTTTACAATGCATGTCAGAGTTTCGAGTTTCCTGCTGAATTTTTTAGATAATTTGCTGTTATTAGGTTATAGAAAAGTCTGCTTGCTCTCTGTTTCACTTCTTTTTCTACATTTGACATTGCATTTGAGCAGCGGATATCGTGAAAAAGAATGAATTTTTAACAACTTGTCAGAATATTAACTAGTTGGATAATCTCTGTTGAGTCAATTGTGTGCAATTAGAGAGATGGAAGCGAATTTGTCAGTTCTTGTAATTGAAACTAGTAGTTAAGATTAGTATTTTTCGTGTTTGTTTGGATTGAATATTACTCCTCCCTTATGGTCATTCCAATGTCTGTCTTGGTTTTGAGTTTCCTGCTGAATTTTTGATATAATTTGCTGTTATTAGGTTATAGAAAAGTCTGCTTGCTCTCTCTTTCGCATCTTTTTCCCTCTTCATTTGAATGTAAATTGTTAGATTTTTCTTCTTGTTTAGGAAGGTGACTTATTAAGAAGTGTTGCAGCTGTTGTGAGGCTTAACTTGTCTGTCATATATTTTCTCTTGTTGGTTTAGAAATAAAATACGGATATGATGATCTGATTTATGAATCATCTGTTTTTGTTGTGCAGCTGGTGTGCCTAACCTTGCGACTGTGGAAAGTGTAGACGACAAGAAGGTAAATATTTTTTGGTAGTAATTTAACTTTGATGTCGTGAGGTCTCAACGGAATCTAAGAATTTCATGGTTTTCTTTATTCACTCTTTTGTTTTTGTTTTCAAGACTCAAGTCAAGTGCATAGCAAACGACATACTGAAGAGTGATGTATCGTTTACTCAAACAAGCTCCTTGACAAGGCCTTAAATTGGTTCATTGCCTTATGTTTTGTTTTCTTTCACCATATTCTGTTCTGTAGATTGCGGATCGTCTTGATCGTATGGTTGCAAGCATTGGAAGAAAGCCTTTGAAGATTTATGTCCAAGTGAATACCAGTGGAGAAGAATGTATGCCATTTAAAATTTGGAGCTATTCACAAGATTTAATGCTCTTTTTTTTTCTTCTTCTATTTAATGACAGTTCTGATCTGTTGTTTAATCTCTGCTATGTTTCAGCAAAATACGGTGTTGAACCCTCAGGATGTGTAGAACTTGCCAAGTATGTTAGTCAAGACTGCCCAAACCTCGAGTTTTGTGGCTTAATGACGATAGGGATGCCGGATTATACATCAACCCCAGAGAATTTCAAGGTGATTGGCTGATTGTACTTTCATCTCCTTTTTCCTCTCTTTTCATTCATTTAATGCGCTTTCTGCCATGTCGGATGTCTGATATAAATTTGTGTCATGTAATTAGACCTTAGCAAAATGCAGAAGTGAGGTCTGCGAGGCACTTGGAATTCCTGAAGAGCAATGTGAACTATCGATGGGCATGTCCGGTGACTTTGAGCTAGCTGTAAGGACTACCCTGCTTTTTAAGCTAGTTACAAAATCTTCCATCGTCATGATAGTCGTCTTGAAAATGAAATTATTTAAGAATTACAATGCCTTACGATAAGTAATTAAAAGAAAACAAATAGAAGTTATCAATAAACGCTATTGATTTTTGTCTGGAACTCGTTGCATGATTGATTCGAAATGCTTACGCAAGAGTTATGCAGCTATTGACAAAAACTTTGCTGGTTGCTGCAGATTGAAATGGGCAGCACCAACGTCAGAATTGGATCCACGATATTCGGGGCAAGGGAATATCCGAAGAAGAATTAAATCCAAGCTTAATTCCATTGTGGCCGAAACAATTACTCATCTTTTGATGTACCATTAAACAGTATAGATCAATAATACTCTTTGGCCTTTGCTAATAAAAATACACCTGATTTTCACAAATATGTTGATGATGTTTATATGATTTGAGTTTGTTTGTATAGTTACATTTCAATATCTGAATATGACAGCCTTCAAAAGGCCTCACAAATGGCAAAAAGGGAACCGTAAAAACCAAACAGTTTACAAAAAGACCAAACTTGAGACCAGTTCAGTGATTGAAACCAAAGCTTGAACTATGAACAAGCTCAAATTAAAGTCTTTCAATTCTCTCACAAACCGCTTCTCTTCTCAAAATTCAAATTCTCAAGTCCTTTCAACATACCCCTCCATTTACATGACCAACATAACCTCACCAAACACTCACATTTTCACTACCCTCCTGAAATCTTTCACTTTTCTGAACCACTTTTCGCTTGGCATTTCACTTCACCAACACATTATCGTTAATGGGTTGTGTTCGGATCCTTATATTTCATCTTCTCTGATCAACTTCTATGCGAAACTCGGTCACACGAAATATGCACGCCAAGTTTTCGACTTGATGCCTGAGAGAGACATGGTTCCTTGGACTGCAATCATTGGGTGCTATTCGCGTGCCGGGGATGTCGACATGTCGTTTTACATGTTTAATGAGATGAGATTCAATGGGGTTGAACCGAGTGTGGTGACTTTGTTAGGGATGATGTGTGGGGTTTTAGAGCTTAAACGTGTGCAGTGTTTGCATTGTTGTGTGGTTTTGTATGGTTTCACAATCGATGTAGCTTTGGTTAATTCTATGATTAATGTGTATGGTAAATGTGGGAGTGTTAAGGATGCGAGGGAATTATTTGAATCAATGGATAAACGGGATTTGATTTCATGGAATTCTTTGATTTCAGGGTATGCTCAGGTTGGTAATGTTATAGAAATATTGCAGCTTTTGTATAGGATGAGAATTGAAGGTGTAGAACCTGACCAGCAAACATTTGGGTGTCTGGTGTCTGCAAATGCAACGGAGAGTGATCTTCAATTGGCAAAGCTGGTGCATGGACAGATTGTAATATGCGGATTTAACTTGAACGTACATGTTTTAACGTCAGTTGTACTTGTGTATTTGAAGTGTGGGAATGCTGATGTTGCCTTTCGGATTTTTGAAAGGATACAAGATAAGGATGTGGTTCTGTGGACCGTGATGATATCTGGGCTTGTGCAGAATGATTGTGCAGATAAGGCATTGTTTGTGTTCTGTGAGATGTTGAAATCAAGGGCGGAGCCATCTGCCGCCACTATAACTAGTGTTCTTGCAGCTTGTGCACAACTGGGTTCCTTCGATTTAGGGACCTCGATTCATGGATACATAATAAGGCAAGGAATGACATTGGACATCCCAGCTCAAAACTCTCTTGTTACCATGTATGCAAAATGTGGTCGATTGGAGCAAAGTTGTGCCGTTTTTGATAGGATGGGCGAAAGGGATTTGGTTTCTTGGAATGCAATAATTACTGGATATGCTCAAAACGGCCATTTATCAAAGGCCTTGTTTCTATTCAATGAGATGATTACGACCCTTCAAAGACCTGACTCAGTATCCGTTGTATCCCTTCTTCAAGCCTGCGCATCCACTGGGGCACTTCACCAGGGGAAGTGGATACACAACTTTGTGATTAGGAATTGTCTAAGACCATATATCTTGGTTGATACAGCTCTGGTTGACATGTACTGTAAATGTGGCGACTTACATGCTGCTCAGAAGTGTTTCGATGGAATGTCACAGTGCGATTTGGTATCATGGAGCACGATTATATCTGGATATGGTTCACATGGCAAAGGGGAGACTGCTTTGAGGATGTATTCAGAGTTTCTGGACACTGGGTTTGAACCAAACCATGTGATTTTCCTTGCAGTTCTCTCTGCTTGTAGTCACAACGGGCTTGTTCATCAGGGTTTGAGCATATTCCAATCAATGACTAGAGATTTTGGGATTGAACCTAAACTTGAACATCGTGCTTGTGTCATTGATATTCTTTGTAGAGCCAGAAGGGTAGACGAGGCATATGACTTCTATAAGAGGAATTTCTCGGAACCATCAGTAGATGTATTAGGTATACTACTCGATGCTTGTCGGGCAAGTGATAACACAGAACTTGGTGATATTATTGCCAAAGATGTTCTCGTGTTGAGGCCTGAAAATGCCGGAAACTATGTTCAACTAGCACACTGCTATGCTTCACTGGATAAATGGAATAGTGTGGGTGAGGCATGGAAACTAATGAGGTCTCTTGGCCTGAGAAAACTCCCCGGCTGGAGTTTTATTGAACTACACGGGGTGATCACAACGTTTTTTATGGATCATAGTTCACATCCCCAGTTTGAAGAAATAGTATTTATGCTGAAAACTTTGACTGGAGAAATGAGGAAAAAACCCAAAAAAGGACATCAATTCCACCATCAATCAACTGAATGACGCATCCAAAGATAAGTCTACAATTTGGCCTATGTATATCAGTATATGATTGGAATATTCATTGATGCTTGTTATGTCAATGGACATATGGAACTTCGGCTCTGATTATGAATGGAAATCATAAGCAATTGGTATGCCTGCGTATGTATGCTTGCAGACAGAATTGTATCAGTGAACCATTGATACTGAACTATTGCTAACCCCATGGCTTGATATCTTCACAGAGTGTCATCAACTTGCCTGGGACTACAGCAGTTTGACAGATTACCGTTCTCATCGAAATCTTGGTGGGTTTGTTGAAATCTTGACAAGAGTTCGATGCTGTAGCTGGAAGATAAGTTTACAATTATGGATTTGTCGATCAAGTTGTGGGGTTCACTTGCACATACATGTTCATGGCCTGGTTTTCTTTGCAAACTTTGGTTTCATTCTTCAATGAATTTGCACAGGTACATAATTTTTCTGTCAAACTATTGATCGTATACAAATATAGACACTTTCCGGTTGTTTCGAGACAGCTTAATTTTATACGTTTACAGTCTCTATTACTTATCATTTCCCTTTTCATGCTCATCTTCCTCTCTGCATACAACATAAAGACAAGATCCTTTTGAAACTACAGTTCTAGGAGTTGGTCGAAAAAGACAAGACAAAGCTATTGTGTTTAATTTTGACAATTGATAACAACTCATCAAACACCATATGCATCTAACTAACTGTTGTTACATCCAATTGATATTACAAAAATGTTTTTGTGGACACAAGACTTGATGATGGCCTTGATCTAATCTACCTACAATTTTCGCAACAACCAACTAATTTGTGGCATTCATTCAATAAGCTGGAAAAAAAAAATACCTGTAGCAACCAGTACAACGAGACCCCTTGTCTTTAGAGATATAACTGTACCCGTCGTTAAAAATTAACGTAGATTACTTACATGTTTAGTAAAATTCAATACAACTAATTTGTGAATATTTGTTCTAGACATTGTTGGCCTTAGCATAGCTCTAAATAAATAATTAACAGGGTTTCTGGTTCATGTGGTCCTATAGGTTTCTGTCGACCATTAAATTCCAAGTTCCAACTCAAGTAATGGCCTGGCCTGCCCTGCCTTATCTTCACACCACTACTTGTCATTTATTAAAGTAGTTGCTTACTGTTAACACACATGTATGTATGTATGTAGAGAGAGAGAGAGAGAGAGAGAGAGAGAGAGAGAGAGGAACATTCTAATGTACAACGGTATACCGATGCAATCGTATATTGTTGTATGTGAGTTGCATGTGATCCCATATATATAATGTTATCGTATATAAGCTATAAGTGATCGCACTAAAACAAAGTTAAATTTTAATATGACTGCATTTGAGTTGTATGTGATCACATGTGAATTGATGTGATCGCACTAAAAAAGTCATGATCACAATGGGTGCAACAGCCACCAGTGCACTGATATATATATATGCTCCAATTGTATAAAAGTGTGAGAAAAAGGACAGACAGAATGGAAAATTGTAATGTCTTTTGGCTTCTTTTAGCAGCATTGATGGTGGGGGTCTCCTCATCAACAGTTGGAGTAAGTGAAGCTGATCATTATCAACTTGATTATGACTACTACAAACATTCATGTCCAAACTTGGAAGCCATTGTCAAGGAACAAGTTTCAACCATTCTTTTCACAGATCCTACATCACCTGCTGCTTTTCTTAGGCTCTTGTTTCATGACTGCCAAGTCCAGGTAATTACACATTTTCTCTGTCAAAAATTCTCTAGTGCAGATGTTCGTAAAAACAAAATTCTTAACAAATATTTGTATCGTCTTTGAATTATTTCATGCGAACGTCTACGTTAGAGAAACTAACCAGTATCTAAAAAACTCAAGTTTGCAGGTAAAACTCAACAATAGTGTTCACATTTAACTTTACGTGCATTATATTGCATCTAGACATTGAATGTGTATTGAAGTTTGGTTATTTTTCATGCAGGGTTGTGATGCATCGATTCTGCTTGATTCTGAAGGCTCTGAAATAGTTTCCACCAAGAATTTCGGTATCCGAAAACGAGAAAAGATTCAGCAAATAAAGACTGCACTGGAAGCTGAGTGTCCAGGGCAAGTTTCTTGTGCAGATATCATAGCTTTGGTTGCCAGGGAATCAGTGGCATTTTCAGGAGGACCTGAAATTCAGATACCTCTTGGAAGGAAAGATTCCAGGACAAGTAATCACCAACAAGCTGACATTCATCTTCCTTATTCAGGAATCTCTGTTGATGAATTTCTGCACATTTTCATGTCAAAAGGAATGAACCTGGAGGAATCGGTTGCTATTTTGGGTAATAATATATAGGGGCTTCCCCGCTTCAGGTGTTCCAAAACTTTATATTATTGATATAAGTGTTAGTTTTACCGGGCAGTCCTGGGTTCGAGATCCCCCACATGCATATATGTTTCTTATTATCATATCACCGGACCGAAGCTTTTATTCGAGTACGCTTTCTTACACTGTAATTCTTGTCACAGGTGCACACACACTTGGAGTTGGACATTGCAGAAACATAGTTGACAGATTGTATAATCCACATCCAGGTTCCCAGATAATAAACCACAGCTTTGAACTTCTGCTGAGACTTGAATGCCCTACTAGAACTCCTCTAACAAGTCTCACAGTGGTGCCCAATGATATGACACCATTCATTTTTGATAACCACTATTACAGAGATGTTACAGCCGGAAACGGGTTGTTCGGAATCGATTCCGACATCTCCAGGGATCTTCGAACAGTATCTGTTGTCAATCAGTTTGCTCTTGATCAGGACCACTTTTTCCAAGTTTTCTCCTCTGCATTTGTTAGATTGTCTTCAACAAATGTTATCGGTGAAGCAAAGGGTGAGGTTAGGAGGATATGCAACAGAGTAAACGAGTAAATTAGAGGCTCTTTACATTAAGGATCCGAAAATTCAATAAAATTTCTTTCAATACATTTATGAATAGATTCTTAAGCCAAATTCTCGAAAGATGAAGGAAATTTATCCGAACTCATCATCGAAATTCGAAATTGTATAAGATTATATTAGATAATTTCCTGTTGCATCCTGTAAGAATATTGTAAAACAAACATTATAAAGACTATGACTACAACATTGCTGTATATCTTTCTACTCCCTCAAAAAGAATGTGAAGGATCAACGTGTTACAACATATAATTAGATTTAACTCTTGCGTAAAATCAATCTCAGTATGCTAGCTAGCAGCGATGAGTGGTTCAACTCGAGCGATGTTTGTTGTTGTTGTTCTTCTTCTGATTATTGTCTCTAAAAACTAGTTGCCGTCTTTCTCTTTTGGTTGTCTTGTTACCGAAAACTGTTATAACCTGCTTGTCTGATTGGTGTGTGTGTATCAAGTGTTACATTGGTAAGAAGGGATTCAGCCGACTGCCCAAACCAAATCGTAATTTGAAGTGGGTCAGTTGAGAGTTAGAGGTGTTGTAAGAAGTCATCACAGATCAGGGAGGTGTGCCTAATACTGCAGTCGCGTCAAAGGGGCCGACCACCCCCTCACTCAAAAGGCGCATGGAAGCTCCGCGAGAAAACTTCCTCGCAAATAGAAAGCACGGGACAGATGTCAAATCAGTACGACACCACTCTGTCCGGAACTCAGTCTCATAGTATATATGGTTGATACTCTGCTCAGTAGATCAAAACAAGAACAAAACCAGCAAGATCTTTTACGTTCGTTTTTTTTTTTCCTTCAAAACAGAACTCGTAAAGATAAGAAAAGAACCGACAGGAGAAATGAGGTAAGACAATAACCTTGATTTCCTTGATTTGTTGAGGACCTGCATTTGCATAGCCGAATGTCATAGGATGCCAACCTTTTTTCTCCATCTTTGTTGCAGACAGGTTCCACTGGGTATAGGTCAATGTTCGACGTTCAAGTTCATGTTCAATCCCACTCATCTAACAAGATAATATAAAGATACACCAATTAGACTAAAGATACACTAGGGAGAACAAAATTGTAAAGAAGTGTGCCATTGCAAGAAAATAATACCAAGAACCACCACAATATACTGAGAACATTATGAGTGGAAGGGAAGATGAAACAAATAATTGCTTACTGCGAAGAGTGTCTGCACATAGTGTTCGTCTGGAATACAATTGTGCTGCTTTTGCTGTTTCTGCAATTAGAATTTACACCCGAATCAGAAGAACCCGTCAACTTTTGGAATTTTTCTAAGGAAGTCTCCCAATATTAAACAACATTCTAGTTCTAAAGAAGCAACCACCACACAAAAAGATCACATGCAAGCATTTAGCCTTCGCCTTATGTACTTCAGCAAGAAATTGTTAAAATATCCCCGATTATGCTTTGAGATAAGTACTAAAGACAGGAAAATACAAATATGATAAACATCGTAAAGACTGTGGCATGTGAAGCTACAGGTTCACAATATAATTGGAAGTTAATAACACTTACAAGATTCAGCTTTCCCTTGCTGGTATCTAGAGGTGGGCGTCGCTGCAAAGAGTGACGTGAATAAGTCCTTGAATGATCCACAAAAAATTATATAATTATGCACTCTAGAATACTGTCCCGGCTAAAAAAAATATTTAGTTTTAATAATCTATATTGTAACCAGTGAGAGGAATTGACAATAATGAGTTGATCAGCAACGGGACTGAGCTAAACAATAATAATGGTTGCAGTGCCACATAGTATGAAAGTTGAACAGTGACAATTAGGTGAAAGCAGTAGTTAATATTTCTTTGTCAAGATAGGGACAGAAAAGGCTTGTTGCATACCTTGCAAAGTGTCTTAAAGACCGAAAAAATGATCTCATCATCCACAATTACTTCTGCATGACGTCGAATTAAGGAAATCCACTGCAACAGATTAAATCAAAGCATGAATATGCATAAGTAGTAGTACAGTTGCATATTTCTCTTTAAAGAAATAATAATAATGACGGTGATGATATTTTAGCAACGTGTCCCGAAGAGTAAGGCTTATTTCATTTTCGAAAGAAGAAATTTCCTCTTGGGCTTGGGGCCAAGAAAAGAGAATAAACAGCATTTCCATAAAAATTCTGAACCTAAAACTCTTATCACTAACATTCTGAACCTAGCTGAGCAACTTTTAATGCAATGAATTTACTAGCTGAAGCTCTCAATGAAAGCCAAGAAACCATTTATAGAAATCAGAGTTCATTAACCGGGACGGATAACATTTCTAGATCAGATTATAGATTTTTTGCCTAAAAGGTTGAACAGCCATATCTATCACAAGTTGCCAAGGAGTAATTAAGAGCTCAAGAGAAATGGAATCATCTCGGTGAGGTTTATTCTTCTATTGAAGAACCAAACCACCACAAAAACTAGTGACATTACCATAAATATTATAGTTCTAGATTCTGCAAAATGATCTCATTATAATCGAGGATAATTTCCCTTTTACTAGAGTGAACCATGCAAGACAGTGATTTGCATCATTAAAATCCGAACAAAACAATATTCCATTTAATTTCCACTGGACATTTGAAATCGGTATACCTTCTAAAGCATTCCTCTTCCTCTACACTAGATTCAAAACAAGGAATGAAATTAATAACCTGTGATCCCTTTCGCCATTTGTCCTTCGGTATAATAGGAGACATTTTGGGATTGTAGCGATGTTCCTTTCCATCAACAAAGCTACAAACAAAAACAAAATATACATTAATTTTTTTTAATTTTTTTTTTTAAAAGGAATTTCTATAGTTCTAAATGATACTGATCCAGATGTAAAATTCCATTTATATTGAACTATATACGAAAAAAAATAAGTGCTTGGCACCTCAAGGATCAAAGCTCTCCATCTACCTGTCCACGAAACTCCTTGGAGAAGCCATCAGATAGTTGTATATATAGCTAAAGTTATGCAAGGGTACACAACTGCAATACAGATAAAAAGGAAAAACATGAATATAATCCAATATCAAATCAAATTGTCTTCAACACCAAAACTGATGACCAACAACAACCTGTCGGAGAGGAGAACAAATCTTCGATTTGCAGGATCTTCTAAAGCAGCTTCGAGTAACAACCTCTCTGCGGCAATCATACTGGATTCTCCCCATACCACCTGTGACACAATCACACACACACATCATTTCTTCACTCACAAGAAATCACCATCCATTCATTACAAGTCCTATTCCACTAGCAAATTTATATCAACAAAAATAGATTTTTTTCCTTTTTTTGTCTGTAATCAATGATTAATTCAAAAACAAATAGTAACATTAACCTGAGCTTTAATGCTACTATATTAGTATATCATGTTACAATATAAATTTATTTTAAAAAAAAATTCAATTTTTTTTTCAAATTCTGCTTTTTTTTAGCTGATCAACTGAACCCGCGAAATTTGGATTTCTGTTAGTTCGGTTAGGTCAGTCTTTTTTTTTTCTTTTTTTTTTTCCTTTTGAATTTTCTCAAATTACTCAAATTTTTTTTATTTTTTGAAGGAAAAAAAAAGGATTCATGAGAGATTTATGATGAAGATGATGACCTGAATGCTATTACTGAGTTGGCGATCGTAGAAGAATTTTGACCTCGACGTTGACTCATCCAACACAAAACCCGGTGACGAGTGTACATATATCGAGAAATTCGCCACATCAGCATTCTGCAACCAAACACCACAACTCATTTTCCCGAGAAAAAAAATCCAAAAAACAAACGAAAAATGAAGAAAAAAGAGATTTTTATTTTTTTTTATTTTTATTTTTTTTTATCGAACCTCGAAGAAGCTTCCCCAGAGGAAGTCGAGCGGGAGATCACGGCGAGTCAGGAAGAGGAAGGCGATCTTAGGACGGCCGTTGAAAATATCGTGAGAAACTCGAAATCTCGGACGATATACAGGTGCCGCATACGACAAGTCGTATTGGAGCTGGAACCGGAAAATCGCGACGAGTGAGAGCGCGATGCAGACGACGATCGCTAGCTTCCGGCCGGACCAGATCACGTGGCGCGCCGCTATTGGTCCAGCTTTCTTCGTCATATTCATACTTCTTCTTCCTCCAGATTCATAACAAAAAAAAAAAGAAACACAGCACTGTATTTATACAACAAAAAATGGAATAAAAAAATGTTATTTTTTTATAGAGAAATAAAAAAAAAACTATAAGGCAGAGACGGAGGAGAGAATCTAGAGAGTGGTTTGTTGGGGGGTTTTTGAATTGAAGTGTGACTTGTGAGAGAGAGCTGAGAAGGGAGTTGAAACGGTGGCGTTTTTGATGGGTGGGCCATGATTCATGAGTCTTGACGTGTGGAATTGTAAGTTGGTGATGTGGACGAGTGGAGAAGAATTCAAAGGAAAGGCTTGATTTTGATGATGTACCGTGATGGGAGAGTTACTTGTTGTGGTGATGAATGATTATGATTTGTTTTTGAAGTACAAATTTGAGACATGGATATATGATTCGAACTCACGATTGTTAATAAATGAGTGTGGTCCTTACTGAAATATAAGAATGATTATACGAGAGACTTACACTGAATCATCTCAACTTTCGTCAAATTGATCAATATTTTATTCGTTTATATTAGATGAATTAACTCATGTTAATTAGATGTTACAAATGTAGGTTAAGTGGTTCAAGTGATGTTCCCCATCTCTAAATTTTGAAATCGTAGATTTATGTAAAATCGATTTAAAATTTATAGAAAGAAATCGACAAGGGGTTAAGTAAGATATAATTAGATAAATGGTTTACCGTTTACAGAGTCACACCTACACTAAAAGGTTATGGGTTCAAATGTCTCCCCAAATCTCGTATTAATGTAATTTTTATTTTTAAAAAGGTAGGATATATTCAGAAAATTAAAACCCTTATAGTTTGATATAAGAGAGAGAGAGAGAGAGAGAGAGAGGTTGATCACCAAGAAAAACTATGACTATGAAAGCAACAAAAATTGAAATGATGGTCAAAGGTTCCTTCTTGGGTGGAAAATGTTGGCACATTGCTATCGATTATCATTTAACACAAGGAAATTTCATTGTATAGCACATAACAACAAAACGGTAGATGAATGTGTTTACATATTTTTTTTCTTGATATTTAGTTTCCATTGAATCATTATGAAGATGACTAGTTGATGATCTGTGTACATTGTGAACTCACAATTGTGTCTTTTGAACGGGAGATAATGCCCGGAGAACACTACTGGACATGCCTTGACATTCTCGCGTACTCAACATCTTACATCTTCTCAAGGAATGTAGATTCTTCTTTTGATTGATTTCCAATCAAGATACTTCAAGAGTTTTTCATCCTAAGAAACCTAATTTGCCACTGTCTCGAATTGGTAGTATTTGTCTGAAATTATTAGAACAAACAAAGAAAATTAGTGAATAGTGATTACCGCTCTGCAACAAGTCAAACCACACTAGTTCATGTAATGCATGATATCAATTTCAAGATGATTAGAGATAAATAGAACACAAATTTTGGTTGCCATTTTTGGGATGCGTAATCTAAAGAGATTAAATTGAAATGTTTTCAGTGTATTACGCATCAAGGCAGCTCTTATGAACAAGCTCTAAACAGCATTTATTGGTGAACTCAACTACAGAGTTGCAATCTAAGCAGAACAAAAAAATGAAGATCCTTAAAAAGACTGATAGTTTAGAGTTTCTTCACAAATACATCTAAAGAAAGAATTTTACCTGAGCCAAAGAATTCGAGTGTCCCTAGTCTTCAGTCATGTAAGGTTGCATATGGAGAGAGCAGCAGAACAAATGGTTCAATAACCTGTTTGTTGAATTTTACTGTAACATGTAACATGAAAAGAGAAACGTCATTAGACTCTTAATGAGAAAAATCTCCAAACTGGCATAAACATATCTAGGGAAATAAAATTGGTGAAAAAATACAGAGGATTCAGCATTCTCAAAGCCATCAAATAGTTTGCAATCACAAAGCGAATTTTATGCTGAAATACATGAGCTGATTAACGAAACTGATAATGACCGAGCCTTATTAAACCATTAAACATTAAACTAATTACCATTTTTATTAACATACATGATAATGCCAATCAAATGTGGTTGTCCAATTCTGATAAAGATGCTTTTTTTTATACTGTTTTTGTTGTGATTCTTCGGTTTTGGTTTCTACTTTCTAGGTACTTTCAAAGTGATCACGTGTTTTCGTATACAGATAGAGAGAAATTTTAAAGGTTTTTGCAGATTTTTAGAAGAATCAAGTTCAAAATGTAGAATTTTGATGTAAAAGTGAATAAAGTTGATTAATTTAACACGAATCAGGAACCAATTCTAAGGTGAAAATGAATTTTCAAAACAATCAAAAAACCATCCAGCTGCAATCAAGTTTGAGCAACAAAGATGAGGCCTTTCTAGTTTTTAGTGGTAATGCCTGCCCACAATTCCTCCAAGTCTACCGGTAGATACACTCCACTCGTAGAGAATTTTTACAATGTGGGTGAGTAAAGGCTACTGGCCACTTATAGGAAGCTTTCTGCCACCCTAACGAGATTGCATTTCATAGCTCTCCGGAGATTAAGAGAGCTACAGTCCTTCAAAATTCGTTCTTTTTTTAATGAACCACAAGCTACAAAATGGACGTTTACCATCAAGATCAAAGTACAAATCCATTTCTCATAGAAAACTGAATGAAGACTTAACCAAAATGTTGTATACAATCATACAGAGTTTTGAAGATTGAATTTGAACCATACAAACCCATAGGTCAACAGATGGTCAAAGTTTTAGTTCAAGTTGAACTCCAATAGTTCTAGACATGAAATAAATTCTTGCTGTAAGTTGAAAAGTGGAACCACATGAGAAATTGCAATGTATAACTAAAACTCATGATTTCTCTAATCAGTGATTCAGAAGCAATATCTTTAACTTAATCAATTTCTAATGAACAACAGGGAAAGTACATGACCTGGGTGCAGAAGCAATTAATGTTCCTCAATGTAGTGATTTTTGGATGAGTCCCCGTTTGTTGTTCATTATGCAAGTAATCAACAAAAGAATACTAACTATCATGATATTAAACAAGGATGTAAACCATATAATATCACGATCATAAAGCAAACCTCAATCGCGTATTGCTCAGCAGGCAATCCAAATGCATCCCATCCCATTGGGTGCAAAACATTGTAACGTGGCAGTGTATCCGAGTGGATGGCCTACGTGTACCCCAGCTGACCAGCTCCACTGCAACAGCCATCAAATCCACAAACAAAACCATAATCAAGCCTCATGAGAAATGCGAATTCGACTACCAAAAAAAAAATGGAGCAGTAAACCCAGCAACTAAAATCTAGCATCATCAATCAACACATTACATTACAACTCAACCAACAAAACCACAACAAAAAACCTGTAAACCAAGCTTAAGCACAAAAAACAACCGACTTGCAGCAAAATTGAAACAACCCCGGTTCATAAATTTTAACAACATAACATATACAGCAACCAATTCATCATCAACAATCAAAATTGAATCCTCACAGACACAAATATACATACAGAGAGATATGCCTTGACATTCTCGCGTACTAAACATCTTCTCGAGGAATGCAGATTCTTCTTTTGATCGATTTTCAATCTAGATAGATACTTGAAGAGTTTTTCTTCAAGAGAAGCTAATTTCAGAATGTAGTAGAGTTTGTCACCGCTGCTGCTAATATGACACTTCGTTTTGAGTTCTGGATATACCAATTTGTGAGATTGACTCGTCTTCCTTCTTCATTCCTCTTCGTCCGCACCAATTTTTAGGGTTTTTACAGAGAAAAATGGGAGCTTTCAAAGATTTTTTTTTTTTTTTTTTTTTTTTTTTGCAGAAATTAATGATGTTAGTGAGCACGTCAGTGCTTTTCCAGCAACCATGTGATGACGTGTCCGGTCAAATCATCACGTTATTTAATGATGTGTCGGGTTATAGAGTTGCCAACTAGCCATGTGGTCAACATATATATTTGGGAAATTATCATTTTCTCCCTGAGATTTTTCATATTAGATAAACTAGTCCCTCTAGTTTCAATAATAGCTGATCAACCCCATAAAACCCAGACTATTGGTCATTTTGCCCTTTTTGTCAAGTTTTCTCATGTGATGATGAGAATGTTTGATACCTGAAATAAAATTAGAGTTTAATAAGGGTTTATCATAAGTTTTTTTGAATAAAGAAATATAGTTGAAGATATGAGCGTAATTAATGAGATTATATAGAATTTTGTTTATTTTTTTTGGTTTGCACCATCCGATTTCCGAGTGGGACAGATCCATTATACGGTGTAATCAGCCTAGACCACACCCCGACTAATCCGAACTCGCACCGGGTCGGCCCATTAAGGGGTAAAGTGTTCCCAATATGTGTAGCTCCGTTCACAAGAGAAGTTGAACCCACGACCTTGCTTAAGGGATGAGAGCGCCGAACCACTCACACCAACACATAATTGGTAATTTGTATATAGAATTTGGTTTATTTTAATTGAAGTAATTTGTCCTTGTTGGTACATTTCTATTGGGATTTTTTTAATAAAATACGAGTGTACTAATAAGTTTTATGAGTGTCAATATCGGCACCCTGGTTATAAATGCAATTTTACATGCCAATCATAAATGAAATTTTACATACGAATGTAAATTTTATGGGAATTGAAACGACCAATCAATATATTTTTCTCCCTAAATTTTAACTCTTTCTCGTCTATTTTTTTTTTTATTATTTTTTTTTTGTTTTGTTTTTTAAAGTGTTACAAGAACTATTTATAAATGCTTGGAGAGATCAAACAATACATGTACAGTCCGGATATCAACGGGAGATAATTACTCTCCACAAATCGAAGAGAAAAGTATTCCCCATACATACTTGTAAAATGCGTATTGTAGGATTTAGACCCCTCATCACTAATGTATGTGACAAGGAGGTGCGTACTACCACATGTGCTAAGAGGTGATGTGCTATCTTCTAATTTTATTAATAATTTTTTCTCTCTAACTTCTGAAGTTGATGGAATTCAAACTCTCTCTCTAAATAATAACATATCATAGTAAAAATAAAAATGATAAATGTATAATTAATCTATGGTTGCACTTATATCAATCTTAAGGGGGGTCTCGGCATGTTTCCATCAACTATCATTAGTCGAGGAATGGGGAATGGAACATTGCAGAGGCCATGGCCCTTGCAATGTTTAAAAAATAAAATTATTATTGTTATTATTATTATTATTAAAAGAAGCCATATGTACTTGCCCTATGCACGCTTCACTGTTCACACTTCATTCCAATTTCTACTGGTTCCTTTTTTTAACAAAAAAATTATAAATAATATTAAATATTATATCAATTATTTATTGTTTATTTGTTGTGATAGAGAAAATGATGTTTTTTTAGTTATTGTGCCTTGGAATTGGAATGTTGATTGAGTTTATTTATATGCATTTCCCTGTTTGTGCCATGGATATTGAAGACATTATAAACCTTGAATTCTTACATTTAATCTTACAATTTACCCAAATAATCTTGCTTAGTTGTCTATATTCATATATTATGTATATTGAAAAGAAAAAAAAAATGTTATTTTTAGACTTCTTGGCATGTGTGGATTTATGCAAAATGATAAGGAAATTGTTCCATTTTCTTTTGATGGTTCTAAATGATTTATTATTAATCTTATTAAACTCAACATTCTTTCGGTGTATGCTTTTCTAAATAGGCATACATTTACTCTTTTTAGTTTAACTTAAATAAGAAAAAGTATTAATTTGATTGTTTGTATCATCATTATACATACCGTAAAAAAATTCATTAGATATACTCTGGTTCCTAACTTCAAACTTCTAGTTCCGACCCTGTATCGGTCCAAAGGTGAAGTATAGGATAGAGACTTGGAGAGGAAGCTACATGAGAATTGAGAAGAAGCTTCTTTATCAAGTTTACATAGAGGAAACTTCAAAAAAAAAAAAATTACATCGAGGAAACTTCCCAAAAAAAAAAAAAGTTTACGTCGAGGAGACTGACAATTGACCAATTAATGGAGAAAAATAAAAAAAAATGATATAATGAGAGAGAAGTATTTCAGGTGCACTTTCCTAACAAAACAAATAAGGAGAGAGACTGAGAGAGTGAGTGTTGGCAACTTAAAAAAAAAAAAAAAAACAGAGGAAAGGAGAAGGACTCCCAACAATTAAGACCTCTAAAGAAAGTTGAAACTTAAAAACGACATAGATCTAGATGATGGAGGATCATTTGATCTAGATGAGACTGAAGATCATCTGATCTAGATGATGATGGAGGATCATTTGATCTAGATGAGACTGAAGATCAGGTATGTCTGCTGTTTTTTTTTTTTTGTTCATTTAGAAAACAGAACCTCAACTGTTGTCTGCAAAACATGTGTTAATTAGCTTTTTGTAATTGAAAACTAAAATCCAAATGGCTGATTCTGGGTAAAAAGTGGCATTTTATGATAGCTTCCTTCTATATATGCAAATCTAGAGTCAAAGAAAAGAAACCTTAATTCCAAATTTAAATTATCCCAAAATTAGTTGCTAATTAGTTTGGCCAAGGAAAACCCTAGATTCAATCACACTTGTTCACAATATCATTGAGTCAACTGAACCTTGACTTATTTGTTATCAATTATCAAGTATGTTATGTACTTAAAGTCTTAATTAGATGATGTGGGTGAAACCGTGAAAGCAGAACAGACAAGAGAAAAGTCTGCAAAAACAAGACAAAGAATCTTGGTTATGAAAAAGAGAATCTAGGGGAAAAATAAATTCATTATAATAATTTTGGTAATTCATTATGAAAAAGAGAACCATGTGTTAATAAATTTTGGTAACAGATAAAAAATTAAAGAAAATTTTATAAATTATATTTCATAATGTTTGTATTAACAAGTACCCTTTTGATTATTTGGCAGGGGAGCATGGGAACTAATGCTGTTAGAGCATCTCCAGTTAACAAACTAGACAGATGATGGAAGATCATTCCATCATTCCATAGAAAAGAACACCGGATGGACGATCATTCCATAGCAAAGAATACCGGTCTAGACGATGGAGGATCATTCCATAGAAAAGAACACCGGTCTAGAGAAGAACACCGGTCTAGATGATGGAGGATCATTCCATAGAAAAGAACACCAGTCTAGACGATGGAGGATCATTCCATAGAAAAGAACACCGGGCTAGACGATGGAGGATCATTCCATAGAAAAGAACACCGGTCTAGAGAACAACACCGGTCTAGATGATGGAGGATCATTCCATAGAAAAGAACACCAGTCTAGACGATGGAGGATCATTCCATAGAGAAGAACACCGGTCTAGATGATGGAGGATCATTCCATAGAAAAGAACACCAGTCTAGACAATGGAGGATCATTCCATAGAAAAGAACACCGGTCTAGAGAAGAACACCGGTCTAGACGATGGAGGATCATTCCATAGAAAAGAACACCGGTCTAGATGATGGAGGATCATTCCATAGAAAAGAACACCAGTCTAGATGAAGGAGGATCGGGTATGTCTGCTGTTTTTTTTTTTTTTATTTGTTAGAAAATAGAATCTCAACTGTTGTTGTGTACAAAACATGTGTTAATTAGCTTTTTCTAATTGCAAAACTAAAACCCAAATGGCTGATTCTGGGTAACATGTGGCATTTTATGATAGCTTCTATATATGCAAATCTAGAGTCAAAGAAAAGAAACCTTAATTCCAAATTTAAATTTTCCCAAAATTAGTAGTTAATTAGTTTGCCCAAGGAAAACCCTAGACTCAAGCTCACTTGTTCACAATATCATTGAGTCAACTGAACCTTGACTTATTTGTTATCATGTATGTTATGTACTTAAGTCTTAATTAGATGATGTGGGTGAAACCAGAACAGACAAGAGAAAAAGTCTGCAAAACATGACAAAGAATCTTGGTTATGAAAAAGAGAATCTAGGTACAAAATCAATATTGGAAATATTAGCATCCCTAAGCAAACAGGGAACATCATGAACCCCAACCCCAACCTCTGTATTAGGCACTTCCTTCTATTGGAAATATTGCGATAATGTTTTGACACAAGGAAGCCATAACATGCCCATTACTATCACGAATCACCACACCGATACCAGAAACCTTATCACAAAAGCTCAGAGCAGCATCTGTATTGATTTTGAACATCCATACTGGTGGTGCTTTCCAAAGCGGCATCACCTGCTCCTGTGTTAGATCCTCTTTGTTTTTTTTTTTCCCTCTCACATGGTTTAAATTTTCATGGACTAGGAAAATAAATAAACAGCTTACAATTTTGTATTTTTGACCCTTTAGATTATTTCGCAGGGGAGCGTGGGAACTAATGCTTTTATAGCACCATTAGCGCAGTACAAGCCACATGACGACCATTTGGGTTTACGATGGCGGAGAAGAACTAATGTATCGTATTCTGAAGATGATTGGCATCAAGAAACTCATATCCAGAATGATGATCACTTCCCTGATGATGATTCTGAAGATGAAGAATATGCCGCTTCAACGTATGTCTGTTGCTAATTAGTAAAAATGAAAATGGAAATGAAAAAATTAGCTTCTTGCATCTAACTTCATTTTTACTCTGCTGTTTTCTTTTCAGTAGAATATAGCATTGGATGGAGAATTAGCTTCTCTTTAGTAGACTTAGCTTCTTGGAAAACAGAATGGAAATGAAAAAGCCGCTTCAACTGTTTTACAGGCCACATGATTGCCATTCTGGCTTTCATCAAATGTCGTTGGATGGAGTAACTCTAGATTTAAATTCATGGTTCAGGGGCGATGATTATTATTTAGGAGAAAGAGTGGACGAAGTCTCTCAAATGATTTCTCCTCCAACTGTTATAGCTGAAGCAAGGACTAATTGTAATCTCAACTTGGGTACTGCTTCCTTTGTTACTGCCAGGCATACGGAGGTATATGTTTCTTCCATTTTATTTTTTGTATATGCTCATTAATTTAAGTTTCATTTTGCTCTTTGATTTGAAAAACATATTAACTAATCACTAGCTAGCTAATAAGAAAGATTGAACCGATCAATGAACTATATCTTATTAATTATGAGAGAAAGACCGGCTGGTAGGTAAACAAGCTAATGCATGGGATTGTTGGGTGTGCGACCAATGTCCCACATTGGCCAGACATGGGGATGATATATCATAGGTATATAAATACGGAAACAACCTCAATTGGTATGAGGCCTTTTTGGGTAGAGACTCAAGAGCAAATCCATACGGGCTTAGCCCCAATGCACACAATATCATACCAATGTGGGTTCGTTCCCATACTTATAACAGGGATCAGGTAATTATATGTCATATCATCCATTGAAATAAATGGTTACATATTTTGATTCACTTATCAGAGAATTGTTTGCTATTTTTTATTTATTTATTATTTTTTTTAATTTTTTTTATAGATTTTTCTCTAATTGATTGCAGCAAAGAATTAACCCACTCCGTATAGATATCCCAGAAGGTAATAGTAATAGCAATGATGAGGAGGTGCATGCTTGGAGTCGGAAGGTATACAATCTTATAATGTACACTTTTAAGTACCTTTATAGCCAGATTAATTTGATCTGATTTTTGTGTTTTAGTAAATTTGCGATAACTTTTTTCTTTTCTTTTCTTTTTGTATAGATGGATTTCGAGTGGATCTTTGTAATCACCAACATTGTGCTAGAGTCTATGTCGGCTATTTTCACGCAACGATCTTCTAAGCAAAAACCTCAATATGCATTACTTGGTATGTTACTATCATATTTAGCATTGCTTACATGCATTATTGAGCTCATTTATGAAGGTCGTCGTCATCGGCAAATACCAATTGGGAGGACAAGGAGGGGCAAGTCTTTTGCTACCTTAAACAATATTGTTGCATTGGCTTGTGCTCTTGCTCAGTGTGTTGTCACAACAATCAATTATAGTTTTCAGAGTCCTATTAAACTAACTGTTTCGCCAATCATCTTAGCAAATGGTGTGTTATTTTCTAAAATTTTAAAGTATCGACAGAGAGAAGCACTTTAATTTAGTTAATATTAGTTTAGCTTGATGAAAAGCTAGTAGTTTTACCTTTTGTTTATTATGTTCTTTGTTCTGTAACAGTTGAGACAAGATTTTTTATTTTGTTTCCAACACATTTTATATGCATATTTACTACCTACGATCATACAATATTGATGTCATGTGAATGGTTTTCTTGCATTTAATTTTGTTTTATTTCTTTAAAGTTTTATGACTTTTTTTTTTTAATAGGCAATAGTTATTGCAAATTTACAATTTACAACTTCACTTTTGATGTTACGATGGTTTACAAATTCTATTTTATGTTCATTCCTTACTAAATTTTCATATCATAGAAATATATCACATCAAATTAAAAACATATACAAAAATGTAGATAAAAAACATTAGAAAATATCATCAATTTTTCACTTTACAGTAACATATCTGACATTTCACATAAATATCCATTATATTATATAAAAATACATTATAAGTTCACCAACATAGATATTTTACAGAAATTCAATTGATATTTTACAAAAAAGATATTACACCTCATATCTATATCGGTACTTTTAAATTACGAAAATAACAATAAATATATCACGGAAACTATGAATATTTTAAACTATAATAGAAGCTGAGGGCGGTTTCAAAAAGCTGATCAGTTAAAAAAAAGGGTTTCATGCAAAAGTTTTTTTAACAAAGATATTGTATGTTGATAAATGCCAGGACACTAGACCAATGATGTTAGTGTGCACGTTAGTGCTTATTCAGCAACATGTGATGATATGTCCAACCACATCATCATATATTTAATGATGTATCGGGTTATAAAGCATTGATGTTGTCAACATTTATATGCATTTAATGATATAGTGGACACATCACTGCTTATTTAGCAACCATGTGATGATGTGTCCAGCCACATCAACTCATATTTACTGATGTGTACACCACATCAACATTAATTTAATGATATAAGTGGATACATCACTGCTTATTCACAAACCATGTGATGACGTGCCCTACCAAATCATCACTGAGTGATGTGTCGGCCATTTCATTACTTACATATCAACACTTATTTAATGATATAAATGGACGTTACTACTTATTCACTGACCATTTGATGTTAAAAACTCTGCATTTATACAACAAAAAGAGAATCTGGAAAGTGTTTTATTTTTTTGTTTTGATTTGAAGGGAGAGCTGAGAAGAGAGTTGAAACGGTGGCGTTTTTGGTGGGTGGGGCATGAGTCATGACGTGTGGACTTGAAAGTTGGTGATGTGGAGCCGTGGAGGAGTAGAGAAGAATTCAAAGGAAAGGCTTGATTTTGAAGACGTGGCGTGATGGGAGAGTTTCTGGTTGTGTTGATGAATGATGATGGTCAAAGTGATTATGATTTCACAGTTTCATAGATTGACCAAGATTAGTTTGAAGTACAAACTTGGGATGAAGTAGAAATTTGAGATTCTGGAATCTGGATGCATGACTTGAACTAGTAACGTTAATGTATGAGTGTAGTCCTTACTAATACGCAGGTTTGATCATGTGAGAGACTTACCACTGAATCACCTCAACTTTCGCCAAGTGTATCTCTCCCAAAACTCGAATTAATGTAATTTTTTTTTTTTAATAAAAGATGGTAAGATATAATCAGAAAATTAAAACCCTTTTAGTTTGATTGAGTGGTTGGTCACCACTCTTATGAAAGCAAACAAAAATAAAAAATGAAATGATGGTCAAAGGTTCCTTCTTGGGTGGAAAATGTTGGCACATTGTTATCAATTATCATTTTACCTGAAGGAATTTAATTGTATTGCACATTCCAACAAAACAGTAGATGAATGTGTTTTACATATTTTTTTCTTGATATTTTGGCTCCATTGAATCATAGTGAAGATAACTAGTTGATGATCTGTATACATTGTGAACTCACAATTGTGTCTTTGAACGGGAGACAATGCCCGGAGAACTACTGGACATGCCTTGACATTCTTGCGTACTCAACATCTTACATCTTCTCGAGGAATGTAGATTCTTCTTTCGATTGATTTCCAATCAAGATACTTCAAGAGTTTTTCATCGTGAGAAACCTAATTTGCCACCGACTCGAATTGGTAGAATTTGTCTGAAATTATTAGAACAAACAAAGAAAATTAGTGAATAGTGATTACCACTCTGCAACAAGTCAAACCACACAAGTTCATGTAATGCATGATATCAATTTCAAGATGATTAGAGATAAATAGAACACAAATTTTGGTTACCATTTTTGGGATACCTTCACATGTTTTTTTTTTTTATTATTTTCAAGAGATGCGTAATCTAAAGAGATTAAATTGAAATGTTTTCGGTGTATTACGCATCAAGGCAGCTCTTATGAACAAGCTCTAAACAGCATTTATTGGTGAACTCAACTACAGAGTTGCAATCTAAGCAGAACAAAAAAATGAAGATCCTTAAAAAAGACTGATAGTTTAGAGTTTCTTCACAAATACATCTAAAGAAAGAATTTTACCTGAGCCAAAGAATTCGAGTGTCCCTAGTCTTCAATCATGTAAGGTTGCATATGGAGAGAGCAGCAGAACAAATGGTTCAATAACCTGTTTGTTGAATTTTACTGTAACATGTAACATGAAAAGAGAAACGTCATTAGACTCTTAATGAGAAAAATCTCCAAACTGGCATAAACATATCTGGGGAAATAAAATTGGTGAAAAAATACAGAGGATTCAGCATTCTCAAAGCCATCAAATAGTTTGCAATCACAAAGGCGAATTTTATGCTGAAATACATGAGTTGATTAACGGAACTGATAATGACCGAGCCTTATTAAACCATTAAACATTAAACTAATTACCATTTTTATTAACATACATGACAGATTCAAACTTCTGGATATACCAATTTGTGAGATTGACTCATCTTCCTTCTTCATTCCTCTTCATCTGCACCAATTTTTAGGGTTTTTACAGAGAGAAAAATGGGAGCTTTCAAAGAGGGTTTTTTTTTTTTTTTTTTCACAGATTAATAATGTTAGTGAGCACGTCAGTGCTTTTTCAGCAACCATGTGATGACGTGTCCGGCCACATCATCATGCATTTAATGTTGTGTCGGGTTATAGAGTAGCCATGTGGTCAACATATATATTTAGGAAATTATCATTTCCTTCCCTGAGGTTTATCATACTAGATAAACTAGTCCGTTTAGTTTCAATAATAGCCGGTCAACCCCCTGAAACCCAAACTATTGGTCATTTTTCCCATTTTGTCAAGTTTTCTCATGTGATGATGAGAATATTTGATATTTGAAATAAAATTAGAGTTTAATTAGGGTTTATCATAAAAATTAGGGTTTATCATATGTTAGGGTTTATCGTAAGTTTTTTTTTATTTTTATTTTTTTTTTTATTTTTTTTTTAAGGTAAATTTTTTTTTTTAATAAAGAAATATAGTTGAAGATATGAGTGTAATTAATGAGTGTATATAGAATTTGGTTTATTTGTAATTGAAGTAATTTATCCTTATTGGCAAATTTCTATTGGAATATTTTTTTAATTAAATTTTTTAATAAAATATGGGTGCACTAATAAGTTTTATGGATATCAATATCGACACCTTAGTTATAAATGCAATTTTACATGCCAGTCATAAATGAAATTTTACATACGAATGTAAATTTTATGGGAATTGAAACGACCAATCTCTATGTTTTTCTCCCTAAATTTTAACTCTTTATCATTCTTTTTTTTTTTTTTTTTTTTTTTTTTTTTTTTTTTTTTTTTTTGAAGTGTTACAAGAACTATTTACAAATGCCAAGAGAGATCAAAAAATACATATGCAATCCAGATATCTACTTCCATAACGGGAGATAACTACTCTCCACGGACTGGAGATAAAAGTACTCTTCATGCATGCTTGTAAAATGCGCATTTTAGGATTTGAACTCTTCACCACTAATGTGACAAGGAGGTGCGCACTACCACCTATGGTAAGAGGTGATGTGCTGTCTTTTAATTTTATCAGTAAATTTTTCTCTCTAACTTCAGAAGTTGATGGAATTCAAACTCTCTCTCCCTCTAAATAATGACATATCATAGTAAAAATAAAAATGATAAATGTATATTTAATCTATGGTTGCACTTATGTCAATCTTTAGGGGGTCTCGGCATATTTCCATCAACTGTCATCAGTCCAGGGACGGAACATTGCAGAGGCCATGGTCCCTGCAATGTTTAAAAATAAAAAATAAAAATAAATCGTAAGTCATTTTTTAGTTTAACTCAACATTCTTGGAGAGGAAGCTGCATGAGAATTGAGAAGAAACTTCCTATCAAGTTTACATCGAGGTTACTTCCAAAAAAACAAAAAAAGTTTACATCCACGAGACTGACCATTGACCAATTAATTGAGCAATTAAAAAAAACAAAACAAAAACCAAAAAAATGATATAATGAGAGGAGAAGAAATAGTTGGTTTTATCCCAACAATTAAGATTTTTTTAAAAGTATTACAAAAACAATTAGCATGGAGAAAGCTGAAACTTAAAAACGACATCGATCTACAGGATGGAGGATCATTTGATAGGTCTAAATGGTATGTCTGCTGATGATGGAAGATCATTTGATCTAGATGAGAATGAACTAATGTATCGTGCTGTTATAACACCATTAGCGAAGTACAAGCCACATGATTACCATTTGGGTTTACAGGAGTTACAGATGGGTACAGAGGACGACGATTATTTATTGAATCGCTTAATAGATTAGGAGAAGGAGATGATGAAGTCTCTCAAATGATTTCTCCTCCAACTGTTATATCTGCAAAAGGGACTGACTGTAATCTCAACTTGGGTACTGCTTCCTTTGTTACTGCCTGGCCCAGGCATACGGAGGTATATGTTTCTTCCATTGATTGGAGTCAGAAGGTATACAATCTTATAACCAAATTTAATTTGATCGGATTTTTTTCTTTTAGTCAATTAACGTTAACTTTTTTTTTTTTTTCTTTTTGTATAGATGGATTTCGAGTGGATCTTTGTGATCACCAACTTTTTGTCTTTTGGTCAATTAACAATAACTTTTTTTTTTCCTTTTCGTATAGATGAATTTTGAGTGGATCTTTGTAATCACCAACTTTGTACTAGAGTCAATGTCAACTATCTTCTAAGCAAAAACCTCAATATGCATTATTTAGTATGTTGCTATCCTATTCAGCATTGTTTACATGCATTATTGAGCTCATTTATGAAGGTCATCGTCATCGGCAGATACCAATTCGGAGGAGAAGGAGGGGCAAGTCTTTTTCTACCTTAAACAATATTGTTGCATTGGTTTGTGCTCTTGGTCAATGTGTTGTCACAACAATCAATTATAGTTTTCAGAGTCCTATTAAACTAACTATTTCGCCAATCATCTTAGCAAATGGTGTGTTATTTTCTAAAATTTTAAAGTATCGACAGAGAGAAGCACTTTAATTTAGTTCATATGAGTTTAGCTTTATGAAAAGCTAATAGTTTTACCTTTTGTTTATATATAATACATTACAAGTTCACCGACAGGGACGGAGTTAGGATTATGTTTCAGAGGGAGCATCGTGAATTAATGGGTTAGAATGTTAGATCGACATATGTCTTAGAAGTTGTGTTAAACATAACATTAAATAAAAAATATTGTTGTTTATATTTTAAAACATTAATTTTTTATTAATTATTTAAAATGAATAATAATTTTTTATTGAGATAAATTATCTTAATTTGTGTATTTATGAAAAACATTAAAAATGATCTCCTTTTTTTTTTTTAATTTTAAATATTACATAAATTCGGTATTTTTTTTTGGAAGAGGAGGAGGACTCGAACCCACGACATCATAGCGTAAGTGTGAGGGATATACCACCAGACCATCATCATCTTGTCCATTTAAAATGATCCTTGAATATGATGAAAAATTGAATACATAATAAAAATAAGAAAAATGCTAGATATTTCAACTTATATCTCAACTTGTAATTTAGACAATTTAATTCATATAACTATGACAAGTGAAATAAATCATAATTAATATGTACATATCCATTTATCAATCAACACAAAACTAGTTGGGGATATCTAGCATTACTTTAAAAATAATATAGACTAAAAATTTTAGCTATTAATTCAACATTCAATAATATTGTTTAAGGTTAGAAAATAAATTTAAATTTAAATTGTACCTCTAATAGTTTTCTAATATCCAAAAACTATTCTAATAGTATATTTAGGATCAAATATATTCTCTTCTACATGATTAAGAGAAAATTATTAACATTGTAATTTATAAAAGGATTATAAAATTTAAATAAGAAATAAGGATAAGAAATTCAATTGATATTTTACAAAAAAGATATTACACCTCATATCTATATCAATACTCTTAAATTATGAAAAGCTGATAAGTAAATAATAATAAAAAATAATAATAATAATAATAAAAGGTTTCACGCCAAAAAAAAATTAACAAAAATATTGTATGTTGATAAATGATAGGAACATTATAAAGACCAATGTATAGATAAAGCTATAGAACTATAAAAGTCATGATTATTGTTGGTGACCTGGGGCTGGGAGACCTCGATCAGTGAAACTAATGCAAAAAATGTTATCAGTGCTAAATCATAGACTCAATTCAGCTGTCTAAAAATGGTGTCTCAATTTGTGTCTAACCAGCCAAATTGGGACATATATGTATTTATGAAAGAAGTTGAAAAATAATAATTAAATGTAGACATATATCCTAATTTGAGTGGTTAAACATAAATTGTGACGTTATTTTTGAACAATTGATTTTTTTTTGTTGATAATATCTATTAGACAATTGGGGCGAGGATAGGGAATCCGCATTTGGGGGGAGGGCTCCCAATACCGCCTCATATTACCCTGCCCCGTTTGATTAAGACAATATTAATAATTATACACTTTATATTGCAAGTTACAATCACAAGTGACAATCGGTCTTTAAAAATATTAAAGGACTAAAGAAAAAAATTAGTTTAAAAATAAATAAACTCTAATTCATAATAAGTCTATCATAAACTAAATTACCAAACGTATGAATATTACACTGTTCTTTTTCAATAAAAATGAAATTAAAATACAAAATTGTCATAATTAAATCTTCCAAAGTAAAATAAAAATTAAAAGTTTAACTACTGAAACTTATCTAAGGACAAGTGCTGAAGACAAAAACGTGACCATGCATCTTCCAATCTCCAACTTGGAGAGTGGAAGATGCATGGTCACGTTTTTGTGGAATATGTATTTGTTACCATATCAATTATTATATGATTTGATATGGTATATTTCCTATATAATCAATTTCTTTTTTTTCTTTTCTTTTTTTTATAAGATTTTTAATTGCTTAAATGCATACCTATTATAATCATATGATTAAGCAACTGAGTCATCAGACATGCTTTGAGTAGTCCACTCAACTTTAGTAGCTTTTCACTGTATGACAAAGTTAAATTAATAAATTTGTTTATAAAATCATAAATGGTAGTGAGACGGACTGCAAAAAAATAAAAAAATAAAAAATATATAATATAATATAATCGTTGAAACAAAATTTGTGGTGTGTATTTTTTTCTTTTTTTTTTCTTTTTTTTTTTTTTTCTTTTTTTTGTCGATTAATCTTGCTATGTATAAATTCAGCACACCTTTACTATTGGAAAATCCTATGCAATAATGAAAGAGAACCTAATTGATTTGTGATTATATTGTTTAGAATCAAATTACACAAGTATCACAAACAAATAAGGAATTTACCATACAAATTGTGGTAGCCAAAAATGGCTCATTGACCCAGCCCAAACCAAGTACAAGCATATTTTCATAATGGGCCATATTTGAGCCCACTGTATTGGGTCGACCTTAAGCCCATCGTGCTGGGTCGACCCAACACAGGTGTCAATTAAAAATTGCCGTTAGAAAAACTTATTCAAAAACCGTCAGTTACAATACAGTCAGTTACAAACCCTCCATTCAGGAGAGAAGATCTCCAAGAATCACGCCCACTATCAAAGACTGATAGTGAACGTTGGAGAAGGGGTTCTCGGGTATAGTCACCCACACAGACCCATGGTAGCTGTGACATGCCTGTAAGCCGTCGTAGCAGGGTCCACGAATGCTGCCGCTGTCTCAAGTCAAGATTACCATAGAATCCCGTTAAGCGCCAATTCATCCCACCGTGGGACTGAACACGAACATCAATATGACAAGTTGAGAAAGAAATAAGATCAATCACCACATTAGTCGACCACAACAAACATAAACCACTAGACCTCCCTACACAATCAACCACAAGTTTACCAGCAAAACCCAATTTCACACGAAGCTTCTCCATACAGACATTGTTAGCTTTTGTCTCCATTAGAAATATCAACTCAGGAAAAAATTGCTGTTGAAATTTCTAGAGAATTTGGAACGAACGGAAAGTCCCGAGACCCCGAACGTTCCTGAAGAGAAGATTCATAGCATCCGATCGGCCGGTGAAAACCTGGCTGCCCATATCCGAGCACCATCATTAGCACCCTCCATTGAGATCCTAACCTTCTTAGATTCTCCGTGAATTTTTTTTTTAAAGATTATATTAATTTGTTTGGTTACACTAGCATAAAGTCAACTTAAAAGAGTGCTAGTTAGGTTTATCTCCTTCATATAAATTGCATTAGGGCAACGGTTAGAATCCAATAAGATAAAAACAAATGTCAAAATGTCATTGGTCGACGACTACGATCCTTAGTCAATCGACCTTTTTAAGCTTGGCTCAGCTTTAAGGTGTATATATATATATATATTCCATTTTGAAAGGGTATATATATGTATATTGTTAGCTATCATATTTCCTCAACTAGTCATCTTCGTCGACCAAAAAAGAAAATATTACGGCACAGCTTTTTCCTTTGTCTGTTTTGTAAAAGCTAATCAACTTGGCAACTCTAGGTTGCCGGAAAGTTATATCAGACCTGAATCGGAACGTTGTTTGTCTGACGTCTCAGACTGCAAAAACGTTCCGGTTATCGACTTGGGTTGTGAAGACTGGCCATCTCAAATCGGTGACGCCTGTGAAAAATACGGCTTCTTCCAGTTAATTAAAATTAAAAACCATTGATATGTTTATTTATTTATTTTTATGGAATTGTTGGATATTGAATTCATATATGAATTGGGTACCGTGCAGGTGACGAATCATGGTGTGGGGTTGGAAGCGGTGGCTAGAATTAATAATGGAAGTAGCGGTGGAGTTCTTTGAGATGCCGGTGGAAGAGAAGCTGAATTCAGATGACCCAGCCAAGACAATGAGACTGTCCACAAGCTTTAATGTTAACGAAGAGAAGGTTCACAACTGCAGAGATTATTTAAGAATCCATTGTTATACTCTTGAGAAATAAGTCCCTGAATGGCCTTCCAAGAAGGATTATTGAGATGAATTTTTTTTTTTTTTTTTTCCCAATATTTTTATTGGTATGAAAAAATTTGTCCCTTAGGTTGATTCTTAAAGCCTTATCCACTCTACTACTGCTTTGAATTTGTTAATTAAAGAATAAATTTTTATATATAACCTCTATATGTTATTAAATTTCTATTGATTATTATTCAATCAAAATTTTATTTTTATATGATAAACAAATTGATATTAAAAAACGTTTATTATAGCATTTAATTAAACTATTTTGTTACAATGATATATTGTCGGATTAAAGTCGGAATAGAGAGACTTTCCTTATATTTTTCAATTTAATAGAAGAATATAAGATTTGAATTGGAAAGAGAAATGCAGAACAACTTTTTAAAAAGTGGTTTTGCATTTCAGTTTTTTATTATTATATTTATAAAAAAATTATATTATTTTTATCCAAATAAGTCCTCAAATCTCAATCTTTTTTTCTTTTCTTTTATTTTCCAAAAAAAAATCAACTTTTAAGAGACTAATAATTTATTTCGTCCCAATACATATCTTATTGGGACAAATGTTTTTCATCTCTAAAAGTTTCCTCAAGTTTGTTCTTTTTAGGGACGAATAATTTGTTTCGTCTCAATAGATCATCTATTTGGATGAATTTGTTCATCCCTAAAAGTTTATTCAAGTTTGCTGTTTTTAGGGACGAATATATTATATTGTCCCAATAAACATCTATTAAGACGAATAAAATTCGGCCCAAAAAATTCCATCCCTATAGCCCACTTTTCTTGTAGTGAACTTGCAGCTAACTTCAATTTTAATCTGCTGTTTTCTTTTTAGTTGAGATCACTAGTAGTTGTACCGTTGAACAAGACATATGATGATCTCAACCGTCATTTACAACTGACGCCCCTGATGAAAAGACCGTCATCGACGTTCCATCTTAGCAAATTTTTAGACTACGTATTACTTGGAGGGCCTGTGATTCATCAAAGTACTCTAAAGGTACATTTGATTGCTAATTAATTAGTAAAAAAGTAAATGGAAATGAAAATTAGGGGCTGTCCGGTACCCATTTTCACAGCCATTTTCGTTTTTATTTTTAAAAATCATTTCAAAATATTCGTTCCATACTTGTTTTTGAAAAGCAATTCAAAAAATATAAAAAACTACAAGCGCGTTTGGTATCATTTTTAAAATATTGTTTTTGAAAACTTTTTTTAAAAATGGAAATCATGTTTTAAAAATGTTGTTTTTAAAAATGTAATGTGTTTTGTAGTGTTTTTAACAAGTAGTTTTTTGAAACGGAAAACGATGTAAAAGTGTTTAGTTGTTGTTTTTAAAATGAGTGAAATAGTTGTTTGGAGGGAAAAGTTAAAGTTTATTTTGAAAACAATAGAAAACAATAAAAAGTTGTTTTTAACTTTTTAGTTATAACTTTTATAAAATTGTTTTTTGTTTTTAATTTTTAAAAACAAAAAACAATTTTTAAAAACGGATCCAAACATCACCTACTTTTTACTTTACATTGTTACATTGAAAAACATCAAAAACTGTTTTTTTTTCGTTTTTTTTTGTTTTTTTTGTTTTTGTTTTCGTTTTCCATATGAAGTGAGTCCCATATCCTTAACATGTATTTTATTTTAATAAAACTTTTTTTCTCCCACAAACCAGTGGAGGAGTCCACGCATAACTCACCTGAACTAGATCTTTGAAAAATATCAATTAAAACTTAAAAGAAAAAAACATCTTTCAGCTCAAATAATCCAATTTTCACAACACCATATCCAAATTGAAAAAAGCTTTCAATCGAAAGACTTTAATTTTTTTAGTAAAAAATTAATATTTATTTCTCAATTATAAGATATTTGATAAATTATTGACTCACTTTTTATTAAAAAAATTTAAAAAAAAAAAAAAATAGGAAAATTACTATTTTTGATATTTTCTGGTTAACCTACTTGACGCGTTTTTTTCCGTTTTCAATTTCAAAATTCAGTTTTTATTAAATGCTACCAGACGCGTTTTCAGATTTCGAATCTGAAACCAAAAATACTGTTTTTATTTTCATTTTTATTTTTATTTTCATTTTTCTTTTCAAAAAACAGTCAATGAAAAACGCTTACAGGACAGCCCATTAGCTTCTTGCATCTGACTTCATTTTTACACTGCTGTTTTCTTTTTAGTTGAAAATAGAACCTCAACTGTTGAACAAGCCATTTGATGACCATTTTGGCTTACGGCAGAGAAGAATTAAATTATCGTTGCGTGGAGGAACTCTAGATTTAATTTCATGGTTCAGCGACGATGATTATTTATTGAATCGCTTAATAGATCTAGCAGGAGTGGACGTAGTCTCTCAAATGATTTCTCCTCCAACTGATGTAGCTGCAGCAGGGACTGAGGTATATGTTTCTTCCATTTTATTTTCTTTGGGCAAATTGCAATGAACCCGTTAAGGTTTGGGCAAGTTACACTTAGCTGGAAAATTTTTGTTTTTATACACTAACACCCCCAAGACTTAAATTTTACTTTAAAAATACCTAAAATACCCATAGTTATATTATTTTATACTTTTTTTTTTTTTTTATCTATTAACCAAAAACTTTATAAACTATAAAAAAAAAAGATATGATTCATTAAATAAATTAATAGTTTACAAAAATTAAATAAATAAATATTTTTAAAAAATCAAATAAATAAATAGTTTTAAAAAATTAAATAAATAAAGGGTTTAAATAAATAAATAAATGAAAAAAAATTAAAAACATTAATTTTTAATTTTTTTAAGGATATCCATTAATATGGACCACAAAAAAAAAAAAAAAAAAAAAAAAAAAAAACTCTAAATATCCAGATTTTACGGTAAGGATGATGGTGAGAGAAGCTTCAAGATTCCCAACACTGGGAGTCTTCTTGCCTTCTTCAACCACTTCCTTCAGTGTTGGGAACCTTGAAACTTCTCTCACCATAATCATTGCAATAAAAGTTTGGATATTTAGAGTTTTTCTTATATTTATTAATGGGTATCCTTAAAAAAAATAATGTTTTTAATTTTTTAATTGATTTATTTATTTAAAATATTTATTTATTTGATTTTGTTAAAACTATTTATTTATTTTATTATTTATTTATTTTAATTTTTAAACTATTTATTTATTTTTTAAAACTATTTATTTATTTAATGAATCATATCTTTTATTTAATTTTTTTATTTTATTAAAGTTTATAAATTTTTTAGTTAAAAGATTAAAAAAAAAAGTATAAAATAATATAATTATGGGCATTTTAGGTATTTAAAAATTCAAATTTAAATCTTGGGGGTGTTAGTGTATAATAACAAAACTTCTCTAGCTAAGTGTAACTTGCCTAGACCTCAAGCGGTTTAGTGCAATTTGCCCATTTTCTTTTTAATTTGTATATATATGCTGATCATTAATTTAAGTTTCATTTTGCTCTTTGATTTGAAAAACATATTAACTAATCACTAGCTAGCTAATAACTAATAAGAAAGATCGAACAAATCAATGAACTATATATATCTTATTAATTATGGTAGGTAAACAAGCTAATGCATGGTTGGGAGCCGGTAATTATATGTCATATCAACCATTGAAATATATATATATATATATATGGATACACATATTTTGATTCACTTATCACAGAATTGTTTTCTATTTCTTTTTTATAGATTTTTCTCTAATTAATTTCAGTTTAAAATTGCAGCAAAGAAGCCTATTACTGGATACCCCACATCGTATAGATATCCAAGAAGGTAATAGCAATGATGAGGATGTACATGGTAAAAGAAAAAGTTGGATTCAGAAGGTATACGATCTTATACGATCTTATACACCTTCGTAGCCAGATTAATTTGATCTAATTTTTGTCTTTTAGTAAGTCTACAATAACTTTTTTTTTTTTTTTTTTCCTTTTTCTGTTTGTATAGATGGATTTCGAGTGGATCTTTGCAATCACCAACATTTTACTGGAGTTTACGTCAGCTATTTTCACACAACTATCTTCTATGCAACAACTATCTTCTATGCAAAAACCTCAGTATGCATTGTTTGGCGTGTTATTATCATATTTAGCATTGCTTACATGCATTATTGAGCTCATTTATAAAGATCATCCTCATTGGCAAATACCAATTTGGAGGAGGAGGGGCACTTGGTATTATGATCGACCACAAAGAGGCAAGTCTTTTGCTACCTTAAACAATATGGTTGCATTGGCTTGTGCTCTTAGTCAGTGTGTTGTCACGACAATCAATTATGGGTTTCATAAATCTATTATAGTAACTGTTTTGCCGATCATCTTAGCATTTGGTGTGTTATTTTCTAAAATTTTAAAGTATCGACAGAGAGAAGCCCTTTAATTCAGTTAATTAATTTAGCTAGTAATATATCAACTTGTACTGTTGTTTTACCTTTTGTTTATTATATTCTTAATTCTGTAATAGTTGAGACAAGATTTTATGTTTTGTTTCAAACACATTTTATATGCATATATACTACCTACAATAGTCTTTGATTATTTATGTAATTGTTTTAATTGAATTACCTGTTTATTCTCATGGTTAACTTGTTTTATATGTCTTTCAAATATCATATAAAAGAATATATATATATATATATATGATTGATTTCCAATCTAGATACTTAAAAAGTTTTCATCCAGAAAAACTTATTAATTTGCCACTTACCCAAATTGGTGGGATTTGCCTGAAATTATTAGAACAATCAGAGAAAATGATCAGTGAACAGTGATTACCACTCTGCAACAAGTCAATCTTGCTCTTCATTGCCATCAACACAAGTTCATGTTATGCATGATATCTATTTCAAGATGATTAGAGATAAACAGAACACAAATTTTGGTTATCATTTTTGGGATACCTTCACATGTTTTTTCTTATTTTCAAGAGATGCATTATATGAAGAGATGAGATTGAAATGTTTTCAGTGTATTATGCATCAAGGCAGCACTTATGAACAAGCTCTAAACAGCATTTATTGGTGAACTCAACTAGTTAGATTTGCAACCTAAGCAGAACAAAATGAAGATCCTTAAAAAGACTGATAGTTTAAAGTTTCTTCACAAATACATCTAAAGAAAGAATTTTTACCTCAGGGCTCAGGATATGACTTCGTGAGCCAAAGAATTCGTGTGTATGACTTCAGCCATGTAAGGTTGCATATGGAGAGAGCAACAGAACAAATGGTTCAACAACTGTTTGTGGAATAAATCATGGCAAAAACATAATGAGACTCTTCATGAGCAAAATCTCCAAACTGACACAAAATATCTGGGAAAATAAATTTGATGAAATAAAAAACAGAGGATTAAGCATTCTCAAAGCCATCAAATTGTTTGCAATCACAAAATGAATTTTTGCTGAAATACATGAGTTGATTAATGAAACTTATAATGACCGAGCCTTATTAAACCATACAACATTAAACTAATTACCATTTTTATTAACATACATGATCATGCCAATCAAATGTGGTTGTCCAATTCTGATAAAGATATTTTTTTTTAACTGTTTTTGTTGTGATTCTTCGGTTTTGGTTTCTGGGTACTTTCAAAGTGATCACGTATTTTCGCATACAGATAGAGAGAAATTTTTAAGGATTCTATAGATTTGTTTGGAGCAAAGAAGAGAAACACAGAGAAGAATCAAGTTCAAAATGTAGATTTTTGATGTAAAAGTTCAGAAACCAATTCTAAGGTGAAACTGAATTTTCAAAAGAATCAAAACCATCCAGCTGCAATCAAGTTTGAGCAACAAAGATGAGGCCTTTCTAGTTTTTAGTAGTAATGCCAGCCCACAATTCCTCCAAGTCTACCAGTAGGTACACTTCACTCGTACAGAATTTTTACAATGTGGGCAAGGCTACTAGCCACCTATAGGAAGCTTTCTGTCACCCTAACGGGATTGCATTTCATAGCTCTCCGGAGATTAAGAGAGATACAGACCTTGAAGGATAGGTCAAATTTCACTCTTTTTTTAATGAACCAAAAGCTACGGAATGAACGTTCACCATCAAGATCAAAGTACAAATTCATTTCTCACACAAAACTGAATGAAGACTCAACCAAAATGTTGCATACAGAGTTTTGAAGATTGAATTGGAACCATACAAACACACAGATCAACAGATGCTCAAAGTTTTAGTTCAAGTTGAACCCCAATAGTTCTAGACATGAAATAAATTCTTGCTGTAAGTTGAAAAGTGGAACCACATGAGAAATTGCAATGTATAACGAAAACTCATGATTTCTCTAATCAGTGATTCATGACATACAAGAACTAGCCATATCTTTTACTTAATCAATTTGTAATGAACAACAGGGAAAGTACATGACCTGGGTGCAGAAGCAATTGATGTTCCTCAATGTAGTGATTTTTGGATGAGTCCCCGTCTGTTGTTCATTATGCAAGTAATAAACAAAAGAATAATAACTATCATGATATTACACAAGGATGTAAAGCATACAATATCACGATCATAAAGCAAACCTCAATCGCATATTGCTCAGCAGGCAATCCAAATGCATCCCAACCCATTGGGTGCGCAAAACATTGTAACCTTGCAAGAATATCCGTGGCAGTGTATCCGAGTGGATGGCCTACATGTAACCCAGCTGACCAGCTCCACTGCAACAGCCATCAAATCCACAAACAAAACCATAATCAAGCCTCATGAGAAATGCGAAAAATAAAATAAAATGGAGCTGTAAACTCAGCAACTAAAAGCTAGCATCATCAATCAACACATAACATTACAACTCAACCAACAAAACCACAACAAAAAAACCTGTAAACCAAGCTTAAGCACAAAAACTACCGACTTGCAACAAAATTGAAACAACCCCAGTTCATAAATTTTAACAACATAACATATACAGGATACAGCAACCAATTCATCATCAACAATAAAAATTGAATCCTTACAGACACAAATATACATACAGAGAGATATACCTGGGATATGGGAACATGTCAAGAACATAGAATTTGGGTTTGGAGGTGTCAATTTCATCTGTTGGTTCTAAAAGTCGGATTCTTTTCCCAAAAAGTCTGCCATTTTGGCTCAATTTCGTGAAACGGATAGGCCCTCTTCACCATTTGTTGCTGCTGATGTTGTTTTTGCCATTTTTTTTGGAACAGCTCAAGGTCCGTACCTGGAGGAGACCGACCAATTAATTGAGAAATTTAAAAAAAAAAAAAAAAAAATGATATAATGACACTGGGTTGCACATTGGGGAAATGGGGATCGGGATGGGGGTCCCCCCATCCCGATCCCCATTTCACTATATTAATGGGGAAAATGGGGAAATGGGGATAGGGGTGGGTCTCCCCATCCTCATCCCCATCCCCACCCCCCCCCCCCCCCCCCCCCCCCCCAAAAAAAAAAAAAAAAATGGGGATGGGGATGAGGAAGCGGGGAAATGGGGATCCGGGGGGAAAAATGGGGAAATGGGGAGGGATGGGGATGGGGATGGAAAATGGGGAAATAGGGAAAAACGGAGAAATTGGGGATGTGGATGGATATAGATCCCCCAAAACTCTCCATCCCCATTTTCCCCAAATGGGGAAATGGGGAGGGATGGGGGAAGGGTTTAGGAAGTGGGGATGGTGATGGTGATGGGGGGACCTATATCCATCCCCATTCCCCAAACGTGCATCTCTAAACCCTAATAATGAGAGAGAAGTATTTAATGTGCACTTTCCTAACAAAACAAATAACGAGAGAGACTGGGTGTTGGCAACTTAAAAACAGAGGAGAAGAAATAGTTGGTATTACTATTATCCCAACAATTAAGATCTCTAAAGAAAGTTGAAACTTAAAAACGACATCGATCTAGATGATGGAGGATCCTTTGATAGAAAAGAACAATGGTCTAAACGATATGTCTGCTGATGATGGAGGATCATCTCATGATGAGAATGAAGATAAGGTATGTCTGCTGTTTTTTTTTTAGAAAATAGAACCTCAACTGTTGTTGTCTGCAAAACATGTGTTAATTTAGCTTTTTGTAATTGAAAACTAAACCCAAATGGCTGATTCTGGGTAACATGTGGCATTTTATGATAGCTTCCTTCTATATATGCAAATCTAGAGTCAAAGAAAAGAAACCCAAAATGAGTAGCTAATTAGTTTGGCCAAGGAAAACCCTAGATTCAATCTCAAACGATACCAAACACGCCTTCTTGCATCCAACTTCATTTTTACTCTGCTGTTTTCTTTTTAGTAGAAAATAGAACCTCATCTGTGTTACAAGCCACAAAATGGCCGTTTTGGCATACGGCGGAGAAGAAATAATTTATCATCGCTTAATTTATGTTCATGGTTCAGTTTTGCAGTGATGATGATTTCTTTAAGATCTTAATAGGTATATCTGTATTAAATCAACGAATTCACATAACCAGCTATTATTGAAACTATAGGGAGTAAAAGAGAAAATTAAAAATAACAATAGAGTGTAAAATTGTATTTTTACACATTCTATTATAGTTGACCGTTAGTTTTTTAGTCAAATGGACTGAAGTGATGTATTTAAAAAAAAAACAAGGGACTAAAGTAACTAATATGGCAAAGACGTTTAAAAAGGTGATAATTCATAAAAAAGTAGGGACTTTAGTGATAAAACCTCAAAAATAAATTCATTATAATAAGGGTTACTTTTGGTAATTATCAGCCGCTTATAATGATATTTTCATTATTTTTATTTTTTGAAAAAGGAATTCATTAAAACGAAAACCAAACTACATAGCAATTGGGTAATCACCTGGACCAAACTCTCCACATATAACGGACATTAATAGGGCCAAGTTTGAGGTCGTTGTAGATAAATTTGAAATTTTAAAGGATTGTAATTTGTATGTAACAGATAAAAAATTTAAGAAAATTTTATAAATTATATTTCATAATGATTGGATTAACAAGTACCCTTTTCATAGACCTGGCACGGTTCCGGTTCGAACCGTCGGAACCGGCCGGAACCGGAACCGAAAAAACCGAAACCGGTTGGACCGGTTCCGGTTCGTTACTTGGTTCGAACCGCCGGTTCGAACCGGATTGGAACCGGCGGTTCCGGTTCCGGTTCGAACCGGCGGTTCCATGAATAAAAAAATAATTTTTTTTTTTTTTTTTTTTTTTTTTTTTGGGTTGGGTGCCGTTGGCCCAACGGTCGGCTGACGTCAGCCGACCGTTTGGCCCAACGGTCTGCTGACGTCAGCAGGCCGTTGGGTCCAACGGCTACCCTCTCTTTTCAATTTTTTTATTTTTATTTTTTTTTTATTTTTTTTTTTTTCTATAAATACTACCCCCCCCCCCCCCATTTTTCCTCACACCAATTTCTTCTCAATTCTCTCTAATTTCTCTCCAACACTCTCAACTCTCAAGTCTCAAGTGATAAGTCTCTCAAATCTCCAATTTATTTTATTGTCAATTTATTTTATTTTCAATTAATTTTATATCCAATTTATTTTATTTGCAATTTATTTTATTTTCAATTAATTTGATATCCAATTTATTTTATTTGCAATTTATTTTATTTCCAAATTCCAATATATTTTATTTTCAATTAATTTTATATCCAATTAATTTTATTTGCAATTTATTTTATTTCCAAATTCCAATATATTTTATTTGCAATTAATTTTATATCCAATTAATTTTATTTGCAATTTATTTTATTTTCAATTTATTTTATTTCCAATTTATTTTATTTGCAATTTATCTTATTTCCAATTTATTTAATTTCCAATTAGTCAACTATTCTTCTAAGTTCTAAGTTTCCAATTGTCTCCCAAATTTATTTTTAAATGGCAAGTGGAAGTGGAAGTGGAAGGGGTCACGGCCGTGAAGGTCCTAGGCGTTCGATTTCGATGCATGGTAAGGGTCCTATGGTCGATAATCTCGGTCATAACGACTCCACCTATCACGACTATCTGCAACGTCGGGCCTATGCTGAAGACCTAGGCCTAAACTGTCCTACTCCCCCTCTAATAATTTCTGAATCCGATCCCAATGACAACACCCCCAATTTGACAAGCCAGTCAGAAAATATGCCTGATATTGATACACCTCCAGATTTTGGTTTTGATACACCGGAAGTGGATCTAGAAAGGGAGGAAGATCTGATACAGAAGCAGAGCAAATCTGATCTCTTCGTCAAACATATGAAGAAAATTAGGAGTGAAGATGGAAGCATTACAGTAGCTTGCAATTACTGCAACAAAGTATATAAATGGAGCAGATCCGGAGGATATGGCACTTATTGGAAGCATATTGAAGCCAAACATCCAGAAGCAGTGATCAGAATGAGGTCACAAACACAAATTCCCAGGTACGCTACTCCTAACCAACAATTATTTCGTTATAATGATGAACAAAATAGAGAAGAATTAGCTAGGATGGTAGCAGTAGAACATTTATCATTCAGTTTTGGTGAGAGGGTTGGCTTTATTAACTATTGTCGACGAGCATTAAACCCTGCTGCATGCCGTGTCCCTAGAGCCACGCTCACACAAACACTTGAAAAGATTTATGTGAGAGACAAAAAAAAGTTAGAAAAATATTTTAAAAAATATAATGGTCGTGTTACAGTATGTGCCGACATATGGACTGACCATTGGCAAACGCATTCATACTTGGGTGTCACTTGCCATTATATGGATAATGCATGGACAATCCAAAAAAGAATTCTTGCTTTTAGAGTTTTTGATGATTCACACAATGCTCAAAATATTTTTAGACAGCTTAGAATTATTTTTTCAGAGTATAATATTGAAAACAAAATTTTTGCAATTGGTTTTGATAATGCTTCTGCCAATACCGCTGCTATTCCACTTTTAATTGATTTATGCAAACCCTTTCTTGGTGGTACATTTTTTCATCAAAGATGTGCATGCCATGTTTTAAATATATGTGTTCAAAAAGGATTAGAAACTCTTCAATGTTTTATTGAACCTATTAAAAAAGCCCTAATGTTTTTATGGAGAAATCCTTCTACAATGAAAGCATGGGCAAGATATTGTAAACAAAATGGTAGACGTGCCATTAAATTTGCTCGTGATGTTCCAACACGTTGGAATTCTACTTATAAATTGCTTGCTCAAAGTTATGAGTATAGGGATTTATTAGTTACTTTTATTCAATTTCATGTTCCTAACATTCAACTTTTTGAAACTCATTGGGATGCTTGTTACAATGTTTTCAATTTGTTAAAAGTTTTTTATAATGCTACACAAAATTTTTCTAAAATTTATAAACCTACAACACATTTATTTGTTATTGAGAGTATAAATATTGCTGGTGCATTTTTGTATTGTGAATCTGACCCAGCAATAAAGGGAGCCGTTAGTGCTATGAAGCAAAAATGGTTAAATTATTATACGGATTTTCCAAATATTTATTTGATTGGTATGGTTTTTGATCCACGACACAAATTACAATCTTTGTCTTATTATCTAGAGGGTTATTATGGCAAAGATGGTTTAAATATTGAATATGATATTGAAGCATGTTGTGATAGAGTTAAGAAATTATTGTATGATTTATATGATGAATATGTTACAATTTATGGATCCGGTACTCCGATCGTAGATGTTACACGAACCAAAACTGCATCTCAGCCTCCATCATCTTCCTCTGGATTTATGAATTTAGGGTATAGTATGTTCTCCAAAAAAAACAAAAAACCAAGATGTTCTTCATCAAGCTCCGATTCGCATGCCGAGCTTGAATCTTATCTAGCTTCTTCTTGTGACTTTCCTGAAGAATTTGAACTCTTAAAATATTGGAGTGATGCTACAAAGTACTATCCAATTTTGGCTATGATAGCCAAAAATATTTTTTCAACACCGGTTTCTACTGTGGCGGTGGAACAAGAGTTCAGCGCCGGGGGGAATATTTTGGATGAAAAACGTTCGTGCTTGACTCCAAAAGCACTACAGATACAGGTTTGTGTTGACGATTGGACAAAAGCAGAATATAGACAACAAGAGCTCCAACAAGAGCCAACATATGATTTCTTTAAAGAAGACGAACCCGAAGCGGGCGAAGGCTCTGGAGCAAGCTGAGCAGCTGAACCATAAATCTGTAAATCTGTAATAAAAGGTATGAGAACTACGTGGCCTTTGATTCCTCTAAACCCCCCTAAGAGGATACGTAGGCAACTTAATTGTGGTAAAAATTAAGTGCAAGGCTAATAACTTTACTTTTTTTTTTAGTTTTATTTTATTTTAATTTAATTTTGTAATCTGTCATTTATTTATTTTATGTTATTTTTGAAATTTGGGTGACTCAATTTCCAAATACCCAATGAAATGTAAATTGTAACTTTGTTTACTTTTATTTTAATTTAATTTTGTAATTTGTCATTTGTTTATTTTATTTTATTTTCGGTTGGATACTCGGATAGTCGGATGACGATGATCTAACTTCCAACATCCAATGAACTTATGAACTCAATGAATTTTATTTTGTAATTTGTCATTTATATATTTTATTTTATTCAATTACAATCTACAACTTATAAGTTACAAGTTAGAACTTAGAAAGATTTTTTTTTTTGTTTAAATAAAAAAAAAAAAAAAAAAAAAAACCGTTCAAAACCGCCGATTCCTGTGGAACCGGAACCGGAACCGGTTAGAACCGGTTCCGGTTCCGGTTCCACTAAACCGTAGAACCGGAACCGCTGGTTCGGAACCGGAACCGCTGGTTCGGAACCGGAACCGGAACCGTGTCACCTCTACCTTTTCATAGGTTAGTACAATTTTGTATTTTTGACCCTTTTGATTATTTCGCAGGGGAGCGTGGGAAGTGATGCTTTTACACCACTATTAGAGCCGCAGTACGAGCCACATATTCCTGATTTTGATGACCTTTTGGATATGTCTGATTGCTAATTAGTAAAAAAGAAAATGGAAATGAAAATTAGCTTCTTGCATCTAACTTCATTTTTACTCAGGTGACGAGTGCTGTTTCTTAGAACTGTTAGAAGTCATCTCGGATGGAGTAGAAACTAAAGATTTAAGTTCATTGTGAAAGGGCTTCCGGATTCATCATCTGACAGCTCGTTACGCCCATATCGCCTGACTAAAGCATCCATTTGTCGACGATTATTCTGAACTTCCCGGGTCAGACTCTGTATGAGTATGTCTCTGTCTCCTTCAGGTTCCCCTAACGCATTGAAGTTTTGACTTATGGTCAGTTTTTGGCCCCTCTTCTCCGGATTCAACTCTCTACGATCTCGGTTTAGGCCATGCAGCCGGACTGTGCCCCTTTGGCGCTTGCGATGATGATTCTACTCACTTTCTTCCGAGGAGGATGACTGGTCTCTCCGGTGACTGCGCCTCCTAGGGTGGTCTCGATCCCCAGCTATCTGATCTTGATCGTACCCTTTCCCAGAATCATTCCCCTATCTATGCTCCCTACTTCTCCTGGCCACTCTTTCAGATAGCATCTCTAGTCTGCCTGTAGGATCTCGTCTTGCCTTTGGGGGTGCATCAGGCGTTGGTATCACCACTGCAGAACGCAATCTTGCTGTCTGCTGGTTTGGGGCGGACAGATTGTGAGGCGACATCAAACCTTCCGTGACAGAAAGGTCAATTCCTTGCCTTGCTGCGTCTGATATGTGTTGTTGCAGGGAAGCGCGGAGTCGTTGCGCGATTTCGTCATTGGTTGTAGGGAAACGTTGAATACCAACTAGGGCGGCTGATTGGTCTACCGTCGTTAGGGTTGCATCTGCAGTGTTGAGCACGGTGTCATCTTCCAGCTCATTACTTGGCATGCCTTGACTGTACCTGGAATCACTACCATCTCCTTCGCCAGCCATTGTTGTCACAAACTTTCGGGTCCTCCTCCTTCTAGCGCCAATTGTTGACGGTGATTTTTGATGGTCACCAAGTCAATGATCTATTTTCGAATTGCTACAGTTTATGAACAAGAACGATTTAAAATTAAGAAGAAATAACAAGCAATTACGTGGTAAAACTCCAATGGTTGGAGAAACATCCACGGATTGTTGCCTTAGCAACGAAGCCAAATTCACTATCAAGAATGGTTACAAGAATATTACACTTTAATCTCTCTCTCTCTCTCACTGTTTTTCACGTACCCCCTGTTTGTGCATAGAGGGGGTATTTATACATGTTGTTTTTAGGGTTTTAAGGTGGCCGCTAGGGTTTAGTGTTGTGGTGCCCAAGTCTCAAGCGGTTTCCTAGTCCTAATTAGATTATGTTTCCTCTTTTGGCTGAGTCCAGTTCTAGACGAGATTCTTTCTCCTTTATTCGCGGGAGAACTGCTTGTTTCCTTGTTGAACTCTAATGGTCCACATCGTTGCTTATCGTGGACGTGCTGGTCGCTGATTATGATTGGCATATGAATGTTGGTGACTGTCTCATTGATTCTCGAGTATGTATGCCCGAGTGTGCCCGAGTGAGATTTGCTACCCAAGCTGATCGTCTTCGTTTGTGGTCGGACTACTTACTCTTTTTTCCGAGTAGGTTATCGTGGGGGTTTCTGCTCCATAAGTTGACTTATCTTGACTCCTGCTTTCCTGGCCTTTCGTGTTGATGACGTGTCCTTCACCACTAATTTTTACCTATAACAACTGACATGTCATCTTCCAACTTTCTGGCAATTGGGTGAGCATAAACACTGCCAAGAATTCTTCATCAAAACCCATGGACATAGAAGTTAACCCATCCTTCACTTCGTTGAATTGGTTTAGATACTTTCTAAAACCCTGACCTTCCGTCATCTTTAGATTTGATAACTTTTTGACAAGATGGACCTTCCTTACCGCAGAAGGCTGTTCATACAGGTTTGATAAAGTCTTCATCAGATCTCTGGCAGTTAGCTGATCTTTTACATTAAAAGCGACCTGCTTTGTCAAACTGAGACGAATTGCTCCAAATGCTTTCTTGTCTAGGAGTTCGAGATCCTCTTCATCCATGTTCTTCGGCTTCCGCTTCTTTGACCATTCTTCATTGGTCATAGTTACCGGCTTCTCTTTTATCGGCCAATGCAAGTCCTTCTGGTACAGATAATCCTCCATCTGCATCTTCCAGAAACTGAAATTCTTCCCATCGAATTTCTCAATCTTGTGAGAATCCTTCTCTGATCCCATCTCTACGACAAAATCGTTGACCTCGAGAAAACCTAGATTTGTGTGAAAAATAACCCGCCCCAACCTAGGGCTCTGATACCAATTATTGTAAGAAAAATCGCACACATAAATCTAAACACACATAGATAATATGAAAGCAATAAGAACAAAAAGACGACACCAAAGATTTTACGTGGTTCAGCAATTTGCCTACGTCCACGGAGCGCACCGTACTCAATCCACTACTTTCAGAGTTGATTACAATCTCTCAGTCTCTCTCTCAGTCTCTCTACAATTTGCTCTCAATCTCTCTAGCAATTTTTCTCACTCACGGTGATTTTAACACACACATCAGAGTACACATAATGATGATATTTATATGGGAACACTAGGGTTGGCCAAATCCTAATTGGGATATATTTCCTTTTCTTCTATGTGCAAGTCTTCATCACATGTAGATTTGTGTGACCGCTGTCAGTACCACAGCGCTCCTCACAGCGTGACCTAATGTGACAATATCGCTGTCAAACCGCTGCCAATAAATACGCAGCGCAATATGCAGCGCAAAACACTGGTGAAACCGCTGCCTTACCGCTGCCACAATACGCAGCGCTATTTAATAATTTTTGGACCGATGCACATCACGCTGCCATTGCAACCGGCGTTCCAATTTGCTTTCATCAAATTAACTTTGTCTCTTTTGTTGACTTCATCTGCACACTCCACCAAGTATAATAAATGCCTGCTTTTCCAATTTATTACACAAACAAACAAAGGCCACCTAACTCTTATATTTGTTTATTTCATTTAACTTGCAGGCTTCACACAATAATCCCAACAAGAACGACCAATTAATTGGGAATTAAAAAAAAAAAATGATATAATGAGAGAGAAGTATTTCATGTGCACTTTCCTAACAAAACAAATAAGGAGAGAGACTGAGTGTTGGCAACTTAAAAACAGAGGAGAAGAAATAGTTGGTATTACAGTATTACTATTATCCCAACAATTAAGATCTCTAAAGAAAGTTGAAACTTAAAAACGACATCGATCTAGAGGATGGAGGATCCTTTGATAGAAAAGAACAACGGTCTAAACGATATGTCTGCTGATGACGGAGGATCATCTGATCTAGATGAGACTGAAGATCAGGTATGTCTGCTGTTTTTTTTTTTCTTTTTTAAGAAAATAGAACCTCAACTGTTGTGTGCAAAACATGTGTTAATTAGCTTTTTTTCTAATCGAAAACTAAAACCCAAATGGCTGATTCTGGGTAACATGTGGCATTTTATGATAGCTTCCTTCTATACTGTATATGCAAATCTAGAGTCAAAGAAAAGAAACCTTAATTCCGAATTTAAATTATCCCAAAATTAGTAGCCAATTAGTTTGGTCAAGGAAAACCCTAGATTCAATCTCACTTGTTCACAATATCATTCAGGAGTCAACTGAACCTTGACTTATTTGTTATCAATTATCATGTATGTTATGTACTTAGGTTGCGTTTGTTGTGCGGGATAGGATTGGACTATTTTTAAGACATGGGATTGGATTGGATTAATTATAGTGTTTCCTGTGTTTGGTGTAACATGGGATTGGATTAAAAATAGTCCAATTCTGTGTTTGGTTAAGTAATGGGATTGGACAAAATAGAGATGTAAATTACATAAACTTAATTTTTAAAAATAAAATAAAAAGTCAAATTGAAACAACAACAACAACAAAAAAAAAAAAAAAAAAAAAAAACACATACTGTGATTCGTGAAGGACCCCGAGTCCAAACCATCAATTTTTTTTTCTTCCTTCCTCATATTCTCTTCTTCTACTCTCCTTCTTCCCTCTCTCATTTCCCCAAAGCAAAATCAAGCTTCTTCAACCCTAGGTTCTTCACCGCCGCCGCCGTAGCCACCACGCCGTCACCAGAAGGCAACGACGCACAGCGGCGATGCAACTCACGACCCCCGCAAACGCTCGATCTGGACCAGATCGTGGATGACAGCCGACGATCATGATCGTCGCCACGAATCGCACAGGTCTGGTGCGAAAACCGGCCAACTCGGGTGAGATTACGGGTCTAGGGAGGCGTTGACCCGAGATCGATCACGGGTCTGGGTGTGAAACCCATCGACCCAAGTGAGAAAACCAGAACTGGGTTGATCTGATCTGATCCTTCATCAGATCTTCACACCACAAATTTGTAATTTCTAATTATTTATGGAACCCAGAACTGGGTTGATCTTCACACCACAAATTGATTTGTTTGATTTTATGTGATGCACCAGCAATATTACTTCTTCTTTCAACAACATTATCATCTGATTTCTAATCATGTGTTTTGTTTTTTCAAAAAAGAAAAAAAAGAAAAAGAAAGAGGTGGGACTAAATTGAATCCCACGAATTTGCTTGGGACTAATTTATCCCAAACTAACGGGATAAAAAAATTGGATGGGATTAATTTATCCCATCCGGTCCACCCACCAAACGTGGGAAAAGGATTGAAAATTGTCCAATCCTGTGTAACAAACACAGCCTTAAAGTCTTAATTAGATGATGTGGGTGAAAGCATCCAGAACATGACAAAGAATCTTGGTTATGAAGAAGGAGAATCTAGGGAAAAAATAAATTCATTATAATAAGGGTTACTTTTGGTAATTATCAGCCGCTTTTAATGATATTTTCATTATTATTAATTTATTATTACTTAAAAAAGGAATTCATTAAAACAAAAACCAAACTACATAGCAATTGGGTAATCATCCAGACCAAACTCTCCATATACAACGGACAGTAATAGGACTAAGTTTGAGGCCCGTAATAGGACTAAGTTTGAGGCCGCTCTAGATAAATTTGAAATTTTAAAGGGTAAAAAATTTAAGAAAATTTTATAAATTATATTTCATAATGATTGTATTTTTCATGGACTAGGAAAATAAATAAACAGCTTACAATTTTGTATTTTTAACCCTTTTGATTATTTCACAGGGGAGCATGGGAAGTGATGCTTTTACAACACCGTTAGCGCAGTACAAGCCACATGATGACCTTTTGGGTTTACGACAGCGGAGAAGAACTGAAGCTGAACAATCGTCGCATCATGATTTATTAAAAAATTCAGTGGACGAAGAGTTTGAAAATTCAACTAAGGTATTTGAATTAATTATATGTCGTATCAACCATTGCTAATTGTTGATATGATTTGTCAAACTTTGAAGGTATGTCTGATTGCTAATTGGTAAAAAAGAAAATGGAAATGAAAATTAGCTTCTTGCATCTAACCTCATTTTTACTCTGCTGTTTTCTTTTTAGTAGAAAATAGAACCTCATCTGTGTTACAAGCCACAAAATGGCCGTTTTGGCATACGGCGGAGAAGAAATAATTTATCATCGCTTAATTTATGTTCATGGTTCAGTTTTGCAGTGATGATGATTTCTTTAAGATCTTAATAGGTATATATGTATTAAATCAACGAATTCACATAACCAGCTATTATTGAAACTATAGGGAGTAAAAGAGAAAATTAAAAATAACAATAAAGTGTCAATTTTACACATTCTATTATAGTTGACCGTTAGTTTTTTAGTCAAATGGACTGAAGTGATGTATTTTAAAAAAACAAATGACTAAAATGACTAATATGGCAAAAACGTTTAAAAATGTGACAATTCATGAAAAAGTAGGGATTTTAGTGATAATACCTCAAAAATAAATTCATTATAATAAGGGTTACTTTTGGTAATTATCAGCCGCTTATAATGATATTTTCATTATTTTTATTTTTTGAAAAAGGAATTCATTAAAACGAAAACCAAACTACATATATAGTAATTGGGTAATCACCTGGACCAAACTCTCCACGTATAACGGACAGTAATAGGACCAAGTTTGAGGCTGTTGTAGATAAATTTGAAATTTTAAAGGGTTGTATGTAAGTATGTAACAGATAAAAACTTTAAGAAAATTTTATAAATTATATTTCATAATGATTGTATTAACAATTACCCTTTTCATAGATTAGTACAATTTTGTATTTTTGACCCTTTTGATTATTTCGCAGGGGAGCGTGGGAAGTGATGCTTTTACACCACTATTAGAGCCGCAGTACAAACCACGTATGTCTGATTACCGTTGGGGTTTATTTTCCCCTCGAGGTACATATGTCTGATTGCTAATTAGTAAAAATGAAAATGGAAATGAAAATTAGCTTCTTGCATCTAACTTCATTTTTACTCTGCTGTTTTCTTTTTACTTGTAGCCAGTAGTGTACCTCAATCCATGTCGGATGAAGCCACAACTGCTAATAATCTAAGTTCACGGTTCAGGGACAATGATTATTTAGATGCACTCTATTATATGATTTCTACTCCAACTGTTAGAGCTGAAGCAAGGACTGATTGTTATCTCAACTTGGGTACTGCCAAGCATACGGAGGTATATGTTTCTTCCATTTTATTTTTTGTATATGCTCATTAATTTAAGTTTCATTTTGCTCTTTGATTTTAAAATCATATTAACTAATCACTAGCTAGCTAATAAGAAAGATCGAACAAATCAATGAACTATATATATCTTATTAATTATATTCATGGTTCAGGTTCCCAGTGAGGATGATCTCATTAATAGCTCACTAGATTTAGGAGGAGTGGACATAGACTCTCAAACGATTTCTCCTCGTCGAACTGTTATAGCTACAGAACGGACTGAGGTATATGTTTCTTCCATTTTATTTTTTATATATGCTCATTAATTTAAGTTTCATTTTGCTCTTTGATTTTAAAAACATATTAACTCATCACTAGCTAGCTAATAACTAATAAGAAAGATCGAACAAATCAATGAACTATATATATCTTATTAATTATATTCATGGTTCAGGTTCCCAGTGAGGGTGATCTCATTAATAGCTCACTAGATTTAGGAGGAGTGGACATAGACTCTCAAACGATTTCTCCTCGTCGAACTGTTATAGCTACAGAACGGACTGAGGTATATGTTTCTTCCATTTTATTTTTTGTATATGCTCATTAATTTAAGTTTCATTTTGCTCTTTGATTTTAAAATCATATTAACTAATCACTAGCTAGCTAATAAGAAAGATCGAACAAATCAATGAACTATATATATCTTATTAATTATATTCATGGTTCAGGTTCCTAGTGAGGATGATCTCATTAATAGCTCACTAGATTTAGGAGGAGTGGACATAGACTCTCAAACGATTTCTCCTCGTCGAACTGTTATAGCTACAGAACGGACTGAGGTATATGTTTCTTCCATTTTATTTTTTGTATATGCTCATTAATTTAAGTTTCATTTTGCTCTTTGATTTTAAAAACATATTAACTCATCACTAGCTAGCTAATAACTAATAAGAAAGATCGAACAAATCAATGAAATATATATCTTATTAATTATGGTAGGTAAACAAGCTAATGCATGGTTGGGATCTGGTAATTATATGTCATATCAACCATTGAAATATATGGATACATACTTTGATTCACTTATCATAGAATTGTTTGCTTTTTTTTTCTTATATTTTTCTCTAATTAATTTCAGTCTAAAATTGCAGCAAAGAAGTCGGGATACCCATATAAGTATCCCAAAAGGTAATAGCAATGATGAGGAGGTGCATGCTTGGAGTCGGAAGGTATACAATCTTATAATGTACACTTTTAAGTATCTTTATAGCCATATTAATTTGATCTGATTTTTGTCTTTTAATTTAGTAAATTTACAATAACTTTTTTTTTTTTTTTTTTTTTTTTCCCTTTTTGTATAGATGGATTTTGAATTGATCTTAGTAATCATCACCATTGCGCTAGAGTGTATGTCAGCTATTTTCACGGAACTATCTTCTGAGCAAAACCCTCATTATGCATTAATTGGTATGATACTATCATATTTTGCATTTGTTATGTGCATTATTGAGATCATTTATGAAGTTCATCAGCAAATACCAATTCAGAGGGGCAGTTTGTATAATAATCGACCACAAAGAGGCAAGTCTTTTGCTACCTTCACAAATATTGTTGCATTGGTTTGTGCTCTTTGTGAGTGTGCTGTCACAACAATCAGGTATCATAGAATAAGCCACCACACAGAGGCAACTTCTACTCCACTAACTGTTTTGTCGATCATCTCAACAACTGGTTTGTTATTTTCTGAAATTTTAAAGTATCGAGAAAGAGAGAAAAGTATTAAGAACATAATAAACAAAAGGTAATCTTGTTGTGTCTTTTTACCTTTTGTTTATTATGTTCTTAATTCTGTAATACTGTAATAGTTGAGACAAGATTTTATGTTTTGTTTCCAACAAATTTTATATGCATATTTACTACCTACTATTTCTTATCTCCTACTCTTTGATTATTTCTGTAATTGTTTTAATTGAATTATCTATTTATTCTCATGGTTAACTTGTTTTATATGTCTTTCAAATATCATATAAAAGAATATATATATACAGTCTTTCTATTATCAGTTCGAACTGACAATAAATATATCAGGACGAAGAATGTGGACCACAGATTATGAAGAAGTTTTGACAAGTGCATACACTTTGAGTCAAAGCATGTAAATCTTGTGGTCCACATTCTTCGTCCTGATATATTTATTGTCTGTTCGAACTAATAATAGAAAATCTGTATATATATATATATATATATATATATATGTATATGTACTTATATTTCCCAAAGGGGATTAGCTCAATTAATTATAGTTTTTGGAATAGAAGTAAGGGATCTAGATCTAGGGATCAACCAACTTTAGGGGAGATGTATTTAAATTTGTGTTGGTAAATGAAGTTAAGTGATGATTAATGGATGTTAGGTTTGCCACCATTCACAAATCAATACACAATTTAACCCCAAATTTATAAAAAATAAATAAATAAATAAAAATAAAAATAAAATGTTAAAACTTAATTTTTAGAAAAAAAATTTATATATATAAAAAAAAAGTTCTTTTGGAAAGTTTCATGATTTAAAGAGTTATATTCCCATTTTGTATTTTTGAATTACAAAAGGTCTTTACTGAAATTTTTCATAAGGTTTGATGAACCTTAAAAGTTGAAAAGACAAGGATTTGAAATAGTTTTCCCTATAAAACCTAGAGAGAGAGGTTCTCTGCCTTCTCTCTAGTCCAACTCCGACCGACTCCACCCTCTCCTCAGGTTCGCCGCCTCAGTCCGCCGCCGGTCTCTTGCTGTGGCAGCGGGAGCCGGCGGCGATGTCGTCCCTCCGGGCGATCTCCTTCCCCACGCTGGGTTCTTCCCGGTCCGATCGGAGCTTTTTCGGCTGCTACGACGGCATTGGCGTCGACTGGCCGTCCCTCTCGCGCCACCGGGCGGGCCCTTTTCTTCCAGCTGACGCCGGCAGCGGTTAGATCGGCCGATCCGCTCGGATCCGGCCAGATCTAGAGTGGATTTTTCGGTGTGCACTGCTACGGTGACCATGTGTATTCGTCAGGCCCGTTCCTCTCCGCCGGACACTCGCCGGCAGCCAAGAAAGTCTTCCTCCTCTGATCGGTGATGAGCTCAGTCAGTTGTTTTCAATTTTTAGTTGCTTTCATTCCTCTTTGTGAGGTGGTTTTTGTAGTTTTAATCCTCTTTATGGGGTTGTTTGATGTTTGGTTGTGTTCTTCCTCTCTGTGAGGTTGTTTTGATTTCTAGTTTCTTTCTATCCTCTTTGTGAGGGTTGTTGGCTCCCACCTGTGTGTGGGTGGTTGCTTCCCCCGTTTGTGGGGTTTGTTCTGGGTTGTGCTTGTGTCTTCACAGGCGGTGTTTTTCCCCCGTTTGTGGGGCGTAATTTCTGGGCTGTGCTTTTATGTTCTTAGCTGAAGAGTCCCAGTTGTAATTGCCCTGGTTCTGTTATCCAGGTGTTGTAATCCCTTGGGTTTTTCCCAGTTATGTTTAATCAAATCGATTGTCAAAAAAAAAGAAATAGTTTTCCATATTTTTATTGGTATTTGGACCACATGGCTACTCTAAGATATAAATATGAATATAATCTACTTATGAACAGTATAAAATTGAAAATCTTCCATTAAATAATAGTTTACATCATACAAGCCATTAAAAATTGAATACCAAAAAGAAACCTAGAAGGTTCAAACATAGCATAGCTAACATCTTGATTCCATACAATATTGATGTCATCATTGTCATGTGAATGATTTTCTTGCATTTAATTTAATTTTATTTCTTTAAAGTATTATGGCATTTTTAATTTTTTTGGTATGAATAGGCAACAGTTATTGCAAATTTACAATTTACAACTTCACTTTTGATGTTACAATGGTTTAAAATTCTATTTTATGTTCATCCCTTACTAAATTTTCTTGTCATAGAAATATATCACGTCAAATTAAAAATACATACAAAAATGTAGATAAAAAGCATTAAAAAAACATCATCAATTTTTCACTGTACAGTAACATACCAATATTTCACGTAAATATCAAATATCGTGCATATTTCATGAAAATATCCATTATATTATATAAAAATACAACTGTTTCTTCGAATTCGTGTGTCCCAAGTCTTCAGCCATGTAAGGTTGCCAATCAAATGGTTCAACAATCGTTTGTGGAATCTTACTGTAACATGAAAAGAGGAGCATATTGAGACTCTTTATGAGCAAAATCTCCAAACTGGCACAAAATATCTGGGAAAATAAATTTGATGAAATAAAAAACAGAGGATTAAGCATTATCAAAGCCATCAAATAGTTTGCAATCACAAAGGTGAATTTTATGCTGAAATACATGAGTTGATTAACGAAACTAATAATGACCGAGCCTTATTAAACCATACAACATTAAACTAATTACCATTTTTATTAACATACATGATAATGCCAATCAAATGTGGTTGTCCAATTCTGATAAATATGCTTCTTTTTTTAATACTGTTTTTGTTGTGATTCTTCGGTTTTGGTTTCTGGGTACTTTCAAAGTGATCATGCATTTTCGCATACAAATAGAGAGAAATTTTTAAGGTTTCTACAGATTTTTAGAAGAATCAAGTTCAAAATGTAGATTTTTGATGTAATTGAATCAAGAACCAATTCTAAGGTGAAACTGAATTTTCAAAACAACCAAAACCATCCAGCTGCAATCAAGTTTGAGCAACAAAGATGAGGCCTTTCTAGTTTTTAGTGGTAATGCCTGCCCACAATTCCGCCAAGTCTACCAGTAGATACACTCCACTTGTAAAGAATTTTCACAATGTGGGCGAGTAAAGGCTACTGGCCACCTATAGGAAGCTTTCTGCCACCCTAACGAGATTGCATTTCATAGCTCTCCGGAGATAAAGAGAGCTACGGTCCTTCAAATTTCGTTCTTTTTTTAATGAACCACAAGCTACAAAATCCATTTCTCACAGAAAACTGAATGAAGATTTAATCAAAATGTTGTATACAATCATACAGAGTTTTGAAGATTGAATTTGAACCATACAAACACATAGGTCAACAGATGTTCAAAGTTTTAGTTCAAGTTGAACTCCAATAGTTCTAGACATAAAATAAATTCTTGCTGTAAGTTGAAAAGTGGAACCACATGAGAAATTGCAATGTATAACTAAAACTCATGATTTCTCTAATCAGTGATTCACGACATACAAGAACTAGCCATATCTTTTACTTAATCAATTTCTTATGAACAACAGGGAAAGTACATGACCTGGGTGCAGAAGCAATTAATGTTCCTCAATGTAGTGATTTTGGGATGAGTCCCAGTCTGTTGTTCATTATGCAAGTAATCAACAAAAGAATAATAACTAACATGATATTACACAAGGATGTAAACCTTATAATATCACGATCGTAAAGCAAACCTCAATCACGTATTTCTCAGCAGGCAATCCAAATGCATCCCATCCCATTGGGTGCAAAACATTGTAACCTTGCAAGAATATCTGTGGCAGTGTATCCGAGTGGATGGCCTACATGTACCCCAGCTGACCAGCTCCACTGCAACAGCCATCAAATCCACAAACAAAACCATAATCAAGCCTCATGAGAAATGTGAATCCGACTACAAAAAAATAAAATAAAAAATGGAGCAGTAAACCCAGCAACTAAAATCTAGCATCATCAATCAACACATTACATTACAACTCAACCAACAAAACCACAACAAAAAACCTGCAAACCAAGCTTAAGCACAAAAACAACCGACTTGCAACAAAATTGAAACAACCCCAGTTCATAAATTTTAACAACATAACATATACAGCAACCAATTCATCATCAACAATCAAAACTGAATCCTCACAGACACAAATATACATACAGAGAGATATACCTGGGATATGGGAACATGTGAAGAACATAGAACTTGGGTTTGGAGGTGTCAATTTCATCTGGTGGTTCTAAAAGTTGAATTCTTTTCCCGTAACGTCTACCATTTTGGCTCAATTTCGTGAAACGGATAGGCCCTCTTCATCACTTGTTGCTGCTGATGTTGTTTTTGCTCCTCAACATCCCTCACTGAGCACCTAACTTTGCTCCTACTACAACCACTGCCACCATAACTGAACAAACTGGTTCTCTTTATAGTAAAAGTTTTGAACTTTTTACGGTGAAGTCTTTGTAGGGGTGAGAGAACCGGATGGTGTCGCACATTCCAACAAAACAGTACATGAATGTGTTACATTGTTAACTGGATACGACATGCGTTGACATTCTCGCATACTAAACATCTTCTTGAGGAATGCAGATTCTCCTTTTGATCGATTTCCAATCTAGATAGATACTTGAAGAGTTTTTCTTCAAGAGAAGCTAATTTCAGAATGTAGTCGAGTTTGTGCTTCCAGATACGGAAATTGTCGCCGCTGCTGCTAATATGACACTTCGTTTTGAGTTCTGGATATACCAATTTTTGAGATTGACTCATCTTCCTTCGTTTTGAGTTCTGCACCAATTTTTAGGGATTTTACAGAGAGAAAAATGGGAGCTTTCTAAGAGGAGTTTTTTTTTTTTTTTTTTTTTTCTCGCAGAAATTAGTGAGCACGAGAATAGCATAGAGACTTGGAGAGGAAGCTGCATGAAAATTGAGAAGAAGCTTCGCATCAAGTTTACATCGAGGAAACTTCCAAAAAAAAAAAAAAAAAAAAAATTTACATCGAGGAGACTGACCATTGACCAATTAATTGAGAAATAATAATAATAAAAAAAAATGATATAATGAGAGATGTTATGATTCTCTTCTTAACTTATTGGGTACACCAACCCACGTGGAAGCAGGGTATTCAATTGTTTTATGATCAAGTTAAACATATTGAATATTACATCAATTGTTTTATGATCAAGTTAAACATATTGAATATTACATCAATTGCCCCTCTCTTATTTGCCTCTATATATATATATATATGGGTGTGTGAACCTGATTAGTTTGGTTGTTGATTAGCTACTTTAGTTCTTCATTTATTTCATTTATTCATCTTTTGTTTATAACAAGAGAGAAGTATTTCATGTGCACTTTCCTAACAAAACAAATAAGGAGAGAGAATGAGTGTTGGCATGAACTTAAAAAAAAAAATAGTTGGTTTTATCCCAACAATTAAGATTTTTTTTTTTTTTTTACTATTACAAAAATTATTAGCATAGTCGCATAGAGAAAGTTGAAACTTAAAAACGACATCGATCTACAGAATGGAGGATCATTTGATAGAAAAGAACAACGGTCTAAACGGTATGTCTGCTGATGATGGAGGATCATCTGATCTAGATGATGAACTAGGTGGGACTGAAGGTCAGGTATGTCTGCTGTTTTTTTTTAGAAAATAGAATCTCAACTGTTGTTGTCTGCAAAACATGTGTTAATTTTAGCTTTTTCTAATTGAAAACTAAAACCCAAATGGCTGATTCTGGGTAACATGTGGCCTTTAATGATAGCTTCCTTCTATATATGCAAATCTAGAGTCAAAGAAAAGAAACCCAAGGAAAACCCTATATTCAATCTCACTTGTTCACAATATCATTCAGGAGTCAACTGAACCTTGACTTATTTGTTATCAATTATCATGTATGTTTATGTACTTAAGTCTTACTTAGATGATGTGGGTGAAAGCAAAACAGACAAGAGAAAAGTCTGCAGAACATGACAAAGAATCTTGGTTATGAAGAAGGAGAATCTAGGGAAAAAATAAATTCATTATAATAAGGGTTACTTTTGGTAATTATCAGCTGCTTATAATGTTATTTTCATCATTATCATTATTAGGGATATTACCCCGCCACACCCCCCCCGGTTTATTTGTAATCACTTATCGTCGCTTATTTTATGTTCTTGGTTCAGGGTCTCGATGACGTAGACTCTCAAATGATTTCTTCTCCAACTGTTATATCTGCAGCAGGGACTGAGGTATATGTTTCTTCCAGTTTGAGGCCGTTGTAGATAAATTTGAAAATTTAAAGGGTTGTATGTAACAGATAAAAAGTTAAAGAAAATTTTATAAATTATATTTCATAATGATTGATTGATTGTATTAACAATTACCCTTTTCATGGATTAGTACAATTTTGTATTTTTAACCCTTTTGATTATTTCGCAGGGGAGGGTGGGAGGTGATGCTTTTATAAAATTAGTGCGGTACTACAGGGCATTAAATACTGGTTTACGACAGCGGAGGAGAAGAACTAATGTATCTTATTCTGAAGATGATCAGCATCAAGAAAATCAAATCCAGAACGATCCTTTACAACTGATGAAGAGACCATCAATGACGATAGATCTTAACAGTTTTGATCAACCTGTAGAGGTATGTTTGATAGATAATTAGTAAAAAAGAAAATGGAAATGAAAATTAGCTTCTTGCATCTAACTTCATTTTTACTCTGCTGTTTTCTTTTTAGTAGAAAATAGAACCTCATCCGTGTTAATAAATTGGATTTTTCCTCATCTGTAGAAAATAGATCCTCCTCCGATTTTGCCTCGGATTTCTCCTCGAATAATAAATTGGATTGAGGTATATGCTACCTCAAACAATATTGTTGCATTGGCTTGTGCTCTTGGTGAGTGTGTTGTCACAACAATCAATTATAGGTTTCAGGGTCTAATTAAACTAACTGTTTTGCCGATCATCTTAGCAAATGTTGTGTTATTTTCTAAAATTTTAAAGTATCGAGACAGAAGCATTACTTCAATTAGCTCTAAGAAAACCCGGTAATATATTCGATCGACTTGTTCTGTCGTTTTACCTTTTGTTTATTATATTCTTAATTCTGTAACAGTTGAGACAAGATTTTGTGTTTTGTTTCGAATACATTTTATATGCATATTTACTACCTACTATTTCTTATCTCCTAGTCTTTGATTAATTATGTAATCGTTTTAATTGAATTATCTGTTTTTTCTCATGGTTAACTTGTTTTAACTGTCTTTTAAATATCATATAAAAGAAAAATATATATGTCCCAAAGGGGATAGCTCAATTAATTATAGCTTTTGTAATAGAAGTATGGGATCAAACCCAGCCTCAACCAACTTCAGAGGAGATTTATTTAAATTTGTGTTGGTTAATGAAGTTAAGTGATGATTAACATATGTAAACCGAACAAACACACAGGTCAACATATGTTCAAAGTTTTAGTTCAAGTTGAACTCCAATAGTTCTAGACATGAAATAAATTCTTGCTGTAAGTTGAAAAGTGGAACCACATGAGAAATTCCAACGTATAACGAAAACTCAATATTTTCTCTAATCAGTGATTCACCACATACAAGAACTATCCATATCTTTTACTTTGGATTTAAAAAAAAAAAAAAAAATATGGAGCAGTAAACCCAGCAACTAAAATCTAGCATCACATTCCAACAACTCAACCAACAAAACCGGTAAACCGAACTTAAACACAAACACAATCAACTTACAACAAAATTCAAACAACCCTAGTTCATAAATTTTAACAACATAACATTTACAGCAACCCATTCATCTTCAAAAATCAAAATTGAATCCTCACATTTCTACCCTTAATTGCTTTCACCTTTCACCACAGACACAAATTTAGATAGATAGATAGATAGAAGTTCGAGTCAATTTCATCTGGGGGTTCTAAAAGTTGGATTCTTTTCCCAAAAAGTCTGCCATTTTGGCTCAATTTCGTGAAACGGATAGGCCCTCTTCACCATTTGTTGCTGCTGATGTTGTTTTTGCTCCTCACTGAGCACCTAACTTTGCTCCTACTACAACCACTGCCACCATAACTGAACAAACTGGTTCTCTTTATGGTGAAGTCTTTTTAGCGGTGGATGGTATCGCATATTCCAACAAAACAGTAGATGAATGTGTTACATTGTGGACTCACGGTTGTGTCTTTAAACTGGAGACGATTCCCGAAGAACTACTGGACATGCCTTGACATTCTCGCGTGCTAAACATCTTCTCGAGGAATGCAGATTCTTCTTTTGATCGATTTCCAATCTAGATAGATACTTGAAGAGTTTTTCTTCAAGAGAAGCTAATTTCAGAATGTAGTCGAGTTTGTGCTTCCAGATACGGAAATTGTCGGCGCTGCTGCTAATACGACACTTCGTTTTGAGTTCTGGATATACCAGTTTGTGAGATTGACTCATCTTCCTTCTTCATTCCTCTTCGTCTGCACCAATTTTTAGGGTGTTTTTACAGAGAGAGAAATGGGAGCTTTAAAAGGGGAGAGTTTTTTTTTTTTTTTTTTTTTTTTTTTTTGCAGAAAATAATGATGTTAGTGTGCACGTCAGTACTTATTCAGCAACCATTTGATGACGTGACCGGCCACATTGACACGTATTTAATGATGTGTCTGCCACGTCATTACTTACATATCAACACTTATTTAATGATATATGTGTGCACGTCACTGCTTATTCACCAACCATTTGATGATGTGTCTGTCCACGTCAACATAAATTCGATGACGTGCCAAGACACGTCAGGGCTTATTTAAGCATATCTGATGAGTCGGGTCGTTGACTCAGACGAATCGGGTCCGTATTGAAGATTTGAAACAGACCCGAATGATGCAACAAACAGAGGTTGATTCAGATGACGATGGATCGGATAAAGATGCTTTTTTTATACTGTTTTTGTTGTGATTCTTCGTTTTGGTTTCTGGGTATTTTTAAAGTGATGCTTTTTTTTTTTTTTTTCCATTGTTTTGAGAGTTGCTGTGCGTGGTGGGTTTGCAAATCAACGCCGTTGAATCTTGAAGAAGAAGAACAAGCGAAGCTTGTGTTGAAGCAAAGGAGGCTATGTCTGTCTTCTCTGTTTTTGATTTTCAACATTTTCAATCACTCATTATCGCATATAGACAAAGAGCAATTTTTAAGGTTTCTGCTGATTTTTTTGGAGCAAAGGAGAGAGACACAGAGAAGAATCAAGTTCAAAATGTAGATTTTAGATATAAAAGTGAATAAAGTTGATTAATTTAACACCAATCAGGAACCAATTCTAAGGCCAAACTCAACTTTCAAAAGAATCAAAACCATCCAACTGCAATCGAGTTCAATTCATTTCTGTGACTTGGTGATGTGACCGGACACATCACGAGTTGACTCAGTATAACACTTGGCATGCCACGAGTTGACTCCGTGCATGGATGGAGATACAAAATTCTCTAGCATGGACAATCCGCAAGAAATAAACCGTTTGATTGAAATCCAATGAATGTGTATTGATATGTTATTTCCAAGCATATATTTCCAAATTATATGGACACAAAATTGTTGATGAAGCAAATGTGCATTATTGATATCTAAGAAAGTCATTTGAATATGCTACAATTACAAACATCAAGTAATGGGATGATGAACTTCCTCGAAACGGGGATGCTGGCATCGAACCAAGAAACCCCTTCCGAGGCAAACAATTATCCAGTGAACTCACATTTGTAGCCGGTAATTGTCCCTTTTTTGGGCAATGGCATGTTTTCCGGTGAAGAAACTAGCTGAAAAAGCATGTGTATATACATTCTAATGAATTGATCGGTACAATGCAGCTTGCGGTTGTCTTTCCGCTGAAGGAGTCATGACAACAATGTGGACATTCAAGATCTTAATTGATTGATGGTTTATTATGTCTATTTTATTTTTAATAAAATTCCATATTAATACTAAGGTTGCGTTTGATTTTTCATCTGAAAATTGAATAGTGCTGAATTGTACTGAGGACTGAATAGTGACTAAAAACTGAAACTGAAAAACAAGTTTGTTTTTTTTCACTGAAAACTGAATATAAGTGACAAGTTGTTTGTTTTTTTAAGTTACAAATATCTTAGCCCAAATACTTTTACATTTATGCCCTTTCAACTATTATTTGTTATATATTTATATTTTAATATAATAAAAACAACTAAAGAGTAATTTAATAATATTAAAAAAAAATTTGTAAAAAATAAAAAAATAAATAAAAACTGCCATATAAAATATAACCCTTAGAATATAAATGAACAAGTTAATTGAAATTTAGTTTAAGAAATAACAATATATTAGAGTCAACCACTAATAATCTGTACAATATATTATACTATATATGTGGAATAATAATATAATAACAAATTTATAATAAAACCTATATCTCTATTATTATTATTATTATTTTTAAGTGGTTGCTAAAGTTTTTTAAATGGTAAGAAGAAAAAAAAATATTAATATGGTTAAGTGGTGTGAGGGAAGAGAAAGCTGGAAATAAATAAGATTTGTAAGGATAAATTTGGAAGTAATAAATTGATATATATTTCAGTTATTTTTCATTAAGTGAAAAGTGAAAAAAAAAAAAATCACTTTTTATAAAAAGTGATTTTAAGAGCTCATTCAGTGGTTTTATAACTTAAAAAATCAAACGAAACAACTTAATGACACATATTAAGTGCCATTAAGTGTTCAGTGGAAAAATCAAACATGCCCTAAGGTTCATTTTTAAAAAATTTATAACTAGTATTTAGTTCAGCTCCATGTGATACAAAATCAAAATATGAGGAACTTACATTCAAGTTAGGAAAGAAATCTTATTCCTTAATTCATTCTACTTTCCTACTTAGTGGATTTCCTAAACCTAAGAAGAATTGGGAGCTCACAAGGGGAATTCACCAATAAATACCAAGAGTTTTCTACAAAAGAGGGAGTCCAGAGTTGGAGATTGGTGATAATACATCAGGTATTACTGATCCATTATATATGTAGTTTGAGTAAAGTGTCACCGCATACATCTACTCGGATTCCAATCAGTTTCAGAATGTGAGTGGGGGTGATGGGCCGGAATCCCTAGTAGGGAGTTCCTTGTTTGGTGGGCCTTCTAAGCCCAAGAGGGTTTCCTTCATTAATCTTTCTAACAGTCCAGATGGATCTAAGAGCAAGGATAATTGGCTTGAGTTATGTGTGGATTTGGGCTTGGTGGAAGAGAGCTCTTTTAATTGATTGTCTCAAAATACTTTAAAGCCCATTCTAGAGGAAGGAGATTCTTTACAGGCAGTGACTGAAGAGACAATTGCTTCTTTTGAAGATGGGGAATCGAGTGACAATAGTTCTACGAAGGAGGTTATGGTGAGAGCGACAGTTGCGGTTAAGGAAGAAAGGTTAGAGAAGATGATCTGGTTCAACTCATAGAAGCAGTAGAAAAGGAAGCTGAAATTTTGGAGGTAAAAGCTCTTAACCAGGTGTCGATTGCTGATGGAGGTCTTAACTAGCAAGGTATTACTTATTCAGAGGAGATGGTGCAAGATACGGTTGCAGTGGAGGAAAAGAGGGCTAGAGAGGAGGAGATGGTCCAGATTACGGTTGACTCGTCTGAGACTCGAATTCTCACTCCGGTAGCAAAAAAGAAAGGGAAATTCATCAATGGATCATTTATCAAACACATAATGAGAATTAGAAATTCTAGTATCATTGAGGAAGAGTTGTCGAAAGTGATGGAAGTTGAAAATGTGCTAGGTTTTGATTTCACTGGTATTGAGCAGGATATGTCAGAAGCTATTGCTAGAAGAGAAGCAGAGGATATTGCCAGATTTGAAGATCAGAAAGACTAATGATCTTCCTTTCAGTTAGTGGGTTTCTTTCTTTTTAATGTTATCAATTTCATGGTATATGAGAGGCTTGGGGAGGGTGGAAAAAAGTAAGGTTGTGAGGAAGTTAACTAGAGGGGTTGGGGTGGATTCCGATGGTGCTTATGGAGGCTTGATTTCTTTGTGGAATGAGGAGTTTTTCTTTGTGGTTCTTCTGGAGGCTTGATTACTTCTGGCAACATTGTTGATTGGTGTGATAATTAGTTTTTGGGCTGGTTTTTTGGGTTTCCTATGTGTTTTCTCTGCGTTTTTATTTGCTGTTTGGGTTGGTGTTGCCTTGTTTTTGGTTGGTTCTGTTTTGTTTTCTTTTTGGGGTGCTGTTTGTATGCGTTGTTGTCCTGGTCTGTTTTGGCCTTTGCCCTCGTGTTGGGTTGTTGTTTCTGTGGCCGTTCCTGGCTTGCTTCAATAAATGCTGTTTCAAAAAAAGAGAAGAGTGATCAGATGATTTTGCAAGCATTGCTTCATCTAGTTGAGGGGAAGGTGGACAAAGTACCATATGAATTACAGATGGCCAAGCAATGCTGGATGAAATATTGTCTGCTCTGCCACTTGATGGGTTATCAGAGGCAACAGTACTGCAAACCACCTGGTTGCATTGTATCTTTGCCTTTGAAGAAGGCCGGAGGCTTAAAGGCAACCAATCCAAATCCAATCAGCGTCATTCAATTTTAAGTTCATATGTTCTATCAATGTAGACAGTAATGAATAGTGTTCATCACAATTGCAACCCATGGTTAAAGGTTCTCTGTGTTTATCAAACTTTTTTTCCAACTTCTCTGGTTACTTTGAAGCTCTGGATGAATTTGTCAAGTTTGGCCCATAAACAAAAAATATATTATGTTGACGGATTGTCTAAACATCTATGCTAGAGATCATATATCAAGTTGCTGTGAGGATAAATACCATGCGTTCCTACTTTCAAGTTTTCAGTTTGAGGAAATCAAGTTGCTGTGAGGATAAATACCATGAGTTCCTACTTCCAAGTTTACAGTTTGAGGAAATCTTGCTAATGTATGATCAAAACAAGTATGAAGATGCTTTAGCAAATTTGTGGTCATTTGTGCGCCCCTTGATGCTTTCTTCAGCTTCGGCAGTTTTTGATTCTAATGATAATTTTTTGAAGGCCAAGGCATGCTTGAAACTCTCAAATTGTCTGAGAAGGGACTATCCTAATTTGAGTTTGAAAAAAATCGTTCTCAAAATGCATGCAGATTTTATTATGGCTGACATCTCTCCGCTTCCCAGCGGTGGACCCTCCTCCAGTGTTGATAAGTTAAGCTCTAACTCGATTGTGGGGCTTATTATTGAGGAAATAGTGGGTACACCTACTAAATTGTCTACTCATCTCTGCTCGACAATGGGCAAGTCATGGATTTCTTATGCCTCTTGGTGTTTCAGGCCAAAGACTCTTTTTTTACCCCACAGGAAGCTGCCCTCCATTCATTCTCTTTTTCTTCTCTACTTCTTCTAGAAATTCAACCAGAAAGATTCAAGTTGACTGAAGATGAGATTGTAAAAGTAGAATCTCTGATTTTTGAACTTTTTCAGAAAAGAATAGTTGAAAAGGGCTCAAAGGATGAAAGGGGTGGGTGGAATATTTTGCTTGATTCTATAGAGCATTTGAAAAATAACAACCTTGTCAAGGTTTTGAGGCAGCAAGTAGTTGATAAAATTGAAAATGCAGCAGGGTCGCCCAACGCAGAAAATTCTAATGGCGAATGCCTTTCTGCTACTGTAGCTAATCATTTGCAGCTTTGCTTTCTATGTGCAGATGTTGATCTAGAAGAAATCGACATATTATCTCTAATCGATAACTTAGTTGATATTTGGTTGTCTTTGAGAAGGAGAAGAGTATCTCTATTTGGGCAAACGGCTCATGGTTTTATAAAATACCTATCATATTCTTCCACAAAGTGTGGTGAACTATCTTAAATTGGCACAGGAAGATGTTGCAATGTTGAACGCCAAGCTTGACTAAGAGAGAAGGAAGGTTTTGGAGTCATAAGAGAGGATTGCAAAGTATGAAAGAGATCTATCTGTTTGTGTCTCTGTGATGGCAAGATCCAGGAATTGAAAGTTGCATTAAGTGATGCACATGAGAACTTCTCTTTGGAAAAAGCATAGGGTAGTATGAAATCTCTAGCTTGTTAGAGAAACAGGCCTGGGAGATGAAAGGCTCAAAGAGCGGAAGAGTGAAGTTAAGAATATGGAGACCGTAGATAGATTTCTATGATCGCCGAGAAAGGGATATGCAAGATGAGATAACTCGATTGATGGAAGGAGTTACTGAGAAGGGTAACCATATTTGAACAAAGACCTCAACATGCTTAAATTGAAACATGACATGCTTATGTCAGAGAAAGATGAGGTTACTGCAAAGGTTAACACACTCATGGCAAAGGCAAGTTCCCGAGATGATCGTATCAGACAAATGATTAGAAGGTTACATATGGAACATACTGAGCTCATTTCTGGTTCTGAAACTGCCCGGAAGCTAGTAGATGAATTAAGAGTCAGAACTGCATCTTGCAAACTCCATCATTACAATGTGTTCTAAGTGTGGTGATTTAGATGCTTCGAAAGCTATGTTTAATCAAACAACTGCGAAGAGTTCAGTTTCATCGACAGCGATGGTTTCAGGATGCGTGCAGAATGGATGTGCAAAAGAGGCTTTGAATCTCTTGATTAAGGCGAGAAAAGAAAAAAAAAATTCCATGGATTCGATAATATTAGTCAGTGCTCTTACAGCTTGTCGTGAGCTTGCTGCTTTAGAAATTTGCCAGCAACTCCATTGTTATTCTTTTCAAGTTGGTTTTCCTAAATATAGACCAATTCAGAATAGTCTCGTATTGACCTACTCAAGGTGCAGGAAAGTGGATCTTGCCTACTTGGTTTTCAAGGAGATGGGTTTTCTTCAAGACGTAGTCTCATGGAATGCCATTATTAGTGGGCATGGGATCAACGGCCAAGGGGCATGGAATGCTATTTTCTTTGTCATGAAATTTGCATTTCCTCCTAGCCATTGACACCAGCTGGAAAACCGAACGAAGTACCAAGACTAATGCTGGCCTGAAATTGCCGAATCACAATATTCAGAATAAGAATTTCATATATAATTTGCAAATTATAGCATTATTCTTTCAGGATAGAGTCCGATGCCACAAGACTTTGGTCGTTCATAAAAACCAAAAAATTTGAATGGATTGACACTTTACACATTGGGGAAGTTTGTAAGGTGTGAATTTGACTCTTGTTTCTTTTTTGTTGATGAAATCTGTCTAACATTAGACAGAAAATCATTCAGTTTTGAGTGCTTAGTTATAAGAAATTTCTGATCATGATGTAAAGTTTGAACTTATAGCAAAATATGAGCTTATATCTATTACCTATAATGAGTTATGAAACTTGAAGAATTGAAAATTGTAGCTCAATGAAACTTGAACTGACTATTCATACATGTAACAAATTAGAAATTCTTGCCTCATATAATTAGAGCACTCATTGATAATTGATTTTTTCTGATATAATATGAAAGCCAGTTGTTGGTGAAGGGAAAAACACACACACACACACACACACACACACACACACACCAAGTTGAGGAGTTAGTAATTTTCATGGTTTTGACAGCAAAATGTCAAATTATATACAAACATATCATGCAATGTGAAGAGAATTTGGATTGTAAAGAGGAGCCCTTTAACTATCTGAGTTGATCCCTTTTTGTTATCTAAGATCAGAATACTCTCTCTCAGCTTCTTTTTATGTCTACAATCTGATTCTGTCTACTCTGTTAGCGCGATCAATGAGTCCCTCAGGTTTTCTGGTTGAATGCCCTCCTTTTGTGACTGACTTGCAGGAAAAAAAAAATTAGAAAATTGATCCAATAAACTATCTTGTATAAAATGAAGAGTGTGCTAGCAACTTAGTATGGCTACCAATCTTACCTCAACCTTGAGACTGTTCAGGACCATGCCATTCCATGTGGTAACATTGACTTCAACTGTCTGCAGCCCTAAATAATGTATTGCCTCCATCAATCTTTCAAAACCGCCCCACTTTTGCTCACAAATGGAAATCAAGAAATCTCTTTCACCAATCTGGTTCACCTCTACAAGTGCCTAGAAATATGAAATTGATTCATCAGTTAACCAAGTGTTTTAAAATTATTATTAAAAGTTGTAAGATCGGTGACAACTACTACATAAGAGATATTGCTAGTGAATCTTTGTACCTTTAATTTTGAAGACTTCAATTCTGCATTCTCTTTGCATTCCTCTTCTTCAATTTCCTTAAGCTCCTCATTAAGCTTCTTTAACTCCTGCTGCAACTCCCCTATATATTCAATTACATCTCCAACAGTGGCACTTTCATCCATCTACAATAATTCATTGACAAATGTTGTGTGGACTAGAGAGCGTAAAGTATAGAGCTTGTTCCTCCTTCTACTTTCTGCGAAAAGATTCTTGGATTTGTAGGGTTCCTTGCCTAGCCTTTGAATAGATACCTCATTTCAAGTAGTAACATTGCTATAATTTGAATATTCAAACGATGGATGTTCATTTGAAGGGTTTAAACAAATGGAGGATCCTTCATAGCTAGGATGAGTGAAGTTAAATTGTGTTGATGGGACAGGAGTTTGGATAGTAGGAATCGGAGTGAAAAGATGAATTGGAAATGGATGATTCTGCAAGTTATCTTCAATCAAAAGATCGCTCAAGTTGGCATTGCTATAATTTGAATATTCGAATGATGGATGTTCATTTGAAGGGTTTAAACCAATCGAAAGCAAGTTATTTTCAATGGAAAGATAGCTCAAGTTGGCGTAACTTTGTGCAATTGTGACTTGTTCTGTAGAGATATTACATTGAGCCACAATAAAGTCTATGATGTTCTGATCTTTTGGTTTCTGAAGAAAAAATTCTCATCGATCGAAGGAAGAAGGATAATAAGGATAATATCTAGTTGTCATAGGAAAAAGATGAGAGAGAACTTTAGAGAGAGAAGCTCTGACAACTGGAGTCAGGTGAGAAGATCAGATTTTAGAAACAAGCTACACTCCATTTTCGTGGACAATCTTAACCAGAAAGTGGATTTGTCTTGCCTATGGGGAGTCTTCAAATGCTTTGGGAGGGTGAGAGACATATATCTTCCTGCTGCTAACAAATCAAGGAAGATAGGTTTTGCGTTTGTTAGATTTTCAACTTTGGAGGAAGCCATTAAAGTGGCGGAAAAGACTAACGGCATGCACATCTATAGTTGGCCAATCAAAGTCAGTGTGGCTCAATATGGGTGGAATAATAGGAAGTCTTCTACTAGTTCAAGAGAAGATGAGGGTTTCAGAACGGAAAGGGGCGTCTTCTAGAGGCTATCATCGAGAGATGAAGATGAGGGACAACCGTTCCTTCGTGGAAGTGGTGAAAGAGACGAAAGGGAAGGAAAATCATGGAGATGTCAATCATAAGAAAGAAGAGACGACTCTCTTCTTGGACAGGAAGATCTCTGATAGGAAGTGGCTAGACACCTGTGCGATTAGATAGCTTAAAAAATTTTCGAATGTCCTTAGGGTGAGGAAAAGATTGGTGGACAAAGGTTTCGTTTTTAAGGTCAGATATTTAGGTGGGAAATCTATCCTTTGGGATTTTGAATCAGTGTTTGAAAGAGAGGGATTCATCAAAAGTAGGTTCTTCTGGGATGATACCTTTGTCTCAATGAAGAAATGGTCGAAATCAATGGAAAATCAAACCAGTTTGGCTTGGGTTAACATTTCAGGGGTTCCTCTGAATTTTTGGAATGTATCCTTTTTCAAAAAAGTTGGAGACCTGTTGGGGGAGTTTATCCAATTGGATAGTGAAACAGAGCACAAGAGCAGACTTGATAGGGGAAGAATCCTTGTGCTTATAGGGAATCAACAGCATTGTCCTAACAAGGTGAAGATAACGGATGGATTTCGGTCCTTCCCTGTCTGGATTTCTCACGATTCCAAAACAGTAGATCATGAGTGGATGGCGGAGTCATTGGGTTTGAAGGGGGAGTATTGACCGGAAAAAATGGAGTCTTCAGATCAGGGAGGAGACAGGAGACTAGAGAATAGGGGCGACAGGTGGCAGGTTAAAGCTGCAGAAGTGAATGACAAGAGTGGGTATAATGTCAGTGATTCAGACAACCTCCTCAATCGAAATTTTAAAAAAAGGGGCTCAATGGACAAGGGGAAGAAGACTTATGTCAGAGATTCAAAAAGGAAAACATCCCATCCATGTGGAGTGTTCGGCAAATTAGAGTTAGAAAAGAAAAGACAGGCCAGCTGCAGAGTTGAAAGCTGGAACTCGTCCTTTGAGTCTAACTTGGAAGAAGGACAAATGAGGAATTTCGGCATGTTGAAGGGTGAATGTTCCAAGACGAAATGGTTGGGTAAAGGGCCCAAGTTAGATGGGCCTAAGAAGGTTTATGGGCAGAAGTCTGATGGGGCTCTTGGTGGCAAGGGTGAGAGATCGAAATACAATAATAGGCTTCAGGCTGGGGATTTACAAACTAGTGGTGTTGATGGATCATCTGAATCCACTACTAAGTATACTGGGCAAGAGTCCAGTTCTTCTAGTGATAGGCCACAAAACAAAGTGACCCAAGAGAATGGCACAAACAGTATTATGGTTAGTCATAAAGAGCAGGGTGGGGTCTCTTGTTCTGATAAGAATAGAAGGATGGTTTCCTTGACACTAGAAGATCCCATTCAGCTACCTTTGAGAGACGCTGAAGGAGTACAGATCAGGGGTCAAGATTTCCAGGAGATTCCGATTACTGTAGAATTAACTGGTATTGAGAGGGTGGACCCGATTGTCAATTTAGGGAGAGAAGTGTCTGATGACACTAGTAATGTCAGAATTATTTGGAACTTGGAGGAGGAGATTGCTAAGGTGATAGAGAAGGGGGTGGCTTTGGGGCATATTGTTAACTCAAAAATTATTGATAGAGAGAAAGGAGGAGAGAGAAGTTAGTATTTTCAGGAGGCGGCAATGACAGGAAGCAATGAAGGTCAGAACAGAGACACTCTTGCAGCAGATGTTAGCTGGAATTTAGAGGAAGAAGTGACCAAAGTGATAGAGGTGGGAGCGGCCCTGGGTGTGGATTTCAATAGCAAGGAAGCTGAAATACAGGAAGTGATTGTCAGAAGGGAAAAAGAAGATGTAGCCAGGTTAAAGGGAGCGGATGTCTCTTGAGGTATTGTTGTCTTGCTTTGCTGTGGGTCTCTATTCGTTTATGATAATTATCTCTTGGAATGTGAGAGGGCTTGGTAGGGGGGAGAAAAGAAGGATGGTTAGAGGCCTTATGAATAGACTCAAACCGAATATTCTCTTGCTTCAAGAGACTAAACTTATTTCTTTTGATTGTCGTGTGTTAAGATCTTTGGGGGGTTCCTGGTTCTCTAGAGGTATGGGGGTTGACTCTATGGGTGCTTCAGGTGGTATCATAACTATGTGGAATGATAATACTTTCAAGTGGAAGCTTGTATCTCTAACAAGAATTGTATCATTTTATCTGGGTCGTTGGTGAGGTTAGGGAAAAATATTGTGATTTGCAATGTTTATGCAGCTTCCTTTGAGTCAGAGAGAAGAACTCTTTGGGATTTTATTTTGAGTGCTATGCAGTCGTTTCAAGCTCCTTGGATTGTTGGGGGTGATTTCAACACCATTCTGGACCCTTCAGAAAGAGTGGGTGCTGGCTGTAATATGGGATCCATTCGTAATTTCAGGAGCTTTGTTTTTCAAGCTAATATTGTGGATATTCCTCTTCAAGGGATGAAGTTTACGTGGTCTAATAATAGAGGGTCCCAAGCTTGGGCTAGGTTGGACCGTTTTCTCATCTCACCTTCAATTTTGTTGTGGTTCCCAAATCTCATTCAAAAAGGCCTCCCTAGAGGTCTTTCAGATCATAATCTGGTGTTGTTAGGGAAGGTAAGTCTGGATTGGGGTCCTAGTCCCTTTCGCTTCCTTAATTGGTGGTTAGAAGATAAGAAGATGATGGGGGAAGCAATGAAAGGCTGGGTTAACTGCAAGGTTTCGGGGTCCAATGGTTTTGTCCTATTTTCAAAGGCTAAGGCTTCTAAATTAGCTTTAAAAAGCTGGTTAAATTCCACCAATGTAAATTCACAAAATTCGAAAGTTCTAGAGGAGAAATTGGGGGAGATTGACGCAAAGGCTGTGCTTGAAGGGTGGACGGAGTCGCTTCGTAAAGATCGGTTGGATTTGTTAGAGGTTTTGTGGAATAGGCTGCAGAGAGAGGAACAAGGTTGGAAACAATAATCTAGAATTAATTGGCTGCAAGAGGGGGATAGGAATACGAAGTTCTTCCACAGTGTGGCTAACGGAAGAAGAATTAGAAACCGGATTGTGGAAGTGTCTCTAGATGGTTTGAAGATTTCGGATCCTAATCTCATTCGCAAAGGGGTGTTTGATTTTTTTAAGGGCCATTTTCAAAAGGAATCTTGGCAGAGACCAAGTTTGGCAGGTATGAGGTTTAAGCGGTTATCTCAGGAGCAGAGGCTATTATTGGAGGACATCTTTAACATTGAGGAAGTTAGGATGGCTTTAGATGACTGTGAAGGGAATAAGGCGCCGGGTCCGGATTGTTTTAGCATGAATTTCATTAAAGCTCATTGGGATGTTATTCAAGTTGATTTTATGAATTTCATTAATGAATTCCATAAAGATGGATCGGTTGTTAAGGAGATTAACCGTGCTTTAATCACTCTGATTCCGAAGGTGGTGAAACCGGATAATTTGAGGGATTTTAGACCTATTTGCCTTGTGAGTTCGTTGTACAAAATTCTCGCTAAAGTGTTGGCGAATAGGCTAAGGAAGGTGATGGATATTGTGATTGGAGAAACTCAAATGGTGTTTGTAAGAAATCGCCAAATTTTCGATAGCCTTGTTATAGCTGAGGAAATCATTAACAGGTGGAAGCAGGATAAAGAGGGGGGGTTGATTGTTAAACTTGACTTTGAGAAAGCCTATGATAGCGTGGATCATGATTTCCTAGATTCCATGATGGATAGCATGGGCTTTGGTAGGATTTGGAGGGGGTGGATGAAAAACTGTGTCGCCTCTTCGTTGTTATCGGTTCTGGTGAATGGGAATCCTACTTCTCAGTTCGGGGTGGAGAGGGGTTTGAGACAAGGCGATCCTCTTTCGCCTTTTCTCTTCAACATTGTGGTGGAAGGTTTGAATGGTTTGCTCAAAAAAGCACTTGAGTTGGAGTTCATTCGTGGGGAGAATTTTGGGGAGAATATGGTCCATGTGACTCACCTTCAGTTCGCGGACGATACTATTCTCTTCCTCAAGCCTAAATCAGAGTATATTCTCAATGCAAAACGGGTTCTTCGTTGCTTTGAGCTAGTGTCGGGCCTCAAAATCAACTTCCACAAGTCGTGTGTGGTTAGAGTGGGCATTGGTAGGGCTATGGAGTCGGCTCAATGGGCCTCGATCTTTAATTGTAAGGAAGCTGCCCTTCCTATTTCCTATCTTGGTTTCCCCTTGGGTGGTAGACCGGGATCGAAAAGTTTTTGGAATCCGATTGTTGACAAAATAGAGATGCTGCTAGCCTCTTGGAAGAGGAAATTTTTGTCTAGAGGTGGGAGGTTAGTGCTTTTAAAATCGGTGTTATCAAGCATCCCCACTTATTTTCTTTCGGTTTTCAAAATTCCGGTGGGTGTGGCTCTAAGGATAGAGAAGATGCAAAGAAATTTTTTGTGGGGTGATGGGGTGAGTAAGAGAAAAATTCATTCGGTCAAGTGGGAAGAAATTTGTATGAGTAAGGCTAATGGTGGGTTGGGTATTGGGAGAATTTTAGATAAAAATAAGGCGATGTTAGCGAAGTGGATTTGGAGATTTGGGAGAGAGGAGAAGACGCTGTGGAGGAGAGTGATTTGCTCTAAATATAAAATTCAGGACTCTAGTCTACGTTGTAATTGGCAGGCAAATAAAAGGGCTTCCTTTTTCGTTAAATCAGTGGAGGGTTTGCTGAAATATGGTTCCCTTACTGATAAAATCATTAAGGAAGGTTTCAAGACTGTTGTGGGAGATGGGAGAAAAGCTGACTTGTGGTCTGATGTCTGTGTGAAGGGTATGCCTCTGAAATTGGCCTTTCCTAGGTGCTTTGTTCTTGCCACTAAGAAGGTTGGGGTGATCCAGGAGTATGGTTACTGGGCTGGTTCATCTTGAAAGTGGAATATGGTTTTTAGACGCCCCCTTTTTGATTGGGAAAAGGATCAGGAACGCTGTTTTTTCAGGTGTCTGGATTGCATTTCAGTTCGTAGGAACATTGCTGATGATATTGCTTGGTCTCATTGCTCGAATGGTCTATTTTCGGTTGGTTCTTTTCGCAGAATTTTGGAGGAGGCTTCGATCTCTAGAGGGTCTGTCCCGACCTTCTTGTGGAAAGGTATCAGTCCGCAGAAAATTGAAATTTTCCTTTGGCAGCTGTGGAAGGGGAAGGTGCTAGTCAAGAACGTACTTCAACGCCATGGGATGTCTCAGATTAGTGACTTGAGCTGTCATCTCTGCAATATGGAGGAGGAAACGGTGGACCACCTTTTTCTCCAGTGCAAGTGGGCGACATCCCTTTGGGAGAGAGGTATGTCTTGGTGGGGTGTGGTGTTTTGTGCTAATAATAACATGAAAGGTTGGTTAGAGGGTTGGATGAGGCTCTGTCCTAATTTCAGAAATGAGAGAGCTTGGCTTTCTCTTCTTTATGCTACGGTGTGGACAATATGGGAAAATAGGAATCTCCTTGTTTTTGAAGGTAAGGAACAGTGTGTGGAGCAAGCTTCGGATTTGGTTAAATTCAGGATTGTTTGGTGGTTTAAACACCTTGGTCTTGGGTCAAAAGAATCGGTTGATGCCCTTCTTCGCAATACCAGTGTCCTGTGTGTGGATCAAAAGAAGTTTAAGAGGAAGAACATTGTTGATTGGGTTCCTCCGTTGAATGACAGCCTTAAGTTTAATGTAGATGGTTCTTCCAGAGGTAAACCGGGACCAGCTGGTATGGGTGGAGTTTTGAGAGACTCCAAAGGGAAGGTGCTGTGCCTTTTTTCTGCCTATTTGGGTATTATTGACTCTAATGCAGCCGAGATTTTGGCCATCAGGAGGGCTGTCGAGTTGTGTTACTCTAATTCGAATCTTCGGAATCGTGATATCATAGTGGTGAGTGATTCCAAAGTAGCGGTCTCTTGGGCTAATTCGAAGGAGTTCGGGAATGTAGTTAACATCATCTACGATATTCGGTGTATTCTTAATGTTAATGAAGGCTTTCAAGTGGTCTTCGACTCCAGAATGTATAATTCCTTTGCGGATGGATTGGCCAAGATGGGAGCTGATGGTAGAGGGGATTTCGTTGAATGGATGGAGGACTGATTTTGTTTTTTTCTACTCTGTTTTGAGGCCGCTGTTCTTTTCTCTTCCTCTGTTTTGTTTGTGGTTCTCTGGCTTGTTTTGTTTTTCTTTTGTTTTGGTGTGCTGTGCGGGGGGTTTGCTTGTGCTTCTTTCGTGCCTGGCCTTTTTGGCTGTTGTTGTCTCTTGTTGTTGCTGCCTGTTGGCTTGCTGTCCCTGCCTGCTGGCTTTTTGCCCAGGTGTTATATATATTGCCTTTTCAAAAAAAAAATAAGGATAATATCTCAATCAAATAGATGAAATGCAATAAAACTGTAAACAAAAGCTTACATGCTTAAAAGCAAAGAGCTCGATAAGACCCCCGAAAATTGGGATAATAACTCGGGTTCCATTTGATTCCTGATTCAACAAAGTTAATACAACAGTCAATCTTTTTATTGTAAAAAAAATTGGAGATAGCTAGAACACGCAGTGCTCACATGCGGATGATTTGAGTCCAAAGCATTGGCATTTATGATCCACCTAGACTGATTTTCTAATGCCACCTCTCCATAAATCCTGCTTTCAAGTTTCAAGTGTTCATCAGTTATAAGATTGAATGTCAAGAGAAACCAAGTGAAAAGTAAAAAATTTAAAAAAAAAAAAAGGACTATTATGTATATACCCAGGAAAAATATCTATGGAAAATGGAAAATATTGAAGAGCCTCGCAAGCCTTGGTCCTTTTAGCGTGCTTCGAGTGAGCATCTCTGCAAATAGCAGTCAAGTGTTCCTGATCTTCTTTGACATTGGCATCTTCATAGCACCGCCCACCACCTCCACTGCAACAGCAACCCATCCACTCTATAAAACTACAAATCAAACAAATCCAATTATGAAAAAAAAAAAAAAAAAAAAAAAAAAAAAGTGAAACACAGATATCAAAGCAGCTGAAATTTATATATATATATATATAATCTTGAAGGATCATCACTGAACTTCCAGACAACACAGTAATCTCAAGCTTGTTGTTTTGCATCAACAAGGGGTCTAAGCCACTCCATTGCTCTCTCCAAACCTCTCATGTCTTCTTTTCACATAAGTAACTAACTAACTACTACTCCTCTTCCCTTTATGTGTGGTCGTGTGGACAGTGGAGAGGTTTATATAAAGAAACTTAATATCACCCTTAAAGAGAGAGAGAGAGAGAGAGAGAGATGAGAAGCATAAGCAATTTCGTTTTTTTGACCAACTACTGTTCTTCATGTCTCCCTTTGACCTTTACTTTAATATTTGGTACAAGACAGAACAAATAAACTTTGTGTGTGTGTGTGTGTGTCAGGGGGAGAGAGAGAGAGAGAGAGAGAGAGAGAGTATATGAGAGAGTATATCATATTAATCATTAGCAAATCTTCACTTTACGTACTTTGCATTTGAACTATCAGTTTGGTTGTTTTGGCTAAAAGGAAAGTATATATTTGATTCAAAAGATATTTAGCAAAAGTTTCTAAATAGGTTTGGAATCCTAATCACAGAAAAATAATGATTAAAGTGTGTTTATTAAAAATAACTATAAGAGAACCTCACACAAATATAAAATTAAGTTCTCTTTGTTGATTATCTTTCAATTAAAATTGATTCTCACTCATTTTCATTTCCAGATAGTGAACACCTATTTTATAAAAACTTGTTGAAAGTGACCAATGATTGTTGTATACCAATTAACAATTAGAGTTTTTCATTCCCTTTATGTGTGGAGAGCTTTCTTCTAGATAAAGAAGCCTTTCATGTGATCTTCCTCTAGTTGAAATTTAGTACAAGACAACAATAGAGAGAGAGAGAGAGAGAGAGGAGAGAGAGAGAGAGAGAGAGAATATCATGATAATATTGAGCAAATCTGCCACAACATATCAGATGCTCTGATCTGGTATTTGCAGAGAGGCATGAAGTTTAGTTTTTTTGACTGAACTAACTTACTTATCTGGTACAAAGTGGAAAATGGCTAGGCCATCAAATGGTTCAGAAAAGGCTACATTGTACAGTACTTGCACAAGAAAATAAATGGAATATATGAATTTCACAATTAGTGTTTTTATGTGACTGTGAGAAGTGATATATATAATGAAAGATTAGTCTATTGTGACATGCATTAGAACAATAGAAGACAGGTTAACAATTTCTTTAAACTTAAACAAGCAACAAACGGTACAACGTATAACCCTACTCTTATGTTTGACAGATACATTATAAGAGCAGGGTTGTACAAGGGAACAATTATAAGATTAATTGGATAATTTTTGAGATTACTGTATATCGAAACAATAATATTGGATAATTTTTTTATTAAAGGGTAATAAACTTTTTTAATAAGCGGTGAGTTTTTTTTTTAATAATTTGGTATAAACTTATTGAGGAAATAGGGGTATATAGCACTTTTTCAAAATGGATTTGGGTAACTAATACCCCTTTAATAACTCATGTTTTATTAGCACTAAAGTAGGTGATGAGATCAAAATGCCCCCACTTGCATATTTCTCTCTCTTTCTTTCCATTCTCGCAGACTCTCTCTCGACGGGGCTGGGCTGTCTAAACATAATTCACCCCAATCCAAACACACCCTAAATAGTAAATAGTCACAATTCACTATTCAATCCCCACTAATTCCATTTCCTCTTTAAGTGGCTTAAGCCAACTTGTAGATAATCACTTTTTCATGACTAATTAAAAAAAATCAACACAATAATTCTCCAACTTAACCCACACCTCATCAATCCCTTTCTTTTGTAATCAAAATTTTTATTATTAACTAATGATTGTCATCATCTTAATTATAAATAAGTTTTCTTTAATGTGTGAATATAATTTCAAATCAGACTTCACAATAATTGAATGTATTCGGTAAATAAGGTGTTTTGTTTTTGTTTCTCTTATAATAATAAAAGGAGAAAGAAAAATAATCTTCAAATATATCAACAATTGAAATATTTACGGATCATAATTGAACAAATATAGATAAGCACACCCCAAAATTTCTAAATTAATTTCTTCAAAAAAGAGAGAGAAAGAATTCAAAGTCTATGTATATAATTGAACACCAACAAGGGTGTAAACGAGCTTGGGGTTTGGATAAATGACTCTCAAGTCAACGGTTCGAATCCTACAAATGGTGAAAGCTTTCAAAAAAAAAAAAAATACAAGGTCCCGAATTAATAGTTATTGTAAAAAAAAAAAATTTATATAACAAAAATTTAGGTTTTCTAATTTGGCAAAAACTTGGGTGCATCCGATGCACCCAAGAACTTCCCCTCTAATTTGCTATCAAAAAAAGAAGATGAAAACAATACAAATCACATCATACGGTGGAGAACTTGGTTCCTCTCAATGAGTAAATATTTCTGAAAATTATTTAAATATATAATTAATGAGTAAATAAAATATATATATTAATATTTGTGTCATTTTAAAGATCTCAATGAGATCTTTCCAATGGTATAATTTTTAGGAATACATATTATTTTAATTAAGTATAAAAGGGTTAAATTAAGAATTAAGAAAAAAAAAAATTAAAGTGTTGATATCAATTATGTGACATTTAAAAATTAAAAGAAAAAAAAAAGTTCTCACTCTCTGGTCTTTCTTCCGATTCGGTCTTTGCAATCCCATTCTTTCTCTGTCATGAAATGTCTTGCATCACAATATCTTTGACCACATAATCTATTTACAGTTTAATTCTTCAGCTCTTATTGATTTAACTTTATTTAGTGACATAGAGTCTCATGCAATATCAAAAGAATTATTAATTTATTGGCTAGTCACATTTTCAATCCAATCAAGCAATATAAATTATTTATTGAAAGAAAAAGATGGTTATAAATTCACATTAGATAATTTCATTATGATTTTAAATTTAATTATAAAGATCTTAATTAGTTCAAAATCTCGAACTCAATTTATTATTATGTTAAAACTAAAAAAATTGTGATGTTAAAAATATTGGGAGTTCATTTTTGCTCACCCCCTTGAAAGCGGGTGAGCATTACCTCCCTCTCCACATGTTGACATATGTCTATTTGTTAATTAATAATTTACCTATTTAACTTTGTGATGGGGTGAACAAAAATGAACTGAAATATTAGATTGATGATTTCCCTGTTCATGTCCCTAAAATTGTATCAAATGCCATTTAATTCATGCATGATATATTATTCATATACTGTACAGAGAACATACGGAGAAACTAGAATCATTTTGTAAGTTTTAATTTCTATGTCAATTCACAATAAGTTCCAGCGGAATTGGAATCATTTTTTTTTATATTATTATTTTTAAATAAATAGCTCTTAATATGCATCATTATCAATGTTTTGTGTCACTTCCTCATAATTACTCTTCCTAAAACAGGATTGGATATTTCTCAGGTAAATGGATTGGTTCTTTATTTCTACCTTATTATTATTCACTAAAAGTTCCATAACTTTTACCTTATAATTCAATAAATATGTTAGATTCTAAAAGCATATGATACTTTGATTACTAAAATATTTGATTTATTTGTACACTAAACCTCTAAAATGTTGGTTTTGTGCATGCTTTAGAACAAAAGAAGTTCATGCTAGATTACCATGACCTAAAATGTTGGGACGTTGTGACAGGTAGAAATCGAGTTATTGCAAACCATTAAAACATTTATTAACTAAATATAATATCAATTAAAAATAAAAATATCAGAGAGTCTACTGCAGTTATGTTGACCAATGAAAATATATATCCAAACTCTGTAAGGTTTATTCTATTTCTAATACTACCCCTGTTAAATTAGAATTTGGACACTGTACTTGTCTGAACTCTGAATACTGTACTTGTGTGGATACACTTGAGTTAAATCAGATCAAAACGGACTACAGAAAAATTGTCTATGAACCAGGACAAAAGAGTACATACAACTAGCTGTCAGCTAGTCAAACTTGCAGTAGTAGAGTTTGACCTCCATTGAAGAAGATGAAGAAGAACAAAAATTTTTAAAAAAAAATTTGGAAAACTGAAAAGTTCAAATTCAAAAAAAAATAAAAAATAAAAAATAAAAAAAAAATAAAATAAAATAAAAAAACTGTAGGTATATTTTTGTTCATTCACCATATACATATATATATATATATATATATATATATATATATACATATATTTCCTTACTTTTTATTTAATAGAAAAGTAAAAAAAAGCCGCTTTTGCTTAGAAGTCCTGGGTATGATGTTATATGTCTTTATCAATAGAAAAGTAAAGATTTTGGCTTTGAAGGCCAAAACATGAATTAATTTTAAGTGATCAACACATAACAAATATATCAAAATATGCTTTTATAATAAAACAAATAAGTACCATCTAGACTCAACTATAAATATATAGAAAGGAAATCCACATTTGTGCCTAGAGGTTGAGTTTGAGCATGTTTTAACAACATTAAGTAGAATTAAAATTTATAATGTTTGACAGAATAAATTGATATAAGATTGTACACGCATATTCATATAAATCATTTTTTTCTGGCTATTATAATTTTGATATAATTTATAATTTTTTTTTCTGGCTATTATAGTGAAAGTTCTTCTTAAAATCATGCGATTCATACCATGAAAAGGCTGCACATAATGTGCAGAGAGAAAAAGGACAATTTATAATTACCAAAATGTACACATAGAGAGAGAGAGAGTGGACAAAACTCACAAAAGAAAAAGATTGCATGTACAATTTTTAAAGAGGAGAGAGAGTGGATAAAAAAAATATAGAAAGTGAAAGGAAAGATTGAGAGATTCAAGATTGTACTTTCCATTGAATCAGTCAACAGCCACTTCGCTTTTTCTAAAAAGGTCTGATTTTCTTTTATTAAAAAAAAAAAAAACATTCAATTTTCAAGCGTTTATTCTTTTCCTTTTTTTTATGAAATTGAAAATCAAGGCTGTCGAAGCTACATTTGGGGAACTACATGCAAAGTCTTTTTTTCTTTGGTTTTCTTTGACTAGTAGAACAAAAGTGATAGTCTTCCATTGACAATGTCTGTCAAAGTGTTTCTTTGGTTCAGGTGGGGTGTTATGGGCTCAGAGGAGATTGCACTTATTTAGAGTTTTTATGGGTTAGAAATGTCTTTGTTGTTAGGTTAAAAAACTAGAACTGCACTCTTGGCAGTTAAATTCAATGTTGTTCGGTCCATCCACCGGCTCCATTCCGTGCCTATTAAACTAGTTTTATTTTTAGAATCATAAAGAATTCACAAAGAAATAAATATCAATTTCTCAGACCGATAATAAAATTATATATGTGAATAAAATTAAGCATTAAATGAAAAACAATAATAGCTTTCGTCATGGAGTATGCTTAAAACATGCATGTTGTACAATTGAAGTGATTTTTATAAATGATGTGTCAAAATCTTATTAATTGATATGAAATTATGAATAACTTAACCAACTTTTTTATTTTTCTTTTTTATAAATTAAAGTTGGTTAAGTTATTCATATCAATTAACAAGATTTTGACACATCATTTATAAACTTGATTAGAGCATTCATTTTGCTGATATTGCAAATCTACCAACTTGCTGGTCTCTCTAGTTTCTACCCATTTTACGTTAATTAGTTCATTAATATCTTTTATATTTAATTTATAAAAGAATGAAAATGTGGTATTCCTTTTTTGACACGTACTTAATGTCGAATTAGGGGGTTTTGTCACTCTTTTAAAGTGAGTTTACAAAACTATCACCACTTTAATAATTTGAGTTTAAATAACACCTATTATGGTGAACGGACAGAAATGACCACACAATTTTGATTTTGATTTTTTATTTTTTTTTACTTTCTAGTTTTCCAATTTAAAAAAAAAAAAATTCTTCTTCTTCGTCTTCTTCATTGGACCTTCAATGGAGGTCTATTCTTTGAGGTCGAAGGCATTTGAATTAAAAGGGTAGTCCTATAAATAAATCAAAAAAATTAATAAAACCATTTAATTTTATATAATTAAATTAAAATTTTAAAAAGTGAGGCATAAATTGTTCGGTAGTGGAAGTGCCAATAGCATCACTATATATAAATATATATATATATATATATATATATTAAAAAGTAAATACAAATACCTTTTTTTTAAAAAAAAAAAAATAGATATATGAAAACTTAATTTGTTGCAACTAGATTTGATTAAATTCAGAATTTCTAAGACTAATAAAAGAATTAAAGTTCTCTAGGCAATTACATACCTACAAAAGTAATAGAAAACATTTTCATATATATATATATATATATATATATATATATATATATTTAATATTTACATATATACGATTCCTAAAAATCAAGCTTATTCGTAAGTTTTGTTTTTTCTTAACTGTTAGTCTTGCTTGAGAAAGAATAGAGATAGAAAATTAAAGATATGTATTGGAGGAGAGAGGGTTTAATATGGTAATTAAAAATTTAAGAGAGAGTGTTTGATATATAATATTTAATCTAATGACTTAGGAGAGATAATTTCTTTTTTTAATAATTTAATTCAAAAAGATTACTCATCGAATGAATCCAAAGATTACGATACTATTATCAAAAGTATTAATTTATTATAATCATTTTCAGCATGTTGGATAATATTTGGAGAAAAACTTGTATGGGACCGTCTCATTGTCACTTGGTGAGACCGTCCAATGCAAATATATTATATATATTTTCAATATAAAACTATAATTTAAAATTGCCACATGGTACATTTACATTGGACGATCTCACAAAATGACAATGAGACTGTCCCATGTAAGTTTTTCTCTAATATTTGATGTGAATGTAGTGACTAGTGATTAATCGGTGAAGGAAAAAAAATATAAAATGACAGAAATATCCCTCCTTTGTTGGTAATTTTGCTAGCATGGCAAGGGTGTGAAAGTAATTTCAAATGAAATGAAATGGGGCATTATTTTGATCTGGTGTATGAAATTTGAAGGTAAGATTAGGAAACAGAGCATACTAGAAACAAAAGAGGAAACTAAATTACTGTTATGCCCCTAAAGGAAGGTGTGGTAGTAAAACATAAAAGACACGTGACACACGTGAAGTACAAACTTCTATTTATAATTCTTGGTTTCAGGTTTACATATTCACACATCCCACACATATATATTTCGATGATTGGATGTTTTCGATGTCCGAGGCTAGGGAGCATGTCTGGTCTATACAACCCAAATAAGTCCCTTTTGTTTGCTAAAGCTATATATATATATAGGGTTAGGCTAAATCAACTTAAAAAAGTGACTTAAATTGTGTGACTTAAATTCTGGACCACTCATTTGTGTGTGTGGAGAAGTGAAGTAAATGAGTGGATGAGGAATGAGTGGTCTAGAATTTAAGTCACTTAAGTTTAAGTCACTTTTTTAAGTTGATATAGCCTGACCCATATATATATATATATATATATATATATATATATATATATATATTTCTTTTGAAGTATACTAAATAAATATTTTTGAGAACATTTTTGTTCACCCCCTTTAAGGGAGTTAACCATTACCCCCTCATAAATAGATGACATATGTCCATGGAGGGGAGTAAATTTATCCAAACACGATTATATTTTGAACAAATTTACCTCTCCTTAGACACATGTCATTTTTTTGAAAGGAGGTAATGCTTACCCCCTTTAGCCTTGTAGGGGGATGAGCAAATTTTTGGTGGTCCAACTTTTGTCCTTGTTATTTTTTTTTAAAGGTTGAATATTTTTGTTGATAAGGTCGTTAGTGAGCAGTGATTCTATTGAAGGGTTGAAATTCGAATTATCAAATGTAAGAAAACATTATTTCAAAAAAAAAAAAAAAAAAAAAAAAAAAAAAAAACATAAATGAGTTGAAAAAAAGAATCAACCCACGCCCATTTCTTTTTGTGAAGAAACTTGAATGAAGTGGATCCCCCATCAATTTGCGTTTAGTCACATTATGGATTTATGGTTACAACTCTCATGCTTGATTGCTTTCCATATATATACATATACTCATATATATATATATATCCCCATTTGTTCAAACATATATACTGCACACATCATTGATATATTTAATTATTAGATAATTGATAGGGGAAAAACAATCCCTTGACTTTTTGGTCGGTGATTTTCTTTTGTGGCTTTTTTTATGATTTTTTTTTTTTTTTGGTCAAATTAAAGTTATCTAAAGGTGCATTAAGTTAAGATAATAATGGACAAAATGCCTTCTTCTACTTCTAATATAGTTCATCATTGGGGAATACATGAATGCATATTACTAAGATACATAAATATTACACTGTATGTGTTAGCGATCGTCTCCCAAGATACAACGGTTCAACAGTGGAAGTGCGAAGCACAAGCCGCTCTCAGCAAACTCAAACTTACCAAGAAAACAGAGAAGAGAAGAAGTTTTCGGTTGCTGTAAAACAATGTGTATTCTGAAATAATTTTAAGAAAAGAATACTAGGGTTTTTATAGCCAAACCGAAACACTAGGGTTTAGGGATTAATTTTTGGTGAATACGTTTTTGATTTAATAAGGAAATCAAGTAAGAAATCAGAATCCAAACAATTAAAGCTTTCCTTATTCTTCACAAAACAAAAAAAACGTTGACTTAGGAAAGTGGCAATCGTGTATGCAGTACGCGCCCACACACTAGTCGTGCATTTGAAAGTTCGAGGTCCATGATTTGCACCCCCAATTAGTAAAAAAGAAAATGAAAATGAAAATTTAGGTGCTATTTTTAAAAATAAAAAACCACTTAATTTTGTTTGTTTTCATGTTTTACAATACTGTTTTTGAAAACAAAAAATAACTTTTTGAACTGTATAACTAAAAAGTTGAAAACAACTTCTTATTGTTTTTCACCATTTTCAAAAACATCATTTTAGAACAAATCAACTTTTTCCTTTAACAACTACTTTACCCATTTTATAAACAATAGACTAATTGCACAAACCTCCACCGCGTTTAGGTCTAATTACAGCTAGATGGACCTTTTACTCAAAATTACACAAACCTCCCCTACCATAAATTGACTTCTGTTAAACTTAACCATTGACCAAACTTTTAGGGTTAAATGACTTGAATGCCCCCATTTGTATTATTTTATTACCTAAAATAAATAACTAAATAAATATTATCTAATATATAATAAAAATTTAAAATTTTAGTAAAAATGATAAGGATAATGTTGTTTTTTTTTTTTTTTTTTTTTTTTCGATATTTATCACCCATTTTTCTTATAAATCCTTTATGGACCTTTTTTTTTTGAATGGGTGATGAATCTCGAGAAAAAAAAAAAAAGGCTCAACTATGAAAGTTTTTTTTTTCTTTTGTTGAAAATGGGTGTTGAACCTAGAAAAGATAATATATAAAAAAAGTTCGGATGATGATGATTTTCTATTTAGTTGAAAATAGGTGGTGATAGATGTCAACAAAATAAATAAATAAATAAAATAAAATGTTCAACATTTATTTTCTCCTCTGAAAAATGGGTGATAAATATCGAAAAAAAAAAATAACAACATTATTCTCATTTATTTTATTAAAATTTTAAATTTGTATTATATTAGATAATAAATTTTAACAACATAACATATTCAGCAACCAATTCATCATCAACGATCAAAATTGAATCCTCACAGACACAAATATACATACAGAGAGATATACCTGGGACATGAGAACATGTCAAGAACATAGAACTTGGGTTTGGAGGTGTCAATTTCATCTGGTGGTTCTAAAAGTTGGATTATTTTCCCAAAAAGTCTGCCATTTTGGCTCAATTTCGTGAAACGGTCACCATTTGCTGTTGATAATAACTTCTTCTTCATTGAATTATGACAAATACAAGAGTCAATATACATATATACACCATCCTTTGAAAAGTCAGATTTTGGGTTCACCTCCTATGAACTTGGTGAAGTAAAAGAAATTCATAATTGGCGGACGTTGTACGCGTGGAAGTTTTCTTAGAATTAATCTTGTTTTATTTCTGGTTGCATATATCATTCTCCATCACTTCCCAATCAAACAAAACTTTAAAATATTGGATATTGGAAATTAAAAATAAAAAATAAAAAAAATTAGGGTTTGTAAAACGATATTTTAGGGTTTGGCATGTTTAGGAGCCATTTCAATCTTATGTCAATCTTTAGGGATCTTGGCATGTTTCCATCAACTGTCGGTGAAGTATAGCATGACTTGGAGAGGAAGCTGCATGAGAATTGAGAAGAAGCTTCGTATCAAGTTTACCTCGAGGAGACTGACACTTTTGACACTTTCATGTGCACTTTGACACTTTCCTAACAAAACAGATAAGGAGAGACTAGAGAGACTGGGTGTTGGCAACTTAAAAGCAGAGGAGAAGAACTAGTTGGTATTACTATTATCCCAACAATTAAGATCTCTCTAAAGAAAGTTGAAACTTAAAAACAAATCTGGATGATGGAGATGGAGGATCCTTTGATAGAGTCTAAACGATATGTCTGCTTATGATGGAGGATTAATTGAGACCATTGACCAATTAATTGAGAATTTAAAAAAAAAAAATGACATAATGAGAGAGAAGTATTTAATGTGCACTTTCCTAACAAAACAAATAACGAGAGACTAGAGAGACTGGGTGTTGGCAACTTAAAAACAGAGGAGAAGAAATAGTTGGTATTACTATTATCCCAACAATTAAGATCTCTAAAGAAAGTTGAAACTTAAAAACGACATCGATCTAGATGATGGAGGATCCTTTGATAGAAAAGAACAATGGTCTAAAAGATATGTCTGCTGATGATGGAGGATCATCTCATGATGAGAATGAAGATAAGGTATGTCTGCTGTTTTTTTTTTTAGAAAATAGAACCTCAACTGTTGTTGTCTGCAAAACATGTGTTAATTTAGCTTTTTGTAATTGAAAACTAAAACCCAAATGGCTGATTCTGGGTAACATGTGGCATTTTATGATAGCTACCTTCTATATATGCAAATCTAGAGTCAAAGAAAAGAAACCCAAAATGAGTAGCTAATTAGTTTGGCCAAGGAAAACCCTAGATTCAATCTCACTTGTTCACAATATCATTCAGGAGTCAACTGAACCTTGACTTATTTGTTATCAATTATCATGTATGTTATGTACTTAAGTCTTAATTAGATGATGTGTGTGAAAGCATGCAAAACAGACAAGAGAAAAGACTACAGAACATTACAAAGAATCTTGGTTACGAAGAAGGAGAATCTAGGGAAAAAATAAATTCATTATAATAAGGGTTACTTTTGGTAATTATCAGCCGCTTTTAATGATATTTTCATTATTATTAATTTATTATTACTTAAAAAAGGAATTCATTAAAACAAAAACCAAACTACATAGCAATTGGGTAATCATCCAGACCAAACTCTCCATATACAACGGACAGTAATAGCACTAAGTTTGAGGCCGTTCTAGATAAATTTGAAATTTTAAAGGGTAAAAAATTTAAGAAAATTTTATAAATTATATTTCATAATGATTGTATTTTCATGGACTAGGAAAATAAATAAACAGCTTACAATTTTGTATTTTTAACCCTTTTGATTATTTCACAGGGGAGCATGGGAAGTGATGCTTTTACAACACCGTTAGCGCAGTACAAGCCACATGATGACCTTTTGGGTTTACGACAGCGGAGAAGAACTGAAGCTGAACAATCGTCGCATCATGATTTATTAAAAAATTCAGTGGACGAAGAGTTTGAAAAGTTTTATTCAACTGAGGTATTTGAATTAATTATATGTCGTATCAACCATTGCTAATTGTTGATATGATTTGTCAAACTTTAAAGGTATGTCTGATTGCTAATTGGTAAAAAAGAAAATGGAAATGAAAATTAGCTTCTTGCATCTAACTTCATTTTTACTCTGCTGTTTTCTTTTTAGTAGAAAATAGAACCTCATCTGTGTTACAAGCCACAAAATGGCCGTTTTGGCATACGGCGGAGAAGAAATAATTTATCATCGCTTAATTTATGTTCATGGTTCAGTTTTGCAGTGATGAAGAAATAGGTATATATGTATTAAATCAACGAATTCACATAACCAACTATTATTGAAACTATAGGGAGTAAAAGAGAAAATTAAAAATAACAATAAAGTGTAAAATTGTATTTTTACACATTCTATTATAGTTGACCGTTAGTTTTTTAGTCAAATAGACTGAAGTGATGTATTTTAAAAAATAAGGGACTAAAATGACTAATATGGCAAAGACGTTTAAAAATGTGACAATTCATGAAAAAGTAGGGACTTTAGTGATAATATCTCAAAAATAAATTCATTATAATAAGGGTTGCTTTTGGTAATTATCAGCCGCTTGTAATGATATTTTCATTATTTTTATTTTTTGAAAAAGGAATTCATTAAAACGAAAACCAAACTACATAGTAATTGGGTAATCACCTGGACCAAACTCTCCACATATAACGGACATTAATAGGACCAAGTTTGAGGTCGTTGTAGATAAATTTTAAATTTTAAAGGGTTGTAATTTGTATGTAATAGATAAAAAATTTAAGAAAATTTTATAAATTATATTTCATAATGATTGTATTAACAAGTACCCTTTTCATAGATTAGTACAATTTTGTATTTTTGACCCTTTTGATTATTTCGCAGGGGAGCGTGGGAAGTAATGCTTTTACAACACCGTTAGCGCAATACAAGCCACATGATGACCTTTTGGGTTTACAACGGCGGAGAAAAACTAATGTAGGAATGCTATCACTCCCTCTTCCTATAAGCAATTTAAGACGGCCGATAACAACTAAATTACGTAATTTAACACGATCAGTAGCCAAGGGTATTGCCAGGCATACGGAGGTATATGTTTCTTCCATTTTATTTTTTGTATATGCTCATTAATTTAAGTTTCATTTTGCTCTTTGATTTTAAAATCATATTAACTAATCACTAGCTAGCTAATAAGAAAGACCGAACTAATCAATGAAATATATATATCTTATTAATTATGTTCATGGTTCAGGATCTCAGTGAGGATGATTTCATTAATAGCTCACTAGATTTAGGAGAAGTGGACGTAGACTCTCAAATGATTTCTCCTCGTCAAACTGTTATAGCTGCAGAAGGGACTGAGGTATATGTGTCTTCCATTTTATTTTTTGTAAATGCTCATTAATTTAAGTTTCATTTTGCTCTTTGATTTTAAAATCATATTAACTAATCACTAGCTAGCTAATAAGAAAGACCGAACTAATCAATGAACTATATATCTTATTAATTATGTTCATGGTTCAGGTTCTCAGTGAGGATGATTTCATTAATAGCTCACTAGATTTAGGAGAAGTGGATGTAGACTCTCAAATGAGTTCTCCTCGTCGAACTGTTATAGCTGCAGAAGGGACTGAGGTATATGTTTCTTCCATTTTATTTTTTGTATATGCTCGTTAATTTAAGTTTCATTTTACTCTTTGATTTTAAAAACATATTAACTAATCACTAGCTAGCTAATAAGACCGAACTAATCAATGAAATATATATATCTTATTAATTATGTTCATGGTTCAGGATCTCAGTGAGGATGATTTCATTAATAGCTCACTAGATTTAGGAGAAGTGGACGTAGACACTCAAATGATTTCTCCTCGTCAAACTGTTATAGCTGCAGAAGGGACTGAGGTATATGTTTCTTCCATTTTATTTTTTGTAAATGCTCATTAATTTAAGTTTCATTTTGCTCTTTGATTTTAAAATCATATTAACTAATCACTAGCTAGCTAATAAGAAAGACCGAACTAATCAATGAACTATATATATCTTATTAATTATGTTCATGGTTCAGGTTCTCAGTGAGGATGATTTCATTAATAGCTCACTAGATTTAGGAGAAGTGGATGTAGACTCTCAAATGAGTTCTCCTCGTCGAACTGTTATAGCTGCAGAAGGGACTGAGGTATATGTTCTTCCATTTTATTTTTTGTATATGCTCGTTAATTTAAGTTTCATTTTACTCTTTGATTTTAAAAACATATTAACTAATCACTAGCTAGCTAATAAGAAAGATCAAACTAATCAATGAACTATATATATATATATATATATATGTATGTATGTATATATCTTATTAATTATGGTAGGTAAACAAGCTAATGCATGGTTGGGATCAGGTAATTATATGTCATATGATCAACCATTGAAATATATGGATACATATTTTGATTCACTTATCACAGAATTGTTTGCAGTTGTTTTCTAATTTTTTTTTATTAGTTTTTATATAAATTTTTCTCTAATTAATTTCAGTCTAAAATTGCAGAAAAGAAGCCCATTACCGGATACCCGTATAGATATCCCAGGATGTAATAGCAATGATGAAAGAAAAGGTTGGGATTTTGAGTGGATCTTTGTAATCACCAACGTTGTGCTACAGTCTATGTCAGCTATTTTCATGCAACTATCTTCTAAATATGCATTGTTTGGTATGTTACTATCATATTTTGCATTGCTTACATGCATTATTGAGATCATTTATGAAGGTCATCGTCATCAGCAAATACCACAAAGAGGCAAGTCTTTTGCTATCTTATACAATATTGTTGCATTGGCTTGTGCTCTTAGTGAGTGTGTTGTCACAACAATCAATTGTTGGTTTGCGGATCAAATTAAACTAACTGTTCCGCCGATCATCTTAGCAAATGGTGTGTTATTTTCTAAAATTCTAAAGTATCGAGACATTTCAATTAGCTTTAAGAAAAGCCAGTAATATATTCGATCGACTTGTTCTGTCGTTTTACCTTTTGTTTATTATATTCTTAATTCTGTAACAATTGAGACAAGATTTTGTGTTTTGTTTTTAATACATTTTATCATATTTACTACCTACTTTTTCTTATCTCCTACTCTTTGATTATTTCTGTAATTGTTTTAATTGAATTATCTGTTTATTCTCATGGTTAACTTGTTTTATATGTCTTTTAAATATCATATGGAAGAAAAAATATATACGTCCCAAAGGGGATAGCTCAATTAATTATAGCTTTTGTAATAGAAGTAAGGGATCAAACCCGGCCTCAACCAACTTTAGAGATTTATTTAAATTTGTGTTGGTAAATGAAGTTAAGTGATGATTAATGTATGTTAGGTAGAGGTTCACAATAAGTTCTTTCAAAATTGACTATTTGTCCCTCTGGTAGAGGTGTTCCAGAAATTGATGCGATCAAGTAAATAGCTCTACAAACTAATAGATCGGATCGAATTGGAAAATGGAAAGATTTGTACAAGTTATACCTTTCATCACCACTTAGTGGAAAATCGTTAGGTATGAATATGTTAGATACCTGGGACTCGATTGGTGAAATAGCATCCTCTCTCCAAAAAAGCATGTTTTTTTTTTTACTGCCGCACAAAGAAAATATTTTGTTGCGAATGAATTAGATATGTATGAATTGTCCATACGTAAAATCATAATTTTTGATACGGGCCTTTTCCACATAAAAGGGGAATCTTTTGTTACAATAGAAGTAGCCACCATTCACAAATGAATACACAATTTCGCCCCAAAATTTTTTTTAAAAATGTTAAACTTAATTTTTAGAAAAAATTTATAAAAAGAAATGTAATTCTGGAAAGTTTCATGATTTAAAAAGTTATACTCCCATTTTGTATTTTTAAATTACGAAAGGTCTTTGTTGAAATTTTTCATTCAGGTTTGATGAACCTTAAAATGAAGAGGTCTTGAAATAGTTTTCCATATTTTTATTGCATTTCATAGCTCTCCGGAGATTAAGAGAGCTACGGTCCTTGAAGGAAAGGTCAAAATTCATTATTTTTTTAATGAACCACAAGCTACAAAATGAACATTCACCATCAAGACCAAAATACAAAATCCATTTCTAACACAAAACTGAATGAAGACTCAACCAAAATGTTGCATACAGAGTTTTGAAGATTGAATTTGAGCCATACAAACACAAAGGCCAACAGATGTTCAAAGTTTTAGTTCAAGTTGAACTCCAATAGTTCTAGACATGAAATAAATTCTTGCTGTCAGTTGAAAAGTGGAACCACATGAGAAATTGCAACGTATAACAAAAACTCATGATTTTCTCTAATCAGTGATTCACCACATACAAGAGCTAGCCATATCTTTTACTAGGATGTAAAAGAATAATAACTATCATGATATTACACAAGGATGTAAACCATATAATATCACAAAAGCAAACCTCAATCGCGTATTGCTCAGCAGGCAATCCAAATGCATCCCATCCCATCCCATCCCATTGGGTGCAAAACATTGTAACCTTGCAAGAATATCTGTGGCAGTGTATCCGCTCCACTGCAACAACCATCAAATCCACAAACAAAACCATAATCAAGTCTCATGAGAAATGCGAATTCGACTAAAAAAAAATGGAGCAGTAAACCCAGCAACTAAAATCTAGCATCACATCCCAACAACTCAACCAACAAAACCTGTAAACCGAACTTAAACACAAACACAATCAACTTACAACAAAATTCAAACAACCCCAGTTCATAAATTTTAACAACATAACATATACAGCAACCAATTCATCATCAAAAATCAAAATTGAATCCTCACATTTCTACCCTTAATTGCTCTCACCTTTCACCACAGACACAAATTTAGATAGATAGATAGACAGAAGTTCGAGTCAATTTCATCTGGGGATTCTAAAAGTTGGATTCTTTTCCCAAAAAGTCTGCCATTTTGGCTCAATTCCGTGAAACGGATAGGCCCTTTTCACCATTTGTTGCTGCTGATGTTGTTTTTGCTCCTCAATATCCCTTACTGAGCACCTAAATTTGCTCCTGCTACAACCACTGCTACCATAATTGAACAAACTGGTTCTCTTTATAGTAAAAGAGGAGTTTTGAACTTTTTATGGTGAAGTCTTTGTAGCGGTGGATGGTATCGCATATTCCAACAAAACAGTAGATGAATATGTTACATTGTGGACTCACGGTTGTGTCTTTAAACTGGAGACGATTCCCGAAGAACTACTGGACATGCCTTGACATTCTCGCGTGCTAAACATCTTCTCGAGGAATGCAGATTCTTCTTTTGATCGATTTCCAATCTAGATAGATACTTGAAGAGTTTTTCTTCAAGAGAAGCTAATTTCAGAATGTAGTTGAGTTTGTGCTTCCAGATACGGAAATTGTCAACGCTGCTGCTAATACGACACTTCGTTTTGAGTTCTGGATATACCAATTTGTGAGATTGTACTCATCTTCATTCTTCATTCCTCTTCGTCTGCACCAATTTTTAGGGTTTTTAGTAGTTTTTTACAGAGAGCGAAATGGGAGCTTTCAAAGAGGAGAGTTTTTTTTTTTTTTTTTTTTTCAGAAATTAAGGGTGTTAGTGTGCACGTCAGTGCTTATTCAGCAACCATTTGATGACGTGCCCGGCCACATCAACACCTATTTAATGATGTGTCAGCCACATCATTAATTACACATCAACACTTATTACTGATATATAAATGTGCACGTCACAGCTTATTCACCAACCATTCGATGACGTGCTCGACCACGTCAACATATATTCGATCACGTGTCGAGACACGTCAGGACTTATTTAAGCATGTCTGATGAGTCGGGTCGTTGACTCAGACAAATCGGGTCCATATTGAAGATTTGAATCAGACCCGAATGATGCAGCAAACAGAGGTTGATTCGGTGACGATGGATCGGATAAAGATGCTTTTTTTATACTGTTTTTGTTGTAATTCTTCGTTTCGGTTTCTGGGTATTTTTAAAGTGATGTTTTTTTTTTTTTTTTTCATTGTTTTGAGAGTTGCTGTGTGCGGTAGGTTTGCGTACATCAGAGCCGTTGAAGCTTGAAGAAGAAGAGCAAGCGCTATGTCTGTCTTCTCTGTTTTTGGTTTTTCAACATTTTCAATCACGCATTATCGCATACAGATAGAGAGCAATTTTTAAGGTTTCTGCTGGTTTTTTTGGAGCAAAGGAGAGAGACAGAGAAGAATCAAGTTCAAAATGTAGATTTTTGATATAAAAGTGAATAAAGTTGATTAATTTAACACCAATCAGGAACCAATTCTAGGGTGAAACTCAACTTTCAAAAGAATCAAAACCATCCAGTTGCAATCGAGTTGACCGGACACATCACGAGTCGACTCAGTACAGCACTGGGAACGCCATGAGTTGACTTCGTGCACGGATGGAGATACGAAATTCTCTAGCATGGACAATCCGCAAGAAATAAACCGATTGATTGAAATCCAATGAATGTACAATTACAGATTCTATCCAGCAGTGTAACCTATAAAAAATGTGTATTGATATGTTATTTCCAAATTATATGGACACAAAATTGTTGAAGAAGCAAATGTGTATTATTGGTAATCTATGAAAGTCATTTGAATATGCTACAATTACAAACATCAAGTAATGGGATGATGAACTTCCTCGAAACGGGTATGCTGGCATCGAAGCAAGAAACTCCTTCCGAGGCAAACAATTATCCAGTGAACTCACATTTGTAGCCGGTAATTGTCCCTTTTTTTGCAATAGAATGTTTTTCGGCGAAGAAACCAGCTGAAAAAGCATATGAATATGCATTCTATTGAATTGATTGGTACAATGTAGCTTGCTGACAACAATGCGGACGTGATGTGAAAAGAACTATCTGGCACCTGCCTTGACATTTTTACGGTCTAATATTACATTCAAGATCTTTCCTGGAACATAGATTCGTTTTTTGGTTGATTTCCCATCTAGAAACTTGGAAAGTTTTTCATCCACAGAAGCTAATCTGAAAGCTTCCTCCTCGGAACATCCTTCTTCGACCTGAATGGTACCTCTTGTCTTGCCATTGATTTGAATTGGGAGGACTATGGTGGTGTCCTTCAAATAATCAGGATTTGCCTGCAATTATATAAACAAATGAAAGAAAATGAGTAGAGATTACCACTCAGTGATTATGTAGTAGTATTTTAAAATCTGTCAGAGAATACGGAATAAAAGTACTGTGAAAACACAAGTCACATAATACCAAGAAGAGATATATTTTTTACCTTAGGAAAGGACTCATACGCCAATGAATTTGAGTGTCCAATGCGGAACCATAGCTCCTCAGCCATATGAGGTGCGTATGGTGAGAGCAATAAAACGAATGGTTCGATAATAGTTTTTGGATGTTTATCCCACTGTGACATGGAGAGGGAAAACATCAGGAGACTCTTAATGAGCAAAAGCTTGTGATTGCGAAATTTTGAAGAAACGAAAGAATCGAAGCAACAGAGCAGGAATGAAGAAGTTTTGAGTATAAAACCTTGTATGAGGCATTAATGAACTCCATCATTGCAGAAATACCAGTGTTGAACCGTGTTCCTTCAATTTCCTCCGTCACCTGCATCATAAAATCAACTTTTCAATTGGATGATGAAACACCGTTTCACAATTTCCATTCTATCTTCACGCTACAGCCACCTACAGCCACGATATAGATTGAAAGCAACATATAGACAGAACGGGAAGATAAACTCCTTAAAATTTGAGATACCTTTGCTATGCATTTATGCAGGGAACGCAGTTGCTCCAGAGTCGGTTTTTCATCAGTTACCACACTTCCATCGTTGAATGTACCATCAGGTAAAGGGGAACCAACGATCAGCCGCCAAGTTCTTCCTAAAAATCGATGGACGCCTTCAATACCACTAGTGTTCCATGTTTTAAAGTCCCTGGAAGCACAATGCAATCATTAGCAACATTACGTTTACATAAGAAAGACAACACCTTCGTTTGTATTTACCGTCGATAATTAAATTAAGTGATATCAGTTGTTACATAATACAAAGAAAACGTTACCGAAATGGCCCCATGAACATCTCATATAAGCGAAGAGAATCAGCACCATACTCTGAGACAACATCGTCAGGATTCACAACATTCCCCCTACTTTTACTCATTTTGTGGGCACGAGAAATTAAACGAATGTTTGGATCATCTTTCAGCACAAAAGAGTCCCCAGATTTGATAACCTTGATCAGAAAAATGTGAATTCGTAAAAAATCAACAAGATGAAATCCAAAACTAACAGCCTTATATCCACAGCAGCATATCATACAGGTACGGAAAAGAAAATATATCGATACATGGAAAAGAACATACTTTCTCCTCAGGAATGCTTTCCCGATGGTATTCACCCGACATTTCAGTCAAGTCAGCAGATACATAGTTTCCATCGGCATCTTTATATGCCGTATATTGAACCTGTGAATGGAAACATCAGAAGAAATCCAATGTCGATGTATTACAAACACATCGTAGAAGTAGCTATTCTTACTTCCCCAAGGATAAGCCCCTGGTTTATAACACACTTGAAGGGCTCTTTGGTTGACACGACACCGATATCATATAGAACCTGAAAATCAGAATGCAAATGAGTAATGTACCACTATAAGTAATAAAATGAACTTTTATTTGATTCCAAAGTATCTCCTTCAACAAGTGAAGAAATTTTTTTCTTATAGGTAGTCCAATTGATGAAAACTACATCATTCATAGACACGCTCAAACCTTGTGCCAGAATCTCGAATAAAGTAAGTGAAGAACTGCATGTTCAGCACCTCCAACATACACGTCAACCGGGCCCCAGTACCTGCAAGTAAAATATGTTTTCAGAAGCTCAGAAACCATAATAAACATTCGATCGAAAAAAATACAAGACAAATTAGTTTTTATTAAACATTAAGGGAATATTTTTGAGTTGGACAAAGTAGGTCTTACCTTTCTTTTGTCTTATCAACTAATTCATTGGAATTTTTTGGATCCATAAATCTCAGATAGTACCTGAAAATGATTAGGGAGAGAATTCAGAAAAAATAAAATAATAAAAAAAATAAAATAAAATAAAACCTAATACTGAATCAAATATGAGAAATTGGACTAAAGGTGCTTATTCCAATTGCTATATGACTTAAACCATGTCGAATAAAAATAGAAAATTCATTTTGGCGTCATTAAAAATGGTGGTTTTTAGATGGAAAATTATATTGTAAAACAGATCGAAATTTCTGCCAGAGAAGGAAAACAATGAGAAAAGCACCTAATAGAGAGATGTGGACTGATATAAAATTTACTAATGAGAGTGAAAAAGAATTACCAGCAAGAACCCGCCCATTGTGGCATGGTACTTGTCTCTCTTATAGCGGGTTTTCCAGATGAAGGATCAGTGGTTTCAACCTGAAAGTAAACCAAAGAAGTGTAAGAGGCAATGTTAGTTGTATTGCTAACAGAAATAAAGAGAAAGCGAGAAAAAGGAGAGAGGGAGTACAAAAGAAATGGGAAGAGACTGAATCAGAACTAATGATCACAATAGCTAGTTTATTTAGAATTCCGAAAGACCAGCGTAGGGTCGACACTAGTCACTTTACTATTACAATCAAAAGACATTAAGAAGATTATATCTGGAGATATGATCATGGAGCTAATAAATATAACAGTTTGCCTTGACACATAAACTTTGAAAAAGTTGAAATGCAAGACAACTCAGACAGGTGTTCATGATGCCCATGTTAACAGAAAGAAGAGAAAACGGAGATCCTATAATAGCCAATTCTTGCTTATCAACATAACTATAGAAAAGTTATACAATGTAAAGGACACCAACCAACACAACCATAGAGTACAAAATTTGGAAAAGTGGGAACTAAGAAAAAGAAAACATACCCAAGACTTCGCTTTTGATAGTGGTGGTTCCCCCGTCCCAGTGGGAGTGAAATCATCCAACTCGGGTAGGGTAAGGGGCAATTCAGTTTCATTGAGTGGAACACTCTCACTAGTGCCATCCAGGAAAATGACAGGGATAGGTTCTCCCCAATAACGTTGCCGAGCAAAAAGCCAGTCCCTCAACTTGTAGTTCACCTGAAAATGGGCAGGGAAATGCAAATTAACACAAAAAGTATCAAAGATGATACCTAATAACCCACTTTCCCTTCCTAGCATCAAAACTTCCTGCAATATTAAGGTCCGGATAAACTGAGAAAATAACCTTTTTCTTTCCATTTCCAGTTTTTTCAGCCCACTCAATAACTTTAGAAGCAGCTTCCTTGCAAGACAAACCATTGATATCAAGCCCTGTTGTCACATTTGATGAATTTATAATAGTGCCTTCACTGCAACTTTCATCATCTTGCTTCACAACCGGAAGTATTGGAATATCATAGTTCAAAGCAAACTCCTGGTCACGACTGTCATGGGCAGGCACAGCCATAATTGCTCCTGTTCCATAACTGAACTGATTACAAAGTTAACATACTTCCCTCGAATTGATGAATCTCTACAAGCATTCATCAGTGATTCAACAATAGAAAAATTGGAACAGTTGACATGTTTAGCTATAGTATGCTGACCGATAAACAGTTACATGGAATCTACGTAATAGATAACAGAATACGCACCTTCCCAAGACATAATCTGCAACCCATATTGGGATTGCTTCTCCATTTACAGGATTTCTTGCATAACCACCACTGAAGACCCCGGTTTTTTCCTTCTGAAGCTCAGTCCTCTTGAGTTCACTCTTTCTTAAGGCAATATCTTTGTATTCCTCCACCTGTGCCCATGAATCATCACCTTCTAATTACCTATGTTCAGAAAACCTTATAGAGAAAAATGCATAGGGAATTAGAGGAACGTACACATTTGCTCTGTTCTTTGGATACTAATGATGGCAACAAGATATGCTCAGGTGCCAAAACTAAATATCTGCATACAACAACTGATAAGAATAAATCTTAATCCAGGGAAAATATTAACGGGAACTTGCAGTATTACAACAAATGCATGAAGTTAATTAACTACAGAAAACAAACACAAAATCTATGAAGCTTACGTTGCTCCAAAGATGGTATCGGGCCTGGTGGTAAAAATAGTAATCTTTACGTCCCTCTCCTGACCATCACTGTCAAGTATGGGAAATTCCATCTGGGCCCCTTCTGACTTCCCTATCCAATTCCTTTGCATTTCCTTTAAACTTTCAGGCCAATCAACGTCATCTAAATCTTCAAGAAGGCGATCAGCATATTCCGTAATCTTGAGTATCCACTGCCTCATTGGCTGCTTGGTAATAAACAACGACACTGTAAAATTATAAAATCATTCAAACAATAGAAACAAGAGAAAAATTACCATAACTTGGAAACAAGAATTACATAACATTACAAACCATCAAATTAGCATACCTTTCTTATAACTGGATGGCCCCCACGCTCACTCACACCATCCACCACCTCCTCATTGGCTAAGACAGTGCCAAGAACAGGACACCAGTTGACTGGAACTTCAGCCTAAATCAAAATTACATGAACCATCATGTCAGGTTATTAGTCAAAACTGACGTAAGAAATTGTGAAATATAATTCTAAACCTGATATGCCAATCCTCTCTTTAGTAGCTGAAGAAAGATCCATTGGGTCCATTTATAAAAATCTGGTTCTATTGTGGAGATTTCACGGTCCCAATCATATGAGAAGCCCAACGATTTAAGCTGCAAAGTGAATGGTATATCAACAAAAAAAAATTCATAACCACCAAATAGTATGAGCAACAGGAATGAGTCATTAAAGCCATTATTATACAATTGATTTCTAGTTTTAGTAGTAATGCCTGCCCACAATCCCTCCAAGTCTACCAGTAGGTACACTCCACTCGTAAAGAATTTTTACAATGTGGGTGAGTAAAGGCCACTGGCCATCTATAGGAAGCTTTCTGCCACCATAACGGAATTGCGTTTCATAGCTCTCTAGAGATTAAGAGAGCTACGGTCCTTAAAGGAAAGGTCAAAATTCTTTTTTCTTTTTTTTAATGAACCACAAGCTACAAAATGAACGTTCACCATCAAGATCAAAGTACAACTATACAAATCCATTTCTCACACGAAACTGAATGAAAACTTAACCAAAATGTTGCATACAAGCATTCAGAGTCTTGAAGATTGAATTGGAACCATACAAACACACTGGTCAACAGATGTTCAAAGTTTTAGTTCAAGTTGAACTCCAATAGTTCAAGACAATGAATAAATTCTTGCAGTAAGTTGAAAAGTGGAACCATGTGTGAAATTGCAATGTGTAACAAAACCTCATGATTTCTCTAATCACTTAATCAGTGATTCACGACATACAAGAACTAGCCATATCTTTTACTTAATCAATTTCTAATGAGCAACAGGGAAAGTACATGACCTGGGTGCGGAAGCGATTAATGTTCCTCAATGTAGTGATTTTTGGATGAGTCCCCGTCTGTTCATTATGCAAGAAATCAACAAAAGAATTACTATCATGATATTACACAAGGATGTGAACCATATAATACCAAGATCGTAAAGCAAACCTCAATTGCGTATTGCTCAGCGGGCAATCCAAATGCATCCCATCCCATTGGGTGCAAAACATTGTAACCTTGCATTCGTTTTAACCTTGCAAGAATATCTGTGGCAGTGTATCCGAGTGGATGGCCTACATGTAACCCAGCTCCACTGCAACAACCATCAAATCCACAAACAAAACCCAATCAAGCCTCACGAGAAATGCGAATTCAACTACAAAAAAATGGAGCAGTAAACCCAGCAACTAAAATCTAGCATCATCAATCAACACGTTACAACAACTCAACCGAACTTAACCACAAACACAGCCAACTTACAACAAAATTCAAACAACCCCAGTTCATAAATTTTAACAACATAAACATATACAGCAATCAATTCATCATCATCAATCAAAATTGAATCCTCACATTTCTACCCTAAATTGCTTTCACCTTTCAACACAGACACAAATATACATACAGAGATATAGAGATAGAGAGAGACCTGGGATATGGGAACATGTCAAGAACATAGAACTTGGGTTTGGAGGTGTCAATTTCATCTGGGGTTCTAAAAGTTCGATTCTTTTCCCAAAAAGTCTGCCATTTTGGCTCAATTTCGTGAAACGGATAGGCTCTCTTCACCACTTGCTGCTGCTGCTTTTGTTTTTGCTCCTCAACGTCTTTCACTGAGCACCTAAATTTGCTCCTACTACCACCATAACTGAACAAACTGGTTCTCTTTATAGTAAACGTTGTGTACTTTTTATGGTGAAGTCTTTGTGGGGGTGAGAGAATTGTATGGTTTCGAGAAGAAAAGGAACGAGGAAGAAGTAGCTGGATTTGAATGTGCTGTGTGTTCATTTTTCTGGGACATGAGATTGAGAGTGAGTGAGTGAAGGAGAAGGGAACAGTTGTGGTGGATTGAAGCAGAAGTGGAGTTAGAGTAGTTCAGATAATGTAATTGTGTTCAACTGCGAATAGTTCAGATAATGTGGTTGTGTTGGCGGTTAAACTGATTTGTCTCTTATGCTTCCCTAGAGTAAATGAAAATATTGGGATATAAATTTTTAAGAATATCATAAAAATATTGGGAATTCAAGAATATTTTTTAGATTGAACCCTCCAAGATATAGAAAATATCGGAAATATTTTGATGAATGTATCGATATTTACTTGATTGGTTTAATTGGCTTTTTTGATGTTGTAAATAAAGAAATAAACCTCGATTTCAATGCAGGTTTATACATCTAGGTTGAAATTTATTAAAATAATACTAAAAATATTTAAAATATCTTTAAATTTCTATATTTGGAACATTTTCTCTAAGAGCATCTGACATAAGAAGCACAGATATTCCATTTGATGGAGGTAACTCGTATCGAACTTGTATCCACGTCGGATACTTCAGGATACGTATCCGATCCGCCAAATGGTGTATCCGTTGATTTTTTCACAAGTTTGACTGGAGGATACTTGGGAATACTTAAGGGATACTTTGAGGATACTTAGGGGATACTTAGAGGATACGTTTGAGGCAATATTATAATTATTTTAGTATAAAACGGGGTCAAATTATAATTTCAAAATATTAGGGTTCAAAATGAAATTATAAGGAAATTTTGTCTTTGATTCCATTGACATGAAGAATATCGGGATACTTGAGATTATAAACCTTTCTCTTGATGAACCAGAGTTAGATGCCGAATTATTTAGATCCTTTAACAATGTGAATGATGATAATGAAGTTAATTAGGAATTTAAAATATGTTTTATGAGTTTTTTTTAATGTATTATTTGGATTTTATAATATGTTATGGCTTATGTGATGTATGTTTTATTTGGATTTTGTAATATGTTCCACTTATGTGACATGTTTTATTTGGATCCTGTAATATGTTACATTGTTATGACTTATGTAGTTATGTGATATGTTTTATTTGGATTATGAATATGTTTTGATTTTGAATGAATTATCAAATATGTTTTTAAATATTATTATTATTTTTTAAATATAAATATATATTATTTTAATTGACATATCCTGCCGTATTCGTATCCTAGTTTTTGAAGATTTACCGTATCCTAGTATCGTGCCGTATCCGTATCCCGTATCTGTATCTGTATCCATGCTACATAGAGCATCTCCAAGAGGCTCCCTAAATCATGTCCTTAGCTAAAATAGGGAGTGAATTTGGTTTTAGAGCACTCTAAGGGGCTCCCTAAATGGCTCCCTACATTTGGAGAGTCTCTTATTTTAGAGAGTCACCAAGAGACTCTCCAAATGTAGGGAGCCATTTCAAGCTCTCTATCATCTCTCTCTTTTTTCTTTTTTTTTTTTAAATTATTTATAAGTTGATTGATCTTCTCTCTCTTATTTTTACAATTTAAAATAAAATAAAATAAATTTATTTCTATTTTAAATTTAAAAAATATTAAAATATTAATGACTAGCTATAATAGGGGGATGGTTGAAATGATCTCGTAAAAAGTTGCTAACTAAAAAGCCTAAAATAGTTTTTTAGCTAAAATAGCTAAAATTTAGAGAGCATGGTTGGAGATGCTCTTAGTGCGGTTATACTCTTTTTCCTTTACTTATATGATAAGGTTTGATTCTCATATTCATTTTATTATTTACCATTTAATCGTAATGTGTGAGGAAACCCTTCCTCGATAATTTTGATGATATTGTTTTTTTTAAGGATACTATTAGTCGAGTTAGGGGTGACTAGGGTGTGCTTGAATTTATTGAGATCAAATAGTACGAACACCGTTCCAATAACAACTTTCACAAACAAAGAAAAGGATTACACACACATCATCTAGCAAGTAACAATACAAAAATATAGAAGCCGCAGACCACTAATCCGCATAGTTGTCGAGGTACCAGTCCTAACCATTTTCTGCTTCTATTAGTTTTACTCTACTCTATATATATATATATATATATATATATATATAGGAATTATCCGGTGCAGAATCCCGGATAAAATTTGACTGTTATCAAGTGTGGAATCCCAGACCAAAGGTATGCAAGAATCACCATTTACATTTTTGCATCAATTGGACTGTTAGAAGCTGTAATTTTGTAATTTTTGTTTTTATGTTTGCTAAATTAATTTGAGATTCCTGGCTGAATTGGTGGAAATATGATCTTTTTTTATCAAGTGACATGCTTTTTGTGGTTGCAAACTTGCTTGATGCTTGATTGGGCTTTTTTGTAGCAAAAATGTTCATAAAAAATTCCGATAATAATCAAAGTGAAATTTGGTTGTAAATATGTTAAGCTAAGATTTTCAATGCAATAGTTTCAGAATCCACCGTTTTCTGTTTCAGACTTTCAGGTATTGTCATTGTTTTACTTCTTCCTTTAGAAGAGTTTACACGATTTATGTTTCTTGAACCATCAAATCCTATGCTTCATTCCTTCTATATACATCCTAACATCAAATAAATTCAAGAAAGAAAGAAAAAAAATTGCAACTCTAAATAAATTCTCATGGGGAATGTGATTTCTAATATTGAATTTGTTTGTCAACATTTGCAAATTAAGTTAATTGATAACTTCATCCATAAACAATAACGCAATTAGTAAAATATGCTGACATATAATAACATCAATTTGCACACAAGCTTCTATAGAAAAACTCCCCCAACTCAACCTCCTTCTAGTTATTTATTTACTCTTTTTTAGGCCTGATCTCGATCCCTTGGATAAGAAGGCAATCCTTCCAACAAGTTTTAACAGTCATTGACAATTCACCCTTTGCATCACACCCACTGAAAAATTCACCCAATTCACTTTCCAACCACCCATCTGCTCTCTTTTTCGGGAAGAAGCCATCATCTTCTCCGCCTAGGTGCACCTGATAAAGATAAATAGTTCGATTTTGGCCATTATTACTTGCTTCCAACAACCCATCTTCTCTCTTTTTCGGGACAAAGTCATCATCGTCTTCGTCATGGTGTACCCAATGAAGATAAATAGATCGATTTTGGCCATTATTACTCCTAGCAAGTCCGACAATGACTTCTGCCGGATTATCATCTACCCAAGATATAAGATTTTCAGCGAACACAAGGTAAGATACGTAAGTTGTCATCGGGGACAGAAGTGAAGTACTAATCTTGCCACCAAATACAAACGGGATCACGTCAAAACGTACTAACACCTCAGGGAACCTTTTTTTTTTTTAATGAATAAGAAATCAGTATTACTATAACAAGTTGGAAAAAAATACAACAACTATAAGAGGTCAAAGAATTAGGGAAGAAAACTTACCTGCAATTCGGGTATGCCAAAAAAATGCTGGGCGTCGGCTATGGTATAAAATTGCCACAACACCGGACAATCAAAACCAACCATATAAAGTTCCTTAGGCGATATCATGTAACATTTCTTCCCATTTGGGAGATCAAACCAAAAGCTCTGTTCAATACGTCAATTAAAAACAATCAGTAGCAAACAAACAACACACTCAATCAATTTACAAATATGAAATCCGAAATTCACCATAAATCGATCACATAACATACAAACACAAAATCTTAAAAATTTGAAATTACCAATCTGCCATTGTGAATGAGATTGTGACTGGTGAGGAGGTGGTAGAGCCCCTTCTTCGACAAACTGGAGATGGTAGACAGGTATTCAGCACCTAGGAAGCAGTCCCAAACGACATGGCAGCGGATCTGAATGTGGTTGACACACAAGCCAAGCGGCAAGCGTCACGAGGGGTGGTGAAGGAGATCACGGCCGCTATACAACCCTCTGGTAACACTAGCATCCCAGTCATCTCCACCAAAGCAGAGAAGGAATGGACAGGTTGGGACTTTTTTTTATTTTGTCTTGATAAACAAACAACTACAAGAAAGCCACACCAAAAACACAAGAAAACTAAGCAACGTTTAAAACATAAATCATCCTGGCAAACATCTTGCCAAAACTGATACCTTTTCGAAAATAAGGCTGCCGAAGCCGAGTCATGGGCCAACATGCTGAGACTAGTGATGATGGATTCCATCTTTTTCAGCGATCGAGAGACTAATATAAGTATATAAAATTTATCCTTTTTGTTTTGTTTTGTTTTCGTTTTTTTAGAACGTATTAATTATGCATTAAATATACAGTTATTATTTCCGAAAATAAATGTTTTTGAATTTTATTTATTCTTATAAATGGTAATAAATAAATACTTTTCAAAACAAATTAAAATATCAATTGTAAAATGTAAGTTGCCTTGCTCCGTGGGACTCGTGCTTGGAAGGTAGAGCAGTTACTTTGGAAGTTAGAACACCACCCTCGCAACTTGCGAGGGTTGCGAGGGTGGTGTTCTAACTTCCAAGGCAATGAGGGAGTGGGACTCTTGCTTGGAAGGCAGAGCAGTTGCCTTGCTCCATGGCCTCGGCTCATCGACATGTCTGTATCTTTGGAAGTTGAATATAGACACTGTAAACTAAAATCAAACCAGTTTGTGTTTAGATTCTACATATGAGTAGAATGTAGAAGACAACAAATCAACCACTTTTTGAATGTCTGAATCAAAATGCAAGGTTACATAAGTATGTGTATTATAGTGTAGCAAAAGTAATTTGTATCTAGTTATCTACACATCCTAAGTAACCAAAAAAACAGTAATACTTTTTCGTTTAAAAGACAGTAATACCCTTGGCGTGATGATGTGGTGGAAAATGATTGATCAAAAATTCAACCTAAGACGGATCGAACTTTGTGAGGACCCATCAAAAAGCCTTCCAAAGCCAATCACCCAAGAGATCAGACAGAGGTTTTCTGTCAGATCACCGAATCTATTTCTCGTGTTCTCATATTCATATTACAGCCATTTCTTCGTCATCAGAATCCAGTTCATACTCCGAATCTACATCATCAAAACTGGTTTTCTTGCCCAACACATCATCTTCGGAACTGGTGTCCTTGTTTAAGGCACTTCGGCGCTTCTTTGTAGTTCTCTTATTCTTGGAGAATCCACCCAGCCGTTTTCTACTCAAAGCCTCCGATCTCATTTGGGATGACCTTAGATTTTCTCTTACACTCTGGTGTGCTATTTGCTTTGTATCATCAGAGTTCAAGGCTTCTCGAACCCCACTTTTTGACACAAGCCTAGATACATTCGAGGCTCCACGTAGCCTCTGAAATTTGTCATCAGAGTAACCATCGAAACCTTCTTGCTTCACGATCATAGAAGCCATTTTCACTGCAGATGAAACACAAAAATAATCATTATCTAAAATAAGCAACAATGTCTACATCCTACTTATCAAAATCAAGCCAAAATAATTCTTCTTTATTTCAATATCAAAAATCTATAACCCAATTTTCTCCTGGAAAATATACAAAACAAGCTATGTCTATCAAACCAACCACTTTAATAATCTGTTTGATAGCATAAAAGCAAAGCTACAACTGTAATAACTTCAATTCAACTGCCAAATTACATGCCAACAAAAACATCATCACTGGAAGACTCAAACGAAACCAATTTCTTGGCCTAGAAAATTTCCCCAGTCAAGAAATTTTCCCTGGAACCAAACAGAACCCAGATAGATTACATGTCAAACAAACAATGCACTTTGGATTATTTTTGTATCATTGTAGAATTCAGACAATGAAACACAGCACTTTGGATTTTCTGATGCTATGAATTGAGAGTACATACATGTCACATTCCATGTCCGTACAAAAAAAATAAAAATAAGATTTAGATAATTAGACAGTGTTGGTGCAAGAAATAATGTAAAGATTAATGTGGTAATTAAGGTTTCTTACTAAGAGCTTGTGTCCATCGACGGCCTTTATCTGTAGAAAACCTGCTTGGAGGGACCTCAAATGGATCCCCACAGGTATAACCTGGAACACCAATACTGAAATTTACAGGCATCGTGAAACCTGTCTAATTTACGACACCACCAACATTCATCTGGAAAGTTGAAGAAGATTTGGAAGGATCCTATGACATGGAAGTTAGAACACCACCCTTGCAACAATTCTTGGTCTGTTGATTGTAAGGTGCTCCAGGCAAAAGATCGACAATGACAGGCCTCTTTTCGCAACAATGAGGGAGTGGGACTCTGGCTTGGAAGGCAGAGCAGTTGCCTTGCTCAGTGGCCTGGCTCCCACCATGCTCCATATTACTTCATCTGCTGACCATGCCCAACTCACTCTCCAACAAGGCTCATCGACATGTCTATATTGTAACCTTGCATATGTTTTAACCTTGCAAGAATATCTGTGGCGGTGTATCCGAGTGGATGGCCTACATGTAACCCAGCTCCACTGCAACAACCATCAAATCCACAAACAAAATCCAATCAAACCTCGATAGAAAAGCAAATTCGACTAAGAAAATGCAACAGTAAACCCAGCAAACTAAAATCTAGCATCATCAATCAACACATTACATTACAACAACTAAAACCACAAAATGTAAACCGAACTTAAACATAAAAACAACCAACTTACTACAAAATTCAAACAACCCCAGTTCATAAATTTTAACAACATAAACATATATAACAACCAATTCATCATCAAGAATCAAAATTGAATCCTCACATTTCTACCCTAAATTGCTTTCACCTTTTACCACAGACACAAATATACATACACAGAGAGAGAGACCTGGGATATAGGAACATGTCAAGAACCTAGAACTTGGGTTTGGAGGTATCAATTTCATCTGGGGTTCTAAAAGTTTGATTCTTTTCCCAAAAAGTCTGCCATTTTGGCTCAATTTCGTGAAACGGATGCGCCCTCTTCACCACTTGTTGCTGCTGCTTTTGTTTTTGCTCCTCAACGTCTTTCACTGAGCTCCTAAATTTGGTCCTACTACCACCACTGCCACCGTAACTGAACAAACTGGTTCTCTTTATAGTAAAAGTTGTGAACTTTTTATGGTGAAGTCTTTGTGGTGGTGAAAGAACTTGATGGTTTCGAGAAGAAAAGGACTGAGGAAGAAGTAGCTGGATTTGAATGTGTTGTGTGTTCATTTTTCTGGGGCATGAGATTGAGAGCGAGTGAGTGAAGAGCAAGGGAATAACAGTTGTGGTGGACTGAAGCAGGAGAAAATCTTCCATAGGTCCCTCTTACATCTGATGTGTGTGAGACGGATCCAATAAAAGAGTGACATCTGTCACAGTTACAAAAATTTAAATTTTTTATTTTTTCACCAATAACACAGTGACAAGTGGCTAAGGCTTTGTTTGGGATAGCTTTCCAGAGGCTAGGAAGCTCTTTTGAGACCCAAAAGCCACTTTTGGGGCTGTTTGGGTAAAATAGGAAAAGAGCTTCTTAACCTTGGAAGCTCTTTTACAAGAAGCATCAACATAGATGCTTCCTTGGAAGGGCTTCTAGGAAGCTAAATGAACAGTTAAATGAAACTTTTATATTACCAATTTTACCCTTCTTGGGATAAATAACAAATCAAAAATTTCACTTGTATCTCACACACTCGTTTACACAGAACACGTTTTTCCCCTCTTTCACATGAACCCTAGTTGAAATTTTCATCTAAATCTCCTCAAATCCTTTCACCATTCCTTTCTCTTCATCGCGGTCAACTCATTCAGTACGTAATGAATTCCATTAAGCTTGCTGCGAAGGTCATCACCGCCGCAAAGATCTTCGTTAACCTCCCAATCCAGCACCAATCTTGTCAACCTCCTCTCTCTCTCTAGCTTCTATTGAAATTTTGATACAAATGTAACAAGTTATGGGTACTGAGTTTATGGGTTCTATGTATTTGAAGATAGAGATGTAAAATGAATTTGTGCGATACTTTAATTAGGGTTTTGGTTTGTGTAATTGAATAAGAGGTGGGTCTGGTTTCGAATTCCAGAATTGTTGGTTTTTCATTGTGTTTCTAGGATTCTTTGTGTAAAATACGGATTTCAATTGAATTGAAAGCATAGAAAAAATAGACAAACTAGAAGCAGAAGAGGAAAAGAAGAGAAACCAAGCAAGAGAAGAAGAAGAAAAAAAATCAAATCCATTCTGGATTCTTAAAATAATAAGATCGAGAGAAACATCCCCAAAAGATTTTTTTTATTTTTTTATTTTTTAATGTGAATCTGTTTTGGATTTGTTAATTTTAAGTACATACGCTGGATTTTTGGGTGAAAAGTTTTGGATTTATATTGAATTTTTGTATTTGTTTGTTTATTTGTTCATTTTATTTTTTTAATTTGTATTTGTTTTGGTTAGTAGTAAATAAAATAATCCAATCTCCATTTACAACAAATCCTGACTTGATTTTAGTGGAAATAGATGAAAATGACCACCCTCAGTTTTCAAAAACCAAAAATAGTCACCGATGGAAATATTTGCTTTAATGGTCATTCTTGGATTTCACTTTCTCCGAAATAGCCTCTCAAAGACCAAAATACCCTTTCTATTTAAATCTTATGAAAGGACCAAATTGCCCATTAAGATTTCTAAGGGACTAAACTACCCTTCCACACTAAAACTTCCAATCTACCCTGTTCTTCGTTCCATTCTTTTTCTCACCATTAAGGGAATTTTTTCCCAAACGAAACCTAACCTAATTCGATCCAATCTACCCTATTCTTCGTTCCATTCTTCGACTTCTCACAATAAAGGGAATTTTTCCTCCAACCAAATCTAACCTAATTCGTCTTTGACCTCTCACCGGACGCCATTTGCGAGTTTCGTGGTGGTGGGTCTTCGTGCTTCGACGGGCTTCGTAGGTCTTTGTGGAGGTCTTCATGGTTCGCCGGGCTTCGTAGATCATTGATTGGAATTCTTCACCATTTCCACTTTGAAGATCAAAATCGAAGGCGAAGTTAATGCCCTAAATTTGTTTTAAATTCTTCACTGAGATTGTGTACTACTTTTTACAAATGTATGGAATGCATTATTTTTGGGTTTCGTTTCATGCATTTTTTAAACCCTTAATTCTGTTTCTGAAACTGTGATATTATTCATATTGAATTACTCCTGTCGCTGTTCAATTAAGAAATATTTATGAAATTTGCTTTCGATTTCTTGTCTTGTATGATTTGCAAGTGCCAATTTTGGGATTTTTTTTTCAAAGCTTACGTGACTACAAATTTTAGAATGTTTAGTTGCCATATGAACTTTAATTGCTTACAGCTTACATAATTACATATCTACGCAATTCTTCTTTTCGATTTCTTGAAGTTGTTAATGTAAAATGGGAGGTTGGTTTACGGTAAATTGATGTATTTTACTTTACTTCAACCTTAAGTTGCTCTGCAGCTAGTTTTACATGAAAAGAATCCTCTTAAAATTGTTGAAAATTTAGGCTCTGATATATTCTTGCAGTCTTTTCATGAGGTTCCACCTTATGGATTATGTGAGAGCTAGATGCTAGTTGATCTTGTAGGAGGCTATAGTCTCATTCTTTTTGCGTATAAATGATGAACTGGTTGAACAGCTCTATGTTGCCATTGCCAGAAGAATAAGTATGTCCTGCAATTTTTATTTGAATAGTTTCAGATGTTCATCCTGTTATCAAAATTGGCACAGTACAATTGCTTGGAATCATATCTAATAGTTGGAATAATTTTTATTTGGAATCATTTCAAAATTGGCCAGTATAATTGCTTGGAATCATTTCAAAATTGGCAGTACAATTTTTATTTGTTTTGAATGGTAATTGGTTTAAATAGCCTTTTTGTTCCTTACTTTTTATGCTGGGAAGTTGAAGACAGCTTGAGAAAGAACTAGTGATAGTTTAGATACAATGAATATGCAATATGGACCTGTCTTGAGAGGAGTTTTGTGGAATATATTTAATTTGTTAATTTTATTTTATTCTCTGTTTGTTCGTGTGCTTTGTACTAGGTTGAAAGGTATGCCCATAAACGCACTGTGTTCTGAATTTTACACAATGGGGTGGCTAAAACATGCTTATAGTATGCCTGTGAACCCTGTTCCAAAACTATAAACATGGAACATTCCTGATGAAATTCGTGATCGCATTGTATTGCCATGGAAGAAAAAGCGTTTGACAGGAAGACCTTGAGGACACCATCTGCTGGGGAGTTTCAAAAGAAAAAATAGTGTATGAATTGTGGTGAAAAAGGTCACAACAAAAGAAGCTGCCCAAAACCATTATCTAGCACAAGCAAACTAGTAAAAAGGCACGTGCTTGTAGCATTTGCAAGAAAGAAGAGCATAATAGATTGAAGTGCCCAGATAAGGCACCAAACACTAGTTCAGATGACACAGACGATGAAATCATTGACTGTTAGGTATATTTTGAAAAACTCATCTTGGACGGTTAATTTGAGTATGTATCATCACTATTTGTAGCACATTAATATTCATTTATGAGGAAATATTAAGTTTAAGTTTATTTGATGTATATATTATAACTGATTATGTTCTTGTTATGTTGTATGTGAAAACTTGGTATTTATGTTTTTTGGAATATATTTGCAAACAGGTGGTTGTGAATATCTGTGGTGTTGTGTTGTATTTGAAAACTTGGTATATGTGTTTTCTGGAATATATTTGCAAATAGGTGGTGGCAAATATTTATGGTGTTATAGTATGTGAGAATTTGGTATTTATGTTTTCTGGAATTTATTTGCAAACAGGTGGTTGCGAATATCTGTGGTGTTGCGTTGTATGTGAAAACTTAGTATACATGTTTTGTGGAACATATTTGCAAATAGAGGGTGACGTATATTTGTGGTATTGTGTTCTATGTGAAAACTTGGTATTTATGTTGGAAAAGCTAAAAAACCGGGTTTAAAATGAAATACACCGGGCTGAAAAGATTTGACTCCTGGGCTTAACAGATAAAAAACCGAGCTTAAAATGAAATACCCCTATTGGGAGTCTAATTAAATTAGGTGACATTATCCAAAATAAGGGTATGACAAACAAATATTTAAACAAACATGATCCAATATAATAATATATAAAAAAAAAAGGTTGGTCGATGCACATACAGAATCCTGAAATCAAAAGATTGATTATAGGGATCAGAAGATTAATACCCGAGAATAAAAGATTGACTCCCGAGCTTAAAATGAAATACAACATTTGACAGTCTGATTAAAGTAGGAGACATTATCCAAAATAAGAGCATGACATACCAATATCTAAACAAGCATGACCCACTGAAATAATGAATGAATGAATAAAAAAGGTTGGTCGATGCACATACAGAATCTCGGGCTTAAAAGATTGATTATCGGGCTTAAAGGATTAATACCGAGCTTAGAAGATTAATACCCGGGACCAAAAGATTGACTTCCGGGCTCAGAAGATAAAGAACCGGGCTTAAAATGAAATACCCCTATTGGGAGTCTAATTAAATTAGGAGACATTATCCAAAAAAAAGGCATGCCATACAAGTATATAAAAAACATTATTTACTGTAATAAATAAAAAAAGTATTTAATATTTTATGATAGCCACCCGAATCTACTACACAAGCCATCGTTTACTTATTACACTTAATATTTTATAGGAGTTGTGGACTTGGTCTCCCGGACTTGCTTTCTAAAACTTTGATCCAACACTAAAGGATTGCTACCTCATGCGGGAAGCCTGCTGTAGTGTCGGAAAGCTAATTAAAATGTCAGAGTACTAAAATTTAATAGAAAACATAAGTACCGGGCTTAGAAGATTAATACCCGAGCCCAAAAGATTGACTCCCGAGCTCAGAAGATAAAGGACCGGGCTTAAAATGAAATACCCCTATTGGGAGTCTAATTAAATTAGGAGACATTATCCAAAACAAAGGCATGTCATATAGGTATATAAAAAACATTATTTACTGCAATAAATAAAAAAAGTATTTAATACTTTATGATAGCCACCCGAATCTACTACACAAGTCATCGTTTACTCATTACACTCAATATTTTCTATGAGTTGTGGACTTGGTCTCTCGGACTCGCTTTCTAAATCTTTGATCCAACACTAAAGGATTGCCACCTCAAGCGGAAAGCCTCCTGTTCTGTCGGAAAGCTAACTAAAATATCAGAGTACTAAAATTTAATCGAAAACATAAGTACCAGGCTTAGAAGATTAATACCCGGGCCCAAAAGATGGACTCTCGGGCTCAGAAGATAAATGACCGGGCTTAAAATGAAATACCCCTATTGGGAGTCTAATTAAATTAGGAGTCATTATCCAAAACAAAGGCATGCCATACAAGTATATAAAAAACATTATTTACAGTAATAAATAAAAAAAGTATTTAATATTTTATGATAGCCACCCGAATCTACTACACAAATTCCTCATTTACTCATTACACTTAATATTTTCTAGGAGTTGTGGACTTGGTCTCCCGGACTCGCTTTCTAAAACTTTGATCAAACACTAAAGGATTGCCACCTCATGCGGGAAGCCTCCTGTTGTGTCGGAAAGCAAATTAAAATATCAGAGTACTAAAATTTAATCGAAAACATAAGTACCGTGCTTAGAAGATTAATACTCGGGCCCAAAAGATTGACTCCCGGGCTTAGAAGATAAAGGACCGGGCTTAAAATGAAATACCCATATTACAAGTCTCATTAAATTAGGAGTCATTATCCAAAACAAAGGCATGCCATACAAGTATATAAAAAACATTATTTACTGTAATAAATAAAAAAAGTATTTAATATTTTATGATAGCCACCCGAATCTACTACACAAATTCCTCATTTACACATTACACTTAATATTTTCTAGGAGTTGTGGACTTGGTCTCCCGGACTCGCTTTCTAAAACTTTGATCCAACACTAAAGGATTGCCACCTCATGCAGGAGTCCTCCTGTTGTGTCGGAAAGCTAATTAAAATATCAGAGTACTAAAATTTAATAGAAAACATAAGTACCGGCTCATAAGATTAATACCCGGGCCTAAAAGATTGACTCCCGGGCTCAGAAGATAAAGAACCGGGCTTAAAATGAAATACCCCTATTGGGAGTCTAATTAAATTAGGAGACATTATCCAAAACAAACACATGCCATACAAGTATATAAAAAACATTATTTACTGTAATAAATTAAAAAAGTATTTAATATTTTATGATAGCCACCCGAATCTACTACACAAGTCATCGTTTACTCATTACACTTAATATTTTCTAGGAGTTGTGGACTTGGTCTCCCGGACTCGCTTTCTAAAACTTTGATCCAACACTAAAGGATTGCCACCTCATGCAGGAAGCCTCCTATTGTGTCGGAAAGCTAGTTACAATATCAGAGTACTAAAATTTAATCGAAAACATAAGTACTGGGCTTAGAAGATTAATACTCGGGCCCAAAAGATTGACTCCCGGGCTCAGAAGATAAAGAACCGGGCTTAAAATGAAATACCCCTATTGGGAGTCTAATTAAATTAGGAGACATTATCCAAAACAAAGGCATGTCATATAGGTATATAAAAAACATTATTTACTGTAATAAATATAAAAAGTAATTAATATTTTATGATAGCCACCCGAATCTACTACACAAGTCCTCGTTTACTCATTACACTTAATATTTTCTAGGAGTTGTGGACTTGGTCTCCTGGACTCGCTTTCTAAAACTTTTATCCAACACTAAAGGGATTGCCACCTCATGCGGGAAGCCTCATGTTGTGTCGGAAAGCTAATTAAAATATCAGAGTACTAAAATTTAATCGAAAACATAAGTACCGGGCTCATAAGATTAATACCCAGGCCTAAAAGATTGACTCTCGGGCTCATAAGATAAAGAACCGGGCTTAAAATGAAATACCCCTATTGGGAGTCTAATTAAATTAGGAGACATTATCCAAAACAAAGGCATGCCATACAAGTATATAAAAAACATTATTTACTGTAATAAATAAAAAAAGTATTTAACATTTTATGATAGCCACCCGAATCTACTACACAAGTCATCGTTTACTCATTACACTTAATATTTTCTAGGAGTTGTGGACTTGGTCTCCCGGACTCGCTTTCTAAAACTTTTATCCAACACTAAAGGATTGCCACCTCATGCAGGAATCCTCCTGTTGTGTCGGAAAGCTAATTAAAATATCAGAGTACTAAAATTTAATAGAAAACATAAGTACCGGCTCATAAGATTAATACCCGGGCCTAAAAGATTGACTCCCGGGCTCAGAAGATAAAGAACCGGGCTTAAAATGAAATACCCCTATTGGAAGTCTAATTAAATTAGGAGACATTATCCAAAATAAAGGCATGCCATACAAGTATATAAAAAAACATTATTTACTGTAATAAATAAAAAAAGTATTTAATATTTTATGATAGCCACCCGAATCTACTACACAAGTCATCTTTTACTCAATACACTTAATATTTTCTAGGAGTTGTGGACTTGGTCTCCTGGACTCGCTTTCTAAAACTTTTATCCAACACTAAAGGGATTGCCACCTCATGTGGGAAGCCTCCTGTTGTGTCGGAAAGCTAATTAAAATATCAGAGTACTAAAATTTAATCAAAAACATAAGTACCGGGCTCATAAGATTAATACCCGGGCCTAAAACATTGACTCCCGGGCTCAGAAGATAAAGAACCGGGCTTAAAATGAAATACCCCTATTTGGAGTCTAATTAAATTAGGAGACATTATCCAAAATAAAGGCATGCCATACAAGTATATAAAAAACATTATTTACTGTAATAAATAAAAAAAGTATTTAATATTTTATGATAGCCACCCGAATCTACTACACAAGTCATCGTTTACTCATTGCACTTAATATTTTCTAGGAGTTGTGGACTTGGTCTCCCGGACTTGCTTTCTAAAACTTTGATCCAACACTAAAGGATTGCCACCTCATGCGGGAAGCCTCCTGTTGTGTCGGAAAGATAATCAAAATATTAGAGTACAAAACTTTAATAGAAAACATAAGTACCGGGCTTAGAAGATTAATACCCGGGCCCAAAAGATTGACTCCCGGGCTTAGAAGATAAAGGACCGGGCTTAAAACGAAATACATCTATTGGGAGTCTAATTAAATTAGGACACATTATCCAAAACAAAGGCATGCCATACAGGTATATAAAAAACATTATTTATTGTAATAAATAAAAAAAGTATTTAACATTTTATGATAGCCACCCGAATCTACTACACAAGTCATCGTTTACTCATTACACTTAATATTTTCTAGGAGTTGTGGACTTGGTCTCCCGGACTCGCTTTCTAAAACTTTTATCCAACACTAAAGGATTGCCACCTCATGCAGGAATCCTCCTGTTGTGTCGGAAAGCTAATTAAAATATCAGAGTACTAAAATTTAATAGAAAACATAAGTACCGGCTCATAAGATTAATACCCGGGCCTAAAAGATTGACTCCCGGGCTCAGAAGATAAAGAACCGGGCTTAAAATGAAATACCCCTATTGGGAGTCTAATTAAATTAGGAGACATTATCCAAAATAAAGGCATGCCATACAAGTATATAAAAAAACATTATTTACTGTAATAAATAAAAAAAGTATTTAATATTTTATGATAGCCACCCGAATCTACTACACAAGCCATCGTTTACTTATTACACTTAATATTTTATAGGAGTTGTGGACTTGGTCTCCCGGACTTGCTTTCTAAAACTTTGATCCAACACTAAAGGATTGCTGCCTCATGCGGGAAGCCTGCTTTAGTGTCGGAAAGCTAATTAAAATGTCAGAGTACTAAAATTTAATAGAAAACATAAGTACCGGGCTTAGAAGATTAATACCCGAGCCCAAAAGATTGACTCCCGGGCTCAGAAGATAAATGACCGGGCTTAAAATGAAATACCCCTATTGGGAGTCTAATTAAATTAGGAGACATTATCCAAAACAAAGGCATGTCATACAGGTATATAAAAAACATTATTTACTGTAATAAATAAAAAAAGTAAATAATATTTTATGATAGCCACCCGAATCTATTACACAAGTCCTCGTTCACTCATTACACTTAATATTTTCTAGGAGTTGTGGACTTGGTCTCCTGGACTCGCTTTCTAAAACTTTTATCCAACACTAAAGGGATTGCCACCTCATGCGGGAAGCCTCCTGTTGTGTCGGAAAGCTAATTAAAATATCAGAGTACTAAAATTTAATCGAAAACAAAAGTACCGGGCTCATAAGATTAATACCCAGGCCTAAAAGATTGACTCCCGGGCTCAGAAGATAACGAACCGGGCTTAAAATGAAATACCCCTATTGGGAGTCTAATTAAATTAGGAGACATTATCCAAAACAAAGGCATGCCATACAAGTATATAAAAAACATTATTTACTGTAATAAATAAAAAAAGTATTTAATATTTTATGATAGCCATCCGAATCTACTACACAAGCCATCGTTTACTTATTACACTTAATATTTTATAGGAGTTGTGGACTTGGTCTCCCGGACTTGCTTTCTAAAACTTTGATCCAACACTAAAGGATTGCTACCTCATGCGGGAAGCCTGCTGTAGTGTCGGAAAGCTAATTAAAATGTCAGAGTACTAAAATTTAATAGAAAACATAAGTACCGGGCTTAGAAGATTAATACCCGAGCCCAAAAGATTGACTCCCGAGCTCAGAAGATAAAGGACCGGGCTTAAAATGAAATACCCCTATTGGGAGTCTAATTAAATTAGGAGACATTATCCAAAACAAAGGCATGTCATATAGGTATATAAAAAACATTATTTACTGCAATAAATAAAAAAAGTATTTAATACTTTATGATAGCCACCCGAATCTACTACACAAGTCATCGTTTACTCATTACACTCAATATTTTCTATGAGTTGTGGACTTGGTCTCTCGGACTCGCTTTCTAAATCTTTGATCCAACACTAAAGGATTGCCACCTCAAGCGGAAAGCCTCCTGTTCTGTCGGAAAGCTAACTAAAATATCAGAGTACTAAAATTTAATCGAAAACATAAGTACCAGGCTTAGAAGATTAATACCCGGGCCCAAAAGATGGACTCTCGGGCTCAGAAGATAAATGACCGGGCTTAAAATGAAATACCCCTATTGGGAGTCTAATTAAATTAGGAGTCATTATCCAAAACAAAGGCATGCCATACAAGTATATAAAAAACATTATTTACAGTAATAAATAAAAAAAGTATTTAATATTTTATGATAGCCACCCGAATCTACTACACAAATTCCTCATTTACTCATTACACTTAATATTTTCTAGGAGTTGTGGACTTGGTCTCCCGGACTCGCTTTCTAAAACTTTGATCAAACACTAAAGGATTGCCACCTCATGCGGGAAGCCTCCTGTTGTGTCGGAAAGCAAATTAAAATATCAGAGTACTAAAATTTAATCGAAAACATAAGTACCGTGCTTAGAAGATTAATACTCGGGCCCAAAAGATTGACTCCCGGGCTTAGAAGATAAAGGACCGGGCTTAAAATGAAATACCCATATTACAAGTCTCATTAAATTAGGAGTCATTATCCAAAACAAAGGCATGCCATACAAGTATATAAAAAACATTATTTACTGTAATAAATAAAAAAGTATTTAATATTTTATGATAGCCACCCGAATCTACTACACAAATTCCTCATTTACACATTACACTTAATATTTTCTAGGAGTTGTGGACTTGGTCTCCCGGACTCGCTTTCTAAAACTTTGATCCAACACTAAAGGATTGCCACCTCATGCAGGAGTCCTCCTGTTGTGTCGGAAAGCTAATTAAAATATCAGAGTACTAAAATTTAATAGAAAACATAAGTACCGGCTCATAAGATTAATACCCGGGCCTAAAAGATTGACTCCCGGGCTCAGAAGATAAAGAACCGGGCTTAAAATGAAATACCCCTATTGGGAGTCTAATTAAATTAGGAGACATTATCCAAAACAAACACATGCCATACAAGTATATAAAAAACATTATTTACTGTAATAAATTAAAAAAGTATTTAATATTTTATGATAGCCACCCGAATCTACTACACAAGTCATCGTTTACTCATTACACTTAATATTTTCTAGGAGTTGTGGACTTGGTCTCCCGGACTCGCTTTCTAAAACTTTGATCCAACACTAAAGGATTGCCACCTCATGCAGGAAGCCTCCTATTGTGTCGGAAAGCTAGTTACAATATCAGAGTACTAAAATTTAATCGAAAACATAAGTACCGGGCTTAGAAGATTAATACTCGGGCCCAAAAGATTGACTCCCGGGCTCAGAAGATAAAGAACCGGGCTTAAAATGAAATACCCCTATTGGGAGTCTAATTAAATTAGGAGACATTATCCAAAACAAAGGCATGTCATATAGGTATATAAAAAACATTATTTACTGTAATAAATATAAAAAGTAATTAATATTTTATGATAGCCACCCGAATCTACTACACAAGTCCTCGTTTACTCATTACACTTAATATTTTCTAGGAGTTGTGGACTTGGTCTCCTGGACTCGCTTTCTAAAACTTTTATCCAACACTAAAGGGATTGCCACCTCATGCGGGAAGCCTCATGTTGTGTCGGAAAGCTAATTAAAATATCAGAGTACTAAAATTTAATCGAAAACATAAGTACCGGGCTCATAAGATTAATACCCAGGCCTAAAAGATTGACTCTCGGGCTCATAAGATAAAGAACCGGGCTTAAAATGAAATACCCCTATTGGGAGTCTAATTAAATTAGGAGACATTATCCAAAACAAAGGCATGCCATACAAGTATATAAAAAACATTATTTACTGTAATAAATAAAAAAAGTATTTAATATTTTATGATAGCCACCCGAATCTACTACATAAGCCATCGTTTACTTATTACACTTAATATTTTATAGGAGTTGTGGACTTGGTCTCCCGGACTTGCTTTCTAAAACTTTGATCCAACACTAAAGGATTGCTACCTCATGCGTGAAGCCTGCTGTAGTGTCGGAAAGCTAATTAAAATGTCAGAGTACTAAAATTTAATAGAAAACATAAGTACCGGGCTTAGAAGGATTAATACCCGGTCCCAAAAGATTGACTCCCGGGCTCAGAAGATAAAGGACCGGGCTTAAAATGAAATACCCCTATTGGGAGTCTAATTAAATTAGGAGACATTATCCAAAACAAAGGCATGCCATACAGGTATATAAAAAACATTATTTACTGTAATAAATAAAAAAAGTATTTAATATTTTATGATAGCCACTCGAATATACTACACAAGTCATCGTTTACTATTACACTTAGTTTTTTCTAGGGGTTGTGGACTTGGTCTCCCGGACTCGCTTTCTAAAACTTTGATCCAACACTAAAGGGATTGCCACCTCATGCGGGAAACCTCTTGTTGTGTCGGAAAGCTAATTAAAATATTAGAGTACTAAAATTTAATCGAAAACATAAGTACCGGGCTTAGAAGATTAATACCCGGGCCCAAAAGATTGACTCCCGTGCTCAGAAGATAAAGGACCGGGCTTAAAATGAAATACCTCTATTGGGAGTCTAATTAAATTAGAAGACATTATCCAAAACAAAGGCATGCCATACAGGTATATAAAAAACATTATTTATTGTAATAAATAAAAAAAGTATTTAATATTTTATGATAGCCACCCGAATCTGCTACAGAAGTCATCATTTACTCATTACACTTAATATTTTCTAGGAGTTGTCGACTTGGTCTCCCGGACTTGCTTTCTAAAACTTTGATCCAACAATAAAGGATTGCCACCTCATGCGGGAAGCCTCCTGTTGTGTCGAAAAGCTAATTAAAATATCAGAGGTACTGAAATTTAATCGAAAACATAAGTACCAGGCTCATAAGATTAATACCCGGGCCTAAAAGATTGACTCCCGGGCTCAGAAGATAAAGAACCGGGCTTAAAATGAAATACCCCTATTAGGAGTCTAATTAAATTGGGAGACATTATCCAAAACAAAGACATGCCATACAGGTATATAAAAAACATTATTTACTGTAATAAATAAAAAAAGTATTTAATATTTTATGATAGCCACCCGAATCTAATACACAAGTAATCGTTTACTCATTACACTTTGTAAGGTTCATGATTTGTATTGGCTTGATTCCATTGCAAAACGCTTTATATTTGTATTAGTTGTTGCTTAGGATATTCTTGAAAGAAAAGAAGCTTAAAAGTTGAAGTGCAACGTCTAGTGCAAATGTTGTCTTCAAGAGGTGAAAGCATCAACGGTATATCTAGACTTTCATCCTCTTGCAAGGCGTAAGCGCACACACACACAATTCATACATGTGTGTCCTTGCATCGTAGTTCAAATATTTGGTATAACACATTCACACACTTTTGAGTATGCACATGCATTGGTCTCTTATAGACAAACATTGTAGAATTGCATGCTTTGTGACTATCTCTTTGATATGGCATGCTTGTGTGAATTTGTGTTTATTTGTTTGCGTTTCTTGTATTTTCGACTTGAACATGTTCTTATTTGATTCCTTATTGAGTCCCAATGATTTCGGTTACTCATTCATAAGGTTTCGAGTCCAAACGATGTAGCTACGCTACTTTGCTTTCTCTTTCGTTGAGTTGACTTCATCATCATTTTTCGAGATGATTTTTCAACCATTTTTCAAAGTTTTATAGTGGTAGTCGTGCGTGAGGAATTCACAGTTTGTAATCCGAAAACGGATTCAAAATCGGAGTTCGGATGCCCAAGATACTGCTAAAGAACGTGAGGGACCGCGCGAGAGGCAAGCATGGCCAAAGGCCATGCATTGGCCACCACGTGTGGAGGCCGTAGGACCCACGGCCAGAGCACCCCTCTGGTCCCGTGTGGCCCACACGCCCCACACGGGGTGCTGATGTGGCAGCCTCTGATTGGCTCACATCTTCCTCTCTCTTCTCCATCTCTTTTCCCTCCATTTATATTCGAAATCCCGTACATAATTCTTTAACAATTTTTGATTTCTTATTTTGATCATATCTCTCTCATTTCAACTCCGAATTGAGTGATTCAAAAACCAAAATTATTGGTCTTGAAGAGAGCTACAAACCCCAAGCATTTTTAGAGCCATTTGAGTTCGTCATTTTTCCCAGTGATCTGATTTCAGTACGAGACTCAACTTTTGTATGTGAAACTTCTTCTTCTCACTTCATCTTTTGATCATCTCTTTTAATCTTCCTAATTGATAGATGATATGTGTTTAGAATGTTGTTAGATCATATTCTAGGGATGCTTGATCTATTGATTGTTGAGTTTTAGCCATTTGATTTCAATTGAACATATATTGCTAAACTTGACCTATCTTGATATTGATTCTAGAAATATTTTTTGTTCTTGAGCTTGATTGTTGATTTCTAGGTTTTTGTCACATGTTCATGAAATATGATTTTTGATTGTGGTATCTACCATTTAAATCTAGTTCTTGTTTGGATTGAATATGTTGTGGATTTCAAGTGTTAACTTGTTCACTTGATTTCAAAGCTAGTTTTGTGATTTCTATTGAAAACTTGTTACTCTAACTTTGATTGACATGTTTAGGTTTCTAGATATTTTTGTGAATGATTTTGAATGTCTAATCTAGATCTCTAATCACATGTTCATAAGAATTAGCTACATTTGCTTGTGAGCTTGATTTGTGCAAATCTAATTCTTCATAGAGTGTGTTTGATCTACTTGCTCTATTTGCTTGTGTTTGCATCATTTGCATCACTTAGATCATTGTCTTGTGAAAGGTTGAAGTCTCTTGCAAAGTGAGTGAAGCTTTGTCTTGAGCAAGAAGTCTTGGCTAGAAAAGTGTTCCGGATAGCCAAGCAAGAAGTCTTGATTAGAGTCGGGAGTCTAATCACTTAGTGCATCACTTAGATCATTGTCTTGTGAAAGGTTGAAGTCTCTTGCAAAGTGAGTGAAGCTTTGTCTTGAGCAAGAAGTCTTGGCTAGAAAAGTGTTCCGGATAGCCAAGCAAGAAGTCTTGATTAGAGTCGGGAGGACTCGGATAGTCAAGCAAGAAATCTTCCTAAAGACGTGAGCGTCTTGGATAGGAAATTGCTTCCTAGAGATGTAGGACACATCTTGGATAGGAAGTAGGCTTGGTAGTTCACTAGGCCCGAGGGTAGATTAGGAGGTGATAGCTTGAGCGGATATCATGTGTTGATAGCTTGAGTGTGTAAGTCATTTTCATATAGTGGATTGCTTTGCCGGTGGTTGTGGTATCAACCCGTGGATGCTTCCTCTTTAAGGTTTTACCACGAAAAAATACTTGTGTCAAGTTTCGTTTTTATGTTTCTTTATCTTCCATATGTTTGTATTGATTGCATTACTTGTATATTGATTTACACATGTGTTGGTTAAATCAATTCAATTGTTAAAATTCATCAAGTGTGCTTTTAATTGTTGTATTCCGCATATTTTTTTGTATATTGGAAGAATTTGGGCCTATACCTATTCACCCCCCCTCTAGGTATATATTACACTATATTACTTAAGGGAATTTCATACTTAATATTTTCTAGGAGTTGTGGACTTGGTCTCTTGGACTCGCTTTCTAAAACTTTGATCCAACACTAAAGGGATTGCCACCTCATCCGGGAAGCCTCTTGTTGTGTCGAAAAGCTAATTAAAATATCAGAGTACTAAAATTTAATCGAAAACATAAGTACCGGGCTTAGAAGATTAATACCCGGGCCCAAAAGATTGATTCCCGTGCTCAGAAGATAAAGGACCGGGCTTAAAATGAAATACCCTTATTGGGAGTCTAATTAAATTAGGAGACATTATCCAAAAGAAAAGCATGCCATACAGGTATATAAAAAACATTATTTATTGTAATAAATAAAAAAAATATTTAATATTTTATGATAGCCACCCGAATCTGCTACACAAGTCATCGTTTACTCATTACACTTAATATTTTCTAGGAGTTGTGGACTTGGTCTCCCAGACTTGCTTTCTAAAACTTTGATCCAACACTAAAGGATTGCCACATCATGCGCGAAGCCTCCTGTTGTGTCGAAAAGCTAATTAAAATATCAGAGTACTAAAATTTAATCGAAAACATAAGTACCGGGCTCATAAGATTAATACCCGGGCCTAAAAGATTGACTCCCGGGCTCAGAAGATAAAGAACCGGGCTTAAAATGAAATACCCCTATTGGGAGACTAATTAAATTAGGAGACATTATCCAAAACAAAGACATGCCATACAGGTATATAAAAAACATTATTTACTGTAATAAATAAAAAAAGTATTTAATATTTTATGATAGCCACCCGAATCTACTACACAAGTCATCGTTTACTCATTACACTTAATATTTTCTAGGAGTTGTGGACTTGGTCTCCTAGACTCGCTTTCTAAACTTTGATCCAACACTAAAGGGATTGCCACCTCATGCGGGAAGCCTCCTGTTGTGTCGGAAAGCTAATTAAAATATCAGAGTACTAAAATTTAATCGAAAACTTAAGTACCGGGCTTAGAAGATTAATATCCGGGCCCAAAAGATTGACTCCCGGGCTTAAAAGATAAAGAACCGGACTTAAAATGAAATACCTCTATTGGGAGCCTAATTAAATTAGGAGACATTATCCAAAACAAGGGCTTGCCATACAAGTATATAAACAAGCATTGTCCACCATAATAATAATAATAAAAAGTATTTAATATTTTAGTATGTAATAAATAAGCGCGGTTCTTAGTCTTCTGAGCCCCCCGGTAATCAATCATTTGAGCTCGGTATTATGTATATGTGTTAAATATTATTATTATTATTATTATTATTATTATTATTGTTATTATTATTATGTGTAATGCTCTTATTTTTGGTATTAACACAGCGAGTGTGAGTTCCGCATACTTAAGCATGAATGCACCTCAACTTTTATTGCAAAATGTTAATGGACAAAGATAAATATAAATGATTCAGAATGAAATACCCCTATTAAGAGTTTAATTAAATCCACCAAAGATATTCTGTACACCAGTGCCCCATTGTCTAATCAAAATCAGAACCACATTCTAAAAGTCCTCTTCTATAACTCCATTTATAAACAAATCCAATGCTATTGCCTCACGAGTGGCAGGTATATCATTTTGGCCAAATGAGGTGCCAGAGAGTACAAGTTCTACATACTTAAGCATGAACGCACCGCAACTTTTACTGCAAAATGTTAATGGACAAAGATAAATATAAATGATTCAAAATGAAGAAATTGTGTCAGTTCTAGTAATAAAAAACCAATACCCGTCATTCTGCTGCGAAATAAAAGTTTTGTTGATGTTTTCTGCCAAGAATGCATTATTTCTCGGTTTGATTCCCAATTCTTCATAGTATCCTGCCCGGTGCAAAATGGAGGGAAAAAGATAAAGAAGGCAACTGATTTCTCTTAATCGGTAATTTTTATCGATGTTGCCCAACATAGAATCAAATAGATTTACCTTTCCTTCTTTCAGGAGTACTTGGCAAAGAACCCAATGCCCACCGATGTTGCATGGTATCAACACCTGTATACACAATACAAACGTTATGACTAAAAATAAATGTTTAATACGTTGACATCTGATCAAAGCAATAGAAACTAGAATCTGTAAAACAAAACTACGTCGGGGTTCCAAGTATTTATTTTAGATTCTAGCATTCTTCATCCTCAAAAATTTTCTTTTGAAGTCACCAATTCTAAGAATACAATAAGTCAAGGCTAGTTCTATCAGGTACTTACCGATTCCATTGTCCACCAAGGCTGGTTGTATAAAGAATCATCACCGCGAACATAAGGTAAAAAATGTTCTTTAGGCTTGAAATCTAAAGGTAAGAACTCCGGGTATTCATCCCAAACTTCTAAAACCTGAGGTGCAGACAATATCTTCTTTCTACCCAATTACTGTGTTCCAGGAACCGCCAGTATTTGTGGTTAGGATCCTTAGGCATCTGGTTACAAACAAACAAAGAAGAGTCAAAATAAGGAGAAGACTTGAAGTCGGCCTTGATGATTAGTATGATTAGTATTACAGACAATGTTGACATCAAAATAAATTATGATTAGTATGAGTATATATCACTATCTACATAACGTAACAGTTGAAACTGTAAATAGAGATCGTAGATATGACATAAATAAGTGTAGTCCATTCTCAAATATCTGTGATATATATCAGACTATGACCATTATCATTATGGTGCATACATGTATAGTACTAATTATTATACAGCTAACACCAAATCGCATGCATACATGTTGACTTGATTGATCATGCACCAGCCTATCAATGTTACAATTGATTCAAAGAAAATATCAATGTTACAAGAGATTGAATGAATAATAAATAAATAAACATAAAGGCCCAGACTTGAGTGATATTTGATTAATATAAATTCTGGGTTTCACCGGATAGCTAAAGTAGAAGAGAAAACACCCAAAAACACAGGCTCATTCTAAAACATTCAAAATAATATTTCTACTTTAACCACCACAACTTTGTCTGTCTTTGTGAAATATCCAAAGCCCTCCTTTGTGTGATTGTGTCTTACAAATGGAATCATTGAGACCATCTACAACACCAGACCCAAAACTAGCTCAATATTCCATCAGAACTATTCACTGCAATTCATCACTTATATAACATTTTTGCTAATTGAATAGATAATCAAACATTCTAGCACACTACTTAACATATTAGGTGAAATGATTCCAAAGTCAAGTTAATTACAACTACACATGCATGCAATGCAACTAAAACATTTGTAGAATAATGTATGTAGCTTAGTTAACAACCAAAAACAAGGCTCCAAGGATTATGTTTTTTGTCTGTAAAGCAAGAAAAAGAAAAGGAAGGCAGGTATGTCAATGCAATTGCACATGCAGAAGTAAATAATTGCAGAAGTCAGGCATTACAATCGCACATGCAGACAATGCAACTAAAATATTTGCATAGAAATGTTTTGAAGAAATCTGAATACCCACAAGTGCTAAAATATCATAAAGCCATTGAACAAACAGAAACAGGAGTGGTTTCTTTAAAACAAAAAATAAGAAAAAAAGTGCCATCAAATTTGTACAAAGCAAAAATAAAATAAAAAAGACACTATTCTAAAACTACTTAACCAGTTAATGTACACTAGTCTAAATATATACTTTTCTTTTCAATTAAATCCCCAAGTACATGCAAAAACCCAGTTTAAAGAACAAGAAATCATGAGTAACAAATCTCAAATCTCTACAAAAACGATTCAATTCTCCCAGTAACCAAAACTAACTACAAAAATCACCACCCAAAGTCGATCACTTTTCCTCCATAAAAAAACCCCAAATCAACCCTATAACTATGCATTAATCAGAGCAAAAGAAAAGAATCACACTACACACCCAAATCCAATATTTTTGTATCTAACAAACAAAAACAACGTACATACATGTAACATGAAAGAGAAACTAGTGTACCTTAGAGATGGTGATGATGATCACAGTGAAAAACAGAGACCACCAAAGCGCATTAAACTAAAAAAAACGTTTTAGTGATTCAAGCTAACTACTTGCAATACTTGCAATGTCTTCTCCAATCTGCAGCTTCTATCACTACTACTACTACCCCATAAATAAAGCATCTCAAGCTAACTAATTTAAGACAATCAACAATTTGAAATAATTCAAGCAATCTAGCTAAAAGCACAAAGAAGCCAAAAACATCAGGAAAATAGTTTCAAATAATTCAACAATTTTTTTTTGAACTGTATAAATTTTATTCAAGACCACCAAAGGCAGCAACAAAACCGAGCAACCACAACAAGAAGCCAGACCACCAAAAAAACACGAAGAAGCAAAAGGGCAAGCCACAAACAGCCACAAACCGAGCAACAACAACAAGACACACCAGCAAAACAGCAAAAACAGAGGAAACAAGAAAAAACTGACAAACGATAAAGGCCTTGACAATTTCTTCAACATGCCAGTCAGGAATTGAAGAGAATTTAATTTCAAAGACAAGAACAGAAAAGAAATTCGGGTCTGTAGTGTGACAATTTTTTGGAACCATAGACAAGAACTCCACGCAACTAACACCAGAGGGAAAAGTCACTTACTAGAGTGTCACGCAGTCGAAGAAGGTGCGGCCGATGAGGATGTGTTTCCGGACTTGAAAGGTGCGGCCGCTGGTGTCGGCGTCTTCACCGGAGTCCCTCTGGAACGAATGATTTTTGGGTTAGGTTTTCTTTTGTCTTGTTCTTTTTTTCTTTTTCTTTTTTTAAGTTTTGTGTTTTAATTTCGGGAAAGATGTAAGAAGGGTGATTTCGTAATATCGCAATTAATGAGGTAAATAATAGAAAAGAAATTTAAAGGCCAATCTGGTAAAATCAACTGTAAAAAGAACAAAAACACAAAATTTTCAATCATGGGCTATTTTTGGTTTTTGAAAACTAAGGATGACCATTTATGCAAGTCTCCCTTGATTTTATTTATTTTTATTAAAAAAATTTAATATGAATTAATTAAATTAAGGTACAAATGTTAAAATGTTTCAACTAAAAATATTCAAAAGCTTTTCTAAAAGGATAAAATTGTCATTTTATAGTTGGAAGAACTTTTAAAATGTTTCAACCAAACAGTTTCAGAACCTCTTTTAAATACAAAAGCTCTTTTGAAATATACTATCCAAACAGTTATCGAAAAACTCAAGCTTTTACTTATCTTCTTCTTCTGTCAAAAGTTAAAAGTAAAAGCTATCCCAAACGAGCCTTAAGTAATTAAGACAAAAGTTTTACTTTTCGTCTCTCTCCACTTGTACATATCTTCTCACCGAATCAATTTGACCCAATATATTCCACACTTTCCTTTTCATAAAGTATTAATAAAACGATCTCGTTTCACGGCTTCAGACAATCATTCAAAAGCATCGCTTTGACTTTGGTCCGAAAGATACGAAACGCTGCGTTTTAGAGCTCACACCTAAAATCTCCCTTTTAAGCAAAAATCCCCAAATCAGACCTAAAAGGCTAAAAGTGACGATCTTGATTCCTGACACAACGCCTGCATCTACACTACTGCACCTCTTGCTGCTTCTAACTCACGGTTTCTCCGCTTCGAATTTTTCCGGTGAGTTATTACAAGTTTAGAACTCAATCGTAGCTATAAATCGAATGGAAAATGCATGTTTCTTACTTTCTTATTATTTTTACGAGAGTAATTTCAATGCATCTGCTGTCTAAAAATCTATGACTCTGAGATCTCTGTGTTCTGTTGTTATATTGTTTAGATCTAATGCATGTTATATTAAGTTTCTTCTCTTCCAAACCTTTCTCTTCCAGTATTAAGCCCGTTAACAGCGCCGGTCGTGACTTGATGGTGGGTGGTGGTGGTGGTGGTGACCGATCCTCCTCCTCCTCCTCCTCTTTCAGGATGTTACAGGCTGCGCCTCCCTCGCCGCTGTCCGATCACGGTGGTGATAATAATGATAATCGGGTGGCGGTTGATGAGGTTGACTTTTTCTCCGATCGTCATCAGAAGATGACGACCAATAGTGTTAATATCAAGAACGAGAATTCTCATCAAGAAGCTTCGAATATAAATGTAAATAACTCTACTTTACTTATTATTATTATTTATTTTTATCAGTTAATTATTTATTTAGGAATTATCGTTCATGCGGTGATTTCCACCCAGTAATTTTTTTTGGAATTAGTGTAAACATATTTACACAAATTCCTACTGGTGAGAACAATGATCGAAAACTTCTTCCGGGTTTTCACACCTGATAACTGCAAGTTATTTATTATATTTAACTTTTTATTTTTATTTTTATAAATATATAGATTGGATTGCAACTTTTCACTGCTAACACCGGAAGTGATCAATCAACGGTGGATGATGGGGTTTCATCTGACATGGAAGATAAGAGAGGCAAGAGTAATACTACTGAGGTGAGAAAATTAATAAATTTTCCCTAGAAAGTGATTAATTTTACGGGAAAATATATATATTAAAGGTTTTTTTTTTTTTTTTCCTTTCATTAGTTGGCACAAGTGCAAGCGGAGCTGCAAAAAGTGAAAGAAATGTTGAGTCAAATGACAATCAATCAGCATGCGCAAGTGGAGCTGCAACAAGTGAAAGAAATGTTGAGTCAAATGACAATCAATCAGCATGCTTTACAAATGCAGCTTGTAGCTCTAATGCAACAGCAACAGCAAAATCAGGTAATTAATTAATTAATTAATCACTGAATGATATGTAAGCACTTTTAATTAACACAGAAGTGCTTTTATTGATCTGTAATTGACTGACTTTTGTTCTGATATTATTATTATGAAGATTGTTGAAGGAGGAAAATTATCCGATGACAAGAAGCCTGAATTAATGGTGCCTAGACAGTTCTTGGATCTAGGCCCATCTGCTGCCACGGTGGAGATTGATCATGAAGTATCGAATAATATTTCTTCATCGGAAGAGAGAACTCAATCCGGAACTCCCCCGAATAAAACTGAGATTGCTTCATTGGATCAGGAAAATTACAGTTTCAGAAATGGAAAGAGAATTAATAGAGAAGAGAGTCAAGGTGGTAACTGGGGTCCAAACAAGGCACAGAAATTGAACAATTCTATGGCACCTACTAAAAGTATCGATCAATCCTCCGCAGAAGCAACTATGAGAAAAGCTCGTGTTTCGGTTCGTGCTCGATCGGAAGCTCCCATGGTAATTGAGTTAACAATCAAAAACTATTTGAGTTACAAATGTGTTTTTTTTTTTTTTTTTTTTAGTTTATGGAGTAACATTTGTGTATGATTCTGTAACTGATCATTTTCGTTTTTATATATATACAGATCACCGATGGATGCCAATGGCACAAGTATGAACAGAAAATGGCGGAAGGAAACCCGTGTCCACGGGCTTATTATCAGTGCACCATGGCAGTAGGCTGCCCAGTTCGTAAAGAGGTTCAACGTTGTGCCGATGACAGGACAATTCTAATAACAACCTACGAAGGGAATCACAACCATCCTCTTCTGCCAGCCGCCATGGCGATGGCATCGGCCACCACAGCTGCCGCAAGCATGCTACTTTCTGGGTCAATGTCAAGCACTGACGGGATAATGAACCCTAATTTACTAGCCAGAGCAATTCTTCCTTGTTCATCAAGCATGGCAACAATCTCAGCTTCTGTTCCATTTCCAACTGTCACATTAGACCTCACTCACTCACCGAACCCTCTACAGTTCCAGCAAAGACCAACACAGACCCAATTCCAGGTCCCGTTTAGTGGTGGCGTTAGCGGCAGCAGCACCATGTCGACGAGTCAACAACTGCCTCAGGTTTTTGGTCAAACACTCTACAATCAGTCAAAGTTCTCTGGTCTTCAATTGTCTCAAGACAACATGGGACCTATTTCACATCAATTGGGTGGCCACCAATTTACACCACCTCCTCCTCCGTCGTTGCACCCACCACAATCTTCCTCATTTGCTGACACCGTCAGTGCCGCAACCGTCGCTATCACCGCAGACCCCAACTTCACTGCTGCTCTCGCCGCCGCCATCTCCTCCATTACTGGTAGTGCAAATAACCCTGTGACCGCTTACCCCATCTCCTCCATTACTGGTAGTGCAAATAACCCTTTCAACAGCAACAGCAACAACAACTCCAACAACAACACAAAAACTATCATCAAAATCGGCAGTTTTCAGGAAACTAGAGACAGGTCATAGGCTGCACTTTTTTTTTTTTTCTTTTTTTTTTTCCATCAGTATAATTTTAATTTCTTTTTTCTTTTTCGGGATGAGAATTAGATTACTTGTTCATACTTTTTTTTCTTAATTATTGTGGGGAGGGTTATCAGGAACACAAATTCCATTTTTCATCATATGAATAACTTATTTCAATTTTTTTCCGTAAATACAGCCGTATTTTAACATTTATTAGAATCTTTAAATTTCTTATGGTCCATATTCTTCAAGGGTGTTGACAGCGGCAATTCTGGCATTGGATTAAGACTTGGGACTGGAATGTGGATTTGCAGAGAGTAGGGTTTTCTGAGAGCCATCTGTTAACCCAATATTTGTCATGGTCTATGATATTCTCATACCACTCCATCACTTAACTTTTGTTTGTCGGCTAAAATAGGGAACATTGACATTTCCAACCAGTTTATCTCTGATCACATATTCAAGCATTAGAATCCAGGTCAGACTGAAATGCTTGAAAAAGAGCAATAAGTTAAGGATGTAATCCCAATCATTTGGTTTTGTGTGATGAGGTGGGGACGTGGGGTTATTTTATTGGGCAAAGTCAGATACGTTTTATTTTTATCGACTTTTAATGCAGTGTTTTTAATTTTTTTTGGATTGATTGACTGACATGGATGACGTCATCATTCATGAAACAGCCAATCATAATAATACAACGTGGAACTTGGAGGGTCACTCGTACCGTACTTATATAGTTCTATATCCACCGTACAATCTCACTTCTACATGGATTTTATCGTGGGATTATCACGGTTTGTGGGCACATGGTTGCACACTTGCACGTGATTTACATGAATGAATAAATGGACTTTCCATGATTTTTCAATCTCTTTTTTTTTTTTTTTTTTTCCTGTGGGCGGAAGCTAATCAATGGTGTGTACAAGATATTCAATGATAAAAGATTAGAAGTAAATATAGGTTTTTTTGTGGAAAATCTGAGAGCACAAATTTTTGAATTTCCGATTAAAATATCGAAAATATTTTAAGAAATTTTGGATATCGGTCCCCAAATGGATAATATCGAAGATATTTAGACCAAAATATTGATTTTTTTTTTTTTTGATAAGGTTGTTGGGAACCAGCCCAACATTTTATTAAATAAAAAAGAAAGAGAACAAAAGAGAACGGAAAACAAAAAAAAGAAAACAGATTAACAAAACCTAAAAGAAGGTCTGCAACAAAAATCATTGAAAATATTAGACCAAAATATTGATATTTACTCGGATCCATCTAAGAAGGTAATTTTATTATTATTATTATTTTTTTTTTTTTTATGAGAGATCTAAAAGGTTGTACTTTCCTGAATCTCGACGGTACAAGAAAATTTATTAATAATAAAAAGTAAAGAGATGAGAGTTTTTTTTTATGGTGATCCAAATTTATTTTAATTGATTTCATATAAAAAAATATATAAATTATTTATTGATACTTGTTTTATCATTCAAATACAATATTTTTCGTTTCTTTAATATTACAATAATTTGAGATTTAAAGAGGGAGACGAACTCAAAATACTCTTTTTTGTTATTTTTTTATATTTTTTATTACATTTTTTACCATCAAAATATTTTTTTGTTATTTTTTTTATATTTTTTGTTCCGTTTGGTTTTGTTTTGTGTGGATTAAAGTAAACGAGGAGTAAAGTAAATGAGGACATTTAAAAAAGTTTCATGTAATTGTGGTGGGAAACAACCAAAAAGACAGTAACACCTTTTTGTTTAAAAGACAGTAATACCCTTGGCGTGATGATGTGGTGGAATATGATTGGTCAAAAACTCAACCTAAGACGGATCGAACTTTGTGATGACCAACCAAAAAGCCTTCCAAAGCCAATCACCCAAGAGATCAAACAGAGGTTTTCTGTCAGATCACTGAATCGATTTCTCCTGCGTTCTGTGATTCTTATTAGAGCCATTTCTTCGTCATCAGAATCCAGTTCATACTCCTCGGAATCTACATCATCAAAACTGGTTTTCTTGTCCAACACATCATCTTCGGAACTGGTGTCCTTGTTTAAGGCACTTCGGCGCTTCTTTGTAGTTCTCTTATTCATGAGAATCCACCCAGCCGTTTTCTACTCAAAGCCTCCGATCTCAATTGGGATGACCTTAGATTTTCTCTTACGCTCTGGTGTGCTATTTGCTTTGTATTATCAGAGTTCAAGGCTTCTCGAACCCCACTTTTTGACGCAAGCCTAGACACATTCAAGGCTCCACGTAGCCTCTGAATTTTGCCATCATAGTAACCATCGAAACCTTCTCGCTTCGCGATCATAGCAGCCATTTTCACTGCAGATGAAACACAAAAATAATCATTATCTATAATAAGCAACAATGTCTACATCCTACGTTATCAAAATCAAGCCAACATAATTCTTCTTTATTTCAATATCAAAAATCTACAACCCAATTTTCTCCCGGAAAATATACAAAACAAACTATAGCCCAATTTGGCATTGCTGTGCTGTGGGAGAAATTGCTTTTAGATCAGCTGAGTGTTTGGTAAATTAATTTTCAAAAGTTCTGTGATAACCAAAAGCAATTTCAATGTATTTAGTAAACTGAAAGTAAAAAGTATTGTGACACAATTTTAATGAAACTTGTCCTTGTCCACTATAATTCTTTGATGAACTTCAACAAAAAAAAAAAAAAAAATTATAGGGATTTTAATAATTGAAAATGAAGGTTAATATTTGTAATTAAAATAATAATAATAATTATTATTATTATTATTTCTCCTTTTCTACAAAATATAATAATAATATAATAAAATTATCATTATTATTTCTCTATATTTATATGACCAAATATTTAATTTTTAATTCAGCCGCCTATACAAATAAATTTTTTGTTTTATATAAATATTAAAAGAATCCTTAGATGCATGTATGTATGTATGTATATATATACGAATTTTCTATTATCAGTTCGAACTGACAATAAATATATCGGGACGAAGAATGTGGACCATTAGATTTACATACTTTGACTCAAAGTGTATGCACTCGTCAAAACTTCTCCATAATCTGTGGTCCATATTCTTCGTCCTGATATATTTATTGTCAGTTCGAACTGATAATAGAAAGACTGTATATATATATATATATATATATATATATATATATATGATATAGCTTTTGAACAATAAACAATCCTTAGATGCAGTTTACTGGAAATCCAAAAGTATAAGCACAATAAACAATTGAACACCAAATAATCTAACATGAATATAAACTCAAGTTACAAAAAAGTATATTTACATTGAAAAGATCAGTAGCAACTTCTTCAATCTGTTCAGATTGTCCTCCTCATAAGCCGCTCATCGACACGTGAAATACCCATAAATGGATACCAAAAAAAAAAAAAAAACTAAGAATACCAACCTCATTTGACACAAACTTTACTTACAATGCAATATTAATACACAAACCAAATGAGGGTTCTCTCAACATTGAAACCTAACTTGATTATTTTTGCAACTCCAACAAACTCATTTAAATTTACTTACAGGACACAACATTGCATACAAAGAATCCTTTCTTTATAAACATATTTACACTAAACAAAGGATTCTTCTTACTGTTTTCTTTCTTCTTCCTCTTGAGAACTTCAAGATTCATTCTCATATACTATCGAAGTTTCCGTGCGTAAAAATTCATTCCTCTCCCTCTCTAAAAATTCCACGTCCACCATAACCACCCTGTTCAATTCAAATACAATTTTTCATCAAAAACACTAAACTAATCATGCAATTTGCAAAAACTAAATCATTTTTGAAGGGAACATAAACAATCAAATGTTACACATATATGCACTTTTAACGATTATTCATCACAGATCTAGCACCTATATGCATATATCTATATAAACTTCTATTCAGTCATAACCACTAACAAAAATATAACAAGTTTTACTTTCTCATCACTAACAAAAATCTCCATAGGAGGCTAAAACCAGAGGCACTAAAGATAGTGCAATTATCACTTAACTGCAACAACAACAATAACAACAATAGTTCCATGAATCAAAACAAGTAATGCGTGAAACAAACAGCTGCATAACTACATAGGTGTTTCCACAATCAACAGAGTTTAATATTAATCACCCAACATGTTCTCAACACTTAAAACATGGTTCCAAGTTCCACTATTGTAAAATCTGTTAATGACCAAGTAATGTAACATTAGGGGAGAAAAAAGGCATTGGCTGCCGCCACTATTGCAATAGCAAAAGTCATACAATTCCATACAGAACAGTATAAAAACATAGCAACAATCAACTCATGAATCACAAACACACATATAGATATAATAAAGCATCCAAATTTTTTGTGTAAAAAAAAACAATTGGAAATCTAAGGATCGTTGGCATCATAGAAGACCAATACCATCCAATGATGCAACTGAACCCTAAAAATAAATTGAAGTGCAACAATCAAACTATCTATAACTACTGTCCATGTGTTAGTGAAAAAGATGTTAAAAATGGATATAAGATTATAAGAGATAGTTCTACCAGTGTACTAAAAATAGAACAAAACAGAGATATAATTGCACCAGTACACCACATCATAGATTAACACATAGTTTAATAGGTTGTGTTTTAATTAATTTACAAAATTTTACGCTGTCCAGAAGAACCCCACAAGCGTCGAAAGACCAATTAATCAAAAATCAGAAGCAAAGCATGAAAAACAAAAGAAAACGAAATTCGAAATGAAAGACAAACCTTGGGTCAGCTGCAATCTGAAGAGAATGGAGAATGGTGACTGGAGAGTGGAGACTGGCTGAAGATCGACGGACAACGACGAAGAAGAAGCGCGACTCCACGGACCATGAGCGCCGCAGTTGAACGGTGATCTGTTGAGCTATGAAAATTGCAAACGATGGGAATACAGAGTGAGACAGAACTGGAGATGAGGATGGAAGCATCGTTGGCTGCTGGAGGTGAGAATGTGGTTTTGTTCTTGGTAAATTTCATAAAAGGCAAGGATAAAATTGGAAAGTTTTAAAATTTCATTTAAAAACACTGTAGCTCGTTTTTGAGAAGCAGAAGCGAAAATCCAAAAGCATGTATTTGTAGCTTCTCAAAAACTTAGTTGGGAGAAGCTAAAAGTGACTAAAAGCACTTCCCCATGATTTTACCAAACACCTCCCCATGATTTTACCAAACACCCTATTTTTGGTCCAAAATCACTTTTGGTCCCAAAAGCAACTGGGGAAGCAATGCCAAACTGGGCCTATGTCCATCAAACCAACCACTTTAATAATCTGTTTGATAGCATAAAAGCAAAGCTACAACTGTAATAACTTCAATTCAACTGCCAAATTACATGTCAACAAAAACATCATCACTGGAAGACTCAAACGAAACCAATTTCTAGGCCTAGAAAATTTCCCCGGTCAAGAAATTTTCCCGGGAACCAAACATAACCCAGATAGATTACATGTCAAACAAACAATGCACTTTGGATTATTTTGTATCATTGTAGAATGCAGACAATGAAACACAGCACTTTGGATTTTCTGATGCTATGAATTGAGAGTACATACATGCCACATTCCATGTCCATACAAAAAAAATAAATTAAGATTTAGATAATTAGACAGTGTTGGTGCAAGAAATAAAGATTAATGTGGTAATTAAGGTCTCTTACTAAGAGCTTGTGTCCATCAACGGCCTTTATCTGTAGAAAACCTGCTTGGAGGGACCTCAAATGGATCCCCACAGGTATAACCTGGAACACCAATACTGAAATTTACAGGCATCGTGAAACCTGTCTAATTTACAACACCACCAACATTCATCTGGAAAGTTGATGAAGATTTGGAAGGATCCTATGACATGGGGGTTAGAACGCCACCCTTGCAACAATTCTTGGTCTGTTGATTGTAAGGTGCTCCAGGCAAAGGATCGACAATGACAAGCCTCTTTTCGCAACAATGAGGGAGTGGGACTCTGGCTTGGAAGGCAGAGCAGTTGCCTTTCTCAGTGGCCCGGCTCCCACCATGCTCCATATTACTTCATCTGCTGACCATGCCCAACTCACTCTCCAACAAGGCTCATCGACGTGTCTATATTGTAACCTTGCATACGTTTTAACCTTGCAAGAATATCTGTGGCAGTGTTTCCGAGTGGATGGCCTACATGTAACCCAGCTCCACTGCAACAACCATCAAATCCACAAACAAAATCCAATCAAGCCTCGCTAGAAAAGCAAATTCGACTACGAAATGCAACAGTAAACCCAGCAAACTAAAATCAAGCATCATCAATCAACACATTACATTACAACAACTCAACCAAAAAAATGTCAACCGAACTTAAACATAAACACAACCAACTTACTACAAAATTCAAACAACCTCAGTTCATAAATTTTAACAACATAAACATATATAACAACCAATTCATCATCATCAATCAAAATTGAATCCTCACATTTCTACCCTAAAGTGCTTTCACCTTTTACCACAGACACAAATATACATACAGAGATAGAGAGAGAAAGAGAGAGAGACCTGGGATATAGGAACATGTCAAGAACATAGAACTTGGGTTTGGAGGTATCAATTTCATCTGGGGTTCTAAAAGTTCGATTCTTTTCCCAAAAAGTCTGCCATTTTGGCTCAATTTCGTGAAACGGATAGGCCCTCTTCACCACTTGTTGCTGCTGCTTTTGTTTTTGCTCCTCAACGTCCTTCACTGAGCACCTAAATTTGCCCCTACTACAACCACTGCCACCGTAGCTGAACAAACTGGTTCTCTTTATAGTAAAAGTTGTGAACTTTTTATGGTGAAGTCTTTGTGGGGGTGAGAGAATTGGATGGTTTCGAGAAGAAAAGGACTGAGGAAGAAGTAGCTGGATTTGAATGTGTTGTGTGTTCATTTTTCTGGGGCATGAGATTGAGAGTGAGTGAGTGAAGAGCAAGGGAGGAACAGTTGTGGTGGACTGAAGCAGAAGTTGAACGAGAGTAATTCAGATAATGTAATTGTGTTGAACTGCCAATGGTTCAGATACGTGGTTGTATCTCTTATGTTTCCGGGGCTAGGAAGCACGGATACTTCTTTTGGTGGAATTGACTTGTATCTAGGGTTGCACATTGGGGAAATAGGAATGGATATAGGTCCCTCCATCCCCATCCCCATCCTATCCCCACTTCTCAAACCTTTCCCCATCCTCCCATTTCCCCATTTAGGAAAAGTGGGGATGGGGGAGTTTTGGGGGAGGTCACCCCTATTCCCATCCCCATTTTTTCATTTTTTCCGTTTACCTCATTCCCTCATTTTCTCATTTGATTGAAAATTACAAATTACAAATTAAACTAAAAAAAAAACATTTCATTATAAATGCAAAAGAAAATACATTACAAAATAATGTCAAAGAATATACATTACAATATATATATATATATAATTATTTTTATAATATTTTAGGGGAAATGGGGAAATGGGGATGGGGGTACCTCCCCTCATCCCCATCCCCATCCCCATTTCACTATATTAGTGGGGAAAATGGGGATGGGGTGGGGTCTTCCCATCCCCATCCCCATTTCAATTTGGGGATGATTTTCATCCCCATCCCTCCCCATTTCCCCATTTTCCCCTAAAAAATTTCCCCCAAATGGGGATGGAGAAACAGGGAAATGGGGGAAAATGTGCAACCCTACTCGTATTCAATTTGTATCTGGTTCGGACACTTCCCGGATACTTCAAGATACGTATCTGACATGTCAAATAGCGTATCCGTTGACTTTTTCATAAGTTTGATTGGAGGATACGGGGGATACGACAAGGATACGACAAGAATACTGCGGGATACGTTGGGCAATATTATAATTATTTTAGTATAAAATTGGGTCAAATTATAATTTCAAAAAATTTTGGTCAAAATGAAATTTGTAAGGAAATATATCATATTAAGGATTTATGGCTCATTTTCAATTTCAATCGGCTTCCAGTTGAAAGTTGAAATGCGGAAAGATAAAAAAAGAAGAATAAGAGGAGGTGGAAGAAGAAGAACCAACTTCAAACCAAAAAAGCTTTGACCGGTATCACTTATCATAGGATTTTGTTTATGTTATGATTTATATGACATGCTTTATTTGGATTTTGAATATGTTTTGAATGAATTATCAAATATGTTTTAATATATTATTATTTTTAAAATATAAATATATATTATTTTAATAACGTATCTTGTCATATTCGTGTCTTAGTTTTTGGAGATTTACCGTATCTTCGTTTCTAGGGCTGGCTGGACCTCTAGGCAACTAAGGTAGTTGCCTAAGGCCCTACCAAAAATCAAGGCCCCATATTTTCAATTTTTTTTTTTTTTTTTTTTTTTAAGAGTGGATATATTTTCATTATTAATATCCAATATTTTTCTTTCTATTTATTATTCAAAAAATATATCTTTAAACTTATAAATTACTGTTCATTCATATTTTCAAGTAAACTACATCTAAGTGGACTTAAAACTCATTAAAGTTTTCCTAAAAAAATAATTACGCATTAATGTTATTATTTTTCTTTAAACGGTTAATTTTTTTTTAATTATATATTCACACTAAAATCTTTTATTTTATATCTTCTTATATATTCAATCAAACCATCCTACTGTAAATTCAAACTCTCCTACTGCAATCAAACCCTTTCATTGTTTCTCTACATACTCTTTCATAAACATTATAGGTTTAATTGTTCCAAAATCTATTACTTTAATTTTATTTATTTATTTATTCATAATCAGATGTTCGACATGTCTAGTAGAAAATACGAATCCGAATACGGAATTTGTAACCAATAGCAAAAAAAAAAAAAAAAAAAAAAAAGGCTTGTGGAATCGCAATGCCTCATTTTAAATTTTCGTCTAAGGCCCCGGCTATCGTTGAGGCGGTTGAGCCGTCCCTGCTCATATCGTATCCCTGTATCCGTATCCATACCTGTGCTATATAGTGTTTCCCTAAAGTAAATGAAAAAATTGGGAAATAAATTTTTAAGAATATCATAAAAATATCGGGAATTCAAGAATATTTTTTAGATTGAACCCTCCAAGATATAGAAAATATCCGAAATATTTTGATGAATGTATCGATATTTACTTGATTGGTTTAATTGGCTTTTTTGATGTTGTAAATAAAGAAATAAACATCGATTTCAATGCAGGTTTTGAAATTTATTAAAATAATTCTAAAAATATTTAAAATATCTTTAAATTTCGATATTTGGAACATTCTCTTAGTGCGGTTATCCTCTTCTTCCTTTACTTATAAGATAAGGTTTGATTCTCATATTCCTTTTATTATTTATGCAGGTTTTATTTTTTATTTTTTATTTATATATATATATATATATATATATATATATATATATATATATATATATCTTATTCTAACACTTTGTGGGTCTGTTAGCACCTAGTGAAATCAACCACTCCAAGTATCGTCCGTAATGCAACTTTTATAATTGAGTAGTTGTCTTTCCACATTTTACGACTTAATGGGTACTAGTGAAACTTGAACCTAAAGACAGATTGATATTGTTTTTGAAAAGTTAAAATCAGCTTATTTTATAATTTTGATATAAAATGATATTTGATAAAACTGTCAAAAGTGATTAATTGATAATTTAACAAGTTTTGACCATGATTTTAATAAGTAGGTGAAAGGTTACATTTTGTCTTTTTGAAAGTAATTATGGAATGATGTATTTCAGCATTTAATAAATCTCTTAAAATATAATTATTATCCTTATGAAATCAAGTTAAATCATTATACCTTATTTAATCATAAAATAAAATATTCTACTTAAATATTGATTTGCTTTATAAAATCGTTTAAAATATCATTATTGTTCTTATGGAATTTTTTTTCTAATTTAAATATTATAGTTAAATATTGATTTGATTTATATAATTAATAAAAATAAATAAAGTAAAGTTTTAAAATCATGTCTATTTTAATCATTATAACTAATGTCAACACTATTTAAATAAAATTACTGAATATATGTATACTACTTTTAAACTATACAATAATTTTAAAAGTAAAGTTAACCTTTGATTGAAAAAAATATATATAATTAATCAAACATCTACCGATTAACTTTACAACTGATTATTCCTTGAACACAACTAATATTGATTATTTTAAAAGATATATCAATACCAAACTGTCCCAAGAGTAGACTTGCAAATATGCAATTTTTTTAATTCTAGATTTATTAACAAAAATTCTAAAACATTTAACTTATCATATCATTAATTTATTTTTAAAATATATATCATTAATTTATTATTAACATTAAGATAATATCAAATCAATTAAATCATTTGTTACACAGCCCAATACAAATAGTTACTACTATTTAATTGGGATAAAGTATAAAAAAGTGAGAGGGTTACTTGTGTCATTTCATGAGTTACAATGAAACCCTAGTGAATGAACCTACTATAAAGGAACTTCTCATCTTCTTTTTTAAACATAAGAGGAGATTATCTTCTTTTCTCTATAAGAGACTCTTTTGTTCTTCTAAACAAGTCAATACCATGCTTCTCTTGTGTATCCATCTAAGAAGGTAAGGGGTTTTTATTTTTTATTTATTTTTTATTAGTATTATGAGAGATCTAAAAGGTTGTACTTTCCTGAATCTCAACGATACAAGAAAATTTATTAATAATAAAAAGTAAAGAGATGAGTGCTTTTTTTTTTGTGAGATCCAAATTTTTTTAATTGATTTCATATAAAAAAAATACTTGTTGATGCTTGTTTTATCATTCAAATACAATATTTTTCGTTTCTTTAATATTACAATAATTCGAGATTTGTAGAGAGAGATGAACTCAAAATATATATTTTTTTGGTTATTTTTTTTACCATCAAAATATTCTTTTGAAAGATATTTAAAAACAATGAAAAGCACTCAAATCTTTTTTTCTGTAAAGTAGTCCCATAGAAAACTATTTCATATATTAGTTTAATTGAAGTGCCATTGCTGAAGTTATTTTTCTTGAATTATGTGAAGCTCTCCTCTCCTAAATCGAGACAAATCGTAGACATCATCTTATTCAGGTATGTTTTTTTGAGTCAAATAGCATATAGATGGAAGAGAGGAAAAAAAAATTATTGAGAGTAAATTTTATTCACTTCTCCTTACAAATCAAATAGTTTGATCTAGGTTTTCAGGACTTGACTATTATACCAACATGTGTACGGTAGAAACAAATTTTATGAACAACTTTTATATTTTGAAACCACTTTAATGTTGAAGTTAACTATGTTTTCACCCTATCAATATACATCTTGTAATAATAGTCACATGACATGAAATGAATATATCTTCATTAAGGAACACATTAATTATAGTGTGACTTGAACTCTTGGAATTTGTTATATATATATATATATATATATATATATATATATGTTCAAGTCCGTGCACACTGATATAACTTTATCAGTGTGTTGGATCTAGACTATTAGATTTACATACTTTAACTCAAAATGTATGTACTAGTCAAAGCTTCTTCATAATCAATGGTCTACATGCATTGGTACTAATGTAGTTACATCAGTACGCACTGACCAAAACGAAACCGTATATATATATATATATACACACATTGAAATATTACATAAATTTGGGGCTTTTAAGGAGGGGGGTTGAACCCATGATCTCGTGGCATATGTGTATAGGGTTTATCATAGGACCAATCTCATCTTGTGGAATTCGTTAAATTGTCCTCAGTTTATCATATCATCTCATGATTTACATGTTGGATTTCGTTAAATTTAAAACCTTTCTCGTGGACATATGCATGTTAACGCGTGTCCTCGGTTTATCATATCATCTCATAATTTACATGCCGTCATATTATTATTAGAGTAATACTAGGCTTCTCAAAAAATTTCTCAAATTTTTTCCCAAATGATGTTGGCACGTGAGGTGTCAACATTACATCACTCATCACATAATCTTTTGATTTACAAGATATTGACATTTCACGTGCCATCACCATTTGGAAAAAAATTTAGGAAGCCTAACATTACTCTTATTATTATTTTGAACTATTACAATATTTCAGGATTAGAGGAGTGGGCACGACTCGAACCCACAACTGAAGGAGTTAAGGACTTACCACTAAGTCAACTTCATCTTATTGTTATAAGCTTACCACTAAGTCAACTTCATCCCATTGCTACATTATCTGTATCTTTAACTGCTGCATCATGACGTTATATTATCGTATCATTTATTGCATTATCTCATGATCTACATTGCATTATTATATCTTTTCACTAATTTATGATATCATATCATGATTTATACTGCGTTGAAGTACCGTATCATTTATCGCATCATACATGGTGTTATATTATCTTTCAAGTATTATATCATTTATCGCATTTTAACTATTATATCATTTACTGTATTATCTCATGATTTACATAATATACAACACTATAATATTTAGAATTACTATTCATATGTAGCTATTATGGGAAAATTAGGCTGGTATGACCTCATTTGTAACTACCGCATTATCCATCACATCATCTCTCTCGTTCTATATTCACTTTATAATTACTATCACTCATCACATCATTTCATAATTCACGTATAATTTTAACAAATAATATTATTCATTAGACGAGTCATGCCCTAGATCGACTCATGACATGTCCCTAGGTCGACTCATGACATGATTGGACACAAAATGCTCAAGATAACCGGTACAATTCTCTTCTAATAATTTTTTATTTTTATATACCACTTACGAATATGACGACTAGAACTTGGATATTGTTGGAGGATGAACACTATTTACCGATACTAGTTTTTCAACCATAAGATAGTGAGAGACTAAATATATTTTATATATTAGATACCAACTATATTATAGTTATCCCAAAAATTCCAATTAAGCTGGCTGCCCTAATAAAGTAAATGTAAAACCCCGGCTAAAAATTGTCAGTAGACAAGGGCAATATCAGCTACCAGGCCAACAAAATGGAAACTATCGCAAAAACCAGTTGTTAGAGGTGTCGATCAGTTTCCTCCCATGGTGAGACCGGAGTTGCTTTCGACAGGTATTTCAATTCAAGACGGATGGCGCTAAATCCTTTAAATCTCTAACAGTTTGCTCAACTGCATACAGTATCATTTTCTTGATCTGTTCCAACACACAGGAAAAGGAAATGAGAAGGATTAGGATAAGAAACTAAGAAGGAAGAAATATCAAACATGCATATATCATGAATGAAAAGAGAACGATGTTTTTTACTTCGAGTTTGTCTTCTCTGGCGCGATGGTTCTTCGGAAGAAGTCTGAACTCCTTGGTTAGTCTAAGGCATTCTTGGATGTTTTCAGGAGAGACAAAGTCCACAGCCACCTTTGTGCAAGACTGTATGTATATCAAAGATTGGTGAGTGGCATGGCAAGATCAACTTTCTTTGAAATTGAAGAATAAATAACAAATTTTCAGGAAATTCTTACCTTGCGGTTCCTAACTTGATGCGGGCATCCAGCAGGAATGAAGACAGCATCTCCCAGTTTTTGTTCAAATGTCCAGGGCTCGATACCTATAAGATTTTTGTACAACAAACATGGTGAAATTGCAAAGTTAATGGAATTCGAATTGATAATAAAAGCTCATTTTCTTCTTGTGTACTAACCGTATTCTTCTTTCAGCTTCCTTTTGTGCTCTGAAGTTAAATAGAAGCACTGGTCATGAATTGGGTGAATGACCTAATCATGAAGAAGAGTAACGGTTAGAAATACGAGAATATATGAGATGATAAACTGATGTTTCAAATCTAACAAGTAACCTGTTCAACTGGTGAACAATAGGTGTGCCTGAATTCCTTATAGTGATTTCTAAGATACTCCTCCAGCATTGGAACATCTTCCCTCCTAAAAATGTCCCAAATAGCACCGGACTCTTTGATCTCTTTCAGTTCTTCTGTAGATCTTCCTTGCTCGTCTCTAGAAATCCTAATCTGTTCATTGCCGACTAATTCTTCTAAATCCTGTGCAAAGTGCTTATCTTTCATTCTTTCAACTGCTGTGTGCTGCTCTTCAGTCAGCTTTACTTCTGCTGTATGTGTCAGAATATTCACCTGCACATAAGAATTACAAGATTAAAATAGGAAAAAACAAAGGTTCTTTCTATATTCAAATAAAGATTTATCAATCAAATTTTGAATGTTTACCGCATCAGACATGTCGCAGTGAAGCTTTGTTACCGAATCCCCTCGTCCGAGCTCTTCTTCAAACCCGTATGCAATATACGTTTTTGGACCCAAGTCCGGTTTTAACACACCTGATGGAATCTTAACTGCAAGGTTCAGGAAACCAGCCCTAGGATCACTGTATTCTTGAAATGGCAAAGCTCTTATAAACTCGTCACAGTGGCGAGGCAAAAGATCTTCAAACTTGTCAGATGGGGGCCAATCCTTTAGTTTGAGCATCTCAGGCCAGAAGTTGTCATATGTTCTCCCTTCTGTATAGCCTTTGAAAAACTGGCGAGTATTAATCTCCACCTGTGTTTTTGACATAAGTAAGAAATCATGAAAAAAAAAAATATATATATATATATATATATATACAACGAGCTTTCGTACACAACCATCAAAGCGAAGAATCATACTAATATATTTCACTACAAAGATAGAATTTAATGCTGTGGCTAAGATGTTATAAGAGACAGAAACAAAACAATGACACACCTCACAACCAGCCAAGCAATCAATTGCCTTCACTTCCGACATGTTGGAACTGACTGTTGAATCCAAGTTTTCACATAATGCACGCCACATGACCATTGGCTCCCAGCTCAAACCAGCCACCTTCTCAAGAACATTCCGAACTATCACTGGTTCACCTTTAACCCAGTGCTTTTGAAAGCACAAAAGCTGCTTTTCCTCCTGAATCTGAGTTGAATCTGGACAATACAAGTAGTTGTCATTAGATCCTTCCCTAGAAGCTAATTCACGTAATTCCTCTGTGTGTTCAGTGCAGCTGTGCTTCAAATTTGACAATTTAGGTCCGAAAAGTTCCAGTAGATTTCTGGCCTCCTTTTCCAAATCTGAAATCCAACTATCCGGAAGGATAGACTTGAGCTCCAACAGAGATTCACCACAACCACCCATTTCAATGGTGGGGCATGAAATACTTCCATCACTGTTGGCATTCCACCTAACTGGTGACTCAATAAACTCATCACAAGCTCCAGAAAGACAATATTCCGGTAGAGGATCAGGATCTCCACCATGCATGTAATTGTAGCCCCTGTTGGTATATCGAAACTTCAGTTCAGTACGACCAGATAGGCTTCCCTCACGGAGTTCTTGGCAGCAATTGAGGCAGAGTTCATATTTACAGTTCGGGCAGCTTCGGTGAAGATCCACAATTGAAGTTGCACAATGGTTGCTGTTTCAAGACCAAAAGAAATTATTATAATGTAAGATATTCCAGAATAATACAAATGATTGATATCTTTTACTTTCTGGCTTACCAATAGACACGCTCATCATTACCACAGAGGGTTGCTGATACGTCAACCTCTGAAAATAGCACCCCTACACAAAAAACTTGTATTAGCACCAGAAAAGCTTATTAAACAAATAACTCATGCACAAAGCTGGAAAATTAAAATTAAAAACCTTGAATTGCGGCCTCAATCTGTGTCTCCTCAGTTTGTTCCTCACTCATTTGTCTTAAATAGGGAAGCAGTAACTCAATCAAGTAACGTAGATGCTGAACCTTTTCATGATCAGAAATGTACCTCTTCGATGTCTGAAACTCAGAACATTTCAAGTATTTCCATTAGAGGATTTGATTCAGCTCTCATCGTATGCAAGCACTTGTATAATTTATTGGAAGAGAAGTGAAGAAGATAAAAAACAAACCTCAATCAACCCACTTGTATGCAAACACAGTCTGCAGTTGCAATTTCTACGGCAAAATGGGCATTGCTCGGCTATATCTTCTTCAGACATCTGAGGATACCTAATATACACCAAAACAGAAAAGATCATAACTACATACTTCTCTAAAACATTGAAATATAAAATTAAGAAAACAATAAGTAATTTTAACTACACAATTACCATTGCTTGATACAATAGGTACAGTATATCTTGCATCTGCATTTGGTACACGGGACAACAATTCTACGTTCACTCTTCGCACATTGGTGACATTTTAAGCTTTTGATTTCTTCGGCCTGCTTCATGCAAGAAATCAAACATTCTTCAGTTAGTAAAACTTTTCTTCAACAAAAAAATGATTCAAAAGAATAATATCTAATTTTAGTAGGGTCACATATAAGAGGGATACTTCACCTTTAAATTTCTAGGTTCGCTGTTTTTAATACCCGAAATGGACGAGTCTGAAGAAGATGATGATGATGATGATGATGAACATGAGGAATCATTCATAGGATCCTTTTTCTTAATTTCATTAATTGGACTTCTTTCGACCATTGCAGCAGGAGAACTTCTATTTCTCCTGCGTTCTCTGATTCTTATTATAGCCATTGCTTCGTCATCAGAATCCGGTTCATACTCATCCGAATCTACATCATCAAAACTGGTTTTCTCGTCCAACACTTCATCTTCAGAACTGGTGTCCTTGTATAAGGCACTTCGACGCTTCTTTGGAATTCTCTTATTCTTGGAGAATCCAACCTGCCGTTTTCTACTTGAAGCCTCCAATCTCAATTGTGATGACCTCGGATTTTCTCCTACACTCTGGTGTGCTATTTGATCATCTGAGTTCAAGGCTTCTTGAACCCCATTTTTTGACGCAAGCCTAGACACATTCGAGGCTCCACGTAGCCTCTGCATTTTACCATCAGAGTAACCATCGAACCCTTCTTGCTTCGCGATCATAGCAGCCATTTTCACTGCAGATGAAACACAAAAAAGATCATTATCTCTAATAAGCAACAATGTCTACATCCTCCATTATCAAAATCAAGCCAACATAATTATTCTTTATTTCAAATCATCAATCAAAAATCTATAACCCAATTTTTTGATTGATGATTTGTCATTATCAAAATCAAGCCAACATAATTCTTCTTTATTTCAAATCATCAATCAAAAATCTATAACCCAATTTTTTGCTGGAAAATATACAAAACAAACTATGTCTATCAAACCAACCACTTTAATAATCTGTTTGATAGCATAAAAGCAAAGCTAGAACTGTAATAACTTCAATCCCACTACCAAATTACATGCCACCAAAAACATTATCACCAGTAGACTCAAACGAAACCAATTTCTTGGCCTAGAAAATTTTCCCGGGAACCAAACAGAACCCAGATAGATTACATGTCAAACAAACAATGCACATCACTAAATCAATCAAACACCAAACAAAAAAAGAAAAAAAACAAAATAAATCTATCAAGCAAACCACTTAAATAATCTGTTTGATAGCATGGAAACAAATTTAGAACTGTAATAACTTCAATTCCACAGCCAAATTACATGCCACCAAAAACCAGCCAATAAAAATATTAATAACACAGACTCACACAAAACCAATTTCTTTGCCTACAAAATTTTCCCGGGAACCAAACAGATCCCAGATAGATTACATGTTAAACAAACAATGCACATCACTGTATCAATCAAAAACCAAACAAATAAGACAAAAAAAAAACCCAACAGGCGGGTTGACTCGAGAGTCAACCCAGCTAAACAAAAACTAACAACACTCATCAAAAATCAAAGATCATATCGAAACACAACAACAATCAAGAAAACAAAAAATACCCAGAAACAAAAAACACAACACAGAGACGATCCAATTCAGAATTCAGAATTCAGAGACTAACCCTTTTCTGAGACGATAATTGACGCATGTAAATTGTAATCTGTAAAACGCCAATCCAATGGAGTTAACAATCTATCTTTTGTCTCGGGAATCTCTCTATAACAAGTGTGTGATTTCGACGTCTTATATAATATATCTAAATATAACAGAGACCTTTTTTTTTCTTTTTTTTCTTTTTTTCTTTTTTCCTCTTTTTTTCAGATAATAAAAAAATTGAAAAGGAATCAAAAAAAGAAAAAGAAAGGACTTTAGAAATATGGATCGAAAGGGGAAGTTGTTGTGGTGTTGGGTTTTGTACGTGTGAGACTGACCGGTAGAGGAGGAGAGACCGATGAGTGATGTGAAACGCAAGGCATTTGTGAGTGGGGATTTGGGTTTTCAATTAAATCTTTTTAGTCTAACCTTAGCAAGTAATTAAGGAATATATTTTTAAAAACTTTAATGAAAGTATCCTAAATATCTTAGGTATCCTTCGAATATCATTACAATATATAGAAAATATCGACATATTTGGGTCAAAGAATCTGTATTTACTTTCGTAATCTTTATCTGGAATAAATTCCGATTTTATTTTTATAATTAATGAGATTTAGCTCTACTAAACTGTAGTTAACATTCTTGATTTTTGTAAGGACAAGGATCCTCTCCTCACCTCACATCATCCTCATCCTCACCTCACTTAATCTTATGACATATAAGCATTGCAATGAATGAATGGTTAAGATATGATTGACACTTTATTAACAACCAATCACATGCTTTTAAAAGGTGAGAAAAATGTGAGGATAATGTGAGGTGAGGAGAGGATCCTGGTCCTTTTTTGTAAACCATTTGATTGAAATTCAATAATTAACGATTAATATGTAATTATACGGGAATTGTACGGTAGCTAAACTCTTATTAAATTTGTTAATTAATAGAAGGATAAAGATGACTTTGGAACATGGAGAAATGTTGATAATACCAAAGCCAATCAATGGATGTCCAAATAGAAAAGACATTGTTGCATTGCATGTCTTTAAATTAATGGAAACAAATCTATTTGTTCATAAAGTTTTATACTATTTCAAGAATTTTGATTAAAGATTTCCAAACTTTCTTTTAAGGCCTTGCTATTTAAAGTTCCAAGGTCTTACTATAAAAGGGTAGTGTTGTTTATATTGAAAAGCTTTATTAAATCTACAAAAAAAAAAAAAAAAAAAAAAAAAAAAAAAAAAAAAAAAGGCTTTATTAAATTATATGAAAAGAAAATGAATTATGAACCTAAAAAACAAACCTAAAGGGTAGTGTTTTTTTTTTTTTTTTTCCTTATTATTTTTATATAATTATTTCACTATTAAATCTTAATAGATATTATCTTACTCAATCTCTTGGATTTATTTTTTATTTTTGTGTAGATGTGTTTAAGATTTTATTTTTATTTTAATTAAATTTTATGGAAATATATAATATAAGACTCAATTTTTATATTTACATATATAAAAAGTAAAAACTTAAAGAGAGAGAGACAGAGAGAAGATCAGGTGGGGACCACCCAACTGAGTCTGTCAAATGAGAAAAAAGATCCTTCCTTTTGAACCCACATGAATCACATTTTGATCATTACTCTCTCCACGTGTCACGCAATCAGTGGCCCACATAGACTCAGGTGTACGGTATAAGACCAAGACCAAAAAGACTATGTACACTATAAGATCATGTAACATTTTTATCAGTATTCTCTCCACGTGTCACACAATCAGTGGCCCACATAGACTCAGATGTACGGTGTAAGACCAAGACCAAAGAGACCATGTACCGTATATGACCAAGACCATGTACGTATAATATTTGACTACAGAAAAAGGATAAAGGTGTTTTGTCCCGGTCCGTCGATAGAGAGTTCAAATCCTCTCATAGTCTTATTTTATCCTCCAATAAGAATTTCGGATTCTTTCATAGTCTGATTTTGTCCCCTCGATAGGGAATTTGAATTCTCTCATAGTCTATTTTTTATTGGTTTCTTTTTTCTTAATTTAGCGACACCTAAGACAAATGTTTGTATTTAAAGCACAAAAGAGTGGGACGACAGTACGAGAAGTTTTAAATTCAAATTGTGTTCACACGTCGGGAAAGAATTTGATTTATATTTATAAGATGTTTTTATCCTAGGTATCAATATTGACAAATTACTTTAAATGTGCATATATTGGTACATAGATTAAGAGGTTATAAAATGAGATGTGTGCCAAACATAGACAAATATTATTATAATATTATATATATATATATATATACCTATACCAACGGTTGACATAAATATCAATTGATAAATGATATAAAGATAAAAGATAAAACTTTTTATTTATTTATTAAAAAAAAAATCATATTAATCATTGAAATGTGTGTTATATGCAGAGCAAAACATGAGAAATATAGATAATTAAAAAAATTCAATAAAAAAATCTAAAGTCAACTAAAAACAACATGCCCATGACTCCAAAGTAAGAATTACCAAAAAGACCATCAATTTTATATGAATTTTATTTTTAACCACATACGAAGGTTTATAAGTTAATAACTATATTGTAAAATTTCATTTAAATATATAACAAACAATTACCAAAATATCACTCCAACAACATTTATCACTTTTGTTTTTTCAAATGCGATTCACATTTTCTTACTGAAAAAGAAAACGTGAAATGTTGGAACGTGAATTATGTTCCAACATTTCACGTTTTTTTTTTTTTTTTTTGAAAATCATAAATGTTTCGCCGTCGATAGCACGCACCCAGTCGAAGGTGCCCAAGCAGCGCTGTCGTCGGTGGTGCACCCAAGCAACTTCACATGGGCATGCGTTATCTAGGGATCGCACCCAAGCAGCATTGTCGCATGTGATGCGCACACCTAGATATTGCACCCAAGCGACATTGTCGTCGACGTTGTGCACGCCCAAGCGATGCTGTCTCCAATAATGTACGAGAGTGAGTTTTGGTGTGCACTACCCAAGTGACACCATCGCCAGTGATGTGCACGCCTAGGTGCCATCGTCTTTGAGACTGTGGTTACCATCGATTAAGCTATCATACGTGGTTAAAAACAACAAATCCAATATTTTTATGAGCTATTCTGATTTCTCCCTAACTCCAATGACAAAACACTAGAAAATTAACAAAAATATTGTATTAAAAGTCTAAAACATAGACTAAATAACTACATATAAAATTTGAGAAATTATTTACCTTTTGAAGTTGACATTTTGATCAAATCTTTGCCTTTGCCTTTGCCTTTGTCATAAGTTATCTCTTCTCTTTGCTTCATCTCTCAATCAGAAAAGCTGTCACTATTTCTGGATCTATCTATGTGTCGCTCTAGATTTTATATATATATAAATAATAAAAAACTCTGTATTATTATTGTCATTATTTTGGTAACCTATTTCACCATTACGTTGAACAAATTTTAAATGGAAAAAACAACTGAGATATGCTTTTAATAGGATATCTGGTGAGTGGTAGGTGCAAAAAAGGCATTAATGGGATTCTCTCCTTGCTTGGTAAATGATTATATTATGTGCTATATAAATAATATACTCCTAGATATCAGATATCTATTAACACAACACAGAGATATCTACATTAAATACTACACGTGCACAAGATAGTTATTCCCACGATCGAAAGATATATAATCTCAAAATACCGAGGAGAAAATTTCTTACACCTGCTTGTAAAATGTTCATATTCCCCCATCACTAATGTAAAAGGGGAGATGCACATGAGGATGACAATGGATTAGATCAAAGCTTGATCAGTATGCCTCGTATCCAAAACCTAGTTGTGGTAAGGTGCCTCATGCCTGTCTCGTGTCCTGAATGAGTTTTTGATTTCCATCTCATACATGAACATGTTTAGAGCAAGGTGACCCAAACTCTACCCGATTCATTATTCAAAAAAAGTTCAAAACCATCAAATATACAAATGTTTCCATACAATTAAATTTTAGGACATGAAGTTAAATTTTAACATTCAATCAAATTTAAAAATACACTTAAACCAAAACATACTTAAATTTAAACTTATATTTAAATTCAAACATACACCGATACACTTAAATTTAAATGTAAACCAAAAATATATATTAAAAATTAAAGTTTAACATGCTATTAAAATTCATATATAAACTTAAATTTAATAGAATATAACATTTAAATTTAATAAACCTTAAATTTAAAAATAAAATACAATTAGGTAAAGAGGTAAACAAAAAAAAAAAAAAAAAAGAATATAGTTTTGTTTTAAAAAATAATTATATAAAATCAAGGTCGAACGAAATGGGTCGGAGTATAATGGTTTTATTCATACCCGATTCGGTTACAAAACCAATTCAAAACATTTGACTCGACCCTGACCCCAACCATATTTGAAGTGCTCAAATCCTACCCCTAACGAATCGGATCCTCACCGATTTAGTACGAATCGGGAATTTTTATCATCCCAAGGTGCACACCACCTTTAATGGGACTCCAAGGAGGGGATGCGATAGTATAAATAGATTAGATTAGAATCATTAGATTCATCACATTAAAAAGGTGGTACTTTCTGATTTGTTAATTGCTAAATAAAATCCTTCATATTCACGTGATTTTACTATAATAATTAACATTTTTTTTTTTTTTTTTTTTTTTTTGAAATATCAACCACATTTCCCTATTTTCTACCGAGTACCAACCATGTTTATAGATTTTTTATTTTTTTTATTTTTTTTGCGAGCCTTTACTGATAGTTAATCATAACTATTAGTAATTAATCATAACTGATTATTGATTTACGATTATCTAATTATATAGTTTCATTTCCTGTGGATATCTTCCATGAGAAGTAACTAAAAAAGCTGAGAAAGGCACCAACTCCAGATTTTTTATTTGATTGCATTGCAGTGATCAAGGATATTTACTATTGTATAAACAAATTTAAAAAATATCACACTCTTTTAACAAATTTAACATTCTCATTCACACAAATTTTTGTCTAAAACATTTCTCAGTTTATCTACATTCAACATTGAAAAAGTATCTTTCGATTGATTGACTGACCGCCCGCAAAATCCAGAACTTGCTTCTAGCCGGAGTTCTGAAAAACCCGATTGAGCTCAACTGGCCCCATGTCGCTCTTTTCTCACTCATGTCTATACAGCAAAATGTTTTGATTCTTGCTCATTCGATTTACAATGTAGGTCAAAATCATGGCTCTTGATGTTCCTGAACAGCCTCAGGCAATGAAGGCGAGGATCCACCACTGACTTTGCTCGGAGCTGGTGTGTTTCGCCTGGATTGGCGTTTCGTGGGGACTAACACATCTTCATCTTCTTTCTTTGCAAAAGCCAAATCATGATCATCATCATCATCGTTCTTAAAGACGGGATGAATGTATGCACTTTGGAGATACCCTTTCAAGTTAAGGTTTGGTTCCCTTGCGTGCTCTAGCGTATCTTTAATCATTGCTTCCTGAAATCCACAGCATATACAAGTAAATTCCACAGTAGCTCAAAAAAAAAAAAAAAAACGAAAAACGAAAAGCCACTGAACGAAGAAAGCATCACATTCACAATATGTAATAAACAGAAGCGCAAACCTGTAATGGATATCTAATGAACGCAGGTTCGTAACGGCCTCCGGTGAAATTATAGAACCATATTGTGAGTACAGGAAGAGCAATGAGAAAAGGTGTTGATTGAGCAGCTCCCTTTGTACCCATCAATCCCATGAGCAGCAATTGCGATATGATCAATGCGATTAGGATACGTTTATGAACATCAGGCCAGAACGCTGCTGCACTCTCATACTCTTGGTTGTAAACATTTATGATCTACATTTTTACGGAAAGAAAAAGTTAGCATACATAAACTACACTCTAATGTTTGCTAATTTATAAACGATACACAAGAATGTTCTAAAAACAACAAATCACATTGGTATGTACCATCGATTTGCGAAAACTATTTGAGAATCTATGAAAATAACAATGGCATATGGCAAAAATCATCCAGAGCTCTACTAATTTGGTTAACGAGGCCATGCATAAATATACCACCATATAAATTGAATATTCTGTAAAGAAGATATTGACTCTTTACCTGATGACGGAAAACAACATAAGCGAACGCGAAGAAAACTAATATGAAAGGAAGCAAAAGAGGTGTCACTGTAGAGTATACAAGGCCTAGCAGAAAATATAACTGTATACGAGGTTCTCCAGTGTTGAAACCAAGACTTCCTGCATCCATTGCCTCCTCCCTATCCTTTTCAGTCTTCACCAAGAAGAAATTCTTCAGGTGGTACATTATAAGTGGTTTCAACATTAAAATCTCTCCAGCTATACCAGCCCATCCGTCAACCATTATATAAGTTATGAAGAAAGTTGCTTTGATCGGTATAGCTACACCAATTGTTTTGGGAATTCTGCCAAAAGTAAGAAGAAAATAAAGCTTAATCGATGCATTTTCCTCATAAAGTATAAAATTGTATCACTAGAAGTGAAGGCGATACTGAACAAAGAAGATAATATAATTAGTCAAGTGAGATTAACATACTCATTTGCTGATTGCTTTATAAAAGTATTTAGCTGTTCAAATGCACTTCCAGCTATTATGCTCCCAAGGAAAACGTTCACAAGATTGAAAATATAATATCTTGAAGCTGATCTTCTTTCTAGAGATGATATAGATGTAAAGCCTTCAAATTTCGACATAATCATCAATATTGACGGGAGGAATATGAGAAAAAGCTTCAATGCAATCCCGGGTAGAAAACCTTGGACGACTGATTTAATAATTGGGCTGCATGACAAGTTAAAATAACATTAGTAATTTATAGTAATGCAACCTAAATATTACTTTTGACTTTGAGGACAGAAGATTACATTTCAATAATGGGTTTCAGAAATGGTGCTTTTTTCTCGATTCCCTCAATGCTTGCAAAACCTTGTACTAATGCAATGGGAATCATGAAAAAGAAGGTAAGGAAAAAGAACGAAACACCCATAATCAGCCTCCTAACAGCAAGTGAAACGTATGGAATTGCAAGGTTGTCCCAGTAAACATCACGTGGCTCTGGAGCCCAATCCGTCAACCATGAAGTTGGATTTCTGGATTGTTGAGTTTGTGCACAAACAGCAGCACCCCATCTAGTTTTGAAGGAAACAAATGCTGCTGGCATGATAGCTTTAGGATCAGTGACAACACTTTCTCGCTCTGCAGCTATCTGTACAACACCAAAATTATGACTTTAGTTAAGACGTCACGGAATTGCAAGTGACCATATCAACTCCTTAGCATGATATGCATTAAAACATTATGTTTACCAACTCCTAGTAACGAAAGGGACAAACACAGTGTTGCACAGCTCGGCAAGGCTTAATATGATACAAAAATGTTATTCATGATTCAACTGAATTTTTCCAAGCTGAGGCATTCTTCTAATTACTTATATATTTGTAGAATTTATACACAAACAGAAACCAGAGGCGTGTATTATTTGCACAAGCTAACCTAAGTGAGCTCAAGCTCAAAGTCCTAAAGCAAACTACCACAATTAGGCTTGAGACGAATGCAACTTGTATTGTCTAATCTAAAGTGTTCAACAATTTTCCAACATATCAAGAAGCAATACAAAAGACATTGATATGTGCATGATGGATACTCACTTCTTTTGATAACCTTTCAATTTCAGCTATGTGATGGTCAATTGCGTCCACTTTTTGTCCCCAAAGCCCAAGAAAACCAGTCTGGTAAAGGAAAATACATAGAGTCAAAAAACAAAATTATAAATTAACAAACTTGAAATCATGATGAATACCAGATTGAAGAATTACCTTCATGAATGGCCTCGTTGCATTATTTCTGGAATATTTATGTTCGTAATAGACAAGCCAATTCTGCTTTTTCTTCTTCTGCTTGACCAATTTGGCAAGTTTGTTTGCATTGACTACCACCTACAAAATGTTTTCCCAATGGGTTAAAACGATTTTCAGAACAATTATAATTGAAAAAATGTGTAGTACAGGGCCAACAAATTCGAATAGAAGATATTTTAAAACTTTGCTAGCACCAGGCAGCTGAGCTTATACAATCCCTTGAATGTACAAGAGAATTTGGAATCAAGTCACTTTCAGGTGTCAGTTATCGACACATTTCCACCAAAAATATTAGTATAAATAATGCTATTCAATGGAAACCAACCTGATTGGTTAGGTAGTTATCTGGGTGATTGACCAGAAAGAAGTGCTCCACAAGCTCACTAACAGATTCATCCGGGTCTGGTGGAACATTCCTCACAAGGACCTGTGAACAATTAAATTCCACTTAAAAAATTTGTTTAGAAGCCTGGTATTAAAAGTAATAGTTGTCATATCAAATGACCTTTGATGAATACCTCGAACATTTTTTCTAATTAGAAAATCCAATGTGAAAAGTATTTCACAAATCATATCAATTGATTATAACAAATACAGATAGAACAACCTCAACAATTATTTGATGAAACAAAATCACAAAATCTGAATAATTGTAAGGAGGATAAGAATTGATCTTACAGTAAATTGATCTGGACGACGTTTTGCTGATGCAAGAAATTGCAATCGCATATTAGCAACATTCTCATACTCCTTTCGCAACACGTAGCATGTCCAAAAGGTGAAGGCATAAGCCATAACAATATGACTCCAAAACCTGCAGCCAAAGAATAAGCTTCATTATTGTAACGAAGTGTTCAGATAACATTCTTTTTTTCTTTGGTCATCCAAAATAACCGCATAGTCCACCATTCTAATAGTTCTGAGATTCACAAACAAGTCATCAGTTCACATAAGTGTCATACCTTTGTGATTTTTCCGGGATATTTGAAATCGAAAGCATATCAATGTTGCTTGAAGTCACATTCGATTGCTTTGCCAACTGTAACGTGTCATTTGTATAATTAACCGGCACCAAAACAACCCAAGCAAGCACCGTTATAGGAACAAAAATCTTAAGTCCTATCAAGTATATCCGCAAGTAGACAGCAGAATCCAACCCCGCATGCTCTATAAGCTCAGGTTCTGGCATTTTCAACGCTGTGGGCATCCAATTCAAGAACGTCACATACGATCTGAAGTCCACATTGACAAACTTCCTTACAAATGCTCCAGCTTGCGATGGACTATCCCTTAAGCCCTTAAGATACCATTTTGGAAAGTATACCCTATCGTTGAAGGGCTGAATCCTTAACAACGCAAATGCTATAAGGAAAATAAAAGCACCGAAAAGATTTAAAGCCGCCGAAACCCCTATATCCCAAATCGTAGCCATCTATATCTTCCAACAAATCACCCTTCTCCTGTAAAACCAGTATTAATAACAATAATATTCATTAAGATTTAAGCAAAACCTTAACTAAATCAAACTATAAACTTTAATTATTAACAATCTGCAGCACAAAAATCCGCTAAAAATATAAACTTCAACTAGAAATTACACAATTTCTCTACACAGTTATCAACTACAGAATCAAAGCAGTTTAAAAACTTTAGAAAAAAAAAAACTAATAAAATTTTAACCAAATCATACAATTTCACTATCAGGTAAGCTAAAATTTAACAAACATCAATCCGCAGAACAAAAAAAAAATAGCTAAAAATCAAAACTTTGACAAGAAACTACACAGCTGTCAACTACACAATTGAAGCAGTTCAACGACTTAAAAATTCATAGAAATCAACACGAAATTTAACAAACATCAACCTACAGCTTAAAAAACATCGCTAAATAAAGAAACTTTGATCAAAAACAACACAAACGAAGCAGTTCAAAATCAACACGAAATTACACTACAAGAAGCTAAATTCCATCAAACAAACAAAAAGCTCATACCTTTTTATTTGTCTCGATTCCTCCGAGCTAAACGACTTCGCCGTACCTGTACGGCTCCTCCTCCGTCTCCTCCTCCTCCTCCTCAGAAACAGAGACAGAGACAGAGACAGAGAGAGATATAGAGATCTGAAATTGAATCAAGGAGTGTTTGGATTGCTTGATAACTCAACGAAAGCTAAGAACATTTCTTGAAACTGTCTTCCAGGATAACTAACACGGCAAGCTATCGTCCACCACTGAGAAACTCCACACACAAAAATACAGATTAGTGAACAACCAGAGAAGACAACTCTAACAACAAGGATCAAAAGTGCTTTAAAAAAAAGGTGATTTTTATAAAAAAAAGTAGAATTCTCACAGAAACATATATAGACAGAGTGAGAAGAGACAGATAGACTATTGATGTTTACGTTTTGCTTTACAAAACCGGTGTCGTTTTCGCTGCACAGTCGATTTTCTTTTCAATAAATAGTGATTAATTTGTTAATTTTACATAATTGATAAGACAATCGAATCGTTTAACGTCGGCAAGCTGCCACGTGGGAATTCCAACGGCTACTTTTCTGATAATGTTTCTGGAGATTTCCTTTTTTTTAAGTCGCACGCGGGGATTAGGAGCGTGGAGTGCACTGTGGGATTTGATTGGGTAGTTGGAGATGAATTGGACGAGAGAACCGATAGCGTGTGAAGCGGAGGGAATGGGGGGGGGGGGGGGGGGGGGCGTGACGCGTGGAAGAAGCGTTGGCTGCGTGTGGTGGGTTGGAAACAGTTGGATATGGAGTTGTGGGCCGACCGAGACTTTTTTTTTTTTTTTTTTTTTTAATAAAAAAACAAAAATGGACACTGTTTGGAGTGTAAAATGATGTCATGTAATAATAATTAACAAGATCTTTTCGACTAATTGACAACAATGGAGTCCTGAAAAATTGAGAGTTTAGATAAAAGGAATTTGATATATAATAATTAGGACGTACGAGAATTTCGTATTGTTTTTTTTTTTTTTTCCTTCTCTTCTATGTGGGGAAATGGGAAATGATTTTGAAATATTACAAAGTCAAAGGTTATTTGACTTTATAATATTACGGAGTGATTAGATTACTCTTTCAAAAGTGATCAGATCACTTTGTAACATTACAGGTCAGGCTTCGAAACGTTTTAAGGTTGATCTCGAATAAGAACTATACATGTAGGATCCCTACACCTGAAATCTCTATTATATATGTGTGTGTAATATCTCTTGTTGTGATTGTGCCACGTGAAAAAACAAAAAAACAAAAAAAAAAAAAAAACATGGTCTCGTTTCACAATTGTAAATAGTAAAACAATTTGTGTGGGACGGTCTCACCACGTGCAATTACATTGTGCCATATAATATAATTTATCTTGGAAACATAAATTATTTTAAAAGTCTTATGATTTGGCACAATGTAATTGGACGATCTCACTAATTTACATGATGAGACCGTCTAATGAGATCGTCCCACATAAGATTTTCTCCACAAACAGAGTGTGTCTCCTATTGAGATCGTGCCATGTGGTAAAATTATGTCACAACCCTAATATCTTCTGTTGCGATCGGGTCATGCGATTGAAAATGAAAAGTTAAGATTGCATTTATATATTTAGTAAAACAGATAAAAAAAGGTAAATTAACAAAAGCAAAAGAATCAAATTATATAAAATATTGAAAGATAAAAATAAAAAATGGAGGCCACCTTTTTTTTTTCTTTTTTCTTTTTTTTGTGATGATCTTCACGATGAACACCAGCTAATAATATAATCATGCCTCATGAGAGGCATGAGGCTTCTTCAACAACAACCATGCCATGCCGTCTGCATATTTTATCCAAGAAAATTCTTATCAAACATATATTGATGCTAATAAGACAACAACATAAACATTAATTATTGCATATACAACTAATCAAAAAATTTCAAAATTGCATATGAAATATGAAAGAGAAGAAGAACGAAAACCCATATTGAAAATTATTGGGAAAACCGAACACAATCAACACACACACACACATATATATATATATATATATATATATATATGAGTAATGCTACTTTGCCCAAATTTGGTGTCCAAATCTGGTGCCCAAATGACGTGGCAATACTCTCATCCATTCATTTAGATTGTATTAGATTTGCTTGATTTAAATGAATGAATAAGAGTGTTGCCACGTCATTTGGGCACCAGATTTGGACACCAAATTTGGATAAAGTAGCATTACTATATATATCGTACCTTGATCACATAATACATTTAATGATTAATTAAATTCATCAAACCCCGTTGAACAACCACAAAGCCCATCACAACAACAGACCGGTGATGGTCTCTGTGGGTACGTAAGTTTAGGGGATGTGAGTGTAGAAAAAAACTATTTTCACTCATCTAGCTAAAATTATAATACAATTAAGGGATATCATTGTAATTCTCCCTTACATTAATCGTGAGATTTTTTCTTTCTTTGATAAGCATTCTTCAAAATCATCATCTCTTATTTGATCATCATGAGGAATTTTTTTTCTTTATCAATATATTTTGCATTAACACCAACAAGAGAGCATAAATAGTGTTCTTTTTTGTTAAACAAAATTGACGCCGAATATTAAATGCTTTGGTTCGAATACCTAGTCTCATAAAACATAAGAGATATATCTTATGTTTATTTTTTATGAATAAAATGAAAAATAAATTCGTGGTCCCTCACCGGCCCAAACTTGACCACACAATAATAATAATGTGAGCAACACAAAGTTTCAATGGCTATATTGAATTACATTAAGAAGGATTTTGTGCAATAATTTAGCATATATTAATTATATATTTTGATAACAAAGACAAGATGATGTGCATTATAGGATCGAAGGAATATATGATCAACATGCATGAATAAGAATTTCACACGTAAAAACGTGCAGAATCCGTATATGAGAAAACCTACGTATTTACATATATTAACAACAATTCTTTAATATTCAATGACCCATTAGAATGGGCAAGGATTAAGTCTAGATCACACAAATTGATGTTATGGGATCATGTGATTTGAATTTTAAAATATTTATAAAGTTTTGATTTTTATAGAGATTTCAGGGTGACATGTGATGTCTCCATAATTGCATGCCTTCATATAGTTGATAATTGGATCCCTTGGACCATACTTAAATTCAAAGCAATCATCAATTTAAAAATCTTGTATTTATTGTGAAAAGTGACCTATTACAAAATTATATAGTCGTATAAAGTGGTTCAAATCTCACATTAGTCCATTAAATTGTACAGTGTATATAAGAAAACATTTCTCTTATAGTTATAGTTGCATTTTAGACGGTATTTACAGCGGTTGATCTCTTCGGATTTAATAGACTCCTAACTCAATAGCGGTGGTTGAGATAATTTAATAATGATAATAATAATTTAAATGTATTAATATTTAATAATAAGCTTCAATTTCAAACATAAAGAAAAAGGTCTTGTTACAAGTTCAACATATAATAATATGAAAATGACATCCACACCACACAATCAATTCTTTTTTTATTCTTTTCAAAAATCAATGCCAAAAAAATTGACTTCTAGCTACTAAATCCATTGTAATATTCAATGGCTACTTTCCATTTTCAGGGCTACCTGATAATTTTCAAGATGTGCAAAATTTTGGACCATTTCCATTTTCATCTTCATTTTTTTTTGTTTTTTCATCTTATAGTGGTTGCATTGAGATGTTCAATTTATTGGACAAAGTCCTCACACGTGCGATTAAAGCCGTCCATTTAATATATTTTTTAGGCTACCAATCGGGTTGTGCTTTGCTCCCATAAAATCTAGGGCTTGAATCCACTCATGGGTATTTTATATGGTCAAAGACTATAATTTCTCGTTTCTAGTTAAAGATTGTAAGGTTTGACGGGGGTCTCAGTTTCAAACTCAACCTGGGTTCACTTGTGAGTTCGGAGGATTTATGAGTTATTAATAAATAAAGAGCATTAATAATAATTAAAAAATAATAAGTAGGACTAATTGCACAAACGTCCCCTAAGATTAGGTATAATTTCATACATATGGAATTTTTACCCATAATTACATAAACGTCTCCTGTCGTTATCATTAGTTGACTTCCCTCTAACTGTTGACCACAATTTTAACCCACAATGACTAAAGTGCCCCTAGTTACCTATTTTATTATTTAAATTAATAATTAAAAAACGAAACAGAAAAAACAAAGAAAACAAAAAAAAAAAAAAAAAAAAAATCAATCATTTTTTTCTTTCTTTCATTTTCTCAACCCCTAAACACAATCCAAAAAAACTTAACAAACAAAAACCAAAACTCAATCTCATAAAATCAAAACCAAAACTCAAATCCTCAAACAACAACAAAAATCAAAGCCACAAATAAAAACCCAAATCCATCAATACTACAATCAGTTAACCACATTCATTTAAAAATAATAATAATAATAATTAAAACTTCAACCTAGAAAGTTAAAAATCCACTGTTGAAGTTCTAATTTTTTTTTTTTTTAAAGAAAATGGATGTGGTTAACTGGTTGTGGAATTGATAGATTTGGGTTTTTATTTGTGAATTTGATTTTTGGTTGTTGTTTGAGGATTTGAGTTTTGGTTTTGATTTTTGGATTGAGTTTTGGTTTTTGTTTCTTAAGTTTTTTTGGATTGTGTTTGGGGTTGAGAAAATGAAAGAGAAAAAAGTGATTGATTTGGTTTTTTTGTTTTCTTTGTCTTTTCTGTTTCTTTTTTAATTATTAATTTAAATAATAAAATAGGTAACTATGGGCACTTTAGTCATTGTGGGTTAAAATTGTGGTCAACGGTTAGAGTTAACGGTAGTCAACTAACGGCAAGAGATATTTGTGCAATTATGGGTAAAAATTCCATATGTATGCAATTATACCTAAACTTAGGGGAATTGTGCAATAAGTCCTAATAAGTATGATGCCAGTTTTGAACCTTTTTCAATTTAATTATAATAGGAGTAGACCCATCTTGAATATATTGTTAACATTACATTCTCCGCATTAAGATCATGTAAAAACAAATATTTGTTATATAATTCTATGCTCGATCCAATCATATCATGTCATGTGACATGCGTGTCTATAACTGAGGTGGTCTTGGCATAGGCACTTCAGAGTTTTTTTTATTCAACAAAACGTCATAAACAAATGACTCTCATGTCAGCAGCTCGAATCTTACCAATGGCGAAAACTTTCAAAAAAATACCTGATCCCGAATTAATAGATATTGTTAAAAATTAAAAAAAAAAAAAAACATCATAAAAGGAACTCTAAAGGGAAAAAAAAAAAAAAAAAAAATTGGATATTTCATGGAATCAATATACAACTAAACAAATTGATAAGAGGTATATGATCATGAACAATGTGACACATCAAAATCTTCAAATGATTTAAAAAAAAAAAAAAAAATTGAATTGAACTAATATAGAAAGAAGAACCATCCTATATATAGTATTTAGTTACAGGTATTCACATCTGAGAGACAAATCCAATCCAAAGCAAGTTGCATCAGATTTCCATCTTCATGGGGTGTGCACTTGCAGGTCATCAAAATATATGTTGTCACCTTCCTGACATTAGATTGACAAGAGCTTGATTTTCGTAAAACGATCCGACGTCCCAATCCTCGTTTGAAGATGATAGTGTCATGAGAGCAACCACAATTGATCTCATGCTTGGCCTTAACTGAGGATTTTCTTGTGTGCAAGCTCTGGCAAGCTGAGCCATCTACAACCAAAAAACAACAATGTCACAGGGCGTGCGCGTGCACTTGTTAGTATCAAGAGTACTAGAGTCTATGTATAGTTTACGTTTGATAATGCAGATATTTAGTACTACCTTTCGGATTGAATCAAGCGGGAAATTATCACCAAGCCTAGGATCAACAAGTTTTCGAAGTTCTTCGTTAGGATCAGACTGACTGAGAACATCTTCGAACTGCAACAAAATGAACATGTACAACTTATAAGTTCTAGAGACAATAGTTTCAGAGATGTATTTTTCGTATAAGAGAGAGTTGCAAGCACAAGCATAACAACCAAAGCAACAAGTCCTTTAGATTCTGTGACGGTTTCATTTGTCCTGACAACAGCTTCCTTGGCAGATATAAGTTCATATAGAACAACTCCAAATGCATACACATCTACTTTAGGGGAAACATCACCGTATTGAGCATATCTGCACACGAATGGCGAGTGATCTCAGTCTAGCTAATCATTAATTTTCGTTGGGACAAAGTAAATTTAGTGCACGAAATATGGGAAAAGAAAATCTTACTCCGGAGGCATATATCCAAATGTACCCACTAGGCGTGTGAGGAATGAAGTACTTCCGAATTCAGTCAGTTTAGTTAACCCAAAATCAGCAACCTGTAAGCAGTATCAGTTAGAGAAAGTAGTACTAATAAAAATCGGAGTTTGTTACTACGCAAGTGTGGGCACATTTTCAACCTTTGCACGGAAGTTTTTGTCTATTAAGATATTCGGGGATTTGATATCGCGATGGATGTAGACAGGAACGGTATGTTCATGAATGTATTCAAGTCCTCTAGCTGAATCTAAGGCAATTTGCATCCTAGTCAACCATGGCAACGGTTCACCCGCTGAAAAGAGAAACATAATATAAGACCATAAGATTGAATTGATAGCATAAACATATATAGGATGTCTAATGCGCAGAACAATGATCTTTCTCACCCATGCCACGTAAATGTTGACTTAGATTGCCGTTCTCAATGAACTCATAGACCAAAAACAAGGAACCCTCGACACAATATCCTATTAAGCGCACCTGCATTGTCGCATAGAAGCACATCACATTTACAAGACATAAAATCCTCTGTTTATATAGTGATTGAGGCATCAAACTTTCAGTTAAAAAGTATCAAATTATTTGACTGGTTAAGGGCATGTCTCCATGAATACGCCATGGATCCGTTTACACTTTCAAAGAACTACCGAGATCAAAATGTAAAGAATCTGCTTCATTTTGATTTAAGTTGAAGTGAGCCAACATTTTTCAACCAATTCAAGTCTACGAGATAAGGGAAAGAATGTTACCAGGTTCAGGTGATGAACATGTGTCAAAACCTTCAGTTCAGCAAGAAATTCTTGTGTTGCTTGCATATCCATCTTCTTGATTGCAGCACTCTAAACGATAATACGTAAACGAAAAGAAACAGTCAATATCGTAAGGGTCCTCATATGTGTTAAGACTGGTATGTGAACTGACAAAAAGATACAAACCTCGCCTCTTAGCTCTGCATAGTAAACATCTCCAAAGCCACCTTGTCCAATCTTATTAGCCAAGCTAAAGTCATCAGTCGCCTTGGCAAGCTCTTCGTATGAGAATTCCACGGATTTGTCCACAGTGATACCAGTGAGCCCATGAGAACTACCATCAAGAGCAGCTGATTCCGAGGTTTTGACCACGGCACCTAAATCTACAGCATAGGCATATTAAAGCTAACAACTACCTTGAAGAGCTACATATTTCAACTTTCAAGTTGGGAAAATCGTTGTCGACAATCTAGTGTTCAAGACACAGATAATTGGAGGTGATTCATCAAACAGAAAATATTACCAGGTGCGCGAGGAGCATGGTGGTTTAGTGTTGCTTCAGGTATAAATGATGCCTCCACAACTTTTTTCCTTTTGTAATACTTTACATATACAAAAATTACGAAAAATAGAGCCCCGGCAGCTCCTACTAGAGATATGCCAGCGATAACTCCGCTTGATTTTCCTGCTCGAAAAGATATGCCAATGTACACTCAGTTGATGCCAAAATGGAGGGTTCCTGATTGACCTCATCACAATAAAATTTTTTGAGATAAGAATCAACGATACGGGGCAATACACAGAAGCTTACCACCTGTGCTGCAAAAAGAGAAAAATATACGAAGGGAGACGACTATTAGACATCTTGAAACACAATTCACCATAGTTTGAGAGCATATAAAGGCGACAAGTCATACCGTACCTTATCTTTAGTGGAGGAAAGTTTCCATTTTGATCTGCAACATTGAAAAATAAAAATAACCTATGAGAATTGTGATCACAATCAATGGAATTCAACAGTCATCTCTACTCTAAATTGCAAATTCAAGACACATGAGAAATTGAGAATAGTCATCACATCAATGAAATTCAACAATCATCTACTCTAAATTTCAAATTCAAGAAACTTCTCTATAATGCATAAAATCAAACAGTTACTATATTGAATTGTACAAATAATCAAACAAAATCAAGCACACAAATAGGTAACTAAAACACTAACATTCCTTTTCCTTTTATCACATTTTCTTGGCAACCAAACAAAACCCTATTTCCAATTCATCAAATTTACCTTTTTCCAGGAACCAAAACCAAACCCACTTCCACTTCCAAAATCTAAATCCACATTGTAACTCTACACTTGGATTCCATCCACCCCAGTTGAGTTGCCCACATGAAAATGAGCATCAAAATTGCTGCTTTTCGCTCCAATTGTCTAATTTTCTAGCAAATTAGACAAGTCGAAAGATGTGTTGTTGATAGCAACTCCTAGTACAAGAAATTTCTGCCGCGAAAATGTGCTAGTCGTTGGTGGGTTTCTGAGATGGGCCGTGTCACGGCCCATATTGGAAGATTTGAGCTCGCTTGAGTCCATTTTTTGGATCGGCTTTATTCCCATATTTTACTAAGAAGACCCCACTCTATTCTAAAGATTGTTGACCCCAACTTTTTAATTAGCAAATGGGTCGAGACCCCACTAGAAGTGTCAAATAGGTCGGACGGCTCGAGTCAAACCCTCAAAATTAGGGGTCGATTCATTTCCAAACCTTATGATCGAGTAGATAGGGTTCAACTTTTGAGGTCTGTGAGCTCGAAAGGTCAGCCTTCAAGAACAAAAAATCAAAGTTACCTTAAATAATTAACCTTATTTAATAAAAACCCTATTAAATAAGGTTAATTTGGAGACCTTTACATGATGATACAATGTGAGGATGAGAATGTCAATAATTATTTGATTACTAGAATATATATACAAAGATGTCATACTCATGATGTAGGAACGCGATGTTAAAAAAAAATAAAAAATAAAAAATTAACACAAATTGAGTCGTATATTCCACACCATTATAAGAAAAGGACAATTGAGATTACACCACCAATCACACCAATGTGATCAACTTGATTATAAGCTAGGTGTCACAATTATTTAACTAATATTACACTAATTTCATACGGAATCCCGACTCGTTATAAAGTCTTTTTGAGTAATTTTATAATGTTACACAATCGAATCCCTTACGAAAAATACGTACAGAATCTTACAACTTACTATATATCGGTTCAAATGAATCACCATTTGAAAAGATAACGTGATCATTGATCAACCGCATAGTGACAAATGGAGGCTGATCAGAGGATTATTCTGAATTAGTTTAATAAAGACATGCATTGACAACTAACAACTAGTTGTTAAATGGCCAAAGAAAACAATTGTTAAATACTTAAATATATGTTACAAATATCACTAATACTATTATATCAATTCTACTTTAACTAGAAATTATCAGGTCAGTACTATCCATATGATTTTTGTTCGATCATGTAACTTGGATAACTTTGCTGTGATTTCAAATGACTTTATTACATAGAACTGGTTACATTGATTTAAGTAGGATGTAAAACTAAATTAGGGTTAGGGTTTATTTGACTATCTCACAAAATAAATAAATAAAAAACCTCTAAATCACCAAATAAACCCTAGCTAGTATAAATTGTCTGAGCTTTACAATTTTCTAAGACTTGGTTTCTTGAAGATTTTCTACAAAAGGAATTATATATATAACAATAAAAATTACTAAAAACAATCCCATGAATTGTATATTCAGCCATTTTTATTGACATTTCGAGTTTTATAAATAAATGGACATGTACGTACCTTCGGCCGGCACATATACAATCCCACTCCCGGCGCTAAAATTTGAGCTAGGGTTGAACTTCTCCAGTAAATCAGCTGGTACACTGGATTGATCAGCAACGACAGACAAATTATCGCCGGGCCTAAGAGGGTATGTTGAGAACAGCCCGTAATCTTTCGACACTTGTCTATTGCCACAGGAGCAGTTCACTGTGACATTGATGGAGACGTTGGCGGGGATTTGTGTGGGCTCGAACTTGTTGACACGTTGAACCCAGTCCCTGGTAGTGAGATTGGCAAAAGCAGTGCCAGCAACTTTCTCATAGGTGTCTCCGGGCTGTGTCAAGTATGTGAAGGTGTGACCGAGGAAGTCCCCGTTCAAGCAATCACACGAGAAAGGTACGTTAACCCGGGTGTCGGATTGGACGCTATCCTGGTTCGGGATATGATTAGGATTATAGAGAAGGATTTGAGAGATTTCTTGTCCAAAAATGTTGCTAATATAGGTGAGATTCGAACCCTCCCATACGTAGTACGACGCTAGGGCTACTTGACAACCAGTTTTGCATTTAGCTTGTGCTTGAAGAAAGAGTATTGGAAGAAGAAGAAGTACTTGAAAAGCCAAGAAGAAAATATTTGGTTTCTTTGATGAGAATATGACGATGATCATCATCATTTTTGTGTGTGAGATGATGATGAGAGAGTAGTTTGTGAAGGGTTTGGGATGTTATTAGAGAAAAAAAAATGGATTGATTGATTAATTAATTGATTGATAATATTTAATTGGGTATTTTTATTATAATTAATTAATTAAGAAGATTAATTTTGTTGGTTTTGGTGTTTGGTATCTAGGGTTCTTTGATGGGTTTGTTGTTCTTTTGTTTGTTTGTTAAATACATCTTTGGGTGACCATTTGTCGTCATGCAATCTCTTTGATTCTTTGAATATTTTAATTTTGAACCCATTTTCACTATTTAATTCTATGAGATATTGAGAATTAAATTAAGGTGTTGGCTTATGTGACAAGTAATCGATCTTTGACAGTTTGACTTGAGTGAGTCTTTGTAGTTATAAGGAATCAATCAAACAATATGCCAATATGTGGCGGCAAGTACTTTGATCATTTATTATTATTATTATTTTTTAATGATTACAATTAATTCGGGATTTATGAGATGGAGAAGCCACTCGAACTCACAATCTCAGTAATGTAATTGTAAGGGACATACTACTTAAATTTCATATTGTCAAAGAAGATCCTACCTATCCAAAGTTTATTTGTTGTTTCTCATAAATTTTTTCTTTAAACCAAAACAAACGGACAAGTAGAATAGTTTTCTTGCAACTTAATGTAAACAAGACAATTAGACAAATTTGAATCCGAAACATTACCCGGATGTATATTTTAATTTTCTTATGATGTATATAAAACAAAATCTTGTCAAAATATATGAAATTTCATCCAAAGTGTTCGTGTATTAAAGCAAGAGGGTGTTCACGGAAAAGTTCCCACTTCCCACAATATATGTTAGAAATTTTTAGTGAGACATCCCGCATGTTTTTCCATGCAGAATCACCTTTTTGTAATTACAAACCTATTATCACATGCAATAAGCCGGTGATCCTGTACGAAAAAAAATCTACAGGATCTCACACAAGAAATGTTATCTATATATATATATATATATATATATATATATATAATATTTAGTGTAGATAATATACACACAAAAATGGTGGGTTCCACTTCCAGTCATATCTCATATGCATGTAATATGGACCTCTCTCTTGATCACATATAGATTTGTTTTCTCATCAAGATATTTTTCTGCATATGTTGTTAACACCAATTATCTCCACAGTTTCTTGAATCAAGTCACAACAATTACAAACTCAGCTGATATTTGTCTTGTAATTTGCAGAGCAAGAAAAAAAATGGAAACATATGCAGCACTTCTCCCACTCTCTCATCCCTGTACTTTTTTCCCTTCAAAAATCAACAAAAAAAAATTCCCTTCTCTGCCATGCAAGCATACAAGCTCTCGAACCAGTACTCCTTTGAATTGCCAGAAAATGTATGTCCCTGGTGGGTATATATATATATAATTAAACGATACATATACAATATGTGTTTATGTGTAATATATTTGTGTTTCGATGTTTATGAGATTGTGTTGTTAATGGTTTTCATGAAGGGTTTGGAGAAGCATCACCAGAAGCCAAAGCAGCCAAGAACCTCCATGATTTCTTCAATTATGTTGCAGTCAGTATTGTCTCTTCTCAGCTTGAGGTTCACATCTTGAAGTCCTTTTTAGTAAAATATATAAAAAAAATTAAATTAAAAAAAATCCACTTGGAGTTTGTATATGTTTGGATGATTTTTCATGAGTTAACAGCTACATATTCCAGCACAGGACTATAACCAAGAGGCATATGAAGAGTTGATGGAGTTTTTGAGCAAAAACTCCTTGAATGATGGAGACAAGTTCTGTGCCAATTTGATGCGAGAATCTCCCAGGCACAAGGGTCTAGGTATGACTATAAATCCGGTTCGAATTTTCTCTAGTATAGACGTTCGAATGAAAAAAAGTTCGCGGAAAATGTACATTTCCTCTAATAAACTGATTTTAATGTTGATTTTTTGATTATATGACTGATAAGTGATTGAATTTTTATGTGAACTACCATGTTGTGTTCTTATGAAGCTCTACGAATCTTAGAGGTCAGTGTTCTTCGTATTGTTTTTCATTTGTTCTTGTGTTTTTGTTTTCGAATTGAACCATTTGTGTTGAAGAAGGGAAAAACTATGGCATTGTATTGTTTGCAGGTGCGATCTGCATACTGTAAAAATGATTTTGAGTGGGATAACATGAAACGGTTGGCACTCAAGGTCAGGAATTTTGATTTTCTTTCGACGTTTTTCGTTCTTCAGGTTGTATGATTTTTTTCGGGGTTTTTTTTTTTTGTTGCTGTTGTTGCAGATGGTTGATGATTCTAACACGAGACTTATGAGAGATTATGTGTTGGAAACCAGTCATGAGAGTGACAAGTGATCAGCATACTCTTGCAAAGTATAAATATTACAATCAAGACTTCTGGAATTCAATTACAGAGTTAAAAAAATAATAATAACAATAGTAATCGAAGAACAAGAGCGTAAATCGAAAGATGGAGAGCGAAATCACCATTGCAGCAGCCTCGATCGGGTGCTGAAAATTTGACATTTCTGTGGAAGTTGTATGCTGTTTGAGGTTTTCATTTTATTGTTGATAGACTTGTGATTTTACACAAATCATAATTGGGTGATCTTCTATTGTGGAAACTTTTCTGAAGTAGCAATAGCATATTTTCCCCAGAAGATTTCAACGCAGTCGTTGTAGATGGAATGAAAATGAAAATGATCCGTTAATCTAAACTCTCGTGATCTTTGAAAGATAACGAGAGATAAGATGTAACCATTATCCTTAATTCGCTGTTGCTTCGGGTTTCTTCAATGGCTGCAAATCATAGCAAAATCAGAGATGTAAAAAAACGAAAGGGGGGGTTGCAAAGAGGGGCTTTATTTTTCTTTCATTCACAAAAAAAGTACCTCAACATAGCGACGGATTTCATCTGATGCATGAATATTTCCGCTGCTAAAATATGACTGAGCGTATCCTTCGATATTTTCTAACCTGCAATTCATCATTCAAAACTATTTCATTGAACGAGGTTCAAAAATCTTACAAGAGGATTTAGCGATAGCGATATGATCGAAAAACAGAAGTTGCTTTTAATAGTAAAGATTACCTGTACACATAGTTCACCATGATGCCTGCACTTTGATGAAGGCCTTTTTCTGATTTGTCAGCCATCCAATTTATTCTTTCGACCATCTATTGAACATTAGAAAAACAATAAAATGTTGTTAAATTTATTTTACGGAAATTTTCAACTCTGAGCAATGCTAACTCTCGGTGCCCACCTATTTGATTTATAAACTATCAGAAAGATTTCACTATTAAAATTTTATTTTCGGATCACTAGAGATATATATATTTAACCAAAATATGATAGTGATTCCACATACATACCGCTCCATTTTGCAAGTGAAAATTTGCAACAGAATCTAGAGCTTTTCCTCTTTTTTTCTCTTGCAGAAGGTACCTAAACAAAGAACACCAACATCGGTGAATTATCCTTTCAACCAAAAGCATAAAATGCAAGCTTTTACACAACAGTGTAAAACAGATTGATATGAGGCCATTTAATTTTACTTTGTTTCTACGCTATGTTTCTAATTGCACAGAACCAGGATTCCAGTGAACAGATTATAATTTAAACCATTTTCACCATCGTTTAATACTTCAAGAGCAACATCTATTAAAAGTTTGATCCTGGCCGGTATCTATAATTAATTTATGAATTCTCTTCAATAAAGCTTCACATAGAGCATTTACTAATTCTATAAATTAATTGATTGATTCTACTGAATAAAGCTTTGTGTTAGAGACTATTATTATCAGAATAGAATGTACCTGGCACATAATCGTAATAGAGGGGTTTTTAAAACTGAAAGCAATTCAGCTGATTTGCTCCACTCTTGGTTTGTTGATGTTAGTAAGTTCAACATTACTTCCATGCCATTTTTACCAGCAGCAAACTCCCTGCAACGAAAAAATGTTATCATGAACAAAGCAACCTTTAAGTACCTAATGTGGGAGACGGAGATGTGGGCAATCAATTGTCAAAAGTATTTTCGTATTAATTGGTCAAATCGGGAAGAGCAATGTATTCCGACAGTGCCTAGACTCTCAAAGATCCAGTTTGTATCAAGAAGGCTTATGTAATTATAAATCTGTTGGAAGTGCAACCTAACGTACATCTTATTAATATAATTCCACAAGATACATATTCATCTGTATGTCATGTATCTTGTTTCAGAAATCCTATAATAATTTCAGAATATCTGTTATTGAGACTAAAGAAGTCTTTCAAGTTGAAAAGCCTCGTAGATTTATATTTTAATACTACCAAAATGATTTATTTATTTTTTTTGAATGGTTTGACCATTCAAATTGATGTCAATCTGGGCTAGGTAAGAGTGGCAGGTTAAATTGAATGGGTTTTTTTTTTTTTTTTTTTTTTACTGGTAGACGATTTGTCAATATAAAGTCACATTAATTTTATAGCTATCAACGTTGCCATACATTAGCTGGTTTATGCAAGGGCAGGATCCTAGGGTAGGTAGGGATGGGGAGAACAAAAAAAAGGTTAAAAGGTTGTAATAAAAAAGAGCAAAATGGGAGGCAAATTTTCGAAAATTAGATAACCATGTTTCAGTGTTTCAGAGAAAGGTTTTTTTTGGCATTCAAAATTGAATGGTTAAGAGTGGCAGGTTAAAAAACCATTCAATTCGTCTGCCTCGAATTTTGAATGGTTTTTTTTGAGGTCAATGTCAATTTTAACTTTATATTGACATTGACCTCACATAATTTGCAGCATAAAAAATCGTCTACTAGTAAAAAATAAAAAATAAATAAATAAAAAACATTCAATCCGTACCCAGATTGAAGGGCAAAACTCACCAAAATGATTCAATAAGTTGGGAAATAAAAAGCGTAATTGATTGAAAATGCACTGAAAAGCTCACTAGAAAAGCAAAAGCTCCATGGACTCCTGTTTTCTCCCAATCTCAGTTGTCAATTTATATTCTTTAAGGCTTATCAAAGATCACACACATAAAGTAACAAAATCCAATCTATTCTTTTGACCGAGCAGAATTTCAAACCCATTTCAAGAAAGTATAATGCTTACTCAGATATATCCATTATTGCTTTTTCTTCTTCTGGTTCAAATAAGTTTTCCCAAAAAGTGGAACCAGATGTATCTGCTGATGACTGTGACTTGTCATCCTCGGCAAGCTTGGATTGAGATGCCAATTTTGATAGAAGCCATTGGATGTACCCTGGGATTGGGCTAAGTGTTGCAAAAGTCTGCAGAGGGAAAAATATATATCAAAAGTCAGTAAGTACTGCCAGAAGTAAGATTTTCGATGCATGATTAAACATATGTGACAGACCACAACCTGCAATACTTGATCAACAAATTACCACATTTCTTTATTTTCATCTTAATAGCATGTGAAACATATTCAGCTTAAGTCTATGTAAACTGTAAAACAACAAAACTTGTCAAGGAAAAGAAAGTATTGAAACAAGTAGGAAAAGTAATGCCCCATAAATTGTGTAAGCAAAAAATGAAAATTTCAGACTTCAACTCGTGAAGTAGCCTTATTAATCATAATGAAATTGTTTAAAGTGTCTTCAGTCTCTTCAAATATGTATATGGATAACTACAGAAGTACTTACAGAAATATGTGGCATATCTCTTTTCACCAGGGTAATCACACGTTTAATTAGAAACTTTCCAAGGTTGATCCCTGCCAAACCCGGCTGTCAAAGTTCAGAAGTATGCAGTTAGACATAGGTGTGGATTCAAGAGAGTAAAATATACAAAATTGGTTTAAATTAGTTTTTAGAGTTATTTAAATTTTGGTTTAAATTGGTGTTTGGAATTCTGCTGGGTACTACTACCACAAATAAATAAATATAAGTTTGAAGAGAGTAACATATACAGGACAATCATCTACTCATAAATCAAATTTTAAACACTAATTTAAACCAATTTTTAATATGGGTTCTTGCTTAAATATCTTATATTTTATAAGAAAAGGTACAACTATGTAGACAAACCAAAAGCAATGACCCTTAGAGTATAACATCTAAAACAAAATGGAATTTTCATTATACACATCAAGGAGATATATAAATGGCTTCAATAAACAGATTATTTCAAGTAGCCACCCAACAATGCAGCTGTAAGTTGTATGCTAGTAAGATTAGCAAGCTCTAGATTTGAGAAATACTTAATAATGCAAGTAATTTTGCTCAATTTGCACAGCAATAATATCTCAAATCATGTAAACTTTCGCCCAAGGTTTCTTTGATCTACATTTATTGTATTTTATACTCTCTTTTTTTCCTCCAACTGATAAAACAAGTAATTAACATTACCTGAGTTGATGATATAGAGTAAAATAATGCACAGGTTGCCTCACTTTCAGGTATGGGAGGATCATCCCATAGAACTTCCTGCCGTTGATAAGCAAAGTGTTAGCAATATTATAAAATAATTATAATAATAAAAGAAGACTATGGTAGGATGAAATCAAACTAACCTGTATTGTCTCAGCCACATTCTTCAACAATGCAACTTCAATAAAAATAAGAGGCTCTCCTGGAAAATTTTAAGCAGAAATAATCAGATTACACCCAAGAGAAGCACCATGACAATTCAATGAGAAATTTATAGTGTGGTATGAATCATATTAGTAGCATGATCTACAACACTTCTATTTATAATATATATTGAAACTTAAGTACTTAAATCCCCAAGTTATCAAATTTAATATAAGTTCAAAATACATAGATTGTCCAGAAGCAAATTTTATCAACAGAATATCATCTTTTGCAGAATTCATAGTAAACACTTATAAAAACAGGCTTCTACCAAATAGTTTAGTGTATAAGTTTTTCACACTCTGACTCCCACTGGTTTTCATTCATAAATACTATCTGAATCATTCACCAGAACAACAAGCAAAGAAAGATATTGCTTACCAGGTATGGCTGGATGTAAATACCCAAAACAGCGACGGCCAACTCCAAGCCTTCTCTTCAGATCTAGAAGATTGCTGATGGGATGCACAGCCTACAAAGAAGATACTTTTCAGAAAATACACATACTACTCTGGAAATCTAAATGTATGACAGCACGAGACAAGGAAGAGAAGCATACTTCGTAAGCCACAATTTTCTCCAGCAAAGAAGCAGGATCATCCCACGTAATATGATGAAGCTCTAAGGCAGCAGGACTAAGCCAAGTACCAAGTTTCTCCTTTAGATAGGAATCCAATGCTCGTAAAGATGCAATGTTTTCCCCTCTGTAATGTTAAAAGAGAATCAATTCATGAAACTTTTAATTCATATCATTTATGTTAACTATCTCAACTATTTTAAACGCACAGGATAAAATTCTACAACATGCAAATAGTATGCTATACAGGGTGGCAACTACCGCTCTTCAACCAAATGACTATGGAATCAAAAAGGTTATATGAATTACGTAATAAGGACCATAACCTTACGCGATAATGGATAAAATATCAGCTCGAAGAATCGTCAAAAACTTCAATCCTCCAGGATGCATATTGAGCCGCTCAAAAAGAGCTTCATACTTCGGCTTAAGAGCATGTCTCAAGTTTCGCTCAATTCGGTAAAAAGAAGCTAACACACCTTCGTCTTCAGGTCCAGGCGACTGAGCTTCCTCGCCTGACACTAAAAACTTCTAAAACACTCAATCAACTTCACAGAACTCAAAAAATTAAAAACAAAAATACAATAAACAACGAACAGGACTTACAAAACCCACCTCCAAGATACTGCTTAATCAATTCGCGGACCTGTGTTCTATCAAGATCATACTCTTTTGCTAATTCAAGTAACAACCTCCGGCGATTTTCATAATAAAGACTAAAATAAGCCTACATTACATTACAATTTCTTTGTAAGTTCTAACAACATAAAATCAATATAATTTCACAATTTTAATCATTCAATAATAATCATTATACACAACTTCAATTTCACCTCAGAAAAATCGTCAAGCATAGAATCTATATCTTCGGTTTTATTCATCGATATCGCCAAGCTCATCGATTCTCTCACATGCTCAAACTCCCTAAAAACACAGCTAATAATTCAAAAAAAATGAACTTCAATTCAAAATCAAATTCAAAAATTAAAAATTAAAAAAACCTCTGCGGTTTCTGTCGATTCTGAGAAGCATGTTGCGTCGCACGTGATCCAGACCGGTTCGATTGAGGATTTGACTGCATTTCATTCTGTTTTCCAAATCAAATAAAACAGCGAAAACAGATTATGAAATTAAAAATTAAAAACTCAAATCACATGAACCAAATAAAAAGAAATCGTGAAAGTTTTTGAAATCAAAAATACTTACCGTGAGAGGTGAGAGAGCGAGTTTGCTTGAATTGTTATTATTAGGTCTCATTCTGGCTCGCAAAAGGATCGCTAAGCTTCTCTTGTTCATATTTTACTTATTTACACACAAATAATTAAATAAACGTAAAATTTTCCATTACAGAGTCTACCAGACGGACGTTGAGCTCTCGATTTTGTCTGCTACTACGTCGTTTTCTCAACGACAGGTTCAGAATTTTCTCGGCGCCAGAGAGAGAAATTTGACTCGTCAGAGTCAAAACGCACCGGATTTTATTTGATTTTTTTTTTTTTTTTGGGTGTTTTAACGGTTTTTGTTTCCCGCCTCGCGGCCCATAAGGCCCAAAATGATTACAAATTGTGAGTAAAGAGAGATTTTGTACTCTTCGTTTTCCTACTAAGATACGATTGTTGATGGCAGATATTGTTCGTTTTGGGTTTAATAAAATAGTTTTTTCTGATATGAGTTCAAAACGTGTTTATTTTTTTTTATGAAATATTAAACTACTACATAAATCGGGGTTTTTTAGGGAGGGGAGGACTTAAATCCGTTACTTTATAGTGCAGGTGTGAGGGGTTTTACCACCAAACTAACCTCATCTCGTCCAAAATTTGTTTACTTAGTGAAGAGAATTTAAAGATTTATAAAGTAATTCGTGGATGTCCTAACTAAATGTTGGGACAGAATTGTCTAGAGCTGATTGCCGATACACAAAATCAAAACATTTGAAAGGGGCAAAATGAATAAATCGTAAACTTTAGAAGAAAATATATAATATTTAAAAAAAAAAATAAGGGAAGGGAGTAGGGAGGCCATGTCCTCTATGGGGTCCTCTCCCTCTACCATCGGCTGTGACTTGTGATCGTGAAAATGTGTATATAATTGTAGTTTGTAGAAAACTTACCGTTAGATCAACCTCAATTTTATCAAGTGTTATTAACATTATCGACATCAAAGCATTGAATACACATGCATGATTAAAGATTTACATTCTTTGATGCTTGTTTAGTCAATTTTCTTCCAAATCTTTAATCTTTAATCTTGTTGTTTAGTCAACAAACTTTTAACATTATCTCATCTCATCGATGTAATTTTGTTATTCTGTAAAAAGCTTACGAGGATACGATTGAACCTACCTCAACCTCGTCATCGAATTTCTCTAACCATATGCATGGATAAAGATTTACATACCCGTTGATGTTTGGTCAATTTCATTTGCATATCATTTAAATTACCTCTTCAAGTTAGGGCAATTTATTTTTCCTGAACATGTCAGGTTCCTGCAAGTTTCATGTGTATATAAATCACATTAATGGGCTTGGTACCATCACATTAAAAGTTCAAATCCCACATATATTTTGGTTTGGGCCACACGATTTTGCTTCTCATAATGTTCAATTTTTTTTTAATTTTTTTATTTTGAGTTGGTCACGAATGACCCTACATGTAATTTATTATTGTCATATAAATCTCGAAGTGATCGACTCCAACTTTATAAGTTATTTACTATATCATTTTAAATAAAAATTTAAGTACAAAAATAAATTCTTCCTTTTCTTTATATTCATTATGTTTACTATTCAATTCGAAGCGTACTCTATTCTTCTTGTCTCTCTCTTTTTTATATATATAAATTGAATTTTTGATGAACTAAGTAACTAATGTAGCCTATGAATATGATTAAGGTTTTTTTTTTTTTTTTTTTTTTAAGTGATTAGACAACTTAAAAATACCAAAAAACAACTTTAAAAAAAAGTAAGAAATCTTGACTTTTAACTTAATTCCAAATCACCGGATTGCATTTAATATATTTTTTTCCAAGATTATCCTACCAAAGATAACATATTTCCAAATTCATCATAATTTAATATTATACAAATTTATTTCTTTTCATCTATTACTTACGATAAACATCTCCAAAAAAAAAAAAAAAAAAAAAAAAAAAAAAAAAAAAAAAAAAAACATTTATCACATTGTAACTTTCAATATCATCTTTGAACTATCAATTTATTTGTTTCTTAAATCAAAATCATTTCTAAATCATTATTTATCTTTAAAAAAAAAAAAACAACAATTATTTATCATATCTTAATGATGAATAATATATTCCAATTATTACATAAAAATGGTTTAAGATTTGTTAAATTATTTTTATTTAGTTGTCTGTATCATGTAAAATAAAAATACATAACAATTAATAATAACAAGGGTATAAATGTCAAATTACTTGTTTTTAAACCATTTTATATTTAAAAAACGAGATTTTCTCCTTACAATCCAGTTTTATCTTTTCACACTCCTTTTCTAAATACAATCCATTATAAAAAGTTAAATTTGAAAAAGTTATAAATACACTCTATTTTGTTTCAAAATTATCCTTTTTACCTTTTACACTCCATCATAAAAACCTAAAATAAATAAATAAATAAATTATTTTGTTTGAATACTGAATTTGACAAGTCTTTTAGGGAAAAAAAAAAATCTGTAATTTTTTTCTTATTGTTTGTTCATGTAAAAAAATCTGTAAAAATCAAAATGGTAACAGAGACATTGTTGCACTTAAAATTAAGGGAAGCGACAGTGTACTCCTCCCAAGCTTTGTTGCTACTTAGATAATTACTTTGTCTTCTTTAGTAATTTTAATTAGGATACAATTATCCTATAATAATTATAAATAAATAAAAAATTGAGTGTAGAAAGATATTTAGTGGATTGTCAATAGTATCACTCTTAAAAAAACAAGTAAGTTGACATTCTATTCAGAGGTAATAAAAATAAAAAAAACAAACATGTCATTCAGATTCAGCTTTCAGTCACTATTCAATTTTCAGTAAAATTCAAGACCGTTCAATCTTCAAACAAAAAACCCTTAAGAGTTGTAAGTTCAAAAACCATAGTATTTGGGTGCATGTAGAGATTTTGTTTTCCATTCAAGAGATCAATGTCTTGAATGGAAAACAAAACTTTTGGTAGGGATGGGTTACCAAAACTTTTTTTTTTTTTTTCTTTTTCTTCTTCAATAATATAAACTTTACAAAACCGTGCTATCATTTTGTTAATGTTCAATGAAATTTGATTCCTCTTTTTGTGTTCAATTATATTATTGATGGAGTGCTATAGAATTATAAATTAGTACACTTTTTTTATTTATTTATTTAAAACATGTTTTAATTAATTTGAAACTTTTTTTTTTTTTTTTTAAAGGTGGTGGTGCTAGTGGTGGTCATGACTCATGTGGGCATGGAATATATAGTCGATTCATATAGACTTAATGCATAATATCTTACTTAAAATTCAAGAAAATGACAAAAACAAAGTGGATTTGGTGAGATTCTTTGCTTTCTTCAATCTATTATTATTGTTATAAAAAATTAAAAATAAAATAAAATAAATTGAACATTGAAATTCTTTGCTCCCTCTTCTCACTTCTTGTTGCTGCTTCAACACTCTTTTTTACTCTTTTATACTCATTAAGAGTATTTCATATTCTCCTCCTCGGTTGTACTCCTAAAAGTAGATATCTGAATCGCATGTTATTGTTTGAAATCGACAGATCTCGACTAAACTTGATCATTGGTATCGAATTTCAAAAAAGATTTGAAAAAAGGAGTTTGATATTCTTGGATACTTCATGTTGTTGAACAAGCATGTTGTTTTCTGAACATTGAAATTCTTTGCTCCCTCTTCTAACCATTGTTGTTGCTGCTTTAACACTCTTTTTTTTAATTACTTGATCACCTTGTTAGATCTAAATAAATAAATAAATAAATAATATTTGATATTCTTTGGATACTTCCTGTTGAACCAGTAAGATGTTTCTGATTTAGTCAACATTAAACCTGATTAAGAAATAAAATAATAATCCTTTGATTAACATAATAATTAAATATATAATGACTTACTGACTTGACGAAACATTTGATTCTTTTGAGCTAAATTATATGCTTCTGATTAGTAATTTATTATCTTTGTAGTCATTTTAGTACTTAACCTCATGAAAAATGATAACACTTGCTTATACCTTGTATAATCGTATTGTAAAAATAATATTAGGGAGACTTTATTAACAATACAAATACACAATAATTATACAATTTTCATTTTTTTTTTTTTTTTTTTGCTTTCTAAATTATAATTGCTTTTATTGTGTATATATATATATATATATATATATATATATATATTAATATATTAACACTTTCTCTTAAAAATAATAATTCTTTGGATCGAAACAAAATCTCCGTCCACTTTTTGCATGTCATTTTCAGAGTGACACCTTTGACTATCACCAAGTTCACAATGTGGAGAAAAACTTAGATGGGACGGTCTCATTGACGTGGCAATAGGACCGTCCAACAAAAATGTGTTATTTATATTGGGAGTATAAAAATATATTTTTTAAAGTACAGAAATTCTATTATTAGTTCGAACTGACAAAAGTTATATCAGTTCATTACATATGGGCCACTAGATTTAAATACTTTGACTTGGTTGTATGCATTTATCAGTCAAAATATTTAAATCCAGTGACCCACATACAAGGAACTGATATAACTTTTGTTAGTTCGAACTGATAATAAAAAAACTGTTTTAAAGTATTATGTGGCACATTTTGATTGGACGGTCCTATTGCCATGTCAATGAGACCATCCCATCCAAGTTTTTCTCCACAGCGTGAACCTTAAAAAATTAATAATATATAATAATGTTTTTATTTGAATTACAAATTGTATCATGAGACACCCATCAAAACAAAAGAAGTCACATTCAAGAAAAATCGTTGAAAAAAACTTAATTATAAACTAATCACATGAATCAATGTCATTAACTCCCAAAAATTTTCATATCCATTTAAGAGCTATGCTTTCATTAGTTGGACTTGAGTCTCACATTCTTCGTACAAAAATAAATATAAATTTACAATCTTTCATGTATCATCGAAGTATCTATTTCCATTGTCTTAGTTGTGTTTAATTTCGATAGTTTTCAATAGATTATGATATCGATATTCATTTGTTATTGAGTGGTTGTAATTCTTAAACCTATACTATATTTATCTATTTAAGTTCAAGTCTTACATTATTCGTTAAAAAACAAAAAAAAAATGTTGAGTGAAGGAATTAAACACGACTAAGACAATGGAAATAGCTAATCAGAGTTGATTTGGTTTTGATGTTAGTTGAAAAAAAAAAAAAAAACCTACCAAAATATTTGACTATATCATCAGTGTATAATCTTGATGGGTTTTGAATGTGATCATTTTTTTATAATAAAAAAAAAAAATTACAATAATTCGATATTTATGAATAAAGAGAGACTCAAACCCATAACTTTATTGTGTGGGTGTGGGACTGTGAGAGATATACCGTTCGACCAGCGCAATCCTGTCTACGGACTAAGATCTTGAGTTGTGTACTTGTGTTAGTATTTTTCCAATATTTTTGTTTTTTTATTTATTAAATGTGACATTTTGCCTCTTTAATTAGTTAGATACCACACATCACCTTCTAGTAAAAATAGTAGTGTACTTGCACCTCCTTCCACGGTGGTGGTGAAGAGTTCAAGTCTTATTATACGCATTTTATAAATATATGTTAAGAGTTTTTTTCTCGGGTTATGGGAGTATTTATCCGAACCGTATATATTATCTTGTCTTCGCGAGTCCCAACATCCTTACTGTAATATTTGTAAATTGTAAATTTGTAATGCTTAAAAAAAAAAAAAAAAAATTAGTTGGCTGTCACAGGCTGTGAGTGTGAGTTAATTAGTATTTGATAAAACGTGATCAGCAGGAACAGGTGGGCCCGTATTTGGTGACCAATCACCAATAATTTAACGGATGTGATCAAATGATGGGACGCTATACCTGCAAGGCAAACCAAGGCCATTTGGGCCCCATTTTTTTGGCTCATTTTCTGGGTTGCTTCCACTGTTGGCACACCATGTCCACAGTCCACAGTCCAACGTCCTTCTCCACCAAGCTGCACAGTAACCTATTTTAAAATATTCTTCCAAGGCTCGAGTCCGCGTGTGTCGGTGTCCAAAACACTGGAACTAGCTCTGATACCATGTATAGAAAATCTTCGAGGTAAGTGAGTGAAGTCTAAGACTTTGTTCATACATGTTGATCTCTCTTAATTAATTAGTCACCTTTTGAATCATAGGTGAATGATGTTTTACATGCAAATTTATAGAGGAGGAAATAAGGGGTTTTGTCACTTTTTTGAGTTGGTGTTTTAAGACTATCATCACTTTAATAACTTAAGTTTAAAATACACCAAAGTAAGTGACTTCCAAAAATGTCCGTACTGTACATATTTTTTAATTATTTTTTTGACTTGAACTTTTAGAAAATACTTTGAAGTTGTCTGAAATCTACTTCTTTCTCTAACGATCTTAAAGTGGAAAGCTATGTAAACTAAAACCAAGTTCATTTTCTTCTCCAACGAGTTCGACATTCATATAGTTATATAATATCACTCATCTTATCAGGTTATGAATATCAAAATTCATACAATGAGAGGCAAAATGGAAACAGAGATAGGAAACCAACGAAGAGTGTTAATGCAACTTCGAAAAATGTATATACTGAGCAATTGCAATTTAAAAGCAGAATCAACGAAACTCTGTACCATCAACGAAACTTTAGGCCAAATATAATGATGGCCGTTGCCTCTCGAGTGGATTTGATCAACAATTGAAAGATTCTACTTTTTTTCTGAGACTTTTGAATAGGGTTCACGAGTCTTTTATAACATGTTCCGAGACTTTTGTATAAACTTTCTGAGACTTTTGAAAGCCTATCTAAAAGTCTCGGATAAAAGTCTCATAAAGTAGGGGTATGCAGGATCCAATCCAATACGATCTATTGGATCGGATCCAGAGAGATGATTTGATCGGATTTGATCCTAAATTCTAAAATCCATTTGATTGGATTGGATCGGATCTTGGATTTCCGATTAGAAATCTACCGAATCCACCAATCCGCCTAAAATGTTAGGCCTTATTTATATATTGGGCAATTTATTTTATCCACTATTTTTTAATCTAAAGGCTCAACCAAAATACAATTTCTAATGTTACTATTTTGGATTTTCTTTCTCAATTTCTTTACAGCCAACAATCCACCATCTTCTTTTCTTCTATTATTCTTCATTAACATCACGGCTTATTAAGTTTACATTTGGAGTTGATGTACAATGTTTATAATCTTTTTAAATTATATAAAGTTTACAAGTTATGTCATGTATTTTTTTAATATTAATTTTATTTGAATTTATTAGTAATGTTTGAATAATTTATTTGATTTTATTTATTTCAGATTATAACTTTTATGTATTACAAATGACTTTATATTAATTCGATCCACCGGATCATATCGGATTGGATTGGATCGGATCGGATCGGATCGGATATAAAATTGGATTGGATCGGATCGGATCGGATCTTGGATCATGGCAAATCCATTGGATCCGATCCGCCGCACACCCCTATTAGAAAGTGTTTCTAAAGTCTCGAAAGGTTTATGGAAAGTCTCAGAAAGCATACAAAAGTCGGAAGGTTTATGAAAAGTCTTGGAAACTAAGTTACTGTTCATCCTCTTCCCCACTCGAAAATCCCAACCCTCAACAACTTTAATAATGGAAGATTCAAAACCCAACCAGATTCAAAACCCAACCCAATTTTGGGTTTTAAATTGAACAAAAATCTCGATCCCCGAGTGCGTCAGCGTAGCTCCACTTCGTCGTTGTTCGAGTGATCGTCTGGGTTTCAACTAGATTTACTCTCTCTACTTCACAATTCTGTCACTGTAAACTGAATGAAAGAAAGCTGACATGGAAGTACTATGGGGGTATTTTTGTCCGTTCACTATAATAGGTGTTATTTAAACATAACTTATTAAAACGATGAAAACCCACCTCTAAAAAGTGATATTTAATTTTTGAACTCATTTATGGAGCACGGATGAATCTACGATAAATAATATCTACTTAATAGACATAGATTGTTATAATCCATAACGATGAAAGATTAGTACGTTAAATCCAAAACATATTATATCTATTTTAAGAATGTAAACCGTTATAAATTGATCTTTGGAGATCTCGTGAATCCGATTCGAAAATCTCTTCTATAAACATAAGAAACTAATGAGTTGAACTAACAAACTTATTTATCTTATTTATTTGTATTCAATTGAGATAAATCAAAGTGTATTTAAAAAATGCATAGTTAGTATACTATACATATTAATTATAATTTAAAAATAATTAATTATTGTAATTAATGAATACGTAATGGAAGATTGGAAGGTATGGTAGATGGGTTGGTCCATTTAATTAGTATTTAATCACTGTTGAAGGAATCTAAGACAGATCAATGAGAGAACATTGCTTTTTTTCCTTTCATGGAAAGGAATAAAATTTAGAAGAAATCACAAGTCTTTCTATATTTTTTTATCTATTCAACTTTATTCTACTAAATTTTGTTATATTAATGTGATAAAAAAAAAAAAATTGTCACTTTCTTTCCAAGCTCTCCTTTTTATTACTTTTTTAAAAAAAATAATAATAATAATAATAAATCCCACACCAAACGAATCATGTTTCGTTGAATATACGCGTTCAAATATACACTCTCACAATCGAGAGACAATGGGACTCGAACTATTTTTTTATCTTCCACTTTATTATGTACTTTTGACTAACTAATTTTCAAATTATGATGGATTTATTATTATTATTATTATTATTATTATTATTCCCAAATAAATGCAAGAAGCCTCTATAATTACAAAAACAACTTAAATCTTAACAATAAAAGCCAAATTACATTTTCGTGAATAATCACAACAATTATTCTCATTTATACAATTCATGTGTGTCTTTAAAAGGTGAAAGGGTCTATAAAATTCGTCGTTTTTCACTTTTTATCAATTATCATTTTCTTTTTCTATTAAATCATGATAGCCAAACTTTTTGGACGTGAGGGTGTGATAATTGATGATGACTCACTAACTCAACAGGTTGCTATCAAAAAGGAGAAAAAAAAAAGCAAAAAACATTTTACAACCAAAAAACAAAATTTTTTTTTCTTTTTATTTTTTTGTTTGTTTTCATCAACCTATTTGGAAAAAAAAGAAAAAGAAAAGAGAGGTCATCAATTGATTCCAAAAGTCAAAGTTAAAAATGTGTCCCCACCAAAATCAGATTTCACAAGAGGACATTATAGTCATTTTCTCACAAATTCTCTTCAATAAAAATTTACAAGTACCAATTTGTCTGCCAGGTTTGCCCTCTTCACCTGCAATGTCTGCTTTTGAGTTGTCTCAGACTTGGATTTGGTCTCTTTTTCCTTGTCCTCATGCTACACCGGCACAAAAAGTGGAGGATCAAATGGTGTCACCGTAATATTAGTTCACTTTTAAGGGTATATTTGACTTTTCAAAGTGATCATTTTGGATCTTTTATGTTTGTTTTCGTTATTGACCTTTTCACGGGCTAAGATTTTTTCAAGATCAACGGATTGCAACAAACACTATATACTTGTAAAATGTATATAGTGATGTACGGAAATTATGCTATCAGTGCATCCTGATATAATTATATAAGGATATTGAATGTGAGCCACTCGTTTTACATACTTTGACTTGGTATGTATGCACTTATCAAATCACTATTATAAATGAGTGGCTCACAATCAATATCCTGATAAAGTTATATCAGGATGCACTGATAGGAATGAGACCGTAGTGATGTATTTCTAAAAGCTAACTCCGGATTAAAGGTTTATCGAGATATACCAAAATCAAGCACAATATACACATTTGATATAATTGGACTATATTAGATTAAACTGAATTATAGGTAGATAAGTTTTGTGTTTAAATGATAATTATATTTAACTTCCGATATTTATCTAAGGATTAAGTGTTCCACCTCAATATTATATTGTTAAACTACGTTGTTTTACTTATACTTTGGTCAAAAGATTGATTTTTTTTTTAAAAAAAGATTAAAAGTGTTATTATTATTATTTTTGTAAAACATTTAAGTATCATATAAAGAAGATTTTTTTTTTTAATAATCAATATGATTCTCATATCCTGTGATACGATTTTAGTCACCGAATATGAGATTTTTCCATGAAAACTTATGTAAATGAAATGTAACATAGATTTGAAATAATTTATTGTTACCAAAATAACTCTTATGTTACTTTAAAATTCAAATAAAAATCTATCAAAACTTATTATTAAAATATTTTCTCTAATCATAGACAACATAGATATATATACACTATTAACACATCTTCAATAGTGACGTGGCAAAATCATGAACAAGATGTACAAAAACAAAAGATAGATCGAGTGTAGAAGATCGAAGAAAGTAGACCCCACCCACCTGAAGTTTTTATTTTCTTCTATTTATAATTTTATTTTATTTTATTTTTTAAATTTCCATTTTTGTTTTTAACTTTTATTTGGCCGACACTAAAAATAAAAAACAAAACAAAACACTCTCTCTTCATTACTTGCATAAGCTTCGAATCTCTCTGTTTCTCTGTGTGAGAGAGAGAAGACTCTTCTCTTTAATGGCGAGGTCTTTCACTTCTCTTCAACTGCCTCCAACCCCATCTCCATCTTCTTCTTCTTCTTCTTCTTCTTCTTCTTCCTCTGCTGCGACCACACACTATTTCACTATGCACCCCACCTCACCAGAACCTCGTTTTTGAACACCTACCACCACCACCATTACCACTAACAATGGCTGTTGTGAAAATGAAAATGAGAGCTGGGTTTTCTGTTTCGTTGTCTATAACTCGTCTTTTGCTCGTTTCGATCTTCTCTGCTTTCTCTCTCGTTCATTGCACCACTGATTCTAATGATGGTATTATTCACTTTCAAACTCCTGATCGGATTTTTTTTAATAATTTTTTTAAAATTTTATTTTTGTTTTTAGTTTGTTATGTTTAGCGTTTTTTTTTTTTGGATTTGATTGTGATTGTGATTGGTTTTGTAATGCAATGGTAGTTATTTTGGTTTAGATGTGATTCGACTGAGCTTCATGGGCTGAGCTTTGAATTTGTGGAGTTTTTGTTTGTTTTGTTCAAAGTTGAACCCTTTATATGTTTTTTTTGGTTTCAAAAACAAATGCATGAAGTTAATATTATAAAGTTCAGATTTTTTTTTTTCATTGTGTGTGTATAATGTTGTTTCTTATTGATAAAAATCTGATTTTTTCACTTTCAATAGATTTTTTTTGGTTAAGAAAATAAAGGGTTGGTTTAATTTGGTTGTTGTTGCAGTTCAAGCTCTTCAGGTTGTGTACACTTCACTGAACAGTCCTTCGCAGCTAACTAATTGGAAAAGTGTTGGAGGTGATCCATGTACAGAGTCATGGAAAGGGGTTACTTGTGAGGGATCAGCTGTTGTTTCCATGTATGAATTAACATAACAAATGTACCCTTTTTATTTCTATCTCTGATTTAATAAGCTTGTGATTATTGATGAGTTTTATCGGTTGTTTTGTTTTCTTGGAGCAGTGATATTTCCAGGTTAGGGCTCAATGGAACTATGGGATACTTGCTTTCACAGCTTACCTCATTGAGAAAATTGTGAGAAAATTCTTTCTTTCTGTTTTGTTTTGTTTTAATTTGTTTAGTGAAATAGTATCTGGTTTGATTGGTTGTTGGTTAATGAGTTTGCTAATTTGATTTATTGTTTTGCTAGTGATGTGAGTGGCAACAACATCCACGACACACTCCCGTATCAGTTACCACCAAATCTTACAAGCCTGTAATGTCTTAACTTTTATCGATCGATTCTGTTGTTTTGATGCTGTTTATTACACGCCAGATGTATTGATTGTTGTTTGATGTTCATGTTATGATGTAGGAATCTTGCAAGCAACAACTTTAGTGGGAATCTTCCTTATTCCATTTCTATCATGAGTTCGCTCACTTATTTGTAAGTGGTTGCCATTAAATTTGATTTACATATCTTGTAATTTAGTTTCAAATTAGAACATCTTTTATTGACCGACTGGTAACACGTTATTTAGGAATGTAAGCCGTAATTCACTCACTCAGTCAATTGGAGATGTTTTTGGTAATCTCAGCCTCTCAACCTTGTAAGACATCTTACTTCAACACGATTTTATCATTATTAATCTGTTAGTTTTGATTTCTATAACATGTTCACCATCAAAGTTAGTTTGGATCATTATAATGTTTGTACATGGAAACTTATACTTCATGCTCAAGACGTATCCTTTGACAGTTTGATCCATTGCAGTTTTCAGTACCCCGCAAAATATTGTTGTTATTAAGTGTATTGTGCGTTGTGTGACCATGCTTCGTAATGCAGGGATCTCTCTTTCAACAACTTTTCTGGAGATCTTCCCGCTTCGCTTAGTTCACTGTCCAATATGTCTAAACTGTGAGTAAATTGCTCCTTCCTTTCCTATGAGAAAAGTAGCTACATGTATTTGTGAAGTTCTAATAGAGTGCTTATGATATTCGAATTTGTGGCAGCTATATGCAGAACAATCAATTTACTGGTACTCTTAGTGTCCTTTCGGGTTTGCCTTTGACTATTCTGTAAGTTGCTACTTGTATATTGGAGTTGTGTTATCATCTTCCCATCTATTCTTATTTCACTCTAAATTTCCTACAGAAACGTTGCGAACAATCATTTCAGTGGTTGGATACCTCAAGAGCTTAGTTCACTCCCAATTTTTATGTAAGCTTTCGTTCATTTTGTTTCTTTAATGCTGATATTTTTTCTCGTTTTTTTTTTTTGGAAATTTTGACCATTGTCATATGCTTGACTTAATTGTTTTGAAAATATAATAGATCTGATGGGAATTCTTTCGACAACGGTCCTGCTCCACCACCACCCCCATTTACACCACCTCCACCTGGTAAATCTCGTAATAATCGTACTCATTCTGGCTCGGAATCACACACGCCCCCAGATGGTCAATCATCATCTAATTCCAACAAGGGATTGTCAGTTGGAGCCATTGTGGGCATAGTTCTGGGTGCTATTTTCGTGGTTGCCCTTATGCTACTTGTTCTTTGTTTTTGCTTTCGGAAAAACAAAAGAAAGGTAAGCGGTGCAAGAGCTCCTGCAGCAAGACTTCCCGTCACCAGAAATAACGGTAGGTTTCCTTGTCTATTTTTTTTTCTTGCTTCATGTTAGTCTGCTTTGAATGATTGCCATTAATGATCTGGAGCTAGAAGCTCTACTGCCAGGATCCCAATTGTTTCATCGTAGCAATCTGCTTTCTTTTCTCAGTGAATACCAATATTTCAGAGCAGAGGGTGAAAAGTGCAGCTGCTGTCACTGATCTGACACCCCCACCAGTAGAAAAATTGGTGGTTGATAGGATGTCGAAAAATGGCTCCATAAAGAAAGTGAAGTCACCTATCACCGCAACTGCATATACCGTTGCTTCTCTCCAAACGGCAACAAATAGTTTTAGTCAAGAATTTCTAATTGGTGAAGGGTCCCTTGGTCGTGTGTACAGAGCAGAGTTTTTGAATGGAAAGGTAACTTAATCATGCTATACCAACATGAGAAAGAATATAAATCAATGTTATGCAGATATTGTTGTGCATTTGTACAATTAATATTTAATGTTTCAAATTTCCCGGTGTGATGTTATTTCTTAAGTTATGACATTATCATTTCCGCAGTCAAGTTTAGCAGCATGGCAATACTATCGAAACACAATTCTTTGATGTTTTCTTTGGTCATGATCACACCTCAAAGATGATCAAAATATTGATTTAATTTTTTGTGTTCGTGAACTAGATAATGTCTGTTAAGAAGATCGACAATGCAGCACTGTCATTACAAGAGGAAGATAATTTCCTAGAATCTATTTCTAACATGTCACGATTAAGGCACCCGAACATTGTTACACTGGCTGGATATTGTGCGGAACATGGCCAGCGTCTTCTGGTTTATGAATACATAGCAAATGGAAATCTGCATGATATGCTGCACTTTGCCGATGAAAGCAGCAAGAACCTGACCTGGAATGCACGTGTTAGGGTGGCACTTGGAACTGCTCGAGCTTTAGAGTACGTTAAATGTGTATGACATTTCGAATCTTCTCTCTCTCTCTCTCTACCCCCTTTACCATCATGTCCATTCTAAAATGTAGTTCTGCTGCCTATCAGGTACTTGCATGAAGTATGCTTGCCGTCTGTTGTACATAGAAATTTCAAGTCGGCAAACATATTACTCGATGAAGAGCTCAATCCCCACTTATCAGATTGTGGCTTAGCTGCTCTAACACCAAACACAGAGCGACAGGTGATTTGACTAAAATAGGATAACGTTTTAATACTTCATGGATCTGGTTTCGTAAATTGTTTGTTATATGCCATCTTAAGAATTGTTGTTTTATTCATGTTTGACAGGTTTCAACACAGATGATTGGTGCATTTGGTTACAGCGCTCCTGAATTTGCCTTGTCAGGAATATACACTGTGAAAAGTGACGTATACAGTTTCGGGGTGGTGATGCTAGAGCTGCTGACTGGTCGGAAGCCGCTGGACAGGTAAACCTTGCTGTAGATTACTAAATTGTCATATGCAATTTCCGTAAGTTGGTTACAGTCACGTTGTTCTTATTTTCCTAGTATTATCTCTTGTCATTTAGTTCAAGGCCAAGATCAGAACAATCACTCGTGAGATGGGCTACTCCCCAACTACATGATATAGATGCATTGGCAAAAATGGTTGACCCCGCCTTGAACGGAATGTACCCAGCAAAGTCTCTGTCGCGTTTTGCCGATATTATTGCTCTCTGTGTTCAGGTAAACTTTCTTTTGCTAATGCTAAGACAGAATTAATGTCAATCTTTAACTTTTTAAAGGCACGAAGAAGACTTCATATGTTTTTCTGATATTCAACTTGATATCGCCACACTTTCTTCTCATTGTTGACAATTGTTAATTTACATTCTTACTTCTGTATAGCCGGAACCCGAGTTCCGCCCTCCCATGTCTGAAGTTGTGCAAGCTTTGGTGCGATTAGTGCAAAGGGCCAGTGTGGTCAAAAGACGTTCCAGCGATGAATCAGGATTTTCTTATAGGACCCCAGAGCATGAGGCCATCGATATGTCATTTTAGACGTACCAACCTCATCGAACTCAAAATACAAGCTTGTGGTTTCGTATACAACCATATGCTAAGGTCTGGAGAAACCGAAGAACATCAGATCAAGAGTAAAAAGGTGTGAAAGTTATTCGAAGGTTAGATCGGACAAAAACATGTAATTATGCCCCATATACATTCAACTGCAAATTTTCTATCTTACAGTAAATTAAAGTATGTATATTTACCTGGAAATGCTGCCGTCTATTGTATTTTTAAATTTGTATCGATGCATATTCAAGACATTCAGCAGCAAAATAAAGCTTTTTGGTTCCTTTTTTCACCGTTTCGATCAAGTTAATGTAAGAGTTGCAATGAGTTCTTCAGTCTTTAAATGCATAAAAATTTCATGCTTTCCTTGCATAAACTAGAAGTTATTAGTTCATTGCCAACCAGTGTGAGTGTGTTCTATATATGTACTTTAGATTCGGTGAGGAAAGACGACACAATTCCATAAAGACAAACATGTTATAGATTCTTGGAAGAAAATGTGATGCCAATGACAACCTTCATGAATCGAAACAGCTTGTCCCACCTGTTAGGTGCTGATTAAAGTAGGCTCTTTCTTAGTTTGTTATTTTGATTTCTGACACTTCATTTTTACTTTTTGTGTTTCTTTGGAGTCGGGGAGAGGGATATCATTCGAATTGATAATCTCATCGGATTAGAAGTCCGTTGGACTTAAACATGTCAAGATTAAGCACTACTGTTATGGCTGGTATCTGAAATTCTCATTAAATACTAATATCAAATTGTTTTTACTACATTATCAGACTGAATGAGCGCGATTTTTATAAAGAACAGGCGAAACTTGGTGGAGGTACGCCTTGCGATTTTTATTTTATTATATAAAAAAACAGTTTAAAAAATGCAAACAAATATATATTTTACATTTTAGCCTTAATAATTTTAAATGTTTGTGATTTGGCCCCCAAACCCAAACTTCTTCTTCCCCGGCAACCAAGCCACATTGGGTAATAGCAAAACTGCAAAACAAACATTATATACTACCAATAAAGATACGGTAGATATACAGATCGTGTTGTATGTTTGATCTCGTTTTCGATAGATCCTTATATAGGAGTCGTCAAATATAGATTATACATTACAAACATAGATAATTAGATATCCAGATTACGTAGGTATTATTTGTTCTAAGTTTTCGAAAGATCCTTATATTATATGATTTAGATCTAGATTAGGTAAACTTCTACATTATATTTAGTTTTGAATTCCAAAAAACGAAATTCCTTTTTGAATCTATAAGCAAACAAAACAAGTTGACATTATTATAATCATTATTAGGCAAATCGCACTATAAAAAAACAAAAAAACAAAAACTCATCTTCCTTCTTGTTCCCTAACCAAAAAAACCGCCAGTATAGTTTCATTAAAAGCCTTCGACGTCAACAAACTTTTAACCGGAGCATCGCCGTCGATAAATTCCCATTTTTAGCAAAAACCCAAATCGACCAACCAAACCAATCCTCCGATTTTCTCGCTCTCTCGCTTCGATTCCCTCTTGTCCTTATAAAACCAAACAACCCAACACTTGTGTTCGTGTCTTCTTCTGCAAAAATCCGATCCTTTTACACACTGATGTCTTCGAACCATCTTCCACTTGAATCTGGTTCCAACCAAGGCCATGAAAAGCAGACATTGGATCGGTGCAGCTCCAACAACTTCTCGTCCGGCTCCCTCACCACCGCCGGTAGTCGCCAGGGCTCGTCGGGCCGGTTATTGAACAACAATGTAGTGAAACTGATGGGGTTCTTCTGGGAAACGAAGAAGGAATCGAAGAGTTTGAAGAGAAAAGGAGGAGGGCAGGTTTGGCATCAGAAGAAGAAAACGAAGAGAGTGGTGTTTGTGGTGGGGTTGATTGGTTTCTTCTTCATTTTTAATTGGTTTATGATTGTGAATTTACAAGATGGTGGTGAAAAGATTGAATCTTCTGCGAATTTGTCTAAGATTGCAGTTCAGGTATGTAGCTATTTGTTGCCAAATTCATTGTGAGAAATGAATGATTGATTTGATACTTTCTTGAGCTATTTGTTAGAAGGAATTTAGTAATTCGTTTTCGGAGGTAGTTGGATTTTAATAGTATTGAATTGCTATTAACAGTGTTAATTTATTGTACTACGACAATGCAATAGGTTGTAGTTAAGTACTATGCCAAATGATGTAGTTTCGAATCGTAAATAAGTTACAATTTTATGTCATGTATGTTCCAAACATTTTGCAACAACGATAGAGGTTTTGCGGGGAAGAAGTATTGGAGGTTCAATGGATGCGATATATTGGTTTGTGTTAAGTACTTTTGTTTACTCTTATGATGTTTGCAGAAGGAATTCAAAAGGTTAAGTAAAAGGATGAGGTCACAATATGGTGTTTATGGAAGGATGCTGGCTTTGGCTGCCCATGCCTTAGCGGAGGTACTTGAACAGCAATTTATGTCTCGTGTAATTAAATTCTATAGACTTAACTGCTTAATTTCATCATCTGGTGTTGGATGTGCTCTATGGCATGTAGGGACAAAATAAACGCGAGCCAAAAGACTTGTGGAAAGAGCCAGTAATTCCTGCTTCTGTTTGGAGACCTTGTGCTGATCAACGTAACTGGAATCCTAGTGGTGAGACTCTGTGTGTGTGTGTGTGTGTGTGTGTGTGTGTGTGTGAGCTTGCTCTAACTGAGTGCTTATGTCAATTACGTGATGTGTATTTCAAAGAGATGTAAGAACACGGGTCTTAGGTCAAGCTCATTTTCACATTGCCCTTTGTGTAATTAATAGGTGGAAACAATGGATACATTATGGTCACTGCAAATGGTGGGATGAACCAGCAGCGAGTAGCTGTAAGTATCACTGCAATGCGAGTTTCAGCTTTCATCATTGTTCCATACCGTGTTTATTTGTTGATTTTATAGACAAGCTTTACTTCAGGAGCAGTAATAACTTTTGTTTATACCATTTTCAGATTTGTAATGCCGTTGTCGTTGCACGATTGCTTAATGCATCTCTTGTCATTCCCAAATTTATGTATAGTAGTGTCTGGAGAGATGTGAGGTAACACAATCCTTCCTTTCTGTTACTTGTCACTAGATTGCATGTTTCTTTCTACTGTATGGTTAATGCTATTTTCAAATTGAAATTGCTACATTTACTTGCTGGATCAAATAATATAACATGGTTTATAGCAGTATCAATGTATGCTTTATCGATCAAACTTTATACACTCCCCAAATAAAACCCCTTTTCAAATAATCATCTACCTTCTTGAGATTTGGTTGGTGGGAGACATAATTAATAGGTCAATGAAACAATTTTTGGCTGCCCTTTTGTTTATGGTGCTAGCATTAAGGGCATCTTACAATAGAATCTAATTTTCAGGGCCTAGGTTTTAAGCATGGTGTTGTACTTTCAAAGTAGATCATGTGCATTAAATACTGGGATTATGTTCAAATTGAATGGTGGTATTACAGGCAGCATATGCATGTATCTTTTGAATGCCATATCGTGTTTCCTGTGTCCTTTTTGGATGATTTTCTGATTTAAAGTTCAAATTGTTTTCTCTAGATGGAAAAGTAATGACATTAATTTGCATAATTTCATAGCCAATTCAGCGATATCTACCAGGAGGAGCATTTTATTGACCACCTGAACCCTGATATTCGGATAGTGAAAGAACTCCCAAACGAGCTGCAGTCATTAGATTTGGAGGCGATTGGTAGTGTTGTGAGTTCCTTGTTCAAACTAATATTGTACAATCCTTAATTAATGCAATAGTAGCATCAGCATTATGTTTGTTTATAGTTTTTGTTAAAATGCTGTTCCAGGTGACAGACATAGACGTGCCAAAGGAGTCCAAGCCTAGTTTTTATTTGAAAAATATTCTCCCGATTCTTTTTAAAAACAGAGTTGTACATTTTCTTGGATTTGCGAATCGTCTGGCCTTTGACCCAATACCTTTTCAGTTGCAGGTAAATTTCTAGCTTTTGTCACCTAATTTGGTCTATTGTAGTGTTTTGCCCTTTTTTCTTACTTTGCTCTTACTACTGTCTGGTACTTCATCTAGAGACTTCGATGCAGATGTAATTTTCATGCACTACAGTTTGTACCTAAAATACAAGAAACCGGTGCTTTGCTCCTTCGAAGGTTACGTAAGCATGCAGCTTACCCTGGGCCATTGGATCGTTATCTTGTTGGTTCACATACAAATTTAATCGTAGAGGGAAGAAAGATTCGCTCAACAAAAGCTTCAAAATATTTAGCTCTTCACCTGAGGTTTGAAATTGATATGGTAGCTCATTCACTGTGTGAATTTGGTGGAGGTGAAGAAGAGAGACTAGAGTTGGAAGCATATCGTGAAATTCATTTTCCTGCACTGACACTTCTGAAGAAGACTACAAAGTATGCTTCTTCTTGCTCTTGTTGCTGTTTCACATATGTATCTACATTCTACACTTGCAAACATGTGCATTTTTCTTTATGAAGTAGGTACAGTTATAGCTATTATTTGGTAAATTACATTAGACTAGTTATCATGCAGTCTCCCAAAAACATGGATGAACTCTGCAATAATATTTTGTAATTGGATTTGAAGGGTTGAAGCAATGATGATGAACTCAAGTTTTGTTGGATACTAATGTGTTCGACTTATTTGATACTCTTTTAACTAATATATATGTGTGTTTATGCAAGTACCTTCTTATGCGGATAGTACTTGATTTAACAATATATGTAATAGACCATATTTGTTATGAAAGGACTAAAATTTCCAATTATGTAATCTTTATAAGGTGTTCATACGGAAACAGCGTCATACCAAGCCATCCACAAATCCATAGAACCTCACTATATCAGAACCTTATCTTCTACATATGACTAGTTTGTATGTTTTGGTTGTTCTCAGTTATGTCATAATGTGAAGGTCTAGTGTCTAGAGCATTCCTAGTATTGTTCAAATAAAAAGTATTTAGGAGTCTACTACTGTAAATATGTTATCTAAGAAAATTATTTAACTTGCTGCAGGCTACCTTCTCCTGCAGAACTCAGAACTGAAGGCCTATGTCCTTTGGCACCTGAAGAAGCAGTGCTTATGCTTGCTGCTCTTGGATTTAACCGTAAGACACGAATATTTGTGGCTGGAGCACAGATATATGGAGGTTCGACAAGATTGTCTGCCCTGAACAGCTTGTATCCATATTTAGTTACCAAAGAGAACTTGCTTTCAGCAGCTGAACTTGAACCATTCAAGAACTTTTCGTCCCAGGTAACACATTGGAAGCATATGTATGTTAACTCCATTTTGGATAGACATCTATACTTGTTCCCGAGTTGTTTCTTTACTTTTTTGGTTGTTTGGCTGCTTCACAGTTATAATTAAACAAGCTCTTATGTGATTTAGGTTCGTGGTGTTCATAGAGATGAATTTTAGATACTGTAAACAGTAATAGAGATGTATACAGGATTGTGATTTTCTACTAAGGTGCAAAATATAGAACAACAAAGCATTATCGAGTAGAGACAATTGAATCAGTCCTTCTACATTTCAACTCTCACGTTTAGTTCCTTGAAAATTTCTTTACTAATAGGGTTCATTACCATTCTCAATTAATTATACTGCATCAACGAATTATTTCGTGATTCTTAAGTTCTTACTATTATTTATGTTTGTTCTTGTGTGGACAATATATGATAAGCTTATTTCTTGTACAGCTAGCAGCCCTGGATTTCATTGGCTGTACAGCTGCTGATGCATTCGCTATGACAGACTCTGGGAGTCAGTTGTCGTCATTGGTGTCTGGTTATCGAATATACCACGGAGCGGGGAAGATGCCGACCATTCGGCCAAACAAGCGGAGACTTTCAGCCATCTTCATGAAAAATTCTACCATAGAGTGGAAAATATTTGAACAGAGAGTTAGAAAAGCAGTTAGACAAACAAAACACGTCCAAACAAGGCCTAAAGCTCGGAGCGTTTATCGATATCCAAGATGTAAAGAGTGTATGTGCACTACAAATTGATTTCTTTGATCTAGGAGGCCTGTTTTTGCCAGTTTGTAACACGATTTCATTCTTTGTTCTCTTGTCAATAAAACATATGTTTACATGAGTATATATAAAAGATGGAAATTTCCTTGCTCTTCGAAGATTTATTTACTTCTCATCACTTATCATTTATAGTTGAATGAAACTGGTTTTACTGATAACGGTATTCATACAATATGATTTAAACTCTCAGTTAAACAATTTCACTCAAACTGAACTGTCCTAGAGCTTGTAACACGCTAAACTGTATGTCCAAATCTTGTGTTCCCTCTGTAGCTATAGTGAACCAAGGTGGATACACGAAGAAGGAATCGGAGAGTGTGAAGAGAAAAGGAGGAGGGAAGGTTTGGTATCAGAAGAAGAAAACGAAGAGAGTGGTGGTTGTGGTGGGGTTGTTGATTGGTTTCTTTTTTTTTTGTTTAATTGGTTATTTGGTTTATGAATGTGAGTTTACAAGATCATGGTGAAAAGATTGAATCTTTTGCGCATTCGTCTAAGATTACAGTTTAGGTATGTAGCTATTTGTTGCCAAATTCATTGTGAGAAATGAATGATTGATTTGCTAGAGCTATTTTTTAGAAGGAATTTAGTAATTTGTTTTCGGAGCTAATTGGATTTTAATAATGTTGTTGCATTGCTATTAACAGTGTTAATTTCTTGTACTTCAACAATGCAATAGGTTGTAGTTAAGTACTATGCCAAATGTTGTAGTTTAGAATCGTAAATAAGTTATAATTTTATGTCATGTATGTTCCAAACATTTTTGCAACGAAGATAGAGGTTTGCGGGAAAGATGTATTGGTGGTTCAATGGATGCGATATATTGGTTTGTGTCTTACATTTTGTTTCATTTTTGTTTTGTTTACTCTTATGATGTTTGCGGAAAGAATTCATAAAGTTCAGTAAAACGATGAGGTCACAGTATGGTGTTTATGGAAGGATGTTGGCTTTGGCTTCCCATGCCTTGGCAGAGGTACGTGAACAGCAATTTATGTCTCGTGTAACTGAATTCTATAGACTAAACTGCTTAATTTCATTATATGGTGTTGGGTGATCTCTATGGCATGTAGGGACAAAATAAACGTGAGCCAAAATACTTGTGGAAAGGAGCTAAAAATCCTGCTTCTGTTTGGAGACGTTGTGCTGATCAATGTAACTGGAAGCCTAGTGGTGAGACTGTGTGTGTGTGTGTGTGTGTGTGAGCTTGCTCTGACTGAGTGCTTATGTCAATTACGTGATGTGTATTTCAAAGAAAGAGACGTAAGAACATGGGTTTTAGGTCAAGCTCATTCTCACATTGCCCTTTGTGTAATTAATAGGTAGAAATAATGGATACATTATGGTCACTGCAAATGGTGGGATGAACCAGCAGCGAGTAGCTGTAAGTATCACTGCAATGCGAGTTTCAACTTTCATCATTTCTCCATATATTGTGTTTATTTGTTGATTTTATAGACAAGCTTTACTTCAGAAGCGGTAATAGCTTTTGTTTATACCATTTTCTATTGCCTAAATCTCTGTTCTGACAAACAGATTTGCAATGCCATTGTATTGCTTAATGCATCTCTTGTTGTACCCAAATTTATGTATAGTAGTGTCCGGAGAGATGTGAGGTAACACAACCCTTCCTTTCTTGTACTTGTCTTTTAATTGTCACTTGATTGCATAATTTCCATGTTTCTTTCTACCATATGGTTAATGCTATTTTCAAATTGAAATCGCTACATTTAGTTGCTGGATCAAATAATATAATTGGGTTTCTTGCAGCATCAATGTATGCTTTTGTTGATACACTCCCCAAGTAAAACCCTTTTCAAATAATTATCTACCTTCTTGAGATTTTGGTGGGAGACATGGTTAATAGGTCAATGAAACAATTTTTGGCTCCCCTTTTTTTCTGGTGCTAGCGTTTCAGGCATCTTACAGTGGAATTTGATTTTCAGGGCCTTGGTATTAAGCATGGTGTTGTACTTTCAAAGCAGATCATGTGCATTAAATGATGGGATTATGTTCAAATTGAATGGTGATATTACAGGCAGCATATGCATGTATCTTTTGAATGCCATATAGCGTTTCCTATGTCCTTTTTGGATGATTTTCTGATTTAAAGTTCAAATAGTTTTCTCTAGATGAAAAAGTAATGACATTAATTTGCATAATTTCATAGCCAATTCAGCGATATCTATCAGGAGGAGCATTTTATTGACCACCTGAACCCTGATATTTGGATAGTGAAGGAACTCCCAAACGAGCTGCAGTCATTAGATTTGGAGGCGATCGGTAGTGTTGTGAGTTCCTTGTTCAAACTAATTTTGTACAATCCTTAATTAATGCAATAGTAGCATCAGCATTGTGTTTGTTTATAATTGTTATTAAAATGTTGTTCCAGGTGACAGATGTAGACGTGCCAAAGAAGTCCAAGCCTAGTTTTTATTTGAAAAATATTCTACTGATTCTTTTTAAAAATAGAGTTGTACATTTTCTTGGATTTACGAATCGTCTGGCCTTTGAACCAATACCTTTTCAGTTGCAGGTAAATTTCTAGCTTTTGTTACTCTAGTCTGTTGGACTGTTAGCTTTTGTAGTGTTTTGCTCTTTCTTCTTACTTTGCTCTTACTGTCTGGGTACTTCATCTAGAGACTTCGATGCAGATGTAATTTTCATGCACTACAGTTTGTACCTAAAATACAAGAAACTGGTGCTTTGCTCCTTCGAAGGTTACATAAGCATGCAGCTTACCCTGGGCCATTGGATCGTTATCTTGTTGGTCCACATACAGATTTAATCGTGGAAGGAAAAAGGGTTCGTTAAACGAAAGCTTCAAAATATTTAGCTCTTCATCTGAGGTTTGAAATTGATATGGTAGCTCATTCACTGTGTGAATTTGGTGGAGGTGAAGAAGAGAGACTAGAGTTGGAAGCATATCGTGAAATCCATTTTCCTGCACCTACACTTCTGAAGACAACAAAGTATGCTTCTTCTCATTCTTGTTGCTGTTTCACATATGTATCTACATTCTACACTTGCAAGCATGTGCATTTTTCATTATGAAGTAGGTATAGTTATAACTATTATTTGGTCAATAATGCTAGCCTCGTTATCATGCAATCTCCCATAAACAAGGATGAACTCTAGTGACAATATTTTGTAATTGGATTTGAAGGGTTGAAGCAATGATGATGAATCAAGTTTTTGTTGAATACTTATGTGTTCGATAGTTCGACTTATTTGATACTGTTTTAACTAATATACATTTGTTTATGCAAGTACCTTCTTATGCAGATAAATAAGCAGTCAATAATGTATTTGATCTAACCATACGTGTGCCTCCCATGCTTATCATGTATGCTGTGTAATAGGCCATGTTTGTTATGAAAGGACTAAAATCTCCATTTCTGTAAATCTTCGGAAGGTGTTCATACGGAAACACCGTCATACCAAGCCTTCACAAATCCATAGAACCTCACTATATCAGAACCTTTATCTTAAACATATGACTAGTTAGTGTGTTTCAGTTGTTATCGGTTATATCATAATGTGAAGGTCTAGTGTCTAGAGCATTCCTAGTATTGTAAGTATTTATGAGTCTACTTCTTTAAAATATGATATCTAAGAAAATGATTTAACTTGCTGTAGGCTACCTTCTCCTGCAGAACTCAGAACTGAAGGCCTATGTCCGTTGGCACCTGAAGAAGCAGATCTTATGCTTGCTGCTCTTGGATTTAACCGTAAGACACGAATATTTGTGGCAGGAGCACAGATATACGGAGGGGTCGACAAGATTGTCTGCTCTGAACATCTTGTATCCATATTTGGTTACCAAAGAGAACTTGCTTTCAGCGGCTGAACTTGAACCTTGAAAGAACTTTTCGTCCCGGGTAACGCAGTGGAAATTTAATAATTTATCTGCATAAGTTTTCTCCATGCAGTCTGTGTGGTTTGGATAAGCTGGCAGAAGCATATGTATGTCAACTCCATTTTGGACTGACGTCTATGCTCGTTCCTCAGTTCTTTCTTTAGACACTCGTATAATTAAACAAGCTCTTATGTGATTTAGGTTCGTGGAGTTCATAGGGAGAAAGTTTAGGTACTGTAAACCGTAATAGAGATGTGTATACAGGGTTGTGATTTTCTACTGAGGTGCAAAATATAGAACAACGAAGCATTATCGAGTAGAGACAACTGAATCAGCCCTTCTGCATTTCAACTCTCACATTTAGTTCCTTGAAAATTTCTTTACTAATAGGGTGCATCACCATTCTCAATTAATTATACAGCTTCAACGTATCATTTCACAATTCTTAAGTTCTTTTTCCTATTATTTATCTTCGTTCTTGTGTGCTATATATGATAAACTTATTTCTTGTACAGCTAGTGGCCCTGGATTTCATCGGCTGTACAGCTGCTGATGCATTCGCTAGACAGACTCTGGGAGTCAGTTGTCGTCATTGGTGTCTGGTTATCGAATATACCACGGAGCAGGGAAGATGCCGACCTTCGGCCAAACAAGCGGAGACTTTCAGCCATCTTCATGAAGAATTCCACCATAGAGTGGAAAATATTTGAACAGAGAGTTAGACAAACAAAACACGTCCAAACAAGCCCTAAAGCTCAGAGCATTTATCGATATCCAAGATGTATCGAGTGTATGTGCACTACAAATTAATTTCACGAGTAAATATAAAAGATGGAAATTTCTTTGCTCTTTGAAGATTTATTTACTTATGATCACTTTTCATTTACAGTCGAATGAAACTGGTTTTACCGATAACGGTAATCGTACAATATGATTTAAACTCCCAGTTAATACAATTTCACCAAAACTGAACTGTCCTAGAGCTTGTGACACATTAAATTGTATGTCCAAATCTTGAGTTCCTTGGGGAGATATAGTGAACCAAGGTGGATACAAGCCAACTACTGTCCCTTTTGGTGGTACAACTGTGCACAGGTATGTCTCTGATTTGTTCACTACATTCGTGAAGCTTCGCCGCAATGTTAGGGATCCTGTCAGTGCTGATATCGTCACCGAAGGGAGGTTAAGGTTGGCCAGGTGGCTGAGTGGTTGATTGCACCATTCTCCGGTGGCTGCTTTGATCGTTCGGGGATCGACATTGGGCAGAGACCACAAGAAATTGATGTAGTCATCGAATCCTGCTTCAGGATCATGTGTTGTGTTATACAAAACTGTCATTCACCTGATTGAATAAAATTCACGAATAGAAGGAAGATTACCTGATGACAGAACCAGGCCTGGATCGATTGCACGAGTTGCATTGACAAGGCCAGCGCCAAAATCGAAATGAGTGCCATTGTACAAGCTTGTATCGGATCCCTCCGCCATTATAAGGTCTCCATAGTTATCGTACTTGGTGGCGGTGGTGGTGATCGCGGAGGCTATCATCGACAGAGTCCAGGATGGATTGTATTGTTGGATAATGTTAGACATCCAACACTTTTGTCCAACTCTTGTGTCCAACACTTGATGTGTCAATTGATGAGTGGATGCACATTAATAATGATTTATCCATGTATCCACTCACCAATTGACACATCAAGTGTTGGACACAAATGTTGGACAAAAGTGTTGGATGTCTACCATTGTCCTTGTATTGTTTGATGAGAGCTCCAATCCCCACAATGTGTGGTGTTGCCATGCTTGTACCAGACAGTAGTGCAAAATTGTATCCTAGCATATATAAGTAGCCAAGTTTGATCAAAATACTTTCGATAATCGAATTCAATAAATAGACAAGATAAGGTTGGTTCAGTGGTATGTCCCTCACGCCTACACTATGAGGTTGTTGATTTGAGTCAGTTCCTCTCCCTAAATCTCAAATTATATTATATTTCCAAAAAAAAAAAAAAAACATGAAGGTAACCGAGGTTGCTAATAATATTTACGAAACTTTATTATATTATCGATAATTAGACTTTATTGTTGCTAACCTGTAAGTATTGGCTCTAAGGCACTAATGGGGCTCCAAGCTGCCCAAATTTGGTGGCCTGGTGCAAGAATATCAGGTTTGAGTACATCAGTAGGAGTTCTGTGAATGTCAATGAAATCTGGTCCTCTGGAAGAGAATCTGCTCACAGAGGGTGCTCTGCCTTCAAATGAAGCAACTCTACCCTCTCCAATGGCAGCTTGTGCACCAAATTTGGTCACAAATCCTCTCTCATCCCTCACTGTTTGTTGCTCATAGTACTTCAAAACAACCTAATAAACATTTCGGTTAGATGTATCTAACGGCTGATAGTTCCGGGGGGGAGGCATTGCCCCCATTAAAAAAATTACGAATTGTTGCAAAATTTTAAAAAAATTCACTTTGGCCCCCATAAAAAATTTTGTTTTGGTATACTGGCCCCCCAAACTGGAATTTCTTGCTCCGCCCTTGGTTCTAGGACGAGAATTTCATCAAATGCAACAACAACAACAATAATAATAATAATAATAATAATAATAATAATAATACCTGTGCATTGGAGACTTTTGGGATCATAATTCCAGGAACATCAAAGGGAACAGGTTCAGCAATGTAATCACCATAAGCTGGATTTGCGATCAGAAGGAAACCGAAGAATCGTAGGGTTCTTGCTGTGTTGATGATGGCAGTGAGAGTTGAAGTTTCATTGTAGAAGCCAGCAGAGAAGGTGCAAATATATCTTTTTGTTTTATTATTTATAAATATATCTTTCAATTTTTTAATATCTAATAATTAAAAAACCAGCTAACTTGGGGGTATTTTTGGACACTTCACACATAAATGCAAGTCAATAGTTAAAGTTGGTGGAAGTCAAATGATGGTAGGGATAGTTTGTGCAATTTCAACTAAAATTTCTATATACGTGCAATTATGCTAAATATCTAGGGATGTTTGTGCAATTAGTTATTTTATAAATTCTATTTTCTTTTAATAAAATATTTAAATAAATTATTATAAATGTGATTTTTCATATTGAAGGTCAAGGGTAAATATGACTTTTCATTGGTTAAGGCTGGTCAACGAAATTCAAGGGAATGACTATCCAGATTAGGGGATTTTTGTGCAATTTTCCCTAAAATTATTAAATCTGATTTCAAAATTCAAAGTTTGATAGGAATTGAATAGTCATGTCAACCATAAATCATCAATTAATGGTGAATAATAAATAAATAGTGATTATTGGGGACTACACCACTTTAATCGTTTATGGTTTCGAAGGGGAGTTTATTATTTTGATTTCTTATTTTTTTATAAACCGAACAACCCTAAAAATTAAAATTACTCTCTCACTCTTCTCTTCTCCTCTCTTCTCCTCTCTTCATCTCCGGTCACTCTTCTTCTCCATTGAAAATGCCAGGTAAGGTATGCAGTTTTCTGCTCTCTTGCTAAACACTTCTTTGTATTTATTTTTACCACCCAAAAAAGTAGATTTGTCAAGAAAAATGGTTGTTGATTTGTCACGAAAAATGGTTGTTTTGTTACGAATTAAAATATTTTCAGAAAAAAATGTTTGGATTTGTCACGAAAAATGGTGTTGATTTGTCACGAAAAATCGTTGCTGATTTGTCACGAAAAGTGCTTACTACGTGACAAATCCAACTGGTTTGTAAACGAAAAATGGTTCTTAATTTATCACGAAAAATCGTTGTTGATTTGTCACGAAAAATGTTTTGATTTGTCCCGAATAATGGTGTTGATTTGTCACGAAAAGTGCTTACTTCGTGACAAATCCAACTGATTTGTAATGAAATATGGTTCTTGATTTGTCACGAAAAGTACTTATATCGTAACAACTCCAACTGATTTGTCACGAAAAATGATTACTGTTGTTGATTTGTTACGAAAAAAATGCTTATTTAGTGATAAATTAGTTTAATTTGTCACGAAAAATGGTTAACGATTTGTCATGAAACACGGTTGTTTATTTTTCATGAAAAATGTTTACTTCGTGACAAATCAGTACAACAATGCTCACTTTTGTTGATTTGTCACGAGAAATTGTTGTATCGTGACAAATCACTAAAAAAATTATTTTTTTAAGTAATAAGCGAATTTTCTCGAAAACTATTTATTTTTCTGGAAAAAATTCGTTTGTAATGAGAGTTTATTTTGGACGAAATAATTTATTTTTACGAAAATTACTTATTTATTTTCACTAAAAGTTGTCACGAAAGTTAATTTTTGATTGGTCACGAAAATTGTTTTTATCGTGACAAATCTGTATCAGTTAACTGATTTGTAACCAAGTAAGATTAGTTACAATTTTTTTTTGAATTTGTCACGAAAAATGGTTGTTGATTTGTCACGAAAAATGTTATGGATTTGTCATGAAAAATACTTGCTTCGTGACATATCCAATTGATTTGTCACTAAAAATGTTTGGATTTGTCACGAAAAATGGTGTTGATTTTTCGTGACAAGTGCTTACTTCGTGACAAATTAAACTGATGAAAAATAGTTCTTGATTTGTCCCGAAAAATTATGTTGATTTGTCATGAAAGAGTGGTTGTTGATTTGTCAAGAAAAATACTTATATATTGTGACAACTGCGAATGTTTGTCTGTTGGGAGGTGATGGTGAATCTCTGGCTAATTTGCAATTGTTTTCCTATTTAATGGCAGATAAGGAGGTTACTGATCCTTTGACAGTATCGATTGAAAGCATTACTGAGAATGCAACCGTGGAAACTGGATTGGAGGAAGATGCAGCTGCAACTGAAACAGGTAGTCCAATTCATGATGAGATGGACAGTTTCCACTCGCAGCTCGTAGAAGGAGTTAGTGTGCTTGAGAAAATTATTGCAGAGTTAAAAGCAAAAAGATGTGGCTGTAAACAGTCTGTCTCTCCGTCAGCAACAAAATGAAAATGCTCAGGTTTAACATTATATATATATATATATATAACTGATCTTTTGTAGTCTGTACGTAGATGTAACACTTTTCTGGGCTGGTTTTGATCTTTGTGAAAAACAAAGATGTGAATAAGTGAGCTTCACTTCAATGGAAGCTGATAAGCCATTACTTTTTGCTTTAATCGAGTATGACTTCAAGATGTGAGACATTGATATCCTGCAATATAATCACATATGAATGCACAGTAGTAAAGTTTGAGTTCTATCCTTAAATAATCTTTGATAATCTACAATTACTTAAACATGATATCTAAACATATGACTAGTTAGTGTGTTTCAGTTGTTGTCGGTTATATCATAATGTGAAGGTCAAGTGTCTAGAGCATTCCTAGTATTGTAAGTATTTATGAGTCTACTTCTTTCAAATATGATATCTAAGAAAATGATTTAACTTGCTGTAGGCTACCTTCTCCTGCAGAACTCAGAACTGAAGGCCTATGTCCGTTGGCACCTGAAGAAGCAGATCTTATGCTTGCTGCTCTTGGATTTAACCGTAAGACACGAATATTTGTGGCAGGAGCACAGATATACGGAGGGGTCGACAAGATTGTCTGCTCTGAACATCTTGTATCCATATTTGGTTACCAAAGAGAACTTGCTTTCAGCGGCTGAACTTGAACCATTCAAGAACTTTTCGTCCCGGGTAACGCAGTGGAAATTTAATAATTTATATGCATAAGTTTTCTCCATGCAGTCTGTGTGGTTTGGATAAGCTGGCAGAAGCATATGTATGTTAACTCCATTTTGGACTGACGTCTATGCTCGTTCCTCAGTTCTTTCTTTAGACACTCGTATAATTAAACAAGCTCTTATGTGATTTAGGTTCGTGGTGTTCATAGGGAGAAAGTTTAGATACTGTAAACCGTAATAGAGATGTGTATACAGGATTGTGATTTTCTACTGAGGTGCAAAATATAGAACAACGAAGCATTATCGAGTAGAGACAACTGAATCAGCCCTTCTGCATTTCAACTCTCACATTTAGTTCCTTGAAAATTTCTTTACTAATAGGGTGCATCACCATTCTCAATTAATTATACAGCTTCAACGTATCATTTCACAATTCTTAAGTTCTTTTTCCTATTATTTATCTTCGTTCTTGTGTGCTATATATGATAAACTTATTTCTTGTACAGCTAGTGGCCCTGGATTTCATCGGCTGTACAGCTGCTGATGCATTCGCTAGACAGACTCTGGGAGTCGGTTGTCGTCATTGGTGTCTGGTTATCGAATATACCACGGAGCAGGGAAGATGCCGACCTTCGGCCAAACAAGCGGAGACTTTCAGCCATCTTCATGAAGAATTCCACCATAGAGTGGAAAATATTTGAACAGAGAGTTAGACAAACAAAACACGTCCAAACAAGCCCTAAAGCTCAGAGCATTTATCGATATCCAAGATGTATCGAGTGTATGTGCACTACAAATTAATTTCACGAGTAAATATAAAAGATGGAAATTTCTTTGCTCTTTGAAGATTTATTTACTTATGATCACTTTTCATTTACAGTCGAATGAAACTGGTTTTACAGATAACGGTAATCGTACAATATGATTTAAACTCCCAGTTAATACAATTTCACCAAAACTGAACTGTCCTAGAGCTTGTGACACATTAAATTGTATGTCCAAATCTTGAGTTCCTTGGGGAGATATAGTGAACCAAGGTGGATACAAGCCAACTACTGTCCCTTTTGGTGGTACAACTGTGCACAGGTATGTCTCTGATTTGTTCACAACATTCGTGAAGCTTCGCCGCAATGTTAGGGATCCTGCCAGTGCTGATATCGTCACCGAAGGGAGGTTAAGGTTGGCCGGGTGGCTGAGTGGTTGATTGCACCATTCTCCGGTGGCTGCTTTGATCGTTCGGGGATCGACATTGGGCAGAGAGCACAAGAAATTGATGTAGTCATCGAATCCTGCTTCAGGATCACGTGTTGTGTTATACAAAACTGTCATTCACCTGATTGAATAAAATTCACGAATAGAAGGAAGATTACCTGATGACAGAACCAGGCCTGGATCGATTGCACGAGTTGCATTGACAAGGCCAGCGCCAAAATCGAAATGAGTGCCATTGTACAAGCTTGTATCGGATCCCTCTGCCATTATAAGGTCTCCATAGTTATCGTACTTGGTGGCGGTGGTGGTGATCGCGGAGGCTATCATCGACGGAGTCCAGGATGGATTGTATTGTTTGATGAGAGCTCCAATCCCCACAATGTGTGGTGTTGCCATGCTTGTACCAGACAGTAGTGCAAAATTGTATCCTAGCATATATAAGTAGCCAAGTTTGATCAAAATACTTTCGATAATCGAATTCAATAAGTAGACAAGATAAGGTTGGTTCAATGGTTTGCCTCTCACGCCTACACTATGAGATTGTTGATTTGAGTCAGTTCCCCTCCCTAAATCCCAAATTATATTTTAAAAAAAAAAAAAACCGTGAAGGTAACCGAGGTTGCTAATAATATTTACGAAACTTTATTATATTATCGATAATTAGACTTTATTGTTGCTAACCTGTAAGTATTGGCTCTAAGGCACTAATGGGGCTCCAAGCTGCCCAAATTTGGTGGCCTGGTGCAAGAATATCAGGTTTGAGTACATCAGTAGGAGTTCTGTGAATGTCAATGAAATCTGGTCCTCTGGAAGAGAATCTGCTCACAGTGGGTGCTCTGCCTTCAAATGAAGCAACTCTACCCTCTCCAATGGCAGCTTGTGCACCAAATTTGGTCACAAATCCTCTCTCATCCCTCACTGTTTGTTGCTCATAGTACTTCAAAACAACCTAATAAACATTTCCGTTAGATGCATCTAACGGCTGATAGTTACAGGGTGAGGCATTGCCCCCATTAAAAAAATTACGAATTGTTGCAAAATTTTAAAACAATTCACTTTGGCCCCCATAAAAAAAATTTGTTTTTGTATACTGGTCCCCCAAACTGGAATTTCTTGCTCCGCCCTTGGTTCTAGGACGAGAATTTCATCAAATGCAACAACAACAACAATAATAATAATAATAATAATACCTGTGCATTGGAGACTTTTGGGATCATAATTCCAGGAACATCAAAGGGAACAGGTTCAGCAATGTAATCACCATAAGCTGGATTTGCGATCAGAAGGAAACCGAAGAATCGTAGAGTTCTTGCTGTGTTGATGATGGCAGTGAGAGTTGAAGTGTCATTGTAGAAGCCAGCAGAGAAGGTGCAAATGATGACACTGCCATGCACAATATTGGGATCAAATGCGTCAGGAAATTGACACTCTTCAACATACTCTGGTGTTCTTGGAAAAGTACCACCTTGCTTGAGTGCATCATTGGCCAGAACTAGCTTGGAAAATATCAATCCTTTTCCCAAAGTTGGTCCTGAAGAGCAAGAAAAAGCATTACTGAAATTTCTCTGATGCAGACGTATTCAAATAACGAATCTGTAACGATACAAATTTGTGGTCCTGAATTTTTTTTTCATACAGATATCTGCACTAGAAAAACTCTGATTTTTTTTTTTCATACAGATATACCTGATAATCCAACACCTCCAACGTTTTGACCATTTCCGAGGTAGAGTGAACTAGGGTAAGTTCTGTCTGTGCTGCAAGCGGCTGCAGACATTGCCCACGGGCTGTAAGACACCACGGTTGAGGCGGCTGGACCTTGATTCCCGGCGGCTTGAACCACGAAAACTCCGGCTCGTCTTGCATACAACAAGAAAACATCGAAAACACTCAGGAAAGTGATGGTATCGCTCGGTGGCTCATCTGGTCCAACCGCAAGTGTCAAGACATCAACTCCATCATGTGTTGCCTGCAAATGCAATCCATGCAGTCATGTGTTATATACTTATACTCTTCTAGTAGTTATATGTATGTATATACATAATAATTCTTTAATCGGAAACGTCTAGTTTCGTAACGTTATGAACCAGTTCCACATTGTTATGTAACCGACCTGAACTAGAGAAGAATCAAAGGATCCCCAAATAAAAACATATTAATTAACATGTTGAACTCTCTAATTAAGATTATAGATTTTTTTGGTACTGATTAACATAATAAACTGAACATATATATAATTTGCATGCATGCATTATTAACATGAAATATTGGTTTAAGTGAATATATAATTATATATTAGGCTGAGATGATTTTAATTTTTTTTTTTCTGATTTAATTTGAAATGGATTAATTGTATTTTGAACAATATTATTAAGACACGTAATTGTTAAATTTTAGTAATATATTGAAGTTGATTAGGTAGTCCGATGGTAAATCTACGAGCAATTAAAAAAAAAAAATCAATAAATGGTACATACTTGATCAATTGCTGCAACTACATCTGTAAGGGTTCCAATTGTTGGATAGACAGCCTTATAAACAGCAATTCTGAAGGAAAAAAAAATGAATAGGTTCAATCATATTCAACTGATGATCTACATAAATTTAATATATATATATATATATATATATATATATATATATATAGTGACAATAAAATTTTTTGAATCAATTAATAAACAATGATAACCTACCGAGCACGTGGCGCCATCCCGCTGGCTTCTCCGTAATGGAAGCCGTTCACCACCACCGGAACACTAGCATTTCCGGCCGCTGTTGATGCCACATGGCTGAAAAAACAATATATATATAAATTAATCACAAACCTATAAATATATATTTTTAAAAAAAGTTAATGTGCATAAAATCGGTACATATATAAACTAAGCATTCAATTCACAAGTTAACACGCTAATTCTATGTATACTCTTGATTCTGTAATGTTACAGAATCGATTCTGTACAAAAAAACACATAAAAATCTCACAAGCCTCATATATATATATATACAGATATATATATATATATATAAGTAAATTATCAAATTTAACATATCACATGTAATTCTCGTACGGGATCATTGACAATCTCATGATAATTGATCTCGCATGAGAATGATGCTATCCCGCACATGGAACTTCCTGTATTATAAAACGATATATACCTGCCATGTCCAACTGCATCAAAAGGTGAAAGAAAATCCACAGAAGAATTAAGATGAGCAACAGCTTGAGCCCCAGCTGAGAAAAACCTAGCAGAAATGATCTTTCCATTGCAAGAACCAACCGGAAACTGAGGACCCGTTTCACAAGCACCGGAAAAATAAGGAGTACTATTATTCGGCTTCTTGACCAAAGGATTCAGAGGATCAAAAACAAAGCTTGGATGCAATGGATTGATTCCACTATCAACAAAACCAATCACAATCCCTTCACCGGCATCATTGCTGTGTCGGTCTCTTCCACCACCGGTTTCTTCTTGTTTCCAAACACCTTCTGGTAACCCTAGAAACTGAGGACTGTATGTTGTCATCAACTTGGCTCCTCTATCTCTCTCCACCAACTTTATTTGTGGACTGTGTTTGAGTTTCTCTGCCTGGAAATCAATGAAAATGTTTACAACTTCAGATATATATTAAAAATTCTCAGGTGCAAACTCCTGTACATATTTTATTTCCAAGATCACCGATACTAATCAGTTTGGAGTGCTACAAAAATGATTATCAAGTGATCCCGGACATATATATATATATATATATATATATATATATATTTAAAAATTCTCAGGTGCAAACTCCCGAACATAATTTATGTCCAGGATCAATATTGAATCCTGATTATCTCATGTGATAATCAATCTGTAGTACGACAGAATTGATTGATCCACCGGAAGTAAATTATGCCCGGAGTTTGCACATGACTACATGAGAAGAAAGTAATTATAAAAGAGGACCTGAGATGGGGTGGTGTGGACCGCGAAGCCATTAACAATGTGTTTAAAGCTGTAAAGTTTGTTGTAGTTTCCAGTTTCTAAAGTGCTTTCAAGAATTTGGTCGTGAGAATCCACCAACATCTTTGCATGAGCTTGTAAAACATCACTAATAATTATATCCATCCATACCAGCAAAAAAAAAAAAAAAAAAAAAAAATTATTAATCAGTTTTCACAAAAAAAATTAAAGTATGGTTACTCATTTACTATAAATATTCTACCTATTGAGATCGGAAGATCTTCTTGATCTATCAACAAAAGTAGAAGGAGAGACGTTGCTGCTTCCATGAAATGCAACAGGAACTCCTCCTTCCATTAAAACCAAATATATCTCTCGGTTTTCGGCAAAACAAGAAGAGATCATGATCAAACTAAACACATAGAAAATCATGACAAGGGTTGCTGTTGTTGCTGCATATTTTGATGTAGTACCATTAATCTTAGACATGGTTTTTTTTTTTTTTTTTTTTTTTTTTTTTTTTACAGAGAAAAAAGAGAAGATGGTGTTTTTTTTTTAGAGAGGTTGATATATTGAAGAAATATATTGTTGAAGAGAACTAAATAGGATGCCAAAAAGAAAAATCAATCTTATCATATCTGAATCTAAATCTGAACACTCGTTGTTAATGTGAATAAAGTTTGCTGTTTGAGTGACCGTTACATTCACTTTTTCTTAATTTCCATAAATAACTGGTTGGATTGGACTGGAGAAAATATATTTCATGTTTTTCTTGCCAGTTCACACCAAACAGACAACCTTAAAATACAAACATGAATCATGTTTTTCTAATCGTTTTGGCTGGTTCCTGCTTCACAATCTTCATGATCAGTGCTAGGGATGTCAATGGGGCGGATACGGGGTGGGGATACCATCCCCATTCCCCAAACCCAAATATAACTAGGATTCCCGTCCCCGCCCCATTCCCCACTTGGAGCAGGGATAGGGAATCCACATTTGGGGAGAGGGCTCCCGGTATCTGCCCCACCTTGCCCAGCCCCGTTTGATTAAGACAATATTAATAATTATATACCTTATATTGTAAGCCACAATCATAAATGTCAATCGGTCTTTAAAAATATTAAATAACTAAAAAAAAAAATTGTTAAAAAAGTAAATAAACTTGAATTCATAGTAAGTCTATCGCAAACTAAATTACCAAAAATATGAATATTACACCGTTCTTTTTCAATAAAAATGAAATTGAAATACAAAATCGTCATAATTAAATCTGTCAAAAGAAAATAAAGATTGAATCTTTAACTTATGATACTTGTCTAAGAACAAGTGCAAATAATAAAAATGTGACCATGCATTTTCTATCTCCATATATACCTGTATAAAAAAAAAATACATTTTAATTGTTTATAAGAAAAATGTTTCTTACCAATTATATTTTTGAAAGTAAATTGAAGAAAAAAATTGTAACATAACTGTGTTTCTTGTTTCTTAATCATCCATGCAACATGTTAATTAGAGTATAGGGCGGGGACAGGGCAAGGACCAAAATACCATTCCCCGCCTCAAAATTAATTGGGTTTTAAAATCAAATCTCATCCCCACCCCATATCCCAATTAACATGTACCAAACCCGCCCCAAAAGGGTTGGGTCCCCGCGGGGCCCCGTACCCATGGGAATTTTTGACATCCCTAACCGGTGCAAGAAGATAAGGAAAATCAACGAATTATATGAATGCAATCCAATAACTACAAGTCGTCCTGATAACTTATTGTTGAACAACCTTGCAATAAAAAGCAATAATACAAGAGTAAAGAACAAATTATATGAATGCAATCCAATAACTACAAGTTGTCCTGATAACATCGTTGTCGAAGCACCTTATAATAAAAGGTGATACGAGAGTTAGCGAAGAATGCTTTGAATTTGGAAGCGCTGCGAATGCAAATTGACAAAGTACTGTAAACTCAAAATGATGGGTTTTTTTTTTTTTTTTTTTTACCGTTAACTGGTCAGAAAAACAAAAACTACACTTGAATTCTTCCCTGGAAAAGAGAGAACAATCTCCTAAAAACCTAGAATAGGTACATGTTTGTCTCAAAATAAACCACATAATATACTAACAAGAGGCCTCAGTCTGACCAAAACAGCGCGAACATAGCTTTCGGCACTATACAACTCACACAAGCAACATTCTACAAACTAAAACGGAGGATTAGAGAGTAGCGCCACCTTCACGCATTACAATGCCCCCCAAAAATGTACTCATCTTTTCCGACGCTTGGACTCCACCTGAAGAAAACAGATAAAAATCAGACTTTAAGCTCTCCCTTGCATAAAAGAAATGTTATATACCAAATAAATAATACAGGGTACATACTCTTATAAAGCTACTTGTCAAAACTTCTAAGTTGAATTGAGCATGGCATTCGAATGACCAAACGTAAACCATCGGATTTTAAAAATCTAAATTTGTGAAAGCATTAAGATACATTGGAAGAACAGTCAAAGCACATATCGCATTTGAATCCCGAAGCCCCACCCATATTACCAGCACTAGCATCAAAAACTTAAATCTGTACCCCAGCTTCAAATCAATTAAAATGATAGACATCGGCAAGATCAAATTTATAAGGATGGTGATATAGAGCATAACAGTCACAACATCTTTTACACGTGGCTGCTTTAGTTTCGGAATTAAGAACTGCAATCAAGAGTGCATTTCTGGTAGCTTATCTTTAAACTAAACTATTCTAGTCTTCTTCAAATACATGTAAACCATAAACTAGCGTGCTTCAAGCAGTTATACACAGTACAAACTTGCATATAAATATCTATCAATATATTAACAAAGGCACGTCATATTTTTTCTATCATTCACTCACATGTTAGTAGCAAATTAAAGAACCGGAAAGAAGCTAAAGCTGTCTTGCCAGCACTTGACTACTTATTGATCAGTCATCATTGGTTTAACATCCAAATACTTTCATTTATACCCTTGTTAGAATATAAAATCAGCCTTTACCATGTAATGGTATGTATGGAAGTCTTCGTTTCATACTCACCCACATTGAAACATGTTATTCACAAAGAGGCTTTTTTAGTGATGGTAATTTAAAACTTCACTTACATAGTTACATATAGTTTGAGGGGAAAAAATGCTCTTATTCTCTCACCAAAAAATGATTCTCACACAATTTTGTGAAGTAACAAGTATTTGAATTATGGGAAAGGCATGGTACACAAAAAGATTGACTATAATCATCATTGCGTATAATGGTCACAATGAACAAAAATATATAATCGAAGGACCGCACAGAATTACACGGCTCCATTCCAACAAACATAATTATTTGCACTAAACTCGATCAATTTCCCATGGATAGATAGATGACAGAAGTTCGACTCTCATATCTGAAACCAATATGTCCTACAATTACGTTTAATGCAAGTAAGATGTCCAATGAATGCCACCTGAAGTAATAGCTAATGATAATCAACAGACATTATATAAATATAAGGAGAAAACCATTGCAATCATTCAACAGGACTGGATCCTAATATTTTGTTTGATTTGTTTTTTCTGCCACAAAGAAGGGACCTTGAGTCTATAGATTACACAAAAGTTGGAACTGATCCTAGACAATATCACAAAACCTTTTATCTTAAAGAACACATTAGACTGGGATCAATAATTAGCACTGAAAAAGCTCAAATTATCAAAAACAAAATCCAATATTTTTAAGATCTCTAGCCTTGGTTGCAATATTTTTTACTGTCACAAAAGCACTTACAATAAAGAACATTACAATTTTCCTGAACCAGGAAAAAAAATATATCATATCCTAAGAACCAGCTGCAGAAAAACTCACTTTTTGAGCATTTTTGAAAGTTGCTAACCACTACTTTTGTGGAGTTCCAAGATGACACTAAAACAACAGCCCACATGAAGTATTATGCAAAAAAATAAGAATAAAAACTCAAAGGAAAACAAAGACACCTTATGTGTCTTCAATTATGATAAACTGGCAGCAATTAGTCTCACCTTGGCATCAGCAACTGGTGATGAAGGAAAACCATTCTGGGATCTTTTGATATCGTCGTCCGAAGAACATTCAGAGCAGACAAAGTGCTCAAGCTTTTTCGCTTCTTCAATTGTCATGCCCACACAAGCAGGATGATACCTACAATAAGAATAAGATACATATAATATATGAGACATAAATTATATATTAAGATCATCACAAATTGACCACCAATAGATTGCAGGATTTGATCAATTTTTGTTAGGAGGTCGTTATAAAATAAAATTCCACACTCCTACATAAATGAGGACTACAGTATATAAACAAACAACTTTATATATCCATGATCTAGACTAACAAAAATCAGAAGTACGACCAAATAAACACAAGAAAATCTTGGGTGGGGCTGGCACACACACATGGATACAGTGTGCTCATCCAATCACATGCCACACCAATGCCACCACATGGCATGCGCGCTTGCCACACCAAATTTTCTCTCAACAAACACAGGTCCATCCAGCAATCAGACTATGTAAAGAACCAATTAAAATTCAACAGTCTAGCAGTACAATTATGAGTCTTTATTTTCTAATAGGACATAATCACATATTTTTGTTTGTTTCTGCTCTCTACACTTTCCTATCATCCATTATTCCATTACAAAACTGAAACGCCAAAAATCGATGTCTAACTCAAATTTAGCAGAAAAAACGAACACAATAGCATTACCAGTCCTTGCACCCTTCACATTGTACCATGAGATCATCTGGATTATACGGCATCTCACATTTGCAATACCTTCAAAACAAAATAAGAAAATACCACTCAATGGCTATAACCAAAATAGAAAATACCACATCCCAGTTAAAAAATAATAAGAAAACCCACGAAACTCACACAGCAACCCGATCCGGTGTAAACCCCCCTGTAGCAGCCTTGTACTCAAATCTACAATAGTAATCCTCAGCACCAACATTCTCAAGCTTAGTGTAGTTCTTGAAAGAGTGAACTATACACTTCCCTTCAATAGTGTGAGCACTCTGCACATCATAGTGGTCCGACAAAAAGAGCTCCTTTGCTCCATGGAATTGTCTCCTTCCTCCAAGTGATTCCTCAGGGCGATAATACCAACGGACACGGACTTTGACATTGCTTCGAGAATCAGATTCAATCTTCTCAATTCGTGCCACATATGGAGGCTTACCAGTGTCTGAGGGTCGCATCAATACGCAATCCCCAGCTGAAAAAACCCACCAAAAAATCACTCTTTAACCACTAAAACGGTTTTTCTCATCCTATAAATACACATATTTGTATATATCTATATAACACAAACCCAACTGCAAAAACTTCACAAATTCACTGTTTAATCATCAAAAGTAAACATTTTTCAACTTATAATACATATATAGAACACGTATATACATGTAACATAGTCCCCAACTGAAAAGCAAGCACATTTTCATCTCTAACCCATCAAGACAACATTTTGGACCACAAAAACGAACATACGAAAAATACCCAAAAGCTGAACAACCTAAAAACCACATCTTGACCACCCAAAACAGGAAAAAAGACATTTTCAGGCACAAGTATATGCAAATAAAAGATATGCACGAGTAAAAATTAAAGCTAGTTCGAAGGAGACACTGACCTCTGACAAGCTTGTTGGTGCCTCTGATAGTGTAAGAGTCCAGGTCTCTTTTGCCAGTTTTGGTCTTGGTGATGATCCCTGGTCTGGTTTTGGCCATGAAAGCTAGAACTTTTCAGCTTATTTTTTCTCTAAAAACAACAAAAACTAGGGAAGATTTTGAGAGGTGGGAAAATGTCTGATTTTTTAAAATGGTGGTGGAAATGTGTAAAGTGTAAATGGTTTGAAATCCTGCAATTTGGGGGGAGTTGAAGAGAAACCCTAAATCTTCCTCTTGGAGGGAAGAGAGAGAGAGAGAGAGAGAGAGACAGAACAGAAGAGGAGAAGAGGTGTGTGTAACTATTGTAGTTTATTATGAGTTTGAGTTACAGTGTCTCTTTATATGTCTGGTTAATTATAATTTATTTATTTTTCGGTCAAATCAAAATTTATTTATTTATTTATCTTTTTTTTACTCTCCATTCTCCAATTTAGGAATGCTTGATCTTGGCTTAGATTGTACTTCCTTGTTGTCTTCCTTTTTATCCAATATAATAATGCCACGTGGGTTTTGACTACAGCAGAAGGTTGTCTTCATATCCTTGTCTGGTATAAAAAAAATTCGTTTTTTATTTATTTATTTATTTACCATCCAAGAAGCCCCTTAAATTCACAGTTAAAAGGATTTTAATTTTCCTAAGATGTGTTGAAACTTAAAACCAATCTGGTCATGGAAAAAATTCTTAGAGACCTTGATGTACTTATTCTGATGTTGATGGTCGATTTGGTTCGATTTCGAAACATTGTTATACTTACCGTCACACGAAGACAACCCTATTCGTAGCTAATCTCCATGGAAATGGCTTTGATCACAATAATTGAGTATGCAGAAAATATTGTAAGTGAAGTGAGAGTGTGAGACTCTCAAAGCCAAAAATCTTTGATAATGTCATACAATGATAAACATTTAGGTCACATAAATGATTTTGTCTTCAACAACCTTGTAAAATCTATGGAAGTTCATGGTGTTTTGGGCTTCACCAGCATTCAACTACAAAATTCCTAGCTCAAAAGGCACAAAGTTGATACAATGAAGTGGATTTCTGGCCAAGAATTTACGTATCTTTGACAAAAACAACATAAACATTATTTTGGTTCTCCTTTGGGTTTTTGAACAATGAAATTGAGATTCCTAATCTGCGCCAATACTTGAGGCGTGAAGCATGGAAAAATTGTCGATACTGATTCAACGATTTATTGGGGTGTGCATTCTCTCGACAATCTTGTTCACAGCATCACGGGTCATCACCAATGTATCGTGCAGCAAGATGCTGTAGACATTCAAACCCTGCAAAAGCAGGATATGAAAATAAGCTTTGAGATGGAAGCGACGTATTTACGACTACCATAATAATGAGTTCGAGCACAGGAGAGATTTTCAAATCAAGACCATGGATTGCAACTATGTTGAACATGTGAAAATAAAATCAGAGGAGAGATAATTGATAGGCATAATTCTAAATACAAAATTGGAACTTGAAAAAAGAAATGTTTTTAACAATTTTGAATCATTCAAATACTTTTGAAGACAAATAAGAGAGTTGAGTTGCGGGGCAAAAGCAGTCATTCTATTAATGTCCCGAGTCTCTTACTTCGGTTATTCACAATAATTTGAAATTTCAGAGGAAAGTAGGAATCATTTCTAAAATTCACAAATGAAATCTAAGTAACATGAGCAAAAGATGCATATTGATGTATATATATCAAATCATCGACTTCTGACCATAAAATGGACTCGATAAGCATCAGAGGTGCAACTTACAATCGAAGGCAGTACGTTGACATAATGTAGATTTTGTGTAGCCAACTTCAGCTTTTCATTTATAGGGCCACCATCGACTAGCAAGACTTTCTTTGTATTTTCCATTTGATTGTAACAGTTCACGATATGTTTTGTTTTATGCGTGGGGATCTCCAAATCCTCGAAAACCAGAAGCTGTTCATTTAAGCAATTTCCTCCCGTTAGGTTTCATGAATCACTTAAGTCAAAACCATATATGCCGAAAAAAACAGACCATATCGGAAGCTATGGCCAAGAAATAATGAATGATAAAACATCCTCATAAAAGCCAAAAAAAATACAATTGTGATTTGACAACCAAAATAAATGTAACAATTAAATAAAAAAAAAATTGAACGTAATATCTGCTTAAATTACCACATTTACGATAACAGAACATAAAACATATGAATAGTGTACATATTCAAGAAAGAACTCCACTATGTCAATTTTAAACTCTTGTAAAGCTCATAAGTCATAACCCACGAATGGTAATTAGACAGAGGAAAGCTAAGCGCAAGCTTTCCACTTGCCGTGACTGCATAGCATAAAACTTAAACAATAAATAAATAAATAAAGAGCAACTCTTCATCAACTCTGCTGATCCTAACCAACGAACTAAACAGCTAGAGTTTACTAAGATTGACAAGATGAACAATCAGCAGATACTTTGACACAGAAAATAAATAATTTTCAACTACGTGGAATTTACCATTTTCACAGGGAAAATGAAATATTGATATTATAGAAAAGAGGAAAAAATACATGGGCCATGGTATGGAATATACATAGTTTGGGTACTTCGGTTGGAATAAATGGAAAAGTACCAAGGGGTGAAAATACATTGAAATTTTACAAAGGCATGAGAGGGAGAGGGAGAGGGAGAGAGAGACTTGCCTTCCCTTCTGCAGCTCGAGCAGTCAGTGCAACCTTCAACCCTAGACGCCGCACCTTCTTGTTCACCTTAATGGCATGACTTCTAGGTTTAGGACCATGCATGACAGCACCACCTCTGAACTGTTTTCCATTCATAAATACCATTAAGTTCCATTGCTTAACATGTAAATGTCACAGTAGCATTGAAATTCAAAAATTAACTAATAATTCAAGTGCAATAATTTACCTGGGGTCCACGCAATGTTCCATGCCTAGCTCGACCAGTACCCTTTTGTGGCCATGGCTTTCTCCCAGTTCCACTAACCTCACTAATAGTTTTGGTTGAATGGGTACCCTGTTGACCAGTCGATCAGCATATTTATGTCAACTTCTTCTACATGAACTCCCCATAATACACATTTACAATAGACTACATACCGTATGAGAGTTCACCGATTTTGACCAAAAAAATATTAAACACATGAAATGATTCAAGCAAACAAAACTAATCATAACTCATCAGCTACCCATATTATCTAACAAAAGAATCTGAATAAGACTTGTCACCCGATATTATTCCACAGACCATACTAGGAAAAAAAATGGTAAATTAGAGACATGCATATAGATGTAGCACAAAAGAAGATGGAACAGAAGATTGAGTATTGCACTAAAAGGAAGTTGTGGAAAAATCAAGGAGACAAAAAAGCAATGCAATAATCTTCAATTCCATTAGAGTAAGCATCCACCAATATGATGCGGATATTATAGTTTCTTTTTCCCTGATGCATATAATTTTCTCAATCATTAGTAGTTTAGTACACATCACTTAAATGCTTACCTGTTGCCGTTTTGCAAGCTGCCATCTTACAACACGATGAATAATGTCCTTCCTAATAGGTACATCAAACACATCACCAGCCAATACCATTAGGCCCTTGTCTTCATTAAGGAAATTTGTCACTGGAATTACCAGATCCTGGTAAAGTCCTACATTGCAATACATCCCATTAAAAAACTACCTTTACAGATATAATTTAAACACAATGAAGCAAAGATTAATTTATTTCACACATGCAAAGTTTATAGCACCATGAACTATAGAATGGAGGATGGGTGAGAATAAAATCAAAACATATAACAAGATTATAGCCAATGAATATGGAAAATCTGCCCCATAAACAATGAGAGAAATGTCAATTTGTGGATGCTTGGAAATAACAGAGTTCTAGCCATTATTATTGTGTTTAATTATTCTTGCCAATTGCCATGCATTATATGCATCAAATGTATAGAAAACTAGAAGCAAGTCAAGACATTGGAAGTATCATAAACCACTATCAACCACAATAAACTGTCAGTGAGTAACGCTATTCAATAATTTGAGAATCAAGGTTTAGATCCCCTCAAGAATGCAGTGGTAAACTATAAGCAATCAATCCATGTCACCGATCTCTTCAGGCTACTCAAAACACACCTAGTGTAAATTTTTTGAATTATCAGTAGTGCAGCTAGAAGACCAAATTGAAGATAGCTAGCCAGCTAGGTGGCCAGTTCACAAGTCAGCTAAGCAAATACAGTAAAGTTCCAATACTGGGCATGATGATAAGATGATACATTGGCAAAAAGCAAAAGATACTAGATTAGTTATCTCAATTCTCAAATATCAAGGAGCAGCAAAAAAGTTTCTGGCCCGCCACTATACCCTTTCATGAAATAAGCAAAGGCATGAGAATATCATATCTTCTTGCTTTTCAAACATACTAAGGTTACTTTGGGGTTGACATATGCGCTGACATGATTTCAATGAATCTACCATAGAAATAAAAGGGGTCTGTAAATCACCAGTCTTAAGTGTTTCTCGGTCAGAGACACCTTCAGATATATAGGCAGTTGGGTCAGATTTCAATATTCACTGATTTCACTTAAGTAAATAATCTCAACTCCTAAATTGATTGAGGTCTTGATTGGGCTCACATGGGGTTGCCACAAATTTGGGCATGAGTATCAACATTCCAGACTACAAAACTATATTTTAAATTCTCAAATTGCAAGGAATTGAACCATTCTATTTCAAAGCTTAAATCTTTTAATCCAATGAGAATTCCTCAGAAGTTACTCCAAGTGTGTATTGTTGCAAAAAGAGAGAGAGAGAGAGAGAGAGAGAGAGAGAGTTAACGCAACAAAGTATTACAGCAATCACAATTTTCCCTAAATAACGCAATAACAATAAATTATACAATGATCTTTCAAACCTTCTCCATACCTATACTTCGCTCTTGTGTTTGCACAGCCTTCTTCGACAGTAAATCAGCGGGGAATGTACCGTCACTTGAGTCAGGAGTCAGAATAGTAGATGAAAGCCTTCGACAAGCAACCAAAGATGACTCGCCCTACATTGAATAACAGCAATAACAGGGTTTACAACAAAAACTAACACATAACCAGAGAAAATAACAGATTACAAAGACATCAATAACAAACAATAAATTAAGTTAATTAACACAACCAATCTCGAAGTCTCGAATTATCATAGAATATAGTCAATGAGCATCATCATCATTCGATTCCCAAAACAAAAAACCATCTTAGCATACAAAATTACAACTTCATTATATATGTCCAATGCAAAAATAAACACAACAACAAAACAAACAAAATATTGAAACTTTACCAAACGAGACACGAAAACGAAAGCAAAAAACAAAAAAAAAAAAGCTTACCTTTGGAGGAAATAAAACATTGCCAGAAGCAACTCCATGAGAATCTGCTCAAATGTGTACAACAGAGAGAGCTCAAAATACAATGAAAATGAATCAAAATTCAACAACCCAGATAAACATTTCAATATAAGAGCAAAATGGGTTACCATGAGAAGCTCGAAACGGCGCAGACAGAGACCCAAAACGACGTAATAGCCTTCTAGAGACCGAGAGCGCCATTTACTCTCCAAAGTTTTCTAGCTGTTGTTTGGAAGTTAACGGTTTTGTTGACGCCGTGATTGAAACTTGTCCGTCGGATGATACCGGAGAGAAGGTAGCCGTCGATCGTCACGGCAGATAGAGATGATTTTTTCAGTGAAGGAGTCACTGAGAGAGCGAGGGTTTTCAGTTTCTGTTTTTATTTTATTTTTTATTTTTTTGGGTTTAAGAGAAAACCCAAATAGAGAGAGATGGGCCTAGTTTAGTGTTATTGGGCTTCATGAAAAAAGCCCAATATTGAAGATTAATGGATCAATATTAAATGGTCTAATTGTTAAATTTAATTTCTTGATCCAATCAATTTTTGTATTTTGGGTTACTACTTCCATATTGTGTTTCTTTTTTTCTTTTTTTTAATAATATTGTGTTTCATTTGTAAATAACTAAATAAGAATAAAATGTTATTTTCTAGTATTTAATCAAAGAATTTTATGGTTGTGATATTTTTTTTAACTATAAATTTGAGAATTAAGGGAGGAGGATAGGATTTCAACGGCGGTATCATTAATGCAAGTGTGAGGTTTTGTTGATCTTGGTGGTTTAGAACCTTTTGTTTGGAAAGGTAAGATGGGAAATCCTGACGTTTCTTCGCGCCCACTTGTTGCAAAGCGGAGTAGTAAAAAAAAATTTCCTCGAAGATCTCACATAATGAAGACTAGTAGTGGGACTCGTGGATTCAATTTCAATGCGTTAGATGATATGTTGGTGGACAAAACTTCTGGAGGGAAAGAAGTTGTGAAAGGCAAGTTTTCTTCTGTAGGTCCTCCTTTTCTTTTGTTGGCATTTGGTGTTGGTTGCTTATCGGCATTGTTTTTGTTCAAGAGTTGTTGGCTTGTCACTCTTGTATGCTATATGGGTCTGTTTGTTGGGGTTTTTGTTTTGATTAAGTGCTTTGGGGTGTCTTGCTACAGGCTTTGGTTGGGTGTTTGTGTGCCTTTTATGGCTTTTGTCTTTGTTATGTGATGTGGCATTTGTGCCTTGGCCTAGTTTGGCCTCTTTAATAAACTCTTGCCGTTCAAAAAAAAAAAAAATAATAATGTAAGCGTGAGGAGTTTAACAGTGAACTACTACCTCATCGATATGGTTTCTAATGTTATAAGAGTTTTTTTTTTTTTTTTTTTTCTTTTAAAGAAATTATGGCATTGAAATTTCATTAGAGTTTTATTTGTAAATGAAATCATAATAGGAATTGCATTTGTCCTTTCAAGTTATTAATATATATATATATTTACATATAATGTTTTTTTTTTTTTTTTTTTTTTTGATTGCGTATAATGTTTTTTAATTGACATCAAGACTAAATTAAAAGGTCTATCGAAACCTACTCAAATCAAGAACTACTATTTATATTTTCAATGGATATGTTAATCATAATATTTACTTTCCTGGATAATACAAACTTCAAATGATTGAGCTTGATTTTGAAATACTTAAGATTGGTATATTATATTCAAAAGAACTATATGATGTAAATATTGAAAAATTAATCCGTGCCTGTACTTTAGAAATGAAATTAAGAAGTGGGAATGCTTTGCAATTTCATTAAAGTGATGATAATCAATTCAAGACAAACTATCATCCATACATAGAAAACACATATATCTATTATTATTTATTTTTAATTTTTTTTTAGCTTTTGTTACTATACATGGGACAAGTACAATTAATGAATAATAACAAAAACTTATATCAACTAAAACATTAATTAACACTAATTCATGAAATAATTCATAATATAGTGATGGGATTAACAAGAAATTTAGCATATTTTTATGGACAGTGGCATAAATAGTACTAAAAAAATAAAAATGAAAATATGTTGTCAGCCAAAGTTACTGTTAATGCCACCAATTATTAATGAGAGATCGTGTGTGTATATATATATATATATATATACACACATATATACGGTCCCGATGTAACCATATCAGTACCAATGTATGTGGACCATTGATTATGGAGAAGTTTTGACAAATGCATACACTTTGAGTCAAAATATGTAAATCTAATGGTCTATATCCAATACATTGATAAAGTTATTACAGGTCCTTAAGAAGATCACTGATATTTTTAGAGCCGATAATGCATGAGACGTCAATTGGACTCCATTTAAGTGCAAGGAGTCATGTCATGAACAAAACACGGCCACCACCAAGTGATTCCTACAGGATTTTTGTTTTGATTTTTTTATTTTTGTTTCTATATCATTAAAATGGAAAGTCAAAAGAAGCGACCTAGTGCTAGCTACACTTCAAAAATCTTAGCTCATGGTGATAATGATAATAATATATAGATATATAGATATATAATAGATGTAAATTTATATGTAAAGATATTTTTGATGTTGAAATTCTCAATATTTCGTAATCAATGTTGATTGTATGATCCCTTTCAAAAAAAAAAAAAAAAAAAAAAAAAAAAAAAATGTTGATTGTATGATTAGTCCTTCACAATATCATAGCAAAGTCCTGATCTCTCAAAACCATTAAAAAAATCTTTTTTTTATTTTTTTGGTTGCTTATATATTGGGTAGTGTTGATTGGGTAATTGAATTTTTTTCTAAGAAAAAATTTGTAGAACTATAAAAATAGACAACAAATGATAAACACCAAGGTTGCATTTGCTAGACATGATAGGATGGGATTAGGTTATTTTTAGTCCCTTTCTTGTGTTTGGCTCTGCTGTGGGATGGGATAAATTAATCCCATAAAAAAAAAAAAAAAATTATCCCATCAATGTGGGATAAAATAGTGCTGAGCAAAACGGTGGTATTCAAAATAATCCCATCACATCTCATCTTTCATCAACATCTCTCTCTTTTCTCTCCACTCCAGTTCATGCTTCTCTCCACTCCGGTTCCCACATGCCACCGTCGTCGTCCTTTTCCCTCCATGGCGAGAAGACCCATCACCTTTCATCTTTCATAAATTATTTTTGTGGTCTATGGAGGAGACCCAACCAAGAAATCTGGCTCATTCTCTTCAATTTTCTAAAAAGAATACTTTTTTAGTTTTTTGTGTGTTTTTTTCTTTTTGTTTATATAAAAGCAAAGATGTGTGTCGAATATTTTGGATTGGTTTGAGATTTTTTTGCTGGGTGTGCTATGAATTTTGGCTAGATGTGATCTCAATTTTTGCTAGATGTAATTTTAGTGTATAATCATTTTACAATTTTAGCTTGTAAATATGCATTCATCGTGTAAAGATATTTATATTTCAGCGTATAAAGATTTCAATCGTGTAAAGATTTCAATCATGTAAAGATGTTGACATTTCAGCATGTAAAGATGTTGACATTTAAGTAAGTAAAGATTTTCATCGTGTAAAGATGTTTACATTTTAGCGTGTAAAAATTTACATCGTTATTTCAATTTATTTAAAAATAAATAAAAATTAATAAGGAGCACTATTTTTAGTCTAATTCCATAACATACCAACACACAGGACATCACTATAATTAATCAAATCCAATCAAATCTAATCCAATCACATATCTTAAAAATAGTCATATCCTATCACGCGCAACAAACGCACCCAAATAGTAAAAATGTACTCTTGAACTTTTGAAAATAAATAAATAAGGATTAACAAGATATATAAATAAAATAGTAATAATAATGTGGACATGTACATGCATGCCCTTGCTATCCAATCAATGTCTTCTTTTTATATTAAGTGAAGTTAATTAAGAGAATTTTTTTTATATATGTTTTCTTTTCTTTTGATTGCATGCCTTGTTAGCTTTTATATAAGAAGATCATGGTGGGGTCTTGAAGTTGTGTGGTGGAGATTCAATTTGGAAGATGAAAATATCAGATCAGGACCCACCCAACTCTTCTATTCAAATATCCCTTGTCTAACTTATAAGTTGACTTCATGATTTGATCATAATTCATAATCAATCTTGTATGTGGACCTACATATATGATCATATATGCATGCTGTCAAACAACTGGAATTTTTAAAAATATATATATATAAATTTTAATTATTACATGATTTTCATTTTTGAAACTATAGTTAATCTTCGAAATAAGTAATGTTTTGTTCTTGACAATATCTATTAATTCGGGACAAAATATTTTTTTTTGAAAACTTTCGTCATTTGTAGGATTTGAGTTGCTGATCTGTGAGTCATTTGTCCAAACCTCAAACTCGTCCATCTACAAACTGAGCCACTCCCCTGTTGACTAAACAACTCTTGAATTAAGAGTTTTGAATTGAGTATTTTATAATTAGCTGCTTAATTATGGGTGTATTTTAATTCTTCAATATATTGCTTCATGAATACAATATTAAATATCTTGTTATTAAGATATGCTAATGTAAATTATTTCAAAAAAGATGTGCTAATGTAAATGAAGAATAATTGTTTTTGAAGTACCAGACATAATGTATTTTGTAATTGTTAAATCTGATCTAATTTTATACACGAAGTACTATTTAATTGATATATATCTTAATCACAGCTTAGTAAATTTTATCGACCAAAAAGTAAGTAATATAAGAGGAGAAACGAAAACGATTGAAGAGCTAGACTTCACTTTTGGAGACCAAAAGCCAAGCCAATAGAGAATTAGATACACAATTAATTATAGGGTTAATTGCACTAACATACCCTTACTTTAATGGATCTAGCAATAATTTAAAAAGATACCCTATATTAATATAAACACCCATTGCCATAAAGTCAATCTGTTAACTTTAATGATTGATTAACCTTTACCTATGGAAAACCAAATATACCATACCACATCATCCCAGACAAAAAACATTGTTAATTAAAAATTGATATATATATATATATATATATATATATTTTAAAGATAATATATCGGCCGCCTACGGAAACATCCTTAATTTGCAAATTAGCCTCCTCTGTGAATTGTAGAAGGTCGATCGGTGAAGATTTCTTCCGGTAAGTAGGAGATCGTCAAAGATCTATTATTTTCTACTCAACTGTCGGTAGATTATCTTGTTTTATTTATTTATTTATTATTATTTGATTTTTTCAATTTTAATTAAAAAAGTATTTTATGTTTGGGATGATGTAGCAATTGTATATTTGGCTTTTCAATGGTCAAAGTTAGTCAACCGTTAAAGTTAACAGATTAAATTGATGGCAAGGGATGTTTGTGTTAATTTATAGCATCTTTTTGAAATCTTGTTAGATCCAATAAAGTAAGGGTCGGTTAGTGCAATTAACCTTTAATTATATTATTTTGTACATTTCAAAAACTAGTTTTTATTTTTTTTATTTTTTATTTTTTAATAATCTCTATTGATACTTTACCATGTATTTTTTTTGAAAGTTTTTGTCATTTATATGATTCGAGCCGCTGACGTGAGAGTCATTTGCCTAAGCCCCAAGCTCGTCCATCTACCAGTTGAGCTACATCCTTGTTGGCCATTTCAAAAACTAGTTGAAATTCAAAGTAGGGGAGATTACCATGAGTTATTTTTTGAACCATATTTATAACGGTGGTTGATCTTTCTAGGTTTGTTAGATTCATGATTCGACAGGAAAATAAAAAAGGGTTAATATTAAAAACATCCCCTCACCTTTGAATTGTTATTGGATGTATAATTACAAATGCTTTTATTTTAAAAACCTCATCTATGAACTAAAACCGTTAGCATTCTGTTTATATTAACTGAGTTTGACTATTAAAAAGTCTAAAATGTCCTTATTTAAGCTTCAATTGTATGAACTGACCATTATATCCTCATACTTTTACCAAATAAATTAATAAAAATGATACAAAAAGCGAGAATGTTAACTGGCAAATGAGAAATTATTTTGTGGACAATTTTATCCCAAAAAATAACAAAATTACAAATGAACCAAAAACATTGAAAATGAGTATTTGCTTTGATTTATAAAAAAAAAGACAAATAAATACATATTCTTGTTTATTTTCAATGATTTTGTTTCATTTGTAATTTTGTTATCTTTAGGGATAAAATTGTCCACAAAATAACATATCATTTGCAAGTTAACATTCCCGTATTTTGTATCATTTTATTAATTTATTTGATAAAAGTATGAGGGTATAATGGTCAATTCATACAATTGAAGCTTAAATAGAGACATTTTAGACTTTTTAATAGTTAAACTCAGTTAATACAAACGGAATGCTAACGGTGTTAGTTCATATGGGAGGTTTTTAAAATAAAAGCACCTATAACTATAAATCTAATAATATTTCAAAGGTGAGGGGGTGTCTTTAATATTAATCCAAATAAAAAGTTGAAATTGTGCAATGTGTAATCAATATATTTTGTGGTGGATATGGGTTATCGATCCAATGGCATCTAATTAAGTTTTGAGAAAAGGATAAGAAGGATAAAAGAATCAAACACAAATTATTTCACAGCTATAAAATATCACCAATCACTAAAAAAATTTGTTGCATGCCAAGTGGGGATCGAGGATATGTATGAATTATGATGTATCTTTTTTTCAAATCAAATAGATTGATTGATTGGTACATAGGCCCCTTTAAAATCAAGCATGGATTTGGAATTTGAATCTTTTTGTTTGAAAAAATCCAAAAGGAATTATCATGAGCTTTATTTTATATCAAATCAAGGCATGAAAAAGAACTTAAAAAATGGATATATAGATAACACAATCTTTAATTATAAAGACATTTATATCACAGTCGATCTATCTTTAAAGAGAACTATAAGATTCCAAATCTGAAAAATGAAATCTTCGTATTTCTAACAACCACTTAATTATTATAATTTTGAGAGGATTTCTTTTTTTTTTATTTTCTTTTGAAATTTGACATCGATGTCAAGACATGATGAGATCAACTCCTATAAGTGTAGGGTTCAGAATGCAATTCTCAATATAGAACATGAGTATTTCAACATTTAACGATTTAATGGATAAATACGAAACTTGAACAGTCGAACACCTATCACATAACTGAGTGGAAGTGCCCTACCACTCCACATAAATTCCATATTTTTCTGTTTTTTAATAATTTTTTTTTATAGATTTGTCTCTCTTTAATAACTTAACATTTAGATTTGGCTTTTAGAGTTTTAGGGTTTGATGAGTAAAACCACCTATAAATAGCAACAAGTAAAGTTTGTAAGCATTCTTATTAAACAAGATTAGTCGTTAAAAGTGGATTAACTTTCTAAAAGAAAATCCAAACTTCGATTAATTGTAAAAGAAGTGGATTTAAACTTTCTTAATAGCCCTATAATTATATAACTAATTAACTAAAGATTGCCCAACCCTAATTAATTGAAAAGGTTTTTTTTTTTTTTTTTTTTGACAAAAATTAATTGAAAAGTTGAAAAAGGTGTTTGATTAACTGTTAATTGATATTTATTGCACTTTGAATGAAATCGAGGAACGAGGAACGAGAGAGCTATCTTTTTGGAAGTAAACTCGTCTAAAACATCCACAAAATACGGATTAAAAAACTCTTCATATAAGTTTGTTAAAATTCCGCCTAGACAAATGTATCAAATTAAGTTTCATTTATTGAAACCACACGATGGTGTTGCAGTAGCAGCAGCAAACGTAGGTATATAGCAAGGTGTGTGTGAGTGTAGTTTCTATTTTCTTTCTTTCTTTATGTCTGATCTATCATGAAACTGTTGATGGAAATGACGTAAAGTGAATATATAATTATGTATATAAATATATATGTATGAGAAAAAGAGAAAGGAAAATAAAAGAAGAAGAAAAGCAAAAAATTTGAAGCTTGCAAATGGGAGTTGGGAGTTGGGTGGAGCTATAGCTTAGCTAGGCCTCTTTGTCCACCCAATCTCTCTCGTTTTTTCTCACTGCCACTGCCACTGCACTGACGTCTCTCTAGTCTCTAGTCTCTACCTTTTGCTTTACTTTTATTCTTACGCTGTTGTGACGGATTCGCGTACTGCACGCCTTGTTCCTCTCTCTCTCTCTCTCTCTCTCTCTCTCTCTCTCTCTCTCTTCTCTCCAAACCCTAACCCTAACCCTAACCCTAACCCTAATTACCATACCAGGTCTTGACCCTAGCTTTTATATATTTTTTTAAATATAGTGTAGTCTATCACTCTATCCGTAAGAGTGTACAGTAACTCATATTAGATTATGTTATATTGTTATGTGATAAAATCGTATATTATATAAGATTTAAGTGAAACATGCATTTGATGCACTATGTGTTGGTTATATCTTTATTTTGAAATACATAATTCAAGGTTTAGTGGTGGAGACACTATTCAAATCCATAATTTAATTTAGGTTTTTTTTATATGTCCATATCTTATACAGCTTAAATACATTCAATTAATTATCTTATATAATATCATGTAAATGTTGAATTATATGAATCTATGATATAAGAGAAATGTGCACGGCAAGTCATGAGATAACAATTAACATACTAATGATACTATAGCCTTCTCTCTCAAATAATAAAAAAGAAAAAAAGAAAAATTTGGATCCTATTAATCTATTTTCACTTGAAAAAAATAAAATTACCTTAAATTTTAAATGATAAAATAATTCATGAGTACGGAAATAAATGAGTGGTTAAAATCGTGATTAAAGAAAAGATATTTGTCCAATAAAAAAACGCAGCATAATAAGAAGTTTACAATTAGGATTAAAGCCTACGTTGAAGTTGTTAATTACTTTATTTAAGGTCAAATCTGGGTCTGAAGGTGAAAGACAGATTTGATTAGCTAGCTGTGTACGGTGAATCAATCAGGTCAGGTCAGGCCAAGGCTGATTTAATTCTTATTCTATATATGTTGATGGGAAATTTGGAAGGATAAATACGCATATTCCAGACAAAATTCCTACCTATACAACACTCATTTGACCAATATATAACCAAGTGATGGTGCCCAGGGTTCAGTTAAACCGGTGGTTTCGAACCGTAACTGAAACCGTTGATCAAAACCGTAGCTGAAACCATGACCGTAACTAACGGTTACAAAACCAGTTAGAAACCAATTTTAAGATGGTTCGGTTATGGTTTCAAGTAAAAAAAAACCACCTAAAAACCGACGGTTTAACCGTTAAACTGTTGGTTTTCATTCATTTATTTATTTAAAATTAAACAAGCCAATCAGGAGCTGACACGTGGTAGTGTTTTTGAAACCCAAACTGAAACCGTAACCGAACCGCCTAACCAGTGGTAAAAACCGTAAAACAAACCGGCTAAACCGGTTACAATTATGATTTTGCCTTTCCACGGAACCGTAACTGTAACCGATGGTTTTAAACCGAAACCGAACTGTGGGCACCACTAAACCAAGGCACCAAGATGATTAATGGTATGATAATTAATGAAATCAAGATGTTTATAAATATGATCCATTCTTATTTTTAATTTTTAAAAAAAATACATAATTGGAGAGGACTCGACCTCACGACGTAAGTGTAAAGAGTTTACCACTAGACCAACCTTGTCTCGATTCTCGTACGATCAATGTTAATTTAAGATGTTGAAATGTATATAGATTATGAAATTGACATGCTTATTTGTGGTTACAGACAAAACAAGAGAGACTAGATTTGTCTAAAATAAAGTCTAATAATGTTCGAAGGGTTGGATTCTGCTGATTTATTCATTTTATTTTATATACTATCATGTAGGAACTCGAACATAAAATATTGATAGATAGCTTAACCATTAAATCACATTGACGGTGATCCATTTCTTCATGTATATAATTTGCCTACTAATTTTTACTTGGTTTGAAATTTTTGGTAGACCTAGAATTGATCATGACTACTCTCTAATATTTCTATCACGAGAACATGTAATCTGAGTATGGAAATCAGATATGAAATATCGCCTCAAATTACTGTCAATATTGTGTATATATATGCTTCTGTACAGTGCCACACAGCTAGCAACTGTAAACCGTCCTTCAATGTCAAGCCAACTCACATATAAGAATTCTCCTTTGATTGTAGCTAGTTATAATTTTGACCTAATCAAAACAATGAGAAAAACAGTTAAACAGTCGAATAATTGTAAAATTATGCGACCTAATCATCAATCCATATATTATGGTTTAATTGTAGCTAATGTGTAGAACTGTGTGCCATGCGTAGACATAACATGTACAAATATATATATATATATATATATACGGAAATTATCTTATCAATGCATCCTGATAGAATTATATGAGGATATTGAATGTGAGTCACTCGTTTTACATACTTTGACTTGGCATGTATGTACTTGTCAAATCACTGTTATAAACAAGTGGTTTACATTCAATATCCTGATAAAGTTATATCAGGATGCATTGATAGGATCGAGACCGATATATATATATATATATAATAAAAGTTAAATTATACAGGTCATTAAAATGCTGATCATTGAAAGTAAGATAGATTCTTACATTATAATGTTGAAGACAACACGTGTGATTAAGGACGCAAAGAAAACAACCGGATTCAGATATAAAATATTTGAAAAAAAAAAAACACAAGACAAGAGTGAAGTTACAAAGATTTTATTTTTTAGCTCCAAGTGAAGTTACAAAGATGATATAGTACTATACTGTAAGAATATTATACGGTGTATATGTAAATAAATAAATAAATATATATATATATAATAATGATTTATAGAGATTCTTTGATATCTCTTATCGCACTGTGAAACAACAGAGGGGGTCCCTCTCTCACCTTAGCTGGGTGGTTATGTTGGGTGTGTCGTTATATTGGGTGTGTGACCAAAATCCAACATTGGTTAAACATGGGATGATCAATAATACATAAGTATGGATGATAACTCAATTGGTATGAGGTATTTTGGGAAGTGTCTCAAAAACAAATCCGTACAGACTTAGAATCATAGCGGATAATATCATACCAATATAGAGGTTGTGGGTTCCGTACTAATTATAACATGTTATAACCATTGACGACGGTAGAAAGATGTGTAGCAATAAAAAAATACCATAAATAAATATCATGTCTGTGCTATTTTGATTGCATGTAGTGTTATTCACTTGTTCTATGAAGAAATTGATTATTAACATAAATAAAGGTGTGTATTGATAGAGGGGACAAAGAAAAAAGAGACGATTGTTCTACTTTGATTGGAATATGGAGCTGTTTTCCATGGCTCTTCAGAGCACAGGAGAGAGAGAGAGAGAGAGAGCTAAGCTATTAGCTATATAAATAATGAATATAAACTTATAAACCTACTTCAATAAAAATAAAATTATATAAACTTATAAACCCTCTGCTCCTCTTTAAGGTTATGTTTAGTAGGAGGGAGGGAAAGTATGAGGGATGGATAAATTAAGAGAGAGAGGAGAGTAAGAGGGATGGAGAGGATAATATATATCATTTATGTTATTTGGTATTGAAAAGAGGGTTGAGTGGATGAATTGGTATTTAATTTATAAAATTACTATATTACCCTTAAAAAAATTGGAGGGCATTATTGTCATCCCACTCAAATCTTCTCTCCCTCCTTTTTCATCCACCCATTATTGGGTGGATTCATTTTGGTGGGCCCGGACACATCTCTCTTCTCTTCTCCTTTCCTTCCTCTTAACCCTTCAACCAAACAAAGGATTTGAGCTCTCCTTCCAACCCTCTTCCTCCCTCAATTTCTCCTTCTTACCAAACACAGCGTAACACATCACAGCAGAGGGAGAGAGACACTGGGAGAGAGAAAGGATAAAAACTTTAGAGAGAGAGTGGAAGAAGAGACATTCGGACTGTCCCCACTTGCTTTTCCAAATTTTTTCTTTTTTTTAGGGCACAGCTGAAAATCTGAAATGAAACCCCACTCCTCCTTTGATAGATAATCGCGGATTAGATGCTGTGATCGATGACTGAGAAGACTAATAATGAGAATGTGAGAGAAAGAGAGAATAATTCTTTCTTTTTAAGAGTTGTCTTGGTAAAAAGATTTTTGTCAGTGTGTCATAATTCTTAATCAGACCTTATTAATTATCTTATACAACCAATTAAGAGATCCTATAGTATTATACTAATCTTCTAAGTAGATTAGTATCCGAATATTTAGAATTATTATCCATATATTTAGAGCTACAGAGAGTTTTGAAACTAATATATGATTGATTCGCATCATGTTATAATAAATAAACGGTAAAAGTAGAAGTTATATGTATGTACATATAACCTAAACGTAAAATAGTTGATATGTTTTATATGTCAATATATGATGGTAATGATTTAAATTTGAGATATTAACGTATTTAATGAGCACTTTTAATATCATGTTATATTTATATATATTATTATCTAAATATATAATCCCATTTTATTTAATTCAAGAAAAGTTAAGAGAATAAAGGATGATAATAATTTGTGTTATCATGTATCTATATATATATGATCAAGCTCCCAATAATTTGTTAACTTTTGTCAACCCAAACGTATTTCTACTATATGATCAGTAGTATCAACAGTTTATTAACACTCACATTGTATTCTTATAAATTTGTTTCAAAATTTTCCACACCCTTTAAACAATATATATATATATTTTTTTTTGAAGGAAAGAAAGTGACTATATATATATATATATATAAAATCATCTGCCAAGCAATTATTGGGTGAGAGAAGTGTGAGAAAATGGGTAAATCACAGTGAGTGAGGTCGGGGTTGGCCAAGAAGAGGACAAAATGAGTGCGAATATTAAATTGAGTGGACAGATTTTCCATAAAAAAAAAAAACCCAATAGAGAGATAAAGAAATTACACAGTTTAGAGAGAAAGTTGAGTGATTTCGTGCCCCAAAAACCTTTCCCTCCAATCTATCTAGCTATCTATCACTCAGACACTCACTAGTAAATTTTTTTTTTTAAAAAAAAAACACCCCTCTCGATTTGATCGTTCTTTTTTATATCACTATTGTTTATAATTTCAACAAAATTTTCTTCTAATCTTTCTTTGTTCTTTTGCCAGTAATGGCAGTGCCACAGTTGCAGTGCAAGAAAGTAGACAGAGAGTTTTCATCGGGAAGGTAAAGCTTTGCTTATTGCCTTCTCTCTCTCAAAAGATTAACATATTCGTCTACCCACCACCGCCTCTTCTCTTCTCTGTGTACACATACACATATACATCGCGTGCGTTCTCTGTTATTTATCACGGAGAGAGAGAGAGAGAGAGAGAGTTAAATGTTGTTAATGAGAACAGAAAGATAAACAACACACTCAAGAGAGCAGGCTTTGCACAGATAGAGAGACACCCCAAGAGAGTAAAACCCACAAAGATAACAAAACTGACTACCACAATCAACCACTGTTTAGTATTTCTCCAAAAAGCCTGATTTTTGTGAAGCTTAAATCTCGGGAGAGAAAGCTAGAGCAGATTGCATAGGAGAGAGAGAGAGAGAGAGAGAGATGGTTGATGTTTTTGTTTTTGTTGTTTTTGCTATATAGCAAAGCCAAAGGGAACAACAACTAAAAAAAGTGTGAGAGAGAGAGATAAGACAGTGAGATAGATAAAGATTGAGAGAGAGATAATGGAGGGTGGTTCTAATAGCACTTCATGTATGATGGCTTTTGGAGACAATAGTAATGGACTATGTCCTATGATGATGATGATGCCTCTCATCACTTCTTCCTCATCTTCTCATCAACATCATCATCAACAACAACAACATCACCACCACCATCATCATCATCAACAACATCTTGATGAGGACTCAAACAATACCCTATTTCTTCCTCAACCAATTAACCAACAAAACCAACACCGTAATACCACTACTACTGGCGCTTCTTCTGTGATTCTTGATGATAATACCATTAACAACACCAACACCAACATCAACAACAACAACAAAGCTGGGTATTATTTCATGGAGACCAACAACAACAACAACAACAACGATAATGGCCTCTCTTCATCTTCATCGTCTCTAAAAGCAAAGATCATGTCTCATCCTCACTACAACCGTCTCTTGGCCGCTTATGTCAATTGTCAAAAGGTTTATATTTATATTTATATTTATTATTATTATTATTATTATTATTATTATTAGTGTTCCTAGTTAAAGAAAAGAAAGGTCAAAAAACCTATATTTTATATGATGGAGACACACGACTCTCAAGTCTCAAATAGTCTCGTGTGTGTATTTATTTAATTTTTGTTTTTGTGTTGGTGACTGGTGAGACAGGTAGGAGCACCACCTGAAGTGGTGGTGAGACTAGAAGAAGCTTGTGCATCTGCTGCCACAATAATAGGTCCGGCCAGCGGAGGAAGTATCGGAGAAGATCCAGCCCTTGATCAGTTCATGGAGGCTTATTGTGAGATGCTGAGCAAATATGAGCAAGAACTCTCTAAACCCTTCAAAGAAGCCATGATCTTTCTTCAAAGAGTTGAAAGCCAATTCAAAGCCCTCACTGTTTCCTCTACTAATTCTGGTGACAACATCTCTCTCTCTCTCTCTCTCTCTCTCTCTCTCTCTCTCTCTCAACATGCATGTGTTTGTCTTCAAGATCATGTAGCTAGGTTTAATGGATGACAAAAAAGATGAGCTTGTTTTCTCAAAATGGTTAACCTAGTTTTTTTCCATTTTTTAATTTTTTTTGAGTTTATTTACTAGTATTTGTGTTTTTATATGTATGCAAATTGTATGATTTAGGTATACTAGGCTACCCATATGAAGAGTGGTATAGATATTGCTATTTTGATTCTCATCTTGGTGTTTGTGTTTTTCCTTGGCCAATCTTATAGGTTTCTTGTGATATCTTATGTGTGTGTATAGACAAGTATTTTTCTACCTTTTTTTTGGAATAGAAGAAATTAATTATCACTAGGTATTGTAAGTTAACTGTGAGATGCATGGCTAAATTATAAATTAATATTTTTATTGTATTTTTATTACTCTCTTGAAGATAGTAAAGCTTTTGGACATAGAAAATAACATTTTTTTAAAAACAAAATTCTAGAGCAATAATAACTATGTGAATGTGATTAGATAGATCCAATAAGTGTAATTATAATTTTTCCGGTTCTTCAAAAAAAAAAAAATGTGTAATTATAATTTGAGCTTAAAAATTTTCGATAGTTGTGCCATATAGATGATTGTGTATGCTTACCTCACTTCACGAAGAGAATTTAGGGTCTCTAAACATTTTACGATGGTGAACTCTTTGAACCTGAGTGACCAGATTTTCTAAAAGTAGAACACAAGCCTCAAGAAATACATGCACCTAGCTAGGTTTTTGCTAGTGCAAACATAGAATGATATTGAAGAATATACGTATAGTAATGTTGTCGGGTGGTACATTTGATGTAGAGAAGTTTTCTCCACATGAAACTTTATATATATATATATATATATATATATATATATATATATATATGTATATAGTGCATGATCTGTAAGTAGGTAGTTGTGCACTTAAAAATTGAAGTTCCATTCTAACTCAGTCATTCTGTGTTTCATGGAATTCTATCACTTAAAAGTTCAAGTGATATGGTTCATTAACATGAGTGGCAGGAAAAATACCATAAATTAGAATATGATCTTCTCTCTGAAACTTTTTATGAGATTTGTAAAAATTAGCCAAACTGATCAGAACCTAGTAACCTTCAAATTAATCGATGGAGTACTTAACCATAGGAGAGGTGGATGCTGGTTTTTGCAACCTTTCGGTTTCTGCATAGGGGAGGTAAATGACATGAACGTGGCTGTTGGTTTTTTATTACACCACACCACTCTAGGTGAACGTTGGTTTTTGAAACCCTTTCAGTTTCTGCAAGTATGAAGTATATATGCATATGAACTTGGCCTGAAGCTCATACAATTGCTCAAATACGTACTGGCTTGCATAATAAAAATCTCTCTTTGATTCAAGTGCCATGGAACACCCTAAAACCAGTATACAAATCAAGTCTGTTGCCTGTATGTGTTGATGATGACTTTTATAAGGATTTCTGCATACATGGCCCTAACCTAAACGAGACCTTTCGATATATCAGCAAAACAAGTAATGCGTTAATGTTATGCTAGTTTTTTTTTTTGGTGAAAAAGGGGGGCTAAACGCCCAGAGACAACAACAAGAAATCAAAGAGGCTAAACAGGCAAAGCCACCTGCCTAGCCAACACAAAATGTTATGCGAGTTTCACAATGAAGTATGAGAGAAGAGTTTTACATGTTAAAGATTAACTTATGATGCTATATTTGTCCTACAATTAATGCATGAAGTGTGTTTTCATTTGAAAGCTTATTCTTCTAATTGTTGAAATTATATATATAAAAATTATTTCTCGATCTGGTACTTGTTGGTAATGTTATTAGTAAATTAGTACTCTTATGATGTTCCATGCATCCGAAAAGTGTGCATTCACATCTTACACAAACAATTTTCTATCAAAACTGTTTCATGGAAGGTACTAAGTTTGTTTCTGCTGGATATATTCATTAGCATCAGCTCTTGGTGAGGCAATTGATCGAAATGGTTCATCGGAAGAAGATGTTGACATGAATACCGACTTCATAGATCCCCAAGCTGAAGACCAAGAACTGAAAGGTCAGCTTCTACGGAGGTACAGCGGATGTTTAGGTAGTCTTAAACAGGAGTTTATGAAGAAACGAAAGAAAGGAAAACTGCCCAAAGAAGCCAGACAACAATTGTTGGATTGGTGGAGCAAACATTACAAATGGCCTTACCCATCGGTATCTATCTACATACAAACTCTATATGCCGCTGCAACTTTTTTAATTACTCTTTAACTCATAACTTGATCAGTTGATTTACACATCCAAAAACCCTGTATGTAGGGCTGCCTCTTTGTTTTCCTTCAAATTCTATCGAAATGTACTTAGATATATAGGTGAATACTAGCTAGTTTTCTCTTGCTGATTTGGTACACAATTAGGAAGAGTAACCTTTTGGTTGCATTTAACATCATCATATTAATTATTGCCTTTTGTTCTAAATTGTATGTGCGATCTTGTTTATTATCTACAATCGATATGAATTTTTTTAATTTGTGAACAGGAAACGCAGAAGCTGGCGCTTGCAGACTCAACCGGACTGGATTCGAAGCAAATAAACAACTGGTTTATAAATCAAAGGAAACGGCATTGGAAGCCATCGGAAGATATGCAGTTTGTAGTGATGGATTCAGCCCATCCTCACTATTACATGGACAGCGTTTTGGGCAACCCTTTCCCGATGGATATATCTCCGGCGCTGCTTTAAGTTAATTAATTGAACTTAATTAGCTAGCTTATATTAATTATATGATGGTGATAATATTAATTATATAGTTCATGTGTAGCTTAATTACTTATTTTATAAGCCTAATATCGATTCATATGCAAATTATGTACGTATCTTATTATCATATGCATACCAAGCTTGGTATGCATAAGAAGGTTATTTAGTTTAACTTTAAGACTCTTTAAATTACTTGTCTATAAGCAAGTTGATTTTGTTTTTTTTTTTTATTTCATGTTTTCTCATTTTACATATATATATATATATATAGATTAAGATATGGAGTTTCGATATCCTTATGAAGTTATATCAGAATGCGCAGGTTTTGAAAATTTATATATGTACTGTATATATGTGTGTGTGGGGCTTTGAAAATTTCTATATATATGTGTTAAGTGTGATTGATTGGGTCTCCACTCTTGAGTCTGTGAGGACCAGGTAAGACCCGGTAAGACGTTGATGATATCTTGACAAGGCAGGGAAGAGAGATTAGTTGAACGGGGAATTAATTAAACTAGTTATTATACTGTTGTATTTAATTAATTTCAAACTATTTAATAAACTACTTACCTTATAAAGGATTTTTCTATTATATATTAATTTTAATTAATAGTAAATAAAATACTGAATAGCAGACAACAGCTAAGCATAATTTCATAATAATGTAATTTCCACTAATTAATAGTAAATAAAATCATAAAATAGGGAAAATACTAATAGCAATATTCTAAGTTATTATTATTTGAAAAGAATACTAATTTTAGTTAAAATACTTAAAAATATAATTGTTTGATTATGTGGTGAAACGAAATTTTATGTTGTTAAAAACATAAAAAACTATTCCAGAAAAAAAATTCATAATATTGTTGTTGGATATTTATTAGGGATTAGGATCCTCTCCTTGGTACTTATTTTTCCTTGGCATTTTTCAAGTGTAATTAAAACACCAAGTTGCGTGAGAGAGAAAAAAAGTAATCAAATCTTGACCATGTATTTTATATTTTACTTAGGTGTCATTAGATTATGAAAAGTCAAAGAAAAACAAGACAATAAGAGGATTCTGATCCATTTATTAGACGGCCAATGGATTTTTTTTTTTCAATTTTCTTATCTATTAGTTTTAATATTTAGGTTGAGTACTTAAAGGGAGATTAATAATTCATAATTCTTCAATTTTCTTATCTATTAGTTTTAATATTTAGGTTTATGTTTGGGTTTGGGGGTGTATTTAGGCAGTTGGAGCGCCGGTCTCCAATTCCTGAGTTTGTTGTTGTTTGGATTGAATTTCATTTGTTTTAGGTTTCTAATTTTCTGGGTTTGTTGGTGTTTGGATTTTATTTTGTTTGGTTTGGGTTTGGGTTTGGGTTTGAATCTCAATTTGTTTGGATTTTCTATATTACTAGTGTTTTTCTATTTTATTTTAATATTTTTGGGTTTTATTTATTTTTATTTTTTGTTTTGGATTGTTGGTGTTTGTAGGATTTACCGATATTCAATTTATTTTTTCCTTTCTTGTTTTTTTTTTTTTTTGGTTTAAACCATCCGGTTTCCGGGTGGGGCGGATCCACCATACGGTGCAATCAGCCCAGATCACACTCCGACTAATCCGGACTCGCACCGGGTCGGCCCACTAAGGGGTAAAGTGCTCCCAATATGTGTTGCTCCGTTTACAAAGGGAGTTGAATCCACGACCTTGCTTAAGGGATGAGAGCGCCGAACCACTTACACCAACACATGATTGGTCATTTCTTGTTTTTTTTAATAAAACAAAAATCTGTTTTTTTAGGGAAATTTCACTAAAATCCCTACTTTTTAAAAAAATGTCACCTTCTAAACTTTGTCCTTAACAACATCTTCTTTATTCTCAAATGCAAACTCAAAATCTCCGTCAAAGATCTCAACCCACCAAATCAAAAAAATCTCAACAAAAAAAAAAACAAAAAAAAAAACCTCAAATCTCTATTACAACTGATATTGGTGGCCCATGAGGTCATCAAGTACACCTCATATGGAGCTAGTGATATGTATCTCTGAATTTATGAATGATCCAGCAATCAGAATCTAGCATGTGTGAATACTTCCAAGTATTCTAATAATGATAGTAAAGATAGTAAAAACATGATCATTTAATTATAAAAAGCTTTTGGTAGTCCTAGATTATTTTGTTTGTTCTTGAAATTGCACTCATCAAACACCACACCACCACCGCTCCCTCCCTCCACGCACTTTCGCCGTCGACACCACCTTCACTCCATCCCCCACTACCCCACATATCGTTGCTGTTTTGTCCCTCCATGACGAGTTCTGATCTCCTCCGAATCGAGTTTGTAGGAGTTTTCTGTTTTTTTTTTAAATTTTTAAATTTTTTTTTTTCTATATATATTTCAATGACGTGGTATTTTATGATTGGACATTGTGAATTTTTTTAATTACACTTAGGGGTAATTTAGTCATTTTTGAAATAATTGATTGCTCGACCGTTAATTCTGACAGTCAAAAGGTTAGTCAATGTTACTTTATTTTAATTTTGGCAAAAGTACAATCTAGTTGCATTTTCATCAAATATTAGGGTATTTTATCACAGTTTGCCCTACGGAATATGTTGTGATAAATTTTAAAATACCAGAAAGCGCACAAGTCTATCGTAGAACAACTAATGCGAGTAAGACGTTGATCCCATGAGAATTGATGAAAAACTAATCAAATCTAAATTTAATCTAATTCTAACCTAGTTAACCAAATGTGATGAATTAAAACTAAAATTAAACTAGGCCACAATCAAATAAAATAAAAAATAATCAATTAAAGAACACTAAAGTATTGAAATCCACCACTGTGAAATTTCATAGATTCATGTTAATTTATTCATTCCCCGAATCAGAGTAACAATTAAAAATCAATTTATTGTTTACTCATGAATTTAATAATAAGCATATTAATCAAAATCTTGAGTTGGTTTTCCTTCGCTTTAAAATACAATCCCTAAGAGCATCTCCAATGTAATGCCAAATTTAATCAAATAAATTATAATTAATGTTATGAAACCAACCATTGATTAATTAAACATATGCCTAACTAATCCCCTATTCGATAGGTTCGACCAAGTTTCCTTGGGCCTAACTCAGATCTGACCTCGATTATTTTGTTTGTTCTTGAAATTGCACTCATCAAACACCACACCACCACCGCTTCCCTCCCTCCACGCACTTTCGCCGTCGACACCACCTTCACTCCATCCCCCGCTACCCCACATGTCGTTGCTGTTCTGTCCCTCCATGACGAGTTCTGATCTCCTTCGGATCGAGTTTGTAGGAGTTTTCTGTTTTTTTTTTTTTTTTTAAATTAAATTTTTTTCTATATATATTTCAATGACGTGGTATTTTATGATTGGACATTGTGAATTTTTTTAATTACACTTAGGGGTAATTTAGTCATTTTTGAAATAATTGATTGCTCAACCGTTAATTCTGACGGTCAAAAGGTTAGTCAATGTTACTTTATTTTAATTTTGGCAAAAGTACAATCTTGCATTTTCATCAAATATTAGGGTATTTTATTACAATTTGCCCTACGGAATATGTTGTGATAAATTTTAAAATACCAACAAGCGCACAAGTCTATCGTAAAATAACTAATGCGAGTAAGACGTTGATCCCATGAGAATTGATGAAAAACTAATCAAATCTAAATTTAATCTAATTCTAACCTAGTTAACCGAATGTGATGAATTAAAACTAAAATTAAACTAGGCCACAATCAAATAAAATCAAAAATAATTAATTAAAGAACACTAAAGTATTGAAATCCACCACTGTGAAATTTCATAGATTCATGTTAATTTATTAATTCCCCGAATCAGAGTAACAATTAAAAATCAATTTATTATTTACCCATGAATTTAATAATAAGCATATTAATCAAAATCTTGAGTTGGTTTTCCTTCGCTTTAAAATATAATCCCTAAGAGCATCTCCAATGTAATGCCAAATTTAATCAAATAAATTATAATTAACGTTACAAAACCAACCATTGATTAATTAAACATATGCCTAACTAATCCTCTATTCAACAGGTTCGACTAAGTTTCCTTGGGCCTAACTCAGATCCGACCCGATCCACATAATTTGTAGTTCAACTCCCTACAACTATCAATGATACATGATATCAAAGATGAAAGGGTTTTATATTTCCTAATCAATTGAAGTAAAAACCATAAACATTAAAGACCAATATTTGGGAATCAATAAATATATCTGAAAATTATTCCATAACACAAGATTTCATCGTCTACCATGGTACAAAGAAAATTATAAAAACATTGAAATTAAAATAGCAATAGAATCCGAAAGATCGAAGCTCCGCCTTCAAAGTCGGAATCCTTCTTTGCTGAACGAAGTTGCTCCACGCCTCCTCCAACAACTGTCCTTCAATGCGGCGCAAAAGATCTTTTATATATACTATAGGTTGGTCCCCCCAAATTGAGTAAGAGTGTGTTTGGTATAACTTTTCAAGTAGAGTTTATAGAGTAGATCTTTTTGTAATTGAGCTTCTAATGAGTAGAGCTTCTAACAAGAAAGGCTTTTGGTTGTGTAAATTACAAAAAAATGTGTTGACAATGTATTTTTAAAATAGCTTTTTGTTGTGTGAATTACAAAAAAGTTGTTGACAATGTATTTATAATGAAAAAGTTATATGATGGAATATCTAAAATTTATAAAGGATATTTGAGACAATTTATATGTTGTAAAAAAACTCAAAAAAAAGCTTTTTTTTTTTTGAAAAACCAAAATTTTAAGCTTCACTAAATAGACATAAAATGGTTTTTATAAAAGGTAATTGAGACAATTCGTATATTTTAAAAAAAAAATTGTTTAAAGTTTTGCCAAACAAACTAAAAAAACTTCAAAATGACTTTTAGCATTAAAAAAAATGCTTTTGATCCTTACAAAAGCCATACCAAACATACACTAAGAAAGTAAGAAACTGAATTGTATTGAAGTCACGTGCCTTGGTCTTTTGGTCAATCCCAATGTTGACTTTATAAATGAATCATGGACCTAAATTGAAGCCCACATTTTTCACCCATCTTTTATTTATGCGGCGCCTTAATATATGGAACCCATTACCATTTAATTGTGGGTCAATGGTCATGCCATTACTAGAATTGGGCCTTTGACTCTTGAGCTTGGATCTTCAAATAAGCCCACATGACTTTTCTTAATCTTTCTGGTGCCTCTTTGCTTAAAATTGAGTATTTTGCGAATTTTATGTAATTTCACCTAAAACATAAAAATAACTCTAATTAAATAAATAAATCTAATTAATTGAGTATTTTGCGGATTCTATCTTTCTGGTGCCTCTTTGATTAGTCGGGGTGTGGTCTGGGCTGATTGCATCGTATGATGGATCTGTCCCACCCAGAAACCGGATGGTTTAAACCAAAAAAAAAAAAAAAAAATTCAAGTAGCTAATAAATCCAAATTAAGGAATATAAAAATCAAGTAGCTAACATCTTCAATTAATTATACTTTTCTTTGCCGTGGAAAAGATTTATCTGATGGGTAAATTTACCCATAACTATCTTGTAAATTATTGGATAGAATGGGAGAAGAAATTCAAAGAAGGAATTTTGAGGGTGTCGAGAAAAAGAAGAATAAACTATAAAGATCAGTATTATTTTTTTTATTTTAAGTTAGTTTTGGATTTTTATTGGATGCACAGAGTAAAATTGTTATTTTTAACTTTCGTTGTTGGGTGTTTTAAACAAATGGGTGAAACAATCATTTTTTTTGGATGGCAATAGT